>JAQJVK010000003.1:44310679-46710679 GCA_035578135.1 Flexamia atlantica
GTTGCTGTAAAATGTCTAGCGTTAAGTAATAAGTTTCCATTAGGAAAGAAGAAAAGAAAACGTATTTCAAATAAAAGATAACGTGTTAGACATTTTAGAGCCATATAATATAGTCATAAGTCATTTATTTAGCCAGTTTAACAATAAATTGCATTAGCCAAGTCAATAGGGGTTATCGCTAAGACAGAAGATTCAGCTATTACATTTTTGCCATGTAAAAATTTCTTAAATATCTCTGAGATTCATATACTCTATGAATATACTTAGCAAATAATCACAATTCGTCTTCACAAATTGAGTTCCACAACTCATTAACACGTGCGCCTAACGAGCTGGATATGAACTTTTAAAAACCTTCTTTTTGTTCACTGGTGTATCTTAAACACGTTTTCATCGTGGTTAATGTATTGCGTGACAAAATCGCGTGCAACGTATCAATTAACAACCAGAGGAGCTGGTCTTTATACTCTGTCACCTTCACCACTTTGGTGAAACCTAAGAATACGAAGGTAGCGCTTGTTATTGGGCTGCTGCAGATCGCAGGCATTTCATTAGAGCTTCTCATTAGATTTGCACAAGGATTCTTAACCACCACTGTTCTTATAATTGTCTTTCTTTCGGATTGAAAGGAAAATATATTATATTGTTAGATTATATGCTGTAGGCTTAGCAAAGCAAAGAATGCATTCCGGGTTATGGCTCTGAAACTGTAAAATAAGCCGCCGAATACTGTCAAGCTGTTAAATAAGAATACGTTCTCTGTTGCTATCTAGACCTGATTCAAAGATAAACTATTTTCCCAAGACGTTCTCGAAAATTACTATTTAGGCTGGACAATGTTCATCCACCGCCATTTGCATAAGCCACTTTCCATCCACGGAAGTTTTCAAAGTAATTGTAAATATTAGTTAAAAATGCCCTCGTCGCAGCATAACTGCGTACTTAGCAAATTTACAAAGGTTTTATTATTTATAAGGAGAGATAATCCATAGGGAAATATTATTTTAAATATTTTAACTAAATATGGCACTAAAAAGGAGATCCAATAATTCATGAGCTTTAAATATGAAGACAATTAATAAGGGAATAACATTGGTTTTCACTACACTAATATAAAATATTTGTGTTTAATGTAATCATTCTTAGTCTAATGATTTTCAATAAATGTTTTAGTATCTATAGTTTTGTTATAGTATTTAAATATCAGCAATCATATAATTGACTAGCAGATAGCCGCAGCTTCACCCACAAAAAGGATTTGTTACGTGTAATATTAAATTTTTATAGATTACCAAGTAGACAGATTTTAATCATTTATCTGGAAATCTATTTTTGAGCATGTAATTACACACCTAAGGTTGCAGATAGCTATTCCTCCCCAGATTGAAGTGAGAAAGTAAATGTTTCCTCGATTGATTTGTATCTTTCCTTAAATGGTATGAATTGACTACTACATACTAACGCATTACCCTATAATTTTTCTGTTTAGTCTAAATAATACTGAAGTTTCTTAGTTAATCTATCGTTGAACTTATTATAACTTATTAGAGTTTCCTTTGATTTGAATTAAAAGTAGCATACCCAATTCAGGGGTTTGAACCAACAACTTTCATAACACTGCGCTCTCAACCAAGTCCTCTCGGCCAATTTGAGTCATGAGAATATGAGGCATTAGAATATGATATATAACTAATGTAAACGCCAATAACAGGTGCCAGGGGTGGACTCTAAACCTATCATCAACACCTGAGTGTAGAATATTTATAAAATAGAACAAAAACTATAAAACTAAATATTAAGAGAACGTTTCAGCCAAAAATGAGGAAACTAAATTCCAGAAAATGTTTCTCACATTAAACATTGTATTACTCGTTTATCAGATAGAAATAATCTCTCATTGTTAGGTCGAAATATTCTATTTTTTTTAACTTAGCCTTGATCGCCCAGGCAAACACACAACTCCTTAAGCACGCAAACACTCCTAACATTTTGGATAAGAAACTCAATTCAAATGGAACCTCCGTAAACGTAACGAAATTAAATGACCTTGCAGAGTTTCAAGATTCTAGCTCGTAAACCACAAAAAGTGGTATCTGACTAATATATAGTAGATAGTCGTAGTAATTGTGTACAGATTAATCTTTTAGTGGATGAAACATTATGTTTCTGTCCCTTGAAAATATTTGTTACTTCCATCCATAATTTGTACTTAATTATACCTCTAAAAACTGAAAATGCCACCATTTTGAACCATATAATTTACCTTATTCTATAAAATAAATAAGGTAAATAATATACGTCAAATTTAAGGAAAGTTATATACAGTATGTAAATTATATAGGGAAAAGTAAGAAAAATTATAAGACCTTTTGAGAACAAATATTTTAAAATCCTTTCTTATTTTACACATCTAGAGCCTGTAAAGTAAATTTTTGCCAAGTTTCATGGCCCAAAGCCTTACATTGTATAAGAAAATAAACAATTTTTAAAGATACATGTTTTCTAATATTTTAAAGAATTTCAGCCACATTGTCCAGTTTTTTTTTAGGGACTTTTTAAACCACACAGTGAAATGATACGGTAAATGACTCAACAGCTCATTTTGTATATTTAGCACTATTATTTAGCACTAATCATAATAACATTTACCCTGCTGTTTTATGCTTTATGGTAAAAGTACTTTTATTTGACGCATAATTTATTGAGGTTGATAAACATGGATGTCATACTTGATTTTTATTTGGCCATTGAGTGTGCGTTTTAATTGTTCTTTTAACACACGCATTCAGGTTTTAGTTCATGGTTTAGACCTTCAGGCACAATCAATATTAACCCCTAAATTTGTTTAAAAACTAACTATTTATTTTAGTCTGAGAATAGGAGTTTTTACTATATTTTTAGGCTTTTATATTTGTATTAATTTATACAGCTGCACATTATACAGTTCTTATAAAAACATCACAACTCTTTTATCTGAAAGAATCATAATCCACTATGTTTAGCCCAGATCCTAATAATACATAATTTGGGCGTTTATTTTACAGTAGCTTTATTTGTTACAGTTTTCAAACATATTCATCAAACTTTATCGATAAAGCATTTATTTAAGTTCTGAAAAAAATCTTAGGTAATGACGGTGAAAATACCCTCATAAACAAAATCAACTAGAACACTGATCGTTGGATATTGGTTGTTTGGCCGCCGGGACATAAATCAGAAAAGTTTACTACACCATTCCGAAGGCGACGATCCTTAGCGCACGCAAACATAATTTTTGATACTTCATTGCAAAAATATATAAAACTTTGAATAATAATCCGGGAATAGGGTTTCCTGGCGTGTTTTGGGTACTTCAATGTAGAGACAAAGGGAATAGGCTTTTTTATAACAATGTACCTAATAGACCTAATCTATTTTTGTTAGTATTTTGACAATATTAAAATACTTTTAAAGTAACTGTTTCATTTTAATTTTTAAAAAGGATTAATTTCTTGGTTTCGTCCACTTTACATTTAGCTTTACTTAAAAAAATCTCCTCAGTTAAAAGATTCATGCCCTCTTCCGTAATACGTTAACCTGAAGCCGCTGTATGTACCAGGGAAACTGTTTTCCAAGCCCATTAATTAATCCTAATTTTAGTAAATAAGTAATTTTCTTGAAATAGGAAAATATTTGAGGTATCTAATTTACGGATTATGTCAGCAGTAAATATATTCCACAGAAATAGTATATGTAAGAAAAAAATTATAGCTATTACACGTTTTCTTTATCGTTATATCCGATCAATAATGGCAGTCAACGGTGTTTAATGTTTGTGTTTGACAGACTTGCGTTCATTTTCAAATCATAATTTGTGCTTTTTACACTTTTTCACTTAAAAGAAAGAAAAACTGAAAGGATTAAATCCGTAGACCTTGAAGGCATTTATGTTCTCCAATTTATGATTTAAAACCTATTCATCAGATTTAACTAATAACGGTTTTCAAGGGGTACACCATGCTGTACCATTATTTTTAGCCATGGTGTAATAACATACAATCTGAACTTCAGCGAACACAGGCTTAGTGTACTGATTGCAGTATTATACATGACCTAAAACTGATAGACCCTATAATATTGTATTTTTCACTGCCGAACCTCTCCATTTTTCGGCTTTTCTCTCTAGCTTTTTTTTCATTGTATTAAATAAATTATTTTCTTATAACGAATAAATTTAGATTTTTATCGATAATTCTAATCTAAAAGAAAAACTATAGTAAAATAAGTAATTTTTTCTATTTGACCTACACTTATACAATAAACATACCATATACTCCCAATAACATTTTAAGTTATTCTTAACAATAATAATTCATCACTTGTGGATTGAATCCATTCAAGGAATAATTAAGACTATCGATTGCCTTAACAATGACCATAATAAGAGGATTTATATTCCTCTCAGTACTGAAAGAAGACAATTTTTAGAACAAAGGTGGTTAAGGGTCCTTGTGCAAATCTAATAAGGAGGCGGCTCTAATGAGAGCGCGGGAGGAACGTAGTCTAATGAAAACTCTACCTTCGTTTTGTTAGATTTTACCTTTAAATTCATAACACTATTGACGTTAATAATTTAACAATAAATAGAAATAAAAACAATTTGAATACAGAACTGCAGTTTGAATATGGTATCGTAGACATACTTATATATTTTTGATATATAAATACTGATTTGTTGGGTTGTATTAACCCAGTTACTATCCTGGTGGATTTTGCAGATGTGGCAAACAGTACAACAATAATTGTAAAATGTCAAAATGATTAAATTATACATTAGGAATGAAATAATATTGTTATAATTTATCTTTCATTATTGAACTGAATATAATATACGACCTACATCCTGAGACCTGACTTACAGTTTCCATTCCTAAAATATATTATACTCATTCGTTGATTTTAAATTTCATTACTCGTTCATCCTAGCGAAATATGAGACGACATTTTATTACTTTTTTCGAAAAAAAAATATGCCAACTACTGACTACATCATACGATTATGAAGTCGTCATGTGATTCCTACTTGACTTTGCAGGCAACCCTCGAACTGCCATTTAAATTAAATTATTTATTGGAAACTCCGTACTCGAGTGTTGTAGCGGTTCTCTGAAACGTAACGTTAATTAAAACTGATTACCGTAGGTTTATTTGATAAAAACCAAAATTTTTGGATATAGTTTTATAAACTACTTTAAAGGTAAAACTATTTTTGATGATTTTTTTAAAACAATATATTCAAGATAGTTTGATAACGAGCATGTTAGTTGAATGGTTTTAATCTGTGTTATTATTTCAAAGGTAATTTGACCTCACCGTCACCACTCATTATTTGCCTTGAAAATAATAGATTTTAAAGAATTAACGATTACACATTGCTTTATAAATTTATTTGGTAATCTATTGTATTATTGAACGCACCAGTATAAAAAAGGTACCTAGCAATCGATTTTAGGTCATTACACATCAAAAAATATGTGCGATATAAACAAGATGGCCATCAAAGACTAGCTAAGATTGAAAAAATCAAACTACTAATGGGAAAGCAGTGACTGTTTTTTTAACATTGATAGGCCTATACTGTGTTACTTTTTTTGCAGTATGAATTAAAAAGGTTTTTTACCCTGCTCAAATACAATATTTTTAAACATACTGGCCGAGTAAAGTAATTTCCTACTTTTCCCTTAAGTACTACATAAAAATGTTCTACATTAGAGGTTATATAAAGAAAGTAAGAATACGCAAAATAGTATGTATTTCTCATACTCAACGCTTACCAATACAATCGTCCAATCGTTCAGGTTAAATCAGAACATTATTTAAATTCCAAGCTTTCCTTTTTACCTAAAGAAAATCATCACACGTATGTTATACTTTATAAGCCCATAAAAATAAGTAGTTCTCAAGAAAATGTACTCGAACGCTTAACAGCTCGTAAACGTGAAATCAACTAAAATGCAAATGAATGTAAGATTAATTCTACCAGCTGAAGGTCACATAGTATAATGACCTGCTACTGGTTCTGCTGATACGATGCACGCCACATTGTCACGCCATTCACCACGATGACGACCAGCTATGTATCGGCTCGTTCAGTAGTCCAAGGAGCACTCAACAACTAGAATATTTTTAACCAACACAATCCATTCCATAGTTAGAAACAATAAAAAGTAAAGGACAAAGATATGTCAACACTTTGTGGAACATCCGTGGTTACAAAGTCTATATAAACTTTTTTTGTTTTCGATATAGTACTATAAAGAGTTATTTTGTTGGGTTTTACATATATATATTTAACTGATAACAGCGTCCTGAGTTTCAGCCTGACAATGTTTGTGGATTAAGGTAATTTAACACATAAACAAAGAATGGGTTGAATTTTTCATGAGAGAAACAAACCTTCTCACACACATGCATGGCCAGAGTGAAAAAGCTCATGCACATATAGAAAATAAACAGGACATTATGGATGTTCAGGACATTTCGATAACTTTCTCATAAAACCTGGTCGTGATCCAAGGTTATAACATAGTTAATGACCTACTCCCACGTATTATCGGGGGCTTTTCTGACACGCTACACCAGACACGCCAGACAATGGTTACGTAACCTCAAAAATCCTTCAAAAGCGAAAAATCTTTTAAATTTTTTTACTCTACTCTCCTCACCCGTTTTTAATAATGGTGTATAACGTGCAAGTTTAGAAGATAAGGAGAGAGTTTTAAAAATGCACCCAATTCCTTGAGCTAACTAAGTTTTAAACGCACACTACACAATTAGGCAAGTGACGCGTGTAACATATTTTCTACACATCTAAATATAGTTTAAGTAGAGCAGTATTTCCAAATGATTTAAAACTTTTTGTATAAAGTATATACCTAAACGATCTAAAATGTATCAAAACTTTAGACATCCAAATATGTTAACCAAATTCAATCTTACAAATTTTTTTTAGAATATTGGATCAAATTTTGTATGAAACAATATCATAAATAAATGATTAAAGTTTTCATTCGATGAACTGTAATCCAATTGAAATGCGCTATCAAGATATATAGAACTTGACAATGACTTAATGTACAAAAATATCATATTGCTTTTTTGCAATGTTATCTAACAAAATATTGTAGTTGCTTAAACCACAAAATCCTATTTTTGATAGTTCTTTAATTATATATTTTGCCCACTACCTATTTTAGGCTAAATATATTACTATGAAAGGCTGGAAGGGGCTGAGAATATGATTAAGCTATATTCTGAGACCAGTTTGTAAAGATTTGAACACTCACCTCAAATTATGGTTTGTTATCATGGGTACAAATAAATATGAGTTGGTGCATAAGGGTCGGTGCTGGGACCATTTGTGTTTATAAATACAAAAATTGCGTCACATGTACTGTTAACAAGACAGTGATGGTGGACCCAAATAAAGGCCTTTTCCGGAAGATTATGTTTCAGACAGACATTTTAAGTGTATGCTATAATAGTAATTCCATTAATAAGGCTACTATGTGATTATATGTATAAAAGAATATCTTAGAAAATATCTTACGATCTGGCCCTTTAAATGTTCAATATAAACTCTGGAGAGTACATCCAACTCTGAAGGAGTATGTCAGAGTCCATGATACAATGAATTATCCATGAAAGCATGTCTGCCTCGGGCGTTCTTGCGTTCTATATCTTGTGCTTTTCCGTATTTTTAGTTTTTATTTAAACTATGACTGTAAGAAACTCCAAGATATTGACCTAGCTTATTAGACTAGGAGTTCAAGACATGATGTAATCAATATTAACATTAGTTCAATATTAATCACTTAATATTGATGTAGGGAATCATACTTTATCATGTTAATTTTGAATAGGTTTTAGGTTAATAGTTGTGAAAACTATTTAAACGTTTTTTGAGGAGAAGACCTCCTATGTAAATCGTGTAATACAGAATTATTGGATCTATATTTTTTTTAGCTTCTTGACTACATTATTTACGGACGTTTAATTTCTTGAATTTTGCTGTATTTCCGCTATATCTTAATAACCGATCCAAACGCCAAATGAAAAAAACTTACTTTTGTCCAAGGAAATTATTTTCAAACAGGAGCAAATGAATTAGACCTATTGATTGTTAAAATACGGGCTCTCTCTGAGGACGTGGTCGAAATAAATCGGCAGGTTTTAACAGCACATTTTTATTCATGATTATTATTATTATTATGTATAAATTTAATATTAAATCGTTCCTTCATCCTCGAGACCAGTGCTACAGAGAGCTACTCTGGAAACGTTGTCCGCTTTTTCATTCTCATATATCCCATTGTAACAAATTTATCACTAAGTGTCTCAGACGTTTTAAAATGTAAAAAAGGAAATTTAATATATTTTATTGACATGAAAAGTACAACATAACACACAGTTAAAAAGTAAATTCCAGGAAGGTAGTAAAGAGATCTATTTTAAATTCTTATAGTTTCTAAAGCTTCTTAATAAATGTATGTGAAGGATAGGACATTAGAAAATGTTTTCGGGAAAACTGTTTTACCACAGTAAGCTTTCAAGTTATCCCTATATTTTCGATTTGCCTAAGCAAATGAAAAGGTTAAAACTAGCACAAATATATATTCCATTAAGGCAACTTTCGCAATATTCGGTTTCTGCAAGATAACTACGGCGTGTTTAAAATGATTCCTTACAATTTTAAATAAGTAAACAAAATACCCTAGTCGATTTCAATATTTGAACTGCATATGTATAGGTAAACCCGAATTACTGGCGTATCGAATATGTGGCAGTAAAAATTATTACATTTAATTACGCTGCGCTGTAAGAAAAAAACTTTATAAAAGTACAGTAAACTTTGTTCAAAATATCAGTCAATTGTGTTCAGCACAATTTATAAATAATTTTTGTGTTTCGTTATAGTTTATTCTTTTTTTAAGATTACGAAATAAAATAATTGCTTGTGTTTCATAAATTTAAGATATTAATATAGTTTATATCGCAAGTTATATCTTCTATTCTATATCTATTCACACGATATAAGAAAAAATTGTTCCTGATGTTTGACTTAGAATAACTCTGCAGAGGTGCATTGGAAAAAAACCTCTAAAAACATTTGATAAATCTTTTCCGACACTGTTTTGAAATTTGGAATGCACGTAGTTAATATGAGTTACATTATTACTTTATTTACAATGTACATTGTCAAAATATGTATATTTAAGGCAATTGCCAAGTGCCTGGTTTGAAAATCGTAGGGAACAATTAACATTCATTTGTTAATTTTTCGACTGCTGGACGAGGTAAATATTCTTGTTTTAAATTAACTGGGATTTGTTTAGTAACATTTAATGGATATGAGGTATGAGGTTTGTATTGGGTATTGAAAAATTCTATGTATTCCTACTAGTACATGGTGGTAACATGAAATGAGATGCTCTATTAAGAAGACAGTTAACAATACGTTTGCAATTATTTTATAAAGCGTTAGGTTAATATTAATCATAGGCAACTTAAGTTTTGATAAAAGGTTCTCATGAAAGTATTCTTAAAGTTCTAAAACGGAACATTTTTTCGATACTTCTATTTATATTGATTAATTATAACAAGGTGTACAGATTTTAATAAAAAATTAATATTGAAATCATAATTTACGTTGCTGCAGCGTAGTGAACATAATTACTGCTACGTTGTCACCTTCTTTCAATAGTTAGAGCAAAACCTTTTTTATTAGTTAAATATAAATGATAGAGGGTGTATTGATAATACTTCCATGTTCACGTTGCTACACATGCAGTTTCTTACTACACACATATACAAAGCTTTTTTGGTCATTACATTTTCGGTGGAAAATGTAGTACTTTTTACATTAGCCGACTCCTTGCAGCAATGAATAGACTGAAAGATAACAAATGATGATGGATTGTGATGGGAGAGATACGGCATCATTTATCAAACGGTCTTCCTTTATTGATTAAAGCTGTTGATTATACAGTATTTGATAACAACTTAGGAACAAATATTTGTATAAAGGCTTTGTGTATAAACACAAGGTAATATCATTACAAAATTCAAAATTGTGGCAATAGTTCTTTGTTTGGCTATAAAACGTTAAGTTTTGCTGATTTATTTTAAGAGTTAAAACTCCATTATATTGGTTAAGAAGGAATTTTCCTATAAACATATGATAGTTTTATGTTTATCTAAAAGGTTACTAAGCTGCAAGTTTTATCATTGTGATCTATTATTTAATTCATGTTTTGTTATACACTATAAAGTCATTTAAACTAGACTTAAAAAAACTCATTTATCTCACACGCACTCACCACAAAAAAAAAATTCTTACAGCTGCAATGAATATTAGGATCCTTAGCCATGTGATACGTTTGCTTTTTATTTTTGATTTAACGTTTACTATGCCCAACTCTTTTCTGATACCAAAAATACCTTATGGATGACACAAGTTAACACCAACACAGACCACAAAATCCAAAATTGGAGAGACCATATCCCCATACATTAAAAAATTTACATCCAATGAAAAGATACGTTAATTAAAACACATACAATGACCCTTTGCAGGCTACATTCTTAATTATTGATATCCTTTGATTTCATGGCAGGGTAGTCTCGTTTTTGAAATGTTTAGCAGCTTGTGGAAGGAGAGAACATGACAGTTCTGGAGATTTATGTAGGAGTTCTAATGTAAATATAATCCATTTCAAATCATGTTCGTTGCATAGAATTTTATAGTTTTCATCTATTTCTAATTAATAGTCCTTTAAATAAATATCTTGTTGATATTGGATTCTATCAGACTGATTGATTCAATCACTTTTTGTCAAGTGTAAAATATGTACTCACCAAGGTTGTACTACAGGACTACATTTAATACACAGGATTTGAACCGGTTTTAGTCCCTATTCTAAGACAAGAAAACATTATTTTATAGACTTTTTAAAACAAAGTTCCTTAAAACTTCTTATCAACGATTCGTACTGAATTTAAATTTAATCCAGCGCTTCCAAACTAAACTGTTACTATGGTGACATTGCTATGTTAAATCTCTAAAGACATAGGTATAAGATTGGGGATGAAAGATAGAAGGTTTTTCTCCCGGAAAGACTTTTTACAAATGATACAATTGGTTCCTCAGATAAAATATGAAAGAAACCAGCAAAAATCCATCAACACATTTGGTAAATGATGCTCCATTTTCACCGCGGAAACAAATGACAGCACTTACCTTTTCGTTTAGCGCAACTCTTCGCTTCTACAGGTTATAAGTTTGCTCATATTAAAATTTACCATCTACGAACTGCAATAAAACTCTTTATAAATTCAAAAGGTTAAATTTGTATATTGAATTTTTTAAACTGCTGTTTTTTTGGCTGATAACCTCAAAAACAAATTAAAAGGGGAACATATATTTTATTGTAAACATTTGCTCCGCATACCTAATTTGTTTGTTTTCCAGTACCAATGCGGTCAGCAAGTCAAAAATCAAGACCTAGTCAAGGTAACTTTTTTTTACAGCAAGTTTTAATAAATCACAAATTAATCGAACCCTAAGATTATTTACATTCAAATTATTTACTTTGAAGAGTAATGATTCAAAACCTAAGTTGTTTTCAAACTTCTGTAGGTCTTTTGTAAATTTGTTTTTTTTTGCATTATAACATACATAATTTGTTATTGTTTTCTGACCGTCTGTATTACACTCTCATGTATTAATCCGTTACTCTTAAACTCATTTTTTATGTCCACGCCAATGGCATTTTTCACTAGAGATACACAAACGCTTTTAAGGGGAAGCGGTCCAAACCTCTCAAATTAGTGTGGGCATGCTGGGAATCGAACCCGCGACCCCTTCCAAGTCCAAGACGCTAACCGTTAGGCTAGCAACACGCCCCTAACTTTGGGGGATCAACTCGGTACATTAATTTTTACAGTCAAGAGACAAATGAAATCAACGTTTTCATAGAATATCAAGCTTCTGTTTTACCAATTACTTTTGGCATCCATTTTCACTTTTCCAAGCCTTAATGTCTTAAAAACCTTCAATATTTCAAATGATAACAGAATTTAAACCGTTACAAATTTTTATAAATATTTGAGATTTGATTTATTTTACAGAAATGTGTGGTATTAAAAAAAGATATATGAGGAATTTAAATTTTGCCATAGGTATTATAGTGAATTAGGCCTCAACTTTGGTTTAGTGGCCCTTTGGAAGTAGTAATTTCAGGAAAATCACCATTTTTAGGCATTCATTATGAAAATCTGACTAAAGTATACATTTCTATAAGGTAAATTAAATTTATTATCTTTTTAAACATATCATGTTTTTAAATCTTGAGTAGAGGTTGGCAGTTTAACCATCATTTATGCAATAACACAAAAACAAACTTAAAATCACGCAAATTGTATGTCATTATGATAGGCTTGGTTACCACACAATTATTATTTCACTTATTAGGATAATTAGGAAATTACTTTAATTTTGGATTTGATTTTGTGAACATTGGTTTATGTTTTCAGTTTTTTGGCGAGGGAATTAAACAGTTTGATTGAAAAATACGTTCACTTTTCATGGTGTTATTTAGTGTGGAATGATAGAAAGAGAGGATTGATTGCGGAAACTATAATAACTGTCATGATTCTCATAAAAAAATTAGTATGCAGAGCAAATGTTTACAATAATAATAATTTTTTTCTTTTTAATATGTTTTCATTATACCAACACAGAAATATCTGTTTTCAGGTCATTTTTGTTGGTTCGAAAGTTACCCATTGCCGGCCTAAGCCGGATAAAACGGAAGTAAAAAATCAGCTGATTTTCAGCAATCCGACGTTTGATGCTTGTTTCTTTCAGAGGAATGTAGTGGCAGCACTGCATCCGTAGCAAATGTTTGTTCTGTTTGTTATATGTTACGTTTGAAGGTTTGAGAAACGTATATTTATGCAAGGACTACGTTATGATTTAAAGTATGTTTTTTTGCGTAGTACGATAAAAAATATCCTAAGTTACACGGCCGGGAAGTTTTGCCGTACTCGCTCGGGAACTATCATGCTCGTCCGGCAAAACAGTACTTCCCGGCCTAGTAACGTAATATACTATTTCGAAGTTACCAGCCAATAGTGTTGAAAGTGCAAAATACACATTTCACTTTTTGTATTTAAAATGAAAATTATTAATTTAATTTATAATAATATAATAATTAGTCACTATCATTGCTTATGTTCTACTCACCAAACAATACTTTACTTTTATCAACACTTAACTCTGGATAACAAGTAGAGTTATTTCTATGATCATTTAATGCTGTGCCATTCGATAATGTACGGATTGGCAATTTCGGGTTCTGAAACTGAAGACCATAATATTCTGCTGAAAAAAACCTTAACATTAATAAATGGGACAAAATAGTTGGGCTTATGTTGGGGACTATTTTCTTGCAAAAATATTTTCACCTTTCCCTTAAATTTCCTAGATTATTCTTGGTAGAAAATAGGCATTTTTATGACAAAAAAAACCTGGAATGTGTTCTTAAGGCCTTCTTTTTCAGCGGAATACCAAGGTCAATAGTTTCAGCACCAAAAATAGCCAAACCGTAAATTATTGAATGGTACAACAACAAAGGACAATGGGAATGACTATATTTGTTATCAAGAGTTAAGGATTTAATAAATTATTTCAATTGTATTTTGGAAACGGTCTTGTATTTTAGCCAAGTTTAATTAGGTATCATTCAATTAAGACTCATGACTTTTTTGGGGCCAAAAGAAATTTATAGTCGGCAATAAATAAATTTATTCTTTTAAAATCATAATTTAATTATTTTTGTTAGTTTCGAATGTATTGATTGGTGATTAAAACATAAACAATGATAGTGGTAAATTAGTATATTGATACAGAATTATTAAAATAACACATTAATTGAATTTTTTGCTAGACGTACAAAAATAATACAAAAATAATGTATTTTGTTAACGTGAAGTCAATGTTCCTTCATTGCCAGGAGAATTGAATCAATTAAGTTGAGATTGGCAGACCAATGCTCTAACCAATTTATCATAGTGTGGGAGTTGAAGCTTGGCTACAATGGCCTTACAAGGAAACAGGTGGTGTGCTTATGTCCAAATTGAGACAGGTTATGCTGGATAACCAAGTTCTGTCTTGACTGATTAGGGAAACTTCTGCCCCTATTTTCAAGAACTGTTTACATGAAAATTAGGAATTCTGTAACCCATAAAAAGTTAATGTACAGAGAAAAGACTTCTTGAAAAAATTCTTGAAAATAACACAGAAGTCAAAACACTATCGCCACTGTCTATCAACTGTGGCAGAGTGCAGTGCAAGCAAGTTCCTTGTTGAACGTTGACTCCTAGCCTGGCAGTTTTATCTAAGTTAAAAATTCAGTTTGGAAAATTCTAAGTGAAACTATTTACTAGAAAAAAAAACAGTATTGTGTTACTTGTTTATAGTGAATAATACAATTATAAAAAATAAACATAATTTGAAGCATGTGTAATATGTAATAATCTCATTTATTTATTCAAAATAAATGAGATGCTGAGTAACCTTTGGACAAATTGTTCTATTAAATGCAATAAATATGTTTGTAGGGAGCAAAATTGATAAGACTATGTTTAGTGCTAGTGTTGAAAATACTAAAACTCATCTTAACGCATAAGCATAAATACTCAGTAACAATTTATAGTAAGATTCATATCAACTAATTTAATCTATAAATGTAATGAAATACTTTAAAATAAACCAGCAAAATAAAAACATAATTCTATACTATAACAATATTTTGACTCGGAATCACAAATGTATATTTTATTTGAATTTTGGTCGTTAAATTCTTTGAGGATACCCTAACCTTTGTATTATATACTTTATCAGATATTTTTTTTAAATGAATATTTTTTAATTATTTATTCAACAAAACATAAACCTTTTAATCAATAAAAAGATTATGCTTCTTAATAGAAGAAAGAACTTTGGATGAGCGCTTTGGATAAGTGAACATTGCACTGGAAAGATGAAGGAAGCAAGCAAAAAGCCTTATACACATTTGCTAAATGATGTTCCATTTAGTCCGAGGATGAATGGGAGCACTTCCCTCACATTTAGCCCAACACTTCGTTTGCACAAGTTATGACCTCAAATATTGTTCTTCGTTTAATATTAGCACCTTCTAGGCTTAAATTGTTTTTGATATTATGGATGATACGAGTAGGCATATTATTTTGTTCATTATTCACCTCCTGAATTGATGCTCCTCAGTCTGGAGCTCGTATTTGTGCCGGCCGGTACCATGTTAAGTGTGATAAGTGTTAATATATGTCAGTGTCAGTGTTCTTTTTAATTAAATGTTCGTTTGCCAAATTTTAAATAATGACGACTGAAGAGTTTATTCTTGTATGTAGATTTTGAAAATGGCATCTCGTATGCCGAAACTCGAGTAAATCACTAATTGATTACTACGAATTGACGACAGTTTGAAGGGACGTAGCCTTATTTCGGGCACATTATTGTTTTTTAATACTAAATAATGAATGAGACTTTGTTGTTTGTATTTATGCTTATAGTATCAAAACGTGAACTGAACAAATCACGTGAATCAAGTGAATAGTCATGGAATTCGTTCCGCGATTACTACTCATTAAGGTTAGCATTATAAACTTTAAGAAACGTATAAGTAGTTTTAATGCCATACTTTTCTTCTAGGTGTATCAACAAAGAAACGAATACAACTGTAAAGTAAATTATTTTGCATCAAATTACAAGCATTTATTAATAAATTTTATTTTAATTTAAAAACACCTAAAACGCAAAAGTCATGGATTAAAAACTAACAAAAAACACCTCTTTCATGCCTTAGAGTGAGGCAGGCTCTGAATTGTTCACCTATTTAGTGGATTTGCTATTCACTGCGCATCTGTTTTCATCATTTCATGGCTCACATATCAATACAATTTATTGCAGTATTTCTTCAGTAAAATTTTATTGTTATACCTATATTAGTATAATTATTTTCTACCTATAGAGCAAAATAAATCATAGCCAGATAGTACAAACCATAAAGCAGATAAACTACAAAAATTCCAGGCGTTTTATGTGTTTTTACGCATTAATGACAGAGTAGGTAATTATCGGTCTTAGGCTTCTAAATTGAGAACGTTCCTTTCAGTCATCTTTGACATGCGTTATATCCATCTGAGTGGTTCCTTTCAATTCAATTCAGCTGTATTCTAATTCGTGAAAATTTCTATATTTTTTATGTCTCTATCGGTTTTGTTGATTGATCTTAAAAAATCTAAACGACTTCGGTCCAGCCTTGTTCTTTATTTTTAAGGAAGATAAATATATCTTATCAAATCCCCAATGTCCCATAAATTAGAAATGATCATTAAATTTCATATTTTTTACGTAAATATGGTTGTTTTTTAAGTTTAAAGTTACATAATTAGGAATTTGAGCCTAAGATAATATTTCAACCTCATTCTTCTGTTGCAAGAAGCCTCAGGAATACTGGAATCTAAATATGTGAGGCACCATAGTCGTAGGGTTGGTAATTGATCCAGGCTGAAAACCCCGCAAAACCAATGCGAGTAAGCCCGTGAAAAGAAATCCCCATTAAGTGGCCCCTCTCTCCAATCACAAAAAAGTTGTGATTAATAATTTGGATAATTAATTATTTTGAATGGCTATATATATACTATAAAGTTACGAAATTTCGTCTTGATAAATCTGTTATATCTAAATTTGAATTTTCAAAACTAAAAATAGGTACCAATTTTAAGGGACTTTTTTACTGAACCTGCGATTGCAGTACTTGACTGAAGACATTCTATTACAGACAAAATATTTTTTAGCGTCGGTTTTTCCACCATTTGTGGTGCATGGCTATTTATATTCACGCAAAACCACTAAAGTTTTTGAGACTGATTGTTATTCAATGAAAGCAGTGAAAAACTAAATGAGTAAAAGGTTTGAAATAAACACAAATTAAAATATGACAGGTTTTTTCACGTTGGATAAATGTACAGGTCATACAATTAACTATAATTTAATACGAATTCAGTTTTTAGTATAATACAGGAAATTAGTATCAGTGAAAGGGGCCTAAATGTTAGATTACTGTTATCATAAAATCTTGTAGGATGATTGCAAAAGATTTGAAATAATGTTTTGTGGATTACCCTCAAATTGTTCAATTACTATAAGTAGATGCAACAGTCACAGAGGCAATCCAGGGACGACCGCTCGAGATTGTTCAGGAGTCTGTGGTTGGGATCGAACCACAAACAATATATTCGCTGAAATTTTCAATATTGAATATATACACTCATATAAAGTATTTTTCAAATTAATATAATTTTATCTACCGCACAATCATGTTCCTTTCATTATGTGACAATATATACCTATAATACAGGGTTTTTTTTAACGCAAACCATTTTTAAGATTGAATAATACACATATGAATGTGTAATGAGTATTGTTTTAGTGATCTTTATATTTTTTACAACTTATTATTTAAATTTGATCACAGTTAGCTTACATTATGTGCTCAAACAGTCCGTTATTGGCATTTGCAAAATGTTATGCTCACTCCATCAAATTCCCGAACACGAGTTGCATGGTACCTCTTTAAATTTCTTGCATTACATTTGCTATGTTTGTTTTGAGGTGCTGAATGTCTTGTGAATTTTTTTTTGGTAGGATAATTATTACTTTACATGTCTGTGGGAAATTTCATTCAGATCAGACCATTTTTAAGTGAGTTATCGAGCTTAGTCACACACATTAAAAACGCAACCCAAAACCTGATTTTATCGGTGAAGGATTATTTCCCCCCAAGATCACGGGTTTGACCCCACTATATTATTTTATTTGGGATGCATAAAAAGTAAGGCCTACGAAAACAATTCACAGGATATTCAGCACCTCAAAACAAACATAACCAATTTAATGCAAGAAATTCAAAGAGGCACCTTGCAACACGTGTTCGGGAATTTGATTGAAAGAGTATAACTTTATGTAAATGCCAATGGCGGACTGTTTGAGCACGTAATGTAAACTAAATGTGATCAAACTTAAATAATAGTTTGTATTTAATGTAAATATCTATAAAACAATACCCATTTTATATTTAAATGTGCATTATTCAATCTTAAAAAAGGGTTGCGTTAAAAAATACCCTGTACCATGTTATAAATAATAAGTTAGATAAACGCAAATCTAGTATATATCTAAAAAAAAAAATAAAATACATTGCGATGTAATATTAAATTGGGAGTAATAAGTATTTACCGCGTCAGCTATATCGGAAAATCAGGTCTTCTAACATCCTTGTCATAAACAAAACATAACGACCGTCATCATCATCACCATCATCATCATCGGACGCTACGAGACGATCAGAGCGACGGTTGGGAATGACCAGTTGTTCAACAGACTTTGTTGGGTGTCCAGTATGGTTTTAAGGGATTGATATGTTGGAGTGAAATAGAAATACATAAAACAAAAATACATTTTACCTAATACTTTTTACCCCCAACACCAATAGATCTCATATAAATTAAAATGTGTTAATTTTATTTTAATATTTTATGTTTAACAAAGGTTAAGATTCTTTTAAAACTGACTGTAGTTATAACTTACAGTGGCAATTCATCGGTTAGAGTGTCTAGTTTATAATTAGAAAATGTAAATAATAAATGTTTTAACGTGCTCTGTCAGCATTAGGGCGTGCTCTGTCAGCATTTTAACGTGCAATCAGCATTAGAACAACTTCTATTGCGGGCGTATAATAATATACTAAGATTTTACGTAATAATTTTAAGGGCTCTATTCCACTTTAAACCCCTGAAAACATCATATGTTACCTAACATAAATTTATATCCTCAAATAAATTGAATTGCAAACGACCTTAGTCTGTGAATTGAGCTGAAAATCAAATAGTATTTAGTAAATAATTCATATCTCAAATAAAATTATTGAGTTTATAATTGCGTTGTTTTCTAAAAACAGGATAGCGTGGATCTTTTGAGATCTTTCTTATATATTTTTTTGTTTAATGAAATGCAATAACTATATTATATTTTATGTTATTTATTTTTTTAGGTTTAAACTTTTAAAATGATTAAAAAGTTGATTTATTCATTTTTTGCAATCAAACTCATATTCGCCTCATATTTGTTTCAAGATATGAATTAGTTTATTTCCTGGTATCTCTAGGAACGATACTACAACGTTCACTAGGAACGATACTACATCATGCTGTATCCGCAGCATTTTAAAGGAAACATACAAAGACAAAGTTTCCCAAGCTGGCCTATAAGTGTAAAGAGTATCACAAGGAGGTTATTTGTATGCAGATAAGCCTTGCAATGCGTTTTATAGGGAGATGACTAACAACATTCTTCAGTAGGTTTTTCCTAAAAAGCCGTATTTCAAATTAAAATTAAAAAGTTTTTTTTTGTTTCATTCATTTTTAAATACTCCAAAAAATATTAAACGTATGTCAAACTTTTTTTTTTAAACAACACTTAAGACACCTAACACTCAACACTTTAAAGGCAATTGATTTAGTTTTGAAAGCAGTTTCACTAATCTATACAAATGACAAATTTTACTTTAACTATTTCAATTTAAATATTTTATAAGACGGATTCTAGACGAATCTAAGCATTAATACTTGCAGAATCGTTACGATTTCAACTGTAACTTCTTTTAAAGTACAAACATTATTGTATTCCAAATTTTTTTTTTTTAAAAACAAGGTTTTATTTAAAAACAAAAAAATGTAACTGTTGTAGGTAAAAATAAGGATACCAAATTTCATCAGAACGATTCGTTTCACTCGTTTTCCCTCGAATGAAACCCATTTCAAGGGTAATTGAATCCTTCCGGAAAGTGGAACAGTAATACATATGAATGCTGATGAGGCTCGTAGTATGTATTACAATGGTGTGTTGCATCTCCAAACGCAAAGTTTGCATGGCTGAGGCCAATATTACACATCCTTTCAATATATTACGTAGTTTTTTGAAAGAAAATAAGCTGTGGTGCAGCCTGCCTCGTACTGAAATGATATGAATTTTGAACTCAATTACAAAGACTATAATATGTTTCAACAGTATGAAAAAATGTTGTCCACGCATGATGTTATTTAATTAGGATTTCCTTATTTTATTAATTGCGATATAAATAAATAACGCTTGTGGGTTTTAGTATGCAAGTTTATGATATGTGAATGTGGAATGAATGCAAATGGCCCCAACTTTGTTAAATATATTTTTGTAAACAATTACAAAATTATATCAATTTTTATCCGGTGCTATGAAGAGATTTATTTCAAATTATCGTGGAATTTTCAATGTAAACCAGCCCCAGTTTTCTTTTGGGGGAACGTTTGACATACAATTTTGATGCATTATATTCTTTAATAAGCACCAAGTAAGCATACATATACTTATGAGTCAAAAAAATAATTTAATTTTGGATGAAATTTGTATCATAAAGTTACTATACACGACGCAATTATTGGTTCCTTTTCATAAAACAATTTTACACTGTGTATAATACAAAATTAAATCTATCGTTTTATAAAGACAACTAAAAATTAATATCAAAACAATTACAAATTAAAAAAAGGAAGATTCGGTTTTTTAATTTCAATTTAACTAGGCTATGAACAATCGATAGTAGGAGAATTTTTTTTCTTTCCATCGCAAAGTCTAGAGAGTAGTTTCAAATACGTGCAGTACAAAAGTGTTTTGTGCTGTTGAATGACTGCGGCACTCGTTATCCTGTGTTGGCGTGTTTCTGTTACACTGAGCAAGCTCAACATTTGTTCCGACACTAATACTTTCTTTGTACATAGTCAACACATTTTCACACTATGTAAATATATCATACATTGGACTTATATAGCGCTAAATATAGACTGACACATGAAAATAATCATGGACCTGTAAATTCAACTATAAATCGTCTTGACTAGATATTCCTAGGGTTTTAAAGCCTAAAATACAGATTTCCACAATTTCACAAGGCACTTTGGTATTCATTGTTTAGTTTGGAGCATTCATTTTTAATGTTTAAAATACTGTTAACAGGAAAAGAAGTACATGTATGAGGCTAGAATAGATATATTTTGTTATGTTGTATGCTCGAGAATTATTTGATAACTGATCTTATATTATAACTTCTTTTAATTGCAATAAATGTAGGTTTAACCGTAAGGCCCCGTTTTACGCTCGTGTTAACAACAACGTGCTAAACCTAAACTTGTTCTTATGATGGAATCAACCTGTGCAGTGTGCAAGGCGTATGCCAAACACGGAACTTTTCAGAATGGTCTATTTTAAGATTTTTATAATAAAAATAGTCTCCACATTTCTGTCTCAAATTCTTAGATTTAGGTTGCACTATTCTTGCACCCTTTAACCTCTTTTTTCAATCAAAATATATTTCATATATTTTTTTTCAAAATATATTTCATTTATTACCTTTTTATAAGGTTTTTATGCAGGCGGTGATTGTAATTATTTCGGTTTTCGTCAATATCTATCATAATACTACTGACTACTTCTGCATGTACAGTATACTGAATATTAACTGATTGTCCAAGTGTAGACGGTAATTTCGCGTTTGAATTGCTAGTTAGAAATATCAATAATACATATTAATACTAATTTATTAGTATTTTATAACTTTAGTTTATATTTTCAATCTAATATTTATTAGGTTAGCACGTTTCAAATATTAGTATTTAACAAAAAAGTAAATATAGCTAAGAAACCGTCTTTTGCATAACGTGTGACATATGTTCTACACCAGGGATGCTAACGTAGTTAAAATCTTGTTTGAATGCAGAACGGAAGATGCTTGTAATGTAAGACTACAGGAAGAAGCTAATATAAATATACAGAGGCAACATACAAGACACTATCCTACTGTTGGTTCAACCCATACATCACCTTAAACGTGTTCAGCTAGTTGTTCCGCTTCTGTTTGAGGAAAAACATGAATACATTCAAGAAATCTGTAAATTTTTAGAAGTGCACATAAACCTAAATATTGTACTTTAATTACAAATGTTAAGCTTTGCCATGTTTTTGAAGGAATCTACAAATACACATGCATTTTAGCCTCCAAAAATTGCCCTTGCTAGAAGCAATGCTACATAAATTTTCTGATGAGTGATGATGCTCAATAAAAAGGAGATTAAACTAAAATAATGCAAATAAGGCTGATTTTCCTGTGCCCCATTAGAGTTTTATTTCAATTATATATGATTTCTTATGATCTGTAAGGTATTCTCATACATTACTCTTCAGAGAGCTATGAATGTAATGTCGTGAGCATTTACTTTTATAACATGGCTATCTTTTTCTTCTTACTTAAAAACAACTTAAATGTTACTCAACGTAGGTGAGGTTTATAATCTTAAAATATATATTTATATTCTAAAGTTACTGAAATAAACAAATTAAAAGTAAAACATCGGGACCTTAAACAGCATCAACTTTGGACTAGACAGTGTAACAGCGTAACCTTAGGTAGCTGATACAATGCCTAGGTTCAGCAAATACGAACTAAAATCTTGACTATAGATTTTACGTCTAAAGTGTGAGTGTTGAAATTAGTAGACAATTTGAATTAAACATTGGTAGTAAGATTATTACGTCACTTGGCTGGAATACATGTATTGAAGTTTTAGCTGTTTGATATGTATTATCACTGTCTGTATGTTTTTCTACATAAAACGAGTTGCCTACGACATCTTGATGACTGATTTTACTATAAATAAAAAAATAGCAACAATTTTTTTATATTTAGGTATGTAAAATTGACACCTAAAATTTTTGTCACATTGTAATTATGTCAATTTAATATTTTCACAGGTAATGTGACTTTAATATATAAAACAAAAAATCATGTATAAAATCTTGCTTTCATGACGGTTCGATATTACATTATTTTGTGTATATAACTGGAGACTGATAAGAATCTACTTTCCCAGAGGGCTACCTCATACAGGCTATGTGTAATTTAAGGCAATGAAAATAGAGAATGTGCATTGTCATATTTTTGAGCTAGAATTTTATTTAACTAGAATTTTATTTCACTAGAAAAATCAATTTAATAAACAGATGACGAATGCATCAATTAACCACAGTTGAGTCAGATTATAAGTTACAAAAGTTGAACGTTTTTTGTCCAAATAATATTAATATTACTGTACAATTTTGTTAAGAATTATATTACTGAAGCTGAAAAAAAAGTAATATCTGATTATCATGAAAGGACAGCAAAACACAATTGTTGTCCTTAGGCAAGAACCCTCAACAATAATCTTCAGTATAAACTCGTAAAGATGAAATTTTGTTTTATAGTTTGGATAAATAAATCATTATATTGCCCTTAGAAGGTTAATTTCAATGTCATATTTTGAGTTAATTATTGAATAGATTTAGGCTGATTTTTAATCTGATTTTCCTACTTCAGAGGGAAAACATATTTAGAGTTGGATAAATTTCCAACAAAAGAGAGATGATAAAAGCAGGAGCTCGTGCAGAAGTGATAGATTATTTGAAACAATATCAAATTCAAATATGTAAGAAGCAAATCATGTAACAACAGGGGAAACAACGTTTTTAGGGAATATTGACCCCCTGAGTACGAATCTGCCTGATGCTAAGACGGATTTTGGACCGGAAGTGTGGAAGCCAAGATGGCGGCCAAAACACTATTTTCCCCTACCATTCATTGGTGAATTGCCATCAATTGGTGTGTTCATTGGTTGAAAATAAAGATCATTACTTCTACTCGGGAGTTTTCGGATGCCAAACTCATTGCAACGGTCAAACTTTGCCTATTATTATAATTGTCAAGCCATATAATCCAATATGGCACCCAGGATGGTCCCCAAAATTCAATTTCAGGTAATACTCTGTTAAAAAGTGAAATAAATTAGTCCGCTCATAATCCCTTGCATAAAAGTTCAATGTTGCACGTATTTCAGCGATTTAGAGCGTGACAGGCCCATTTTATAGGGGTGGGGGTTTGAGGAGTATCTAGTAATATTGAGAAAACATTGTATTTATGTTATTTCAACTAACATATCGCGAGCTTTTGACTTGAGACGACCGCTGATAGTTGATGGAAGGTAACTGCTTAATTTGAAGGGGTACTAATTTTTGGATCCCTCACACTGAATTACTATTATTTTTAATGTAAAAGTGGTCTTGTGACATATTATCATAAACTAAATTTTCATGCCGATTTCAAGGCCACAACCCGTTTTTGAAAATATTATTTTGTTCTCATTATATACTCAAATTAAAATTATTTCGTTAACAATTCTTATAGGCGTTTCAAGGTTAATTTTTTTATTATTTATCTTATATCTCCGGTTTCAATTACAGTTTGTCGTTGTCTTGAAAGATTCAGCCAAGAATCAAGCTTTATTGTCATTTGACTATGTACCTAGCATATATAATTCGTCATAAATATTTACAATTCATATCACAGACATTCTATAATACGAAAAACTACATGAATATAAAATAAAATGTCTTTCTGCCATTGATTTAAAGTTGACAATTTAACCACTGAGCAACTAAATCCGACGTGTCAGGAATGTGTTATAAATCTCTATTGGACAGAAGTTTAATTCTTGAAACATTAAATAAAAAAGGCTTCTATATTAAATTCTCAACTCAGAGGCCGCTGGCTCTCAATTAGAGCAATTGATAATGTAAATCAGTCAGTTTAAAAAATATTTATAACCCTCCAAAGACAATTAAATTTATCTGTTTTATATATACAATTTTAAATAGTCTTATAACTCACCTGATCCTCGTTTGATTTAAATGATCAGTCATTCAAGAGATAGCCTATGAACTGTTGTGCAATTTAAGACGTAAACTACATTTTAATCCTGTTTAAAACTTGAGACATAATACTTTAAACTATATAAAATTGCAGAATCAAAAACATTTATTGATCTTTGAAGAATCATAACTCTTTTCCAATCAGACTGATTTTCATGAACGATTATTAACAATGAAAGCTAACACAACAGATTCCTAACACAACGGATTTAAGCATCCAGTACATAAATTGAAGCCGTTGAATCACTGAATTTTTTGAGATAACAACGAACTTCATACTGTAATTAATTGGAACCGGAGATATAAGACAAACTATTTGGTTTTATTTTAATAATTTAAAGAATTTCTGAAGAATTTTGTTTTGAGCATATTCCGGAAACGGAATAGTATTATTAAAACGGATTGCGGAATTTTAATCATCGTGAAAATTTAGTTTGTAATGATTTGCAACAACACCACTTTTAAATTTCAAATTATAATTTGTAATTCATTATGGCGGAATGTAAGACATCGCCATAAGTGGGATGGCAAATGGATGGCGACCTAAAGTTAGTACTCCTTTAAAATTACCTCCAGCAGTTACCACCCATCAATTATGCGGTGGGCTCAAGACAATATCTCGAGATTTTTTTCATTCAGACACCATAAATACAATGTTTTATCAATATCACTAGACTCTCCCCAAGCCCCCACCCTCATACAATTGCCCTATCACCCTCCCAATCACTAGGTACTTATTTATTGTCGAGATCATAAACATTTGTTTTAGCAATGTGTTCTATTTATAATGTAGATTAACGATTATAAAATTACTCAAATAAAAAAATAGAAATCAAGGTCCCTTTTCCCTTTTCTGATCACTTATTAACCATTATGAAATAATCCTAAGCCAAAGACCATGTTAACTTTTCATTTTCGGGACCCAGAAGAAAACACAAAACAAAAACAAAACAAAACAAAACAAAATATTCGTTCTAGTTTAAATGTGTTAACACAAAAATGGCCGTAAATATGGTCCAATATTAATGACATTTGGTACAGACGTGCAAAGCGGTAATAACTCGGACGAGTAGTACAATCAGCATGATCGGACCAACGGAAGGATGAAGGGGGATGAGCCCAAAAAAGGGGGTTTTCAGTTTTGCATAAGAAAATAATTTTTTTTTACAAAAAAATCATATTCAGATAAAAAAAAATAATTTTGTATTTGATTCACTGCTCTATGTCCGATTGTTATCGAGATATTGAGAGGGTAAACTCAGTAATTTGTCACAATGTTAACCTCATGGGAAATAAGTAAAATTCTACATCTGGCTTATTTTGCAACATATCTGAATAAAACTAGTTTTATGGCTTCATCTAGAAAAAATATAATTTTATTAGTCTAAAATCCCCGATTTTTCCATTTAATGGCAGTGAAACAATTATACTCATACCCCCCAATGTTATCCTTATGGGAAATAAAATATCGATATCTTCCTTATTTTAACAAAAAGTTCAGATTTACTAAATTATTGATCTAATTCACCTCGCTTAAAATATGTCTGTTGCATCAAACCTACATACTCATTCTCCATGTTATTCTAACGGAGCATACATAAAACATGACAAATATCGTTATTTTGGATTAAACTATGTTTTTTGTATTTGAAATTCGCTGAGTATGCAGATTTGCTGCAACGGGGATATTTTATTTACAACCATTCCGTAAAATAAACTTTGTGAATCCTCTCCTAGTGCTACTTAAATACAGTGTGTTTTTTTACGCAACCCATTTTTAAGATTGAATAATGCACATATGAATGTGTAATGAGTATTGTTTTATTAATCTTTACATTTTATACAACGTTCTATTTAAGTTTGATCCCATTTAGTTGACATTATGTGCTCAAACAGTCCGCCATTGGCATTTGTAAAAAGTTACGCTCTCTCCATCGAATTCCCGAACACGTGTTGCAAGGTACTACTTTAAATTTCTTGCATTAAATTTGTTATGTTTGTTTTGAGGAGCTGAATATCTTGTGAATGTTTTTCGTAGGATAATTACTAATTTTCTTGTCTGTGGCAAATTTAATTCAGATCGGACCATTTTTAAGCGAGTTATCGATCTTAAAGACACACACATTAAAAACGCAACCCAAAACTTGATTTTATTGGTGAAGGATTATTTCCCCCCAAGATCCCCGGATTTGACCCCACTATATTATTTTATTTGGAGATACATAAATGTAAGGCCTACGAAAACAATTCACAGGATATTCAGCACCTCAAAACAAACATAACAAATTTAATGCAAGAAATTCAAAGAGGCACCTTGCAACACGTGTCCGGGAATTTGATTGAAAGAACATAACTTTATACAAATGCCAATGACGAACTGTTTGAGGACATAATGTAAAGTGAATTTGATCAAATTTAAATAGTAGGTTGTATAAAATGTAATAATCAATAAAACAATACTCATTTCATATTTATATGTGCATTATTAAATCTTAAAAATGGGTTGCGTTTAAAAATTACCCTGTATTTACATTCTAACATTGACATTTACTGAATCAAAAAAATAAGAAAATCTAACAGCTTACAAAAAATAATAAAATCATTTAATACCTTCAATAATAGCCTATAATCTCCTGCTCGCTTTACGAAAATTGTTCGCTGAACAATGTGTTAGCCACAGATATTTTACCCAGAGGGACCCAAAAATATATATTTTTTTATATAGAGACCCTATAACATTAATTACTTACCATTTTATTCATGCATGGATTTCTGAACGATCGATATATTGTTTATCGAACAAGTTTTCACAATTTTCAATAAGTGTTATTGAGGTTAAAACCACTGGAGGTATCGGTTTTATAAAAAACTCTACGAAAATATTTTAGTTGATTTGACATTTATTTATTATCTTTCTACCGGAATAGTGGTACTATCTGTGAGAAATAAAGCTTTTAAATAATCATTTACAATGTTTTGAAAAGAAAAATGAAGGCAAGGGCGCTCTTATAATGCATGAAGGTACAGAGGTAGAATGGCATTTCCACGACAAAGATAGGATTCAGTTCCATGATGTACGGTTTCATTGTGACTCTGAAGCTCTAAAACACTCATATCTGACGTTACAGAGCCATTGTAATGCACGTACACTACACTATGCTTTAAGTGGAAGGAGAACTTGAATTAAAGTGTACTTTCAATTTTTTTTATTCTATTAACTGGTTTAGAAGTTTTTCTAGTTCATAAACAGTCATTATTAGTTTTATATTTAGAAAGTAAAAGAGATATATTTTGTTCCTCTTACTTACTACTTAAACAGCAGACCTGCAGGGTTATTATCATTCACAGTCGACCTCGTTTGAATGTGGTCAAAACTAAAAAAAACGATGACATCTCATTGTGATATTTTCAAGTGTAATTTAATCTCAAAAGATTTCAACGGTTAAATGGAAGGAAATCTAACAATACTGAGGTATCAGAGTTAAGAATATTATATTCAAAGCAATACTTTTGTACTCAATGATCCAATTAAACTTAGAAGATCACTGGCAACAGTTAAGAACACGTTGTAAAACAATGTAAAACTGCGTCGACAATACGATTTCAGCTGCGAAATAAGTGATTACCTTATTACCTATTACTACTCATCTGTTGCTATGCAGAAGATCTAGGTAGACTCTGTCAACTAAAACTAATACGAGTATTTTCAACACTACATGCATTATTTAATTAACATCTCAACAAGGCAGTCGGCATATAGGTCAAAACTGTGTCGACCGATGTTAATGAATTTGTATGTTGAGCAACCACCCAAACAGCCTACTTTTAAAGACGTCCAACTGAAGGCTGATAACTTCCAATTGCAGTCATTTTGAGACCTTGCATGCCATTACCGGATTGCTTAGCATGGTCTTTTCAAGCCTAGATCTAGGGATATGTGTATCTCGCCAGTTCCTAAAGTGTAGCTGTGTTGACTCTTATTCTCTGCCACAGAGCTGCTTCTTACAGGATTTAGGACTTGAGGATGGAATTTAGGGAAACTGTGAGGACCCCCAGTTAGTTGAAAATGGCAAGTGTTGCTTGGGGTTTTAAAGGTTAAAGTGTTCGAAATAACTTCAGACTTGTAATTGTACTTGCAATAGTACCTTAGCTATTGCTGGATACTGCTTGTTAATGTAATTACACTAAAGTCTGTCGGAATAAATACAAAAGGCTATTTTAGAATCAATTGAATAATGAAAAACTAACACCGCTTAGTCATGCCTGAATCATACTATTCCATAGGTAATTCACTAATATAGGCAGGAAAAGTGCTTCTACCTTTAATAAGTGATGCCGTATTGGGTTATCAAAGGTTTAATTTGTATTAATCACTGTAAATTTGTAGCTGATAAAGAAACGTTACACACGACAATAGTATTTTTAATATATCTGATCTACAGCAAATTCTGTACATCAGTTTACAGGTTTGAGTGCATTCAAAGTACTGCTAAGTCGGTTATGAATTATAACCCTGATTGTAACAAAAAAGAAGGTTGATAACGTAAAGTGTTTACCTTATACGCAGAAACGCATTAATGTCGGAGCAGGCAATTTATTAGGCTTAGTCTTCTAACAAGCTGGAAACGTTCTATTCAGATCAGCTTCGATATGCGTCATTTCCATTTGAGTGGTTCCTTTCAATTCGCCTCGGAAACCGTATTAGTAGTTTTGAGATGAAATTATTTCGTAAAGATTTCCTTACCCTTCGTATTCTGTATTTCATATCGTATACGATTTATGTTTTATATCGTGTATCGTGTATTTTTGTTTCCACAGTTTTATCATTAAAAAGGAAGGATCCAAAAACATAAAAACAGGGTTTCCATGGTATTTTGTTATTTTTTATAATTAAAAGAAAATATTTCATTTGCCGTCACGCAGAAGCAAACTACTATTTATTAAGTAAAATACTAGTTTTGTTGGTAGAAACCTGTTGGTTTTTTACGAGTGTGAAATAATGTTATTTTGTCTCTTCTCTTCAAAACATTAAATTTATGCTGTCGTTTAAGACACGAAATACAGTTTCATAGTACTCATTTAACCCAAACATAAATATTATAGACATGACGTATTACTATGAAATGTCTTAAGGAAGTTTTGAATTTAGAGTAGTATAACAATATATTTTCATGTGATCTGATAATGACGATAGTGATTGTGCATGTCGCTATTTTTTAAAGGGATGATTTAATGATGTATGTAGCAATAAAACTGACTATTGATAAGTTTTACTGTTGATAAAATTTATTTTTATAAAATCAAACTTATGTGAAGTTATTTTAATTTAGGTTTATGAACCCATTCAATCAACCAGTGTGAAATTATTTTATAAGGCTCTAAGGTTGTTAAGAATATTTTGATTAATAAAACTAACAAAAGCATATTTTGACTGTATATACCTTTAAACTTTCATTAACAAATATTAATTTTTTTACGTGTACAATTTCCTACAACGCTGATGTAAAAATATGTTATCAATTTGAAAATTTTTACAACTCAGCTAAACGTTACAGTTTTTGACATGAGGTAAAAAATAAATACATCTGACTAAGTAGTTATTTTGTTTAATCTAATAAGCCTTGTGGGATCTTCTAACTTATAACAATTTGTAATGGTGAGAAAACTAAGACAAAATATCGTCATTTTGATTGTTTAGATGAAGGAAATTTCATATATAGTATTTTTACCCGAATAAAACATAAAAAATAGTTTAAAAAGTTTTATAACTTTTAAGCATAGATTTAACATCATCATTCACTTTAAGTTTGAAAGAGTATTGTCAGAAACTTCTGTGAACACACATAAAGTTAAAATCCTGCAGGACTTACCAAGATATGATTCAGTACAATGATATATGGTTTCTTGGAGGCTCTAAAACATTCTCATATGACTTCCGCGAATACCATGTGAAATGGCGTGTAACTTTGCTTTTATAAATATATTGTAATGTTATACATTTTGCGGTTCTGGGATGAAGTTTCCTTGCTGCAACTTCAATTAGTTCATACTAAAAACTGTTCACTGGAGGAATCAAGTTCTATTCATAAACTAAGAGCTGTTAACTTAAATAGGTTGAAATTAAGAAATTACAACATTGATTTTTCTTCTTAATATTATAATTACCCCCGTTGCAGCAGACCTGCAGACTCAGCGAATTTAAAATGCAAAACAATATATTTCAATCCAACATAGCGAGATTTGACATGTTTTGGTAAGATCCATAAGAATAACATGGGGATTGAGTATGCAGGTTTGCTGCTACAGGTATATTAAAACTGGGTTGTTTTTAATTCAATATTTAGTAGATTTGAACTAGAAGAAGCCATTTACCAAGTTTTATCAAGATATGTTGAGAAATAAGCGGGATATAGAATTTGACTTATTTCCCATAAGATTAGCATTGGGACAACGTACTGTGTTTACCACTTTCAATATCTCGGTAACCAAAGGACATAGAGTAATGATTTAAAATACTAAATTGTTTGTTTTTTCTAGCTGAATTCAACAGTGATAACAAAAATTGGATTATTTTTGTTTACTATGTAAAAAAAACTCAAAAAACCCACTTTTAAGGAGGTTTACCCCCTATTAACCCCCCCTTACAGTAGGCCGATCGGGCTAGTGGCTAGTTTATGAACTCGTCTGAGGGATTACCACTTCATATGTCTGTACCAAATTTCATTAAGATCGGACCATTTTTATGGCCGCTAACGTGTTCACAGACACACACACACACACACACACACACACACACACACACACACACACTCAGATATATACATGATTTATATATATATATATATATATATATATATATATATATATATATAAGATCGAACGGTGTTTTTTGCTTCTGGGGGCCCCAAAACAAAAAAGTAATCATGGTCTCGGGCTTAGGTCTTACCATGAGACCTACGGTAATAGCTTCTGCCCTATATGGGAAATTCGCTAACAGCTATTGTTTTTATACAAATCAAAATACATGAAAATTAATAACTCTGTTTTAGCCTTTTCGCTGTAGAGATAGTTTTTGGATAGAATAAAATTTAATACAAAATAAGTATGTATGTAAGTATTTATATTTTATCCTAAGATACATTTTTAATCTTCTTATTGTAAGGCAAAAAAGACTAAGAAATATCTCTAATTTCGTTAAATATGCTCTGAATTACGATTTAACAACTTATAAAATGTAATTGGAGACCAGAATAGAAACTCATTTGACAATATTTGAAGTAAACGTTCATCAAGTATTTTACTTTGAGATGCCCTTTATAATGACGTGCGCTATACACCGAGCGCATCATTAAGTATTCGTAATTCTGGCATTATATTTACCATTCATCTGCCCCTTACAAAATAAAAATTAAATTGTTATTTTTATTATCAGAAAAATCTGCTTACCTCACAAACACTTTCTTATCTGAAGTTGTGCTGAATAATTTATTCAACCCATGTAAATAACACGTTTTTTTGTGGTTTGCTTATCATATTTTCAACGCATATACAGTTTCTAACTTCTATTTTTACAATCATCTCGTGTCCCCTCCCTTTTTAGGATGAACTATGCCTGCCATTAAGAATGGCAGTGTCTCAAAATACTCAATCGCTAAAAAACTGGTTTGCCAGGGTGACTTATTTTAAAATTAACCTAAAATTCATGGGCTAGGTAATTTACAGTCTCAATTTTCTGATGATAAAGCCTATGTAAAGTTTTTTAACCATATTCCAATACTCGATACACATTCTAGTCAACTAAATTGAAGGAAAGTTAGTAAGCTTATATAGCACAACAACATTAACAAGATACCGTGGAATGTGTGTTTGCAGGCAGGAAGGCAGTGCGATAAATATAAACAAGATGCAGGCAGGAAGCTCCGGTCTGCTGTTAGTCTGCCTCGTCCATCATTCTCTGTGTGCATAACTGGGGACTGATAAAAATCTACCTCGATTGTGCCTTACAATAACACACAGTACAGTACCAATCTGGGAAATGTAATAGTTATTGTGATTCTCATTTTAATTTCCCCCTCGACCACGTTTTAGATGTGCTAATTTGGGTAAGTGTTATTTTAAATTAAACTTTAATTATGAAATATCTAATTTACTAAGGGAGCAAGATGTGTGTCTGATACCTTGAGGCAAAACAGGTACAGGTTTGTAATGGGCTTCGCTAACTTAATCATTTCTTAAGTGTTTGTAATCAATTGCTCTAATTTTAACATATGTAAATACCGGTTTTTATTGAGAGAAAAATTACAATATTTATAGTAATACTGGCACTAGGTTGTGGTATCTTGAGCTTTCGTAGAATACTCTTAAAAAAGTCTTAATCTTCTTAAAATTGTTCAAGAATTTTTTTTTCGCAAAAAATAGTCTTAAAAATCATTGAAAAGAATATCTCAAGAGGTTTTTAAAATATAAATCTGGGTTTTATCGTAGTTCTCTTTCATCAGAGGTTCATAGAATAACTATCATAACAGCTATCGTTTTTTTTCTGACCGTAATTTGAATAACATTTAATTTATTTTTGATACAAGGAAACACTTTGTTAATATTCAAGATAACATACGCACTCAGACAGAGTTTTTCGGTAGCTAATTAACATTAATTCATATTGTGTCAAAAGATCCTTCCGACCTATGCGTTCTTACAAAAGCTCTATATACCGGCTCACTGACAGCACTTCCAGGGCCACTATTGACGAAGTGCTCAGGGGACCACCAGAGACGGCAGCGAGTCCAACAGGCTGGGCAACATGTTAAGTGCCAGGTGATTCAAGAATTACCTCTCCAGTCAGCAACAATACTAGAAATGGAAGGTGCCACATCTAAAGAAACCAGAAGGTACTTGGTCATGTGGGGGGAGGGTAACTGTCTACCCATCTCCTGGCTTCTCGGTAGAGTAATTACCACAAGTTATTCCTGCAATAACTCCATTAATGGGGGTTATATCCCCATCCTCTCCGGGCTCCATTCCCCCGGAGAGGATGGGGCCACCAGAATCACAATGTAAACTTTGCTCGGTGAGGTTTAAGGGTGCGTGAAAAAAATTTGCCCCCCCACTGGCAATCAAAAAGCTCAAAATAAGTTTGGTTTCAATATGAAGATCTAACTTTATGTCTTGTGAATGTTTTTTACTGTTGCTTCCCAAATCTTTCGTAAGGGTCTTTCCACCAGAGCGATTCTTTATTTCATGGTGTATGTATTATTTTCATTTAAACTTCACAGCAAACTACATTTCTATTTTTTTTTGCTGTCAGTCTTTCAATCTAGTTACACTTTATAGGATCCCTTGAATTTATATTTAAAAATATAATTATGAATTGTTCAGAAAACTTTAGGAGAATGTTTAGAAATTTCTCAATAGAACTTTTGCTAATAATCAGGGATTTATGACGATTTCATCGGTTATATTTAATTGTAGAAAATTTGTATTACCTATTCTACTATGAAAGGTATTTTGGAGCCATAAAATTCTAGCTTGAGACCACTTGGAACTTTATTAGATATAATAGCTGACTTGTTAGGATTATTAATATCATGTTTACATTTGAAGTGTAGATAATTTCATACACGTTTGGGAATTGGGTTTTTTGATTGAGAGTGAAATGAACTGTGCAGGATTTTTTTCCAAAGCAAAAGATGAACTACATTTTTTTACAAGTTTAAAATTAATTTATCAGGAACCAGGATAGAAGGCATGCAATGCAATCATCCACAGTGCACGTACAAAATAAGCTGGGACAAAGCGTTTCCTCATTCAATTTAAACAACAATCTGCTTTAAATATATTTATACCAAAGAGCTACCTATTTATCGCACCGTTTAAAAAATGTCTTTATCAAATAAGATTCCTAATTACATAAAAATATATTATCAAACTGTATAGGCGCATTTCTTAAGTACAATGTTAGTGCAAAATCTTTGCAACAGAAATTTACAGGACATTAGATTTGGTCTCAAGCTATTTAGTATTGACCGCAGAATTTTCCATGTTAAATAGCAGAATGTTTTCATAGTAAATAGTTTTTTAAGTGAACCGAAATCAGTAATATGATAAAAAATCCATTGATTAAAGTTTTCATATTCAATTTTACATAATAGTTATGTAGATCAATATAAATCTCCCTTGTAAATAAACATAATTTATCCTATTCTCTTTTGTTCACAAACAAGACTAAGCTTTCAGCAAATAGAAATTAATTTAACGATATCATTGTTTTAGTGCACCGAAAAAATACACAGATATTTTTCAAGTCCTAGGATAGAGAAGTACGTTTTCAAACGTTTTAAATAACAAGAACGTTCCTTTTTCGGTGCATTATAATGAAAAATATGTATTAAATTGATGAATAAATCACTTAAGAAAGTACAAAGCTAGCCGTGTTAATATGCAGCCAGTTAAAACATCAAGCCTCTATAATATCTTTGAGGTGGGTACAGTCGAAGCTATTTTTAACGTGAATCATAAAAAAGGGCCAAGTAGCATCAACATCGGAGAAGCAATTTCACTCCGAGTATAAAAACATACATTATCATCTTCACAACGCTCCAGATCCTGTAACGGGCCCCGGCACGCAACCTCTGGCGATACTGCCGAACAATGCAAAATACTTTGCTTTTCTTTTTTTAAATATTTTCCTTCAATTCTCAACTACTAATGTAAAGAAGATAATATTTGTGACTTTACTCCTGTTTGTTTACATATATCTGTTCGTTTGTATGTTTAAAATAAAAGTGAAATCTATTAAATCTATTAGTGAAATCTATGAACATAGTGAAAATTCTATGTAAAATCTATTAAATCTTTCAGCCTGAAAAACTACATCAAGTCGGTTTAGGATTATTCCTACAATGAACGTACGTTGAGTACGTGGTTAATATGTACGTTTATTACGTATTAACCACGTACTCAAACCCAATCTCCTTTTTTACTTTTAAAGTGAATCTTAAAAATTAATTGAAATGATTAAAATCAAAATTATAACAGCTCAGACATTAACAATCCATAGAACATAAGTAAGAGAATAGTATTCCCAGCTAACTAATCTATTTAAGTGGTTCGAATTGCAAATGTAATTAAATCCCTTTAACTCAAGTCAAGAGCGGGTGCTGCAGCAATTGTAATAAATTAATAATTATTAGCAAAAGAGCGATTTAGTGATTTTTTTTACGTGTTTTGGACTGTTGAATACTAAAACAAAGAGATTCAGAATAAATCAGTACCAAAATCACTCAGATCATATAATTTGCAGGGTATTGGTAAATTTAGAGAATTTAGACATTTTATCACCAAAACAAACTTTATATTTCGTTTATTCTTAGAATAAATATAAAAAAACCCATTGAAACTAAATGTATGTGTACTAGTTAAAATCTCAGTTATACTTAAGAAATAGAGTATTATTCTCCGAAATAAATATTCTTTTGGACTACAAGTATTATAAATTATAAAATAAATTCCTTTGGGTACAAGGATGTAAATGTAAACTGTGCTGTTAAATAAATAAATAAATAAATATGTCATGTAAATAGGGTAGTTTAGTTTTAACTATGACCATTACATGTAAATTTATGAAAAGTATCAATAAGTTGGTAATACCAGCATATAATAACAAAGCATAGTTAATTGACACATTTTAAAACTTACTATCGTTATTGTCTGAAAAATTTAATAAATTCTAAGACTAGCAACATCTACGATTTTAATCTTAGCATTCATACTACTAAAGGCACAGTACAAGGGTGTTGCATCGTGCCGTCAGATATGAGTGTTTTACAGCCTCGGAGTCTCAACGAAACCGTACATCATGGGGCTGAATCCTATCTTTGTCATGACAAGCCCATTCTACCTCTGTCCTTTCATGCATTACAGGAGTTTTCTTGCCCTCAATTTAATTAAAAAACCTCACACACTGTCAAAACTACGTGTAATATATGTACACTTTATGAAAAATTCCTCTTGATATTCCTCGCAAATATTTACTACGTATTTTACGATACTAAATTTATTTTTTAAACAACAAGATTACTATAAGAAAAATAATGTAGAGGTCTAGCTCAAGGAGGGTCTCACATACATTTCCAACAGATATGAAATGTCAATGTGATAAATCCTCTGGAATACCGTTCCTTTTTAGAAAATTTACTAAATTTAAGAATAAAAACAATAATGGATTTATTTATACTTAACATTACATCCCATTAGATAGACAAAGCCAAAAAAATTGTCATGACAAATTATTTGACTTTCTTCGATTGGTTAAGTAAATTTATTTCTTTAAAATTACGAATCTTAAAAATAATAAAACTTATTTTTAATAAAAAAACATCCTCTTTGAAACTAAGTAATCTTATATCAGAAATTTGTCTTTACCAACAATGTCAAAATTTACTTACTCCAAAGCCACAAAAAATGCTTTGCAATTACCATCGAGTCGAGAGCGCTTAACGTCGGAATACGAAGGGTGTTAATGTTGGGTCAATGTAATGGATTATTCAAATTTATCCCATGTATTCAAGGATACCCCACATTAATCACACGGACCAGTAGTTATCGAATTATATCAATTACCATTTCATTATCCTTGTAGAAACCGTAACACCACTATGCTGGTAGATATTCTGCGATTGTGAGATTAAGCTAACTGCTTAAAAAAATTGTTTTTAGAGCGATGCTTTTACTTTCTACTAATTTGTATAAGTCATTTATGTCAAAATCATCCTCTGAAAGATATTTTGAGGTTTTATAGAGTACTCTACACATATATAGTTTTCTTCCATCACATTTGCACTTTTATTGTTAAAGTTAAACTGAATGGTTGGCAGATGGGTTATATGGAGCTTATTTAAAAAAAAACTAGATTAAAAAAACTTGAGGAAAAATATAAAAGATCTTCGGTCAATATGTATCTCTGAAAAATTCCTTTACTCTTTAAATAGTTTGACAGTTAGTTATAGAAAACTATGACATAATAGTCTGACAACAAGCCTTGAGTTGTGGTAACAATCCTAAACATAAATCAAGCTCTTAAGACCCCTTAATCAACTTTTTGCTTTAAACTAATTATTGTACTGCAAGAAATATCAGTATACCTTGAATTCCGTAATATTTATAAATTAATTAATGATTTTCTGTGCTTGAATCTTAGGTTTTGTGAACCCTTTCAGCTGGCTTGATGTACGTAATACGGCAAAATGTTAGCGTATTTTTGCACAACTTGATTGCTGTTAAAGAAGACTTATCAAAACAGTATAATGAGCTGTTTAGACTTTTTTTATTCTCTTTGAACAACTTTTGACTTTAAGGGATATGTTTAAATAATTAAAGTAAACCTTTGGACGTTAAAAAACAAAGCCTTCGAAATATAATATAGCCTGCCCCAAATGTGGGTATAGTAGTATGTTAACAACAAAATATAAACATTAAGATTGACTAACAGGACTAAAAGAGTTTTTCTTGGGCGAGAAATATTATTTTAATAACCATTCTTTTACCACCTTCTCCCTCAGAGAGAGGCCACTTACTTGGAGAATTTTCGCCATAAACTTGAGTTATCATCGACATCAAATCACAGATATGTTTGAGCAGAAAATTTCCGCTGGTGGGGAGTAAAAAATATTACTGGATCGAAAATGGCAGACAAGCAAACTTTCTTAAGTGACGTTGGACATACTTTTAATTTTGATTGTAAGAGTAAGACTCGACTAAGATACGGTTTTGCGATTTGTACTGGTTTATATTACCTTTAAAGTGAGAAAATCAGATCCTGTGGTTTCCGTAATTCATGGGAGAAATTCTTCACAACTATTATTCAACCTTCTTTGTGCGGAAATTGTCCAAAATCAACGTCAAATGTCAATAAACTAATTTTAAAGGTTATCGGTTTATTTTGCATAGTTAAAATTACGATGTATACTTAAACAGGAACTTCTCTTTGTTCAGTACCGTAAGTTATAATGAAATGTCTGGCAGTTGAAATATAATAATTTGAATGTAACTTTCGTGTACCTTTTATTTATTTTGTAAATTTTCAATTACATTTTTTAATTATCATACTTAAACGTATATTAAGTTTGTATTATATTTTATTCCTACAAGACCATTAATTTAAATGTTAAGGGTTTTATTTTCTATGGTTAAATGGTAGTCTTTGCAATTCTAGAAAATAAATTATATTGAGGTGTGTATGTCAAGCTTCAGTTAATATCTTTGTTTCATCAGCTGTTTCACTTTAATTGTCAATTTAGCGCGAAGCTCGGCGTGAACGTGCCTGAAGAACGGCGGCGTCGACAATGGGAAGCACGTGTTGTCTAATATTAGCGACACAAACATCCACGACATCTGGTGGCGAGTGCGTGAGTCGGCGACAGTAACACATCTGTGTCTGTGAACGTGCCCATCCGGCTGCAGCGGTGCTAATTATAGCAGGTCTGCTGTAGACAACAATGGTTCGGTTGGGCGGGAGAGGAGAGAGAGATTATTTTAATTGATTATGTAAATATAGTTTTACAGTTCTCAAAATATTTAAAAATAAGATGCATTCTAAGGCAGGGATTTTAGGAGGAGGATAGGTGATATATTTAACATCAAACGGGGCTTATAAGAGATAGAAGAGCAACAACAGATAATATTGATCTATAAACTATAAATAGATAACTAATCAATTACAAAATAAGGATATTTTGAATAAGATCACATTTTTCTAAAAAAAATACATTGTTGGGTAGCATATGTCTTTATTTCATCGGCCTGTAACAACGTATCACTGGGGAAACACTTAGTAAATAAATCACTCAATATAATATTGACTATTTAGCAAACTTCACTACCATATTTTATGAATAAAAAATAAATATAAAAATACTACTGTTTACAATGCAGTTCTGCATGTTTTATATAAATCTTAAAAAGCTGTCAGAGTAGGGTAACGTTATTTACTGAAGTGCCCAATTGTATCAAGTGGCTACGACATATGTTTTCTTTCAATTGAAAACAGTTTGTAGCGCGCCTGGGGACATAGTACAACTCGAATATTAAAATCAAAATTACAGCATGTGCCTAGCGAAACTGGACACTTTTTGAAGTGCCCAACGCTGGACACATGCTGTAGCTTCGAGGTATATTGGGCAGTTGTTATAAATGGCTTTGTGGCTTTGTTAAAGTAAATCCCAATATTTACGTTAAATACCATTGCCTGTGTTAAAGTATTTAGTGTCAATGTTAATGTTTTCTACCAAACCTGTTAAATATTTTTTAAATATAAACATTTTAATATTGGTTTTGGTTACCTTCGGCTTTTTAAAATATAGTCAGTCTGCGTAGTATTTGGATTATGAATTTTGTGTATTTTAGTAAAGTTCTTCCTAAAATAAACAGTTGCCAATAACGTAATTATTTTCATGATAAAATAGTAACCACTTATTCTAGGATAAAACATTATAAATAATTGTGATTGGTTTAAAGTTTAAAACCAATATTGTGATTTTCAAATAGTTACAAAATTAAACATTAGTATAAAATTATAGGTAATGTGCTAGTAAAAAAAGACGGTATCAGCAAACTGACACAAACATTCTCCCTTAAACCCATTTAAGCATGAAACTTTACATTTAAATAATCCCACAAATGCATTCCAAATTTTATTAAAATCAGTTGGTTATTAGCGGAGATATTGGTTTTGAAATATTTTCCATAATAATAATATTAGACGACGTACTGCGTTAACCACTAAATAAAAATACATATTATATCCGCAACCAGTTGACGTATGCTTAAAAATCAAAACACTAGATTATATAATCCAGCCAAGTTTAATGACTGCAAGTATATTTTGATTAATTGTTATGATTTTAAGTTATTTTGAAAAAATTGAAATTAGTCCTGTTTTATTTTTTAACATATTATAACTTTTAACAACAATGGACTTTTAAGCAATGGATTATTAAAAATTGCATATAATTTTAAGTTTACCTCATACATTTCTCACGACCATAACGCGCTTGCCTATTGTGCTCATGCCCGCCTGTAGGATTTTGTAGGAATTTTAATGATTTTATTTTTAATGGTGGAATGCTGGTATTGTCAGTGGGGGTTTGGAGGTCAAGTCAAGGGTCCTCCGATCCATTACACCGGGATTAATGTTCCGCTTATCTTGTCGTCGTACAAGTGGCCTGGACATCTATTGCTGCCGTGTCTCAATGCGTAGTCGGTTCTATTTTTTTGGACACGATATTTGTGAAAATGGGAATACTATTAAAGATTTTATCTTATAAATTAATGTGTATCCGAATTCCCTTACTTTTATTTACATACTTACGCACATTTTACATTCCAGATAGCTCTATCCCTTGAGCTACAAAAGGAGGCTACATTGCAATAATTATATTTCTGCTAAAAGCAGACAAGTGTTCGAAATATATTAGAACATTTTATGTAAAATTTTAAAGTATAAAAATCAAAAAGTAAAATTTTAATAGTATTTATTCGCTATACCGATAATATACCTAACAATGAGTACCTACTACAAGTAAGATAAAACATGGTGGTAGTGTGTATTGTTATATTTATTAACTGTTTTGTCCAAAGAATGAAACTGTGTCAGTACAGCGCTTGTTTTCGAACAAAATATTATGCCTTGGCACTGCCAAAACAAAAAATCTCTATGTTATTTTGTTAGAAATTTTTCAGCTATGCCAAAAGGTCTACAACATCATTTCATTTTAAAATCGCTTTAAACGATACGTAGGTCTATTACTTAATTTCATTATAAAATAAATTTGAACGTTATGTATATAATAGATTCATGGCTATAAAAAACTATATAATTAATTATGATTTCATAAGTTTAAATAAACGAATGAAGTTAAGTCCCAACCAAATGCATTTGTAAACTGATATAAGCAGAAACGAATATTTAACCTCAGCCCACAAAAAATGTGAAATTCCTCACTATTCTATTATTTTACATAGTAATCACATGGTTACATCCCCTACAAAAAGGTTTAAAAATAACCAAACCATTGATCGCTTATTATATTTACAGGAATATTTAGGCGCTTTACCTTAAGTTTCACATTGTTTTATTTTCCCAAACTTGTCCAAACAACTTTTGGTTTCTTCATCAGTGGGGTTGTGATTAAAAAAAAACAAAAAACCATATGAGATCTATAAATATAAATAAGTAATATGAAATATATTTGTTTTATTTATAAAATATTTAAAATATAAAATAAATAATTTTTATATTTTTTATAAAATATAAAATATATAAATATAATATAATATTAATTATAAAAATATAAATTTAAAATACACCAGTTGCAGCAGACCTGCATACTCAGCGAATTTCAAATGCAAAAGAACATAATTCAATCCAACATAGCGAAATTTGACATGTTTTTGTAATCTCCATAAGAATAACATGGGAATGAGTTGCAGGTTTGCTGCAACAGGTATGTTAAAACTGGTTGGTTTTAATTCATTATTTAGTAGATCTTGACTAGAAGAAGCCATATACCAAGTTTTGTCAAGAAATGTTAAAAAATAAGGAAGATATAGAATTTTTTTATTTCCGATAAGGATAACATGGGGAATGATTATGCAGGTTTGCTGCCACAAAAATGTAAATTTCGGGGGTTTTAGACTAAAATACATTAGATCTCATCAAGATGAAGCCACAAACCAAGCTTTATTAAGATATGATGAGAAATAAGCAAGATATAGAATTTTACTTATTCCCCATAAGGTTAACATAGGGACAACGTACTGTGTTTACCACTTTCAATATCTCGGTAACCAATGGATATAAAGCAATGATTCAAGATACTAAATTGTTTGTTTTTTGAGCTGAATTCAATGGTGCCAACAAAAATTTGATTAATTTTATTTTTCTGCGTAAAAAACTCAAAAAACCCATTTTTGGGGGTTTATCCCCCTTCCGGTGGTCCGATCGGGCTGGTTTACGAACTCGTCCAATTGATTACCACTTTACATGTCTGTACCAAATTTCATTAAGATCGGACCATATTTATGGCCGCTATCGTGCTTACAGACACACACACACACACACACACACACACACACACACACACACACATATATATATATATATATATATATATATATATATAGATAGATAGATAGATAGATAGATGGATAGATATATAAAAATTCGAACGAATGGTGTTTTTGCTTCTGGTGGCCCCAAAACGAAAAGTTATCATGGTCTCGGGCTTAGGTCTTACCATGAGACCTACGGTAATAGCTTCTTCCTATAGGGGAAATTCGCTAATAATAATGAATGATAAAAAATAATAATAAATAATATACAAAAGTTAATTATGGATTTTAAACATTTTATAAAATATATATGTTTCATATTATTTATTTATATTTATACATGTCATATGGGTTTTTTTAATCACAACTCCACTGATGAAGAAACCCAAATTGGTTATGTAAACGTTTATAAACGAAATAAAACGAAAATAAAACAATATGAAATTAAGACAGAGTGCCTAAAATTCATTGTAAATATAATAATTTCATAATGGTTTACTCAAGTTTACGTACTGAACTATAGATAGTTAAGTTTACATAATTGATTTATACAGGGCCTGATGTTTTAATTAGTAATATAAACCCAAGGAGTAATCAGTATATTAATCTTCCTAGGGCAGAGTCTTAATTATAAGAAGTTTAAATCACATAATTTATTTCTATCATTATATTTGAATCAGGCAGCAAACACATTATCCACTCTTTGATATTATTTAAGCGTGTCACAGTTTTCACAGGACCGTCCTATCCATTAATGCTTCTCTCCCTGGGGCAGTGAGAGCTTTTATTTCTTTTTGTCGCTCGGAGTTTATACGCATTTTTATACAAAACAGCGAGTCGTAATGTGCTTTTTTGTACAGTTAGAAATTAAAGTAAGGGTGATGGTTTGTTGTTGTTGTTAGTTTGAACACAAAATATTACATTTTAACATCTGATATTTTTATATCATAATACTATTACTGAAGAAATTTTTCTTGAGCGTACTTTCTTTACTTATGTGAGCGTAGATGAGGACTGATTTGGACTTTAAAATATATGTCTTCAAAATTATTCTTTAGCAACAAACTATTTTTGTCTGTCACAATTGAATATTTTTATAGTTAAATGTCTAGAACGATATATAAGCAGATTATATAGTGAACAAGTATATTAAAACGCATTTATTTCAAGAAAGAGAGTAAGTAAAAAAGTCCAATCAACAAATCTAAATTTATTAAATTCATTTTTCTAAATTAACTGCCTTTCTACCTTAACGCTCCCTTTTATATCTCTGATGTGACTTCCTCGGTTAGGTTGTATCAAAATAAAACTCCCGTTGCTGCAGATCTGCATAATCAGCGAATTTCAAGTGCTTAGAATCACATTTAAACACAATATAAGCGATTCATAAATTTTTCTATTTCCTCCATAATTATAAAATGGGGAATGAGTACGCAGGTCTACTGCAACAGATATTTCAATGTTTAATGGTTTTAAATAAATATCCAATGGATATAAACTGTAGTAAGCTATATACCAATTTTTCTTAAGATATTATAGGGAATAATCGAGGTATAGAATTTTCTTATTTCCCGTAAAGATAGCATAGGAACAATGTACTGTATTTCCCGCTTTCAATATCTCTGTAGCTAATGGCATAGAGCAATGAATAAACATACTAATTGTTAGTTTTTTTAGCTAAAGTCAAAGGTGCAAACAAAATATTAAATGCTTTTATTTTTCGACGTAAAAATCCACTTTTGGGGGGTTTATACCCCTTTACCCTCCTTCTGGTGGTTCGATCGGGCTGGTTTACGGTGGGTGATTTCTACTTTACACGTCTGTACCAAATGTCATTACGATCGGATCACAAAAAATTATCATGGTGTCGGGCTTAGGTATTACTATGAGATCTAACATAATAGCTTCTTCCCTATGAAGGAAATTCGCTAAAACCTGCCACCGTTTTCAGTTCTTCTGCCATGTCCTTCAGGAATTCTTTTTTGCGGGATGGTCAAAGTATGTTAAGGTCCACCTTAAAAACCCTTTTACAGAGTAAAGTGGCGTTTGATAAATCAAAATTATTTTGACAGAAAGCCACTTTAGTCGAGAGCGTTTGGAGTTTTCAGGGTTGTAGAAAAATCATTGCATATTTACAGGTCCTCATCTGGGAGCAATTGTAGTCTTGGTAAGCCTACAAAAAGGGTCTTCAAGGTCGAGCTTCTGGTTAGGTTGTAGGTGTAGGTGTGCTGATATTCTTTGGTAATAAACAATTCCATATTTTCCCTGAAGTGGGCTGGAAAAAGAATGGTAATTTGACACAGTGAGCATGTCTCTGTAATAAATTACCTGCATTGCTTCCCTGTTTTAATAGAAAAATAACCATACATTTCACCTTTGACCCAAACAAAATTTCCAACTAGTGCTTCACTCTATGAAGATCATCCTATAACCTGAGATTTTCAACAATATCTTTTGAGTTGTTGTATTCCAACATGTATGCAGAAGAGAAAATTTTACTATAAAGTTATTGGTTCCACTTGCTTTCACCTCACCAAAATAATAGCACATGATAGGTTTTCTAGTTTCTCCTTATCGTTATATTTATCGTTATATTATCCTTATCCTTATACTTGAGCTATCGTTCTATTATTCCAAACTACATTAAAAAAGGTATATTAACGAATCAAGCTAAAGACCTACATATATAAATACTTTTTTTAGCATTATTTGTTATAGGCCTGCTATTTACATTTTTTCTACATTTTTATGCCAGTTACTAATACAGTTCTACTTATGTTACGCTTTCACTTTTACTATTTCGGCGTTAAATAAATTATATTAGCTTGATCATTTGGTTAAATGAAATAATTTCAGTAAATTACTCCTTTGTGGGCGGCAAGTCCCTGCTCAATTAACAGCTCTAGACTCAATGTTGACTCAAACTCCACACAAGACGATTGTAATTCTTGAGAGCGTGAAAACTCTAGGTCACTTTTAAGTTCTCTATTCAAAATGTCCTTGTATAGATCACATTTATCAAATCATTGCAGCGTAATAATAATTTCAACTTATTTAGATTAGGATATTTCTTACTTATAGGATAGTACTTTTTGAATTCAATTATTTGGAATTGTATAAGTTATGTTTCAAGCCTAATTATTATGCTTAGAACCATAACCATAATAATTCCCAAAATAATCCTCATAATTATCTGAAATTTTTCAAACCACACCTTACAAGCTTGACCGTGTTTAGATTTTTCAATTTTTACTAATAATACTTGTTTAAAATGCCCATTACAGTATTGAGAAGAATATTGACTAAACAAAACTAAACTTCCATATTTTTAATATAATTATAAATCAGCTAAGAACAAACTTTAATAAAAGACCTTACTTTAAACAGCAAGTAAATTAAAATATAACAGTTCATATCTCACGAAATTGATATTAAAATTAGAACGCTAACAGTAACTTAAGACATACTAAATAACTAAACGTGTATTTAGTTTGCTTCAACACAAAATCTTATGCTTATTGTAGTTTTTGGTGGTTTATAAGATGACTAATCTGACAATGTGAAAGTGACAATCTGTTCATAATAAAACTTCTAAAATGTGTTAAGCCAAATTATGTACTGTATACTAACTCAAATTATGTTTTAAGCCTCAAAAAGAAAGATTAGCATAAATGGTGCAGCATTATAATAAATAGTGCATAAGGATAAAACTATATTTTAACAGTTTTAATGAATAAAGAGCTTTACTATTCTTCCTTCTTAGTAGCATCTAACCGCATTCTTGAAAGATTAAATGGGAATAACATGATAGCCTTTATATTTGAAATAATTAACAAATCACCTAAAATTACAATTTGATTTTTTTTTTACATTAGTAACTATGATTTTAGTTGACTGCAGTGATTTGTCTCTGGAAATGAACAATCTAAACGATTAAAAAAAGATAATCAGCAAAGAGCTATTTTGTCACGCATTTAAATTTAAAGTGGAACAAAGTCAGTGAATTAGAAACCCCCTATAAACCTACAACCTTTCTCCATAGTGCAACTTTGTTATTTTTATTAATCATAGTTACAATAGCCATAAGTTCAATTTAGTTTTTTCGTTTGTGTAAAAAGTTATAAAGTGTTTAAAGCTTCGAGATAATTTTGTTATTTGCTTGATCATTTACAAACGTAAAAGCATATGTATATATGATTTTTTTTAATCTTACATGACGATACAAAACATCACAAAATGATCGTTTGAGAGGAGATAAAAAGTACTAACGTCTAGTATTTTATCCTATTTGAACAGCTAAATGTACAGTTTTTTTAATGGAGAAACCAAAAGAATTAGAGAGCAAGATATATATTTTTAAAAATAATCACATACTACGTTTCTGTTAACTGATATCGTTTTAAGGTTTACACAGTATATAAGATATGTTACAGAACTTACATTGACAAAGATATCTCCTAGTGAGACATGAGATTACAAGATAAAAGAGAATTTTCTCTGTATTTGTTGTGTTTGCGCTTGAGTTTATTAGTTGTCATTATTAATAATCATCATTATAAATAATGTAAAATCCTTTGTCTTTGAAAAGACTAACTATGACTTTTTGTTAGCCATGCAGACAGTGCTATATTCATTACTTGATGCACTATTTGAGAAAATATATAAATAATAACCATCTTTTTAGTTTTGAATTTGAATTGATTGAATTTGAATTCCTGATAAAAGAATTTTAGTTGTAAAAAGTAAATAATACTTTGAAAAACATTTAATTGTAAAAACATTTTACTGTTTCCAAACTCTAAATTTATAATGAAATAATATATAAGTAGATAGGTCCATATAATAAAAAAATCTCTTATATAAGATTTTTCATAAAAATATAATGTTTCGATGCGGAACTGCTTTCACCTTCACTTAGTTTATAAAGTTTTTTTTAACTTGAATAATTTCTCTATATTTTTCAGGCATACTGTAAACAATCACCAACAAAAATCTATAAGATATTTTCCATGAATTTATTAAATTGAACTGGATTTTAAAGCCAAGATAATCGTTTGAAAAGAAATATAATCCATTACGCACTGTGATACGGCAGCAATAGATGTCCAGGCCACTTATACGACGACAAGATAAGCGGATCATTAATCCTGGTGTAATGGATCGAAGGACATCCCGACTGACAATACGTCCACGGCGAGAGTGGATCTGCTGATCTACCCTTGACCTCCACATCCCGACTGACAATACGTCCACGGCGAGAGTGGATCTGCTGATCTACCCTTGACCTCCACATCCCGACTGACAATACGTCCACGGCGAGAGTGGATCTGCTGATCTACCCTTGACCTCCACATCCCGACTGACAATACGTCCACGGCGAGAGTGGATCTGCTGATCTACCCTTGACCTCCACATCCCGACTGATAATACGTCCACGGCGAGAGTGGATCTGCTGATCTACCCTTGACCTCCACATCCCGACTGACAATATGTCCACGGCGAGAGTGGATCTGCTGATCTACCCTTGACCTCCTCATCCCGACTGACAATACGTCCACGGCGAGAGTGGATCTGCTGGTGGACTCTTGACCTCCACATCGCGACTGACAATACGTCCACGGCGAGAGTGGATCTGCTGATCTACCCTTTCCTCCACATCCCGACTGACAATACGTCCACGGCGAGAGTGGATCTGCTGATCTACCCTTGACCTCCATATCCCGACTGACAAAACGTCCACGGCGAGAGTGGATCTGCTGATCTACCCTTGACCTTCACATCCCGACTGACAAAACGTCCACGGCGAGAGTGGATCTGCAGATCCACCCTTGACCTCCACATCCCGACTGACAAAACGTCCACGGCGAGATTGGATCTGCTGATCTACCCTTGACCTCCACATCCCGACTGACAAAACGTCCACGGCGAGAGTGGATCTGCTGATCTACCCTTGACATCCACATCCCGACTGACAATACGTCCACGGTGAAAGTGGATCTGCTGGTGGACTCTTGACCTCCACATCCCGACTGACAATACGTCCACGGCGAGAGTGGATCTGCTGGTGGACCCTTGACCTCCACATCCCGACTGACAATACGTCCACGGTGAAAGTGGATCTGCTGGTGGACTCTTGACCTCCACATCCCGACTGACAATACGTCCACGGCGAGAGTGGATCTGCTGATCTACCCTTGACCTCCACATCCCGACTGACAAAACGTCCACGGCGAGAGTGGATCTGCTGATCTACCCTTGACCTCCACATCCCGACTGACAATACGTCCACGGTGAAAGTGGATCTGCTGGTGGACTCTTGACCTCCACATCCTGACTGACAAAACGTCCACGGCGAGAGTGGATCTGCTGATCTACCCTTGACCTCCATATCCCGACTGACAATACGTCCACGGTGAAAGTGGATCTGCTGGTGGACCCTTGACCTCCACATCCTGACTGACAAAACGTCCACGGCGAGAGTGGATCTGCTGATCTACCCTTGACCTCCATATCCCGACTGACAATACGTCCACGGCGAGAGTGGATCTGCTGATCTACCCTTGACCTCCATATCCCGACTGACAAAACGTCCACGGCGAGAGTGGATCTGCTGATCTACCCTTGACCTCCATATCCCGACTGACAATACGTCCACGGCGAGAGTGGATCTGCTGATCTACCCTTGACCTCCACATTCCGACTGACAATACGTCCACGGTGATAGTGGATTTGCTGATGGACCCTTTCCTCCACATCCCGACTGACAATACGTCCACGGCGAGAGTGGATCTGCTGGTGGACTCTTGACCTCCACATTCCGACTGACAATACGTCCACGGCGAGAGTGGATTTGCTGATGGACCCTTTCCTCCACATCCCGACTGACAATACGTCCACGGCGAGAGTGGATCTGCTGGTGGACTCTTGACCTCCACATCCCGACTGACAATACGTCCACGACGAGAGTGGATCTGCTGGTGGACTCTTGACCTCCACATCCCGACTGACAATACGTCCACGACGAGAGTGGATCTGCTGGTGGACTCTTGACCTCCACATCCCGACTGACAATACGTCCACGGCGAGAGTGGATCTGCTGGTGGACTCTTGACCTCCACATCCCGACTGACAATACGTCCACGGCGAGAGTGGATCTGCTGGTGGACCCTTGACCTCCACATCCCGACTGACAATACGTCTACGACGAGAGTGGATCTGCTGGTGGACCCTTGACCTCCACATCCCGACTGACAGTAAGTCCGCGACGAGAGTGGATCTGCTGGTGGACTCTTGACCTCCACATCCCGACTGACAATACGTCCACGGCGAGAGTGGATCTGCTGATCTACCCTTGACCTCCACATCCCGACTGACAATACGTCCACGGCGAGAGTGGATCTGCTGGTGGACCCTTGACCTCCACATCGCGACTGACAATACGTCCACGGCGAGAGTGGATCTGCTGGTGGACTCTTGACCTCCACATCCCGACTGACAGTAAGTCCGCGACGAGAGTGGATCTGCTGGTGGACTCTTGACCTCCACATCCCGACTGACAGTAAGTCCGCGACGAGAGTGGATCTGCTGGTGGACCCTTGACCTCCACATCCCGACTGACAGTAAGTCCGCGACGAGAGTGGATCTGCTGGTGGACTCTTGACCTCCACATCCCGACTGACAGTAAGTCCGCGACGAGAGTGGATCTGCTGGTGGACCCTTGACCTCCACATCCCGACTGACAGTAAGTCCGCGACGAGAGTGGATCTGCTGGTGGACCCTTGACCTCCACATCCCGACTGACAGTAAGTCCGCGACGAGAGTGGATCTGCTGGTGGACTCTTGACCTCCACATCCCGACTGACAATACGTCCACGGCGAGAGTGGATCTGCTGGTGGACTCTTGACCTCCACATCCCGACTGACAATACGTCCACGGCGAGAGTGGATCTGCTGGTGGACTCTTGACCTCCACATCCCGACTGACAATACGTCCACGGCGAGAGTGGATCTGCTGATCTACCCTTGACCTCCACATCCCGACTGACAATACGTCCACGGCGAGAGTGGATCTGCTGGTGGACCCTTGACCTCCACATCCCGACTGACAATACGTCTACGACGAGAGTGGATCTGCTGGTGGACCCTTGACCTCCACATCCCGACTGACAATACGTCTACGACGAGAGTGGATCTGCTGGTGGACCCTTGACCTCCACATCCCGACTGACAATACGTCCACGGCGAGAGTGGATCTGCTGGTGGACCCTTGACCTCCACATCCCGACTGACAATACGTCTACGACGAGAGTGGATCTGCTGGTGGACCCTTGACCTCCACATCCCGACTGACAATACGTCTACGACGAGAGTGGATCTGCTGGTGGACCCTTGACCTCCACATCCCGACTGACAATACGTCCACGGCGAGAGTGGATCTGCTGGTGGACCCTTGACCTCCACATCCTGACTGACAATACGTCTACGACGAGAGTGGATCTGCTGATTGAAGTGTCTTTAATTCTACCTGACGTTGTGCTTATATAGCATTAAAATCATCTCTTGTTCTTTTGCGTTCAGGTATATTATTATAATATATTTATAAAGCCTTTTCCCAAAAAAATTAGAAACTTTTTACGAATGAATCAACAAATTACTTTAGAACCAGAATTTCTTTGCGGTTCTTGATTTTAATAATACGTATGTTTTATAATTAATTTACAATTTTATCTTAAACGTTTTTAAATATATTATTGATTCCTTATTTTACGATTGTAAACTTGTTCTAAAGGTTACACTATTTTATCGAACTGTAATGGTGGACAGTTATGTAATACAATTATATTTTCATGTAATAATCAATTAATTTGGAAAATACTTAAATGCGTGATGAGGTATTTTATAAGAGTGAAATCCCATAGATTAAATCACCATTACAAGCTTAGTAAATCGAAATCCTCTTGTAAACAGAATAATTTCCAAGACTGAATACCTCTTTTCGCTGTTTAAAAGCAGACTAAGTGTTAAATGGTTCTCGCACCAGATCAACCCCCCATCTTTGCTTTTCATTTAGGCTCTTTACGTTGCTCCTCATTCCTCTTTATCTTAATTGATCTAGACTTTCGCTTGAAATCTTCACACTTGGAAAGAAATATATTCTAAAAAAAAGTAACGAATTTAAAACTGGATTTTGTTTAAATTATTAATATGTTATATGGTCTATGTAACTCCCGTATGTATTTAAGTATAAAATTATAAGATTTTTGACAATATGTCTGCCTCCTTAAGCGAATTTCCCCTATAGGGAAGAAGCTATTACTGTAGGTCTCATGGTAAGACATATGCCCGAGAACATGATCACTTTTCGTTTTGGTGCCATCTGGTGTGTGTGTGTGTGTGTGTGTGTGTGTGTGTGTGTGTGTGTGTGTGTGTGTGTGTGTGTGTGTGTGTGTGTGTGTGTGTGAGCACGGTAGCGGCCGTAAATATGGTCCAATCAAAATGAATTTTGGTATAGACATGTAAAGTGGTAATCAACTGTAGAAGTTCGTAAACCAGCCCGATTGGACCATCGGAAGGGGGGTAAAGTGAGATAATCCCCCCCCCCCAAAATGGGTTTCATGAGTTTTTCACATAAAAATTCTAAATTCTCAAGTTCTCTTTGTGCCATTAAATTCCGCTCAAAAAACAAATAGTTTTATAGTTTGATTCATTGCTCTACATCCATTGGTTACCGAGATATTAAAAGTGGTAAACACAGTAGACATTGGAACAATGCACAGTAACATTGGGTTGTCCCAATATTAACCTTAGGAGAAAAAGATAAAAGTCTATATCTCTCCTATTTATCAACATATCTTAATAAAACTTTGTTTGTGGTTCCATCTAGATAGTATATAATGTATGATAGACTGAAATCCCCAATATTTCCATTTTAAATGGTATGAAAAAATAGATTATCAAAAAAGGTTTGATTTCCATTTGTGTGGCAGCAAACCTGCATATTCATTCCCCATGTTATCCTTGTGGGAAATAAAAAAATTCTACGTACTCCTTATATCTTAATATATCTTGATAAAACTTGGTATGTGGCTTCTTCGAGTTAAATGCTACTAAATATTGAATCAAAATTAACAGTTTTAACACACCGGTCGTAGCAAAATTTCATCCCACAGAAATACGATAAAACTCTTATAATTTTTAACAAGAAATTTATACATCAAAATCCTTTAAAAATAAATGGTTGCTATTTAAACTTAAGATTAATAATTGGAATCAAACTTGTATGGTACAAGACACATTATAGGCTACCCGTGTCCTAATAACACAGGACAGGATGGTGTTATTAGATTAGTGGCTAGCGGTGACGTCACTCGGCCGCAATAAAAATATAACCGGCACTTCCAACCTGCCAACTGACGAGACAGTAAGGTGAGATTGGAGTTTGGCATCTTCTCGAGATAGGGTTGACTCTGGTTGCAAGGAATATATTACTGTTGTTTAATCGAACAAGCAATATCTTTCCGAAAAATAAATTTCAAAATGTATGTTAATAATGACACAGATATTAAAAAATTTACACAAATAAATTTAAGTAAAATTAATTAGTGGGTGCTCTATTATGATAAGAATGAACGTGAATAAGGACCACACCCTCAGTTGTGCGTTAATCTGCACAGCCTTCCAAAATAAGTAATGAGTTCGTTACATAAAAATAAGCTAGCTGGTGGTTGATACCACTTAGTTTTTAATATAATTTTACGTAAGACTCATCATTTAAAATAAACTTAAATGTTAAAAATAAACGGTATCAGCAAACTGACACATACTTTCTCCCTTTTGCCCGTTTCAAGCAAGAAATCCTTCAATAAATTAAAACAAATTTACAATTATCTCACGATTACATACGATTGCATAGTACCAATTTTAATCAAAATCTATTATTAACTAAAGGAGATGTCAGTTTTTATATTGCAATAAGGAATAATGTTAGACAATGTACTGCGTTTACTGCCAAACGAAAACATCAATTATCTGTGCAGCCAGTTGACGTAGGCTAATTTGAAGGTTTTAAGTATATTTTCAATATTTTTTTAGATTTATGAAAATTGTGTTACTTACGATGGTTGGTGTCATTTTATTAGTCATCTTAAGCACTAAAATCATGGAATTTTTATCAAATCGCTAGAGCCTTTATTTTTGAAGAATTGGATTTATGTAGTTTTTTATTGGGTTATTACGGGGCTATTTCCCAAAATATAAATTCAATAAACAGTGTAAGCACTATTAATCTTCAGTTTCTTCCAAAGTTTTTTATTTGTGATTAATCCAAAGAAAGCTTGATAGTAATTTATAATGCTGAAAATCCAAAATATGTTCATCCATTTCTAATAATTGTAACGAAAACTACAGAAGAGTCTTCTCAGTGTCATTTTGTAATGACAGCTCATCATTTTGTATAAAATAGAGACTAGCGAGGATACGACCGTAGGGATAACAGTTATGTATTTATTCCTAGAAATAGGACACATTAGTGAAAGAGTTGTTTTCTATTTCATGTTTCAGCTTTTCTTTACTATCTATTAAAAATATTCTAAACATACTACTACCAAAATAGTTGTCGTTCCCTGCTTGCAGACATGATAATATTTGATAATGGAATGTCAGCCAACAGGAAGTCATTTGCAATTAGTGATGATTTTAGTATTGCAATAAACAAATCTAAACTTTTTCCATACAATTTACCACACATTTTAAAGTTCAATTATACAAATTTTAGGGAAGTAATTACAGTAAAATATAATTTTTATAATGATATTTTTTTTGATTTTGAGTTGCTGTTTGTCAAGTTTGGTAATAAATCAGAGTGATCAACTTATCTGATCATACAGGAATTTTTCACCTGTTGTGTTACTGTTCACTATAACAACCACATACAGCTTATGCATACGGAATAAACAGTAAAGTTATTTTTTTAGATATGCTTATGAGAATAGTAATAAAGCAGAACTCGTGGTGAATAAAATTAAAAGAGGATTACTTTTAAAAAGTATAATAGCTAGGACGATTTTTTTTATGCTGAACGAATACAGAGTCATAACCTAAATACCACATTTTGTTATGTAAATTATCTTTACCTTTCTTCCTTAAAAAAACGATATCATTTCACTGATTTACCATCGTTAGTGAGTAATAAATTCTTCATCATGATTAATCTGTTTCAAAGCCGATAAAGTATTAAATCATTTATCTAAACCCTTGATATTCCTTAAAGACAGAAAATTAGATTAATAAATATTATTTATCTATATATGGACTGAATACAGTACTTCGTAAATTTTTCTCTCGTTTGTTTGTGCCCTATTAGGTTTTTCAAGGTGCGCTTGCATTAAGCTTAATAAAGTTAATAATTCAGGTAGTATTATATCTGTGGATCATAATACGTGTGGAGTGGAAACCATTTCTTTCGACTTCAAAACCAAGATCTCAACATAAAAATTGACAAATTTGTACTTCTTAATACTCGACTGGACTTCTCAACTTTAGGGTACAAAATCATACGACGACAAAACAATTGTGCATTATAGAGATGTATTTTAATATTATTCCTCCCTACACGCGGAACGGTCGCTAGAAGGTGATATTGAGGGGATTTCCACCCCAATCCTCTCTCGGTGTCAGACCAGATAAGCATTTAGCTACGGTGACTTCCGATAAGCTTCTCTGTCTTGTTGGAATAACTTCTTCTTCTTGAAAATTTAAGTCAACCGTGCATCAATTGTCACCATCAGAAAATTAGAATTATTGTGGCAATAAATTTGATGGGGGTTTTAAAAAGAGTAAATTTGTTTGACATGTTTTGCATATCTTTGTTTCAATGTTTTGCATAGCACATCTGTTATGATAGTGGATATATCTATGATTTCCTCATGAGTAAAATATGTGTTAAAACTCCTAAGAAGGTCTCCTACCAAAATACAATATTTAGGACTATTAATTGTTTTCAGTTCCCAAAACTAATATGTCAAAAATAACTTAGTCGTAATTTACAGCAGTTATTAAAATAATAACGTAAGTTAAAAAAATGAAAATTATTTTTTTAATTAAAAATGGAGTTACAAACGGTGAATTGAAAGATAATTCAAAAAATATATGTACTTTTATATTTAAAATGTTTATTATGAAATAAGTACCTGCTAAATAGTTTTGAAAAGACTTAAGGCAAACTTTTTGAAACAAGTGTTTTATCGAATACCAAACATATTTTTATTCCAGCTGTAAACAGTTCTACAAACAAGGGTAGCGCTTTAAATTAAGCTGATTTAATGATTTATGATAAAATACAGCAACAAATGAAAGTTTTGAACATAATGCATTCCATTTTAATTGCAAAATATACTTGAACTAGTGGCCTGAAGGGGCTAAAAGCCCCTAATGAGGGAAAATTCAAGAAATCCTTCTTTATTATAGTACAAAATACCTTCATAGCAAACTGAATCAGCCTTATATTGATATCTAGTCTACCACATGGTTTCAAATCGAGTATCAGCATCACACGTTTTATGTAAACAAAGCAGACGTCTTTAGATCCCAATGCTTTTTAAATGACAGATATTTTACGTTATTCCTCGGTTTCTGGTGAATTTCAAGCGATTTCATTATTTTTCCCGCCAGAACGGAATAGAGACCTTTAATTTGAGCCCTCTCCCATTTTTCTACGACTTTACAAACGCCCACAATTTCTACACAAAGAATTGCCTTACGAAATTAAATATATGACTATCCAAAAGGATAAAAAACTATAGAGGTAAAACTATTGTTAGATATATAGAATCAATTACAAGCTGTACTTGTGACACCGCAAGAATCGATGTATTACCTACTTGTACGACAACGAGATAAGCGGAGCATTGTTCCTAGTGTAATAGACCTGAGGACCCTTGGCCTCCACATTCCGACTGGCAATACGTGCTTGACGATCGTACATCTGACAATAGCTAGACTTGCCGGTCGATGTGTGCCCTTAGCCTCAACCATTGAAATGTTTGATCAAACCACGAACATTTATTTAAGACTAGATTTACTTAGATGATTTTATTAATGTGCTAATATTTTCGAGTTATCTATTAGTAAATAAATTCTACGTAGGCCTACAATTAATAGTCTTGTACATGAATACAGTATAAGTGTAAATATATTTTAAGTATCATAAGAAGACTTTTATTTATATCTCGTAAATAAAACAACACGTGTTTTGCTAATCAAGAGGTTATTTAGACTGAATTTACGTACAAGACGGTAAATATAAATAAATAAATAGTAAAAATGCCTTTATTATCTATCGGTTCTAAGTGCAATACTGCTTTTCAGAACAACTTTTGTCAAACTATAGATTCATTATAAATACATTTCAATCATAAACAAATTCAACCAACAACTATTATGACAGACAACCACGAACATAACAAGTTAACAATTCCCTTATTTTTTCCTTAAAAGTTGACAAGGAAATTGTTTTAAGGCCAGATGGGAGGTCGTTGTAGAATTTAGAATCAGAGTAAGAAAGACATTTCCTACCGGCCTCAAGCCTGACTTTAGGAAAGTGCATGAGCTTCCCATGGCGGGAACTGCGTTGTGAGACCTCCTCCCGAAAGGAGAGCTTCTCACAAATGTACTGGTGCTCTTGTTGGACAATATCCTTCTGCACCATGCAGCACGTAATCTCCCAACAGATAGACTCTAAAAGAATCATCCCGGCAGCATCCCTAAATGGAGAGACATGTTCGAATCGATGAAGTTTAAAAATGAATCGAATTGCTGTGTTTTGCAATTTTTGAATTCGATACACGTTCTCACTAGAGACACTAAATCCATAGGCCAGGATACAGTAGGTAAACTCTGATAGGACTATTGACTGCATTAGGTGCAGCTTTGCAGTCTCTGGCAAACTTCTAAACCTGTACAGTCCCCTCAGCCTTCTTATAGCACGCTGGGTAGCCTGCGTGACATGCTCTGAGAAGGTGAGGTTGCTGTCCGGCACCACAACTAGCGTCTTCAGTTTGTCACATACGCTCAATCTCTCACCATTGAGTTCAACCTGAACCCCAATTTTGACTGCGCCAGGTTTGGTGGTGCCGTATGCAGCACTGAACACTTGCCTACATTGAGTTTCAGTACTTTAAAATCTGACGATTCGAGGATTTTCTCAAGGTCAGAGTTGATAATGGCGGTAGCTGCTAACATCGTGGATGGCTCATAGGTCAAGTGCACCTGACACTCATCTGCACAAGAATGGATTGTGCAGTTATGAATACAAATATGAAGATCTGCTGTGTACAAATTGAACAAAATAGGCCCAAGACAGCTGCCTTGAGGAAAGTCTTGGTGTTTCAAATCAAATCAAATCTTTATTTGTCCAGAAACAAAATAATTACAAGTAACATTTACAAAGACATCGTCAACATGATGAGCGGGTCAACGTCTCACTCTCTAAACGTGTTACCAGCAGCCTGGAGTCTAAGTAGGACCTTATCCATTTGATGATACCTTCATGAAACCCTTAGTAGCTCATCTTGGCCAAAAGCATCTCATGGTTCATGGAATCAAAGACTTTGGAGTAGTCAAGCATAACTACATCTCCCTTTGTCTTAAGCACCAATCATGTCAATAAATAAATTTGTTAGGGCTGTGCAATTGTGCATTTGCTGCGATTGCATCTAAAGCCTGATTGTAGCTTCGGCAATGTGCTTTGTAAATTCATATAGCTTACTATTTGACATATGGCTAATTTTACTAGTATCTTTGACATAGTTGGTAATATTGAAATCGGTCTTAGTTGGTCCACGGTTGTTTCCATTGGATTTTTCAGTAATGGACGGACAATATTCATTGTCTCAGACTTTGGGAATGTATATGAGTGATTGTCTTATTTTCATATGGGCTCACTGCTTTCATCATTTATATTGAGACTTCATCACTGCCCACTGCTCTTGATTTTATCTCAATAATAGCAGCTACGAACTTCCTTTCTCTCACAGGGGTGAAATTAAAATTATTTATCACTCCATCTCGATTGTTTGTTGCAAGAAATTCCCAAATAACCTTATCAATCTCAGCTCCAGCCCCCATATTAATAAAATAGTTATTGATCTCATCTGCTTTTAGTTCAGGTGGTATGCACACAAAAAGTAGAAAAAGGCGATCCATATTGATTGTTCACCCCACCAATCGACCTATCATCATTATTTATTCATTTCATAGCTGATAAAGCGTAGAATAATTTATCTAAGCTTTAATTTTCCTCTATTTTAAGACATAAAATAAAATAATGAAATATTATGTATCTTTGTTTGAAATTCATTGTTGGTGATGGTGATTTTATATTTTGATTAGGATTTTTGCGGACATTTGTCATCACTGATTAGTAAAAAACAAGTTTCACGACGTTTCGGGATCTGGAATCTGATCCCGTCTTCAGGTGGAAGAAAACCTAGAACATAACAAGATTAGTAACACAAAGCCAGGAAAACCTGGACAAAAACACAGCTAAAACAGAGAACTGTACGAACATGACTGCTTTTACAGTTCTCTGTTTTAGCTGTGTTTTTGTCCAGGTTTTCCTGGCTATGTGTTACTAATCTTGTTATGTTCTAGGTTTTCTTCCACCTGAAGACGGGATCAGATTCCAGATCCCGAAACGTCGTGAAACTTGTTTTTTACTAATCAGTGATGGCAAATGTCCGCAAAAATCCTAATCAAAATATTATGTATCTGTATGGATTGGATACTTGGTAAATCTCTATTCTGGTATTTTTCGCGCAGTGGTAAGTTTCTCATGAAATTATGGTGCTCTTAAATTTCGTGATCTGCCATTAGTTCCAATAAAATACTAGTAGATCCATCGTAGTGTGTTCGTCCTTCAATCCTATTGGCTGCCGGAAGTTCCGTCGGAAAAATGTTCTTGAGAGTACCAACAAAGTTGAATTTCACATGTTCGTTTATCAATTTGTCCTTATTATATGTTTGAGGAAAATATGTAGCTATTTTTCTAACAAGCATCTGTAACTTTTCAAACAGTCTAGTTACCAAGATCCGGTATGGTCTAGTGGCTAGGATACCTGGCTCTCACCCAGGAGGCTCGGGTTCGATTCCCGGTACCGGAATACAATTTTTAAGGTTTTAATAGAAACCACCATTTTATCATTAGATAGTTATATGTTTAAGATTTTCCTAGCCTTAATACGAAGTTTATAACCTCATTTATATTAAATCCTTTGATAGACCTAATAAATATGTTCCAAGTTATTCTCTCTCTAAATAAAATCTATTTAAATTTGTATATAAAATAACAAATGGCATATAAAGGATATAATATACAATCCTGAGTGATTATTTCTCGAATAGACATTTAAAATTTATTGATTTATAATTCTCACAACTTACCACCTACTTATAGGGATATTTTATATTACCAAATGTAGTTTCTTACGTTAGCTTCATGACGTAATTACATATCTGAAAAACTATACTAAATCGCAGGTACATAATATTAAGTTTCCGGTACATCATTTATCCCCCAATTACGTTTTTTCAGGACAACTTATATAACACCAACTATACCGATTCAGGCGCAAAATATCCAAATCCATAAAGATTTTACAATGCTGTAAGGAAATAAAGAAGCAACAATCGTAAAGTAGAGAAGTGCGTGTTCCCGTGTTCCCGTGGCTGCGATAGCGCCGACTGCGAAGAAAACATCTCAATAAATCAAACCTCCTGTCATCGGCCGGTATTGATGTATTCTGCGTATATTCGAATGTAGAATCATCTAACGTTTTTTACAAGTAAACAGGTTTCAGTTATTACTATAATCTATTAAACGATATGTTAAGTTATAATATCAGAACATTGAGAAACAATCTGTAATATTATAACTATTAATAAATAAATATATAAAAAGTTTGAGGGAAGTAAGGGGCATATCAAATAAAGATGTTTGAAAAGGTTCTGAAAATAAATTGTTTTTAAAATATTGATAGAAGCAAAATGCAAACAAAACATCGCATGGAGACTAAATGTAAAAAGGCTCAATACTAGGCCCACTCAGCTTCTTAATCTATATTAATAGCCTACCGACTGTGCTACCACCCACAACATCCTGCATAATGTTCGCAGACGATCCTACATTGCTTATTACTGGACGACTGAAACAAGAAGTACACAACAAAATAACAACTGCATATATTAACAGCATCAGAGAACTTAACAAATCTAAAATTATAAATAACCAACACAAAAATCGTTTAAATAAATTTACAGCTTCAAACCGTACTTAAGTGACTAATAACACCATTGATCAACTTGAAAGTAAAGTCACGTTAGGTTCTCACACAAAATTTCTCGGAATAACCATGAATCAGAATTTAACCTATAAATTCAATACTAAAAGATCGCAAAGAAAACTTGCCTCATCACTTTACGGCCTAAGATGGATCAAATTCATAGCTAGTAGCAAAGCAGATTTAACAGCCAACCATGCTCTACTTTCATCACACCTCAGATTTGGTATTGTAGCACGGGGAGCAGCACCGTATACTCTCATCGAACCACTATTAATAATATAAAAAAATCAGAGTCATAAACGGACTGCTACCCCAAGAGCACTGCAATCCGTACTTTATTAGTAATCAGATCTTCACTACAATTTCATTTTACATTTTTGAAACGATTCAGCATAGAATAAAGTACAACATTTAAACTAGACCATCAATTCTAAACAAGAAATAGGAACAATATCAACCTACCTTAAAATAGGCTGAAGAAATCTCTCAAAACCATCTCAACTACATCGGAGCCAAGATCTTAAATCACGTTCCGGATAACACCAAGATGGAAAAAGAGCCCCTGTCTGTAACGGACTTACAAAACAGACCCTACTACCCGTTGTAAGAGTGCTACGATGACTACACCAGACAACGATAAAAGACAAAACAACAGTCTATCCTATCAAAACCTAACCAGACAAATCTACCTAACCTAACCACAACATAAACAAGCTTGACAATCACCCGTTCTCGAGGAATGCGGAGGAGAAGAAGAATAAGGTAGTAAGTAAGTAAGTAAGTCTCTATAATATTGAAGAAATCGCAATTGCGGTTTTTGGCAGGAACGATATTTTTAATTAGGAAATTACATTTTGATCATTTGGATTTGTAGCAATGTGAAATTGGACTGTTCTATTTTTTTCAGATTTATAATTGCTTCGTGTTTCGATATGGCTTTATTTTGAGGGTATTTAAGTTTTTTTTTGAGATTACATCTATAGGATTATTTTTAAGGCAAGGAATTGATTACTAACGATTCAAAGTTACAGGTAATCATGTATTTATTACAAATATGGTTTTTTTTCAAGAACATGTGTGGAATTTTATAGCGATATAAGTTCATCAATGTTACGACATTGATGAATATTTATCGTTCATAAAAGTGGTTAATGTTCATCAATGTTATTAAGTGCAAGTGTGTTGCAGTTCTCTGAGGAAAGTCCAAGCCATTAAAACATATTTCCCTCGGGCAAAGAGAGCTTTCACTCCTCTTTGTCGCCTAAAGAGTTTAAGAGCCCTAACATTTTTCAGTTACATACTTTATCATTTTGAAATTGTGTGGTAGAATTAAATTTTATGTAACGCAAACCTGAAAGATGTAGAGCTTGTATTATCAAAATTAAAATGACCTATTATATTACGATTAACGTATATGTCATTCTTAAGCTGAAATTAACGCTGATATTGCCTATACAACTGAAAATTTTGAATACTAATAACTATTGACTTTCTCGGCTTTGTTTCATTCCCAAATTGTATATGTGATTAAAACTATTCAAGCTGGCTTTTAGTGAAAATATTGCTATTGAAAGCTCGCTTACTGTTGTAATAATGACATAATCACTGTCAACATTCGTGGTTATAATGATTCCTGGAAAACAATAAAAACATTCAAATTATGTACATGTTTTAAATTAATTTTAGTGTTTTCGACAGTCAGTCATAAAATTTTTTGGATATTGGCCCTTTGCCTACAAAGCATTTATGGGCTTTTTGACCTTAAAACGAAGAAATACGTTAGGGTTAAAGGTTTTAGTTAGTCATTTGACTCAATTATGAGCCGAACTGAGATCTTAACGATTTATATCTTTGACGTTTCGATATTGATTTGCATATAAATTATATAATAAATGTAAAATAACATCAAAGCTTAAAAATTATTTCAAAGTGTAAAAAAAAAACAACAAATGGAATATTATTTGAATTTTGGGGGTTTATATTCTCTATAACATATCTAAAAATACCACTATAGGACCTTTTCCCTTATTTATACCAATATTTACCAAGGCTTTTAGTTATGCAAAACAACGAACCCTTGTCTTAAATTAGACTGCCGTGGACATTTTTAACATATGTACGACTGCTGTTCGTAAAAACATATTTCTTGATCTTTTTAACATCAGAGTCCATATCCAAAAATGTCGTGAAAACTTTTTATCTAATCAGGACACCAACGTCTTGAAGAACTTTGCCATCACCACAATTTAGTTTTAATAAAGTATACCGTAAAAGGTATATGCTACTAAAATTTTACAATAGGCTAAGATTTGAATTTGAAGATTTTAGTCTAAAATAAAATAATTTCAGTAAATTTCTCCTTTGTTTCTGGCAAGTCCCCACTCAATCAACAGCCCTTAGCTCCATGTGGACTCTCAGTTTACTCTTGATAGTTTTAAGCCTCCGCAGAAACTCGGTAATTTGTTTGAGACCATGCAACTCTAGTGTTTACTTAAAATAGTCTATAAAATGTTTAAATTGCATTTTATGGCTGCTTATCTAAGCTATAGGACTAAAGTATTTTCTAGGTTTTTCAGGTTTTTGTCAAAAACATTTGTTGAGAGATAACATCCTTTCTTTGAAATAGTAAAAAGTGTCTGTGAACTTATGTACTTCACTATAGTATAATATATTACCCAAACCAATGTAATATTTAAATTTTGGTTTAGTTTACTTAAGGGAGATTCTTTTTCTACATTATTAAAGATGTTTTCTGAACTGAGTGAGGGATATTGGAAATTTACAACTTGACATACGTAGAGTTCCCTGCTTAACCTTCATTCCTGCCGAAGAACCTATAACATGATGTAAGAATTTAATATAAGTGTTACTCTCAATGTGTTTACAATGATAGAAAAGTAAATAAATGCGAGATTTCAAGATGACACTTTTTAGGAGATAATTTCGAGGTGTTCTGTTTCATGGTAAAAATACAGCTTGGATATCGGCAAAGTGATAAATTTTATAATAACGAATTATAATTCCATTCCTACCTTGAAAAATATGTTTCAAATTAATATTTTTATTTTATTTTCTGTACTAACGTTTAGGTATTTTAATCTTGCTTTGAAATTGTCTACAAATAATACAATTCTACAAGACCTGTCGAGTATTAGACACCAACGTACTGTACTGTAATATTGAGTCTTTGACATTTTGGAACAAACGTATTTAAATTAGAATTACTAATAAAATTGCAATTATTAAATATCGAAACATTTTAATTCCCTACTATATTACATTAAAATACTTATTACACAGAGGAGAGTATGTAAGAAAGGAATAGTTTGTATTATAATGTTAAATTAGCTTTTGACAAAAAGTTTCATAGTACTTGACGTATTAATACTGAACTCTTAAAACCCTTGGAGCAAAGAGAATTAAGAGAGATAAAGTGGCCAGTAAATTAACGTCCTCGAGCTGAATTGAAAAGCTAAGCGCGCCATTTATCTAGGGGTAAAACGAAGGGAACGAAAGTCATGTGTGTGATATATACATTTTTTACATAATTTAGTTAAAGTGGATATTGTGATTACTAACGGTGTAGGTTCGATTAGTTTTCAGTTTTAATTAGACCTTATTTGTGTTAGTAATCTTTAACAATGATTATGAATTCCAAGATAAAATGAAGAGTCCATTATCAAATATTTCATTTATCTTGCAAAATACTTTTGAAGTCGAAATATTATACTTTATGTATTTAATTTATCTGTTTGTTTACACTTCAATCAAAAATTAAGGGAATGTGGCCTTTAAATAAATATTATTTGTGTCAGTTTGAATTTGGCACACGGTTAATTTTATATATTCCAAATGTTTTGACAATACTTTGATCTGTAGACTTGTATTTTTAGAACAATATAATAAAACCCTAAACACATTAGCTACAGCTAAACAATTCGTTCAGATTAGAAGGACCTCAATTAAAAGGTCATAAATGTGACTTGCATAAAAACAAATAAATAAGGAATCTTTTGTTATATAAAATAACGTTATAACTAATGAAGTTATAATAAATAAAATACCATGATGAATAATTTAATTTTTTATAAAAAATATTTTTAGTTGTAGTTTTCAATTGGCTTATAGCTATTTTATATCAATAGAGCATTATGACAGGTTCTTTGATTTATTGAGATGTTTTCTTCTCAGTGTAAGGAACTCTGGCAGTCACGACAACGCGCACTTATCACTAACTTGCGATCAATGTACTGTTTTTCGTTCCTGGTAAAACTTAAAAATTTTGTGGAGCTGACTAGCGTTAATTATAAGTTAATCTTTAATACTTGTTATCTAGTTTTCCTACGAAAACCTGTAAATTAATTTTAAGCCATACCTTTAGTTGAATATTTATATATTTGATTACAACTTGAAGTGGTTATAGTGGCTTTATTTGAAGTGGTTGTAGTGTATAACATGTAGCAAATTCATATAATATTTACTAATGAATGTTTTCATGCGAGTTGTAATAAAAATTATTTTTCCTGTAATACATTAGTCCGAGAAAAAAATTGTAAGTACCTTTACAATTTTCATGTTAACTGGATCTTTGAACAGATTTTTACTTTGATATTAGCGGTTAAAAACAAACCGTGGCTCTAAATTAATTGTATGACAGCTGTTTAGCTGTGTTGTCATAGGTCCATTTTTATTTTTTAATTTAAAGTTATCATAAGATTTTTTCAATTTACACAGTCATGAATTAGAAATGCATAACATATAAATATAAAAATATGGTTCAAGAATGTAATTGAAGCGCATATAAAATGTTAAACCTTTCATAACCTTAACTAGATTTACTACCAGTTTACTCGCAAGTATTGCCCATTTGGTGATTGCGGCTGACGTCACTACCACCATACTTCCATTGCTCTAGTTGTAAGTAATCTAATAACAGTATCTGGGCTTTTTTCGTTGTTCTCCTAACATTTCTAGCTGTTTTTCCAAAAGTCGTCCCTCTAAGTGAAACAATTGCTTTGTAAATTACTCACTAGAAACACTGTGATTTCCATATTAAAACCAGAGGGCATAAGGCTATTGGTTGCAGCTGTTTTTCTCTGGCAAATTAATCTAATTGAAAAATGTATAATTTATCCATGAAACGTAGTGGTGCGACCATTTATTTTGAGGTCAACTGAAGTATTGTCAGTAAATGTAACAGTAGAAGTATAAGTACTCATAAACATATATCAATTGTGTGGAGACTATTTTTTTATGTAAATGCCTTTATTTTTTAGTTTTTTATACTATGAGTAAGGTCAATTGCAAAATAAATAAATTTTTACCAAATATTGTTATATAACGTACTTCAAGACGATGATAAAGTATGCATTCGACTATAGAAAACAAAGATGAGTTATATCAACAAAATCATTTCGAAATGTACTTTCTCAGATGCAATTCAAAGTAAGTGTGAAATATTGAGCGAAATATACAACGTAAAAATAATCCATAGAGTTTCGAATAAGGAAATAACAAAAAAAGGTCTGATTTTAATTAAAAGTATATTTGTTTGTTACTTGGCTTTGAATTTGTATTATATTACTAAAGTTACTACATTGTGATTGGTTCAGGTCAACACATTTTATGAGGTTGGTTTACTTTTATTGAGTTGTATATTTTGTTTTTTAGTTGCTTGATCATATAGGAATTTAGGGATTGTTTTATTGATGAAAACCGAGATAAACGTTAATAGCTCAGGGTGGGGCAAGATGCGTTAAGATAAGTGGGATGAGAATTGATGAATTCAGAATTCAAAACTTTCTTGTTTTAGTTTATAGTGACAAAAGAACCCTTACCGTGTATTTTTTCAAATCAACACAAGTTGGTAATACTTAAGCATAAATCAGCATTTAGCTAACATTGAGTTGTACGAAGTAAAATATGTGTAGTTTGAATATATTGTTATGAAATAAACCCGTAGTTTAAGTTTGTTCACTAAAAATTAAATAACAATCAATAACTACCGCTAAATAATAAAATATTGAAGAGAAATTGGAAGCTGAATGGACTTAGTGTAAAAAAACGTGATTCGTCATGTCAGCAGATAAAAAGTATTTGCAGATAGAAAACATGTTTAATTTATGTTTTATTCAATCTTAATTTATATTTCAACTTATATCCACTATTATGTTATCCGATTATAATTTTAAGGTTATAAAGTAGAATGAATGGTAGCGTTAATATGAAACTTTGTTGAGGAAATTTCTGATAGTATAATATTAGATAAAAAGGTTTTGTCAAACAATAATACTAATAACCAAACATCAACATATACAGGATAACTTGTTTTTAGTTTGTGTGGCGTTGTTATTAATTAATCTTATTGTTTCTCAGCTTTTAATAAGTAAGTAGAGGGAACGGGTAGGTTGTTACATTAGTAATGCATTACTGTCTGTAAGTTTTGTTGGCAATATGAGTTTACTTAAAGCAGCGTTAAGGTAAAACTGAGTTCTTGGAGGAGCACTTCACCAGAGTGGAGAAGCAGGGTGATTGTGGGTTATCTTCAATCTTTGCTTTTTATCATGTGGTTCAAGGTAAAGCAGACGATAAACCTCTTGATGTGTTTTACTTCCGATGAAAAAGGAGAAACACCTTTTGAGAAGACAGTAAATACAATGCCTTTTAAATCTCTAACAGTTTTCATCGTAGCATAATTAATTAGGTTACAATAGAAATTAGCAAATGTAAAATATGAATTTAATAAACCTATCTTTATTGAAACAAGAAACTATTTTTTGAAATTTAAAAATGCAAGGTACCTTTTTGGACACCTTAAACTTAAAACACTGTTACCAATTGGAAATAGCTCATGATCGTTGTTACTGTTATTCGATATTTCAAATTATTTTGGAAACCCATTTCTATGGGATGCTCATACCTATAAGAAATTTGCTAGCACACCCTGAAGTTTCTAAATCAAAAGGTTTTGGCAGGGTGGTAATACGTGAATCAGTGATTTTTATTTGTCTTGTAAATAATAAAATATACCATGGAGGGTGGTTAATCTGGTTGGAAAGACTGTTTAGAAAGTTTTAATTAGGTATATTTTTTTCTACATTTATGTCTTATGCTAAACTGCAATATTAGGTCTTTAATTATCAATGAACTTGAACGAACATTTACAATTGTGGTTATGAGGTTGGCCTTAGAGTTAAAGGATGTGTGTAAGGGGGAGATATAATGAAGATTAAGTGGACCGGAAATTAATGCCTTGAGCTGAATTGAAAAGCGAAACTTGGGGTCATTTATCTGCTCTAAATGAGAGGGCCGGTGTTGATTGTGTGAATGTATGTGAAGGAAGGTTTATTGATTAGTTTTTTTTTTTTTTTTTACTTTCAGCACGTTTTTAGTTGTTATGATAAACCGTGACAAAATAATCAAACAATTTCAAACTTAGAACAAGATTCAATGTAAAAATACCTATTGTTAGAAAACAATCAAACTTTAAACGTGATTAATTTTAATAATTAACTTACCTTTTCCCTTTTCTTGGCTGAACTTATGACACGATTTTTCACAATTCACAATAAAGAAAATACCCAAAAGTCCACTACACAAAACGGTACACTAGATAATAGTAAAATAAAAAACAAAAATAATTATTCGTGCCGAAATGAGTTATGAAAGTCAAACGGTAACTTGATCAATAGGCCATCAGATGGTAAAAAATAGTCGTAGATCACAAGGAAACAAACTATGGTAAAACATTAGAATTCTTTGAATTTCTTAATTTTATAAAAGAAGAAGAGATTAGCTTTTGTCTGATCTACGTTTTCAATTAAAACTCCCCACGAGACGTATAGCTCAAGTTTAGAATTTCTGAGAAGAATCATTATAATTTAGTGAATATAAAACCTTTCAGTTTCCTAAAAATTACAGAATGGCTTTGCACAAAGGAGAAATGCTTTCAACTCTTATAAGAGGGCTTGGTAACTATTTAATGACAGGTTATGTTTTATGAATACAGCGTAATTAATGAGCAATCTTCGTCTAACCGCTCCAATTATTGGCACGCCAGAAGGTAATGTAATTTCTCCTTTTACGAAGCCGTTTTGCCTCTGTTGTCAATTTTTACTTTGTTATTGGGTTGAAGTAATTCTTTTTCTGCTCCTTATTACTTTAATTACCATTGATATTTTCTTACCTGTAACGCCCATATTTATGAGTTTTTTCAATTAACTTTTATTTATAAGTTACCTCTTTTATGTAACATACCGCTTTTTTACAAATGTGTTAGAGAAAGTAATTTTGAGAGATAAAGCGAATTGAAAATAAATATCTTTCGACTAAATTGAAAGCCAGAATTTGAGGTCATTTGTCTGCTCCAAATTAAAAGCCTCAGTCAGTTTTTACGCATTTCGTTCAGTATAGAGCTAAAATACCATTATTTTAGGAAGCTTAAAAGTATACGGTACCCAAATAATGAAACTGTCTTTTCTAAGCCTGGCCTTTTATCAATTGATTTTTGAGTTATTTATTCAGACAAAATCACATGTATTTCATCAAGCTATGCTGATACATTTTCACATACAATATATATATATATATATATATATATATATATATATATATATATATACATCCTTATATATATATATATCCTTAATCGGGTGTTTCGATGATAAATCCGTAAATAAATCAACACAAGAATATACGCCAAAACATTACGATGATATGACACTTTCACAAAAGCCTTGGTATGCATTTCTTCATCGAGTTTGGTTTTTACTACACCGCTGCTAAATTTATGACGAAGAAACTCTGCACCGAATAACCAATTTACATTATGAAAGGTGTTCATGGAAATAATAGTCATTCTGTCACCCACACAGCCACTGCCACCCGGGGAGCTCGAACGCTGTAATAGTGCAGTTCATTGCCAGTAATCTTCCTTTTTAATTGGAGTGAGAAGATCACTTTATTATGAGAATATTAAAATTATAGATCATCAATGGCAATTGTGTTGCGTTATTAAGATTTCTACAAGCCAAATCTTTCTAAAACACTGTTATAGAATACATTTTATGTACTCAATAAAATATGATATATTTATATTTCACTTATAACATTAAATAAAGTTATTAATTAATTTAGTTCAGAATGAAAACATTTTCTCAACTTCTGTAGATAAAACGCTAGTAAACTGTGCGACGAAAATGAGTAAAAGCGCTCATAGCCCTGGGGAGTTGGGCTTTTATGGACAACTCCTCCGAGATCTCCGACATGCTTACTTGCATTAGCACAATTAAAGTATTTTTAGCGCGGGAGAAAAGTGCTCACATTGTCTCCCAGCGCCTGAATATGTCTACACAATCCGGAAATATGTTGAGGTTCAATAGATTGCAGACGCAAACAGCTGATTTAGTGGCAGGAATAATCATTTAAGAATAACATCAACAATAATCAGCTGTCAGAACATCTAGGGATTAATCGTCTAAGTTTGTTGCAACAATCAGCTGATCGATTCTACATTATTTGATTTTCTATAGCATTTTATGAGCAATTAATAATTATGCGGTTATAAAGAAATGTGTACTGAATTATTCTATTTCTAATTGAAAACAGCTCAATAAGTATGTAGAACTTAATGATACAAAACGCTAGGCAGGCACCTCCAAATAAATAACAACTTAACTTATAAAGTGGCGAAGTGATACTTCATCATAAATCACAGCCGGTGTAACATGCCCGGTCTCCATTTAAACGTCGATACTCGATATATTGGCGATGATGGACCTTCCTCCAGTAGTTTGCCGCCTAGTGCCAGATATGGCGTGCTTTAATGGTTACATGGATTCTTCAGGAAAGCTTTATTATTCCGTTATTTTGTAGCATTTCTTAAATGCTTAAGAATAGTGATACAAGTAGAAAATACAAGTTGTAGTAGTAGTGAAATACAAGTAGATTAAGTCACGGGATATAGTTAATTTTTTTTTTTAAATTGTTATTATCAAAGGTTATAGCTATGAAACTTCCTGATTGGTATCCATGTCATGCAATTCTAGAAAATCTTTGTTGTATTATTCAGATTAACAGTATGGTGATGAAAGATTACTTTCTTAACATTAAATATTTGCTACATTCAAGGAAAATAATTACCCTTTGGACACATCTCAAACTTGTGACCAACATGTTATGAGATTCTATGATATATTAATGTAATATAATATATATTACCATCATAAATTAAAGTTAACATAATTTTATTTATAATAACAAAACATTAACTGACTGCTGTGACTTAAGCATTTTCCGCAAAGGAATAAAATTTACTGAAAGATAAGATATTTCACATAAAAACAACCTTTACCTTCTAAAATTGATATTCGGCTACCCTATCAGCTAATTCAAGACCAGAAGCGGTGAAAACTATTAAATATGGTTATTTAGAAGCCGTTATCCTTCAGTTACATATTGGTGACAGATACATTAAAATACGTGGTAGGTGTTAGTTCTCCAACGCTGTTCCATCACACATTAATAACAGGTGTCGGTCGTAGCCAGCGTTGTTTCATACTCTGTTACGTAATGTTTTGCTTCTTAATTACCTCTATTTGACTTCATACGGCACTGAGGATGACGGCTTTCCATTTAGGATTTGATGTATGGATTTAGCTATAATTAATCTAGTAGTCTCGGTAGTGACGTAATTTTTAAAATCCTTAAGAAAATGTTCTCAATTTAAAAAATAAACTAAAATTCAACATGGAAAAGCGTAATGTATTCATAAAATATTTCGAGATTTTGTATAATCTTAAGTTTTCATTTACTGCCTTTTTAGGGGCTAGTTAAATCAATTAAGGGTTACAAATAGCTCCTTGGCAATTAAATGTTTAGTTGTAGAAACCTTACAATATGTTGCGAGCTTACAAATGTAAATGGTGATCCAGATTTGATTAAAATTAACATGTTTAGATTTAAGAAGGTAAAACCCTTCAAACAATGATATTTTATCAGCTATGGATTACTAGAATTTGACATTTGATTTGTTTGAAGCTAACAAAAATGCGAATTCCATTAACCATAGAGTAAAGCCTTTTGGGTACAGACAACAGTTAAATTATAAATAGATGTGTATTTTGTTTATGTAAGTAATTTTTATCTACTATTTTGTTTAGAATATTGCCAACTTAGTTTGACCAGTGTAGATAAATATCGCATAGTAAATATGTTACAGTTAAAAAAGTAAAAAAAGAATATTGCGGTTGATAAGAAAACAACAGTGAACAGATATATTTTTGGAAACTATTACAGTAAAAATAATTTTTGAAGTCTTAAATTTTACCTCAAACTACCTTTAACACAAAGGTGACGGGTTTTCTCACCAGAGACCGACCGATCAATCATGTGGAGTTGTGTCGTTACGACGCAAATCCCTTCATGTCCTTAATTTTCCTTGACTATTGCAAAATCTATTATATGAAAAATTATCAGAACTCTGGAAGGAAAAGAGAAACCATCATCATTCTTGCACTATTAGATTATCAAATTAAATCCTCCAATTGTTAAATCAACACTTTTTTATAGTTTGTTAGATTTTTAAAGCGTAAACTTATAGTTTGTTAGTTTACCTATGTTAAAAATATGAATGTATTCATTACATCATAATAAATTAAAGTGATTTTTTGTATTATTACATACATTCTAATTTCTAAGAGGCTTCAAGATGCCGATCAGTTATGATTAGACAACATTGTGATTATATTTTTTATTTAATTATATACATTCAGAGAAATATTTACCTACTTGGATATTATTGTTGATCAACTGAGTGGCATGGTAAATGCCAATATCATACAAAATTGTGTTTGTAAAATGAATTGAAAACGCTTAACAGTGGCCGGATTAAATGTAACGATTATTCTTATTATAAGAGCTCATGAAACAAATTGTTCGAATTCTCAAAATTTTACACAGGAAAAAGAAATAAGCTGCCACAAGCTGAGGAGATTTTGATTTAGACTTTAATCGCTTTAGATAGAGACTTCAGAGTGTCGATACTGCAATAACATCATCCCAGACTGCTAAGCTTATTTACTGGCTTATTTACTGATGAGCTTGCGGACGCTTAATAAGTCAACCGTGATGATGTAGAGTAGATGGAACGGGAAAGCTTTGCTCCGAAACTGTGACCGTAATACACAAGTTGAAACTAATTTAACTCAATAATATCAAGTTTGTAGTGACAGATAGCGAATATAATAAATAACCTCGAATCATTTAAAATCTACAACAATAAAAAAACGTACAATCAAAATAATAACCTATTTAAATGATCGTATCATAAATGAACATGTTAAAAAGAGAACACTAAGCGTTCATTAGGAAAGGTTTATGCAGTTTTGTTTTTTGTAGTTTTGACTTTTTTTAAAACTTAGGAAATCTATAAGACGATTGGTCAGATGTCACAACTAATCCTTCCTAGGTTCTTTTCCGTTAACGTATACCACCATTACAAATTTACCCTTCATGCTTGATTTTTGACCGAGCACCACAAACTAGGTCAAATAATTGATATTAATCGTTTTAAAGTGGAAATTCCTTGTAGGAATATTTTACCTGCGGTTTCGTTACCTTATCTACCGCTCTCTCTGTCTAGACGCGATAAGCCAGAGTCTGGACGTCTAGCGGTGCCACTTTCAGTTGGTTAGGTTAGGTTAGGCTAGGTTAGGTTATGTTAAGTTAGATTATGTTATCTAACCTAACCTATCCTAACCTAACATACCAAAATCAAACTTGAAAAACAAACCAGAAACGTGGTATACGTATAACGGAAAAGATCCCGTTCTTATACTGACATAGAAAAATATGAATCGTACTTTCAACCTGCTTTACACTATATAATGCAATGTGGTTTGAAGTAAAGCAACATTTTGGAAAATTTTTAAAAATATGTTAAGATGAACCCAAAGGCAATCATTGAATAATATTGTTAATTATTATATCTTTGCATTAATATAATCCACCATCTTTAACCGAGGGACTATGGATAACCAAAAGCTATATAATTTCTTTAAACAACAAAACAATCGATAAATACGATGGAGTCGTTTTTTAGTTTTACCAACAAGCTGTTCAGATCGAAGTTGGACTATCGGTGATTGTTCGATATTTTTTTGATAAAGACAATATATTGAAATACAATTCTATCGTCTGCTACAGGGACGAAGGCAAGAATATCATATTTGAAAGTCGTACCAGGAATTAGTATTGATATTTATTCACTTTTTGTTTCAATTTATTTCACTATTTATTTTCGATTATGATTTAAATACTTTGAATTGATTCTAAATGCATCTTGCAACTACATATTAATCATACTATTCTTTGTGGTTCTCTATTTAAAGGAAACAACCTATCCTTTTAATAAAAGAATGAAATCAGGTTATTTGAAATCAAACGAAAAAATATAAAATTACTGAATGTTTAGAAAAAATTACTAAAAGAGTTAAAAAATAGTCCAGTAAATAGTATATTTCATTACAAGGACCTAAAGAGACGCTTTTCGTACAAGGTCAAAAAGCCGAGGTAGAAAAATGACCGAGTAACGAAAAGCAGCTTTAGGTCCGTGTGATGAACTATATTTTTCGTTATATTGCTCAATACAATACGTAAACTACTTAAGAAAACCAAAATGTTACCTTTAAAATGACCTTTAAAGATGCCTTCAAAAGATGCCGCCGACTTGTTCTTGCTATTTAAAGCAATCAGCTGATTGTCTGTTTCATTTGTGTTAGGGTAAACTGATAACAATGAACAACTATCGACGTATCGAACGCATGTAATAATCGATTGGTGAAATGAGCGAGTTTCACAAATTGATTAAACTGACAACAATAAATGTTTCGATATTAACGATGAATGTTTCGATTATTTGTAATCGAATGAATATTGTTCGATTATCATGACGTACTCGGCACTTTTTGACTTTTATAGTCCTAGGACTATAAAGAGTCAGCTGGTATCGAGTACATCAGCTTTTAATTCCTAGGAATAAAAAGAGTGTATTTAGGTCCGGAAAACATGCATTAAAACATCTGTTTTTGAAGCAGTATAACGAAAAATTGTTTTTGCTGTTGATACAAATTGCTGAAACAAAGAAAATTTATGTAAGATAAGAAAGAAAGTGTTATACTGCGAATATAATGGATAACTGATTACGTTACCTAATTATGTTATGTTTTAATTTCGTCCAAATTGAATTTCATTTCACGTCTGAAATGTTGGCCTCGGTTTCATAATGCCAACAAGATCGGCGATATTTTCAAGTTCGGTGGGCACGTCAGTGGCACGAGGTTTATCATATAGTAATGCATGTTTGAACTGGATGCAAAATTAACGTGCCAGAAGGAAACCCAACGTTAACGTACTATAATTGGATCTCATGTGTAACGCTGTTTTTTCTAAAACATCATTCACGTAATGAAACTTTTAGCCGTACCAGAGATTATAATTGGGAATGGAATATTCTTATATGATTTGGTAAATAAAAATTCAAGGGACTTAATGGGACCTTTAGCAGGACATCTGTTGGAAATAATTACCTTAAATGTAACCAGTCATTTCTGATAAATAATATTATTATGACCATGTTAAAAATAATATTATCTCAAACGTATTATTTTGGTAAAAAAAAAATTGAAATTATATTATTTTTATCAATGTCTGTTATCATTTTATTTCTATCAAATTCCGCGAAGTTGAGAAGCAAAATATTAATAAACAGATATTTTAAATGACATGGAATAAAACATAAAAAAATGACTTACTGATAAAATAAAGATTTCTCTTGAAATAAATTGAATTTTTAACATTCATTACATAGAAGCATTTTGAAAAATTAATACCCAATCAAACTCTGTATACCATATTAAGTAGAAACACTTTAATTTATAGTTCTCGATCTAAATAATATGGCATCTCTTTTAGAGAAAAAGTTATATTATACAGTAGGTATAGTTATTTTTAAATTTGCTGCTAAAAATAAGGTAGGGCAATAAATAAAACCTATTTACATCTACACAGCTAGGTATTAGCTAAAGTGTCTTCTTAGCAGAATTAGGGTTATATATTGGAAAGGTGAAGCGCACCAATAGTCAACACTCCATATTGTTGTGAGGGGTTGACTATAGACAAGATGATATTGCCTGAAAAGTACTGACTTCAAAGTGGAATGTTTCATCTATTAGAATGTGAACTAATATAAAAGTATAAATTAATATCAGTGGTTTACTGGATAATATGGCGCGGTGCTAGTAACTAGAAATCTAGCTGCAATTGCAGTTGAATCTATAGTGAGTACCTGATGTGCAATATACTTCCTGCCGTATCCCATGTAATACTGTACCAATGCAATAGTATGACATGACACTTTATGTGTAACGATTTCACTTGGCTACTACAGGACACATAATACCTTCGTATATGTCGAGTTGTATATTCCATAACATACTTTATCGTTATTGGTAGCTTAGCCAATGAAATAGGACCATAGAGTGGATGTGAAAGCCATAAAATGGTTAGCTATATTTCTAGCTCGTAATGTAGTCAGAAGTAAGTATTTTATAAAAATAATAATATTTCTTAGTTTGTGGTATAAATGTTCTTCTGCATTTTTGTGCTTGAATCATATACATTAAACTATGGTTAAGACGTGAAGTTTACTATATCAAGAGGACTAAGAATTACTAAAATAACAAACAATACAATAACAACTAGAATTAAAATAAAATTTATGAATTATTTCAACCTCTTATAATTAGTCCGTAGTTGAAGTTAACTTTTCAGGCACTGCGGTCAGGATGGGAGGACCGAATTATCTTGTCAAATCGACAGTTTACTTCGCGACTTGAATTGCTAAATTACACCTTATGTAGTGATTTGCAAAAACTATGTACGAATAGATTACTAGAGTTTTTGAGTTGTTAAAGAAATTTATTCTCTCATTCTTTTATAAATAATTAAAATTTAAAATAGTTATTTTATAAACAGTTAAACTCCTTAATTACTTTATAAATAATGAAATTGTCCAACTAACTTATTACATTAGTAATTAAAAACTGTGAAACCTTCTTCTCTAAAATAATTTTCATTTATATAATAGCATCACAACAACTAATAAAAAAAGCTTAGAACCAGTAGAAAGTAAGAGGAAATTGTAAATAAAAGTTAAAAATACAAGAATTTTTTTGTGTGACAAAAGGTGGGCATACTTCAAACAAAACAGCAAGAAATAACTTTTTTCTTAAAGAGTTATAATTTAAACAAGCCATAAGCATGCTTAACAAAACGCGATGATATTGATCATATGATATATCTACGTTAATAATATCATCCTCACCATTAAGTAACGTTGTTTGGTTTACGAGTTTAGTTCAATGAAAATATTTTTTGTATTAGCTTAGTGAAACATCAAAGTATGGTGGAGTATAAAAATGTTTAGACAGGAAAAACAAAATGTAAAAGACATTACTTATTTTATATTTTTTACAGATGATCCAGCAGTATGTTTGTATGGTATTGGCAAGAGGGTTAAGAATACCAAATTTTAATAATTTAATCTTTAAAATTAATAGCAATATAAAGCATAAAAAACTATGAAGTTTTAAAATTATTTAGCAAAATGCAGCTTTTGGAAAAAAAAACTAAATAGTGATCGCTAAGGCGGCACTTTAGATCCTGGCAGTTTGCCAGACGAGGACGTTTATCAGATTACACTAACGACACAGAGAGCCACCGGCACCGGCAGCGCCACTGTCGCTTATTGCTGTCACAATATTGACAATAATAACTCCTTCATCTCCAGCCGCCGCCTGTGCTAAAGCCAAGCCGAGTCGTCAGTGGCAGTTCGGCAGACGAGGAGGGTTATCAGATTACACTAACGACACAGAGAGCCACCGGCACCGGCAGCGCCACTGTCGCTTATTGCTGTCACAATATTGACAATAATAACTCCTTCATCTCCTGCCGCCGCCTGTGCTAAAGCCAAGCCGAGTCGTCAGTGGCAGTTTGCCAGACGAGGAGGGTTATCAGATTACACTAACGACACAGAGAGCCACCGGCACCGGCAGCGCCACTGTCGCTTATTGCTGTCACAATATTGACAATAATAACTCCTTCATCTCCTGCCGCCGCCTGTGCTAAAGCCAAGCCGAGTCGTCAGTGGCAGTTTGGCAGACGAGGAGGGTTATCAGATTACACTAACGACACAGAGAGCCACCGGCACCGGCAGCGCCACTGTCGCTTATTGCTGTCACAATATTGACAATAATAACTCCTTCATCTCCTGCCGCCGCCTGTGCTAAAGCCAAGCCGAGTCGTCAGTGGCAGTTTGCCAGACGAGGAGGGTTATCAGATTACACTAACGACACAGAGAGCCACCGGCACCGGCAGCGCCACTGTCGCTTATTGCTGTCACAATATTGACAATAATAACTCCTTCATCTCCAGCCGCCGCCTGTGCTAAAGCCAAGCCGAGTCGTCAGTGGCAGTTTGCCAGACGAGGAGGGTTATCAGATTACACTAACGACACAGAGAGCCACCGGCAGCGCTATTGTCGCTTATTGCTGTCACAATATTGACAATAACTCCTTCATCTCCAGCCGACGCTAGTGTTAAAGCCTAGACGAGTTGTCAGTGGCAGTTTATTTATTTATTTAAAAGTGTACAATTGTTTAAATTTTTAGCGAGGCTCGTAAAAAAACCTGTCAAAACAAAATAATAATAGCTTAATAATGAATAATTAAAACTAAAATTGTGTAGCAATTTTCATGAAAAGCAGACTATGCACTACGACTTGTACTTTCATAAAAACGTCACGACACTAGCTTCTCTTTCACAGAGTAGTACGCCTGACTCGTGAGATGGTTCTTTAAGAAGTGCCTGAAACGTTTTAAATATTGTTCTGGCTTAATTGTTTCAGGGAGCCCACTGGAAACCTTCAATGAAGAGTAATGGCATCGTTTTTTATAGAGGGTTATGGGATGGATCGGGTAGTGAATTATGTTATGCCTCAACTGCTGTGTATGTGTGATTTAGTTTTTTTAATAAATATCCGGATTGGATTTGACGGACAGGTTTTCCAGACAAGGAGGTTCATCAGATTATAGTAAATACCAAGCCGATTACTACTACCCTAGTGGAGTAGTGACTTTCTTTAAGGTGCAACTTCGTTGTTTTGTAGTGCATAAGACCACTCATCTAGAAAGTGGTATAAAATAAGCGTTACATGACAGGTAACTTTAAAAAGTGCAGTTGTCTAAGTAATTCGGTGTAAAATAAAAGTTATATTTTTGGCTCATATGTCCTGATTGGAGTCTCCCTTTCTGCTGATTATTAGTGTGGAGGGCCTTAATCTGGTTATAGCCCTTTCAGGGGATTAAGGCTCCCCTCTTTCACAGTTGTACTCAGCCTATGGCAGCAACGCTCCTACGTTTGAAAAAAATATAATTTGCACCGAACTAGAATCATACCAAACTAACAACCAAAATTCTCAGCCAGTAACTATTCTAAGAAAACGTTCTAAGCGAAATAATAACGTGACAAAGTTGTTTTCTTTAAAAAAAATCTCTTTAAAATAATGCATTTTTGATTTGTTCTTAGTAGCTAATTTTTTTTTCTTATACAATGCCAGATACTTTTCCGAAGTCACAGGCGCATGTTGGTGAGTATTTTTGGGCGAATATGAATTATCAGTGTGGGACGGGTAAAATGAGAGCCTTAATTATTATCGATAAAGGTCACTTGATTCGTTTTATCAGAATTATTAATAGCCCAGAATGAAATTGCAGCTTTGTCAAAGTAGATCCTTTTTCAGGATCTTGATTGAAAATATTGTTGGGTTGTAAAATTTCCTAAATAATATTAGTAAGAAAATCTCTTAGGGTAAATAGAAAACTATTTCTAGCCTCCTAAAAACATATTAATTTACTGAAATAATGTTTATTTATCATAATGAATATACATTGACGATATTTAATTACATACTAAACTTGAAACTTGATCAGTTTTTTTATCTGGTTCTGGACAACCCTGCCCTGACACTTAACAAACAAAACGCTCAATACAACTAATCTACTAGCAGTGAACCTAAATGTAAAATCACATGGCATTTTTCTACAACTATTTCAATTCATCAATAAAAACATTCATAAAAGTGATTAATTACATTAGCCGGAACCAAATACTTCCTATACTTATGTTACAATTATTAGTTTTAAAGTGTTCGGGACTATATTACATTTTTGTACTTCTACCAAGCTGTTGTGGCCACCTACACACTCTTTTACAAAGAGACACATTCACACTGATAAAACATACCTCATTTACAAAGCAGAACAGAACGAGCCCAGTTTTGGCTTGCCGCAGTGTCGTGCAGTGAGGACAGATGAAGGCCGGTCGGCTCTGCAGATATTCCATTGGTTTTGCTGTGTACTTTTTATTATAGTTTTAAAAACGCATATATTTGTTTTGCACATCTTACAAGAGGCAAAATATATTTATAAATAGACTTAAATAATGTACGAGCGAATTAAATCCTATAATATTGTGCATCTGCGAATTGAATAGAATGCTCTTTCGTTTCCTTAGAAGGGACTAAATGCATCATCAATACATATAAACCCTAATTTTCTTCTCAGTAATAAGTCCCACCTTGACGTGCAAATTCAGTATAAAAAAATTTTATATCTCTTATAATCAAATTCTAAAAATCGCCGTTGACCGCTAATTGATACTTGAAAACGTATGAAAGGTATTTGGAAAGGCGGCTTAAGTAAAAGGTCTTCACTGCAGTAACACACTTTGTGTTGGGAATTTGAATAGGAAAAACGTTGAAAACTTCGACCACTATTAAAAACTACCTCTAAAAGCATTTTCGAGGATAAGGACATCATTATTAAATCATGGCCCATTTTGTCAACATGAAAAAGTTTGGTTATCAGCTAGTATCCAGTCCTTAAATTCGGTGACCAATTTTCTACTAAATAAATTAGGATATTCAATACATTGACATTAATTTAATTTTAATTTTAAACTACATATTTGGAAATCACTTACTTCTAACGTGAAATGCCTTTCATTAATGCCTTTTTAATAAATCAACAAACACTCCCTAACCTCTTTCACCACAAAAAACAATGATCCAAAATCAGTCTTGTCATTTTGTACTTTTGCTAATTAATATTCTATTTTAAAATAGAAACAACACTTTTATTTAATAAACTCAGATTTTATCACTGAATAAGAAATTTTGAAAAGATCAATTATTCAATTAATTGAATTATTTGCTAAATATGTTTAAAATAGAGTACAATAAATTATTACTAGGAAAACCAAAGATACGTTTATCAAAAACTTTATCGAATATAAGGTAACTGATTTCAAGTTTAGGTAGTGACAGAACCGTGGCCACGAGCGACATCATTCTTTTCTAAGGCGGCGTTCTTCGCCAGTCAGAGGGATAATGAGTTTGGCTTGTTACAAACTCAAACTTGTTGTTGGATTTAAAGGTTAGGTACCTAAAATTTTATTAATTTAAATACATAAGTATTTTTATGTAAAGGGATCATCGGAAATATAAAAATTTAATAACTACTATAAAACGAAAGAAAAATTAATATCATGATTAATAACACATGATTATTTTGTAGTTTTACTTGTTCCACTTTTAGAGAGAGGAATGTCTGTGGCCTTTTCATGGGCTCCCGATTGATATTAGTTAATCAATGCCATCAGCTGATTTCAAGCTTTTTGGCAAATTAATCAGCTGGTCCAGCTGTGTTTTCTTTCAACCGGCAATTTGCATAATACGCGACGAAGATACGCTAAGCACTGGTGCGCACAGAAGTAAATGGGCAAGTTTTCCTTAACAGCGCACAAGCGAAGTACCTCGGCAACTATCGTATAGTTTAATACAGCGAATATAATTAAATTGTCATAGTATAAATACGTTACAAATTAATATATTAAATTTTATTTTGTATTAACTGTTTTGGTCTACGTAACTGTTTATGGATTTTTGTGATAATTTACTATTTAATGGTTTAGTCTCTAAAATATAATACCCTAAAAGTTTTACTAATTTTAAAAAAACCTTGAGCATAAAAATAATTACATATATATACTCAATCAAACAGGGTAAAGCAACGGCCGATAAAAATATACCATTAAAAATCAATAAAAATAATCATTATATCAAACAAATTAATATATTTCTTCTTGTTTGCAATATGTTTAAATTTCTTATAATTACGTTTTAGTGAATAGGCTTCAAAATCAACAACTCTCAGCTTTTTACTGACCAACAGTGTGTTAGATCATTATTTGCACACGGTCAGAGAGCACAAACAAATATTTACAAACCTACCAACCGTGAGGCAACCATTAGTGACTGTACACTCAATTTGGTTTGGGGCTAGTATAAATTTTTAATGATGGTGCTAAAACTTGTTAAAATATACTGTATATATTTACTAGTACTAAATTTTTAGTTTGCCGACATTCCCATTACATCCATTTTTAAAATATAATTTGGTGAATCGTCTGCCGGTTAAGAGATTTGCATTGCTCAATTATGATTACGGAGAAGGCGTGCAATACACTAATGAATGTATTTTTTTAACTGCGCCAAAAGCACTTATTTACTCAAATAAGTGTACTTTTCTTTATATCAGTTTATGTTTGACAATCCCACGGGAACAGTATTTTTTTATCCAAGAAAACGTTTTTAGGTTGTATAGTCTAGTCAAAGGGAAAGTCGAACCAATCATAAAATAATAATTCGTAATCATTCCAACACAAAAATTTAAGCTTCCACAATCCACAACCTGAGACCAAAGTGAAGGGCATTTATCCTTTAAGCAAAAGCTGCAATAAAACCCTCATCAGTGCGGTATGACGACTCGGCGTATCACAAAGTTTGATAATTGCTGAGGCGGCGACGGTGCTGAGTCTGGCCTGGGTTTGCTGACTCCACATCGCCATTGCTGAAGCGCTTTCATGAGCGGTAATTGATGGGATTTGAGCTAAGGTAAATAGCTAATAACCTGTTTTTATTATTTTTTTCTCTTCCTTTGAATGAGAATTTTTTCATGTATTCTATACAATGTATGTTCTTGCACATGTGTCTGCAATAACTCATTATTACAAAAGTATATTAATATTTGCGCAAATTAAATTAAATTGAGTTTTACAACATTGGCTTAGTACTATTGAATATAAATGTAATCACCTAATTATCTGGTCCACTCTTTTTACCTGTTAAAAAATTGGAACATATTAGATTTTTTAAATCAATCAAATAATCCAAATAAAAGTAATCTAGTAAAAATATTATTTTTCACCACAAATAAAACTAAAATTAAAATTTTGAAAAAGTTGTACTCCCTACAATAACTCAAATCTACAAAAAAGGACTCTTGGGTAGTTTCTTAACAAAATGAACATTTTTAATTTATAAATAACACAATAAATTAATGTGTCGTGATTTTTATTTCCTACTTTTCAAGCAAATTGAATCAAACTTTATTTCTTAACGAATGGTTTCGGAGGGGAGATTTCTGGTGGGTGTAGGCAGAACAAGCAAACATATTGAGTGGTGAAAGCTATTAAAGGAATCTGTCCCCAGAGCAAAGTGATATACTGCACTCGCAGGACCCTCAGCAAGTTATTTCACTGCATTACTTGATTTCCAAAGACAAACAATAACAACCTACATCGTGACAACTAAACATGACACCCATTTGGAATTTGTATGATGTAAAATCATGACAGGTGCCTCTTCATTAATGGTCTTTCAATTCCCAAAGTTGAGCGTTCCACCAGACACACTTCATTTCCAAGTTCTTTCAAGTTAGAACGCCACTATGCAAACCCGGTTACAGAAGGTATGATTAATGTATATCTATAATATATAATTAAAAACGGTTGACTGGCTGACTGACTGACTGACTCACCCACCCACTCACTCACTCACTAATTACATATTCTCAACAACAATAAGGCTTTAGGCCTTATAACTCAAGTATCATTTATAGGCTATAGATGCGTACTGCGAAAGGATTTAAAAATAATTTATCCCAAAAGGATAAAAGAGTTAGTAAAATTCGAAATGGCGACCATTATTCAATTGTAAGAGGTTTTGAAGATTTTTTGGCCATGAAACTTGGCACAAATAAATTATTCTTTATAGACTCTAGATGCATACTAAGGAAGGATTTTAAAATATTTTCTTTCAATAGGCTAAAATTGTGTAGATTATAAAATTCAAAATTCAACGCTAAAAACTTAGGCTCATCAAGTATATTCAAGCAGCGTTTACCAAAGGAATTTTACCCTCGGAGGTGTTTTACTATTCTGAACACGCCTCCTAAAAGTGTCATTTCTGACGGAAAAAGGGGGAAGAGAAGGAGGTTAAGTTTTATCCAGATTTAAGAGGAGAACAAACCACAATTTTAATTCAATTTCACCAATTGAACTGGTTGATAGCTTTATAAAATAAATAAATAAATAACTGAGCTTCATTTTTAACTTGATTTAGAAACCTATTAAATTTAGGAGAGACTTGAAAAAGCTGCTAGTTGGCAAGGCTTACTATAGTGTAAACGATTTTATGTGTGATAAGACCCTTATGTAATATGTAAATTTTTTGTCATAGAAGAACCGTTATTTTTATGTATTTATTTGTATTTGTATTGACTTGGCATATGCATGTACTTGTCTAAATGCTCAATAAAGTGACTATGACTATGACTATGACTCTGACAAAATAGTTATTACAGCCCTATATAATGGTTGTAATTTCGACGAAGTACTAACAGAATACAATATTTTACCACGATAAGTAAACCTGTATCATTAGAAATATTTTCAATCGCGACTTTCCCGTTATTTTCATTTTTTTATTTACCGATGACTTTTAACCGTTACTCGTTTAATGGTTGTACAACGGGTGTCCCATAATAGTCCCCCCCCTAACCTTTTCCTATATGTTTTCAAATATCAATTCCACACCACCCCCAAACATGATTGGGTAATTAATACTTCATTTTGAGGGGTACCCAATTTTGGCCGCCATCTTGGATCCGCCATATTAGATCCAAAATATTTTTTTAGTGTAAAAGTGGTATTGTTACCCATTATTTCGAATTAGATTTTTTTACTGATTACAATGCCGCAATCCGTTTTTCAATACCTCAATTGGTTCTTAAGATATGGGTACTTTTGAATAATTTATTTTTAATCAATTTAAACATTAAAAATTGATAAAATAGGTCCATAACCACAAAATAATGTTAGGTAGTGACAAATAACCACCATCAGTCATTGTTGAGCGATCTACACTTTACTTTCACCAATGTAAATATTTTGGCCGCCATCTTGGATCCGCCATTTTGAAATGAGGTAAGTTATTTCAAATATGAAGCTGGTATTGTGACCCATCATTTGGAATTAGTTTCTTACGCCGAATTCAATGCCGCAACCATTTTAGCGAATTTCCCCTATAGGGAAGAAGCTATTACCGTAGGTCTCATGGTCAGACCTAAGCCAGAGACCATGATAACTTTTCATTTTAGGGCCACCAGAAGCAAAAAACACCATTCGTTCGAATTTTTATATATCTATCTATCTATCTATCTATCTATCTATCTATATATATATATATATATATATATATATATATATATATATATATATGTCTGTCAGCACGATAGCGGCCGTAAATATGGTCCGATCTTAATAAAATTTGGAACAGACATGTAAAGTGGTAATCGATTGGACGAGTTCGTGAACCAGCCCAATCGGACCACCGGAAGGGGAGGTAAAGGGGGATAAACCCCCCCAAAAATGGGTTTTCTGAGTTTTTAACATATAAAAATAAAATTTATCGAATCTTTGTTGGCACCATTGAATTCAGCTTTAAAAAACAAACAATTCAGTGTTTTGAATCATTGCTCTATGTCCATTGGTTACCAAGATATTGAAAGTGGTAAACACAGTACGTTGTCCCAATGTTAACCTTATGGGGAATAAGTAAAATTCTATATCTCGCTTATTTCTCAACGTATCTGGATAAAACTTGGTTTGTGGCTTCATCTAGATGAGATCTAATGTATTTTAGTCTAAAATCCCCGAAATTTCAATTTTTGTGGCAGCAAACCTGCATAATCATTCCCCATGTTATCCTTATGGGAAATAACAAAATTCTACATCTTACTTATTTTTTTACATTTCTTGACAAAACTTGGTATATGGCTTCTTCAAGTTAAGATCTACTAATTAATGAATCAAAACCAACCAGTTTTAACATACCTGTTGCAGCAAACCTGCATACTCATTCCCCATGTTATTCTTATGGAGGTTACAAAACATGTCAAATCTCGCTAAGTTGGATTGAAATATGTTGTTGAAATTCGCTGAGTATGCAGGTCTGCTGCAACGGGGGTATTTTATTTATAGGGTTTAGTTTTCAAAATATTGAAATTTTTCTAATAAAAATCTAAAAAAATATGAATTTTTCAAAAACTACGCTTTACAGCTAAAAGCGGTTTGAGGCATTGAATTCGCCGTAAAAAACTAGTTTAAAATTATAGGTCACAATACCAACTTTATATTTTAAATGACTTACCTTATTTCAAAATGGCGGATCCAAGATGGCGGCCAAAATATTTACATTGGTGAAAGTTAGGTGTGAATCGCTCAAGAATGACTGATGGTGGTTATTCGTCACTATCTATATTTTTTTGTGGTTATGGAGCCTATTTTATCAATTTGTAATGTTTAAATTGGTTAAAAATAAATTAATTAAAAGTACCCATATCTTGAGAACCAATTGAGATATTGAAAACCTGATTGCGGCATTGTAATCAGTAAAAAAATCTAATTCGAAATAATGGGTAACAATACCACTTTTACATTTGAAAAAATATTTTGGATCCAATATGGCGGATCCCAGATGGCGGCCAAAATTGGGTACCCCTCAAAATGAAGTATTAACTACCCAATAATGTTTGGGGGTGGTGTGGAATTGATATTTGAAAAAATATAGGTAAAAGTTAGGGGGGACTATTATGGGACACCCGGTATATTTTCAGTTTCGTAAAAAAAACTATGCTGTAATTTTTTGTTATTCGTCCAGGGTCCCATGCATAGTTTTCTCGAATAAATAGGACGCATGATGTTTAAAATAAATACAATGATTATTCGATATTATGTATCTATTGGTATATAATGGTGTCAGGGAGAACAGGCTATCACAGAGATTATTGTGTTTGATTGTTAAACTAAAATATTGCTATAGCTTAAGATGATTATACATTATAAATCAGTTCTGTGTTTGGCATCCTACGTTTTGTTGATTATGTAGAGAAACCACAATATACCAATATTGTTATAGTGGATGAATATGAAATAACAGTTGAACAAAACTAATTCAGAAATCGGAATTTTTTTATGATTGGATTTAAAGTGCGTTGCATATAGCGGGTGGTAGCGGGTGGTATTATCCATTCAAAATAGAGTAGCCTACAAACATATTCTACAAACAAATAGAAACCAATCGACAGAGTAATTTAAATTAATTTTACAAACTATATTTATTTTACTCACATTATTTCCACCTTTGTTCACGTCAAAACGTTAATGTAGTCACAATCGATCTCATTACCACTAGTGTTCACGTCAAATTATTATTTTACTAATATTCCATATCCATCCCCTAACATACAAAGTTAGCTTTACTAGATTGTGTAGCGGCAGCCTGCGTCACAAGCCGGCACGTCACCCTCGCGTGACGTAAAAGTTCTAAAACAAACTGATTTTGTCTCGCTGTTGGCTGTGTGGCGAAACATCTATTACGGCCAACCAACTTTTAGTGAGTGGTATTATTCCTGTAAATAAGATCTATTTAATTACAATAATAAGTTTGTGATAATCATACGTATTTTTTAATAATGAATGCACACATGCATACATGCATGACTGTGATAGTTAATAATACAGATCTTACGTTTATTATACAAATATGTGGTACATAAGACTACGTTAAGGTCGACAGCTGTGAAAAAGGAAATATTTTCATTGAATAGGTTGTTATATATTTATTTTGCTATTCAGACGTTGAATTAAACATTATAAGCGATATATTTGGCTGTTCGAAGTCCTGTTTGTGATTATGAATAAATCTCACCCTTGATTGATGACTGTTTGAAGTCAATGTACTATTTTATCCTGGTTGTCAATGTTATAAATCAAAATCTTAATAGAAAAATAGAGGAAAAAACTAAGAGATATATTTTACGATCAAATATAAAATGTTGAAATATGGTTCATAATTTTAGCTACAGAGAGGCCACTTAAATCCCCTCAGACCTTATTAATGTGTCTAGTATGTGCTTAATATGGCTGCGGACTCTCTTCTATGAGTGTCTGCTAAGTTATTTTTTTAACGTCTTTGACTTCCACGCAGAGTTTTTATTGTAAAATTACTTCCATAATGACAGCTAGTTCGATGGATAACTATAGAACTGATTTATTATGATTCAGCGTCTTACTTCATAAAATATACAATCCCCATTCGGTGCTGTTTCGTTTTTCGTCGTATTTTTGTAACTTTTTACCACTAAGTCACGTCTCACGGAACGATAGTAAATCAATTGGTTTCACAAATATTTCTGTATTCTTCCCCCCCCCCCCCCCCGGAATAAATCTGAGCCTGCTATGATTACAAAGACTGTAGCTTAGTAATAAGGTGTTAGGCCATTAAATGAAACGTCACTAGTTCAATCCCAACCGCAGGTGAATCCTGTTACATTATGACCTCGCTGTCACAGTGAGTAGACTCTCGCAATTGTCTAGTGGCCCACGGTGACGTTCAGTTAAGGTTTCAACAAACATATCAATACAAATCAATGCGAATTACAAAATAAAATTTAGTTGAGCCTTGAAGCCGAAGCACGGCCTGAATTTCACCCGAACCAGATAAAACTGCAGATTTACAAGTTTGATCCGCCAGCAAACAGGCACTAAAGGGATTTATTCATAGGCACGATCGCAACATCGACCGTTTTTTTGTTTTTTTGCTAACTGAATATAATACATTGGATACACTTAATATTATATATAGAATACATATTTAGCATACATATAATACATAGGATCATTAATTTGTGTTTATTTATAATGCAAGTGTAAAACATAAGCTATTGACAGTAATTTTTACGCATGTGTTTCATAGAGATTATAATGTTATTGTGGCTTTGAAAAGAATCAAATTATTAAGTAACTTCAAGTTACTCAAAAAAAGTAGATAAGTAGCACCAAGATTACAGCCAATTTTTCCTAGATTTCCTAGTAATGTTTAAAATTTGAACAACAGTTTCTGTGTAGCTACTCGTTATGACTCGTTGTTCCTTTTTATTGATAATTCTATGCCTGATGATCTAGATATTTCTAGCCTGCGAATATTTGTATAATTTTACCCAGTATACAAAATGACTGACGATCCATTTTTTAAATTATTCAAACATGAAAAAATACGCTTGAATATTGTACTGTAGCGAACGAAATATTTGTCAGTTAAATATCCATATTACGATTATTTTCAGGCTAACGAATGTATAGAACAATTCTTTATAACTAACAATGCCTAAGGCCAGTCTTATACTAAATAACAAAACATTATATATGTGACATTTTGCAAACGGTTAGCTATAGAATATTCTGTAAATATGAAATCATTACTCCTAGTTTACACAATAAAAACATTTTCTATACAATATTTTGCATACAACACTGCTATAAATTTTTTCTGGATCCATCAAAAAGGTATAAAGCTTATGCAAAGTGTTACATGACGTATGTTCAGCCAAATAAAGTAAGCCAGGATTCAGTATATTTTGTGCATCACTCGTAATACTAAATTCTTAAATAATAAATTCAAGATTATTTTGCCGGAATGATAGTTTTTACTAACTAATATCTAACCAAATAATATCACCAAAGATTATGTTAAATGTGGGGATCATATGCTGAATGTTTAAGCGTTGGAACGACATCTGTAAGACACACAATCTAGTGAGTTGGTGGCGCAGTTGGTAGCGCACTCGGCCCCGGTTCTGTGGCGGCAGCGTCGCAGGATCGAGTCCCGATAATGCCGCATACTTTTGGCAGTACTATTCATCCTTGTACTGTACCGGCTCATTCCTTGGGTTTGCTTGATAACTTCCACTCACAGGCCTGAGGCCCATGTGGGGGGGGGGGGCAAATGCAAGGTAAAAAAAGAGGCCGCAAAAAAATAAAAAAATAAAAAAGAGACAAAATCCACTTTTGACTGTTCCGGAACTTTTCTCTGATGGTTTCAAACGAGAAAATTATCTTCGGTATGCAAACTGCAATCAGGAGAAAGGCCTGAAGTTTTGAAAGTCTTGTTTGCATCATTAGTATTGTAAATGAAGGCATTCGTTTGCTTCATCGTCCATCGTCAAAAAATGTTGTTCTTTCTATTGTATGATTAGAGCTGATGATCCGTCCTATCTAATTATATTTTCTTAGATTTTACCTGTGATATTGTTATTTTCATCGCCAGAGTAAGCTTCATTATTTTTTCCAGCATTTATTTAAGTAAGAATTGTAAGCTGCACAAATGTCTAAAGCCATTGACTACAAATTCCTAGTAAAAAACCAAAGTTTAATAGTTTTCCTACCGTATACTATCTCTCTGACTAATATACAGGCCGACGTAAGCACAGAAAAAGGTTTACGGCCCTGACAGTTCAAACGACAAGTTTAAGAATTTTCCACCGATATGAAGGTGCCTTTAAAAGGCGGTTACTAAATGAAACAATTTCTATATACAAAATGCAGAATATAATATAACAATATTTCTTAATACGGTAACCGTTAGTGTAGATTAATTATTAAAACTTTTGACGTTTTAAGTATCCCCCCTTTCACATAACGTTAATTCTGTTGGGATTTATGAAGCATTTTCCATTTAACAAGAAAAATGTTTTACTCTAGGTTTTGATTTTTTATTACGATGAAGGATTATGGGGATTTTCGTATCAGCAGAACACAAAGCTACTCTTGAGGAAATCCTATCACCAATATTTTTTTAAATATTTTTTTTTTTGAAAATGAATCATCAGAACATGTTGTAAGTACATCCCCTTCCCACATGCAAGTAAATACTGTAGATATTTAACAATTATTTTCTATTTACACATTATAGATTTGACTTTAAGGCTTTCCTTTCAATCGCAATAAAGGATTACAATAATGTTTGTAAAAGCAGAACATATAGCCAATTTATAGGAAATCCTACGAGAAAAACGTCTAATTTTATAAGATCTGTTCTCCTGTCATATTCGATAAAAAATAATATTGGATGGTTGTTCAATGCTTAATTTTCTTAATATAATATTGAATACTCTATTCGCTTCGCTATGAAATATAATTTCACAATAATTCAAATAATGCCTTACAAAGTCATGATTGTGTAATTACCAAAACTATAAAGAATTATATTCAAAAGGTTTGGCTGCAACAAAAGGTCCAGCTGTTTTAATCTGAAATTGACAACCTAATCCGAAGCATAATTAGCTTTGACTAACTATGAATGAAGTGTTTCACTGTTTTTGGTCTTTGATTCGACGCCCTGTAATACGCAAAGTAAATTTAGAGGTAACAAAGTAAAAATTTATGCGCAAAGATAAAAACGTGAATCACCTGTTATACGAAAGATTCTAATTAAAAAGATAATTTTGAGTGAAAGAAAGCCTCATTCTTGGACAATGGTAGGAAAACATAATATCCAAAATACAACTAAAATCCACACTATATTACATTTATAAAACAATTCCATTACAACGACTAGGACGGATGAATTAAACTTTAAGATTTCAGGCTTTAGGAGTGCTCTACAGTTTACGGTATTTCCTTTACCAATTCGCTTTATCGTTTAGTGCCAAAAACTCTTTTTTGTTCAAAATTCGTATTGGAAAAAATCACTACTTTAAAATATGTACCACGCTTTCGTTCACAGCTGACCCCACCTATGTAGGTCAGACGGCCCGGCTATACACCACGCCACAGCCCTGCCACATTCATTACCTCAGCGTACCTCACCTTGTTTATTTGAGTCGAACAACAGTAGCGATTTAGTAGCATTGTAACGGATTTTAAATTTAATTGTATGTCGTATGGAATTATTAAATAATTGCCTTTCATTTGTAATGTTTTTAATTAATTCTCTATCGCAGATTGGGCTATTTCCCTTCAAATGTTTGCCAATAATCAATTGATCTAATTCAGTGAAGTTTTAAAATGTTGAAATATTTACCATTGCCCAGGTTTGTAATATTTTTTTCGAACCAAGGAATGTTTTACATGGTACTATAGAAGTGTACCCTAGAATCTCTATCAGAAAACTATAAACATTCAACGTAAGCCACTCCTAAGAAGCCCAATAAGCTCATGAACATGACATGTAGTTCCAGATTTATTTGGAATTAATGTCAACCGACTAATATACTGCTTGATAAATTGAATTAAAATTCGGATATGAAAATCGGTCATTTATAATAACTATATTTTACTGTTGTAGCTTCTCTTGCAATCAACAGCTAATAAGTAAATGTTATTATTTAATAAGAATTGTATTGACTCAACCCTTGAAGGGCGTAGCGCTTGGACAAATGTAAATTATGAGAATATTTGGCACAGCTACACATTATTCCCTTTTATTCATAAATCTTGAAGATCGGTTCAAGATTGGAAACTAGTCATTGGGAACTGTGATTGTCGGCTGTGTATTAATAATAAATGGGATAGTATTGTTGTTTTACTAAAAACCCTGACTTTATCTACCTTGGCCACGACGACGGTTGTAAAATATTGAATGATACATTCCTCTTTTTATTAAATATCATTTAATTTTCTTTTTATACTCAAATTTTACACTACCGTTTATACTTATTCATCTTCCTCATAAACTATTTTTTTTACGGTAAATGTGTGATCCAAACTCTAGCAGGTCTGAACCGATTTTCAAAATTTATGTGTAGTTGGAAAGAGCTCAGCGTCAAGGTTTGAGACGCAAAATTTATGAAGGTCAGACTTTAGAAAAATCTCTTAAAACGTTACAATTCTCCAAAAGATGTAACATCTAAATACAATCTCAGGGGACAGCTTATTACAATAAACTGTTTTTCAAATAGACCGTCTAAATAAAAAATATTATTTGAAAACATAAAAGCTGCTGAATGTGTCCACTAGTTAATCTTTAATCCATACGGACATACGATTTAAATTCCTGTGAGGTTATTACCCGTTATACTATTGTCTAACGGGTGTTCAGAATGTATTCTTCTTCACTTAAAATAGTAAATAGCGTGGGACTTCACTAAATAAAACGCACAATTCCACTGCAAGATTTACAATCCTGTGTTAGTTACAGCACAAATGGAACTGGTCAACTTGCATTGCAGCCCTGAATGTTTCTGGCCTAATTACACTTTGACAATAGTTGGACGTTGACTAATGAATTTCGGACCGCAGTTATTAGTAGTAGTTCAAGTTCAAGTTCAAGTTCAAGTTCTTTATTGAGCATGTTGACATAAAATGTATATGCTAAGTCATACAAAGCGTATAGAAAAAATATTGTCCTTAAAATATTCAATATTCAGTAGCAAAACCAATTTTGCATTCAATTACATATTTTTTGCGCTTCGTTTCGTGATTAATCTATGAAAACTTTTAAAGTTAAAAGTGCATTCTAAATGGTAGTTTTGTAAACCGTTTTAGGACGTGACAAAGGGATTTTATTGCAGAAACCCTCTGTCTATACAGTTAATTGCAAAAATTCTCGTGTTAAAGTTTAGATTTTATTATTTTTTTAACGGTAACATTGCACAGTGTTAAAAGAACTATTATTTGGTTTAAATATCATTTGGGGCTTAAACTTCACGTAAGGGAAATAAATGCAATAAAACGAAAAATTACTGGACGAGTAGAATGGTTTTTTTCCTAAAAGTTTAATATTCGACAGTTAAGGGGTTTTTTTATTGAGAGAATTTGCATTACAGAACAATAAATATAAATAGTTCTAAAAATATAAAATTCCTGAAACGATAGGTACAAATACAGGGGAAAAACATATTCATTAAAATATAATTGTGTCTACAAGTATATTCATTTTAATAATTCTATTGTTTACCTGGGATGAGTATAAGAAACTCAAAAAAAATTCTAGATATATTTACACATATATTTTAAATTACTTATATGTCACAGTTAATTTCCTACAGTTAATTTCCTATAACCACGTATAACCTATAACACGACACCACAGGAAAAGAAAAATGATTACGAAAATATATTCAAAGAAAATAAAGTCCATCCAAGTATAGCTTTTCTTTGTGCGAACATCCGTATCCGGTGGTAATCGTATTATCCAGTGGCCCATATTGGTGTTTATTGATTCTTAAATGTGCCTAATCTCAGGCTTTCGTAGCAGTTATTCGTTTCAGGTCTAGTTGAAAGCCCTCAATCGTGAATTGTTTTTAATCTAGCTAAACAACTCAATTAGATTTAAAAAATACATAAATAGTTGCTATGAAGTAGTTTTTGTAATAGTATTTGCAGATTCTTTTGCATGACATAGCCTTTTCAAAATAATTTACTGGTTTAGCTAATAATAATAAGATAAAAAACCAAACAAATCTGCGAGCGGAAGTATTTATATAATCATTTATATTTTTTACATCAGTTAAAATCTGTGAATAAAGAAACTTAGAGCATCTTGAAGTAGTTGTCAATTCATTATTTATTTTCAACAGAAAACTGTACTTTTCAGACAAAAAAAGGTTCTAGAGTCTTCTGAGGAAAGATTGCCCTCATTGGTGGATTTGAACAAACCAAAACTAAATGCATTCCTGTATTGGTCCATGTTTAAAAACCGTAATTTATGTTCTAACATTATTCTACCAAGACCAAGCGACTGTTATACTTGAATGTAAATTTTCATTTGTCCCTTTTCACATCTTTGATGAACTTAGTTTTTACTCACAAAAAATTATTTAGTGGTGTAATGTCTTTGTCTTGCGTACTGTTTATTAATTTAAGTCAAACACCTGTTTTAAAAAATATGTTTGTTTACATGATGTTTACAGTTTTTGTTAGAACACTGACCCAAATAAAATGGTTATTAATTTTACATTTTTATCTTATATTAGTTAGTGATTTTATAATTTGGCGCTGCGGACATGCCACGAAGAAAACAATACGACGCCAATGAAAATACAGACAGTGAAAAAATGACTGCAATTGGATAAACAGATTTAGTTTTTAACACTTCAATCCGGAAGATGAAGAATGGGAATATTACATCCAACGATTCGAAATTGAGCTATCATTACACAACATAACGTCTAAAGATCTATGTAAAAATCTGTTACTATCAAAAATAGGAGCCAAACCATTTAAGCTTCTTGCAGATCACTTTCGACCGGCATTAGTGCATACCCAAACGTACGAGGACATTACAAAGGTTCTGAGTTCATATTACAGCGAGGCATACTGTACACTTGGTGAGCGGGTTGCATTTGGAAAGCGTTATAGACATAAAGGTGAGACAGTAAGCCAATATGTAAACGAACTAAGGGCACTTGCAGGTCGCTGCCAATTTGGATCATCCCTAGACGAACGCTTACGTGACCAACTTCTTCTAGGAATCAATAATAAAGACTGGCAGAAAGAACTACTTAGACAACATACAGACGTAAAATGCACGTTAAACGAAGTAGAAACTTCAGCTCTTGTTCTAGAGAGAGGTGACAAAACTCAAAAAAGTATATCGATGACACATACTGATGATCAAATATTACTTGTAAAACAACAGTCATATGGAAATAAATGACAAAACCAAGGTAATGAACGGCAAAACCAGTCTGTCTTGAGTTTGATCAGAGGACTACATTGCTTCCGATGCGGTGGAAACCACAATAAACCTCAAGAAAGATATCTAGCTGAGGGTAATACGTGTCATTTATGTAAAGGCAACAACCACATATCTAAAGTCTGTTTCAAGTTTGGTAGCGCCAGGATCGAATGCCGACGCCAAATGAACAATATCAGAACAGGTAATAATATAGATACAAGGTCTACATCATCAGGGAGCAACTTCAGTGAGCCGATATCTGTTCGAGCAATTAAAAATGGAAACAAGGTAATGTTGAATATCGTAATCAATGACGTTGCAATAGATATGTTGTATGATCCAGGTGCAGCTGAATCGGTCATCAGTAAGGAAGTGTGACAACAGATCGGATTTCCGGCCCTTGAGAGTACGTCAAACCTAGTGGCATACACCGGAGTACAAATAGAAACGTTTGGTAAGTCTATTGTGGACGTTCGAGCTTTTGGCCGCCGTTTGTCACTGCCAGTCGTAGTTGTAGATTACAAAGATATTCCACTTTTTGGTCTAAGTTGGGTTCTGTCATTTGATTTAACTTTACCACCAGGAGCTCGAGTGTGTACTGTAACTACAGAGTCAAAGGAACAAAAAGACTCAATGGAAGTTAAAAATCTATTAAATAAATATCCTGATGTTTTCTCAGAAAAACTTGGCACATTTGCCGGCGAAAAAGCAGTGATTACCTTAGTTTCTGATGCAACTCCCAAGGTTTTCAAACCACGACCCATACCTCACGCTTTGCGTCCTGCTGTAGAAGAGGAAATAAATAGGCTTATGCAAGAAGGTGTGCTTAAGATAATTTAAAAATATTTCTTAGGCCTCTCCCATAGTAGTAGCGATTAAACCAAATGGGAAAGTAAGAATCTGCGGAGATTTCAAATGTACTATAAACCCCTACATCAGTTCTGTGCAACATCCTCTACCACGTTTTGAAGATATCATGATGAAGTTACAGGGTGGGAATGAATTTACAGTACTTGACCTGAAGGACGCATATCTACAATTGGAGGTAGATGAGTCTTCTAGAGATTTTTTAGTTATAGCCACTCCATTTGGTTATTTTAGATACACTCGTCTGGCATTTGGTGTTTGATCTGCTCCAGGAATATTTCAAGGTAAGATTGAACAAGTTTTAACTGGACTAGAAGGAGTTGCTGTATTTCTAGGCGATTGCATTATTACAGGCCGTAACCGGGTAGAACATTTACAAAACCTCAACCGAGTCCTACAACGCTTCCAAGAACTTGGAATTCACATACAAGAGTCAAAATGTAAGTTTTTGAAACGTTCTGTTACATACTTGGGACATGTGATCGACTCAACAGGGATCCACCCGACTGATAAACACCTAAAAGCGATCAAACTTATGCCAGCTCCATCTGATTTTCGTGAGTTAAGAGCTTTCTTGGGAGCCATTAATTACTACCAAAGATTTATTGCTAAATTGCAATGCATAGCCTCTCCCCTACATCGCCTGCTAAAAAAGGGCGAGCCCTGGAACTGGACTGCAAATGACAATGACATATACGTGCAGCTTAAAAGTATTTTGACATCCTCTGACACTCTAGTGCATTTCGATCCAAATTTACCTGTCATTGTTGATTCGGACTTAAGTGACAAAGGTTTAGGTGCAGTCCTAAGTCACCAGTTTCCAGATGGATCTATTCGTCCAGTGTGTTTTGCATCTCGTGTATTGCAGCCAGCGGAGAAGAAATATTCTGTAATAGACAAAGAGGCTCTAGGTATCACCTTCGCTGTAAGTAAGTTTTACAACTACCTTTATGCTCGACATTTTGTTCTTCGAACAGATCATAAACCCCTTACGCATATCCTGGGAGAAAACTCAGAACTTCCTAGAATAACCAGTGACAGGTTAACACGGTGGGCAGTAATACGAGGAGCATTTGACTATGAAATAAAACACAATGAAGGCAGAAATCATGCTTCAGCTGATGTTCTTTCAAGACTACCAATCCAGAATAAGGATATTCAAGTTAAAACTGAAGAATTTGGAAAACAGGTCCTTCAACTACGCCTTGAAGATCTTCATATTTCTGCAAAGTTATTGCGAGAGCGAACCGCAGCTGATCTTGAAATTCAGAACATATTAAAACTAATGAGGAATGGATGGCCTAAAAAAAAGAAATTGACAAATGAGGAACAACCCTACTACGATAAGCGAGAGGAACTGTATTTTGAAAGTGGACTGATGCTCTGGAAAGGTCGCATTGTTATACAAAAAAAATTACGTCAAGTGGTTCTGAGAATATTACATGAAGGACATCCTGGAATCGTCAGCATGCGATCTCATGCAAGGTTCCATATCTGGTGGCCCAAAATAGATTCCGAAATCGAACAACATGTCCATAGCTGCAGGGAATGCCAAAATCGCAAAAACAAAGAACCAGAACTTCTTTTGTTTTCCTGGACTGTGCCACAAAACCCATGGTCGCGTATACATATAGATTATGCTGGACCTTATGACGGACACTATTGGTTGGTTGTTGTGGATGCTACCACGAAGTGGCTGGAGATTTTTCCCACATCAAAAATGACAGCAGAGAAAACAGTTGCTTTGTTGGAGGAAATATTTTCACGACTGGGTTTACCAAAGATTATTGTGAGTGACAATGGACCACAATTCACAGCTTCAACATTCAAACATTTCTGAACTTATAACAATATTCGACACATTACAACAGCTCCATATCATCCTAGATCCAATGGGCTAGCTGAGAGATACGTCCAAACCTTCAAAAAACGTTTCGGAGCATCAAAGGCAGATGGACAATCTATACAAAAAAGGCTTCAAACTTTTCTGTTCAAATACCGAACCACACCAAACCAAACTACTGGTAAGACACCCGCTGAAATGCTGTATGGACGTCAACTAAGGTGCAGACTTGGCATTCTGAAACCAGATGTGATGGCAAACATTGACGAAGCTTTGGTAAGACAGAAAAAGAACCACAATGTAAACACAAAGTTGAGAGAATTCCTGCCGGGTGAACTAGTGTGGGTGAAACAACAAAACGATCAGTTTCAAGAAGGTGTAATAATAAAAAGAACTGGCCCGGTGTCATACATTGTTGAACAGGAAGGGAGGGAATGCAGGCGACACGCAGACCAACTAAGAATAAGGCATACAGATAATCGCACTTCTCTAACGGGGGAAGGTGTGTAATGTCTTTGTCTTGCGTACTGTTTATTAATTTAAGTCAAACTCCTGTTTTAAAAAATATGTTTGTTTACATGATGTTTACAGTTTTTGTTAGAACACTGACACAAATAAAATGGTTATTAATTTTACATTTTTATATTATATTAGTTAGTGATTTTATAAGTAGACTATTTGTATTTTAATACAATGTATTTCATTGTCAGGAACATATAAAAAAGCCACGTAATGTATTCCTTTGTAACAGTATTGTGTTAGTGGCACTACTTGCACTAAATACCATTTCGTTATTCACTAAGTGAATTATTTTTACTGCTCATCTTATGAAAAAATTATAAACTAAAAAAATAAATAAAAAATGCAATATTATTATTTTTCGACGCTCCTTAAATAGAAACAAGTAAATAATTTTGCTACCATATTTTAGTATCTTAAATTAATAAAATAATATTCTAAGCCACTCATGAGGGAAGCATATTTTAAAAAAATGCTGTAAACATTTACAGCATTTTTGTAATGCATTTTTGTAATTTTTTGTATTTTTTGTAATGCTGTGAAGAGTCGGAGGAAGCAAGCTGTCAGCTTCCCCAACTCATTAGTCTACCCTATTGCAAATAACTGTTACGTTGTGTTGTGTAACAGTTTGCAGATAACGAGGTTACGTTATCAGAGTAAAGATTAGCATCATAATGAAACAATCCATTAAAATGTACGATATTTTTATTATATCTATATTTTATTCGTGGATCGCGATATTCAATAGTATTTAAAGATAAAATCCTATGGTTTCCGTATCTATATGAAAGTTTACATCATACGTACAAGTTAGAGCAGGCCATCTCATCAAAGATTAGGAGTTCTTAGGATCGCTACAGAATTTATTATTTATTTATTTATTAACTCAAAAGTACAATTGCAATAAGCCTCACTAAGCCTAGCTTAACAGCGAGGTCTTAAATTCTACCATTATTAACTACAAGGAAAACACTTAAATTAAATCCAGGCACAGGCGGGCGTTGTTCAACTAAATAATTGTTATGCAGTCCAAAATAAAAATTATGATGAATAGAACTATTGCCGAAACAGACTATATTATAATTATTTGTTAATCTTAATCAGGTATTTTGACAAATCAAATCAAATACAATACAATACAAATACAATGTATTTGTATTGTATTAGAATATAGAATTAGAATATTAATACAATATTATTAGAATATTGTTTTAGAATATTGTATTAGAATATGTAGAATATAATAGGGATATCAATTACTTACTTTTAGATATACCTAAAAGTATGTGAACTACTAAATTCAAATATACATATTTGTGGTAGTTCCTTTCTTCCGGACAATATTTAAGAGAGTTAAGAGATATTAAAATTCAGCGAATAATCAAATTTATAACGAATAACTTGAGTGATTAAAAGGAAACAATTTTCAAACCCTTTAAATTCAGCTTTAAAACTAAATGAAAAGTTAAATTTATTCGTATGATTAACTTAGGCAATACATTAACTAAGTATTCCCTAGTGACACAGTAATAAATAGCACGGTTAGTTGAAACCTTAAGATTTATAGCCGAAATTCCTAAAGTATAGAGACATAATTAATTAAATTTAAAAGATTTCATTGCAAGATAATTGTAATTTTAAAGTTTCCTCTAACTAGACATCAGGTTTTTCGCTGTTTCTTCACTTTACTTTGTGCGTTCAAATTCCTGTCATAGACCATGGGGCCTACTTGCTTGGAAAAAGATTTATTATTTTTTCAACTTTATTGCTTTTTAAACCATAAAACCAAGTAATTCTAAATTTGAATTTGAATTTCAATTAACTTTTATATAATTTGGATTTTAGTAGCTAAATTATATTGTTTAGTGTGCATTGGCATGGGATGAGTATAGAAAAGGTTGCTATCCTCCATCAAGTTCAGTCCTGAATCAATTGTTCAGCTCACAATTCAAGTGGATATAACTCTAACATTAAACATGATTTACTTAAGATTATTTTTTTTTATTTGAAAGATGTACTATTTTTACGTAACAGAAATCCAACTGCCCTCGAGTTTTTTGTAGGATTGTTTATCTCTTATGAAACACAATACCCCTTAGATTAAGGTCATCAAGCGGTTGTGATAAGGTCATCAAACGTCATGCGACTAAACACTGCGCCACCTCTCTGTGGTGCGGGCGGCCCTCTGACCAAGGTTTAAAGGAGCTGGATCCTCATTGAAAAGGAGCTAGAATTACTGTCTCTTCAGCAGGATACGGGTATATCTTCCAAGCCTTTCAGAGATTTCATTAATGGTAGCGATATAGTTAATAGAATTGGTAAGAGAAATACTCAAAAAAGTAAAAGTGAATCGCTAGAATACATTGCAAAGAACATACTTAGAAGCAACGACCAACTCATTTGACAGAAAATGAATTATAACATTTCCTAAAAGAGAAAGATCTAACAATGAATATATATTTTATACGCATCAGCGATATAAACCTTTTTATACCCCTCAATGTGTAAACATTGAGCCTGAGATCAACAGCAAAAATTTTAAATCGTTTTTGAAAACGAGTTATTCAATTGAAAAAATGCTTTTGTATAGGTAATAATTACTCTGGTTAAGAAAACATTCTATTTGTTTTACAATAATTACTGTACCTGGTAATTTGTAGGCCCAATTTATTTATTATTTATCACAATCTTAATATGATAACAAAGGTATACTGCTTTATTTAATTATATGTAAAGAACTATTAATTGAAATATTATTAAAATGCTCTAGAGATTGCGAAATGATGATTATGTAAAATATGTTTAGCAGTAATTTTCTTTACATAACTATACAAGGTGCATTGCAGCTAGTTTTGTTAAGTATTATCTTTATCACCTATTTATTTTCATATAGAAGGGTCGTTTTTCCAATTAAAGTCTCCATCAATCATGTGATGTTATGATTCTGACCCCATCGTACTTTAAATGATTGGTTGGGAATTTCAATATCAAAAGAACTATTTAGTATTTGGAAAGAAAACAAAAATCGTTGTCAGTTAGTTGACAGCAATTGAATTAATATTAAAATGACATGAGCAATAAAAGGATTGAGCAATAATTTTCAAAATCACGGGCCTATTTTGTATTGTCGCTTCTGCGTGTATTTATTTAATTTACTTGATAGTTTATTTCTATTTTCACTTGGTTATACTATCCTTCATTTCCAGTGATTAGGTAATAAATGAAGTTACAGAGAGCTAGTTCAATCGCATTCAAGATCACAATAAAGGGTTGACTTTATGCCAAACTAAGTTGTAACTTGATTAATTAATGAAAAAGAACAGCGCTTTAAAATAATAAATTATTAATGAACAAACTAACTTTCTATTTAATACTATCATTTAGTAAGCTATACATAGTTAATCATTCTTTACAATTTTGCCGGAAAACAATTAATATCTAGTTTTTTTTTGGGGGGGGGGGGACCAAACGTTACAAATTTTACCTTGCAACCCAAAACTTTTCCACAAATTGATGAAAGAAAGTAGTATAAACAACTGTTTAAGGTAATTAAATTACCTTTAGAACCTAAAGGATTTTTTATAAAAGATCCTATGTAAAGTTTCATTTAGTTATATAAAACTGGTAAATATTCCATACAACATGAACATGTATCCCAAATATGACAAAGATGTCTTTCATTTCACGCCCGGCGTGTTCGCTTCGGTTTCGCGATGCTTCACAGTTAATGTCGCTTTCCAGACCGGTGATCGCAGTCAAAGGCACGGCGCGTCATGCAGCAATGTGTGAGCCCTTTGAACCGGGCGCAAACTTTATGTGCGATACAGTTCAATGTAGTGCGAGTTTGTCTTACTGTACTTATAACGTTGTGCTTTAAAAAGTTACTGAGACAGTGCACTTTGTGGATATGAAAGTGCACAAAGCACTTTAATAGGGTAGCATTAATAGGGTAGGGGGGGTAGGGTAGGGTAGGGGTTATAGCATTTTAATAGAGTAGTATTTGAGAACACGGGCTTATAAATAAGCTTCGTAAAAGATTATTTGAAGATTTTTAATTTTTGAAGAAACCTTTCAACAAGACATCCGGTTGGAATAAGAGAAATATACGTTTTAGTTCTAATATAACAAAACAAACTACTTTTATATAATACTTTGCTATTTTTGCCTAGAAAACATGTTACAGTTAGAGAGTAAACCGATCTCTTATCTGATAATTTATGCTAAATGAAAACTTGGCAATTGTCAACTTAACATACAATGATCAGGATCTATTCAAGTTTTAATTACTGTGTCTCCAACAGATCATCATCTTAATTTTAATTATTTACCGAAAGTCTGCTTTTTTCCAATAGTATGTTAGTTCGAAAGAAAAGGGCTATAAGGCAATTTCACTCAGGATAAGATTTCTTGTTTTTAGGAAATATTTTTATTGAAATAAAAGTAATTTATACGTAACGTGTGTTAGCTATTATTTGTTTTTAATGCAAGGTACACTGCTCTGTACCCCTAGGTAGACATTGTAGGGTTATGTCCTCATTCAGGGGCCTGACTTCTAAAACAGGTAAACGTAAGAGGTAAGATATAAAAGGAGCATGTTCAGAAAAAACACTACTTTGACACCTCATGAACCAAATATTACCAAGAATAAAAGTGTGACTGAGCTAATAAAAATTTATTTATAAAATATAGCAATGCATTTATCTCTTAATTTTGAAGAAAAAAAGAAGCAGTAATTTTCTTGTTACAGTGCATTTGTTAAACATGATGATGGCAATAAAAACATACAAAAAAGGATGTGAATTTTATCGTATAAATGATATTAACTTTCTTGGTAGCATATATTATTTAAAATCAATCTTTTATCAAACTAAAATATGCCGAATTCATAAAACATTGTTGCTCCAACTAATTTATGCAGTGCTTCAAAGTTAAAATCAAATAACAGTTGCAGTCACAGTGACGTAACCGGTGCATAGCGTACTGTTGACTGTGCCCTATCTTCTACAAAGCCAAAATCCATCGACTGATCGCAGTTTCTCAAAAACCATAAGGCGTAGAGCCATGAAACTTGGCACAAATATTCTCTACAAGCTCTAGATGCGTACTAAGAAAGGGGTTTGCAATTCTTTCTTTCATAAGGCTCGAATATGGTATATTGTGAAATTCAAAGTGGCGCCTATGTTTAGCTTTCAATGCTTACTTTCTCAAAAACTATAAGACTTTGGGCCATGAAACTTGGCTTAAATATTCCTTTTAGGCTCTAGATGCAAGCAGAGAAATATTTTTAAAATATTTTCTCTCTTATACGGCTAGAACAGAGTGTATTATAAAAGTCAAAATGGCGGCCATTTCAGTTTTTGAAACTACGGATGGAAAGCCTATAGAATATTTTCAGGGGATAGGAAAGGTACGAGATCCAATCTACTAAAAGAATACAGTTTACAAATCTATTACGGCCACTCACTATATATTTGACAAATACAACTTCAGCTACTCGCGTTGTACGAACCGCCCGAAGTACTATTTTGTATTCCCACTTTGGTAAAATGTGTTGTCCGTCTTAAAAATAAAAAAGTACTAAAAAAACCAGTAACCAACGCACGAACCAGAAACGAACCCACGAAACCAGTAACGAAGTATCACGAACGAAGTTCCGTAGATGTTGTCCATCTTTAAAACTCAGAATGGACAATTCATTTTGAGCTTATGTATATGCATTAGAAACAGAGATTCCAAAATTAATAATTTTAGGAGGGTTTGCTTAGGTGATGGCGATTCCAGTGCCAAAACACAAACTTATCACTACAATAGTTTGCCTTATCGATAGCTGAGTAACGTGATCCTCAATGTGACTGAGAAACGTCTGTAATACTACTTTTTTTTGGAAAACAGTTTCTTGGCCAAGGCATTAACCGTCTATATACTTTTTTTAGTTTTCTATCTATTTTTAAAAATGCACTAAATTCAGATTGAGGGTAAGTCAAAAAGCTGCCCTTAGCGTTTATTTTGGTAATTCTGAGCAATTACTTGGTCAACCTCAAACTTTTTCATATTTCACTACGGTCATAAGGATGTTCTCAGAAAGCAAGAAACATATAATTCAAGCCCCGTAAGGCCGTCGTACAGGTTGCCGAGCGGTAAGAAGGTTCAAAGTCCACGCGATAACAGTGGCTTGCGGGAGACGCGCGGAAGGCCAGTTGTGACAATACTGTTATGGCTAGTGGTTAACCTAACCTAACCTAACCTAACCTAATCTAACCTAACCTAACCTATAACCGTTTACAGTTTGAAGGTTTTACACATTTGACCGTCAACCACACATACAATTTTGTTGACCCAGACACGGGAGCACCCACTCAACATATTGAGCGTTTATGGAGAGAGGTGCGGGGAAACGTTCCGAGGTTCGGCAACACAAAACACTATTTTATTGGCCACCTCGCTGAGTTCATGTTCAAACGGAAACATAACGATTATAGTACAAACAAAGACTATTTGTTTCGGGCACCATTTGTTTCGGGCTATCGGTGGAGTTTACAGCGGGGAACCATCGCAACAGAACACTGATCCAGTTGCCGCTGACTCGGATGAGGACGTTGAACCCGGCGATTACTGAGGTAATTTCTATTTGTATATAGAATATATTAACTTTCCGGGGCCTAAATTATGTTTTCTTAGTTTCACATACATCTCTAGATTATCGTAGTGAAATATGAAAACGTTTGGGGTTGACCAAGCAATTGCTCAGAATTACCTTTTTTTTATTCTCTGTATTGGCAAATGGGAGGTAACTAATTCATAACGTTTCCTAATCATGAGGGAAACAGTTTTGAAGGGAACATTACACCTTCTCATTTCAATCTAGGGTGGAATAACCAGCCCCCCACTCTCCCCCAGGGTTAAAATTAGTTATCCCTTCAGTAGGCGAAGCTGCGGGTATATATACTAGTGTATTTTGAGAGGTTTATGTTTTTAACAGTGTACAAATTGTATATATACGTACAGATTAATGACGATTGTTTTGCACATTTGTGTTCCTGACAATAAAATGATTTGATTTGATTTGTAATATATAGCTACCATCGCAAGTAGATACATGTTATGTGTAACAGTGACACTTACCTACTACAGCTCATATGTTAACTTATACATGTTGCGTAATACTTGCCGCACTATATGTTAGCTTTTGTTTATTAGCTTATCTAATGAAATAGGACAAACGCGTGCTCGCACGTGCGGGCAACTAACCTATTACACAAGTTATGTATATTGAATTCTATGAATATATGTTCAGGTATAAAAGAATACATACGACATCTAGGCGAAATCTTATAGCAGTCAACTTGAACTTTATATATTTTTTTAACCAACAAAATAACTGCAATAGTACCATCCAATCGGCAAAAATCCATTTCCGCTTTTAATGCGTATATCAATTTGGCTTTGAAGAAAAAAACGGCGAAAATTACAGAAGTATTCATTGGTCAGGTTTTTAGTTTTAGCCGAACAAAATATTAAACCAAAACATATTATTAAAAAAAAACTATTCGTATTGATAAAAAAGCAATAAAATGTGTTGCGTTGCTCTTATTCATTATAAACTAACCCTCTCCAGTATATTCTGTTATTATTTTGTTACATAGGGTTTTGTGAGTTTTTTCTTCAGTAACAGCAATATGATAGATCATGTTTTTACTCAAGGGCACGAACTCTCAAGGTAAAGTTTGAACCGGTGTTTTTAAACAAAGGTTAATGTAGAAGCACGCGATTCATTGTTTCAACATCATCAAATGAGGGAGAAATAACAAAAAGATCCTCACGCAATCTCGCGCAACTCATAATAAACCTGATGTAGTTCTTAATAAGCTGAACCTACCATTCTGATTCAGTTATTACATTTTTTCCAACGGAGAATTTAATTACAAATTAGGTTCATCATAAAAACATAGCCTGTTATATATTTTGATTAGGATTTTTGCGGACATTTGCCATCACTGATTAGTAAAAAACAAGTTTCACGACGTTTCGTGATCTGGAATCTGATCCCGTCTTCGATTCCAAATCCCAAAACGTCGTGAAACTTGTTTTTTTACTAATCAGTGATGGCAAATGTACGCAAAAATCCTAATCAAAATATAAAATCACCATCACCAACAATGAATTTCAAACCAAGAATAGCCTGTTTTATTGAATACGATCAGTGAATCGCACGACTAATTTACATAGTACTGCTTTGTTTTTGTTATGAAGTTAGGCTCTAGAGCAGTCATCTGGAAAATAAAAGTATTAAAAAAAATGGATTTAAATAATAGCTTAAGAATCCGTCTCTTAGAATAACCTACATCTTTCAATGTTTCAGTACATAATTTAATTTATAAGAAATTGAAAGTATTTCCCTTAAGAATAACATAGGTGACATCATTTCCAAGCTTGAAGAGGCTTTTAAGAAGTCCAATGTATATTTCGTAGATGTTGGCAATTATAACTGCTCAAAATCCGAAAATACGGCTGCTGGTGACTCAAGCGTCAGATATTCATTCTTCCTTAGCCCTGTTACGGATGAAAAAATAAAGGGATAATTTTATTTGTAAAGGGATTATTTTGAGATTATCATAAATAATCTCAAAAATTAAAACTCAGCTGAAGTTGGTGAAATATATTCAACACTACTCAGGAGTATTTATGAGTCTATCAAAATACCGATATGACACATACATTATTGTTAATTCAATAAGGGCACATTCCATTCCAAACTAAAGTTGGCCATTATAAACTCGACTTGAAATCCGGGAACGAAACGTTCCATAACAACTACAGGCCTATAAGTATTGTCTCGTCCTCCTCTTAAGTGTTTGAAAAGGCAGTACAAGCTAGGTTATGGAGCTTTCTTGTAACTAATATATAAGTATATTATACGAAAGCCAGTATGGATTCGTAAAAATGAAATCTGAAACAAGCGCCATACAAAGCCTTGTAAAGGACCTCGATTCAAGACAGACTAGTATAGGCACGTTCTATGACTTGAAGAAGGCCTTTTGCATAGTCACCGGGCGCTAATTTTAAACAAAAATGAATGACATAGATATTGGAGGTGTTGCGCTCAGCTTGTTTGTCTCATATCTGGAAGGTCAAAAGTAGTGGTCACTGTTGACGCAAATGGTTGGAGAAGAACCATTACTTTTGAAAGGCATAAGTGAGTAAGGGTGTGCCCCAGGGACCAATCCACTACCTACCGTTTATTATTGTTCCCCTTCTAGTTTTCACAAGGCAAATTCTTATTTGAAGATTACTTATATTATGTTAACTAACATCTCCTGTTTAAACTTGTGGGTTATTACGTTGAGTTAATAAAAATTTAAATTTATTCATGTTGAAGCCTTCCGGAATTGGTAATAAATTAGGTTACGTACCTTGACGTCCGCAATTCCTTAGTCTACTAATATTGATTATAGTTTCGACTACTAAGTAGTCATTATCAAAACTGAACGTTTAATTTCATTCCTTGAAATGTTGTCAATGTTCAATACACAAAACACGTTTAAAACTTTTTACAACACAAAACACTGAAGACATGACATTTAACCTAGCTTGCCGGCCGGTTAAATTTCAATAAATGAAATTTAACGTTCAGTTTTGATAATTTATTTATTTATTTTCATTTAATGCTACAAAACAGCTTAAGCCAATTACATTGCAGCATTAAGATAAATGTTCATATGGATAGCAAAACACTTCACAAATTTCTTGTTTAGTCCACATGATGCACAACTAAAAGTTATAATAAATAAAAATAATAATAACGACAAAGATATATTAAACATTTTACTGAGACATGCAGAGAATAAACCTTTTTTATATTTATAAACATAAATAAAAAACAAATTAATGATTGGAGTGGTCAATATACTATTGCAAGTTGTTTAGTTCCTTTAATATTTGTGATCTAAAAGATTGTAAACTTAAATTAAAGATGTCGGCAGAGTATGAATTATATAAACGACACATGACATTGACTGGTGAATAGTAACCCACATTTGTTCTAGAAAAGCTAGTTGCAAAGAGAAACGTGCTGCGCGAGTTGGGGCGGGGTATACTGAAGTTCAGGAGACCAAGCGACCTGCTGTCATCCAGACATCCACTCACCAGTTTATGGAGATAAGACAGAGAATTCAACTTCATTCTACTATCAAGACTGCTAATTTGAAAAATTTTTAATAGTTCAATGTAGGGAATGTCAAATGTGTAGAAACCAAATGTTTTGAAAAAAAGAAGTCTTAAAACATTTTTTGAACTGCTTCAATCATGTTACGCAGATAAGCCTGATGCGGATACCATACAACAGATGCATACTCTAACCGGGATCTTACAAGTGAAAAATAAAGTAGTTTTATAGAATCAATATTTTTCAAAAAACTGCTTGATCTGTAAATGAAACCTAACACTGAATAAGCTGCCTTACATGTAGTTATACATGTAAGGCAGCTTATTCATGATCTGAAACATGATCATAACATGATCTGAAAAATTCAGCTTTGAGTCAAAAACCGCCCCAAGGTCCTTAAAAGTGGACTTCCTGCTTAAAACAGTACCATCCATGGTGTAGTTAAAATTAAATAAACTTTGTCCAGTTTTTCGAGTGTAAGTAATGACAGCACATTTTTTTACATTAAATTTCAAGTTTTTCTTACTCCACTCAACTAAGCTGTTAATATCAGACTGAATTAAAAAGCAATCATGAATATTTTCAATATTTTTAAATATTTTAAGATCATCTGCATACATTAGGATTTGACTATTTTTAACACATTTTACAATGTCACTTATAAAGATTAAAAACATTAATGGGCCTAAATTCGAACCTTGGGGCACCCCAGAGTCCACAATTATATTTTTAGAATTAACCCCTTTGTACATCACAAATTGCTTAAGTTTGTGCAGGTAAGTTGAAAAAAATGCAATAGTATTTTCTGTTAAACCGTAGTAATGCAGCTTAGACAGTAACGCTAAATGATTAATTTATCAAATGCTTTTTCAAAATCTGTGTAAATACAATCAACTTGAACATTTTTATCTATTAAATCCATTGTGTATTGGCAAAAGTTTATTAGGTTTGTACTGATCGATCTGCTCGGGAAAAAGCCATGCTGAAAAGGAGTGATTAAATTCTTAACATGAGCGAGCAATCTGTTGTACAGTATAGATTCAAAAACTTTCGCAGGAGAAGAAATAATTGCAATGGGTCTTTGATTCGTTACATCCCCTCTACCACCCTTCTTGGGAATTGGCACCACTTTTGAAACTTTCCAGATATCAAGAAAACAATTATTTTTTAATGAAAGATTAAATAAATGATGTAATGGTTTAGCCAAGAACTCAGCACAACCTTTTAAAATGTACGGAGGAATGTTATCAGGTCCTAACGATCTTTTATTTTTTAATTTTTTTAGTGCAGTTAAAACTTCATTTTTACTAATCTCATTGATAAATAAACAATGGACGTTCTCCATAACTGGCGAGCGGCAGGCCTGGCGGACAAGGTCATCAATGTCAAGGTCGTTCGGTTCGTACACTGAATGAAAATATTCGGCAAGCGCCTCGGCTATCTTATCGTTCCCCTCAACTTCCTTATCTCCCAGGTGCATTGTGTTTGGACCCGCGTCGTCGCTTGCTCGCAGTTTTTTAATCACGGCCCAGAATAATTTTGGATTATTTGACAAATCAGTTTCGATTTTTAAAATAAAAATGTCATAATCTAATTTTATTTTTGATTTGATTTCTTTTCTTAACTGTCTAAACTGATCGTAGAGATGAGGCGTTTCATATTTTTTTAAACGCTTACGCAGCTTTTCTTTCTTTTTTAACATTATTTTAAAATCATTTGAAAACCATGAAGGATATTTACGACGAACACTTTGGCTTAATGGAACACGGGAATCTAAGATTCTATGCAATGTGTCGTAAAATAATTCAACAGCTGCATTTAAATTGTTAGACTTTAACAGATCTTCCCAATTACAATCTGCAATATCCCTATAAATGTTTAAGAAATCCGCTTTAGCAAAATTGTAGCTGGGTTTCTCAAACGTCACATCTGCACTATCGCCTCTCATAAATCAAAAACTATAGTCAACATTAGTAGACTGAGGAATTGCGGACGTCAAGTTACGTAACTGTTATAACAAATTTTAAGTTTTAGGCAAACTATTTATTAAGCTGTAATAATATTTTTATTTATAAGAAAAATGGATAGGAAACAGAAGTAGTTTCTACAGAATTATAATTGCTGTCACCCAATTACTACCGACATGTTAAATCTGAAACAACTCCATTACAGACATTTTGTCTACAAGAGTGTATTAAATGAGTATTGCAGACCACACTACCTATCGGAGGGAGGGATTGATGTTTCCTTAATACCTTTAAAACAATTGAGCGTTAAAATATGAAAAATACTAATTACAAGTACGTGCTTTTAATAATGGTGTAGTTTTTATAGGAAAATCAAGAGATTATTGTTGACAGATCTCCTAATTTTCTTTCCACTAACTTGACAAGAATCCCAAAGGAAACCAGTAACGAAGTATCATGTCTGACGCAGAATCTGATTCAGAGTAAGTTGACAGCTGACGAAATCCTTTTTTGATAACTTCAGTTAAAATCGAAGAGCCTAGCGATGGTTTATGTTAAATTACTTTGTTTCCTTTAATGATATTTCAATAACCGTTATGCCAAATTACGATTTTGAAGTTGTAATTTTAGAATCTTGGCTATATTATATCAACTCTAAGCCATAATACACTAAATTTATTGTACACATTAAAAGAATATAATTTCCTACCGAGGCGGTAGCTCAGGGGTAAAGCACTAGCTTCACGTTTCAAACGTCGCTGGCTCAATCCCAGTTGCGGGCGACTCCTGTTCTATTACGAGCGGTCACCTATGGCTGGCCTATGTGACTATTGCCGCTACGGTACCTCGCTGTCTTTAGATCGCCGCAAAGGCTTATTGGCCATGGCGACGGGCATTTTAGCTTCAAGAAGATAAAAAAATAATTTTAATGTGTTAAAAGCAATGGTACAAGTACAAATTTTAATAATAAGATATTTTTACCTTTGTTTTCATTTTTCACGAACAGTTGTCTTTAAATTCATCTAATGAAGTAAAAGTGCACGTTTATTTCGCTTTAAGCTTAAATAAACTTAGCTGGTTCAAAAAGGCTTTAATTATTTACTTAAGTTACTATCTAAGCAGCTTATGTTGAGCTTCTAATGTTTATGAGTAACATTTTTAATTGCGCTATATTGCACAGTTAACTATGTATCAATAAATGCATTTTGATTTTCATTTCACGCTAAATCAAAAGATAAAGAAATATCATTAGGTAATTATTTTATCAAACCTTTAGTAAATTCCCTTAAACTAATCTACATGAAGAGGTATTACTAGGTTATTTAACCACTTCTTCTATTGATTGAGTAAGCTGTAAGGGTTCCAACTCAGATCCTCGATATTTGGAAAAGCTAGTGATGAGCTATCAGATCGAGATTGGTCCCAACCCCAAGCGCATTAGAGGTCATGATCACTGGTTATGCCAATCATGGTTATGGCCAGTGTGTGGTCTAGACTGAGGGACGAGGCTACTCAGTCTGTACTATTAAACAAATGCATGCAAGGTACATTTGATTTTTTTCAAAAGTTCAATCAATTAAACTGTCAAATTACATTAATAAATTAACGGACAATAAATTTATTTATCAACTATTTTCTGTTGTTTTACAGTCTGCTCCATTTGCATAAAAAATGCGACAAAACTTTCTCCAAACATTAAAATAGAGCATATAATTTAAGAGGTGACAGTAAACAATTTTGTTTTAATAAAGGTAACAAATTGCTAATTATTTTGTAAATTGATAGTCGTCAAAAGGAGAAACCAAATAAATGTCAATATAGTGTTGATACAAGAATGTACTTAATAAAGCCATAAGTGCTCTGTTATCTGCCACAGACTAATACAGACTTTGATAGAAATTTATTAATTTTAACTTGTACAAAATGAAGTGTGCTAGGCACTTCATGAAGTGCCTGGCGCTAACCGGGCACGTCATGAAGTGTCCAGCTCGCCAGGGCACATAGTGTAATTGACCGGTTTTATTAAAAATTACAGTATGTAACCAAAAAAACTGGGCACTTCATGATTTGCCTTACACTCGTTGGACACTTAGTGCACTTATTCCTTTTAAACCATTATCCATTGTATTACTTGTTACTATTATACTACTGTTACTATCTTTTTATAATTATTTATATTACTTCTACAATTATTATTTCTTTTTGTACTATTTAAACATTGCAGGTTGTACTTACCATTTTTACAGTATCGTTAAATTTCTTAAGCCATTTAAAACGACAGTATTGATTTTAAAACTTGAACCAATTATAATTAGCCTATTTATAATATGTAACTATAGAATAAGTGGTTAATATTTTATCGTGAGAAATAACTAAGTTTTTGTTAACGGTTTACTTTTGTCAGACCTAAACGCATACAACAAAAATTCATTATCCAAAGTACTATGTAGACTAATTATATTTTTAAAAGGGGAGGTTAATAAGGCCAATAATAAAATTTATAGTTTCGAAAAAAAAATGTTAAAGGTTTTTTATCATACATTAACATTATCATAGGTAATTTAACAAAGGCATTGAGATTTAACATAAACATTGGGATTTACTATACAGAGATTTTACAGCGACTGCCCAACATTCCCGGAACTTGACAGCACTTGCACTTCTCCAGTGAGCGATGGCCACTTCATGAAGTGTCCAGTTTCGTTGGGCACAGCAGTAGTTTTTATTGAAATAATCGAGTTACACTATGTGTCTAGGCACGCTAGGCTCTTTATTAGGTGCCCGGGCAGCGTTGGGCACCCAAGTGCAATCACAGCAAGTGGCTATGACATACGTATTTATATTGTGTACAAGAAATAGAACTCCTAAAACAACTTCTCGATTCAAATGCTGGTCGTCAAGAATGAAACTTTAAGTGAATTTGGTTACTTGTCAGAAACAGTGGCAACCCCAAACCGAATAAATTATATGTCTTAAAATAACCGTAGCCACAAATTATCAAATCCAACTTTGCCACACAGCACAGCATATTTTACAGAATTGCATAAATAAAGTCAAATAAAGTATTATAATTGATTAATAATATTAAATCTATATATTTTAGTTGTAAAATATTTAACATATGTCTGAATTAATTGATGGAAGACGTAATAATATGCTTAAAATATGTATACAAGGAAATTCAAAGCGTTGATCCTAAATTGATAAATGCAATAGTTATAAGAAAACCACTTTTAATAAACTGACAAGAACGAGTAACAGGCGAAATTGAGTAATGCACTGTTTGTTACTACTCAGAATCGCTAAATTATTCAGCATTCTGAACATTCTATTCTGTGGAAATCAATAGTTGAGCACTGAAAAAATCTAAGATCTATCGGAAAAACATCGTTTTTATATATGAATAAATTTTGTTGCTCACAAATTGTTATCAAGTCAACGATTAACAAGTTAAATGTTTTTTTTTTTTAGAATGTAAACTTCTCTTGATGCTCTTGTTATAAACTAATTATTTTTTACCCCGCTTAGTTAATTTCTGATGAATACAATTAAAAGCATCACTATCTTCTTTTGCAAAGCTTCTATTTAGTTAATAGCTATATTTATTTTTACTTAGGACAACATTATAATCGCACACAGCTGATGACACGTAGTCAAGTCCAGACGAGGGCGGAGGAAGGGATCGTGCCCATGAATAAATCCCTCAGTGACTGTTTGCTGACGGATCAAACATGTAAATCCGCCGTTTTCTCTCGTTCGGCAAAACTTCGGGGCGTGCCTCTAGGCTCGACCGATTGATCGGATCATTTCATGGACATTCAGCATACTTTAGTTAGTGTCCGTATCAGTGGGATGAACAGATGAAGAATACTCGTCGAAGAAAAAACAGACAAGAGCTTCAGTTGAAAAATTAGAATTCCTCCAAACGGTAAAAAATAACAATACAGCATAATTAATGATACATTTTGCTACTTCTAGGATGGCTATACTAGACTAGTCTTCATTGCCCCTGCGAAAACGCCGAAAAGTTTGTAGTACCCTGATTCTGGAGCAAATTTCAATAGATTTTCATATAAATAAATCATAATAAACCAGCAAGAGTGGCTCATTCTCCTTTCAATTCCAGAATTCCCAAAATTCTAAAAAGTGGTTAAAATAGGGAATATAGGCTAGATTTCAATTGTGTAGATAAGTTAATTGCATTTAATTATTATTGCATGCAGCGATAGATATAGGGCATACAAAAACAAGAATGGGAAAAAATAAACATAAAATACTTCCTCTAAATGTCGCCGCTTTACTTACACAGGTCCACGGTAACACATTAACAAAAACTAAGGGCACACTTGTGCTCAAAATCCTAGTTAATTGTTGTGTCAACAGTCTTAGGTTTTTAGAAAAGTATGTTCTCTTCACACTTCGACATTGACTCGTGTGCCTAAATATACAAAGGCTGTTTGAAGTAAGTCAAACACCCGTACTACGAAAGTCGAACGGTGGTAATGAAAATTCTTAAACAATATTTTAGTTTGAATTTTAAGAATTTTAATTTTTTTATTAATTTATTTAACGGTAATGTGTTACATCAATATAATACGTTATGAAAAAACTTGTGAATTTAATGTGATTTTTATAAACTATATTTTTCCACAAACAAAATCAACAATCCCGAATACCGCATTGAATACTTCTTCACGGTTGTAGCTGGAAATCAGATGCTGTTCCAGAAAGTTAAATTAATTCGTGTAAAAACTTTTCCAATATATTACGTGCAATAACATTACTGAGCTATTAAATTTCACATTAAAAGGCATTTTCGCAAAGAGTGTTTTTGTAAGTTTATTTATTTTACCAATATCAATGGGTAAAATGTTTGGTTGTACTTCATACAAGAAAACGTTATAAAATGAATATATATAGAGGAAGTAAGTAAAATGCAACGATAAAAATAAGGATGACAATCTATTGAATGGAATAACACCGAGCTCTGTAATTCTTGTATTTATAGCAGTTGAAATAAGACTAGGTTTAATAGTGATAAGAAATGACTTCGGGATATTTATTGAGGGAAATATTACTACGGCGTCAATAACAAAGGAGAACTCCATTCCTTTTAGCCTAATCTTCAAAAATTTCATGCAAAACTACACGTCAAGCAATTTACAATGACACCTAAATTATTAAAACGGGCCCCAAGCAAATTAGCCCAAAAAAGAGCTGTAGCACCCAAAATTAGAAACAGTCCCGGAAATCGTTTTAATCCGCCTCGGGCATCCTAAATACGTTTAAAATAAGTTTAGGGCGGATTATGACTGGTGCTTAGCTTTTGGGAGGCAAAAAACCACCAAAATTGTGTGCTTTTTTGGTTTTTTACTTATAATTCGAAAATTGTGCATCCTGGAAAAAAGTGAAATTACACTTTTAAAGAACATAAAATTCTGCGTCAAATGACGTTTAAATAATTTAAATATACCTTATCGTTCAGCCACAATCGATCGTCAAAGTTCACTTATTTGAACGAAAAAACTAGCAAATGCTGCTCTCTGGCGGAGAACTTGGAAATGCGTACAGGTTAGACGACAGGAGAACGTTGTCCCCGTATTTTTTGCATCTAGGTACTTTTTTCGTGAGTTTCCTTTCCTGAACGACATTTCAAACGTTTATTAGATGGTCTATTATGTATTTTTCATAAAAATATGTTTTATGCATATTTTTAAGCGTGGTTTTGTTATATATTTTAATTAATCATTATTTGCATCCCATAGTTTAATAAAAGTATTTTATCTCGCCGACAACCGAATAGATTTTTCCACGGTAACTAGAAACAACAACCATGGATATTTCTTTCTTTCGATATCAAATTAAAAATCTAAATTATTAAAATACGGTTATTTGGGAATTATTTAATATTTTTAGAGTGTAATAAGAATTTGTGCAAATTTCTTAAGAATTCCGTAATTTTTTATGTTTTGGTAAGTGTTTTATGACTGAGCCATTTGTTTTAAATATGTCATGTTTAGAAAGTTTATGAATCTCAAAATTTGACTGCTACACTCTGAAGAAGCCTATAAAATGCATAATGATGTGCAAACCGATGATGGTCCAAATCATCTTATTTTAAAATGAAATCAATTAAATGATCATGTATCGTAAAAACGAATTCTCCAGCACCAACAACGGCCGAGACATTACATTTTATCCAGCCCTGTTTCATATCCACCCCGTAGGGTCTATTATTATATTTTGAAACAGTGTTGCACAATCAATCTGCATTTCATCCAAGCCGGTTGAATGATTTGTAAGCCGTCCCAACACAACACACATTATCTCAGCCATGACGACACAGATGGTTATCTGATTTAACCAGAAACTGTGGTGTGACAAAATAAATACATGGTATTACCAAGAATATTGCGATAGCAACTCTTCTTTCTTCCAGATAATTGTCAGTAACTGTCAACGGTACAAGTATTTCACTTTTGAATACGTGCATTGCATGGTACAATTATCTTTGTAATAATAAATTTAACCGCTGCGTTACTTTCTTATACGGACTACCCAAAACCCGACCTAGGAAAACTTACATACAACCGGGTTGTTCGTAGTCCCGGATTTACTTGGGCCGAATGAAAAGTAACCTTTAAACAACATTTTTATCGGTGTTTGTGAACCCTCACAAACACCGATACACCCGTATGTGGACGCGACAGATAAAAACCCCCTTATATTGGTTTCAAATATTGCAAAAATTAATTTTTATTAGGTAACAGAAGAGGTGCCATAAATATATTAAATAAATCCACCTGAACATATTAAAAAATGCATTTTTATTAGAGATGCACAATCAGTCTGCAAAAACAAAATGTGCGCTTATTTTACATGCGGAGACAAAATATTTTTACCAAACTACGGGATATAAATGATGATAGTTTCGAATATGTAACAAAAATATGTTTAAAAAATATGCATACAATATTTTTTATGAAACATACACATTACGCCATCTACTAAACGTTTTAAAATGTCGATTCAAAGAAGGAAATATAATTATTACTCAGAAAAACTAAAACTTAAATAAGAAAGCACAGGAACAACGTTCTCCTGTCGTCTAACCCTTACGCATTTCCAAGTTCTCCGCCAGAGAGCAGCATCTACAAGTTTTTTCGTTAAAATAAGTGAACTTTGACGATCGATTGTGGCTGAACGATAAGGTATATTTTAATGATTTAAACGTCATTCGACGCAGAATTTCATTTCCTTTAAAAGTGTAATTCGACATTTTTTGCAGGATGAAAATTTTCGAGTTATAAGTAAAAAACCAAAAAAATACACGATTTTGGTGGTTTTTTGTCTCCCAAAAGTTAAGCACCAGTCAGAATCCGTCACAAACTTATTTAGGACGCCCGAGGTGGATTAAAACGATTTCCGGGACTGTTTCTAATTTTGGGTGCTACAAGTTTGATTTGCTTGGCCTACCAGTAGTTTAAGAGGAGTAATGATCACAAAAAACCCTAGCGTATTATAAAAGTATAGATTAAGGAAATTATTAAATTCGATTATCCCTGTACCAAAACACCTAAAGCAACTTATCAAACCACATTTCTTTACAATACAAGTACTTATTCTTCGAATAAATTGATTTGATCAAAGCTATTGTCCTTTATCATAGAGTAAAATCATGGTGTCATTTTTTATAAAATATTATGTTTAGGAAAATAATGTCAATAATAGTAAAGTAAAAGCGGGGGATCCCATAGCGGAAGGTTTACTAGCCTTTACCAAGATCATTTATCAACTTATCAACAAGACATAATCAGTTTGTTTTATATCTCTTACGTCACGCATGAGTGACGTGCTGGCCTGTGAGACAGGATGTCGTTAAACACTCATTAAACCTAACTTTGTGTGTCATGGGATCGAGCTAGAATCTGAACTAAGGATTTGAAGTGAACAACGCCTAGTATAATGTAGCAGCACTATGTTAGTTTGAATTTTTATGTTAATGGTTAGTTTTTTCGTTTAAATATGTTTATTTGTTTATTTTCATACACGGCATACGCCAATTTACAAATATGCAGCAATTAAATGAAACACACATAAAATAAATAATTAAGTCCAGTATTTTTGTGTCAGCTTCAAGATAAGTAACTTATCTTCATGCTTCATGCAAAACATTGTGAAAAAATTCTTCACGTAAACAAGCTAATGCAATTATTCCAAAATCTAACATGAAGTAGTGCTACATTCACAAGCAATAAATAAATATAATGTAAAACTAGTTCAATGTTCATTACACGCCTAGTTTAAAAAAGATGCAAGCTAATACAAGACAAAGATCTAACACGCAGTGGTAAATTTACAGTAAATAAATATGTATATATATATATATATATATATATATAATGTAGAACTAATTCAATATTTAATTACATACACATAACAAGGAACAAAATTATTTAGTAAGCTAATACAATACAAGACCAAGAACTATCATTCAGTAGTGGTAAATTTACAAGCAATGATAAATAAAATGTACTACTAGTTCAGTGTATTGTAACATGCATAGTTTAAGAAATAATTGCATATTACATTAAAAAAAATTACCACTAAGTGTAACATTCAACTACTATTCAAATCATAAGCAATCCAAAATGAGATCATATAAATTATACAAGCAAAAACAACAATGTATATGAGGCATTCACTACCTTTTATATTCAGACTTCAGTTGGCGATTGCTACAATTGAAAATATAAAAGTTGGAAGACACTTAATTGCCCAGCCTGTGCAGCCAAGGAAGCACACTGTTCATCTCATAGTTAGTTGAACAGGTTTGATTATAGAAATTTTGAGCAGATCTTGTCCGTCCGGGAAATCTGAGATCAATAAGGCAAAGTAGTTCAGGACAGTCTACTTCCCCAAGTAGTAGTCTTCGAAGGATAATAAAGTCCTGTAGTTTTCATCTAGATTCAAGAGATTGCAGACCCAGTATTTCTTTTACATTCCACATGGCACAGATTGGTATTCGAAACCCATTTTAACACCCACAACTCTCACGAATCTGTCCTGAACCTTCTGCAGACGTTGAATAGACAATAGAACCAATCTCTAAAACTGATTTCAGAAGAGCCTTGTAGACCACATTCATTGCCTTAATGCACTACCACTCATGGAAGTTCTGATAAGAAACTAGCGTGACACCATCATTGTTGCAGCGCGGCGCGAGAAGCCACGGTCTCCGAGCCGGCCGCGGCCTGTAGATGCGTGGAATATACCAGGACATGCTTGACTTAAATCGCTGTATCTCGCTTGTTTATCATCCGATTTAAAAAAATAAAGTGTCTTTATGTTTGTAATGAAATAAAAAATAAAATGTTTATGAGAAGGTCAGTGTTAACTTGTTAACTTTTTTTACATATTAATGAATAACATTTTTAAAAGCCCGTTATTTTAAAATTCAAAAAAAATAATTATGAAAATTAGTGAAAATTTTGGCCATATTAACAATGGTTTACGTTCCAAGTTTCAATAATTCATCTTAAGCTAAAAATTATTTTTAAATTTGCAAGTCAATACTACAATAAGAGACTTCAAACAACATCAGATGCTATGAAGTACCTTTTCCAGAAGGGAGGACTTAAAGAGATCCCTTTTTTTCCAAATTCTTTGCAGGCAGTAGTAAAACTTATGTGAATATGAATGTTGCTATCTTTATTTTACCTTTTTCGTGAAATGTATGATGTTATGTCTATTAAACAAATTTCGATGATCAAGTTAGGTACTTGTATTTTTCTTTTAAGTACCTGCCAATTAAATAAATATATTTTAATTTCGCCTGAACACTACTAACTCAAGATAGCTTACCAGAAGTAATGTATAAAATTAAAAGAAATCTAATGTTACGTATAATTGTATTTAATTTTTTTTACATTCGTACCGGATGCCATACAAATAGGTCAAGGGCTGAGTACCCAGAATAAATGCTGACATGGTGGTATGTGGTTTTATTAATAATCATAAAATTTACAGTATTTTAAAATTTGAACGTTCATCTAAAATTGGATATTGCTATACAAAAATTAAAAAAAAAACAAGATCTTAGTTCAACCAATTGTAAGATTTGAAATTATCTATTTCATACTCAAATAACGGGGCGTTTATAATAATCAGTGATGGAAAATATCCGGAAATCCTAAACAAAACATCTGATTTTACCATCATAAAAAATAAAAGAAGCATCATAAAAGTAAAGAAGCAGTAGAAATCTACATAAAACCAACAATGTCATAAAATATGTTCCACCAAACATTCAGTAAAAGTAAGAGGTCGTTGCCTTCACTCAGGCAGTCTCAATCAATCACGCGGAATTATTCCAACAGACTGATCCCTCCTGCCCTGAATGTTCCTTTGTTACGGAAAAATTATTTTACTTTCTTAAAAATTCAATCAACGCCTAAAAATAGAGGTGTTATTTTTATTTATTTCTAACTATGAGAGTTTGGCTTTCATCTACTCTATTCTAGGTTAAAATGTATCAATTCTATGCTTAACAATGTCTGCGAATGAGAGTCATCATTATTATATACACCCGCATGTGTAACCTACTCACTCACTTATCCATAGGGATACAAAGTCTAATCATACTTCTCGATTAGCTAGAAACTTGAAATGTTGCCCGAATATGCCTTTGGTGTTCAAATCACAGAGAAAATTGTTCAAACAAAATATTTCTTTCTCTAACACCCCCAAAAGGGGGAAAAACTTGAATTTCAAAAAAAACTTTTCGTTTTAAGGCTGTAGCGGCTTAACTAGAGGTACTATCAAAAAAATGGACTAAACTTCGTGCCAAGGATTTTTCACGATCTCCAACTTTGGTCTTGAGACTTTTTGTCCTATCTCGTCTCCTTCACCCTTAGGTAGCTCTAGAAATTTTAATTTTCGAGGATTTTCTCCAGCTTCTCAGCTCCAGCAGATTTAATATTATACGTAAGGGGCTGAAATTCGACATACATGATCTCTACAGCATATATGTTACAACGACCTAATAATAAAATTAGTTTTAGTATTAAAATGCATATAAAAGTTAAAAAAAATCTTTAAAATTTGCCAAATTTCAGCGAATTTATAGAGGTATTTCATTTAATATCACCTTGATATACCCCCTTGACCCTTGAAAATATCTAAACAGCATATTTAAGACTTCCGGTTGAGCTAGGAACTTGAAATTCGGCATGTACTTTCTCATTGCTTAAAACTGACGGTGAAAATACCAAAACTCGCAATTTTGTATTTTAACCCCTTCAAAAAACTATTAAAAATCTTTAGAAATGCTTTTGTAAAACGTGGCTTAACAAAAGCATTTTTGCTTTTGCTAAGCCACGTTCAGTGATGATCCTATTAATGATGACTTCTGACAGATGATCCTATTATGCGTGGCTTAGCTCTAGTGGCTTAACAGATGATCCTATTAAAAATTAGACTTCACCATGTGCTACGGATTTTTCACGATCAACAACTTTGGTCCTTTGATATTTTGCCCCATCTTGTCTCATTCGCCCTTAGATAGCTCTAGAACTTCAACTACCGAAAATCTTACCATGTTCTCCAGCTCCAATTATCATCATACGTAGAGGGCTGAAATTTGTCACACATCATCTCTTCAGCTTATATGTCACAACCCACCTATAATATAATCACTTATTAATATTTAAATGCTTATGAAATTTAAAATCCTAGAAATTCACCAAATGTCATCGATTTTCGAGGTATTTCATTCAGTGTCACCCCTAGCTATTTCATTCAGTGTCACGTACTAGCTAGACCCCTGAAAACAAACTTTTTGTGTATGAGTTATGGTTCTGCTGGAGACCTGAAATTTTGCTTGCACTTTCCTCATTACTTAAAACCGAGGGTAAAAATTTTAAAACTTACAATTTTCAATTCTAACTCAAAAAAAAATATTAAAAATTCGCTAAAAACCACACAACATAGATTATGCATCGTAATGTACTCCAGTCGACATTTTTGAAAGACGATTCTCTGTTAAAAATGTTAATGTGGCTTTTGCGTCCTCAACTAATTTAGGTCCGATCGCATAAGTGAAGAACTCTTAAAAAATTAATATTTGGCTGATTTTAACAGTTCGTTGGTTAAACTATGTTGCGTGCCCAGGTCCTCCTCTCAGTGTGTTAGTCAACTTGTTATATTGTATATTCTTTCAAATTGAAGACGGGATTAGATTACAAATCTCGAAACTTGTGTGTTTTACTAATGCACTCGAGTTGGAAAGGTATTACAAAAATCATTGCTACCTATTAATATTGATTGGATTGTGTATATCTTGAAACAATTAATTTTTGAGGATTCGCCCGAATCTTTTTAATGATTTAAATGAGGTAAGAAAAAATAATCACACAAACCTTTAATAAGTTTTTCTTAGTATCGATATGTATCTTTTATACATTCCAAGCAGAACTAATAGCATGGGAATATTTTTTTGACTGCAAAGAATCCAAACTAGAAATAAAGTTATTGATTTGTCCTTTTCCTTATACACTAGGCCATATTTTTTCTAAATAAAATACAGTCAATGTATAAAAATTATATAACAAATAATGTTTAACAGATAAATGTTTGTAATCAACTCTTAACCTTTATTTCCTTTGCAATACTACCTTATTCTTGACCGTAGATTGTTTGTTAAAACTATGAATATAGTTGCTAAAGTTAAATCAAATGAAAACCTTTATCTACAGTTCGAGCCAATTTTATTAGTTAGGCACTGACATAGTCAATGTTTCAACGAGAAAAATAATGTTTGAAAGTAAACGAGGGAAGTGGGGTTAAACTGTTTTTGAAATGAAAATTGTTTTTGTTACTCATAAAACTCTTGTAGGTGTGTAACATTAGTAACCCAGTACTGCATTATGTCTTGTAGACATGCAATACATGCTTACGTGCCTACTTATGACACGTGGATATTAAACCCTTTTACAAGCTAACCCTTAAGTATATCATCTTTAAACTCTTGTACATAGCTCAAACTTCAAAAGGACCTTTAACATGTATTTTTCCGTATAATGCGATTTTATGACCGTAAAAGCTTCGCCTTAGTAGTAGTTATATTTTTTAGTTGAAATTAGGAATTTATTCTTTGAAATGTACTTTATTTTGTTTTGGTTTGTACTTAAGACCTTAAAAGCGGTGACCTCAAATCTCTTACTTCCCTCCGCTTCAACATCACAAATGACTCTTTTAGGAGACGTGTTCAAAATAGTTAAACCCAAAGACCCCTCTGAGAGGAAATCATCACTGAAACACAATGCGTGAATGTACTTTGTTTACGTAAATTAAAAACATTATTCTGATGACACACAGTAAAATAGCAATACCGTACCATAAATTGTTTTGTAAAGAAAAGAAAATCGTTCTTTATTTATATAAAAAATTACAATTTAATACCATAAAATATTTTTGTTTGTTTTCAGCTTTTACACTTTAACACAAGGGGACTACAGGGAAAACCGTGCAGTAATTTGAGTTGACTAAACTATACAGATTTGTTAGTCGAATAGAACTTTAGTATTTCTTTTCGTAAAAATATTGGTTGGGTGTTACTAATATACTATGGGCCGTCTGAATTCGTGTAACAACTTAAAAATTCTAAAAAAATAAATTTTTTACGTTTACTACCTAGCTATTTTTTGTTGGTGTTTTAAATTTTGGTTGCACTATTATTTTTCTTTACATACTTCATTACGTTCTATTTATTAATGGATTATTAATGTTCCATTTGTTTTCCTAAGATATTTTTCTCTAGACTTTTGTATTTTTACTATAAAATACACACAAGCGTTATAAACTGCTAAGGAAACTGATAAAAACACAGGATTATTAGAAACTCTAGCCATCTTAGCCATCTTACCTAGTTAAACAGAAATAAGCTATATTATCGAACTATAAAATAAAAACTTATTATGTATAACAACAAGTTATAAAGGAGTTAACTATTTTTAACACACACCCAAAAGAGTAATATAATAGTGTTAGTAAGAGTTAGTAAGTGTGATAATTTTCAGTGTTCTGGTTGGATCGTTAGGTTAAGTTACACTAGATAAGATTTGTTTAGGTTTGTGTTAGCTGGAAAATATATTTACACTCACACCGTATCTACATACAATATGGTAAATATAAAAGAATGGTGGGAAATGGCAATCGATTTCGATTGGTCACACCAATCATCATCAGACCCAATGAGAGACTCAAGACGTTTTTTATTTACATCCAGTGAATACAATAACACGTATCATGCTAATCAATAAATGGTTTAGGTCATGTTAGGTTAGGTTAGGTTTGATAAGGTTAGGTTTGATTAGGTAAGGTTACACCGGGTAGGTATTAAACCGCATTGACGAACCGGAGGTAGATATAATGGAAAATTGCGGGAGAAAGTGATTAATTGAGCTTAGTTATTACCTTAACCAAAATTGATAAATATTATACATAATGGCTGGTTAATATTCATAATAACTCGATTATTCGCCTTGGCTGTAATATGTGTTAAACCCTTATTAGAAGGGTCTATAAAGTAGGTGAATTTTAGTTTCTTTTTATTTTATTTATCTAATTAAAAGTTTTTTACAACAATTAATTTATAACTATGAAGCTGAATAAGTATACATTAATTATAATTCTTGCAAGTAATCGAAAGGGATAGTTGTAAACTTTGAGTATCAAATAATAAGTGGAATCATTCGACAGAGCTCTATAACTATAGCGAATACCGCGTTTTCAAGTTAGTTTAATACAAGCCTGAGATATTCTAATCGAGCTCCAGTGGGAAATCATCCTTAAAGCAGATGACGAAGCAATGTGCAAAAATACGTCTGAAGAAAAACTTCTGTATTATGAATTTAGCTTTTGCTTTGATGATCCTGAATTGAAATACATCTTTATTTAATAAACTTTTGCCTCAGTTTATAAGAAGTGAAAAATATATACATCTATGAAAAACGGATTGAGCGATTAATATTACAGCGTTGGTGTCAAGAATGTATTCTAAAAAAATATATATATATAAAATAATAAACATATAAATCGTGTTTTTTTAAATATGTTACTTAAAAAATTTAATTTCAATGTTGTAATATATAAAACCAGACTGCCTAATATTACTAACATCTTTATAATTTTTACCAGCTCTTTGCCTTCCATATTTTTTTTTTCTATACACTAACAAGTTATGATTATCTTCTTTATCTCATACACGAGTTTTATTTCCTTAGTGATAGCGAATTAAGTTTTGTTTCGAGTTAATTTGAATTCTAGAAAAAACTTTTACCTCTTTTGTTTTACTTTATTTTTATTGTTAAAGCGAAAAAAATGTTAGAATTTAGGACATTAATGCTAATTTATGTTAATCAAAGTACTACAACATCATTTGCGAGTTAAAATTTAGCAAATGTAACTAATGACTGCAGTCAGTGCGAAGGTTTAAAAAATATAATATCAATGACTGCGTTTAATCTAATCCAATTAACAGTCATTTAAACTCTGGATCTTGTTTTTTAGGTAATGTGTATCGCACTGAGAAAAATATCTTAACGGAAAAGCAGAGTTTTTGCCCCAAGTCTAGAATCTGTACTCGCAATACGTAAATAAGGACTTGGCTCACGTACAGGAGTGTTGTGTCTGGACCCAGCTCAATGACTCGGCAGAGTTTTGGGCATTAGTACAGACGCAGGACTCGCAGTTCTTCTTTAAGAACTTTTTCTCTGCAATTACGCTCGAACTGCCGTATTTGCAAATAATCAGGGAATTTACCGTGATTTTAAGGAAAAAAACATTAAAGTGACGTCATGGATGGTTTGTATACGTCACAAAACACGTCATAAGTTTATCCATGATTACTTTCTGCCTGCAGCCCACTGCATTTACGATAGACGTATAGATGAGAACTTCTAATTATATCCATGTGATTTGGTAAAAGCAGTTGGTCTTTACCTTGTTTTAGTTTGCACTATCACCAAATATTTTATTTCAATCGAATAAATATTTTTTAACCAAATCTGGATTGATTTTAAGTCCGTTGTGTTTGTTTTATATTTGGGATTGAAAATTTACAAATGTGATACAAGATTGAATAATAACATTTGGTTTCTATAATATACATTTTATTAATGGTTTTTTATAGATTTACTTACCGTAGTATCATTGATAATAAATACATATAAAGTAAATGGTAGTGAAACGTCTAAAAGAATATCAAATTTCCAATTTTTCAGAGAGAAAGATTAAATTTTTGAAGAAAATCAAATCGTTTTATTTGTCAGCAGTTACTTATGTTAAATATTGTTTTATTTTTAAATATTTGCAAGGACGCATTGATTAGTTTTAGACCTAAGATTAATTTTATCTGCCCAAAGTTTACACGAACAAATTAGGCCTACCAAAAAAAGTGATTGCACTATTTAAATCCTGCTTCGATTTTAATAACTCAGGTATTTTTAGTAGTCTTAAATAAGATGAATTGTAAGAAATAGAATGCAGGTCGAGTATAACCTTGCATTGATTTCCTGCCACTTTTAAATGTATCAAGTAAATATGTCAGGGCAATAAATTGTAACTATTAATGGTGTGAATAGCTTGAACTGTCAAAGTGATCTTTTGTAGTCTCATATTATGGGCTACAACAGTTTCAATCTCAGAGAGATCTTCCTTAGGCGATGGAAATCAAAATTTCATTCAGTGGAAGTCGTCAATAAGCATTAAAAACCATCATGACACATATCCACGTAACACAAACGGACATACGCGCACACAGCGAACAAACATTACTTTATATTAAAATTCCTGTACCGGGAAACACGCACGACACGTACGGAAGGCTAGTCTAGACTCAACTACGCAATACTGTAAATTGTTACTGTAGAGAAGTACCATTAGGCGTAAAATTGCACTTATCACTTCTTCAGATGCTATTCAACAACTACACTCACCAACAGGCAGCCGTAACGCAATGGATATAGCAGTCTTCACCTGAACATGTAAGTCAAGAAACATCGGGCGTGGATAGAACTTGGATGGGTGACCGCTAGGAGGACTCAGAAATTTTTTACTGATTTTAAGTAAAAAATACCAGTAAATGCAGAGACTAGGCAAGTCAGTGCATAGAAATCGGTTGTATTTTACGAGAATAGGAATGTATATTATGTGATAAAGTGAGGTGAAGGCAAAATGAATCGCAGGATATTCTGAGAAAAGTCTCTGCAATTACGAGAGCCAACTCTGATCGGCAGGACTTACAACCGACAGTAATGACGTCATAGCCAGTGACGTCATAACTATGTAGACAAACTAAGTCCTGATTTTCCGTGTGGCGGCCTCACTGCCGGAGCATTGAGCCGGGTCCAGAATGCAGTGGGTAACCCGCACACCCTTATTTACGTGTATTTTCCACGTATTTCAGGACTAAATTTTTCTCAGTGCGGATCCCAGTGTTTTGTGAGAAACTGGATGGCTTTTAACATTTTGTCCGGTTGTTCTTGCATCCACTCACTCAGTATCCAGAACATAACATGTTGTGACGAATTGTTGGATTCACATTAATTGTTTTAAATAACTAGAAATAAACAGAAGATACTTAAAAATATTATTGCCGTGAAAATAAATATGATTGCTCAAAGCTATAAATTTACAGCTAAGGGTTATCATAAAATAAATAGACACTTTTTATAAGAGCCATGGTAACCGTAAGCTATAAATAATATAAAATATTCTCGAAATAATATTCGTTGTACATCAAAATATGAGCAGTAAGTGTAAGAAACAGATGTATATTTTTAAACTGTGCTACAAGGGGCCGACCGGCAAACATGTATTGTTTCGTTCATGACCATGTTTTGCATAATGTTTTACAAAATAAAAATAATAATGTACAAGTATTAAAAAGGTCATAAACACTATAATCGTGCTTATGCTGCAACTTTATGATTCGTTTAATTCTTAACTTTTAAAATACTGCAATCATGAATTGAAATGGTTAACTTAGTATCAGCTGGATTATATAAAAATAATCCAGCTGATACTAACATGCTAATTTAATAACGTAATAGGTTAACCTTTCAAAATACATCATTTACCACTGACAAATATTGTAGTAAAAAATAGTCACCTCAACAGCCACACATAGGAACTAGGATAATTTACTATCCTAGAAAGGAAGGATTCTAAACCTATTTTCCTCCAAGGAAGGAAGTAGTTCTAACTATTTTATTATGTTATTTGTTATGTAAACCTTGTTATTATGTAATTATCTAAATTCAGTTCCCATCAATTGAAGCTCCTGGAAGCGCTTCAGCAATGGTGATGTGGACTCAGCATACCCAGGCAAGACTCAGCAATTATCAAACTTTGTAATACGCTGAGTCGTCATACCTCACTGAAGAGGTTTTATTGCAGCTTCAGTTTGAGGCTTAAATACATTTTCCAAAGGTAATCCCATTCCTTAAGTGTGCGTGGTAAATTACTACGTAAAAGTTAATACTTTGTAATTATAATGTGTATACTTCTAGTTACTTACTAACTGTAAACAACCATGGTTAAGTGCACGTTAGTATTATTACCATTTGCAACAGGATGCGATTATATTTGAAATGTATACTTCTGATTGGTTGATACTTTAACATTGGCTTTACCATTCGTCAATACAATTTCCTCAAGCTATTGGTTAAGGGTAAAACACGACATTATGGTCACGGTAAAATAATGTAGGTACTAAAAGTAAATAATTATGAGTTTTGTTTTGCCAAGAAATACTACCTTTCTCACCTTTTCTAAGATTATTATTAGACTGTCTAAGACAAACTGGCTATTTAATGGGATCCAGCACCATTAATGTCACACATAATGCCATAATTATTTCAGGCTTTTAAGCAAAATTATTCGAAAAGTATAAATATCTGCTTATTAATGAAAATAATAGCTTTCAAGAACTATGATAAGTAGCTATTAGTTGTATTTTGTTATGACTCACCAATAAAAAATATAGTAAGTTAACCCAACCGTTTATAATAGTCCGATTGATTACAAGTAGGCCTAAATGTATATATTTAGTTGTTTTCAAATGCAAATTTGAAGGATTAAACTTTATATTCGTATTAGTGAATTTCCTTAAAGGAATAAGCTAATACCGTAGGTCTCATGGTAAGACTTAAGCCCGGGACCATGTTAAATTTTAAGTTTGGGGCCCCAAGAAGAAAAAGACTATTCGTTCGAATTATATATATATATATATATATATATATATATATATATATGTATGTCTGTTAACACGAAAGCGGCCGTAAATATGGTCCAATCTTAATGAAATTTGGTACAGACGTGAAAAGTGGTAATCACTCGGACGAGTTCGTAAACCAGCAAGCACCATCAGACCACCGGAAGGAGGGGTAAAGTGGGGTAAATCCCCCAAAAATTGGTTTTTTGAGTTTTTACATAGAAAAATAAAAATAGCCCAATTTTTTTTAGCACCATTGAAATTACCTTAAATAAATTTGGTCTTTTGAATCACTGCTCTATGTCCATTGGTTACCAAGATATTGAAAGTGGTCATTGTCCCAATGTTAACCTTATGGGAAATAAGTCAAATTCTATATCTCACTTATTTCTAAACATATCTTGATACGATTTGGTATTATGGCATCTTCGAGTTCAGATCTTCTAAATATTAAATTGAAACCACCCAGTGTTAATATACCTGTAGCATCAAACCTGCGTACTCATTCCCCTTGTATTCTTATGGAGCTTACAAAATCATGTAAAATCTCGCTATGCTGGATTGAAATATGTTGTTTTGCATTTGAAATTCGCTGAGTATGCATGTCTGCTGCATCGGGGATATTTTACCATACTATGAAATTAATGTTCATTTTCATAAGCCACTGCAAAACTTGTTAATCACCAGTTAAAAATATACTTAGGACAAAGTTAGTTTTTCATCATAAGTTATTTAACATTTTTGGTCTAATCAAATTTGACCAGTCTGTACGTCTAAAGGTTAATATTTCATAATAATAGAACGGTCTTTACTTACCGTATTATGTACATGTGTATACTTTTCTTCATATGCCAGTTGCAATTTACAATAATAGTTTATAATACGGATAATATGTTACTGGTGAAACAGTAGTCAAACAAGTTTGAAAAATTATACTCTTAGTAACAATATTACAGTTGGCTGAAGTGTAATTACCTAAATACCTATACCTTCATAATTGAAAAAGGGCAATCGGCTGAGAGTTGCCTTATGAAAAATCAGGAAGAGAATAATTATTACATACATGAAAAAATTACACTTCATAAAGTGTTTTAACGTAGTTTCGGCCGGCTGCTTTAATTGTCTCCTCAACTGGCAAATTTTTTATTTGGCCATTATTTCTCAGGAAAATTAAATGTGGCATAGGAAGACCTCGCTCGACCAATTTCACCCCATGTGAAGTTATACGTTTATGTATCGAATAATAATAGTATTAATGTTAATACATTAACATTAATATTCAAATTTTCACCACTGACTAGATGGATATTAGATTAAGAATATCTGGTCCAGGTAAATTAATTGTAAGACTAAAGGCTAAAAAAGTATTCAATGAATCTGTATAACGGATAAATGTAGTAAAAATGCAGGGCAAACCGGGAAAGGGATGTATGAAATACATTTCTTTTAATACAATTAATTCAGAATCTAGGTTAAAAAAACTGCATTTTTATATCATTCATAGCTCGGGCCGGATTTCTCTAAAAATCTATTAACAGTAGTTCACGTTCATGCGATTAGATAACCGTTAGTATATATATGCCAGTTTCTGATACTGAGAATGTGCTCAAAATCTGATTAAAAGAAATATATTTTTCTCTATTAGGCTCAGAGCTGTTTATAAAATACTAACTGAGTGATGTGAAATTCCATTTCCAATCAGTTACAATTAACAGCTAATTGAGCTCTAATGGCCGGTTTAAATGTTGGTAAAATCCTGCCTAAGACTTATACAAGGCTAAAATATAATTGGGTGTACATAGCTAAACAAATAATGATTGAATCACGGTTGGTCGGTCAGGTTTGGTAAATATTTTGTCGATACACACGGGCAGACTGCAAATATAGATCAATCAAACTGGCGGTTGATAAATAGCTTGTAATTTTTATGATGAAAGTCATTTGTTTGAAAATATAAAATATTAAAACTATTACAAGCTAGAACTTCATATATTATTATTAGTAACTAGAAAATATTAACTTCTTAAAATAGAAGAAATCAGCGTATTAAATGAGCCCAAATGCCACCTAAACGCGTTTTGTGATTTGGTTGCTAAAATTTATACACTATGCGATTAAGTTTCGCTTTCTTTGTTCAGTCATGTTTTACTTAATTTACTTTATGAAGGATGTTTTGTAAAAATGTAAACCTGCTGTTGTTGAAATAATTAATATATCTTTTTAATAGCTAACAGTACTTGATTTTGATATTAGTTATCTCAAGTAATATAAAGAGGTTGAGGGCCTGTCGAGGCAAGTCCGAGATAATGTCCAGAGAGCGTGTGAACACAACATTTCTAAAGAAGCTCGAAGTAACTAAGAAAGTTCCCTGGCGAACTCCAGCTCTTACCACTCAAAGGAGTAAAGTTCAGCGTGCTAGAAAGGTCTATCAACGCTGCTGTCCTGCTCGACCCCTCCTGTGAAGACTGCGGGGAGAGAGACGATCCGGTGCACGCCATCACAGACTGCCCAGCCCACCAAGATCTGCGGGACGAACTGGCCAACTACTCATCAGTATGGGAGAGACGCAACCATGGTGTCTTGGTTCAGCCCTGAAAGAACGAAGATTCATCGACTTTACTGCTTGCAACGTGGAGAGAAATTCACAAGAGAAGAAACCTATAAGTTCAACCCCATTGCCAGAGAGGAGACTTGAAACTTGAGGAGAGACCAGTCTTGACTTTAACCCCCGACCCACTCAGCATATCGGCAAGACCAACATCCTGACAGATGCGACGGAGACGCAGCCAGCAACCACACCGGACAAGATCAAACCTGAAAGAACCTGAAATCACCAGTAAAGAACTTACCCGAAACGTGAAAGGAAAACCTGCAACAACCTGAAAAAACCGAACAAAACAGGAATTACCTGAGCCACACCAACCACTATCAAAACTAAAAGGAAAAACTTACTGAATTATCCTGAAAATGAAACTTATCTGCTGCGGAAACTCTGTAGACCATCCCGGACGTGCCAACATCTTTGGACTCTAGCCAACATCTTCGAGAGCCGTCGGTGAAATGGAAGTAGCCGGCGCGATAGGGCATTCAACATCTTCATCACAGTGGATTTCAAGCCGTGGGTCCCGTGGAAGATAACTTCCGGAAATGGAAGCAAAACGGTACTAACCTAGAGCTAAAGAAAGTGGAAGTAGGAGGAAGAAGGGAGAGTAGGATATTTAGAGAAAGAAAAATAGATACTAACTACAAAAAAAGAGATATATATATATATATATATGTATATATATATAGATATATATATATATATGTATATATATATATATATATATACATCAATTAACAAAAGATAGAAGGAATGAGAAACACAGAAGGAAAGAGAAAGAAAGAAGGACAGAAAACATATCTGTGTTTGCTGAGAAGTAGGTTACAGAGGAAAGGGTTATAGCTCTGGACAGCCTTACTGGCGGATGAGTGAGTGCGCTGTTGTCGTAATTAGTGTTTATTATCGGCAATGTTTTGGTAATAAATCACATGGTCATTTGTTTATGTAGAGGTACTTTACACAAGAAAATATTTTGCTGCAACCGCAAGTGCAACTAATATTAATTGCTTGCAAGCTCAACACAATTCATGAGGTACGATAACAAAAGTGTGGAGACACATTCTTAAATTCAAGCAAATCATTTAAGGCGAAAGTTTGCCAAACTAAAAGACCAGCTGATGCATTGCGCAAATATTTTCAAGAGATTTTAATTGCGTAAGAAATATCTCGGTGAAATATTACAGGGCATTCTTTTGTAGTGTAAATGAGGTGAAACGTAAACAAAGATTTGACAGTTCTACCAAAACATGTGTTTATTTAGCAGACATTGTGGGAGATTACAATTTTCGCCACCCGCCAGTAAGGCTGTCCAGAGCTATAGTATGAAATTAAAAAAAGAATCTCAAGTACTGCTTTCCTGGGGCTTTTGAGCATGATGCATTTATATCAGCTTGTTTAATTTCATTATCTGTGACAAACTGTAGAAGCAATAAAAACGAACCTCCGAGTTTTGGAAGCTATTTTAATAGTATTTAATTTATTTGTTTGATATTTTATAATTATCATTTTTTTATTACCTTTGTTTAATTTGCATCGTGAACTAGAAACACCAATTTAAGTACGACTGTAAATAGCTTTATCCACCTTACTTTTGTATATTATGTTTTCGTATATAATAAATTAATAAAAGGATATTCCAGAACTGATTTTTTAGCCACAATCAAACCTTGAATAAGATAAATTAATTGCAAAGACTTAAATTGCATCACAAAATTTCTTTACTTGTGACTATTAATTAAATATAGTTATCACTGCCGGCAACCTCCTCAAGTCTTGTCGAAGGCTATTAGTAGCTACGCTCTAGCCTCGCCCCAACAATGGAACTAATGGACCTGTGGTGAGGCTACCTTTAGCTCCATAGTTACATCGTCATCCTTAAAGAAATTAATCTACCCTAATAATTGGCTACTTGTAATGGGCATGTTGAATCAATAACCTTCATGGCTTACATTTAAATATTAGTAATTGAAAAAATGTATACATTCAAAAAATTTAACTATTTTTGTATTTACAGAGATAAAATTTATGCAATGTAAAAAATTAATGTAAAATCAAACACAAAATTGTTCATATCAACAAAGTAAGCAGCAATGCAAATTAACCTCGTTAATGATACACTGTACTTGTAGCTCTTAATACCAAAAAATCTAGTTTTTACTAAATCAATGTATTTTTAATAAGAATTTATAACTTGCAGGGCCGGCCCCAGGCAGGGGCGGGCGGGGCAGCTGCCCAGGGCCCCGCGGTTTTAGGGGCCCTGCGCTTTCGAGAAACCCGCACAGTATGAAAATCTTAACGATCGAAATTAAAATTATGGATGGTATTTTATCTGTTCCAAAACGTAATTAAAAACGTTGATAACACGACAAGTGCTAATCGAATATAATTGGATAAACGAATATAATTGGATTAGCAATGTTGGATCCACTCTTATGTTAGCACTTCGGTAGACGACGGGCTGTGGAAATCTCGGGAAACAACTTCAGTCGTCTGTTGCGGCAGCTGGTTAGCGATGTTGTCGTCTGATTTTACTGTCAGTACGACGTGCGTGCTGATGTTATAAATCGTGACTAAGTAAAAAAGTGACTGTTACGTATGCTTTAACGGATCAGTCGGGGTCGGGGTCTGAAACTTTACCAATTCTTTCTTTTTTTCAAGGCCGAGGTCGTGGCTTAACGGGGACTATAGGCCCAGATGAGGTGAAATGGTTCAGAATTACTTTTTAACACAGTTTAAAGAGGTTAAATTTCAATGCTTGTTCAGAATAAATGGAATGTAATCCAGATACAATAAAAATTGTGTAAATATGTTGGAAATAATGCTCTATTTCCGGAAGCATGATTTTTATTATCGGAAAAGCTGGAAAATAATAAAAATCGCAAAAACAAAAAATGTATTTTTAAGGAAATAGGTCACGACGGGTCTCAAATTGTCAGGGAGAGCGAGCTAAAGAATAAGTAAAAATGTCATGATTAGATCGAATTTAACGGAAATATTGGAATGACCTTTCATGAACTCATACGTAAACGAGTTTGCTGAAAGAAAGATAAGAAAAGTTGCCTTTTATTAATTGGGTTCATATTATTATCTAGTTATTAGATTAATTATTAAAAAAAGATTAGCAGTAGCACTGACGCGATAACACAATTCATTGGAATGTAGACTGAAGCGCTAAGCACTGTAGGCATATAACTTACGCACTCGCCTTCACAACGGCTTTAAAAGGCCCCGCAAATTAGATCGGCCCAGGGCCCCGCAACAGCTAGGGCCGGCCCTGATAACTTGAATAACTGGTACATAAAAACGTGTGTTTATTTAAAATGGTGATTATTGATCATTGAAACAGAATTTGCAGTGGAAGCTGCACCAGTTTCATGTTTGAAAGAGTCTGGACTCCAAATTAAATTGTTTATTTAGTTACTTTTATTAAGTTTTGTACTGACCACAGTACTGGAAAAGTGGTCAGTTATCATTCCAAGGAAGTGAACAGACGTCAAACGTTTCGTTCCTTTGCTCAGTAATTTTTATTGATTGTATTTTATCTCATTTCATTTGTTTGAAGAAGGATTATTGTCACAAACAACCGAACAAACGAAATTTGTTTGAATTTAGTTTTTTATTTTTATTTAAGTAGAAGATTTTAAGTCGATGTATCATCACTTTTTTTCATTTTAACGCTGAAGCCAACAAGCAGGCAGCAAGAAACTTGTCACAAGTAGGAGTTTCTAACGAGCCAAACTCATTACCCTTCTGACTAACGATGAACACCGCCTTGGAAACTAATGATACCGCTTGTGGCCAAAGTTAAACACTTTTCCCTTAAGATGCTATAACACATAATACAATTAAAACTGAGATTAATCGCACTATCGGGCTTGCACAAAACATTGTTTTTGGCTGAGGCTGTGTTTTATAGTGATTTCCAAAAAATATATAAAAAGACATTTTATAAATATAACATTTACAAGTTTTTCCCCCGTCTACCTTTGTCCTTTATATACATTAAAGAAATTTGTAGTGTATAATATAGTTTATGGTTTACCACGAATATGTATAAGCAAATACAGCCAATATTTTCAAGAATAATAATAGTTGTAGCAAATTACACTTCCAATTTTTGTGTTTATACAAAGTTTATTTGTTAAGATATAAGCATAGTATAAAAGTAACTTTAAAACGTGACACAAAAAATAGATGACACAATAATATATTTATTAACTAGCTTACAAACAGGAACGTACCCGGTGACCAATCAAGTAATTTTGTGCCAACACTATTTCTAACCGATCGCCAGCTACTACGATTACCTTGGCTAGAGTTTTCGTACAACCTCTCTATGCTTTTAGTTGCGGCATAGCTAATGGTCAAAGTTTCCAACATCTTACCTATTCAAAGACCGCTCACCACAAATTGTTGTTGTAAAGTGACTATTGCAGTTTAAAGCCCTTTTCCTCAAATCGCCTTGTACCCTGTCAGGCATTAACTGAATATAGTTAAGGCTAGTTTAGTAGTCAGGTGAAACTTTCTGAGATTGTTACTTAGCTCCACCTTAATTTAAAAATTCTTAACAACTCTTAAAAAATATAATAACACATATAGAGAACCCAACTATGATTCTTAGCGATCTTGTCAACAAAATCCACTGTTGAACAAAGAATAATGTATATATAGGAAAAACAAAGATATTGTACAATATCAAAACACTGTTCAAGAGTCAAGACGCGTTAGTAAAGTAACATACTAACCTGTTACTGTATCGTTAATGCGTAGTTCTAGCAAGGCGTATGTTTTAAAACATTATAAGCCATATATTATGAACTATTGTAATTTAATTATACACGTTAAAGTACCTTAAATTTATATAATAAGAGCAAAAGGATCCAAAAAAGCTTGAAAATAAACAGGATAATTAACAATGAATTCATGGCTATGTAATAAGGCTCCCAAACCGAAAGAAAAATCAAATAGAAAGAGGAAAACATGGGCCATCTATTTCCCGAACATCGCAAAAGCCTTAACTTATTGTACATTTAAAAAAATTTAATTTCTAAGCATTTTTAATTTGATTTTATATTATTTTTACCAGAGCGAACAGTAATGGTGGGGAGTGAGTTGCAAAAAACAACAAAACAACCACAGTGGTGACCAGCCAAACATTTCTCTATTTCTTACATCGACACTGCGTTAAGCCAAGGTCAAACTTGTTCATGATGATTTAAGATGTATGATCTATCATGGTGAAATGTTTCGTGGTCAAAATAGCACTATAGTTTTTGGTTCACATTTTTAGTATCGTAAATTAACTTATTTTACATGATTTAGAGGTGTCCAATGATCATATTTTTTATAACACAATATATAAACATGATCAATAGGGACAGATTCTATTTTTTGTTTACTAAGTGTTTTTGTTTTTCATTACTAATAGTGTTCAGATTCCTCTATTATTTTTATAAAAAATAATAAATTTAGCTTGGTTGAATTTTTAAATTTAAAAACATTGTTATTAAAATAAAAAATCAAACTATACTTCAATTTTTTTTTTATTTTAGCGAATTTCCTTAAAGGAATAAGTTATTACGGTAGTGCTCATGGTAAGACCTAAGTCCGAGACCATGTTAACTTTTCATTTTGGGGTCCCCAGAAGCAAAAAACACAATTCGTTCGAATTTATATATATTACCTTCAGATAAAAGGTACAGCAATGGGCACACGTATGGCTCCATCATACTCAAACCTTTACATGGGCAGCCTTGAATAAAACTTTTTGACCGGTCAAAATATAAAGCCCCTTGCCTGGTTTAGATTTATAGACGACATATTCTTAATTTGGCAGAATGGAATGGACAGCTTACATCTCTTCTTAAATGAGCTAAACAACTTTTCAGTCCTTAAATTTACTTGGAATATCTCTAGCAAGTCCGTTACATTTCTAGACACAGATGTTTTTTTAGAAAACAATAAAATGAAAACCAAAATACATATAAAAGACAGCAACAAAATGCAATACTTGCATTACTCTAGCTGCCATCCTATTCATATAAAAAAGTCGATACCTAAAGGTCTTTCTCTTAGAGCTAAAAAGTTATGTAGTAATCAGAATGATTTCAACAACTACATAAATAAACTTTCTCATTCTCTCCAAGAACGAGGTTACCCTAAAAAACTTGTAGACAAACAAACAAAAGCTCGTAAAAATACAAAAATCACAAACAATGCTAATGACCCAAAATTTATAACTCAATACCATCCTGGCTTGTATAAAATTAACAAAATTTTAAAAGTTTCATTCCCTATTCTTCAACATTCTCCTGACACCCGTGATCTATTTCAAAAAGTCCCCAAAGTTATCTTCAGGAAACCTCCCAATTAAAAATATATGATTTCGAAACCTAAAGTTAACTATGATGAAGATAAAAAATCAAATAACAACTCAAACCCAAGGAAAATTGGATGCAACCCTTGCAACCGACCTAGATGTGGCACATGCAATATAATCCTTAATTCCAATTCGTTTCAAAGCAACATTACTGGTAAAAGTGATCCAATAAGAAGAAACATCGATTGCAGCACCAGTAATGTAATATATAACTTAAAATGCAAATATTGCTCCAAGGATTATATTGGCCAAACGATCACGCCACTTAGGGTCAGAATGACCAACCATCTATTTGACGTCCACCACCTAAACCCAAACAGGCCGATATCAGCGCACGCTATCTCTCATAACAAAAACAAATTAGAAGACTGTTACACACTTAAAGGCATTTACCATGTTGAGCCTAATGTTGACAAGGAGACAAATGCTCACAATTTGAGAAATGTAGAGATAGCTCATCAAATGATATTAAAAACAAGACAACCTGATGGCCTCAATATACGCTGACTCTCTGGACTGTTTTAAGTCAATCAAACAAATCAACATTTGGAGGATATGATTTCAAAATTTATCATGTGATTTTTCTTTTATTTACATAATTTGTTTACATAATAGTTTATTTTATTTTAACCTTATCCAGCTTTGTTTTGAAAACGATGTAATTATTAGAAATATTAACAACTTATTTGAGCTGGAAAATGTTTTTGTTTTAATTCTTTTAGTTTTTAAATAATCTTGAATATATATATATATATATATATATATATATGTATATATCTATGTGTCTGTTAGCTCGATAGCGGCCGCAAAAATGGTCCCATCTTTATGAAATTTGGTATAGACATGTTAAGTGGTAATCAATTGGACGAGTTCGTGGACCAGCCCGATCGGACCACCGGAAGGGGGGGTAAAGGGGAATAAACCCCCCCAAAAATGGGTTTTTTTGAGTTTTTTACATAGAAAAATAAAATTTCTCGAATTTTTGTGGGCACCATTGAATTCAGCTTAAAAAAACAAACAATTTAGTATTTTGAATCACTGCTCTATGTCCATTGGTTACCGAGATATTGAAAGTGGTAAACACAGTACGTTGTCCCAATGTTAACCTTATGGGAAATAAGTAAAATTCTATATCTTGGTTTTTTCAACATATCTTGATAAAACTTGGTAAATAGCTTCTTCTAGTTCAGATCTACAAAATGTTGAATTAAAACCACCCAGTTTTAATATACCTGTAGCAGCAAACCTACATACTCATTCCCCATGTTATTCTTATGGAGCTTACCAAAACATGTCAAATCTTGCTATGTTTGATTGAAATATGTTGTTTTGCATTTGAAATTCGCTGAGTATGCAGGTCTGCTGCAACGGGGGTATTATATATTATTATTTTATTATGATCCACTTTGATTCCCCAAATAGCGGATGATGGTCAAGCTCTGAAACAATAAAGTCTACCGTCATACTAGCTCGGTCCCTAACCGAGGTCGTCGGGACCGAGGCTGCCTCGGATACCAAGAATCTCGAATAATACGGAGGTTGTTTTTGGAGAGTTACGAGACCTCCATAATAGGTGTGATATTAGTAAAATATTTGTTCAACAATGCATAGAGTATGTAGGCCAGTAAAACATACTTCTGGTAAGTAAATTATTTAAATAAAGTACCTTAATTTAAAAATATCAGTGACTACAACGTACATTTAGTCAAGGAAAACTGTCATTCATCATGTAAAGTATATTAACATTTATTTGTAGGAACATTTGATAAAAGTAGGAGTTCACTGCCATCAAGCAAAGGTGAACCTTGGCCAATAATTTTTAGCTCAGTGGCCAATCCGAACATAGTTGTGTACTTGTGCGACCAGCATGACGCAGACGCGTCATGCTGGTCTGTAAATCTCTTAAGGCCTCACGTGGCCATAGTTCGCCGAATATTTGGGCGAGTCAGTGATTACCCACCTTACAGACAGCAGACGACTCAGTCAGTTCGTAATTGTGGTTGCGATTCGCAACACAAATCTAGGTTACTGTGGAATACTTGTATTATAAAATATTTTAAATGTATATTTAAATTGATAACTTGAATAAATGAATAAACTATAATAAATTACCGATACTTTTATTTACACACACTTACTATATTTATACCTACCTACATTTATGCTAATTTTATTTACATTTACTTTAAACATAACACATATTTATCACGTTACTATTATTTTCCGACCCAAAATAGTAATACGATTTAGCTTAGAACAGCTTTGGATAACCGGGGCTCGGATAATCAGGAGTGTACATACCCAAAAGTTTACAGGATAATCCATATTTATTTAAATTTGATATTCCTTGAAGTATATTTATGTAACTTATTCAAACTGGACCTTATCATAAAATATTTAGTTTGTTTTTTATGGATTTCTGATGGTACTGTATGCATCCGAATAGGTTGGTTTATTATTCACTATAAAATAGGTCTATTATAAGTAGCACTGTTAGTTCTAGAATATTCAGCCGTATTATGTCAAACATAATTGATGTCACCTCCGTAATATGGATTTTCCATTAGTAAATAAAATAAAATAAGTAATATGTTTTGATTAAAATGATAACAAATTACATATTTAACTTAATTTATTGAAACTTCACCAACATAATTATGGCATAAAACAATCTTCGAATCAGTAACAAAAATCGCCTTAGTATATGAAATTATGATAAAAATGGCAGTAAATGCAAGCTTTCTTTTGGTGTTAAGTATGTATTAAGTTTTCTGTTTATTTATGGTTAGCAAACACACTTATGTAATAGGACGAAACTTAATATCAATTTTTAAGGACATTTATATTATTTACATATGCTTAAAATTGGGTTAAGCCAATATCACCCTGAGTAAATAAAGAAAATGCATCCTCATAGCTTAACTTTGAGCTATGAACAAAGGTGTCCACAAATAACCTCAAGGAATTAGTGTACAATCGCAACCAGTTTACAAAAGTAATATATGTATATATATATATTCATACCCTTCTAATCTTTTTTTTATTTACACTGTAGTATCATGGTGAAGCAAAACACAAATAAAATAATTCAATTTAGTTTAATGTCCCCTTTTTTACGAAAATGAAACTGATCAAGTTGGCGACTCTCATCTATGAAAGTAGTTTCAGATTTGCGTCGTGAGCACACAGTATTTGACGCAGCGTCTGGGAACGCGTCACGCCATACACAGCGTAGCAGGTTGTAATGAGCTGAGATAGCAACCCCTTCCCGCCACTCTGTAGCGTGACGTCTGTGCTAATCCCTTACAATCGCATGGAAACCCTCTACTCCTGACCTGTGAACTGTTGTTTGTCATGTGTCGTAAAATCTTGTTTCTGTTTCAAATTTTGCCTTCTATTTATAAAGTAGGGGTTCTATTCAGACGCTCTATTTTTTGTCTTCGTTATAGCTGTACTCCTTTAAAAAGTTGCATAATTTTACATCAGAGTGGAATATTCTTAAGGGATCCATTAATATTAGGTACCCTTAGAATTAGTTAAATAGACTGGGTAAATTTAAAACAAAATTTTTACATGTGAATATTTTGTTTACATTTTACATTACACAGTCAGTGTAAATTGAACATAACCCTAAATTGAATATAGGGTCAACAGTCATATTAATTGTTTCAGTTTTCGTAATAATTGTTAAAGCTGGGTAGTACATGCAAAGGTTATACAGCCTAATATACTATGTACTGTCTTCATACGTTTTAAGAAGTTCAGGTTAAGCACAGCCATCGATTGCTATGTAACTCATCCATATTTTTCGCTTAAGTCAATCAGATAAACAAATAAAACTGTTATTTTTTTCTTGCTATGTGTATTTTGTCAGCAAAGCAATCACATAACACAAAAAAAGGCTTATACCCACTCCGATTTTCTTTTAAATTATGTTTTGTTTTCGTAATCTTCTCAAAAATAATTCTCCTTAAGTAATAGCCACATGAATCATGAGAACGATGCTGAGACAGTTTGGTTGAGGTTCGAAGCTACGCCCGTCCGCCGTTGATTATTGTGCTGTTAATTAGTAATTCTGACAAAACAGATAGGTTTATCTTTGCCGTTATGATAGCCTTGACACAAGGCCGTCATTACACCCACCCCCTCTCATTTACAACGCAGTTAAATTACATTGCCAGTGCTGCGTCGTTTAGCTTAAGAGCACCAACATATGTAATGAATAGCTGACACCCCTTCATGCAATAACATAGCTATCATTCTAATATCGTGAGCATTTTCGTTTAAATCGGTCATGAAAGTCACAACATATTTTCAGATTTTTGCCCTATTCTTATACAATGAATCCCTCACCAAAAGTAGTGAGACAGTAGACAGCAATGCAAAGCTATCAGCATGGAGGCTTATTACCCCCAATGAAATAGTCAGAATCATTTTCGGTTCTGGGAACTTACTGTAACTGCCTGTGAGATCCATGGTATGAATGTCTCCAGTACTAAGAACGTTTCGGATGTAATAACCTGCCCCCTATCTGTAATCTGTAACGCCTGCCTGAGGGATGAAATTTTCCCATACTCCCTTTAAGTCTCAAGGACTGTCCTGATCTACAAAAAAGGTGATCCTGGAGCCATATTGAGTTAGAGGCCCATTTCCATCATTCCTGTCCTGGCCAAGTTCTTTGATACGCACATGAATTCTCCGTTGGTCAACCATTTTGAGGTTAACGGCCTTTTTGCCGAAGCGCAACATGGCTTTTGCAGAGGAAGGTCCACTGTCTCCGCAATGATTGATCTAGTGTCTAGGATTTTGGACGCCTTTGAGGCAAAAGAGCAATGGCTTTATTTCTGGCGGACCTAAGCAAAGCCTTTGACTGTGTCCCCATGCTATTCTTATTGATTATTGAAAACTATTGAGTTACGGGTAAGGCCCTGGCTACACTTCGCTCCTACCTCGATGGCCACCAGCAGATCATGTCCGTTCGGGGAGCCGATTCCCAGCTAGTGTCGATGAAACATGGGGTCCCCAGGGCTCAGTTCTGGGCCCCGTATTGTTTTTAGTCATGATAAATGACCTAGCCTTCTCGGCAATGTGCTGATATTCGCCGATGATACCACATATATTCAAGTGGACCCACACCAGACCTGGCGCGTTCCTCTGTCATTGCACTTTTTACTGACGCCAAGGACCAGTTCAAAATTAACAAACTGGCCTTAAACAAAAATAAAACGTAAGATATTATTTGCAGCCTCAGACTGGGTGTGAGCCCCATACTAGACCATGTCAAACTACTGGGCTTCACAACTGACCCCAAACTTACGGGGCATGACCACGTTTTTAACATTTGCTCAATGTTAGCCAGTATTACCTTTCTGCTTCTAAAAAACCTACCTACCTAGAAACTTATGCTTTCCAGGAAGTATTTGGTTAACTTATACCATGGAATATTCCATAGTCAAGTAATGTTTGACTTATGCTTATCGAGTCATCTACCAGGAGGCTCTACCAGTCATCGTCTCTGCTAGACCACGGGACCATTGCAGGCCTATATTCAGGGAGTTGGGTATATTGACTGTCCATAGTCAATATGTGCTGGATGGCCTGCTCTACATTTACAAAAATCTGGAATCCTTCATCACAAGATCTGATGCCCACCAACACAATACTCACGGGAGGCAGAACTTGGACTAGAACGTCTGTCGTCTAAGTAAGAGGAAGGATTGATTCCCGATGCTCGCAATCAAACTTTTAACGCGCTGCCTTCCAAGGTTAAGGAGTTGGACAGTCGGATGTTTAGATGTATAGTAGAATCTTGCCTTGAGGGAAAATCCACTGTACTCCATTAATGAATATTTTGAGTCGGATCGGAGCACAACCGTCTGATCTACCGCCATCTAGTTTTTAAATATGTAAATATTAGTTTCAGCTAGTTGTCACGATGACACAGTATCCAGCAGTGCTGGCCATCGACGCAGGAATAGGTATTCAGGAACACATCACCTTCTCATACCATGGGCTCCACTGATTTCATAACAGACATATTGATGATAGTTTCTACTCCATGAAATAATTTAAACTATAGTAATGTAAACCCTTCTTTATGGTTACAAAAATTAACACTCAAGCACTGTCAACAATATAACTCAATCATTTGTTTTTCTAAAACAACAATCCACAAGCATGATCCATAGTAAATAAGTGTTTAGTTTTGAAAGAAAATGCATGTTCATAAATCATACACATTATTTGGAATGATCTATTGTAAGGCCATTGTAAGGGTTTTGGTTGCAGTTGAGCTAATAATGGTCGAAGTTTCCAACAACTTACCTATTCAAAGTCCGCTCGCCACAAATTGTTGTTCTGAAGTGTTATTTGCAGGTTAGAGGCCTTTTCCTGGAATCACCTTGTACCTTGTCGAGCACCGACCAAAATTTACTAGAAATGAAGTAATACGAAATTTAAGTCGATAAAAGCTTGTAGTTTTTAATACATATTCTGTTATGATTATTGTTGTCTGCATACATTTAAGTTTTGAATATCCCATATTAATAGTCGGATAACTCCTAAGAAAATTGTTTTTGCATATTTTTATTGCAAAGTAACTCATATTAATAAATATTTTTTATTGTATTTGATAAAGATGGTAATAATAACGATTATACAATGATTATGTTTTTAGAAACAAGTAAGTAGACGTGATGTAAATAAAAATCAATGAATTAAACAAGTCATTAGATTGCTGAAACCTTGACACCAAAACTTACCAAATTTGGTAGTATAGCCTGTAGAATATACAGTGTAGATGTCCGGTTTCGGTTCCATTACCTACCATCTTCAGTCGTGTAAGTGAAATGAAAAAAATGAAATGAAATGAAATTCTTTATTTAGCAAAAATACATACAAATTGATAACATGCATAAATATATAACTGAAAATATTTCCCCACATGGGCAGAGAAGCCTGTGTGTGGGGAAAGAGTCTGTCAGTCATTATCCGATAAATATTTAAAAGAAGAGAAATAAGGAAATAAATAGGCCTATGCAGAAACAAACAAACTGACCATGCATGCACATATTTGCACTAATTACTAAAAACTACGAAATAATTTAGTAACGTTCAATAAATACTTATGTTAGTTACGAAGAGCCTGGTCATCATGCACACAATTATCAAGCACCTCATATGCACCATTCACATTCTATACAGCCATGCACCAGGCACTCGGCACAAGCATACACGCCCACACACACACACACACACACACACACACACACACACACACACACACACACACACACACACACACACACACACACACACACACACACACACACACACTCACACACACACACACACACACACACACACACACACACACATACACACACACACGCACGCACGCACGCACGCACGCACGCACGCACACACGCACGCACGTACGCATGCACACACACACACACACACACACACACACACACACACAAACCTAAGAAAAACCACAAAGCTTATCCTATGTATATGGTGAATTAAAAAATGATTGTAACCTATCTTGCCCTAGGTCAATGAGCCAGTTGTTAATGGTTTTCTTATATACAGTAATACTGCATGGATTAGGATTTTTTATACTATCAGGAAGTTTAGGAAATACAATATTAGCAACATAATGAGATGATGTGGAATTTATTGTTCTGGTAAGTCTGGGCACAACTATACCTGAATTAGCTGCAAATCTTGTAGGATATGGATGAGTATTTTTTTGAAAAATGGTATTCTGATTCCTATTAATGTATAAAATTAGGGTTCTTAAGTACAGTTGGGAAACATTAAATACTTTAAATTCCTGAAATAATAGTTCACTTGGATATCTAATATTTTTATTCAAAGCAGCTTTTATAATGGATTTTTGAGTGATTTCTGGTGGTGAAATAATACTTCGGAAACCACCTCCCCAGGCCAAGATCCCATACTGCAACAGGGATTGCACATAGACAAAATAAACTGTTTTAATTAAATCAGGTGTGAGAATTTTATTTAGATTTGAAAAAATGTAGCTGAATTTACGAAGTTTTTGCCTCAAATAAGTGACGTGACTAGCCCATTTCAACCGATTGTCAAAAATTACACCTAGGTACTTATACTCAGACACCCTATCAAGACTATCACACGAGACACAGCCATTCATATCACCACATGTGTGCAATCTCAATAAAAGGTTAACAGGATCGTGATCGGCTCTGACGGAAATCGTCATATATTTTGTTTTTGAGGTATTTACAGAGAGCCGATTGAGATCAAACCACTGTTTGACGGCGAAGAGGCCGCGCTCAGCCAAAAGGTACGTTTCCTCCCAGCTGTCACCCCCGAAAAGCAGAGCTGAGTCATCAGCATACAAAAATATCTGCCCCTTTTCTAAATGTACTTTACCCAGATTATTTATGTATATTAAAAATAGGAGAGGACCCAAGGTGCTTCCCTGCAAAACCCCATAGTCAATTTTAGCAGGATTGCTTGATTGGCCAAGTAAAGAAACAATTTGGTAACGGTCAGACAGATAACTTTTAAACCAATTCCACGCAACTCCTCGGATCCCGACATATTCAAGTTTTTTTAATAAAACATCTCTATCGACCGAATCAAACGCCTTAGCAAGGTCCACAAACACTATCAAAGGTTTTTTACCATCCCCAATCAAATTATGAATGTTCTTCGTTAGTAAAAAAAGATCATCATTAATATTTTTGTCCCTCCTAAATCCAAACTGGTTTTCGTAAAGTAACTTTTGCGTTAATAAATAATTTTCAAGCTGAAATCTTACACATTTCTCTAATATTTTAGATACAACACTAGTCAAAGTAATAGGCCTAAAACTAACACATTTACTTTTATCGCCGCCTTTAAATATCGGAATGACTTTACCAGTTTTAAAACATTTAGGAAATACACCTGTAATGAGACTCCTGTTCACTAAATGAAGAAGTGGCATTTTTAAATAATGGAAACATTTCCTAATTAAATTTGCCGGGATCTGATCTTCCCCCGGAGCCGATCCACCACGAAGATTTTTCACAACTTTCTCAAGCTCAGCCTCCGAAATCGGCTCCAGCCGGAAGGTGGAGTCCGCCAGGAAATCCCTATCGTCAACGACAATCTCGGTAGGTGAAGGGACTGCACTCGCCAAGTTAGCACCAACCCCTACATAATAGTCATTAAGTTTGTTGGCAACATTTCTTATGTCCTCTTCTGCAATATCATTTTTACCATTCAAAAAATGTTCAATCGGAAAAGAGTCTTTACCTTTTTTTGTTCCCATAATTTCTGAAATATTTTTCCACAATTTCATTTTATTATCTTTTGATTCCATTATCTTGGTACGATAAAACATATTTTTAGCTGCTTTAATTGTTTTGCTTAGGGTGTTTCTATATGTTTTGAAGTGCAATTTAAGGGCTGTATTGAAAGGTTGATTTTTTATTCGTCTGCTCATCTCATCTCTGACTCTGATCGATTTAACAATTCCAGATGTTATCCATGGTTTGACCTTACAATATTTTGACGAAATTTTAATAGTTTTAGTTGAAAGTTGAATTATGTTTTGCAAACGCTCCACAAACATCTGACAGCTCAGATCCACGTCCAAAATCCCGCAAATTTGCAACCAATCAAAGTCAGAAATGAGACGACCAGCGACCTCAAAATCCAATACCTTATTTTCGTTTGCAAATCGGCATTTTTTATTAAAATTGAAAATGAGAGGGAAACAAACCACCGTAAAATAATGATCAGTGATCCCGGATTTAATAACCGCAGAATTAATGTTCTGAGTATTTTTCATATCAGTAAAAAAATGATCAATACAACTTTTAGAAAATTCCGTGACTCTAGTTGGGACATTAATACAACTAACGAACCCGGCCCCGTATAATACATCCAGATACCTTTGAGACAACCCATCTTTATTTTCAGGAAGTATACAGCAGTTAATATCGCCAGTTAAACAGTGTGTCCATTCTCTATTCCTGTTATCAAGATAAAATTCCAGGTCGTCGATAAACAAAGATAGGTCGCATGACGGACTCCTGTACACAGATAGAAGCGATAGCCGCTCACCGCCAAACTTAATATCGACCTTCACACATGTGGCCCCAAACATACTCACTTCTTCCACACAAACAGCAAAGCACTTCCTCACAAAAACAATTACGCCGTCATTTTGGTTCTTACTCTCTCTGTTAACAATCACATCATACCCATCCATACTCACATTCGCACAACATTCATCCACCCAGGTCTCAGTAAGCACTATGACATCAAATTGGTTATTCAAGGTACTTAAAATTGCAATTAGTTCATCAAAATGTTTGTTTACACTGCGAATATTTAAACTAATGATGGAAAACCCACAATTTATGTCGACATTTTGTTCTGCAAAAAATTAAATTCTAAAAAATCTTCATATGTGCATGCATTTACATCTATATCCAAAGCAATTTCATCTGAAATTTGATTGTTTAAACGGCTGTCACCCATCCGCACGTAAACACCAGTCCTCCTGCCCCACCCCAAAAATATCAAGATGAAAATTGCACACAAAAAAATGTTTATGCCATAACTTAAACATTCCAAAGACATTAAATTAATATAGACATGCTGTTCTTAGTACTTATCCAGTAAAAAATGTTTATTAGAAGTAGTATTAATTACTGTCCAGAAATGAAATGTAACTCTAAGAATTTAGAAAAACTTACTTATTCATACTTATTTATGACTATTAATGCGGTTTCATTATGTCACATTAATATTTTATCTTACACGAGAAAAAAAAAAGATTGACCAAAATGCAAAATTAGAATACCTAAGTACTTATTCCGCACAAACTAAAATACTACTTACTCCATTCAAAACAAGGAGAACTTAAAGTAACTGTCGTTGGAAAAAAAAAACAATTAACTAGTTCTTACTTTATAACCGTAAAAAACAAAATGCATACCTGGAGAGTAAACTGAAATTTTAAAATTGGCTTTAGAATTAAGAACTATTACGTTAAATATTTCCTACATGGAAAATAAAACCAAATATGTTCCTTAAAACCAAATTAAAAAGAAAATGTTAATATATGCAAAAATTTGGCTAAGTTGAGTTTATTTAAATAATGGACATATTTAAATAAATAAGTCATTGACTGCAGTAAAAAAAAACATGAAAATATATCCTAATACATTGTTCTCCTAAAATATTGCAACCAATCAAATTATACTATTTTTAATTAGTTCTACTACAGTATAAACAAAAATTAATAATAATTTTTAAGAATTCTAATATATAATAGGTGTTTTTGTAAAAAGGAAACCTGTAATATAGGGGTTAATAAAGTAATAACTAGTAGAATGTGACAAACCACAGCCCCTTAAAATAAATTAGACTATTACTTAAGAATATTCTCAGCTAACATGAAAAGCGTGCGGCATGCAATATGTATGCGGTCAGTGTTAGCAGGTAATTTTTTTCGTCTTTCTGTTGGCATCAAAGCTTTTCCATCGTAACCTTACGACCAAAATATGGGCAAAAGAATTCCATAGAGTAAATAACTCTCAAGCCTTTTTTATCAAAAGCTGTTTCCACCACGCACAGAATAAATTAGGATGAATTACGCAAACGTAGGGAACCATTCAAAAGAACAGTTTTCACTGGTCTATGAGAAGTGGGTCTTGGAAGATTGACATGTCACAGCTCCATGATTCTGTAGTAGATGACGGCGTTGGATATTAGGACTGTGTTGGCCAAAAACTATTTAAAATTCCCAGACATTGGGAGCTACAGGATAACCAAGAATTATTTATCTGGTGATTCGAAGAAATAATAGGAAGTGGCTAGGATTCACCCCACGAAAGCCTGACGTAGAAACCGAAAATAAAGGGCTGTTAAGCGGAACTCGAAAGGTATATGTCTGACGCTGCGATTAAAAATAAAGCGCTGGCGTGTAACCGGAAAGCTTCACGGGGAAAAGGAAGTCCATGCGGCACCTGGAGAAGGACGGTAGAGAGGAAGGCCTTAAGGATTGGAAGAACCTGGGGACAGCTTAGGGAGCCCAAAACTGAGTTAAATGGTGAAATGTTCTAGTAAGACGCCTTCTGGAAGTTTAGGTGGATAATTTCAATTGTGGTTGACCTACTTAAATTCAGAGGTGAAATTTCATTGAACCAATGAATGAAATCAAAATATGTGGTCAATGCCTAATTATACACTCTTTGTAATATTCATTAGTTTTAGCTAAATTACAACCAAATTGTTTCACAAATTATAAACAACTATGATTTAAAATTGCACTTTTGACGGTATATAACTTATATTTAGACAACACGGCAGCTAATTTCATTAAAATTTATTTTAATATCGTATGAATTGAAAAGTGATGCAACATTTTAATAGAACATCAAGTGATTTATATTTTACCTTATGGTGACCTTCAATTTCTATGCTATAAACTAAATCTCAAAGAATAAATCCAAAATTGTACTTTATTCCTGAGCCATTGTGTCACGTTAATTGCGAATCATTAGTTAAGCATAATTGCTTTCATATGTAATAGATTATTTACCTCTCCTAAAGCTTTATCGTCTCCTACATTGATTTATGGGACCCAAGCAGCATCGATTTTCTCAGCAGGAAGTAATGAGCTAAGAATGTGCATTACCTCACGCCATCACGCTAGAGGATGTGGCCCCGACTACCTGTATCCAGCTGGTCTGCTTTAACATTCAGAGGATAGCTCAAAGTTTTAGTTATTAAAAAGAAATAGCTAGACTAATTTCGTTCGGTTATAGTGTGGCCAATGAACCATCGGTAGACTTTTCCACAGCTTTCTTAAAATTTGTTTGTTTTCAGACGAAATTTAAGCCTGACGTAATTTATTCGCTTAATAATCACGATAATGAGCACATTACTAAAACTTACAGCAATTTTTTGGTTGGTAGTGGATGTGAAGTAAACTATTGAATAAATAACACGCTACTAAAATACCTTTTACTAGTGGTTGGTATCTCATAGAGAAATAATAAAGGTTATAGTTATGTTGACATGGTTTGAGGTGAGGTGCGGACAATATTTAAGGGAAAGGAATATAAATATAGTTTTTCATCTTATTATGAGTTTAGAATATGAATATTTAGAGCCTCCAATGGAAGTGGCTATGTTTCCATTTGTGATTCTAACTGAAGTGCCCTCTTCACATTCTTCACCCAATGAATAATGAAGGATACTTTAGATGTGTGCAGCCCTCGGAATATTCATATCCTGGCCTCTCTAACATGGTCATTATCATACTACTAAAGCTCTTCAGCTCATGAGTTTATGTATATTAATGATTTCAAGTTTTAAAATAAAAATATGAAAAACAGGTTTAGTTAAAAGAAAACGTTTTGTAGGCTAAGCGTTTAAGTGAATGATAACACCCGTGAGTGACATTTTTACAAAAAAACCATTGAGTATTTTTTATTGTATATTCATTGATAAGCTAAATACCACCCTGCGACTCTTATGGATAAAGGGATTATTACAAATCTGATGATTCTTGCAAAGATGTTAAAATGCTGAAAGGATGAAAGTAGAATTCATTCACACAATCTGAATTACTTTTAGGAACTCCAGTATCAACCCTCTAGATTTTTGTGTTGTTTGTAAGGACTAAGAAATATTATGATAAGCCCTGAAAAGATGAGATTCTGTGACAAATGTGAAGAAAAAATGGGATGAATTAGCTTTTGTATAGTATTTAGAGGAAATATACATCCTCCCTGTAAAACAAGGGTACTCTAGACCCCTCTAGCCCTTTATGGAATAGGGACGCCATGTCGGTAATCTAAATCCGATTATCCACAATTAGTCCTTACTAATATAGTACTAAGCTCAAGCTATATTGAGGTATATAGAGTGATGAAATCTTGATTCAGATTTAGAGAAATTAAATATAATTCTTTGCCGAATTATTTTGGACCCAACCGATACATTTGTTTGTCACATATTCAAATTGAATACTAATTTATTTTGTATCTCACATAAGCCGTTTTAATGATATTTTATTAATGTTATGTATTGGTTTTTAACCGATATAAAAGTTACACAGCGAGCTTCCTCATAAAAAAATATAATTCCTCATCGTAGCTGATTTGGCTTTTACCATAATGATGTTTGTGAATAGAACATGAAATTAAATCATAATAAACATGTTATACTTAAACATATTGAATCAATATAAAAATAGAATCCGATAAAAGTTACACATTTCTTCCCTTTATTAAAAAATATAAACATGTTTCGTGGTAATATGTTTTTGAAAGGGTCATATTTAAAGTGACGCTGTATAATTCTCTTATTTGAACTTAGGACTAAGTTAATCTTCTGTTAAAAAAGGTTATGGAAAAACTATTTAAATGAAACACAACTTTTTTATGAACCTTAAACTTTAATAACTGTAGGAGAATTTGAAAAAAAAACATGTACTTTATAGCTTTTGTTACTGTAATATACATTTCCTTATTCATTAATTTCTATTATATGGTTAGTTTAGTGTGTTGCTGTATAACCTTTAACCTCTTTAAATAGAAAATTAGTATTAATGGGAAACTGCATAAACAGTGGTTATAAGCCATCTGTTAAACCACTTAGGATTGAAAATTTAAGACGATCAACTATTACAGCAAGGCTTTTATCTTTGTTTCACGTGGTTACGGCTCATTTTTTTTCTCTAAACTCAAGTTGATTTTTTACGAGTTCGTGACGGTCATTCTTGCTGTGAATTACAATTGAATAAAAACGAGCATAATAGTCATAAACATGATAAGTAGCTTAATTAAGGATTACCGGATGAAACTGTGTTGGAGTTAGACCACATCCCCTTACACTGAGGCAATTTCAATATTATTAATAACTATGAATTAATAATTGAATTTAAAGTTGCTTCAATCGAGATCGAAACCGTCCTTTTTCATGTACATATTAAATAACATTTCGATGTTAACTTTCCTTATTCATCATTTCGGGCTGACTAGGCTTAATACTGTATGTAATAGACTATGTTCAACAGCAGCAGATCCGTTTGACTGTAATAGCTTGTGTAATTTGTTTGGTTCCCTGGCTTTAGATGTTAATGATATTTCCACGAACAAATGTTACCGGTGCAGTAAAACAATTTATTATAAAAAAATATTACATCGAAGCAACGATTTGTATTAACACAAATCTTAACAAGTTTGTTAGTTTTGTATGTTAGTAGTGTTTCTTCATCGTATTAATAAGGATTTCATTTGAAATTTTGATAAATCTAAAACGTAGCCTACAATACTCATCAAGACATTTTTTCCGAAAGCAAATCAAACAACCAAAATAATTATTCCGAAATGGGATATGAACTGATTATTTTAAATTTTGGACCAGGTAGTTACATCTATATATGTTGGTATTATTTCTGAATCAATTCAGGAGTTGAAGTAGACGTTAGTCATTCAGTTTGTATCTACTTTATACTTTTGTGTTACCTTATAAAATACTTCCTAATGAAAACTAAATTTATTACGACACTCCGTAAGAACAATAGGTTTTATTTTCAACTTGAATCTCACGCAATTCTAGCAAAATTCAAGGAAACCAAAGCTTGTGGCTAATGTAGCATTTAAGACGCCCTCGAACGATGCCTATTAACTCTTAGGCCTGTGGAGTATTTATCGGAAAAATATTCCTTTTACTTACTTATTTTTAAGTTTAACCATAGCAGTTTGGCTTTATTTCTTTATCTTTATTTATGGTTTAAACAGCTGAATTTTATTTCCAATATCTTTTCTTTTTCGATTAAGAAGAGTTAACGATTCCAAATTATGTGTCGTTCCAAAATATAATTGATATTTATTTAGACTCGTATTGAATAAAAAAAAAATATATATTGACCAACGTGTGCAAATGTAACCACATGTTTTTTGAACAAGTTTCATCATTGTTCGATTACTTCTATAAGAATGTGGGATCATATTTTTTTGCCTTTTCTATTTCCATGTATAACCCGACTATTATATCATAACTAGAGATCGGCTACTGTTCAACCAAAAAATATGTTGGTTTCAGTTGTTTATTCATTACTCCAATAAAACATGTCCCTGCATTTGTATTCTACAATTCTCAAAAAGTATCGTAAATGATAATGGGATTGTACACCTACTGGAACGGTGTGTGTTCCGTTCTAGTGTGTTCAGATTTATCAAACGTTGCACACTGGCTGAGAAAAAGGGACACAAAAATAATGTTTGCTTATTACTTATATAGACACTTATCTCACCATTTCTATTGTATAAATTTTTGCTTAGCTAGTTATGTTAGCCCGGAAAAGCGAAAATCAAGCATTTGCCAAAAATTATATCATTAGTTTTCCGGGCTGTATTCGTAATTAGTTGGAGGGACAATAAGTGAGGCTCGTTAGAGAGTCTAACTTGCCACAACGTCCTTGTTGCCGCTTGTTGGTTACTTTAGCCACAAGCGGTATCATTAGTTTCCAAGGCGGTGTTCATCGTTAGTCAGAGGGGTAATGAGTTTCGCTCGTTAGAAACTCCAACTTCTGACACGAAAGTAAAACCTTTTTGTTTCAATACAAGATTACGGAACATAATGTGTACCTAAAACACTTAAATTGTAAACTTTTTTGCAGGACTGCTAATATTTTTATTGATTCATTCAAAAATTAGCAGTGAAATTGTATTTGATTTGGAAACAGATGTATTTCAACCATAAGTGTTGTAAGAAAACCAATGAGAAAGCTTTTACATCATATTTGCTTTAAATATGAGAAGGTTTATGAACAGACAGAAACCATGTACACTTTAAATTTATTATTATTAACCAATTTCATTTTTCTGATAACTCTATAAGGAATTAGGAACCTAAAATCTACACTCTTAAAAAATTTCAAAGCATCTTTGTTAGGTCGGTAACAGACACATCTTTCATTCATTAGGTAAATAATTTTCAGCAATTAACAAATACTTATTAAAAAATGTTTGAAAATGAAATTAATAAATCCTGTATAGGATGTAATATAGTTTTACTTCCTAACAATTTTAAGAATGAAGTATATGACATGAACATAGTGATTTATACTGATTTTATTTTCTTTGCAATGTTTTCAAATTATCTGGAATTATTACTATACACTAGATAACACGTAGCTCGAAATCGAGCAAAAATCATATAGTAAAAGAATGAAGAATTATCAGCCTAGGCCTACTTATATACTTTTAAAGTTTAATCAAAGGGCTAAATTAATTAACATAATTATAGATTAGCTAAACTGAAACTTTAAAAATTAATTTTATCTACCACAGGAGTTTCCGCTAAACGTTAACGATTGGGAACACCTTCATTTCCCCATGTCCTATTTTTTTCTGAAATGTATATTTATCACCGGCAAAATAAAAAACTCTGCTTACAGCAACATGTAGCTGACCGAGAGCAAACACTGGCACGTAATGACTTTCTTTGTTTAGTGATTGCCGCTGCACTTTATTGATAATTATCGCCAAAACAGAGATTGCAGGGAACGGCTGTCTTTATAGGCATAACCTTTCCTTTGTGGCAAAAACGCGTAAATGAAGCACTATCTCTACCAGTCTTTTCATTCCTCAAATGCAACCCACCGCAATGAAAACATTTTTAGTTCATTTTGTCTGAGGTTGGAAGGAGCATCAAATAAATGGTACATCGGGAGTGTGATGCCAGCGGTTGCGATCGTGTTCTTTCCGACTCCTCCGACCGGTCAATGTTTGTCTTCTTCTTATCGGTGGCACATAAATGCAGAAAATCCAAAAATAGATTTGCCCAGATTAATATAACTTCAAAAAACAATATGAGATATCGTAAACTACATTGTAAAAGTGGTAACTGCAATGTTAATTTAAGAGCTTTAAAAACTTCATAACATAACCTAAATTACATAATAAATCTTTAAAAAAAGTAAACTGTTGAAAACAAAGCCAAACCAGCTGTAAAAATAAGTTTATCTGTAGAACTATTTCAGAGCTTGGTCATATGTTCAGTTTGTAAACAAAACTGAGCTTGCTCAAATGTCGATGAATAGCACCACTGTTCCGAAACTTCAGCCCTTTACTGTACCTTAATAACGCCCTTTTTTAAAATTCTGAGACTTGTTGACAAATCTACATAAAATTCCCTTTAATTTGACACCTCAAACGTTAAAATCCGTCCAGCCATCATTGAGGTTGGACTGAGAAAAGAAAACCGCTTGCATATTAATATATAGAAGATAGTTAGAAATATACCAGATCTATGTGGATTATGAAATAATTAGTATGGCTTATTATTGTTACATATAACTAATACTATAATAATGAAAACATAATAGCGTTACGGTGTATTGTACCCGTATAATAATGTAAAGTGTCAATAGATTGCATTGAACAGTAAACTACACACCGGAAATTTTGCTATGTCCGCTGTTGCTATTGAAAACATAATAGCGTTACGGTGTATTGTACCCGTATAATAATGTAAAGTGTCAATAGATTGCATTGAACATTAAACTACACACCGGAAAATTTGCTATGTCCGCTGTTGCTATTGCAGTCCTCCAATGTCGACGCAGAAAATCGGGTAACAAATTTTAGTCAAAACATGAGGATTTTGTATGGTACCAAAAATTAAGCGTTCAAAACACTTAATAACATTTGTATTAATACTTGTTTTTTTCTCACTAAAATATTCTCTGGTGAGGCCTAATTAATCAAGAGATAATAATATATTTATATTCCTCATAAAATCTCCTCTTGGTATTTTAATAAGGAATCATATCTTTCGTTTAAATCCGTACTTTTATATGTATATTTCTTACACTATATCACAATGTCATAAAACTGATCCATATTGTAAAATGACATTGGCATTTTTACAGCCCTTACCAACTGTAATAAGTAGATTAATAAAAAGGAAATATACACATAAATATTTAGCAGCAAACAGGTTTAATCAACAGAAAAAGGAGCTTAGTTATCAGGGATGTTACATTTTTAGCAATGTTTCAGATGTTTTACATATAGACAGCTACATGAAGCCTTCATTTTCGAGCTGTAGATTCCCAATGAGTAAGAATTCAGGTGACCCAAGAATTCATAAAAACTCTCTCTCTCTACAAACTATATTAACAGCTTATAACATAATAAAGTATTTAAAGTTGTTTTTAATAAAGTTATGAATTCCTTAAGCCTTTTAAAACAAAGGCATCTGCTGACATCTGTACAGTCAACAAAACTTGACACTCTATAAATCATACATATATACGCTTTTGGTGGGCCTCTTATGAATCACCTAGATGATTTAAAAATATCATACCAGTAATAGTTTTATTAATTGTTTTCGAAGGGGCAATATCCGTTTTTTGTGGTGAGCTAAAGTTGTTTTAACGTTCTAAAACTTGCTACATTAATACATTAATTTTTTTCTCACGGTCTTATAATATTAAGGATTTAATTCTTGAAAAAAGTATTATTAATTCATCTCAAATAATATATTTTAAAGGTATAACAATACTACATAATCCCTTACTTATTCATTTAGAGTCTCTATGTCAGGGACTAAATTGCTACTCAACCGATTCCACAATGCTGCGGTCGGCAGTCATGAATGAGTTGGTTTTGCAAATTGTACATCACGCAATACTGGCAACATGCAGGATTATAACACACTTTAAATAAACTTCGTGAAACTGCGATTTGAGGTATTTCGGTTTGAAATCGCCATTCTGATTTTTGCTTTCCTCTTAATTTTGGATGGAAAAATTTCCACTGTTTCTATTCAAATAATGTAACGGTTGTCACAGGTCGGTCATTTTCTTTATTCATATTGCATAACACCCAAAATTTAGTTGCTAAAAATACTTTGCATGTATAATATTTATTGTGTTTTTGTTTTGTAAACATGTTTTCTGAGTATAGTGAATAAGTCTGGATTCTGTAAACCTACCAAACAAACTAAAGGTTTTACCTTATTTTTGTCTAAAGAAATTGCGTATTTGTGTAGTCTACTTTTCATATTTTTAAATCCAAGCAAGCCTCATCATTTAAAAATAGATGATAAAATAACGTTTAATGGAGTATTAACTAAGTTTGCAGTTTGTATTGCTTGGGGAGCAATAGTTGTAATAGTTTTGTTTATTAAATGCCAAAGTTTTATTCTAGTCCATTTACAGAAGATGGATGCGAACTCCGTTGATTATGTTGCTTTGTTACTATTTCCGATAGCTGATTAGCAACTATGAACCCTTAAAGATGCACGCCATACCCACTAACCACCCAACCTGAATATAGAGATAGATGTAAGAAAAAGTCTTCATGAAGATTAACAGCAACTACCTGCACAATTTATAAGGCCACCGCTACAAGTGTCTTGTCATACATCTTCCCTTATCTATTCCCTGAGTAGTTTCTTGTAAGCCCAGAGGGATTCCCATGCAATGGAGCAGTGGTTTTAACCAGGTTTGATCATTACTTCCGCGCTTACGACAGTAAATTTCCCTCTTAGTACTAAAATATGAATACAGCAATTCAATTAAGCAAAGGCATGCGCACTCTTTCGTCCCAATAATCTTGGACGGATAATAGGATTTCAGAATTGACATCAGTCGCATTGGGAGCGTGGTGTGCGGATTTACTGCATAATGCGGCTTTATTCCCTAAAGCCCTTGGTGAAATGTTGCATTTGCATTAATGCAACCGATTAGGCACACGATGTATTTTTGTAAGTAATATTCAAAACATCGCTATGCATTGTTTAATCTAAGTTTACTCTGTTTTGTTTTAGGAATGTAGAGAATTTGTACAGAACTTTGAGGCATTAAATATTTTAATTTCTATATATTTTATTTTTATAGTTTTTCGATTAGAGGACATAGGGTTATTTGCCACAAATAAGAACATCATTACTGAGAGAGAGGTATAATTCGGATTTACCAATAACAACGGTCCCATCTTAAGCCCAATAACCACGTCTTGGTTGAGGTTAGGTGTATGTGTTCATATAATTGCTATGTTTAAATTTAATTTTAATAAAATATAGATGGGATTTATTTATTTTTTCCTTATTTTTGTGGTATGTATTCAACTGTTACTTTACCATGAGTTATTGCCAGCTTTGGTCGAGTTAAGGTATTTGTGTTGCATACTAGTTTATTTCTGGACAGTAATTTTGCCATGTTTTGTGTGTTGGATTGGCTAATAAATTTAAAATTCCGAAACCACATGATATTTGATAATTAAGAACCTACAGACTGGTCGAATGAACAACGAGGGGTCTAACACGACCAATCTGTGGCTTCTAGACTTCCGCGCCTCTAGATACTTGGGAACGTCACTCTGGCCTTAACCAGTTACTTTCGGTTGAAACATTTGCACTTTAAGATGTATTGAATTACTATTATTATAAGAGTTGTTCCTTGATTATTTTTATTACATTTCAGATATTAATTAAAGTCTTTAATTTATATATCAAATATTTTATGTAAAAAGTTTATTCAAGATTATTGATGTAATAATTAAATATTTAAGTTTTAACTCTATCAAAAATAGAATAAAAATATTAATTCACTGATATTATTTTTTAGAACTAGCTGATCAACACGGTTTCACCCGTGGAAAAACATAAAAACATCCTCTGTCTTTTTTATGATTTAATTTGTCATACTTTTTAAGGTTGCCATGACAACCTTATATCCTTCCCTATAATTTAACATTAAAACTTTGAAGTACCATAGGGCGAAACCCTTTGGGGATTTTGTAAAACCGTTTCTTAGTGTGCATCTAGGACCTTAGGGGAGCACATGTGCCAAATTTCAACTCTTTAGGTCTTATAGTTTTGGAGATTTGCTGTCCGATATAAAAACCCTTCTCCTTTATATATATAGATTACGGTAAATATTAGTGTTTGATCATACTTAATGGTAATTTTCACAATTAATGATGTTGTATTTTCAGAGGCAAATACTTCAATAGACTAAAGTGTAGGTTATGTGTACGAATAGTTTTTATAGTAATTTAAAAAAATAAATATATTCCTAGCTTTTCTAACAAAACATCAATTGCTCTTCAAAAATATTCTTTTGGTAATGTAAAGTTAGTAGTATTCTTGTTGCATTACTGTATGTTTATAAAAAAAGAGTCGCCTGTTTCTTAGTTTAGCGAACTTTAACCACTGAGCTAGGGAGGCCGGTTTTCTTTTCAAAGTTCACAATGAATTGTACCTACTTCCTGCATTTTTTATTTATTTTATATTTGAATAAACAACGGAATAATGTTTTTAACCCTCCTCTTGTAGACTTCCATGAGGAGGCAAGAATGCAAGGCCCCTGAGTAACACTTAAAAGTTTGTACCCGTACGGCTTCTCTTATCTATCCCCAGAGCAGCTTCGTTGCATGAGAACATGAGACGGCACGCAATGATAAAGTTTGCAGCTTGTAGAAAGAATATTTTGAATTTTTTTAACAAAGTTAATATGAATGGCAGTTATGATATAGCACATTGATTGCATTCTTCCCTAAGTAATCGTAAAATCTTAAAATTAATTCATTAAACAATATATTTATATTTATTAACAATTTGTTTTAATTGCGTTTTTGTGAAAAAAAATATAACATTTTAGGATTAAAATGTTTGCTTTAGTGATTAACACTATAAAGAACATTGACCTTTTAAATACAAGTTTTCTAAATTCTAATAGTTTTAAAGCTTTGGATAAGTTGCTAGTAACTTTCATAGGAAATTTTTGTTGAATAGATCAAGCTACTTTTAGCCTTTCGGCTATACGAGTATTACATGGAAACAAACTTGTTATCCTTGACAGTGTGTGTTATGGGACCAGTCGTACAAAAGTCTATGCCGAAAGGTTTGAATGTTGCCACATCACCTTTCCATTTCATCAAGCATCGAATGTACACCGTGTGCCGTCAAAAATCTGATCACATTCAGAGCCTAATGTAAATAGTTTAAGCACACATAACCAGAATAAAAAGAAAACTATTTAATAGTTTGCTTATATGGTTGTTTTCAATGTTATTTGTAAATATCATTTGATTTATATTTTATTAATCAATCATAATTCATTTACGCCGTAAACCTGCATTACGGTACATTAGCATGAGTCGAGAAACATTCAATACATTAGAACTATAATTTACTTCTAAATTATAATCCCCTAAAAAGGCGTAGACACAGTAGTACGCGTCCCTCAGTATCTAAGCATAAAATCTCACCTCTCAGTACCTAAGCTGAAATATTACTTTTGGCACAAAATTTGCTATGATATTTGTAAAAAAAAACTTTACAGAACCAAAGGTATGTTTTTAATTTAAATCAATATTACTCTGTATTTGTATAATGTGACAATTTAAATTAAAATATTAATTTTAACTCTAACATCCCACTTCAAGTACATCAAAGGATATTTAGCTTACAACAAAACACAGCATTGGTAATGTTGTGGTATTAAATATTGTATTTTTAAATACATTAAATATAGACAAAAAAACTTATCAACATTGATTATTAGGAGGTTGAATTAAGTTCAACCAATGTTTCAACAACAATATCAATTGATTAGTCAACTGCAGTAAAACTTAGTTGCCAATTTGGAAACCCCGTTTAGGGCAAAGGAGCCCAGAACTGTTTGATTTATAGTTTTAACACGATTAAAGTATTAAAGTATGTAGTTAATTACAAATATTTTTCTAATCCATGTTCCATAATTTTGTGTAACTATAAGAACAAAGAGTTATAAAAGTCAACATTATTTTCCCCCGATTACGTTGTATTATATAGTTGATTACAAAGAAAAAATTAAACACGTTTATGCGATTCCAACAACTTCTTAAATTTTTGATACAACTGCGAATCGATTTCCGAAATAATATGTCTTTTTAGTTATGTCTGCAGGTTTTCTATGCTGGTATTTTTACGGTGGTTGTGCATTACCTCTTAAAAATGTCAGACCTCCAAAACATTTGCAATGTTTTCCATACTGTTGCGGGATGACCTGCAGTGTTTTTTTTTGGATGTGCTAAAAATAGCCCCCACTGCAGGAACATCAACCACTTTTTAAAGCCATCCTTCCAGTCACTAGCTGTCTAAGACCCCATGGTTCAAACGTGGTTTATTCAAGTCATAAATTCCTGCGTGACTCTCTAAGGCTCAGAGCTACGATCGATTCAAACCCAAAGTTAGCTTTAATGAGTGTTTAACGACAGCCTTGTCTACAGGCTGCACGTGATACTTGCGTGAGGCGGAAGTTGTAAAACTAACTCATTACGTTTCAATGTTGACGGGTGGTAAAAGATGTATTTAAGGCCAACCTATCGCGAACTCCCAACCACTTTTTATTTATTAGTGTATTAAACAGGTCGCAATATAAAAATAACCCCGTTGCAGCAGACCTGCATACTCAGCGAATTTCAAGTGCAAAACAACATATTTCAATCCAACGTAGCGAGATTTGACATGTTTTTGTAAGCTCCATAAGAATAACATGGGGAATGAGTATGCAGGTTTGCTGCTACAGGTATGTTTAAACTGGTTGGTTTTAATTCAATATTTAGTAGATCTGAACTAGAAGAAGCCATTTACCAAGTTTTATCAATATATGTTGAGAAATAAGCGAAATATAGAATTTTACTTATTTCCCATAAGGTTAACATTGAGACAACGTACTGTGTTTACCACTTTCAATATCTCGGTAACCAATGGACATAGAGCAGTAATTAAAAATACTAAATTGTTTGTTTTTTTGAGCTGAATTCAATGGTGCCAACAAAAATTTGATAAATTTTATTTTCTATGTGAAAAACTCAAAAACCCATTTTTGGGGGGGTTTATCCCCATTTACCCCCTCTTCCGGTGGTCCGATTGGGCTAGTTCACAAACTCGTCCGAGTGATTACCACTTTACACGTCTATACCAAATTTCATTAAGATCGGACCATATTTATGGCCGCTATCGTGTTAAAAGACATATATATATATAAATTCGAACGAATGGTGTTTTTTGCTTCTGGGGACCCCAAAATGAAAAGTTAACATGGTCTCGGACTTAGGTCTTACCATGAGTACTACCGTAATAGCTTATTCCTTTAAGGAAATTCGCTAATAACCATCTGAAAAGCATTTCATAGAATAATAATTATTATTTATCTGTTTTAATGAATTTATAGCAATCCAGCCCAACCTAACCTAAAACAAATCCATACAGCAATTAAAATGTCAAATGCATGAAACAATAATTGTTGCAACGGGGAGAAACAATCTCCCGTCCGGCCAGCTTAAAGATGTTAAAAGCATAAAACTAGAAAAATATGCATACTATGATATGGTACCAAAGAAGAAAAAACGTAATTAAGTATACATGGTTGTGGGGTGATCTTCGTTTGAGAGGTATGTACCATATTTCTTCTGATCGTAAGTTGAACACGGATGCTATTTTACATTTACATACGGTGATTATTTGATTTTTCAAATAAATAATGAACCCGATTTTTTTTGTAGAGGGTTAATCTTCGAAGACGTCCACAACAGATAAAAATATGCATTAAAAACTGTTGCTCAAGTTTGTTAAATGTGCAATACTGAAGGCATTTAAATTCGCACCCATTAACATTGAATAATGAACATTAACATAGGCATTATATAGGATAATGGAGTTTTTGTTTGTTATCGTAAAATTACCAAAGGAGTTTACGATGATTGAGAATTTTTAAACAGTACAACAAATATTTTTCGTCATACTGCTTCAAAAACAGCTGCTATTGACACATGTGTTGGGATTCAAAAGTTGTTCTTTTTAGTCCTTGGACAATAACATATGATTTGATGATTAATATTGTCCTAGGACCAAAAATATCATCGTTGATGATTCTTTTAATTCGAAGTAAATAATCAAACAATATTCATTGGATTGCAAATAATCTAAACATCCATCGTTGCATTGTTGTCGGTTTAATCAATTTGTGAAACTCGCTCATTTTACCAATCGATTATTACATTCGTTCGATACGTCGAATGTTGTTCATTGCTGTCAGTCTAACCTAACACATATGAAACAATCAGCTGATTGTTTCAAATAGCAAGAACAAGATGGTAGCATCTTTGGGAGGTATCTTTAAAGGTAAACAAGTAGTGTAGTTTGCGTGTTGTATTGAGCGATATAACGAAAAATATAGTTCATCACACGGGCCTAAAGCTGCTTTTTGTTACTCGGTCATTTTTCAACCTCGGCTTACAGCCTCAGTCGTAAAACTTGACCTTGTATGAAAAGCGTCACTTTAGGCCCCAGTAATGAAATATACTATAGTGGTTTTCGAGGTACAAGGCATTCCGTAAATATCAATACAAAGAAACGGTCGCCATTTTGGAAATAATAAATATAAGCGTGTCCTGTTTTCACCAAATTGTTCGTATCCCTTAGAGATTTAACATCTAGAGATTTTAGCAACCAACCCTTGACTCTCGGCTTTTTTTAATGCCCTGCATTTAAAAAAGGTTAAAAATATATTTTCTACGTTCTTCCTTGGGTATGATTTAGTGGGTAAAAGATTTGTCTAGTCGTTGCAAGTCAAGCCGTTCGTCTTAAATCTGTTGTGGACGACTTAGAAGGCTCACGCTGTGTAGTGCAACACAATTAATTGCGTGCAAGGCTTATTAAAACAAATTAGCAAAAGTCGGTCATTTTAAAAGATTAACGATTGTGCTTTAATGAGTTTGTCAAAAATGAAATGATGATTCCTGAAATAGCTTTCAGGTCTTATAGCGTCATTTTCCAAAAAATTTAGGTTACAGTAGTCAATTGCAATAAACTCGTGACAGCGCCGTAGCTTAGTTGGTAGCATTCCGAGTTCTCACTCAGCCGGCCCAGGTTCAACTCCCGGCCGTGGCTCTAAGCAATTTTATCACACGGAAGCGCTGAGACAAGAGAGAATTTTGTGGAAGATCTTGTGGAAGATTTTCGTCAAGAAGATCTCCAGGTTCTTTTTTAGGTCGTTAAGAACCTTGGGATTTGACGGAGAGTGAAGGCCTGGAAGCCTGAAAGGGCGGAGGGTGTACATTAAGCTAATTCTGCTGCGTTGCAACACCACTTGACCATGGTAAAAACACTCGTAGTATTTTTATACTTGTATTTTTTAGTATGTGTTAAGCTAAAGGAGAGTCATCCAATCATTCATAGTTTTTTAAATCATATTTCAGCATTACAAGGTGGTAAGGTATGAGAAGTTAATTCGGCAAAGTTGGATTTGATAAGTCAAGTTAGAGTTATTTTAAGACAATTAATTAACTCGGTTTTGGATACCGGCTGTTGCTGACGAGTAACCGAAGTAAGTTTAAGTTTAATTCTCGACAGGGCCAACGTTTAAATGCGTGGAGAGAAGGTTACTGAGAAACCAATTGTTTTTACGAAACCAAATTCGTGAAGTATGTACACAAAATACAGATTACTTATCCTTTCCCTTAGTAAAATACTTATTTTAAAATTACTCAATTAGTCACGTTTAATCTTTAGGGTAATTATATACGTGCGCTGTAATTACTGGAATTCAGTTCTAAAATAGACGAGACGTCTGTCAATCTACCTGTAAACAATACTTCTAATATTCATAAGCACTCTAAATGATCGAATACCTAAATTTATACATTAAGTGATTTTTTTTGTTGGACCCTAAAATCACTCAGCGTTATACTATCGTCCAAGATCATAAACTCTAATTAAAGCACAGAGACAAAACGGTCTATGTAATTTAGATGTTTCGATTCACATTAAAAATAGAAGTATATTATACACGATCAGTCAAAAGAAATAAGAGCTTAAGATACAGAGTTAGTAGGAAGAGAGCATAACCCCTCCTTAATATGTGATGAGTTGAAATAGGAAAACAAACTCATAGGAACTCATAAAAAAATTGGAAAGCAAAATGCGCCGTGAAGAAACGTTTTACATTATTTAAGGGTGTTCCGAATCTTTTCCTTATTTAACGAATTATAAGTAAGGGGGGCCGGGGTACTAACTTCTGTACAATTATTCTTTTACCACAATTTAAAGTGCTTATTTATTGATTTAAGATTTCTATTAAAGTTTTGGTTTGGGGTTTTAGCAACATTAAATATTTTACTCCCTTTCAACACACAGTGTTTTTTTTTTAATATACCTTTAGCAATAGAAGGGTACTTTTATATTACTGACGATACAAGTGAGCAATTTAATTAAAAGCAACTGAATATTTAAGAATATTTTCAAATGAAAACATACGTTATATATGTTTTACTATCCTGAAAAAAAGTAAAACTTACTTTTCCTTCTTGATAGAAAAAGTGCCTACTTGCAAAAATTTATGACTATGATTGATTGTTTAGTAGAACTTTTGGTTTAAAGAGTAATAAATTTATGTAACTAGCAGTTCCTGGAATACAATTCAAATTTTTCTTTTTAGTTCGAAACCATTACTAGTAAACATATATATTTTGAATCAGTAATCAAATAATTTCCTCGTTCAACTATTTCGTAGCTTCACTCTGATGGGTTATGAGGGTTAATATTATCTTAGGTATGCAAACTGCAATCAACAGCAAAGTTTGAAGTTTTCAAAGTCCTGTTTGCATCGTTAGTATTGTAAATGAGGAGTATTCGTTTGCTTCATCGTCCGACGTCGAACCACATTATCCTCTCTTTTTTACAGTTGGAATTGTGGTGAATCCAAAATTCTAATTTTCGAATATACGAAATTTTTATTAAATATTTAACATTATTTATATGTTTAAATGTAAAATAAGACGTGTTAATTTAGTCAAAACTAGTGTCAACCAGTCACCTCGGAATTTTTATATCAATAAATCAGAAATCTATCGTTTATTGGTCTTTGATTGCGAACAGCATTGAAAAACGTCACAAAAATGAATGGTCACCGAATGTAAAATTCAAACTTAACAAATACAATGAATACATTATTTAAAAAAATCTGAATATGGTAGCTAAAAACGAACCTGCATCATTTAAATATTCAGATACATTGTAGAATTAATCTCTGGTCTAAAAGGTCCCTAAAAAGGTGCCTTCTACAGATGTGCGGATCTGAAATGGGCTTAGAGTGGAAGTAGAGAAGTCAAATACTTTAACACTGAAATAAAAAGTTTTTTGTTGTTTTGTGGAATGGTTGGAAGATATTACAATATATACTTACATATAGATAAATTACTGCTCTGGTTAAATAAATTAAAAGGAGAGGTATCAGAAATATGAATTCAAGAAAAATTCGACGAACGGTGAAATCGATGAGCTTAAATTGCCCATTACCTAAAGAAAAGATGTTTTAACCACTGCAGAAAAGAGTAATATGAATAATAGCCTTTATTTTAGTAGTAGACAGGGTGTGACCAGTGATTCAAATGGGAAAAAAGATTAAAGAAACAAACTTACAACGCGCGTTAACTCCTGTAACCATTAATCATGACAAAAACAATATTTCGTTACTTTCAGTAAAATTTAATATATGTCAATGAAAATATAAAAACCTTGCTTAAAAGATTGGATCAATAGCTATGTAATGAAATGACAAAAACACACCAAAAGGTTTATAGCCGGGTTTGACGACGAAAGTTTTCTAATTTCCCACTGGCGCGTGAAGATGCCTCCATAAAGACATTTTCTTGGGGCAGTAACTTATATGAATTGAAGTTTAAAATGTTTGTTTGGAGATATTTGCTTTAATAATAAACACGTTTATAAAGAATTACGTGGAAACTACGAAAGAAAGTTGTAAATTTTATTTAAGGAACATACAAGGATAGTACAGCATAACATATTCAGCATATTAGTAACTCTTCTGAGGTTAAAGTGGGTTAAATTAGCAAATTAATTCTGTTAATGCAAAGGATGGCATAGCCTCCCCTGAAAGTAACAAAATATGAACAACGGAAGAAAGATTTTAGTGTATTAAGGTACCAGCTTTTAAGGATTTTTGAGGGGTTTAACCTAGTGAAAATTATTAGGTTAAAATTTTACCTATTAGGGGTTTAACCTATCTGGATAAAGGGACGGATAAAAAGGACACGCCCCAAGTATCAAGCATGGCCTGTCAAAAGAAAACTAATTAGGGAAAAAATAAAATCTTAATAGATACAATACTCGCTTAAAATATTTTAAATTACTGTTATTGCTAAGGGCTAGCAAAATTACATCCTGTTATTTATTTCGCCTGATTACCTAGATAGGTAAACAAAAAATCATAGGAATAATATATTTTTATCAAGATTTCATTGGGGATTTAATTTGGTGGGTTTTTTAACGTTGGCTCAAGGGTTATTAACTGTGACCAACAGTTTTGATGAAAAATATTCAAAATATAGGGCGTGGGGGCTGATTTAAGACACACTCTGTAAATAAGCAAATTTAACATATTTTCTTATGGTTCTCCCCAATAGAATGGTACTTATTTTGCCATACAGTGGCACTTTAATCACACAATTATAATATCACGATTTATCAACGTTTCAAAATAATAAAAAGCGCATTTTTATAGCGTGATACATTTAGAAGGTAATAACATCTTTTATCTTGATCTTTTATGATTGTATGACTCTACATGACGTTAATCCCTATTTATATTCATCAAAGAGGTCATTATGTTTTTTTTTTGACTTAAAGCATTAGAGCCTGTGTTTTTGGCTGGATCAGTGTTTCTATTACGACGAAGGTTTACGTGGATCTTCGTATCAGCAGAACGTAAAAGCCAATATGTAGAAAAACCCACAAGCATTTTGGGACTCTTTATCTTGTGAGAAAAGGTAATATGTTACCTTATTACTTAATTACTATTTCAAAATTTATCTTAAGATCCATGCGCCCATCTTAACATTTAACCCACCACATAATAGTTTTATGTCCACGTTTCATACATGTCAATTCCATCATATTACTTTAATCAAAACTGTATTCTACTTTTCATGTTGTGTAAAATGTTTTGTTCGGATTTACTATCATGTCCCGCAGCTAAAACAAAATGTTACGAACATTAAAATGAAAAGAAATTCAATCAATTACATTACTGTGTAGGTAATGAAATGGTAATTGATCTATATTTGAAAAAAGTGAAAATGCTTTAAAAGGGAACTTGTATCGTAGGGACTACGCTACATTTTATAATTCGTGCTCTTGAGGTAGTGGTTTCGGCCTTTAATTTTTACCTACATTTTGTATCCTGTTCTAATTATACATAGCTTTTTATAACTACCCATGCAGCTATAAGGAAACACAACTAATAATGATGAACAACTCTATGTGAAAATCTGACTCAACCGTAAAGAATATATTAATTGAAAGTAACTGATTTGATTTGTTTGGAAATTGGAAATAAAAACCGAAATTAATGTTTGTTTTGAAATGCCCTTAATGAAATCAAGCTATATTAAATCAGTTTTACAAATAATCTTTATATATTCTATATCTTTATAGAATATACAACAATAATAACAAGATGTGTCAATTTCCTTGTGGAAAACGTTGCAGGTATTTCTTGAAACCTCTGAATTCGCTTTCATTTCAAAAGTTTATGCTGACGTTTAAACAAAATATTATAACCAATATTTAATAGGACACCGTCAAAAGTGTTAACCCCCCAACTAACTTTGCAACGAGTCATAGTAGGAAACCAAACCTGTACATACCTTAACTTAAATACTGCACTTATTTATTATAAGGCTTTGCCCCTGCCGCAGAAATTAAGTATTTTGGAGGTAGTTCCAACTGTTTAGATGTAAATCCCTATAGGACCCCCCATGTAGGACCCTATGTATATATTTAAATTACTTTTCAAATACATACAATGGCACAATTCGCAGCCAATATCACGTCCCTAAACCTAAGCGGCCGGGTATATCTACACTTTTGATTGACCCTGTAGATTATAAAAGTGTTTACTAATATGTGTGCTGTATACACATTTTTTAAAGTACATACGACACTTTGAACATTTTCTTTATTCCTTAGCTTTATAATATGTATTTGAATGTCTTCAATTAGTTAATGACCCTCCCTTTTGACGTCATAGCTGGCAGTAACGGCGACAACGTGGGGACCTTTGTCACATTTATCATTAAATTGCTTTATAAGTCTTGGAAGGCCTTATATTTAATAACTTAATGTCGTTTACTGTTTTGACCGTGCTTTACAAAAATCTATCCTGTCTATAAGTATATTAATTTTGTATCGTTTTAATTTACTTATCTTTCACTATGTTAAAGTAATATCAAGTAAAATAGATATATCTGTATCTAAATACTTTTCTGTTCCATTTGATGTAAGTATTTTAAGTTACAATTTTTACATGATTATAAGTTGCCTGGTAAGTTTGTGGGCTTACCAGGTATATTCTAGGTGTTATTTTTGGGTTTAAATAAATACATTTTTCATATATCTATGAACAAAATGGCTACAATTTTATATCTTCCAGGTGTTATGTCAAAATAACCTTTATGATACTCAGGTCAGTATTATAATTGATGCATTTTTGATCTTATTTCAATGAAGAACTTAAATAACATTCCACTGCACATTCAACTGCATTTGAGTATTCCACTATAAACACCGTTTACAAAACCTTAAATAAACTGAAAATCTAAATTCTTAGAGTCTTAAAATCTAAATTCTAGATATAATTTTTTTAATGCTTAAGTTGTAATACTGTTGGTTTTTTGAGGTATTATAATTTTTTATCCGTTCAAGTACTCGTGCAAATAATAGGTTTTATTACTGAACGCTACGTACTAACATGTACTTATGAATGTTATGATAATGTCGGGCTTGGTATTTAGTTAATTTTGCAATGGTAATTATATGATAATAGCGTTGTACGCTACGTGCTAACATGTACTTATGAATGTTATAATAATGTCGTGCTCGGTATTTAGTATATATATTGCAATTGCAATTAATTGCAGATTAATTGGTCTGATAATAGCATCAAGACTGCAAGTTTTATTCGTCCTTCGAATACCCAACGATGATTTAAAACGGTGAGTTCACCTAAATCAGAACTTTAGTATTTGGACCCCGTAATCCCAGCAGGTTGAATCTAATCTATTTAGTAGTCAGCCAAAGGGTGTGGCACACGTGTTGGTGTTTATATTATTCAGTTCTAAGAACCTATACATTTTGAAAAGCTATATATTTTTCTAAAGTGATTGTACCTAATTAATTACTTTATTAAATCAAATTAATTACCCTGAAATTCTAAATTAATTACCTCATTTCATTTTTACTATTAACTTAGAAATAAATCGTAATAAAGTCAAGAAACGCTTTTCAGGACTGTTATTTCAGTATTCCTTAAAAAAAAATATTACAACTATTATTGATATATTTTAATTTTTTTCATTCCTCAATATGTATGTAATTTTAAACCCTGAACAAAATAGATCACAAAAGAATTAACAAATAAATTACTAGCACCTCAAGAATTTGAAAGAGCAAAAATTAATCATTCCCTAGAAGTTATGACTTAAGGTTTTTTCTATTAAACTTTTTCTCTTTTAAATTTAAACCTTCTTGCATCAACATTTTCTTTGATTTTTATAATTTTTAAACTACTACTCTCCCTGCTCTGGAGAAAATTACACTTCACTCAACTCGAGCTCTTTAACTTGTTACAGAATAAGAGGGATAACCAACCTTTTTGGGTATTATGACTATGACAAATTTAATGCTAAAACATGTTATTGTTTTATAAACAGACACATTCGTATTTCAACACCACAGTGGCTTTTACACGTGTAACATCACCACCTCGATGTTTTGTACCTTAATGGCCACAGTTACCCACACGCGCTACTGTTGTAAATGACAGCACCTCGCATGTGCTGATGAATGATGGCTCTAAACCAATTAACTAAGTATTTTTTACGAATCATTTCCTAGAAAGAAAAACGGAATTGTTATTTATAAACTATTACCTTGAAATAGTTTTACAATTGGGCACTATCAAAACTACTCACCCTACCATTTATTTTCATTCAAGTAAACTCTCTGAAGTGTCAAAGCCTAATTAAAGAAGCATAAAAATAATTCTACGGTTAAGTATGATATAAGGGGTAGGAGAAAATATCAAGTCTATATCTAAATTATATTTCCGGATATGATTTTCAAATTATTCTAGAATAATGTTTGTAAGTTTGATGTAATTAATACTGTTCGGTATTCGTGAACAAGAAATTCTAAAAATATACTAGTTCTCAACAATTCAGTTCATTAAAGCGTTTGTAAACAAGAGACTGATTGATTTTACCAGATGAAATATACCTTGATCAAACCCTATATTGTAACATGTTAAATAATACAGCTTGTTGATAGATCGAAGAGTTAGCTGTTTGCAACAAATAAACTGTATAATAGCCTGGGGATGTGTTCAGCAAAATTGTGTTTTAATATGAAATATACAACAAGCGAATATCTAAATAGATATTCGCTCGTTATTTTATGCATCATACTTAAACTCAGCACTATACCAGGGAGCAACACAAACAACCATATGATAGTCGAGCGTTTCCTACGCTGATTATTTTTAGGTGTTGATTATTTTTATGCACTTGTACTTGTCAATTGAGACACTGTTTTTCACTATTGTTTTGTATAACGATTTAGCGTGTTTTGTTTTCTGAGTTTTATAATAATTATTTTTCTATGTTTAGTTTTACAGGTCCAATTACTAGATTTGTTACTATCGCAAACGATGTAATGTAGATAAGTATCCACTTCACAAATATGCTTAGAAATCATCTTATAAATTACATGTAATTTTATTTTGCTAATCAGTGAAGTAACAAACCATAATTTTCTTGTAAACAGCGTGAACCCCCAATGCCGATAAAGAATATCAAACAAAGAAACAGTGTGTGGTTTGGTATCATGGAACAATCACACAGTAATGAAAGTGCACCATTGTCAAACTGTATCGCCAATCAAAGCATTGCGCAATATCATTCTCCGACAACAATGACGGCACTCAGTATTGTGCCCATCTATGCACTTTGTGACAATATTAACACCTTGTCACTTTAACTGGTAACAATTCTTTTTATTTAATTTAATTATAGCTTTTGTCAAAATTAAAAGAGAAAAATCTAAAACGTCGAATACAAAATTGTGCAAAAGGGTTCATTTTCAATAACATTTTTCATATAACTTAATAGCTATTTGAGTATTCCGGGTGATGCAATAGACCTCTACAAATACGAACGATTGTAAAAACACAAACAAAATCTTGCAAGCTCGGTTTTGGGGTTTAGTAAAAGGGAAATACTTAAGTTTTTCAATCACGTAGTGCTTTCTAGCTGGACTGTTTAGCCGTACATCATTGCAGAAGTAATACTTTTCATAACTTTTACACTTTTATCTCCATGATAAAAAATAGAAGTTGAACATTTGTTATAGTGAATAGGACGAAAAAATATAATTTAGATTAAATTTCCAATGCATGGAACAAAATAAAGTGTAGCCTAACTAGGTGTGAAAAACTACACTAGCAAAGAAATTAGTAATTTGAGTCAGTTATTAGTAATTTACCACAAAGTAACAGCAAAACCTATAAGGTGCATATGTCAGTGCATACAATTTTAAGTGTTAAACGTAAATTTAACATCCGGGATAAAATTATCTACAAAATATTACAATATGTTAGTACAATTTTAAGTTTAACATGCAGGATAAAAGTATCCACAAGATATCACTATATAATTGGAAAATTTTATATGGTAGTTAACATATTCTTCATTTTAGGTTTATAAATGTATAATATATATTCAGTCTAGTATATACAGTATACAGCCACTTGTGTTACTGACTCACTCACGTTTACAAATTATTAAAGCCATACTTCCTGTCAAGCTAGAAGCTTGAAATTTGGCTCCTAATTTTTTTCAGGAGCGATTTGGTATAATTTGAATTAGAATAGGTTAGATTTCTGCGTATCATATTGTTTACCGGTATAAAATATAATTTCTTAAATCATTTCATTAATTTATTATCATTTTATTTTTTTCTAAGTAAAATTCCTTAATTTAGCTTTTATAAAATATATCTTATACACAATATATAAAATTATTTATGTAATAAAAGTAATGGGCTATGAACTTTGTTTCACACACATAACGGATGGTTATTTAGATTTTTCTTCATAAATAAAACCACAAAAACCTTGCTTTTGACAGTGGCTATATTAAATGCTGAATGTAGTTTTAATAGTAACATTTCTGTCGGGGAGGGTTATTTTCTTACACGCTCTCAGTAATATAAACTTGTTGCCACGATGAAATCAATTTCCACTATAGGCTTTAGTGTTTTTATGACAATTAATTAAAACTGGACTTTTCAACTGCAAACCTGTAAACTTCCTATAAACAAATTAGAAGGATTAAATCCCTATAATAGACCCTAACAAAGAAATCAGGAGTAAATTGTATTACCATGCTGAAAAGGCGCTTTTGATATAAATTCATGTGCTACAACCAAGTTAAAGTAAAAACGGAACAAGTTTCAAAGGGTCGCCTTTGAGTCGTTTGACGAACTATATTTTACGAAATACCACATGCAATTATGTAATGTCATGAAGCTCAAATTTAGCCTGTGTTTGATATGTTTTGTTCAGTTTATACACGTAATGAATTAAAGCGTATTGCAGTTGCATTGTATTAGTCAATGAGTTGAATCGCTTAATAAACTATTATTTTAAATGTGTAACAGCTGATGGCCTCCACATTTTCTGATCTTTTCGCCCCAGGCCCAAGGATAGACACTAATTTGCTTCACAACCGTTTTACAGCATGATAAAAACACTTTCGATCATAAACAGTTTAACGACTTTGACCACTAAAATATTCAAACTCAACTGTAGTTAAACCTTATTTTAACTAAAGCAATTATAATAATTTTAGTAGTTGAAATCTATAAATTATAAAGATAATATTTATTTTTAGATTTACACACTTGGTATACCGTTTACAATAAATATTTTATATGCAATTCTATCCATTTGTACATGCTACAGTAAAAACTGTTCACTATTATGCTGCAAAACAAAATAATTCTTTTTACTCTAATAATGTATCCAACAATTACGAACCCCTTTATAGTATTTTAGAAATCTCTAGGTTCAAGGATCACGGTAAAGAAGCTTGCACAGCTGTAACCAATTATAAACCATTTTGTTAAAAATAGGTTAATCTCACGGTGTTTTAATTTACCATATAATAACATCTGATCCCTGTCTAGATTGATAATAACTTACAGACGCATTTAATATGGTATTTATTTTTTTATTGGTCGAATTCAAAGAAACAGCAAGCACGTTTTAGATTTACATAAAAAGTAACATGAAAATTTTAGTATGTTTTTCCGAAACAAAAAAACATACAATTAAAAATGTCACTTTTATTGCGCACTTTGCACTTTTGGTGTACAATATACAATGAGCGTTAAAATATAAAAAAATGAGCCTTTGCACGTTTTAGATGACGTCACTTAAGAGCGGCCAGGAGTTATGACGTCATAAGTGATAATAATGGCAGCGGACGGAAACTAACACGGCAGTTACCACCGAGTGGACTCATATGTCTTGGGCAGCCTGATAAAATTGTGGAATGGAAATGTATATAGCTCATATGAGACTCTGTTATGTGTACTTTACGTATATTGTAAAGTACATATCAAATAAAAACATTAGACTGTTTAATCTCTGGTATCTGAAAGACGACATGTTTCTCCTCACAAGAAACAGGACTTTTAATGCTTGGTCTTTAAAATCCTAAAGATGAGCATACCTCGAGTCAAACTTAATTCAAAGGCCTTTGAAATCAGAACACAACAGTGCAGAACACAACTCGGCACATGAAAAGGTGGAACCAACCATTAGTAATTTATTGATGTTTTTCATTGTATCGAATACACAATTGCAAGTTATAATTAAATTTTACTTCGTGTTTCAGGAAGTATTTAATATATTTCTATTAAATGGTTTTACTTATTTTGATATATAATAACAAAATTATGAAGTTTGTCACACACTTGAAGTAGGCTACACTCTATACAAACCTTCCTATTCTTCGCCAATATATTTTATAAAAAAACTTGGTTTTCAATCAATATTTATAAAACATAGAGTTAAAAATGGTATGCCATTGTAATAAATAATAAGTCAACAACATTTTAAAAAGCTAAACACATCTGCTTAGTTTAACTTTCGATTTAGTTGTATAAAATCAAATATATAATTAAAACATGATTAAAATTGCTGCTCCATTGTACTTTATTTTATATGTATTCCATGAAACTGTCAAGGAATAGAATTACGTTTCTCCAGGTATTTAAAAAGACGGGTAACTCCTTTGGCACTTGTAATCCATCAAATGGGTTTATCCTGTCAGTCCAATGTAAATCCTATTCCGGCTAAAAAATCCTTTCTGTTTAACAGACTTAGTAGTCAAGGTATATTCAGGGTGGTTCTAAATTAATGGTATAACTTCGTAAGACTATAACTCGAACAATAAACGACCAAACATCATGACCAACGAGATTCTTAAGCTTTTTTGACAACACCTGAGAAAAATAGATGTATTACCTCTTAAGATATTGTTTATCTTGAATTACACTTTATATCCCTATAAATTAAATGAACTGTCTCTCTAAGATATATTTATTAGGTAAATGAGGAGGTACAAAGGTTTTTCTTACTCCGTCACAGGTAAAACATATTTTATTTGACGAAAAGCACACTTTACTGATGTCGACGACTTGGTTTATCCAAATTAGAGAATACAAAAAACCTAAAATTCGATAGCAGCCGTTTTACTTCCTACTAACCTGTCGTGACCAACAATATTGTGTAAGGCAGATAATTATGCAAGTAAATATCTTCGGGTGGTGTATAAAGAGTCAAGAATTTCCCCTTTTGATCGATCCTTACTTTGTCAAGATAGGACGTATAGTTCTCGATTTATAGAGTTACAAACTATAGCACTACATTAATCTATAATCACCCTGTATTTTGAAGTGTTTTATTTTATTTGTATACAGTGAGCCTGTGGCCTGTGGCCAGGTGTTTTATTTTATTTGTATTTATAGTGTATTACACTATGCAACTTTTCAATAGTAGGAGAAAAGTATAAATAAAATCAAACAATTTAAACATTAAAAAAAATGTTAAAGATCATTATGGTGTAAGTAAATAAAATATTTTTCTATCATAACTTAAATTTAAATACATTATACTATTAAGATGATAATATTTATGTAATTGCTAATAGATAGGAATGCTTAGGTGGTTCATGCAAGGAATTACAATTGAAAACTGTGAATAAATGCTATAGTTATACAGGGTCCTGGTTCCTAGGGGCGTTCTAATTACCTTGATACCTTTTGAGGAGAGTTTTATTGAATTGAGACAAAAAGATAAAAAAGGACCCGTCCGTTGTTATTAAGGACGGGTCTCTCGAACTTCGTTTATCAACTGCCTCTATATATATATATATATATATATATATATATGTTCGTAAATTAATGTAGTGATATAGTTTGTAACTCTATAAATCGAGAACTATACGTCCTATCTTAACAAAGTAAGGAACGATCAAAAGGGGAATTCTTGACTCTTTATACACCACCCGAAGATAGATCTCACATATTAATTTATTTACTTGCAAACAACTTGAAGTAATCGGCTTAAAACATTGAAAGTAATCAGATAAGAGACCTATTTTTGCATGGGGTAGAATATTGGCCCTTTTACATTTCAAGTCTTAACAGCTAAAACAACATTGTCATGAAACAATTATAAGTTTCGAAAATGATGCAAGGTTTCATTTGTACCTCCATTAGGCTCCATTGTACTGTAACAGATAAAGTGTACAATTTCATCTGGGTCTCATAAAAAAAAAACTGAGTTTTCCCTGAAGATACTATGTGCAAAAGGCAACGATTGAAGAAAAATACAAAAATAGGGAGTAATACATAAACAGACAATCGGAAAATAAGGCACTTCTGACCCAACACTATACAACAGAACCTTTTTGTCTTTGAAACAACGGACAAATTCCCAAAAAGTCCTCCAGGAGCATACATTTACATACATTAAATAAATATACAAATACATATGTACATATGTATGTATATTTATGAAATATAAACAAAAATAAAACTATATAATTTACCAAAAATGGTATTGTTAGGCCCGCATTACACTAACAACTATTTTATAGAATATCTTTCATACAAGATTTGATCTGACCAATCAAAATTCAAGTCAGCTGACTTTCAAAACAAAATCTTTAATTCTGATTGGGCAAATAAATCTTCTATAAAAGAATCTTTTATAAAATATTTGATAGTGTAATTCGGGCCTTAATAATATTAAGTAATAATGTTTATTTAATAATTTATGATAATATGTTTATTAAATAGTTTTTTGTGAGATATTGTTATGTTATATTATTACAGTTTGTATTTTAGAAGACTTCTTTTCTATTCTATTTTAAGAAAACTTAAGCTCATCAAGTATATTCAAGCAGCGTTTCCCGAAGGAGTTTTGCCTTCAGAGGTGATTTAAAATTTTACTATTTCGAACACGCCTCCTAAAAGTGTAATATCTAACGTTGGGGAGAGGTGGAGGTGGTGGTGGCAAGAGGTAGGCTTTATTTATCTATAAGGAAGTACAAACCAAAAACTTACTAAGCTACGTTTTTTACTTGATTTATATACCTATAAACTAAATAGTACTTACAGTCTTACAAAATATTTTCTTATCCTCATATTGACGAAATATATAATTTAACCACAAAAGGTAAACCTGCATCACTACACATGTTTTCATTAGTTTTTTTCTTATTTTTAGTTGGCAAACTAAAAGAACATCGACCAGTGTATTCAATGACATTTTTAAAAGATAAAATATATAATCACTGTAATTCCAGTGATTACATTTATTCCCCAGGCATCATTTAAACATGTTTATACCTAATACAATAATCAGTCGACACGAAGAAGCTATCGCTAAATAAAGATGCTGATGTACCAAACGCATTATGGTATTTATAAGATGATCGAGTTTTTTGTCTCAACCTAAAATACAATGTATAGCCATTTTATATGATAATATGGTTTTACATTCTAAATTTTATCAGTTCTGTCATTAGCAACTTAATTTATATATATTATCAAGAGAAGCAGCAATATACTTCATTTTTGTTAACAATTTAACATAAAATAACAATAAGACGGAATTTAATTAGAAATCGGAAGTGTAAATAATTCGATTGAAATATCGAAAAATTGATTGATTGTAGCGGGTGGCATCATTCAAAACATAGTGGCCTAAAAATATTACATAAGAAATATAAACAAACAAAGAGAGTAATAAAAATTAATTTCAAAAACTATATATATATAGTGTTAACAATATTTCCACCAATGCTCAAGTCAAACTGCCAATGATATTCATGATCGATCGATCTCTTCACCACTATTACTCACGTCAAATTATTATTTTACTGATATTCCAGATCAATCCTTTATCACGAAAAGTTGGCTTTAATAAGTATCTAACGACAGCCTGCGTCACAAGCCGGCAAGTAACTCTTGCGTGACGTAAAAGTTGTAAAACCAACTGATTATGTCTCCCTGTTGGCAGTGTGGTGAAAGATCTATTACGGCCAACTAACCCTTAGTGAGTAATAGTTTTTAATTATGTTTCCAACATGCTACATAAGAGTACGTTAAAGTCTTCATCTGCATAAAATGGAAGTTTTTCCATGTATTAGCTGCTAAATGTACACAATAATGCAGTACCAAAATGATATAGTTGTTTCACATTAATATTAAATATGTATATTGCTATTCAGTCGTCGTAATAAACATTGTATGTGAGATCTAAGTCCTGTTTGTGCTTATAAATAACTCCCACTTCGATTGTTGGTTGATTATGTCAACGTAGTACTTTCTCTAGGTTGGTAATTTTGCTAATAAAATTGGCATACTTTTGGTGATACTTCCCAAGCCACAGCACTTCTTAGCCACAGTGAGACATATTTAATTTCATCAGACCTATAGTTGTTGTGTCTCATATCTGCTAGATATGAATGCGGCACTCTGCCATACAATTAATTGTTTCTTAGTCGTTTTAAAAACCATTTTTACTTCCATGTTTTCATTGCAACATTACTTTTACAATAAAACTTCTAAAATATTCCTGAAATAATATTATGTTATTCAGCACAAGCATCTATACAAAACTATCGCTATACCGTTGTCGAATTGCACCATATTGTTGTATAATTGACGCCAATTCTTGGGGCCCAGTGTGGGGCCCAGGCGGTAGCAAAAACGGCTAGTGCGCATGTGCGACAACGCCTCGCTAGAGCGCAGCACTGTCATTCTGCTCTCAGCCGTCAACAATAGCGTGTCACTACATGTCGTCCTAAAAACATTGACCGACGGAACATTAACTCTTACTGGCGATTAATAATCTGTTTTAATTCTATTCAATAATATAAAATATTTCATTAGTATTTATTGAAGCGTTTTGTAACTGTGAACAACGATTAACAGAGAAACAGTAACTATGTGCGAGCTGCCGAACGTACGCAGGCCAGGCTAGTACAATATCGGCCGCCGCTGCCGCTACTACTCCCTCTCTACTCCCAGCCTACCCACTCCCCGCCCCATGCGCGGACTAGGCCCCAAGAATTGGCGCCAGTTATAAATCTGTACTACTATATCTCATGCGTACCACCTAAAAAAGTTATTTCTTAATACCGTTTGAGAAGTGCAGGTATTAATAAATAAATAAATTTGTTTACAAAACTTTATATATTTATCCTGGGGGAGTCTACTATCACAAAGCTGATTCTACTACCTTAACCGAGGCAATAGCTTATTATTGAGGCGTTAGGCCAGTAAATCGAACGTCGCTTAATCAAGCTTCTGGCTTGGCTATCTAATTTATGTCGCCACGATACCTCGCTGTCTTACATCAACGCACATGCCTAGAGACCAACGGTGACAGTCAGTTGATGTTTCAAATAAATAAAACTCAAAACGAATGAGAAAATTTAATTAACAGTCGAGCCTACGAGCTCGCCCTGAATTTCACCCTTACCAGATAAAACTGCAGATTTACAAGTTTGATCCGCCAGCAAACAGGCGCTAGAGGGGTTTATTCATAGGCACGATTGTGACATCGACCGTAATTTTTTGTGATTGGCTGTAATACAATAGGATAATTCGTATTCATTTATAATGCGAGTATAAAACAACTATACTAACAAGAATTTTTCCCACGCAGATGTTTCATGAAGGTTATATTGTGGTTTTAAAAAACTATCAAACTATAAGGCTAATTCAAGTTAGTTAAAAAAAGTAGGTAAGCATTGCACGGTGAATCTATTTCAACTTTTTTCTATATTTTCTAGAAAAGTTTGAAATTTTGATAACAATTTATATTAAATACCTCTCACGAAAAGTTTTATTGATAATTCGAAGTTCAATGAACTGGATATTTTAGCCTGCAAATATTTATTTGTATACTTTTACTCAAGAAAAATCTCAAAATTACTGATGATCCTCTTTTTTAGTCGTTCATGCAGTGCTAAAAAACGCTCAAAAATTATATTTTTCCGAAGGACACATTTTGTTAGTCAACCGTCCATATGATTATTTGCAGGCTAGTAATATTCAGGTCATTGTATGTCAAGAAAGAATTTTCAATATCAAAAAGTGTAGTAGAAAATGCTGCGTAGAACATTTTGCGAAATCAATTTCTATTAATAGGAGAACCTAATTTACACAATAAAAACCAATTTTCTATACCAAATAACACTACTGAATTGCCATAAGTATCAAAATTTGTATATCCTGATCCATTCGGTTTTGTGTATCAATCAACTTTCAGACCATTTTGCCGTAATTATTATTTTCATTAGCTAATATCTATGGTCTTAGTCCCTAAATTAGGAGATATAAAATTACGCTCAAACATTATTTCACGTGCGTATCGTAGGCTGCATGTTTCAGTACTGGAACGACAGCCGTAAAACACACAGACCACGTTTGACTACTCCGAAACTTTCCCCTGATGGCTTCAAACGAGAAAACTATCTACGGTATGCAAACTGCAATCAGCAGCAAGGCCTGAAGTCTTCAACGTATTGTTTGCATCATTAGCATTGTAAATTATGAAGGGAATTAGTTTGCTTTATCGTCCATCGTCAACAAATATTGTTCTTTCTAAAAAAAAAAAAAAAAATTGTGGGACTTGAGCCAAACTACTGCATCAAAATTCGTCACTTATTTCTTAGTTGTACTTAAAATCATTCCATTATTTTTTTAAAGAATTCTTACCATTTAAATAATACAGGAGGTACTAAATATATTTTTAATGAATTTTATCGCTGATTTTGTTATAATTTTTATCGCTTGAATAAGGTTGATGTATTTTTTTTTCAATCAGCAATTTAAATAATATATGTTATCTGCACAAGCGTCAAATATGTTCATTAAAAATTACCAGTCAGAAAACAAAAGGCAAGATTAGAGACGGCTTTTCCTACCAATTCGACTAGTACGCAGGCCTTTGTAAATTTATGTCGCCTTTTTTAAAAACATCACTGAAACAACTATAAAAAATCAAGTAGCTGTATGAATAAAGTATTCAAAAATGTGCCTTGAAAAGGAGTTTTCTCAGTGAAGCAATATATGTACAGAATACGCAGAATGTAATACTACAAATATGTTTGTAAAATATTTTTGTTTACTGTAGCATTTCCTCTTCCAATAAAATAATGCAGAGATTCAATAGGTAATTTACCATTTACTCAAGAAAAAGATGTTACTTAAGCGTTGTATTTTCTATTACGATAAATGATAATGACGTTTAAAAAAACAGAATACAATAGCTAATTTAGCTTCTATTACCAATTTAAATGTAAAGACCTATTGTAATAAATATGTATTAAAACGTATTGCAAGTATTTACCCTTCCCGCATACAAGTACATACTGTAGGGATTTTAAAAATACTTTCCATTTACAAAATAATAAGGTTTTAGTTTAGGATTGTACTTCCTATTACGATGATGGAATACAATGTTATTGTAAAAGCAGAACATAAAAGCCAATTTTGAGGAAATTCTTCAATGGAAAACTCCTTATTTTATAAGAATTGCCACCCTATCAACTAGGGTTCAATCACTGAGATATTTAATTTTATATTGATTTAATTATTAACTTAACAGTGTTACTGTCCCGTACTTGAGATATTCAATTTTATAATTAATGAAACAATAGTTTTTTAAGTAAAAAAATATACATATTTTGCATAAAACTGCATATTAAATTGTTCTTGCTACTTGTCAGAATATATTTAAGTAATTCCTCTTAAAATCTTCGTATTGTGTTCTTAGACCACAAAGAATTGTATTAAAAAGTTCTACAGGAACAAAAGCCAGATTTGTGTTATAATCCGACATTGACAACTTAATTCAGATATAAATATTTTCTAGTAATTTTTAATTAAGTGTTTACTGTTTTAAGTTCTTGAGTCGGAAGACTGGTTTATGCAAATTTTAGGGGAAACAAAGTAAAAACGAGAGAGCAAAGTATAAAAAAATGTGAATCACCTACTATAAGAAACTATTGAATATCATTTCGAGTGCAAAAACTGCCGCTTTATCGGGCGACGAATGAAAATATACAAAGAAAAATACAACTAAAATTAGCATATAAAAAATACTACAATTTTAAAACAATTTCACTATAACAGCTAGAGCGTTAAATTCATGGAAAATTTTAAGTCTTAATGAGAATTGTCTTTACCAACGGAAACAGTACGCAGTAATTTTCATTTCATTTCATTTCATTTCATTCATGCTATGTAATTAATTTACCGTATAGCTTAAAAGTACAGTGCAAAAACTATCCTTTGTTCAAAACAGCATCAAAATTGGAAAATAATTACTTTAAAATATAAAACATGCTCACGTTCACAGCTGACCCCACCTATGTAGGTCAGACGGCCCGGCTCTACACCACGCCACAGCCCTGCCACATTCATTACCTCAGCGTACCTCACCTTGTTCATTAGAGTTCAACAACAGTAGCGATTTAACAGCTTTTTAACATATTTTCAATTCGATTATACGTATTTGTGTTTTAAAAGTTATAAATGATCCCTTAAATTTGTCATGTTTTGATGAATTTCCTGTGATATATTGGACTATTTTCTTCCTTAATTTTGAAAATGATTAAATTATCCAATTCAGTTGAGTGGTGAAACGTTTTAATGTTGATTACGTTAAAATATTTATGTGAACGAATTAATGTTTAGCATGCTCATGTAGCCTATATCAGAAAAGTATAAACAAGGTGCACCTAAGAAGCTCATGTCGTTCCAGATTTATTTCAAACTAGTTTGTACTGACTAATATACTGCCTAATTGTTGTAATTATATTTCCGGAGATGAACATTTCCTCTTTATAACAACTAGATTACTATTGCACCTTCACTTAAGCAAATTTTATCCTTCATTAGTATTGTATTGACTCGACCCTTGAAGGGCGTAGCACTTAGAAAAAAATGTAAACTCTGAGACTATTGGGAAAACGTACGCATCGCTTCCTTTTACTTTACACATAAATCTTTTGAGTTTCGGTTTAGTGGTCATTAAAAACTGATATTTTCAACTGCTTATTAATATATTAGATAAAGTAATAAAAAAACCTGACTGTTGTAAAATATTGAACAGTACGATTCCCCCACAAGAGAAACTCTTCAACTTTATTTATTTTATACTCATGTAATACACAATATTTTATACTGATTCATCTTCTCCATATACTTATTTATTATGCTTGTTCTTTTTGTGATAAAAACTCCCACAGCTCTGAACCGATATTTTAAATTTATGAGTCTTTAGAAAGAGCTCAGAGTTTGGGATACAAGATTTATGAAGGTCAGACATAAGGAAAAAAACTCTAATAACGTTACGATTCTACAAAAGATGAAACATCTAAATAAAATTTCCGAGAAAAGCTCGTTATGATCAACACCAAAGAAGAATATTTAAGTATCTGCCAAACGCTACCCTACTAACAACCCCCTGATAATAGATCTTGACGCACAGACTTCGTTCGTCAGCATATTCTCCGAATCTTATTGAAGCCCACAGTGCCATCCTAGGAAGGATATGAGAGAAGAGGACATGTAAATGTAAATGTAAACATAGTTTTTTTTATATAATAGAATGTAAAAGTAAATAAAAACAATGAAACCTGTTGAAACATGTTGTGCTGCTAGGCTGTAGGTGTCCATTAGTTATTGTTTAATATATATATAAATTATGAATATGAAACAATTGAATATATGACAGAACAGTTAAACTGGTGTTAAAATGTGCCCTTATTCGTTTAAAATAGTAACTAGCGGAGAATTCCACAACAAATCAGCAATGCTACTGCAAGATTGTACAGTCCTGTGTTAGTTACAGCACAAATGGAACTGGTCAACTTGCATTGCAGCTGTGAATGTTTCTGGCCTAATTACACTTTGACAACAGTTGGACGTTGACTAATGCATTTGGCCACGTAGCTGACTGAACCGCAGTTATTAGTAGCAGAAAACCAATTCGGCTTTCAATGAAATATTTGTTTGTGCTACATTTTGTGAAAAATTTATGAATATTTAGAAAGTTCAAAGTACTATTCTTTACGGTATTTTTTCCACTTGACCTTAACAATGGTAAGGACATATGTTGTTAAACAAGATCATTTATTTATTTTTTACGGCTATACCACTCTAAGATTGCCATACAGTAAATAAATTTAAATATATAATAGATGTAATATATATATATATATTAATAAACATATATATATGATAATTAGTAAATAGTTCCAATTTCTTACAGTACTGATTTTTGTTGTTGAGTAATTTTCGTTTAGTATGTGCTGTAAAATATCTTTGTACCTGGAAGTTAGTTGAATGCAATTGTGTGTACCTATGTTTTTTTTTAGAAAAAGTCTTATAGAAAAAGTAAACAATCTAGCTACCATATTTTACTATCTTAAATATATAAAACATTCTTACCACACGCGAGGGAAATTTAATTTTACAAAACATAGTACGGAGAGTCTGTGGAAGCAAGCTGCCAGCTTCCCCAACTCATTAGTATACCCTATTGCAAATAACGGTTACGTTTTGTTGTGTAACAGTTTGCAGATAACGAGGTTACATTTTCACAGAAAAGATTAGTTTCATTATCTAATTCATCTATAAAAAATGTGATATTTTTATTACATATTTATTTTTACTGGTAAATCACGATATTCAATTGTCTTCAAAGGTAAGATCATACGTTTTCCGTATTTATACGACGCGACTGTCAACATCAAACGTGACAAAAGGTAAGAGCAGGTCATCAACGATCAGGATTCCAGGGGAAATTATACAATGTGAAATATATAGCAATTACTTAATATAAGGTACACTCCATATTTCATTTTATTTCTAAAGCCAACGAAAATATTTTTGATGGATCCGCCACTTCAGTATTTATTTATATAGAAGAGAATGTATAGTAGTTATGAAATTTTCTAACTTAGCAATTTATGTAATTTATAACAGTTAATATATTTGATTAAAAGTAACTTACAAATACAGTGATTAAAAAAATGTTAACCTTATAAATCTGACTTTAAAACTAAATCAAAAGTTAAATTGATTCGCATAATAAACTTAGGCAATACATTATCTAAGTATGCCCAAATGTCGCAGTAATAAATAGCCTAGTTAATTGAAACCTTACGATTTATAGCCTAAGTTCTTAAAGTATCCGAAGACATAATTAACTTTGAATGATTTCATTGCAAGATTATTGTAATTCATAAAGTTATCTTCAACTTAACTTCAGGTATTTCGCTGTTTCTATTGCTTTACTTTGTGCTTTGCAGCTTTTACTTGCAATAGGGCTTAATCTTTCGGAAAATACCTTCTATTTTTTTCAACATCATCACTGATTAACCTAACAACAACAGTTCAAGAATTTCCGTTTTAAGCATGGAATAAAAACATGGTTATCCTTCGCAAAAAGTTCAGATCACAGTTGATGCAGCCTTTTCTGTCATTAAGGTGGATTTTGTTAAGAAAGTTTTTTTTTTTATTAAAGGGAAATACTGTAACTTCCTTGAGTAGATTTAGCAGCGAATTTGCCCCTATAGGGAAGTTGCTGTTACCGTATGTGGCATGAAAAGTCTTAAGTAGTGACCACTGTAACTTTTAATTTTGATTCCCCTAAATCCCAAAAACACCGTTCGTTCATATATATATATATATATATATATATATATATATATATATATATATATATATACCTGCCCGTAGGCACGATAACTTTCGTATAAAAAATCCGATCGAGATGGACATTCGTGTAGAGCGACATTTATTACTTCAGTTCGAAAATCAGCACGATTAGTTAACTCTAAGAAGGGGCTTTTATCTGTTTTGTTTTTTAATTCAATACCTTATTGTTAAGTTTAAGCCAAATTTATTTTCAAAATTGGATTCAGCTCAAAAAATTAACATTTTGAATTATTATTCTATACAAATTCGCAGCTTAGATATTGAACGTGCTAACACAGTAGATTTTATAATATTATTTTTTATATTTCCTTTAAAAATGTATAATTACCGGTTTTTTAGGGAAAATACCCAAAAGCTGCATACTAATTACTATAAATTAATACATTTAGCCTCATGCAGGGATTTATTAAATAAAACTCTGAATATATGATTATAATTAAATTATCAGGTGAGTGGTGCATTAGTCTTTATTTTGAATAGTTAGAGTTCATTTATCATGAGTTTGCAGAAAATATACTATATTAAAAATGAAAATTATTTTAAAATTTTACTAAGAAAGTATGTGCATCTGTAGGGGGGGGGGGTTTAAACTGCGTAAAATGTAGCGTAATATGTGATATGTTTAAAATGCTAAGGATTGGTAATATGTTTTATTGAAATTGGCGGGAAATGCAGGTCTGCTGCTACAGGGGTGTTTTAATTATTGGACTAATCATACAATTGAATTTAGTTTGTTCATGAGATTATATTATTTGTTTGTTTTGAATTCATTCAATATACGTTTGCTGACATTTATTTACCATAACGTTGATTAAAAACTTAAAGACTAAGAATTATATAAAAAAGGTATAAAATACCGATGAAAATCAATGTGATCCCCTTGTTGATATTCCTCCTGTTTAATGCATGAATGATTAAATGGGCGATTCTTTAGAAAGTGGGACATTTCATGTCCCAACCGGAAATCATCATTTACAAATAATTTTATACTAAATCAAATAGCGTTTTCCGATTAAATTAATAGTAAAGAAATACATGGGGAATTCCATATTCCTGAGTATTAAAATTTCTCAGGCATATGGAATTTCACTAAAAAACATTAAACATTAAAATTAACATTAAAACGTTAAAACATTGATTAGTCAAAAAATAAGAAACCCGCTCTTTGTAATTCCTCTGGCATGTCACTACCTTGAAATATGTCAGAGTTTGCTGACTATGATACACTTTAAATAGTTAAAAAATGTAAAAAACAAATGTATTTTGTTACAAATTATACATATAGTGTCATATTTTATTTGGGCATATTTTGTCTACCTATTTACTAATATAAAACATTCACTTTTGTCCCTTGATTTTACTCACCATTCCTCTGGAAAACTATTGCTGTCAGATATAAAAAGAGGGAAATTTAGTTGGCAGAGGGAATACCATGAATATGTCCAAAGGTTTGGCAACACTATTTCCTTAAATGCACATGATCAGTAGTTTTCTGACGTTAGTGAATGGTGGATGAAGCCTCACCTGCTGCTGGTCACACTGACTCTCATCATTCCTCTGGTATGTTTTTATTTAAATTCATATTGCATTTTTTATTAAAAGCTACGAACCTAAACGTAGTAGATAGAAGTTTATCATAGTTATGTATTTTTTTATTTAATAAATATATTTAATAGTGTAAAACCTAACTTAAACCTGTAAACATCATTCCTCTGGCATCCCTGTGACAAATACTTGTTAGATGAATGACATGAAGACCAGAGGAATGACGAAATCGCAATTCCTTTGGCAAACTGTCATTCCTCTGGCTACAAAATTATATATTTTTTCTTTATTTAAAAAGTCCAAAGTCAAATATTGCTAAGGATTAAATGGTAAATAGATAATAATCTTGGAAATTTCAAGTCATAAATATCGAATATAGATATGGTGTTATCCTCTGGCAAGTCGTATCATTCCTTCGGTAATCATTTTTTATTTTCTGTTGACAAATAAGAAAAAAAATTATTTTTCAAGCGTTCCTTCTGAAAAAATAACACTTCAATATGAATTAATTAGACAATACCAAGAACAGACATTAATTCCAAAAATTTTTTTTGCCAATTATTGGCATATTAAGTCCCATTTTTCAGAGAATCACCCAAATATACTTTTTAGTAAACTATTTAAAAAACAAAAAAATACTTTTCGCTATACCGCTGCGAAACTGGCAGTTTTCATTACATGAGTGGCGAGCCTAAAGACGCTCTTTTTGCCCCAGGAAGAAAAAAAATAAGCTGATCTAAAGGACGTCAGCTGTTTGTCTACAATGAACTGAGACTGCAAACGTGTGTACGTCAGCGCCGATGGTAATCTATCGATTGCATCGAGAGTGGTTATCGGTTTTTATTATCAATTGTAATTCATTTTTGCAAGGTTGTCGATTTAATCGATTTGTAAAACTCGCTCATTTCACTAATCGATAGTTTAATGTGTTCGATACATCGATAGTTGTTCATTGTTGTCAGTCTAACCAAACACACATGAAACACACAATCAGCTTTTTTTATAGCAAAAAAAAGATTAAAGCCTCTTTGAGAGATATTTTTAAGTAATATTTTAGTTCTAATAAGTAGTTAGCCTGTTGTGTTGAGTGGTAAAACGAAAAATATAGTTCGTTGCGCCGGCCTAAAGCTGCTTTTCGTTATGCAGTAATCTTTCAGAAAAAAGACACATACAAAATAAGTCCTATGGAAATTTTCTGGGTACGCAGGTTTGCTTCGACGAAAGTTTTTTCACGCTACACAAGTCCAACTGTCCTCGAATTTTTCTTAGGATTGTTTATATCGCCTGGGACCAAAGAAATACATTGGGTCCAGGTCATCAGCTGGCTTTTGCCTTTAAAGTAGTCGAGGACAGTGGAAAAATATACGAGACTTAGCCCCGAGTCATCTCTCAGAGGTACGAGGGTGGCCCTCTGACGAAGGACGATCGAATCGTACCTTGAGAATCGGTAACAAAAATATAAGCTGGGACAACAAAATGTCAAACCCTAACTATGTGAAGCAAGGAGTCCAACAGGGATTCGTGCTAGGACCCCTGTTTTTTTGTGTCCATAGTGTCCATAGATTTTGTGTTTAATGTGGGGGTGGCGTTCTGCTCTTTGCTGACGACACTACCCTTTTCTAGGCATGCCAACCCACTAACTGCTGTGGCCAAAACTAGATAATTGTATGAAAATTGCATCTCAGTGGTTTATTGATAACAAGTTGTCCCTTAGTGATGCTAAGACCCAAGAAATCATTATCAGTCTCTGTAATAATCATGAAGTCGGTGATCTTGTCAAATTGATCTTGTCAAACTGTGTTTTTTTAACGTTTAAGTCGTTTGAAAAGTTGCTTTTGTATTCATAATGACTACTATTGGTTAAGATTTTCTATCAGTTTTTATTGGTTATACCTGGAAAGTTTTACGCTTAAAATATACGCTTTAAATATTTAAAATTTTTGACTGTCCATACGATTAATATGATAAAAAGTGATTAACTCCTTTAATTATTAATAATAAATTAGGTATTGCACCGTGAGAAAATACCATAGATGTTACAAAATATTTTTTTTAGAAATTATAAGATAGTGATGATGTTAAATTGTGTTTGGTAATAATTTTAATTAGATGAATATATAAGCTGCATTGCAGCCAGACGTATTTAGTACTATTTTTATTAGCTACTACTTTTAAGGAGCAGAAGTCGTTTTTACAATTAATTGAAGTCTCGATCAATCATGTGGAGTTATTCTGTCGTTATGACTCAAATACCTTCGCGCATTAAATAATAATTTTTTACTGAGAATTTGAATAAAATTAGGCTACAATTTTGTGGTGTGTTTAAAAGAAATAAGGAAATGCTATCAGTTTGCAAATGGTTAATATTTAAATTACACAACCAGTACAAATTATTGAGGAATAATTTTCAAGAACTTAGGCCTATTTTTACCATCGAGTCTGCATGCATTTTTATCCAATCAAAGTTGGTATTATGGTATAGATGTATATATCGCTCTACAATTTTATACTATTTATCACTCTGAGTAAATACGTAACGAATAAATATTTTGGCGTTTCAAGGAGCTAATTTAACTGTTTCATATTTGGTATTAAAGTAAAGTGTTTACTTTAAGCCAAACAAAATGTTATTACCGAAAATGTTAAAATAAAAATATGTGCCATTTATAACCAAAAAAGCCTGACCATTTTTTTCATTTAGGTTGCTAACGAAATTGCAGTTAAAACCAAATATTCCCAGTAAAGTTTATATTGTTTTAGAGTACTAATAAGTATCTACATAGAATTATAATTTTGTTACTTCAATTCCCAGCGATGAACTTTTGATTGTGATCCGTATTCCTTGATTACCAACTAGTAATAATAATTATTTGACTAGTTCGTTAAAAAAACAACGGTACTTTCAATAATGAACACGTTGACAAAATAACTTTCAAATTTATATAATGAATTAGCATGATATTAAGTTATTAAATCATTTTAGACTATTTTGTAGGATAAAGATTAACTTATTTTTTGTGGTCAGAAAGAACATTACATATTTTAACTAGCAATCTAATATTTTTTTAATTCTTCGAAACTTAGTCATTAACAGAATTTTTGGGTAAAGAAACAGCCTTTATAACGTTAAGGACTTACAAAAAATAAGTAGGACTTATAAAGAACTGTAATCATTTTCGAACTAAACATAGCAGGGAAATGCATCACAATATTCAACTATGACAAAGGTGTCTTTCATTTCATGCCCGGCATATTCGCTTCGGTTTTGCGATGCTTCACAGTTAATGTCGCTTTCCAGACCGGTGATCGCAGTCAAAGGCACGGCGCGTCATGCAGCAATGTGTGAGCCCTTTGAACCGGGCGAAAACTTTATGTGCGAGACACAGTTCAATGTAGTGCGGATTTGTCTTGCGGTATTTATAATGTTGTTCTTTAAAAGTTTACTGATACATTTAACTTGGTGGAGGTACAAGGGAATGCAAATGAATGGGGTAGTAATGGGAATCATGATGATTCTACGCATAAATAAACTTTGTGATGAATATACGTCGATTTTCTTTTTCAAGCCAACATATCAGCTCATACCGGTTAAACTTACCCCATAAACTTAAAAGTTCTAATAACAATATTAATCACTTTACAGTAGAATCAATACAGCCGTGAAGCGGAAAGGGAAGGGTAGTTTACATACTTATAATTCGTCATTGACTGGCCAACCCAACGAAGGCAGGCGAAACACACAAGATATTCTGAAATCTTCGAAAATAGTCTATGTTTCACTGTCTAGCGGACAGTAAATAATATTTTAGAAGAATACAAAAGCAACAACAAACTAAATGATTTTACCTTTGAAAATCGACAACGTCACAAAAAACAAAACAAAATGTTTCGTATGATGATATACTCGAACTTGACCGGACACTGTGGACTATACTCGTTCGTTTTTGTGAGGGAGAAGCCTGTCGCTAATGAATTATCATTGCAATTTTCATTCTTCTCCCATTTTATAGTAAAAATTACAGTTTCTTGGTTATTATAAGTCTAGTTGTATTAATTTTACTGTAGTATAATGAGCTGCTGTTGTTCCCTTGATAAAATGTGACTAATAGATAATAAGCTGAACTGATTTATCTGTTAAAATATGTTATATAGTGACCTCACATAGTGAATCGTTAACATATAGAGGGTATCCTTTCTAGTTTGCAGGATATGAAGATATAAAAACAGGATTAATTCAAATTTTGGGGGAGAGAGGCCAGGGTAAGCGCCTCAGGTAGTAGGGGAAACCCTTCTCCAATACCGCTGTGAATCTACTGCCTGGCAGTCGTACTGTGGTTGTGCCACAGCCTTCCCGGGGTGCCTCTGATTCGCGAAAGGCAGCGGCTCTAGACTTGTGGTTCGGTAGAAAAAAAGAACCCGCCAGAGTGTGGCTTGGGGAAGCCTTGGCAGATCTCTGGTAAGTAGCTGTTAAAGGAAGCAACCTAGATGGATGAGGCCCGGAGTGTGGTTTGGGGAAGCTCCGGCCGATCCGTCTCACATCTCCGGGAGGATTCCGTCAAAGGAACGCAGCCTAAACAGTGAAGTTACCTCCAGAGTGTGGTTTGGGGAAGCCTTGGCAGAACCGTCTCACGTCTCTGGTAAGTAGCTGTTAAAGGAAGCAACCTAGATGGTTGAGACCTGGAGTGTGGTTTGGGGAGGCTTCGGCCGATCCGTCTCACATCTTCGAGTGGTGCAATGCGTTCTTAAATGGACGTACAATCATGCCCTTCTTCAGGGGACCGATTTTCATGACAGATAAACTTTCAGGCCAAGATTTAATAGTAGCATCTTTAAAAGATTAAATTTTATTTGAAACCTCAATGCCAAATATTTCAAAGAATAGAAGCGTGACTGAGCTAGTAAAAGTTAAATCAGAAAATATTGTAACACATTTATTCCTTGATTTTGAAGTAAAATTTATTTTTATTTCCCACATTTGTTAACCTGTTACAGTGCCTATGTTCGGCATAATAATAGTCACCAAAACATTTGAATTAACAGAGGTATACAATTACTATCATATACATGTCTTCCTTGGTAACAGGCTTATAAAACTTAATAACTTATAAGTTTAAACTTATAAGTTTAATTTGTTCCTAAACTAACTAAAATAAGCAAAAAAAACTTCGTTAATTTAACTAAATCATGCAGTGCTACAAAGTTACTATCTAGTAACAGTTGCTTTCACACTGACGTATCCGGTGCATGGCCTACTGTCGTCTGTGTCCTGTATAATACAGTTACCGTTGGTTGCAACAATATACACGTTATGTGTACAATGACACTTGGCTACTTCAGCACATATGTTAACTTTGTTTATGTTGTGTAATACTTGCCGCACTATATTTTAGCTTTTGATTATGAGGTCAGCTAACAAAACAAGGCAAACACGTGTTTTTTTATATTTATTAAAAGCTTACAATTACGGTAAACGTATTTGTAATGTATAAATAAAAGTCATAAAACCTAAAAAAAACATAAAAATTCAAATGTTTATTTTAAAGGTTTATAATAACCACTGAACCACTGAACCTTTAAAATATCCAATAAATGAAAAATCAATGACAAAAAATACTAAATAGCACGGACACAAAAAAAAATTTAATCAAAATTAATTAAATAATAACTATTCTAGTTTAAGAATATAATAGTTTCTCATGACTTTTAAATATCCTGTAAAATTTTGCCGGTTTCAAAGTGTTTTTAAAATAAAAGATATAACATGAAATTTGTTCAATTGTATTTTTAACACTTTAAAACGGCAGTATATGTTTAGCTTCATTTGCAAATTGTTTTTTATTAACAGCTGAATATTATCGTAATCAAAGAACTGTATCTATTGCGATGGAACATCAGCTAACTCATCAAAAATAAGCTCAGTGTATCGAATTTTAAGAATGCATGTTCAGGTAGAATCAATACATACGACATCGAGCCAACATATCGTAAGACAGTAAACTTGAATTTTATATTTGAAAACACCAAGCAAACTCCCACTCTAACTAACAAAGGTAACTGAATTATTACCATCCATTCAGCAAGGATCTATTTTTGCGTTTAATGTATAAAAATTTGGTATGCAAAAGAAAACATCAAAAAGTTACATAAGTATTTATCGATAAAGTTTGTAGTTTTTGCCGAATGTAGTACGTCAAATCAAAATAATATTTTCCTAAAAAATACTATATTGTACAGTAAAAAAAAAACAATAAAATATTTTGCATTCCTTTTTATCTTAAATTATCCATCTCAAGTATTTTTTTTATTTTTTGTTACATACAAAAAATTAAGGAAAATTCCATGATTGTGTAAACCTTTTTTCAACATTAACAGTAATATGATGCATACAATCTTTTATCAAGGGCATGAACACTCAAGGTGAAGTTTGAACAGGTGTTTTCAAACAAAGGTCAATGCAGAAACACGCTATTCATTGTTTCAATATCATAAAATAAGGGAGAAACAACAAAAGATCCTCACGCAATCTTGGGTAATTCCTGAGATACGTTCAAGTTCAGGTATTATTCTCTTCTCCAACGGAGAATTTATCGATATAAAAGCTTTGTCATCAAAGAAGGGCCAGTTTCATATTGAATCCGGGCAATACAAAGGTAATCCATTGAGTCGCATGACTAATCTACTAATTACTAACTTTTTTCGTGAAGTGAGGCTCCAGAGCAGTAAACTGCAAAATAATAGTTGCTTTATGAACACATGTCCATAAAGCATATCCATGGCAATTTCGTATATCACGATAAAAATAAAATGTTGACACCTGGAGAGTTACATAATAATAAGATTCATTTTTAATATATAACAATAGTACTTACAAAACGATTCAAATCTTGGCTTCGTAATGAAGCGAATGTTTTTAAATTTGCATAAAATTAATTGTTTTCAAATAAGAGGGAAAAAATTACAATTTAGCCCATTTTAATTTTTTTTACAGTGCATGGTTCCAAAAAATATAAAACATCCTATATTCATCATTAGAAGTCATCGCCTGGAAAAACAAAATAATCTAAAATTAAAACTAAACCAAACTTTTTTTATAAGGGATTGTATCGAGCACCATTTTTTGGAAACAGATCCAAACAGTCCAAAAAAATATACCCAGATTTTATTGGGAAAGAAGCTGAAATTCCTGAAGATCAATACGTTCTCCATTCGTAATATCTCAAAACTTATAAATATATCTGAATAACTTTCATTTGTCATACTTTATTTATCTTTGATAATTGAATATACCTGTTTTATTTTATATAAGGCCACATATTCCATGCACATTATTCCAAGACTTATGGACGAAAACGATCACAAGGAAATGTCAAAGGAAAACTCTGCGACTTATTTATTTATCTTGTTTCCTCTTGCTTTTGTTTTATGTAACTGATGTACATTCCTTTCTTGGATAATAGCGTGTGGAGCCATAACCTTGTCAGAGCCCTCTCAAATTACTTGAGTCCTCCTTCACTTCCAATACTCGAATACGGTTTGAGCTTCTGAGGAAATCGGACATCAGGTAGAATGTAGAATAAATATAATTTAATCTGAGATAAGGAAAATTAAAAAAAACATCGTGAAAATTAGGAAAACTTACAATTTTATTCGAAAATACATACATTTTTACTTGTTTTGAAGGTTGTATTTTTACTAATCTGATTTAAGTTCCATTTTAGGACGAAGAAGACGGTTGATTCAATAAAACAATAAACAGTATCAGAAAAATGACACCAACTTTATCCCATGGTCATTTAAAACCAGAAAACTCATATTATGAAATAAAAGAAATTAAAACATAATTACCACACAAATATATAGAAAATGTTATTAAAACTGTTAGTAACTAAAGGAGATATCGGTTTTGAAATAGCTGCCACATTAATAACATTAGACAAAGTACTGCGTTTACCGTGAAAGTAAAATATCAATTATCTACGCAACCAGTTGAAGTTGAGTAATAATTAAAGATACTGGATAATTTATTTTTAAAGCAAAATTATAAAAGGTTGCAGTATAGTTTAATAAATTATTATAATTTTAAGTTGAAGTGAAAAATTTGAATTTTTCAACAATTATATCCTCATAACTTTTATCTGAATTTTTACAGACATGCAGGTGGTGTAATTTAGTTAGCCATTTTAAGCACCACAAAATAAAATGTTTTTCAAGATTGCTAGAGACTTTTTTATAAATTTTGATTTTTGGATATTTTTATAGGGTTTTTACAGTGTAAATACCCTTAAAAATAAATAGAAAAGGGGAAAATTACCTGGAGATATGATGGTTTTATACCAACATGATACATTCTATGAAAATCGGACTAATGGTGTCGTTTCTAGCTTTGTTTACATGCACACGCACACATCCATACACACACTCATATGCGCGCGCGCACACACACACGCACACACGCACAAACGCACAAACGCACAAACGCACAAACGCACACGCACACGCACACACGTGCACAGGCACACGGACGTGAACGGACAGACACTCCTAAAACCACTTGTTTGAATCCAGGAAGTACCTAAACAAAAATATATATATAATAAGATTATAGGTTTATATATATACATAATAAGATTATGGGTTATCTGTTCAACCGTAAGAATGTGTATAAAAGATAAATGGATGAAAACAAAAGGATATTTCGGTTCTACATAATGTCGATTATAATCGACCGAATCCAAAATAAACGCCTTTGTAGGCGTATTGTTAATAAGTGTATTGAATTAGTATTACAAACTACTCATAGATATCAGAGGGATAGAAGTTGTTTTAATATTCTTGAAGCAAATAAGCCTAATGATAAAAATGCGTACAAAATTTACTAGTAGGCTACATAATTTTAATCTTGAAATAGTTTGTGTCAAAAAATTCAAAGATTTTTGTTGACAGATCTTCTAATTTTGTTTCCACTGACAAGAATCCCAAAGGAAACCAGTAACGAAGTCTCATGTCTTCGTGAGAACCCGATCCAGAGTAAGTTGACAGCTGACGAAATCCTTTTTGATGACTTTACTTAATACTTAAAAACGACGTTTATTAGATTAGAGATGGTTTTTATTATACTACCGTAATTACTTTTAATATATTTAAATGATTGATTTTTTTGAAGCTATAATTTTAAAATCTTCCCCATATCATATCAACTCTCAGCCCTATTAGACTAAATACCTTACACACATTGATATAAATGAAAGAGGAATAATCCATCAGTACACAAGAAACAATTTTGCAAGGGAAAGAGATAAAAGTACATTAAACTAAATATTTAATGTACAATCTAAATGCACAATATTAAAAAAAAATATTTTATTATTATGAGCTTAACTTACACTATAGACGAATACTGGAGAGCTAGTTCAGTTTTAACTTTCTTCCCCTACACAGATTAAACTTCAGATTTCAGGAGTTAACCTACGACATAACTGTCAGATTTTAGATAACTGGCATGAACTGTACCGAGATGAAAGCATACGCCTCAGTAAACACATGGAACTTCAAAAACAATATGTTACTATGTTTTGATATCACACAGTAAATAAGCTGGCTTTTTTGTTTTAACTTTCTCCAAGTGATCAGTGTCTTTTAAATTCAGCTATTAATATAAATCAAAGGTATAAATTTTACTTACTTAAATATTAAGTATACTAAAGTGGTTCATAAGTGGTTTTTTATTATTTATGGAAAATACTATTCAAGCATCTTCAGTTGAGCCAATAAAGTTTATGAAATGAAAATAATTTTTATTTTGACTTTGTTGTACAGTTTATTGTTGATCAATAAACGTATTTTGATTTTAATTTTAGTTTTACGCAGTATCAAAAGAGCAAGTAATATTTTTAGTAATGACTTTTATCAATCCCCCTGGACATTATCGTTAGCTGTGGTTTTTAATTACATACGAGAACCTAAATACATAAAGGGGAATTACTATATTGGTAAAAATATTTTTCAGCGAATCGAATAATTTGTGAGGGTTTATTTTTAATCCTTGGTATTTGGCAATGATAAGCTAGTGATGAGCTATGAGATTGAGATTGATCTCAACCACAAGCGCATTAATGGTCATGATCCTTGGTTATGCCAATTTTCGTTGTGGTCAGTGCGTAGTAGTCCAGACTGGGGAATGGGATTACTCAGACACAGACTGTACTTGAAAACAACAAATATATAAGCTAGATTTTAGGTTATTTTTTTCTCAAATGTTAATCGAACTGCTCAATAACGCTGAAAAATTAATTAATTGACGACGAAATTAGTTTACCACTAATTTTGCGTTTTCTTACAAACTGCTCCATTTGGATAAAAACAGTGCGAATAAAACGGCCTCTAAATATTTACAACGTTCTAATCATTCGAGTAGTGCCTGCCTTTTAAAGATTTATGATTTCTTAAATAAGAAACCAAATGCCAGTATGGTGTTGATACAACTAAGACAGTCCATAAAGACAAAAGCGAACGGATCATATAATCCAACAAAAAATATAAATTAATTGAATTTGACTTGTACAAAATAGATCTTAAAGTTATGCCTAGTTCTTAAAAAACCTAGATGTGAAAAGTTAGATATTTAAAAACAATATTAGGTCATCACTGATGAATTTAAAATGAATTCCTTATAATAAAAAATATTTGTCAATGAACGATTAGTAAAAGTCATAGGGTAATGCATTTCGATAGCTATAGCAAATGCATTTATATATTGTGTAATAATATGCAAGTCTATTTATATTTTTTTAATTAATTTCTCTTAAAAGTTATTCATATTTAAGTTTTGGTTTGTAAAAAGGTATTACCCTTACATATATTGTTAATTATTCCATTGCTCAGAAAGTGCAGTTTTCCAAAGCTGTTAATTTTAAATTTTAAGATTTGGAGAGACGAGACGACTAATTATGGCACATTCCAAGTTAGCAAAGTTGAAAATGTAAAGGCTCCTAAATTTTGAAAATATCTCAGTATTCATATTTTTTACGAAGATCCAACAAATTATTTAGGGCAAGCAATAGAAACAATAATTTTTATGTTTTATGAGATTTACACTTTAACCTTCAGGTAATGTTACTGATGAATTATCTTGTGTTAGTTTAAAATTTAACACCTGAGGGACGCGGGACGATTTAGAACAACTTTGAGTACTTTTAACTAGTAAAATGTAGAAACTGTTTTTAGAGTATGTAATAACTGCAAACACTGTTATTGTCAAGTTGAAATCAGCAGGTTCATTTGACACCGTAAGAGAAACAGTGGGTTTGCTGAAGTGTTGATACCACTGTTGACTTGAAGTACTGTCTGTATCAGTTCACGTTTACGGAGAGATTATAGAAAGAATTGGATATACTTTTTGACGCCTTACTAAAGTGCGCACAATAATGTTACAGTACGTAAAATGTAATACGATACGTTTTGTTAAACACGAGTATTAAAAGAGATATAACCTCAACGAAAAAAATACTCAGATACACTACACTTTAAATAGGTATTATATTTTTAATATATATATATATGTATATATATATATATATATATATATGTATATATATATTTTTTTTATACAAAGATGAACTGAGTACCCTTTTTCAAATATTTTTTATTGAGCGACATGTTTCGCCTTAATGGGCATTTTCTAGCTCTAAATGTAACCTAACTTATTAACATATACAATAATATTTATATCATATGACTAATTGCTTCACTTTTTGCTCTTTTTAGTCTAGTTGGTTTTTATTCGTTTTTATATGAATTTTTTATCTATTTTTGAGAAAATAAGACAGATAAAACATTCATATAAAGACGAATAAAAACCAACTAGACCAAAAAGAGCAAAAAGTGAAGCAATTAGTCATATGATATAAATATTATTGTATATGTTAATAAGTTAGTTTAAATTTAGAGCTATAAAATGCCCATAAAGGCGAAACATGTCGCTCAAAAAAAGATTTGAAAAAGGGTACTCAGTTCATCTTTATATTTTTAATAATAAAAATAGCCCTTCATTGTGATAATTGTAACGCATTTTATATAAATATATATATACATAAATAATGGTTTAATATTTCTTTTTAAACTAAATAATTACCATATAAACTGTGGCGGCATTTTTTGTTTGGATGGTAAAAAGTAGTACTCCATGTACTCGTGTTGTACCTTATAATATAATATAGATTATATATATCATAAGAAATAGCACTTCCAGTCTCATTCAAATGTTGGCTGTCAAGAATAAAACTTTAAGCAACTTTGGTTACTTGTCAACAACAGCTGCAACCCCAAACCGAGTAAATTAATTGTCTTAAAATAACCCTAGACTTAACTTGTTAAATCCAACTTTGCCAGATAGCAAATCATATCTTACAGAGATTTATCTTCTGATATAAAATATTACTTGACAGCCAATATAAAACCGTACAGTTTAGTAATAAAAAGGTTAATTTACGTGTGAATTTAGGGTAGACTAGATTAGATTGCTAATAGATGATAATGAACTAATGCGGATAAAACCCTTAATACTTGTAATATTTATATACGGGAATTCAAAGCGTTTATTCTGAACTACTAAATGAATTCAACAGTTATGCAAAAACTAAAACAAATTGTCAAGAACGAATGACAGGCGTAATTGAGTAATGCATTGTTTGTTACTCAGAATCGCTAAATTTTCACAACATTCTGAATATTTTATTCAGCGAAAAAAAATTGTTAATCAAAAACTAAATAAAAAATGGAAAATATGGAATTTTTAGATGAATACATTTTATTACCAACGAAGTTTTTACAATTTGTATGTTTTTTTATCAAAATTGGAACTACCTTTTTTGATGTTGCTATAACTGATCGGTCTATCTTGTCCTGTTATTTTCTGATAAATAAAATTTCAAATAGTAATATTATTCCTTAAGACAATATTATATTCGCACACAGCTGATGTCACGTAGTCAGGTCTAGGGCGCTCTGACCAGCGATCGTGCCTATGAATAAATCCCTCAGCGACTGTTTGCTGACGGATCAAACATGTAAATCTGCCGTTTTATCTGGTCCGGCAAAGCTTTAGGGCGTGCTTCTAGACTCGACTGATCGATCGAATCATTCTATGTCTATGCACATAGAAATTATTTTATTTGTGTGTGCGTTTCAGTAAAATAGACAGATAAAGAGTTTTAGAAGACAAAAATATGATCAGTTGAATTAGTTGCAATTATTTGTAAAGAGTAAAATTTAAAAGGGTACTTTGTTTTTATTTTAATATTTCAATACATAATAGTAGCCCTAACCTGTGAAAAAACGGTTTAATATTTATTTTTAAACTAAATAATGACTATTGACTACATAAACTGTGGTGGAACTTTTTTGTTCCGATGGTATATTTGTGTGTGTTTCAGTAAAAAGGAAAGATAAAGAGTTTTAGAAGACAAAAATATGATCAGTTGAATTAGTTGCAAAATTGGAATTCTTCCAAATGATAAAACCTAACAATAAACCAGTATTAACTAAACATTTTTCTTCTCTAATGAGAGCTTAAATTAAAAGCCTTCATCACCCCCTCTAAAACCCAAAAAGCTGCAAAACCCCTGCTCCTTAAGCAATGTTTAACATATTTTCCAATTAATGATTTTAAACTAACCAGGAAGAGTGCATCATATTCATATAGTCTCATAACTAAAAAATAATTCTAAGGTTTCGTAATAAAGTCATATTTTTTTATTTATGAACTAAAATACTTATAGCAAATACTATTTCTTGTTACAGGGATTATCAACCAGATTTTAATTTTTGTGATGTATTTATTACATGTGTTGATTATGAAGAGCATCGATGGAAACAAGGGTCCGCTTCATAGTACCCTGTATCAGGTAAACTGGGCAATGGAAGCACGTTTTAGATGAAAACTAAGTTTGTTAACCGGCTCTGCTAGCCTTCCTCCAAACATTGCCGCTTTATTCACACAGGCCCGCTGTAAAAAATTCACAGATAGGAAAGACGCACTCGTGCACGAGTTATTTGTGGAATTGTTAGCTCTTATGTTTTTAGAAAAGTACCCACCATTCACTCACTCTTTGACATAGATTCACATAAATAAAAATACAAGGGCTGTTTGCAGTCAATCAAACAGTACGTACGAAATTCGAACGTGGATGATGAAAAATATTAAGCAAGGCCAAAAATAAAAACTGTTTAAAACACGAGAATTTTTTTTGCGTCTAATTTTGACGTAATAAAAATACTTAATTTTTATCATATGATATACCAGACGAATTCTACTTTTGAGTATTTCTTACATCAATACATTTCAATTTTATTAATGCTAATGTAATGTTTTAAAAACAAAATGATACATTGCGACAAAAATATTTATACATTTAATATTATGTTTAAGTACAAGCCAAATCATCGATGCGAAATATCGCATTGAAGACTTCTTATTGGTTGTTGCTACGAATTAGATTCTGTTCTAGAAAGTTAAATTAATTCGTGTAAAAACTTTTCCAATATGTTACGTGAGCTGTGGTTCCTGCAATGACATTACTAAGCTATTAGGTTTCACATTAAAATACATTTTGAGAGAGTTTTATTTTATAAGTTAGTTGTTTAAACAATATTAATGTGAAAAATAATTGGTTAATTTATTTCAGTAACTAAACAGTTAGGAACGTTTTGTATAGAAAATATTTATATTCCCCATGGGAAAACAAAAAAATGCAACGGTAAATAAAGGGAACGAGACATATGGAATGAGATTATACCTAGCTCTGATATCGTTTATTTACATTAAAACTGTAATCAAATAAAAACTATTGTAAAACATACAATTTACAGTACAGCCTACCTCAATAGAATACAGTATCTGATTATTACTTCAAATAGCATGAAAGGCGTTGAGATTATATCCTCGTTATTCATGATTTTTGGCCATTGAGGACAAATTCAGGGGCATGCTCTGAGACAAACAGAATCATTGGGCTGACTTAAGTTTTATAAAGAGTATTGTACGCTTTCATACGTATCCTTGGACTACAAACACCTAGAAAAAATTACTAAATCTCAAGGTATTAAATACCTATTAAGAAAACTCCTAAATATGTTTATCCCTGTACCAAAATACTTAGCACAACTTATCGGAGGACTTTTTTTGTAACACAAACACTAATTCTCAGAATTGATTGAAAAAATTGTTTAAAGAATAAACATCGATCCTAAAGAAAAATCCTGGTTTCTTTTCCAAAAAAAAACAAACATAATTTAAGGAATATTATTTTGACGGTGGTAAACTAAAAGCGGACAATTTTATACTATAAGGTTAATTTTTCAACTTATTAACGAGGCATTATCATTTGGTTTTACAACTTTTACGTCACGCAAGTTTGACGTGCCGGGCTGCGAGACAGGCTGTCGTTAAACACTCATTAAAGCTAACTCTGTGTTTAAGGAGATCAAACTAGAATATCAGTGAAGTAAGTATCTGACGTGACCAATGCCTATTATAATATTGCAGCACTATGTTAGCTTCCATTTCTCTGTTAAAAGTTTGCGTTTTTTGTCTGTTTTTATGTTAAAATATATTTAAATCTATGAGTCTTCAAGTTACCTATTTGGCCAAACATTTGTATAAGTTACACTGAAAACATGTCCTTCTTATCATATAAGAAAGAATATAAGACTATCAAACCAAAATTCATTCAAAATCTGCAGGTAAGTACTACAATCAAAGAGTTATAATAATATCCAGACGCTCAAAAGGACTTTTTTCCAGAAAGGAGGATTTACACTTATTCTTAAGCCTATCGAAATATTTTTTCAAGCTGCAGTGGAGAAAGAAGGTTGTGTGATGCTGAATATTTCCATCTTAATTTTAAATATATCATGATTTTTTTAATGTCATATCTATTAAATAAAATTTTTGATAACTGTTAGGTACTACTACTTTTGCTATATTTATCTGTATTAAAAATTAATATATCAAGATGTGACGTGTACGAAACCCCTCTGTTAGACGGTAACTAAGGAGTCCCTTAAACGACCACATTGGGAACGTAGCTCCATTAAATAAGAGACATATTGATGACAATGAAATTAATTTAATCTCAAGCTTGCAAAATGCTCATTAAATATTTTTACTTTACAAAATAAAAACCTTAATACAACGAAAACTCAAAAAAAAAAATAACGAACATTACTTATTACTTTCATAAGTCAGAAGCAAACTAAACATGTTAAAAATGACAAATTCAATTTAAGGATAATTCAAAGGGTGAGCAGCCTTGAATTTGTATGAATAAAAAGACCTACACTTTAAATATTAAGGAATTCAAAAACTAAAATTATTACTTATGTGGGCCCTGGCCTGATGGGCCACGGAGCCCTGAGGCCCCTCGGTCCTCCACACACACCCCAGAACTCCCTCCTGAGTAAATGACCCCATCCTCTTGTTACCTGACCTACTTAAAGCCTGAGCTGTCAGTCAGTCAGCATAATAAGAGTCTGTTTAATAATAATTCCAGTGTACTCATACAACATGCTCAAATACTCCCTCTTTACAAAGGTCAAACCACCCAACCATCACAAAAAATGTACTATAATCCATGCATATTCGTTAGCTTACAATAGAGTTATAATAAGATTGCATTCTTTAATAATGTATAAAATTGAAAACCATCATATTTTTCGTGTGATTTAACTTTATTTCCACATTTCCCCCGGATGACGTAACAGGATGTCTATTGTGTATGTTAATTTTGCAGAATCACTGTTAACGAAGTGGTATGTCGTTTACTTAAATATTATCGTAGAGCTTATAAAGTATTTTTAATTCTTTCTTTGTTTGAAATTCATTGTTGGTGATGGTGATTTTATATTTTGATTTGAATTTTTGCGGACATTTGCCATCACTGATTGGTAAAACAAATCAGCTGAGTCTCAGCTCAGCTCTGATTGGGTGTGGACGTGCTCTCTCCTGACTGGTGATTCTTGATACTTGTGATTTCTGTGTTATATTGTGTTCTTGTTTTTTCTTTTCAGCATAGTGTTTTTGTGGCTGCTTTTACAGTTCTCTTTTTAGCTGTGTTTTTGTCCAGATTATCCTGGCTATGTGTTACTAATCTTGTCATGTTCTAGGTTTTGTTTCACCTGAAGACGATATCAGATTCCAGATCTCGAAACGTCGCGGAACTTGTTTTTTACTAATCAGTGATGGTAAATGTCCGCAAAAATCCAAATCAAAAAATAAACCTTATACAAATAAATAAATAAACGAATAATAGCAATAATAATAATAATGGGAAATAAAAATAAGGTGAAAAATTACATCTAAATTAACAGTGTCATAAGAAATGTTCCACCCAATATTCAGTAAAAGTAAGAGGCCGTTGCCTTCACTGAGGCAGTCTCAATCAATCACGCGGAGTTATTCCGTCAGACTGACACAAATCCCCTGCCCTGAATGTTCCTTTGTTACTGGAAATTATTCCACTTTCTTAAGAATTCAACGCCTACAATTAAATATCTTTTTTTCACTTTTAGTTATGACTGTTTGACTTATTTATCCGATCTTAGAAATTATCAACACCATACTTGATGATGTCTACGATAGTGAGTATTATAACTCGTTGAAAACCCAATGCCTAAGATTTATTCATCAAATAATTAATTTCTAGTTATGAATGCCCATAAAAGTACAATATTCAATATTTGGGTAGGATCTATAATATGGGTTACAAATTATTTCGTGGTTTTATAAGACAAATGTGTAAAATACGACGTAGATTATGTATCCACGTTTACGATTCTGGGTTGATTTAAGTGCTAAATTTTGGTAAAAAATAATCATGTGGATAAAATGTTAATGTGGCGTTTCCTCCCAAAGGTAATTCAGGTTCGACCGCACGATTAAAGAATTTTAAAACATTTCACATTTTCACGATTTTTGATTTAGCTATGTTCTATATCCCTGGCCAATCTTGCAATGTGTTCTTCTACTTGTTCACTCTACTTGCATGATGTTCTTTTCTCCTGAAGACGGGATACGATTCCAGATCTTAAAAAGTCAGGATTCTTGTTTTACCAATACACAAAGGCTGCAAAAATTATCGCAAAAATTTTGCTTAACTTTTCATTTTGAATTGATTGTGCATATCGTCAAAAATATATTTCTTAAGATCCGCATGGATTTTCTTAATGATTCACATAAGGGGAAAATAATCACACAAACATTTGATAATTTTATATTAATATACGGATGGACTTGTCGTATTTATTCAAATCAAAACCATTAAATTGAATTTTGTTATTAAAACATATTTCTGATGTAAATTCAAGTGTCCGAACGAAAAATATATTTTAATTTGCTTATATTTTCTGACAACTAGGTACTGGTCCTACATGAAAATAGTTCTGAGGACTCTGACAGTAATATTTCTTTATATCGTAGAATATCAAATAAAGTATACACTGACGTTTATTACGTTTTGGTCTTTACTTCCTTTTCAATATAAAGATCGTTTCGCAAACCTATGAATGCAGTAGTTAAAGTTAAATCAAATGTTTATTGATATCCCCATTCTTCCACACTCGCCCTTAATCAGCGATTCTAACAAATTTTGTTATTTGGCACTAACATAGTTACTGTTGATTCAGAATAACAATGTTTTACGATAAACGAGGGTTTGAACCGTTTCTGTGATAATAATTGTTTTTATTCCTCATAAAACTCTTGTAGTTGGATAAAATTAAAAATCCGGTATTATTTGATGGCTTCTAGTCACGCAATATGTGCTCACATGTATAGTTATGATATGTGGATGTAAACCCCGATAAAAGATAACCCTTAAGTATTACATAGTTAAACTCATGTTCATAACTTAGGCTTCAAAGTGCTCTTTAACATGTATTTTTTGTACTTCGTGATTTAATAAGCTTAAAAGTACAGGATAGCTTATAGTTATAATTTCCAATAAATATTAAGGGCCTAATGTTTTTAATTTAATTTTTTTCACACGTTCATCGTTATCAAAATAAATATTTTAATATTTTAGGTTGTAATTATATAAAATGTTTTTAGTTTTACTTCCAGATCAATTGTTTTAAGTTCCGATTTTTTGAATTTTTAATGAGTACGTTATTTGTTCAACAGCATAAACTACGAAAACTGTTATAAACTAGAACATTATAAAGTACTATTATTATAGACTAGAAATAGTATTGTTGTATTAATAGTAATGTCTGCCGTTTTAAAAAACAGTACATCAGTTTTTTTAACAACGATATAATTTTTCTAAAATACACCTTTTGTGGGGCGTTTTGGTGCAATACATTAATATTAACTATGAAAAACATTTAAATATACTATATATACATGAAAAAATAACCTATGAGTTTTTTAAGTTAATTTAATTGTCATTAATTTATTTGTGTGACGCTTTATCATTATTATAAGCTTTATCAGCTTTGCTTAAGATGCACTTGTGGATTAGTCCTCACCAACTTAAATACGACTATTATTAACGATTTCCATCTTACTTTTCTGTTTTATTGTTTAGTAAAATAATACGTTTAAAATATATATTAAAGAAAATAACAATATGTTAAGGATACTGAAATCTTGAATGACATGAATAAAAATGACTTGAATATTACTATATATTTTCTTCACTTTGGCCTATTAAAAACATATTTATTGCTGACAATTTCATGTAGTCTTTGTCTAAGGCTATTAGTATCTGTACTCTAGCCTCACCCTAACAATGGAACTAATGGACCTGTGGTGAGGTTACCTTTAGCTTCATTGTTGCGTCAGAGCAATTAATTTACCCAAATAATTGTCTAATTCTAATGGTCATGTTAAGGGAATAACAATCATGACATGCATAAACAAAAATATGTATAGTCTCTTTAATTTTTTATCAAACTATTTTAACTATTTTGCTATTTTGAAATTTACAAGCAAATTGTATATACACAAAACGGTTCCTATCAAAAGAGTAAGTGGTAATTTTGATAAACTTAACTGATGATGCAATGTGTTTCAAGCTATTATTACAAAAATAATCTGTTAGATAAATGTCCTTTCAGACATTAAAATAATTTAATACTTGGAATTATCGGTACAAAAGTTATATTTATTTTTTTCAGAATATTTTTTAAATGGTGTAGTTGTTGATTTTTAATATTGTAGAATTATGATACAGCATTATTTTGTTATGGACTAGCTGATTCATTTGCCAGAAACAATGATCAAAAGTCAAATGATCAATGATTCCAGAAATTGAGCCGATGAAACAGACACACAAACTTGAATAATTAATTTCGCAACCTTTTTTAAATTAGATGAAAAGCCCTTACCGACCACATGTTCGAATGGCAAATTTTAATTAAGTAGTAAATGTTAATATAAACCAAACCATATATGTATATATATATATATATATATATATATATATATATATATATATATATCTTTTAAACGGTAAGCATTTATTTGTTCGGTTCTTATTTACTTGATTTGTTTGAGGAAGGATTCTTTTTCAAAATAAATGAAACGCGTTTTTGATAGAAGATTTTAAGTTGATGTTTCATAAACTTTTTCATGTCAATGCTGAAACCAACAAGCAGACAACAAGAAGGTTGTCACAAGTTAGAGTTTCTAACGAGCCAAACTCATTAACCCTCTAACGATGAACACCGCCTCGGACTCTAATGTACTGCTGTGGCCAAATTTGGAACACTATTTACCCTTAAACTGCTAAATACAATTAATATAATCAAAAATAACATTAACCCCAATATCGTGCGAGTAAAAAAAATATTTTTTAGCGGAGGTTATTTTCTTTGATAGCAATATCTGAAGAAAATATGAAAATACACTTAACAAATAAATGATAAAAATTTATTTTCGTCTTCCTTTTTTTATATGATTGTTGAAGTATTTGGTGATCCATATTTCTGTTTATGTTGAACCACAAAAACTAGATAGTAATACTTAGAATAGATTACGTTATCTAATATTCGTGTTTATTAAAAATTAACTTCAGATAATATTTATCTTCACAGAAAAGGGACTTGATAAAATAAAACACAAAAATAGATCATACAGCAAAACATATGTTAATGGGTTACAAACAACATTTTTTCTTCTTCTAACCAGTCGCAAGCTATTATCTTTGCTAAAGTTTTCGTACAATCTCCACTGTGCTTTTAGTTGTGGTATTGTTGTTGTGAAGTGATTATTGCAGTTTATTGCGAGTAAAAAAAGTTTAAGTCCCTTAAACCGAATCCTTCTGCAGGTAGTGATGGTATTTCCTCAAAATTGTTGAAACAGGCAATCGACACTATTGCTTATTCACTATCTTATCTTGCAAATATCACATTTCAAGAAGGTTTCTTTCCATCATCTTTAAAATCAGCTTTTGTGAAACCTATTTACAAGAAAGGAGATCCCACTATTCTTAACAACTATAGACCCATTTCACTGACCTCTGACTTTTCAAAAATTCTTGAAAAGCTTTTTTTGAACCACCTACCTCCATTCTTAGAAAACAACAACTCAATCCTTACCAAAACATTTGGTTTCAGAAAAAAACTGCTCTACCACTGATGCTATGTTTATTTTTGTAAATAACGTTTCAGGAGCTCTAGATCGTAGAGAGAGTGTTTTTGGATTCTTCCTGGATCTTAGTAAAACCTTCGACATGGTAAACCACAAACTGCTCGTTGAGAAACTAAACACATTTGGCATTAGGGGAAAATCATTAGACTGGGTGTCTTCTAGCTTTCACAGTTTGTTCAAATTTCTCACGTTGATGAGCATGGATATCTTTCGAATCGTATGTCTAAGGAAATCAATGTTTGTTCTGGAGTACCTCAAGGATCGGTCCTCAGACCGATTCTCTTCTTGTTGTTTACAAACGATATTGCTAGCAATGTTTCTGGTATTGACCTCTGTTTATTTGCAGACAACACCTCCCTGAGTGTTTCTAACAAATGTAGAGAGTCTCTCGAAATTAACTCTTTCATCATAACTTGTCAGCTCTTGCAGTGGTTCAGTGAGAATAATCTTCTTGTTAACACGGAGAAGATACAGTTTGTTGATTTTAGGATGAAAACCCCTAATAGTTTATTTTTAGAGTCAAATTTTATGATTGGGTATTGTTTGATAGAATCTAGCCAGCAGACTAATTTCTTAGGGCTTGTCATTGATTCTACATTAAACTATTCATCACACATTGATAAGGTTTGTAATAGGTTAAGTAGTTGCGTCTTTCTTCTCCGTCGTCTATCTTTTTTGCAAATAAGGAAATTTTGATGGCGGTGTACTATGGATGTTTTCTTCCTCATGTTACATACGGATTGGCAATTTGGGGTTTTGAAACAGAAAATCGTAAGCAGGTATTCCGTTGGCAGAAGAGGGCCTTGAGAGTAATCTGCGGGATGAAAAGGCTGGATTCATGTAAGGGAATATTTTCTTCCATCAATCTCTTGACTTTTCTCTCCTCGTATATTTTAGAATGTTTGACCTTATTGATAAAAAACAGACAACTTTATGATTTTCAAAATAATAGTCATTATCATCTCCGCAACCAATCTTCTCTATCCATCCCACGTCACAATACGACACCTTATGAAAAAAAAAACCTTTTTCTCATCAATAAAACTGTACAACTCCCTTCCAAACAATCTGAAATCAGAGACCAATATTGGCAAATTTAAAGAAAGATTGAAACTGCTGTTGATCAAAAAAGAATATTACAGTATTCAATCGCATTATAATGACATAAGTTCTGCTTAATTTTATTTTAATTCATTGTTTTATATTGTGTTTTTTTTGCAAATGCAGTCACTTGCAAATATTATGACATATTGTCAATGCTATAGTTGTTATAGTCTTACGACAACAAAGAATTTGACTTTGACTTTGACTTTGAATGCCCATTTCCTTGGATCACCTTTTACTTTGTCAAGGAGCAACCGAAGATCGTTACAGCTGGTTTAGTAGTTAAATGAAACTTTCTTAGACTGTTTTACGTTATAGTTTGGTTTAAAATAATAAGCTACACCTCAATTAATAAAATCTTAATATAAATCAAAACCTTAATAATTTCAAGTAATTAGATATTACCTGAAAAAATTAAGTAGATATTACGTGTGGTTCAAATGAAAACTCAATATTTATGTATAGAGAGTTGTGTGTCGGTAGAGTACTTGCATACTTGGAGCAATACTAGTGTGCTTCAGTTTGCGCTTTAGTTGTACGTTGTCTGCTTACATGAACATTATTCTTCTGTCGAGTATCATAACTGTGAATTTAACTATTTCTTAGGGAAAGCTCAGGATGTTTGAGTACTATAGCCGCAGATTCTAATATGCAGTCAGATGTGAAGGTGAGTATGTTTAACTTTTGAAAAAGTGGCTTGCAATTTTCAAGATATTAAGCGTGACTAATAGTTCGAACTGTTCTCTTCCGAAGCATTGAAATTCGATTTGCCTCTGAAGAATTTCCCCAAAAGATAGTTCCATATCTAATCATACTTTTGAAACATCCATGATAGACTTTCAAGAGGACATCAGTATCTACAACTTTCTGGAGTCTTCTCACTAGGCAACAAACAACTGTTAACCTACTAACAATATGATCAATGTGGTCTGTCCACTTTAGATTATTACTGATATGCATACCCAATTACTTGAATTTTTTATTAGTTTTCAGTTTCATTTTTGATTTTTATCAAAGGACTAAATTCTATTTAAGAGTTGTGGAAGTTTAGCAAGCAGGTTTTACCTTGGTTGAGTACCAATGTATTGCTAGAACACTACCTACATCCTTGTACTTTGTACTTTGTATGTTCGCGGTAAGCCGCTTTCCATAGCCGGTTCCCAGCAGAGCCATACCCGGCCCCAACCAGGCTTGAGACCATCGCCTCTGGCTGGCGGGATGACTTAAGGCCATCAGACTCGTCAGCGGCAAAGCCAAGCCTATCGAGGAAGGGGTCGCCCCCGAACCTCTAACCAAGGCTGAGGTTTTGGACACATGCCACGGATGACAGGCGCCCGCAACAACACCGTCCGGGTGGAGGTCTACCTGAGCTTTGCACGGGGCCTATCTTACCCCTGACAGCTAAGCTGCCTTTTTGAGCCGGAACAGGACATACCAGACCTATTATGGTGACATCACAGGCCCGGGGGATAGCCCTGCCCATTAAGTAGCCACATACCACCACGAGACCAATCCCAAACTCTGGTCCACCAGCCCTGACCGAGAGTCGACCCCGATCAGAGCCATCGGGCCTGAAACCAGCACCCGTGGTACTTCGTTTGCCCATGCATCCAGCCTCACGGCGTTCCGCTATAGGTTTCCCAATACGGAGGCGGGATTAGAAGTGGATCCCACCCGGAACCCGACACCCTTGCTCAACAGGGGCTATCTGAATAGCCCCCTCCAAACCTGACGTGAGCCCCGCCAGGTTCCCCGTTTTCACCGCCAGCAGACCTTTGCCCTCACTCTGGGTAGGACCAGTGGTCGAGAACAGAGTCAAGACCCAGCCCCGTTTCACACCCTGGATCCGAACCATCAGGAAAACCCAGGCCGCAACAAGGGAAACAACCCCGCAGGTGAGCTGGGAAACCAGCTGGGAGCTGCGAAGAGCCGGCCCCAAAATATTGGCCTAGGAGAACCCTCAAGTCTCTCACCAAGAAGCTAATTCCAGAGACAGGGAATAGCCCCGGTCAAGCTATTTGGTCAAGCTACTTACTACATCCACCTACACACACACCTACACTACCTATCCATTTCTCCTGTCTGGGGTTTACATGTAGCAATGAAAATAATTTTCATCGGCCACTAACTGACAGACGTCGTCCGTAAACAACCACAGCTCGCCCTCATGTACTGATTCCAGCATGTCGTATACTAAAAGCAAAAGGAGGACAGGTCTCAGATTTGAGCCCTGCGGCACCCCCGTCTTCAAGTAGTGTTGTGTTCTGGATTTTTCGTAGGACCACAACATCATGCCCCATATGCCCCATATTTCCAACAGATAATTGGTGCCCATATGTTGTTATTTAAATATAATATTAAGTTATAAAGGAACCAATTATAACCGTTATAAAGAAAATAGAACGTTGTGACCATTTAAGAGACAATAGTGCGGAGGGTCAACAACTTAGGGCAAAGAATGCAAACAATGCCCCGCCTCCACCCCTCTGCGGCTGTCTCCCACCGAATTCCAGGATCCGGGACATTCCCGGAGGCTCTGATGGAACGGCACAGGCTCCAGATAGTTCGATCAACGCCGACCAACGGAATCCATATAAGCTGCGACCCAGACCATCGGCCTCTTCAGTGCAGTAGTGGAATTGTGTTCTCCTTGAAGATGGACTTCTGTAATGAATCCGATTCTTCGGCTTTACATCGAAATAACTCTACGCGGGGTAACCAAGAAGATATCGGGAGTGAAATAGTGAAGTGACGGAGGGAAATGTCCATGTAGAGTTTCAAGATTCTGGTTATATTGCTTCGGGTGATACATAAAACACGAGGAGCCTAATCAACCAAATTATAATACAGTAACAGCCTTAATAGTTTTATACAGTTTATTCTTCTAGTAGATGAAATTTATATCCTTTTGTCTCTTCAATATATTGATTACTTCCGTCCATGACTTTTATTTAAACATAGTTGGAAAAACTGAATAGGTCGCCATTTTTATTTTACAATTTACTTTATTTTAGACTTTTGAGAGATAATATTTTTAATATTTCCTTAGTTTACGCATCTAGGGCCAATATGGTATATTTGTGACAGGTCTCATGGCCCAAAGCCCTAAATTGTCTTAGAAAACAAACTTTGAAAACTAAAAATGGCAGCGATTTAGAATTTAATAATGTACCCTGTTTAAACCTTTTGAGAGAAAATATTTTTAAATCCTTTATTAGTATATAGTTCCTTTACTGAATATTTGTGTCAAGTTTCATGGCCCATAGCCTTATAGTTTATGAGAAATTGTGATCAGCGAGTCTATCAGTGAATCTGTCACTCAGTCAGCTAGTAAGTCAGTCAGTCAGTCAACCGTTTTTGATAAATATAATTATATGTAGATTCCATTATATATAGAATTATATATAATGTGGTTGTTGTTTTGCTTTTGCAACAAACCCTTCGTCATTATTGTTCGCTTGAATGAAAATAACGGAAAATTATATAAAACAGCTCATAAACTACAGTTTAAGAGTGTGTTGTAAATTTATGTTTTTGTGATATATAGGAAATATCTTTCCTATTTCAACCTCTTTCTATTTGAATTAATCTATTATAATATAATAATATAATAGTAATATATTATAATATAATAGATTAATTCAAATAGAAAGAGGTTGAAATAGGAAAGATATTTCCTATATATCACAAAAACATAAATTTACAACACACTCTTAAACTGTAGTTTATGAGCTGTTTTATATAATTTTCCGTTATTTTCATTCAAGCGAACAATAATGATGAAGGGTTTGTTGCAAAAGCAAAACAACAACCACAGTGCTGACCAGCCAAACATCTATATCTTTCATACATCGACACTGCGTTAAGCCAAGGTCAGACTGGCTCTGTTCTTGATGATTTATGAGGTATGATTTATCATGGTGAAATGTATCGCAGTCAAAGTAACACCGTATTTTGTGGTTCACATTCTACAATACTGTAAATAAGCTTATTTTACTTGATTTAGACACCTTAAAGTTTGATCGAATTTTTCGCTACGTAAAGTATGAACAGGAAACGCAATGTCAGCTGCTATTTTTAGTTTACTTTTTTTCATTATTAATAGTGTTGGAGTTCTTCTTTAATTTTTAATGCAAAGTATTGATTATAATATATTAAATTTATAAAGGAAGCAATTAACAAGCATAAAAGAGCGCAGCTGAATGAATTGTTAATCTTTTTAGTCCATGTTTGAGTTGGTGATTGTAATCTATGAAAGTACATGTTACTCCAAGCTGCCAGCCATTGGACCATTATTTGAATTCGGGCAAAATAGATAGCTTTGACTTTGCCTTTATGATAACCTCGTTGCCTTGTATCATCCCAATCACCCATATCTCAGTTAGAGACCATAGCCAGTGCTGCGTTCTTGTCCATTGGTTACCAGTAGTGGTCATTGATCACATAAGTAGCAGCTGATGCTCTAAGCGAAACTTTTTTTTTCAAATCATACTTTGCAGCCTTAGCCAGAAAAGCTTACATTCAAAACAAAATTTCTATCTCATTTTTTTAACTTTTAAAACAAAAAATAAAACTTTTGCCTCTGAACGAACGTTTGAATAGAACTGTAATTCAAAATTTTAAAAAAGAGCGTAAATTAGCGTCATTGTGAATTAGTGTTTTTAGTTTTAAAACAAAACGAATATACATAAATCAGATAGGTTTTTAATTTTGAATAATCTGTTGTAAGGCCATTGTAAGGGTTTTGGTTGCAGTTGAGCTAATGGTCGAAGTTTCCAACAACTTACCTATTCAAAGTCTGCTCGCCACAAATTGTTGTTCTGAAGTGATTATTGCAGTTTAAAGGCCCCCGAATCACCTCGTACCTTGTCAAGCATTAACCAAAAATCACTTAAAAACACATTACACATAAGTCTTATAGTACATAAGTCAATTTAAAGTTATAGTTTTTAATACAGATTTAGTGATTATTATTATTTTTTATTATTTTAAAGTTGTAAATATTCCTCTGGAAAAGACAAATAACTTTTTATAAAATACTGTTTTTATAATTTTTTTTAAGTATCCTACATTAAGCATTATTTCTATTACACTTGATGGAAATGAGAGATGATAATAACAATGCTACAGGAACTATTTACACAAGTATACAAAATATATATATATACAAAAACAATTAAGTATTAACAATTAGTATTAAGTTTGTAATCAGCGCGAACAAACCACGTTTGTGACTGCACGAAATAAGAGTTGCCAAATGTTTCATACTCTTTTAACCTCTGATTCTACCTTCTCTCTGCGTGTTTCTACTTCGAAGTTATTTACTAAAAAATATGTTTCTGAACAATATTACCTAATTTATAAAGGAAAGAACTTTTATACTAACAATTTATTTCACCTATTAAAACAATAAAAATGCTCTCTGAATTGCGCCGAAACAGAAATAAATGAGTCAGAAAGTAAAAACTTTAAACAACTAATTTTATAATAGACAGGTATTTCATTTTAAATTCTAATAATAAGACACACATTCCTGTAATACTAGAAGAAGGAATGAGGTGTTCCAGGACTACAAACTAAATTTCTTTGAGAGAAAAAACTTACCTAGGAAACACATTACCTTAGATTTGTATTCATTGGAAGAACTTTCTACCCCTCTCTAAATCTAAATATACTTGATGTAGGTTAGTTGTGATTATCCTTAGCTTATGTCAACGACTGTGACACTATTTATTTCACTAAAAGTAAATAAAAAGTCACTTTATGTTACTAGAATTTTTATTTATTTCACACTAACAACAGGAAACTACATTGAACTCGATCATTCTCTAGTAGACTATTGTGAGTAAACTCATTATCTGTCTAAAGTTAAAGAATATAATGTTCGTCGATGTTGTTTATTGTTTCCAACAATGAAAGTTTTCTTTATCTGCATGTGATCGTTAGAACAGCGTTCGCTTAATTTAACTTTCTAATAAGGGACGCTTTGTCAAAACATAAAGTTTAATTAATGAAAACATCAGGAATATTAAAAGAAAACATTAATACTTATTAAATTCAGAATATTTTTCATATTTTCTAAATTTTAAATGTTATAAACTTGACTTTACAAAACATATAACATCACACGTTGAAACCTTTTGGTAATATTTACTGACTTACATTCCAGATTATCGTTTGGTGTTGAGCATAAGTCATGAAAATATTACCTAATAGACTGTGCACCTGGTAATCATACTATTTTAACCAGTTTCATAATAGTATACATAATATAAACAAATAATAATCAAGAATTCTTATGTATAAAAGGTATTTAAAAAAACCTATGATAATTTAGGGGTTAATAAAGTAATAACTAGTTGACTGTGAGAAACCACAGCCCCTTATAATAAATTTGCCTATTACTTAAGAATATTCTCAGCTAACATGAAAAGCGTGCAGCATGCAATATGTATGCGGCCAGGGTGTTAGCAGGTAATTATTTTTAGATTTTGTTGGTGTCAAAGATTTTCCACCGTAACCTTAGGCCCTATGTTAAAAACATGGACAAGAGAATTCCCAAGAGTACATCACTTTTAAGCTTTTTTCACCAGAATCTGTCTGCATACATACAAAATAAAGTATGATGAATTATGATGAATAACTATGAAGCATTATGTTATGAACCTATACTGACAACTCTGCAGATTGTTATAAGTTCAACATAGGAAATATTCAAAAGGAAGTTTTTCAAAGGCATATAAGAATTTATATTTTAAAGATGAACAAAAATAGCATGTCACAGCACCATGTGTTTGTAAAGAAATGCTTTCCGTTCATATCAAGAGTGTTATGGCTAAATTCTAATTTAAATGAGCAGCGTTGCAGGAAAACTAAGAATTATTACTCTAGAGTTCCGAAGAAGGAAGTGGAGGTGGCTAGGAACACCCTACGAAAGCATATCTTTTAAACATGTATGACAGTCTATAGCTTATTTACCTAGAAAAAATGGCAGCTGATTTAGCAGAAATATTTTTGTTAGTTGAAAAGTAATGAGACGTTCTATGAAACATCAAATTATTTAAAGCTATCCTTATGACAAACTTTAATTCCGATGATGTAAATTGAACCTTAATGCATGAATAAAAAATGTTGTTCTTTACCTGAGCCATAATAGGACGTTAATAGCGAACAATTAGTTAAGCATTATTGCTTACACATGTAATGTATTATTTCTCTCTCCAATAGCTGTCTAACCTCTCTTACTTTGATTTATGGGACTCACGCACCATTGATTTTCTCAACAGGAAGTAATGAGCCAAGAATGTACGTTACCTCACGCCATCACGCTACATTACATTGCCCAGACTACCGCCATGTAGACTAATAATCTAGATAAATAGTCTGAGAGTATATCTGCTTAATCATGAAGAATTTTGCCTTCAAGTTGTAGTGATAACTAAAGCAGCTACACAAAGTCTAGTCGGTCTTAGTTTGGCTAAGGAATCTTAGGAATACCTTGCAAGGCTTTTTAAGAGTGATCCATATTTACGGCCAGATTTAAATCGAACGCAATTTATTTGGGTCGTTTGCGACTTAGGTTTCGATGCCTTGTATTGATTCATCTTCGGGCTTGTCGGTGGGAGAACGTCGTGATCAGTCCATTGGACGTCGTTAAATAACAGTAAAACTTGCAACACAGTTCATGACACACGGACACACACAGTCCTCCCACCGACAAGCCCGAAGATGATGCAATCTATTTTCTGATTGCATTAGGATAATGACCCACTCTTACAACAATGTTGGTCGTTATTAGGCAGCGAACACAGAATAATCTGTGCTCGCTGTTAGTAGATGTAAAGTGATCTATTGGTTAAATTATTAGAAAAGAATAATATAAAATGTTCCTAAAATATCCCCTAATGTTAGTCGGCATCTTATATAGTAATGGGGATGGTACTTTTGACATGGTGGGATGGAGGTGTAGGCAATATTAAGATTAAAAGAAGGTGAAGTAACCTTAAAAAAGGAAAAGTGTTGAAAAAAGTTTATTACCATATTATGTGTTTAAAATTTGAATATTTAGAGCCTCCAATGGAAGTAGATATTATGTTTTGATTTGTGGTTCTAACTGAAGAGCCCTCTTCGCATTCTTCACCCAATGAATAATGAAGGATACTTTAGATGTGTGCAGCCCTCGGAATATTCATGTCCTGGCCTCTCTAACATGGTCATTATCATACCACTAAAAAGCACTTCAGCTCAAGAGTTCATGTATATTAATTACTTAAATCTTAGTTTCAAACTAAAATAAAAATTTAATCAGATATTTAAAAGTTCACGATAGCTTTCTAGGCTAGTTGCATCAGTGAAAGTCTAGCCTCCATTGAGTGATATTATACTTTCTTACATTTAGAATTAAATAATTACATTTAGAATTAAATAATTACATTTAGGATTAAATAACGGGGAAAATTATTATAGATAAAACTATAATAAATAGTTGGGGATGAAATTTGGTTTTCAAACGTATATGAAAATGAGTGAAACGAAATATCAAATTATGAAATAATAACACTAAATAATTAGAGTACTCAGCCACATGACATTGCCACAACCCTTTTACTAAAAGTAACATATCAATCATTTTCTTTCAGCAGCTGTTCATTAATAAGCTAAATCAGCCTTAGAACCTTAATTATAAAAGGTTTAATACAAATGTAAGGATTATTGATCAAATTGCTGGAAGCATAAGGTTGTTATTTATTTACACAATCTGAGTCACTCCTCGGAAGATCATGGGCTGGAGTTTCTTGTATTATGTTTTTAGTAGTTCTTAGTTTCGTCTTGAGAGAGCTAATACATATTGTAATAAACCCTGAAAGATAAAATTATGTGACAAACTTGTTAAAAAGGGTATTCTTTTAGCTTTTTATAGAAGCGCAAGTTGAGGATATATTCTCTAAATATTCTGGATATAGTCTCGCTGCTTAGCAAGGGTGCTCTGCAATGCAAACCCTCTGAGGAATAAGGAGGCTATGTTTGTATTACAAATCCGATTAACCATAATTAGGCTTGACTAATACTAATGTTTCAATATATATTAAGCCATCTAGGATGAATGTAAAGGTATTGCATATTTAGATGTATAAAAACTAATTATTCGCAGATTTTATTGCTTTTACAACTCTATTTCTCATATACTACAATGTTGTATTAATGTGTTTTTCATTCTTACAGAGGCCATCTAAGAGACATTTTAATAATTTTAAGCGTTGTTTTTTCAGTAATATCAGTTACACAAGACAATCCTCATCGAATAATATGCTTACTCATTATAACTGCCCTAATCCCTTTACGCCCCTTCCGAAGGTCCGATCGGGCTTGTTTACGACCTAGTCCAAGACATTACCACTTTACATGTCTGAACCAAATTAAATTTAGATCGGACCATTTCGGCCACTATCGTGTCAAAAGATACATTATAACACATATACTGTGTGTCCCAAACGTCCCGAACCGGCTTAATATCTTCTAAAGTAGGCCAGATATCCAAACGATATTTTGCATACCTTTTAGTACTAAAACCAACTACTTTTTGATGTACAGGTCATTTTTGCCCCTACCGCTAAAATTGGATTTTAGGGGGGTAGCCCCAAAAATTTAAACCCAAAACTCCATAGTGCGACAGCTTATTTTAAAGGGCTTGTTAAAAGAAACACAATGCCGCAAACCGGAGGTCGATATCATGCTCCAGTCCAAAATGGCGGCCATTCAAAAATGAAATAATGCCGTCCGTCAATTAAAATTGACTATTTTCTTTGTTTGACAATTCACATTTAAATCGAATGAAAATCACCAGAACACATTTTAACCACTTAAAAGATACATTAATAATAATTTATTGTCGTCATCATCAAGGCTCAAACTTACAAAATTGTTTTGGGGGATGGGGGTTTGTCCAACCAACTCCAATATCAATACATACACAGTACATACACAATGTTGACACAGGACTCGTTTTACTAACAACCAATTCTTTGTGGCGAATATTTGTTACTACATGTATGTGGATTTTCCTAAAGATAATGCATTGACGACACTCCACAAGTATCGACCTTTGCCGCTGAGCCAAAGGTCACATCAGGGCGAATATCTATTAGTCTGCTAGTTACATAATTTTGACACTAATAAAATTCATTTATTTATTAAAAGTAAGGTAACTTTTTCTAAATTTCAGATGCAGGCACTAATTGCATATCGAAACGAAATAGATATTGTTTATTTTCAAGTTAATGAAATAGATTTTTAAAGATTTGGTATTTATTATTGCAGATGGGAGAAAAATGTTGTGTGTATTTCGAGAGTAAAGCACATTGTCTCCCCCATGAAAATTTACGCCGTAGCAAGCTCGGGCGCCAACATTTTCTTTCATGAGACAATGTTGTACCTTACTCACTCAACACACAAATAACTATTTGTTTTTGCATAAAAGGACTAATTCACATTTATTTATCTCAATATTTCCAAGGAAACTATTAATCAATAAAATTACTTTTGAAAAACAAAATTTAACCCCACCCCTTGGTAAAATTTGAGCCCTTCCTCTTTTTTAGCGAATTTCTCCTATAGGGAAGAAGCTATTACCGTTGGTCTCATGATAAGACCTAAGCCCGAGACCAATATAACTTTTCGTTTTGGGGCCCCCAGAAGAAAAAACACCATTCGCTCAAATTTGTATATATATGTGTGGGTGTATCTGTAAGCACGATAGCGCTCGCAAAAATGGTCCAGTCGGAATGAAATTTGGCACAGGGGTGTAAAGTAGTAATTATTCGGATGAGTTCGAAAACCAGCCCAATCGGACCACTAGAAGGGGGATAAAGGAGGATAAACCCCCCAAAAATGGATTTGTTGGGGTTTTCACATAGAAAAATAAAAATAATCCAATTTTGGTTAGCACCAATGGATTCAACTCGAAAAACAAACATTTTAGTCATTTGTACCATTTTTCTATGTCCATTAGTTACAGAGATATTGAAAGTGGTAAACACAGTACGTTATCCCAATGTTAACCTTATAGAGAATAAGTAAAATTCTATATCTCACTTATTTCTCAATATATCTTGATAAAACTTGGTTTGTGGCTTCATCTACATGAGATTTAATGTATTTTAATCTAAAATCACCGACATTTCCAGTTTTGTGGTGGCAAACCTGCATACCCATTTCCCATGTTATCCTTATGGGGAATAAAAAATTCCATATCTTCATTGCTTCTTCTAGATAAGATCTACTAAATATTGAAATTAAACCACCTGGTTTCAACATGCCTATAGCAGCAAACCTGCATGCTCATTCCCCATGGTATTCTTATGTAGATTACGAAATCATGTCATATCTCACTACATTGGATGGAAGTATTTTTTTGGCATTTGAAATTCGCTGAGTATGCAGGTCTGCTGCAACGGGGTTATATCCTTTTCTAGAAAGACACCACAGATCAAGTTTTCAGTATATATAAAATTATTAGTGCCTAAAACACTTTGACTGCCAATATCTCAGTTTCAACATAGTACTTGGTCCACTAATTTTGTTTTTCTTCATTAATTCTTTAGAACTTGAGGAGTTAGAGTAGAATTCAATTATTGCTTTCATACTTTTGTGTTTACATACAAAATATTCTTAATTGAAACTAAATTTACCTTACGACAACTTTTAAGGAGGTCAGTTGATATTCATGGGTTTGTTTTACAACTTGAATCTCACGCAATACAAGCAACATGTAAGGAAACCAAAGCTTATAGCTGAGGTACCGTTCAAGATGCCATCACTTTCCTTGGCAATTCCTAAAGCTAAGTAGTATTCAGCAGGAAAAATTTTCTTTCGCTTAATATTTATTTGAGTTTATTTTATTATCTTATTTATGTTTTCAGCTGCAATCTTTAGTTTTTATATGTTATTTCCAAAAATTTCCTTTTCAATTAAAAGTAATTAACGGTTCCACATTGCATATCGTCAAAAATACACGAAATATTTATCAAGAATTGTATTTGTATTGAATCCGTAAAAGATATCGATCAACGTGTGTGAATTTTCAAACATGTTTAAAAGCTTTTGTCATTGTTCGATTACTCTTACAGAAATATAATATCATATGTAAGATCATACCTTTGGTGTTTTCTGTTTTTTATGTCATTCTTTATTCGTCATAAAGACAAGCACGGCAAACAGCCAAGTAGCCCAAAACACAATTATTTACTAACAGATTATATTAAATTGTTAGGAAGTCATTAATAAATTAAATTAGAGTCACAATACCTTTTCCATCACACCAAGGTAACTGAAATACTTCCACGAATTGAAATTCTTCACTGACAATATTTTTCTCAAATCAATAGGCAGTGATGGTTTCTCTGTGACAGATCCATTAGCAATTTTGCCCGGGCATCAGCAGTGCCTCTGTCATTCATACTTGGCTTAAAATGCCTACCTGGGTAGGTCGCCACTTCAAAGTAATGTTTCTAATGTATTAGGTACTGAACAAAAGCGTGCTCTAGTTATTCATCTTCTTCTGAGCCACATTGCAAGCATGATGGCGAGTCAACAGTTTTCGTAAAAAATGTCCGATCTATACAGTCATAGCATGCCCAAACCCCAACCTACCTATCTTAGTTCTTTGTAACCTATTAAAAAGAATTAAATCAAACCAGGATTTTAAGGGCATCTTAGGTATATGTAATAAATTGTAATACAATATTACCTTTATCAATGTATAAATTTTTGCTTGATTAGTTTTAACCTGAAAAAGTTAAAACAAAGCGTTTACCAAAAATGATGTCATTAGTTTTCTGGGCGGTTTTCGTAATTAGTTAAGGGGACAATAAGTGAGGCTTGTTAGAGAGTCTAACTTGCTACAACGTCCTTGTTGCCGCTTGTTGGTTACTTTAGCCACAAGCGGTATCATTAGTTTCCAAGGCGGTGTTCATCGTTAGTCAGAGGGGTAATGAGTTTCGTTCGTTAGAAACTCCAACTTGTGATACGGAAGTAAAACCTGTTGTTCACGAGATTACAAAACGTAATGTATACCTTAAATATATCATTTGTGAACTTTTTTTGCACAACTGCTAATATTTCAATGATTATTAAAAAAAAACGGTGAAACTATGTTTCAGTCGTTGAAACGGACATGTATTTCAACCATTTATGCTGTAAGAAAAACAATAAAATAATCCTTTCTCATAAGACATAAGACTTTATGTCATATGTTGAAAGGTATATCAACATCTCCCTAGTGAGGAGGTTTACAATGCATAGAAACTGGAACTTTTTAAAGGCTATTGTGGCGTTATCATGATAATATAATTTAAGAAGAAATATACTGTATTTAGTGAACTTGAACGAACCTACCTGTTTATCAACAAACAAAACTAAATCAAGATATATATTACATTTTCTGAAAAACATATGTTTACAAAAAATCCTCCCATTAAGATCGAGTCTTTGAATCGGCTTTACTCATATAATAGTAGATCTTCTTTGATGTTCTGAAGATCTTGAATTCAGTGTCTGATCTGAAGAACTTGTCTGCAGTGTAGGTTGTTCTTAAGAACTTGTTTGAGGTGCCAGTTCGGGGCGATCTGAATGTGTACTACCGCCAAATGTTTACAGCGATCTTTTGTTTCTACGCAGACAACCGTGTTTTGTTCGAACTATGTACCATCTAGGGGCATAATTTTGATTCATTATAGTGTCTTGTTGACTTCTGTCCTTTAAATAGACTCGAGCTTCATAAATAATCTGTGGTAGTTCTCATTGTTCTGTGGATTATTCTTCAGATGATCTAGTCTAGTCTCTTCCTTCTCTCTCAGCTGTTCTCAGTGTCTCCCAGGTATGGTCTCAACTGATCAAACATTTTTGGTATGCGAGTGCGAACTTTTCTTCCAAAAGGTAGTTTGGATGGACTTGTTCCATTTTATAGAGGAGTTGCTCTTAAAGTGAGGAGCATTTTGTTTGCAACATCACATTTCTCCAAATGGTTCTTGAAATTTTTTACCTGTGCTTCGATAAAGCCATTGCTCAGTGGAAACCTTAGGCTGGATGTGATTAACATGAAGCCATAATCACGACCAAATAGAATGGTGGGTTCGTATCCTACCGTCGCCATGATGTGGCGTCATCGCGAAACTGTAAAAATGTAATATAACATGGATTTTATGCAGTGAACTTGAACAATCCCAATTTTTTATAAACAAACAAATCTAAATCTAAATAAATATCACATGTTCTTAAACACAAATTATTAAAACATTGATACTACTTTTGACCCATTGCCTTATTCTTCTAATTCTACAAGGTTCTAGGATTGTAAACTAACACTATTAAATCATATGTTGTAGATTGTCAACAGACACTTACTTCTCTTGGATACGTAATATTAGTTCAGCATTTTATAAATTCTGTATGTGTTTTTTTTTTTTTTTTTTTTTTTTTTTTACGTAGGAGGAACGCTTTATGCGCGAACCCAAGGAACAGTGTGGGACTCCCTCTCAGATTTGGTCGAGGTGTACCCACTAAACCTCCTACGGAGCCGCGGGGAAAAACCAGGCCGGAACCCTTATCGGACAACTTCAGCACTGGTCCGCGTGTCTTGCGCCCTGACGGGTCAAGTCACTGTTTCAGGATACTTAGAGGTCACCTAAGCATCCATCATCTCGCTTCCGCCGAAGTACGGATTGCACGAAAAGCGCAATCGCTCTCCAGGATTCTTCGTTGCGAAGCATTGCTCCCACAACGACGTCCGGGGATAGATCGCCGACTGCAGAAACAAGCCTCCTCCTATCTTCAGCGAAACGTCTGCACCGGAAAAAGGTATGATGAGCATCATCCACCTCCTCCGGGCAGTACCTACACTGAGGTGACCTCACCTTTCCCATGCGAAAAAGGTAATCCCTGAAGTAGCCATGACCCGTCAGGAATTGACACAAGAAGAAATCAATTTCCCCAAAGGTACGGCTCAACCACGGGCTGATGTCTCGAATGAGACGAAATGTCCATCGCCCTTCTGGTCCGTCGTTCCACCGCTCCTGCCAGGCCCGCAGAGTGACGAGTCTCGCCTCCTCAGCAGCTTGGTCTCTGCCGAGATCCGGAGCGCGGCGAAAGATGTTTTGCCTCTCAACGGCGAGCAAATCGAGGGGAATCACTCCAGCCACAACCATGACAGCCAGTCCAGACACGGTGCGATACGCACAGGCGATCCTGAGCGCAGCCCTGCGTTGAACAGAGAGAATTCTCTTGCTGTGTTTCTTGACTCCCATGGCACCCGCCCACACTTCTGCGCCGTAGAGAAGAATGGCGTTGACGGTGGACATGAGGAATCGCCTCTTGCTAGCCCTCGGACCTCCGATGTTCCCCATCAATCTACTGAGCGACAGAACAACCCTCGCCGCCTTGTCGCAGACAGTCTGGATGTGCTCCCACCACGTGAGACGGCAGTCGAGCACAACTCCCAGATACTTCGCCGCAGTCTTCGTCTGGACCTCGACGTCACCGACAGTCATGGGGATTACTGTGCGGATCCTCCGTCGAGTGAGCATGACGATCTCGGTCTTGGCGACCGCCAGCTCAAGTCCATGACCGCTCATCCATCTGTTGACCCGAAACATCACCTGGTTGAGGCGAAGCTGGGCCAACTCCGGATCCCGAGCCGTGATGACTGCGGCTACATCGTCTGCGTAGCCCACGAGAAAAACTCCTGGTGGCATCTCGAGGCGAAGCAACCCGTCGTATGCCACATTCCAAAGGTCAGGGCCGAGGATCGACCCTTGTGCCGGCTGTGACCACTTTGGAACGGACTCCTGCTTCAGTGCTGTACACCAGCTTGCGATCCTTCAGGTAGTCCTGTACCACGACCAAGAGGTAGTCGGGTACCCTGAAGTCACGCTGCAGCGCCTCGAGCATATCCACCCAACGGGCAGAATTGAACGCGTTCCTCACGTCCAGGGTGACCAGCAGCACGATCGGCCTGGCCAGATGGCAGGTTGTGTCAGCCTGCTGGACGGCGCCCAGGACTTCAGTTACGGCATTCAGGGTTGAGTGGCCTTTCCGAAAGCCGTGTTGCCGAGGGGACAAGTCCCCGGCGGCTTCGACGGCCGACCTCAACCTGGGTTTCAGCAACCTCTCAAAGAGTTTACCCGCCGTGTCCAGCATACAGAGAGGTCTGTACGCCGACGGGGACTCTGGATCACCTTTGCCTTTACTGATGAGCGCCAGTCTAGCTATCTTCCAGCGTGACGGAAACACACCCGCCGCCAAACACTCGTTGAACATGCGCAGCAGCAAGTGTGGGTGACTTTCCACCACAACCTTCAGAGCCTCAACCGGGATGCCATCTGGGCCTGGAGCTCTGTTGTTGTGCATGGCAGACGATGCTGCCACGAGCTCCTGTTCCGTGAACAAAGGAACATCAGGAACCGGCCTCACAACTCTCTCCTCCCGCCTCACTGGGTGACTTGGGAAAAGAGCGTCGACGATGGCCGTGACCGTTCCTGCAGACATAGCCGCGCTGCTGGCCCCCATTCCCCCGAGCTTCTTCATGACGAGCTGGTACCCCCTACCCCACGGATCGGAGTCAACCTCCCGGCACAGCTCCTTCCAGCAGCGAGCCTTACTCAGGCGAATGGCGCTGGCCAGAGCTTTCTTCGCAGCCTTATGCTCTGCCGACCTGGCTAAAGCCTCCGGTCGGTTTCGAGCTCTCTGCGCTCTTCTGCGAAGCATCAGCGCCGTTCTCCTGAGCTCCGCGATCTCGTCCGTCCACCAGTAGACTTGGCGACGACCCCGGACAGGTTTTTTCCGAGGCATCGACGAGTCGCATGCACGCTCGATCAGCTGCATGGTGGAGCCAACCAGAGTCTCGACCTGCTGTCGGTCAGTGGAGTCGAAGCGATCCGTCTGACAGGCCTCGGGGCTGCGACTGAGCCGCTCGATGAACTTTCCCCTGTCCAGTTTGGCCGAGTTCCAGCCAACTGGGTTTCGGGTACTGAACTGACGAAACGACCCGATTTCTTTCAGGTGAAAGGAGATGAAGTCGTGGTCACTGGCAGTGTACACGTCCATCACCCCCCACTCTGCTAGCAGAGGAAACAACCCTGCCGATACCAGCGTGACGTCTGGTATGGAATCGCCGAAACCAGGTCTTCGGTAAGTCGGCGTGTTCCCTCTGTTCGCGACTTCCAGGTCGAGCCTCGAGGCCATCTCCAGGATTTGTCTCCCACGGGCGTTAGTGACGGGCATGCCCCACTCAACGGCGCGCGCGTTGAGGTCCCCGGCCACTATTACGCCCCCCGAGACATCTTGAAGATCGTCTTCCAGCGCCTCCAACCTCTCCCGGTACTCCTGGGCGGAATAGTTGGGAGATAGGTAGACTCTGTAGACGGTGACGCGCCGAAGTCTCACCCAGACGTAACCGTCACCGGATCCGTGACCCAACACCTGGATCCCGCGACTGTCTGCAATCCAGAGAGCCGCGGTACCAAGCCGGTCATAAAACCATGATGAACTGGTTTTGATCCGGTAGGGTTCGCTGACGATCGCGATCTGGGCTTTGACCTCGCAAGCAAGCTGTTCTAGAATGGCGTCAGCCGCTTGACTCCGCTGCAGGTTAGCCTGGACAAAACGGATCATTTCGCGGCAGATCGAGTCTTCTTGGCGTCCAGGGCTTTTCTGAAAACCCCGCATGCACCTGAGCCCGGGTAGTGATCCGAAGACACTCCGGGTGTACCGGCACAGAGGACGCAAGAAGCTGCCGCAGTGCAAGCAGTGGCCTTGTGATCGCCACTACCGCACTTCCAGCAATTATTGCTGCGGTCGGGACCAGAGCAACTCCGGCGTGTGTGGCCGTACCCGAGGCACCGGAAACAGCGTTCCACCTCGAGGCGCTGCCGAATGCGGCAGACGACCCAGCCGATCTTAATCTTCCCAGCCCGAAGGAAAAATTGCCCGTCTTTCTCTTCCATCTCAACGACGGCCTTCCTCTGTTCCCGCTTATTCGGCGTGAACAGGGTGACCTTAGGCTCGCCGGAGATTGTCGGAAGGTCTCTTTTTAAAGCCGTGGTAACATCGGCCTCCGAAGTCAGGGTGTCGAGATCAAGAATCTCTAACCTCAGCTTCGGGATGATGGAACGGACCTCGCCCTTGTCCCCTACTGCTTTCCGAAGTGCTTCTTGGAGTTTCCCCCGATCGTCGCACTTCGAGAGCTCGAGGAGGACACCACCGGCCGCCGTCTTCCGGATCTGATTGAAAACAGTACCGGAATCCTCTGGCGTGACCTCCCTCTTCATCAATCCGAGGATCTCAGAGTAGGTCTTACCGGTGCTCGGCTTGATCAGGACCACCTGGTTCCTGGTCTTCCTAGGCCGGGCCTTGTTTTTGGGCTTCTTCTCCTTCTGGCTGGGAGCCTGGGAAGGCGCGTTTTTCGCCTCTTCCCGCTTCCTCTGGGCATTGGCCTCTGCCCGGAGCCTCCTCTTCTGCTTCTTGGAAAGGGCCTGGATAAAACCCTCCCCATCAGCAGGTGCAGTAGGAGCTCCCTCTCTGGTCTCCTCAATAGGAACAGCCGGCGGAGTTTGGGCCTTGGTGTTCTGCCTCTTCTCCGTCGGACGCGCCGGAGGGCTGCTCGCCGGTCTCTTGGCACCAACGCCAGGCGCTGCAGGCTCCAAAGGTGGACGTTGAGCTTGCTGCTTCTCCTCAAGAAGCTTGAGCCGCCTTAGCGATGCCTTCCAGAGACCAAGCATCGAGTCGAGGACATCAAGTGATGCGTCCAGGGAGATTATCCCATTCTTGATGCCCATCGACACGTTCTTCTGCCTCTCGGTTGCGGCGGACATATCGAGGAGAGTGTTCCTCATCCTCTTCAGTTCCTCCTCAACCTTTTCTTGAGCCATTGCAGCATTCTTTTCGTCCGGTGAGAGTACAGGAACTGGCTGCGAGCTTGGCCTCGGAGTCTTTGGGTCCGGTGGACCCGAGGAACCCGGCGCGACCGCAGGAGAAGAGGTTTGACCCCTCGTTTTTGGCTCGGGGGACCTCAACACCTTGCTACTCCTTTCGAAAGGGCTCTTAGTGGGGGCGGGCAACTCTGGAAATTGCCCATCCCGCAAGGCCTTGTTGATGTCCCTTGTTGATGTTGGGGTTAGGGTACCCCGGGAAGATTCTTGCACCTTTTGAATCGTTATATCTTGTGAACTATATGTATCTTGTATATGGTTTAATGTAGTAGGAAATCACCTTCAAAACTTTGTAAAGTTAAAGAAGATTTCGTAGATATAGTGATTTATACTGATTTTATGTTTGTTCTTTTTACAATATTTTGAAGTACCTTGAGCCATTACCATGCATAATTAATATTATAAATACATATATGGAGTCGCAAGGATTAGGGTGGCTTATTATTGTCATGCTGCTATAATAATGAAAGCATAAGGGTGTCATGCTGTATTGTACTTGTAGCATAATATAAAGCGACAATAGATTGCATGGAACGGTAAACTACGCACAGGAAATGTTACTATGTCCGTTGTTGCTATTGTAACCGTCCATTGCCGACGCAGACTATTGGGCAACAAACTTAGGACGACACATTAGGATTTTTTTTAATTTTAAATATATTGCGTACAAAGTACTTAATAACATTTGAATTAGTACTTCAACTCGTTTTCAATAAAAGTTTTTCTGGTTAGGCCTAATTGTTCGCGATAATTTAATATCCTTATAATACTAATTGAACCTCTTATTGGTATTTCAATGCGGGATTCGATTTCTCTTTGAAATCACTTCAGTTTTTTTAACCAAAAGTTTTCTCTAGTAAAGCCTGATTGTTCGAGAAAAATTAATATCTTAATGTTAGTAATTAAATCTTCTCTTGAATTTTCAATACACAATCATACTTCTCTTTGAAATTAAATTAATTTTTAACACGATATTACAACGTTGTAAAACTACCTCGTATTGGAAAATTAGATTGGTGCAGTTTACAACCGTTACAACATGTAATATCGACGTTATCTGAAAAGATGTACTCATGAAAATGAGGGCAGTAAAACAGATATATAATCGACATATAAAGAGCATCACTACGATGATATTTGACGTTCATAGTCTGTCGAAACCTGTCTATCAAATATATATATAAATATTTATACGCATTTAGTGGGCCTCACATATGTATTATCTAGAGGATTCAATTAATGCGTTCTTAGTGATGGTATTATTATTTTTGTTTTCTATGAGTAATATTTATTTTGTTGTAGTGAGCTAAAATTGTTTTAACGTCCTACTGGTCTACTTAAATTTACTTCTCACGGACTTAAATGTATTAGGTATTTAATCCTTTATAACGGTATTATCAAGTCCTCTCAATGAACACATTTACAAGGTATATAAATACATACATATTCCCTTACTTATTCATTTAGAATCTCTATGTAAGGTATAAAATGGCCGACCCCAGCCGCTTCCACAATGCTGCGGTCGGCAGTCATTAATGAGTTGGTTTTGCAACTTGTAAATCACGCAACACTGGCAACATGGTCGATTATGATAGGTAATCTTTTTATAAACTTGAAAAAATGAAATCCGAGGCATTTCAGTTTGAAATTGCCATGCTTTTTTCTTACATTTGTCTTTTTCTCTAATAGAAAAATAATAGTAGACAGTTTTTACTCAAATAGTACCACAGATCTCGATCGAAGTTTGTTTTGTTCATATTAAGTAATACTAATTAAATAGCTAAGAAATATACTTAAAATTATCTTACGTTTCTGTTTGTTTGGTATACATGTTTGCTGAGTATGAGGAATAAGACTGTTTGTTGTAAACCTATCAAAATAATTATATTTTCTGCTTTATTTTGTCTACAAGAATTACATTTTTATGTATTATTCAATAAATGTTCCATGCATGAAAACTCAAATTCAAATTCGAATTCAAAATTCCTTTATTCTCAGACGACTGTATGTCACAATACAATATTGTATAGGCTGCGTCACATAACATGAGTAGGCTATGCTACAATCAAAACAACAAAACAGATTAGGCTTCGTCACTAAAACATGAGGAGGCTATGCTACAACTTTAAGATTCAGTAGAAACCGTATTGTAATATTCATCAATTCCATAAAAACAGTGTTTCAAAAGAAATCTCTTGACTGCTACCTTAAAACTAGAACACGGGGGCACTTTAATACTGTCAGACACATGATTGTATAGGTTAATTGCATTACACTTAAAACTGGCTTGATTTAGGCTATAAAAGTATAGATCATTCTTTAGTTTAGAGCAATTTCTTGTTTCGTAGTTATGAAAATCTTTGTTACATTAAAAAAGATCAAGATTATTCTTTACGTAAAGTAAACACTGCAAACTGTAAATGCAAGTTAAGGGCATAACAGAAAGTCTTATAAAAATAGGCCTGCAATGAGTTTGGGGTAGAACAACAGCTATTAATCTCAATGCTCTTTTTTTCAATACAAACAATGAATTAGCATAATTAGAATTTGCCCATAAAGTAGCACCATATGCCAAGTGACAATGTATATAGCTAAAATAAACAGTGAGCAAAACTTCTATGGAAACTATCCTTATTAATTTCCTTACTGTGAAAACACCTCTTGCCACCTTAGGTGTAATATAATCTATATGAGAGTACCATTTCAAATTGCTTTGAATGACTAAGCCTAAAAATTTTAAAGGAGTCTGAACTGGTATAAGATTAGAATATGAAATCACAAGATCTTGAGTTTTGTTTAAACTCAAGGCTAATTTGTTGGCTTTACACCAATCTATCATTGTATCATCGTTGTGTCAGAATCTTTAGTTGACTTAAAATTAAGACAAACATCATCTGCGTACATATAGCAAGAAATATGGTCATTAGCACAATATACGGTAAATCTTTAACATAAATAATGAAAAGCAAGATCATTGTTGTTAAGGCAGGTATTAAAATAACCTAAAGATATTAATCACGTTAAGTATATTATTAAAGTCAAAACTAACTGATTTTGCAGTTAATATAGTTTGTCGAGAGATGGTTTTTTATATTGGATTAAAACTTGTTTCGAGCGAAAGTTTTATTCCTATCTGTTTTTAGAGGATGCTTGCGAACACCACTGACCATGTTGAGATTTTTCTGATTCCGATAATTGTTTAACAGCTAAGGACACTTACAGAGGTACTTCATACCTACCAAAATTTTACCCACCATAAATATAAATCTAGGTTTAAATTAACATTTATAAAGTTTCATGAACATTTACAGCTACACCTGCAAATTTTATAAGTACGCCGCTTCATGTGTCTTACCATAAACCTTACCTTATCTGTGGTGGTTGACCTCCTGGCTGCGCCGAACTTTAACTTCGTGGGAGCAATGAAACGCAAAGTTACGTGGGTTCGAATTAATTTTATTAATAGTTTCAAATTTCAAATTACCGAATCAATTCAACTTACAATTCAACTTACAATTCAACTTCGAATTTAAAACACAATAGAAAATCAATAGAAAAAGAGGGCCAAAATAATTAGCAATTTAACTCGCGTAGCATGGCTGAGGGCCATTGACCGCGGCAGAGAGACCGGGGCGGCGGCGGCGGCGGCGCCGGCGCCGCGCACGCGTGACTACTTCGGCTGCGTCTCAACGGGGACTGACTGCCTCAGCGTGCTGAGTGCCCGTAGGGAAAGGCTGTGGCCGAGGCTACGGAGCGCCCGCTTGGAGGCTACACCCTCCGTACAGTGCTGCACCCCAACGATAACTTAGTGCATAATTAAAGCTGAAACACTGCCAGCGACCGTCGTCTGCCCGGCACGTGTTGCTGATTCTGGGAGTTCATTTGGGGTCAGGCTAGAATTCTTGGTATTTCGGGTCACTTGGTGTCACTGGAATATTTCGTTGCGAGGAGCTTATGAGGAAATGATTGACTGTTAATTCAGTTACTTACTGAATTAATTTACTGGCCGGAACCCATTAGTAAATCAGTTATTTATTAATATTACAACGTAATTATGCAGAGGGAGGGTTTTTTATTGGTTAAAATATTGGTTAAAAATTCACAGTTGATTAGACTGTGACAGTCGTCACACTCCCCCCACCTCTAGTTCATGCTGCCCCAGCATGAGGGTCTTACGCTCCTGCCTCAGGTATTCGGCCACTCTCTCCTGCAATACAGTCATCAGGATGTCAGGTGTGGGAAGGTTAGAAACATCCAGCTCACCCAAGTGACTCAATTCCCGTAAATGTGCCGTAAATGTGCTTTGGTACTGTGCATGCCCCGTTTTCATTATTCACCCGGTTTCTTTCCTTTGAGTTACAAAGATAGCGCCTCGGTCTCTCTCTCGCTTCACAATTCATTTATATTACGTTCCTACAGCATTGGCCCTTTACAATTTATAGTTACCTCAGCCCGGCTTACATCTTACATCAACAACATCGTTTCAACCACTCTTACTACAATAAATCATTAAAACTATCTAAGGAACATCCAAATTTGAGTTTATTCCCCAAAATCTACACATTGTAATTCACCAATCACTGATGGCGACCACCATCACCATACTTCCACTAAATACACATATAAAACTTCATATTACAAAGTTCAGATGAGAACACATTAACAAATAACAACAAAAGAACATCCCACAGAGGGATAACCTAAAAAAACAAAATCCATTCACCTCGGATCCAAATACAATATTATTAACTATAAATCAAACTTCCCCTAGCAGTTAGGCATCTTATTGCAAGTTTCCCAGTGTTAATGCAGTTGTTAATTTTGATCAGTAATTTTGAATGGTGCACCTACGCTTTACAATTCGAATTAAATTATGGCGCATAGCGGGGTAATAATCGGCACTGAGATGTTAATTTTGAACGCTACTCGTCTACCGAAGTTAAGCTTGGGTAGCCTTTCACTTGGGGCCGGCAGAGCTACGTCACCCCCGCGGAGCAACAAGGCCTAAACTGCTCAGGTTATTTACAAACACGAAAACAAGTAAATAAAAAAAATGTACTACACGACATACTGTTGCCTCTACACATAACACCCACTTGGGTACTAATACTACAATGAGGATTTCCAAACGCCACTAAATCACTGAGTGTCCCTTCAACAATCCACGCCTGTCATGCCAGGACGTCGGCCACCTCTCCGGTCCACACGACCTGTAGTTTCTTAAATTGTTTGCGTTGGTGCAATTTCCTGGTGTCGCAGCACCATCCCGATCTACTTACTGCATTTTACGTTTTGTTGAAATAAAACAAAAATAAATAAAAAAACTAAACTTAACAATAAAAAGACAATTGAAACCCACAAAAGACTCATGTTCATTGGTCACTAAGGACCCAGGTCGAAGGTGTCGACTCCCTCCTTCCTGAGTCTGCTGTCTCCACTACTTTTCTTTATCCCTTGCTACGCTTGTAGCTTCACCCTTGGTTGTATTTTTATCCTCTCCCTTCAGCCAATTAATTAATTATATTACTATCGCTGGTTTGAGTGGAGTCACGGTCCAGTTTTTTTCCTTTTCTTTTTGAGGGGTAGGATATGAGGTGTTAGGAGGTTAGTTGGATTTTGCCGGCATAACCTTCCCGTTCAGCCAGTCCAAACCAACGTCGCTTCTTGTTACTATTTCCTATCTATTCCCAGAAATTTTGCTGCCCCACTCTGTTTTGCTGAGTTAGGGTAGTTTCCCCCTTTTGCCAAGTCTCCTCTTAGTGGCCCATGAATCTTTTACGAGCACGTCTAACCTAATACAATATAACTCTGACCTACATATCGTGTGGCATCTGAGGCCCCACCTATCGATACCATTCTTGGTAGCCCTAAAGAGATACAAAAAAAAACAGAAGCTCAGCAGCTAGGTCTTTGTACTAAGTACACCTGCAACCGTCTATCTTAGCCTTAGACGCTCTAATCTAACAATAACAGAACATTTCACCCAAATTTCAAATTTCTTAAACCTAATAATAAAAAGTTTTTTTTTTTTAATTTTAACGTCTACCCTAAGATCTTCGGTTGCTACTCTCTCCTAGTGTTACCCTTAGAGGTCCCTCGTCGCACAGGGGTCATGACCCTACTAACTATCTTTTTACCAAAGTTCTGGGTGCGCCCTATTGCGAACACAACCGGAGTCCCTTCACGACCGACACGATTCTTGATTCCAGAGACGAAAAATAAATTTAATAAAATCACTTACAAGCGTCCAGGGATCCCTGTTTAGGTGTCAATAGTTGTCTGCACTCGTTCCAACGTCTTTAATGCAATTGCTCTCGTGCTGAAAGTCCTGGGTACATTTGATTTCCAGAGCGCTCGTCTTTTTCATCATAGCTGGGAGAGGGACAGCGTCACCGTCCGCCTCCATGTCTCGGGTCCGTCGGCCTGCTTGAGCAGCGCACAGTCTGTGGAAGAACAGCACACCGACCGGAGCAGCAAACACCCTCGTACTCTCCATCTAATGAACAATAAAACAGCCACGATTAACGACAAAGTAACTGGGAGTCCTCTATATAAAGCAACCTCCCTAATATGCATCATGTACCGGTGGGACTTGAGGTAATGTACAGCACTCTCAACTGAGTACTCCTTCACGCTCAGAGTGCCCAGCTGGTCATCAAGATTTGCAGGACATTGAGAGCGTCATTCACGTCACTTCTCATCAGATCCTGTTCCTCCGGACTAAACAGTCCAATTGCTTCCGGGAACGTTATTTCCCCTATGCTTCCGGCGTACTCGGAGCTGCCGCGAATGCGGGCAGGCACCTTATACCCGTTAGCAGTCAAGTCACACCTACCTCGATTCGGGATCTCCCCCACTTTTTTCAAGGTAATTGTGCTTTCATTCAACAATACTCTCCTCAAGACGGCATTATTTGGACCCTACGGGTAGTTTCGTACTACGGGTACCAAGTAATTGCCCGAAGGAACGTCCTTCACAAGCCGCTGATAAATTACTATCTCTATCATCAGGGCCATAACAGGGGAGGCACACAATCATCTCCCCTCTAACAGCTCCAGTGCATCTGGTAGCGGCCGACAAGTTAGGTCGGGCTGGCGAACGCAGGCACGAGCAAAACGAGAAACGCACATCTCTCATCGGTAGCACCACTTGCAGAATGATTTCTCTAAACCACTGTCAGGTGCCTGACTCACAGGTTCCTCAGGTGCTCAAGATTTGCAACAAAAAACACCCCAACAGGACCATAGGCCCAACATGAGTTAGCTGCCGCCAACTGAACGGGCAGGCTGAAACTCATCAGCGCATATCGCTAATCAACATTATATTTGGGATCCCTATGTACTCGCACACAACAATATCACAATGCCCCAGCACAGAAACATTTAAAGTATGTGGGCATGCCCAAAAATAAACAAACACCATCAGGCCTGAAGCTATGGTATTACTCTATTTTCAAACAAGACAAAAGAACCGGATACATGCTTGGTTCTGAAACAGCTCAAATTTATTCATTTTAATCTTTATTTGTTTTTTTTTTATTATTTCCACACTACAATTTTAGGGCATCAGCTCACACAATCACAACCCGGCCAGAGCTTCTCATCCAACTCTTGGAGCGCAGTCAGTAATTGGGTTATTGGTCTTTAGAAACAAATTCAAACTAAGCTTATATACTGTAACTATAATACTCATTTAAATCCTTAATTCCAATCGGCGGAGACGGTGTTGGGCCGCAACCCCAACAGCAGGTCCACAGCAAAGATCTCACTCCCATGATGTGTCTCAACCAACAGAGACAGCAAAGGGCTAGCTTAAAAACAAAACTTTCCTGTAGGCCTATAACAAACACAAAGGATTATTCAAAGATCACTAATAATAAAGTTATCTCAAGATACTAAAAAGTTGTCAACGACTTTAATTTATAAAAAGAAACACATTTCCTCTCCTATGTTGCTATCATCAGAATATTATCTCAAGTGACAATTTAAATAACGATAACCCACATAAAATTTAAAACTTTATCCCGCCTGCATCACGCACAGAGGATTCCCCAGCAGAAGGTTAGCCTCAGTTAATTCACAATAGCTGCACGGACTAGAGTCCAGCCCTGTGGAACACAGGGGCAAAAGAAGGTACACTCCAAACCTTCCCTCATACCGAACAAACGTATTACATGAAAAACCACGACACGCCCCATGCCAGCAAGAAATCCATGATGCGTATACAAAAACAACAGTTTTTATTTTGAATGTAACGATATCAGTACTGTATATTGATATAGCTCCACCACCATAGTCGGACATACGCAGGGTAAATGGCCATCTTAATCGCAACAAAGGATAAGGGCGCAAAAAGGAGGCAAACTTCAAGCTATACCTCCTCCCAAACCGACTCCCTAAACAATCCATGACTACAACCCCGAACTATATCCTAATAAAAAAATTCTTCTTTAATGATTGGAAACCCGAAAATTGAACCTACTTGTGGTTCGAATTTAACAAGGTGTCATATCTCAAATATTTCCAGATTTTGCAACGATACTGACTGATGATAGCAACCAGTGGACAGCCTTTGGTTTTGTTATTTGTGATTAATTCAAATTCTACAAATAATTTAAAACAAATATATTTTCCTTAAAAATAATTTATAACAAATATATTTTCCTTAAAAATAATTTTAAAAATTAATTACTATCACCAGCATTAACCTCGAAAAGATTTTATCTTTATAACTTTACAGCCTGCCTCACAAAGAAACCAACTCTTTATCAAGAAGGTGGTCCCAAGTTAAATTGATAATCTATTGGGTAATATGGTTGACGGTGATGTTGAACCCATACCGATAAAACATATTATAGGAAAAAGAACTTTCATAAGCCCCATTAGTCATAAAAATTCCCGACTGCGAAAGTAAACCATAATTATTATCATAAATACTTTATACTGTATTAACATGGTTCTACCGTTTCAGTCCGCCATACGCAGGGTCCAGGCCATCTTGATCCCGAGGGATAAGGGCGCTAAGGAGGCACACTCAACCTCCCCCCTAACAGACTTCCAAAACACTATCTATGACTTACTATCCTGAACCATATCATACATACAGGCATAAACCCAAAAAAAGGATTTAAAATATTTTTTATTAATTTTTTTTATTTGAAACTTTAAAGCTGATTGCAGTAGACCTAATTTATTTTAGCTTGAATTAAAACAGCATTAATGTATCTCAGAAGAGGCTCGAATTACGCAATAGTACTGCTGATGATAGTAATCACTGAGCGACCTTTATCATTTATTTGTGAATAATCAAAATGATATATAATTAGTTTCAAACTAAGCAAACGTGTATCAAACTCAATTTTAAATTCAAGGTACAAGAGGATAGGCAAGCTTTTACTATCTATATCTCCAATAGATAGAGGCAAGCACAAAAATCTATATCTCCACTCCAATTACACTGGCTTTAATAAAGTATTTAATCATTCATCCTCAAAAACCTCTTCTTACGCCCAGGGGAACAAACAAAATTCTCCTCCATACATAGTTGCCTCAAAAAAACTCTTACTGGATTCCTATAAAAAACTTTAAATAACTATCCTCCCAAATAAATGTCTCTAAGTCCCCCAACTTCAATTAAAATTTGATATCATTCAAAACCACTAATTTCCACTACTAATAAAACCTCAGCAACTGTCATTAGGCTCTACTTAGTTTTTCCTTAAAACTTAAAACCCAGTAACCTCCATTTCATCCTACTAAGATCTCCAGTTAAAAGAATACCGACAGTAAAATTATTTAATTAAAAACAGAAAATAAATGCGCTGGTATCCCTTGAACTGACATTGTAAAGTTGGCCTCAACTATGACACTGTTATATTACATTCCAATATCAATTTATTCGAGGGGTAACAAATTATTCTCCAATTTAAATTCCGTGTATCTGCTGGGATTCAAGGCAAAGGAAAATATAGAACTTCAACTCACCGGAAAAAATTAATAAAAGTTTATCTCCTAACTGCACTAGGCTCACCCGCGTCGCAGGGTACACGTTGTCTCTACAGCACTGAGCTATTCGCTTACGCAGATCATCTGCCTTCCACTCGGTCGGCTGTCCCCTTATTTTCAATTTGTGAGAATTTTCCACTTTACTCAAATGATAGGCTGTCATGTTGACCATTGCGACTAAGTCCCAGACAGAAGCAGAAGCTGTTTGCATATACTACTAATTTTATACCGATTACCTCCTTCGGCTATGTTCCCCAAAATTTGTCCAAGTTATTTCCAATATATATAAAAAAGATTTAAAGTTCGATTCAAGTTTCAAAACGCAAAATAAAACACTAAAGTGTTTTATTAAAGGCCGTTTCCTATTTATTTTACAAATGTACTTCCCGTCTGTCTTTATTCAAATCAGTTTCCAATTCAAAGTCTAAGTTAGCGATTTTTTCTATCTTAATCAAAATATTCTGTCATTGAAAACCATAAGAGTCATTTCGACTTCCCCCCAACTGCTATAAAACAATTTATTCCGCGCTCACTTCAGCTTTCAAATCACTAAGTTTCTGTACCAGCCCTATCTCCGAGCATCCAATTATAAAAATATTATGGATCTTGGAAAAATAAATTACGCAATTTATTTTATCAATAACCCTCGCGAAACCCCCAAGTCCGCTATCGCTCACTCGTTGCCTCTAAGTTGTTAATTCCGAGTTTCAATTATTTCGTCCGGAAATAAATCATCACATAACCTCATCACTTATTTTTGTGCATATTCACCGTCGCCCAGTTATTGTTCAATAGTCAATCATCAATAAGCCGCCATAATCATTAGTCCTTAAAAGTACTTAACTATCGGCAAAGTGAATGAATTTCGCTACAGATTTGTCCAGAGCCAAGTGCCCTTCAAGATTACTAGGCCGTGTCACAAAAGAAACTTCAATCTGCCCGCATTTCTGTGCTAGTTAATACCTAACACAGCAATCGGTTTTTTTTTACTAGATTACAATCGGCCACCAATAACCTCAAATAGCACATCAGCCGCCTTTCTGTTCGCTGTCTCAGCTTAGCGAATTACATTACTTGCCAAGAAGGTTAGTTTCATGCCTTAATTGCTAATTTAGTTTAGTATAAGCCAGTTACAATCCTAACAAGTTAGTATGTTAATGTTCTCTTATTAAATAAATTCAATGTATTTTTCGCAATATCTTCTATTTATTCATTCAGCCTCTCAGCCATAAGCTAATTCAATTGTTCTCTAAATTAGAGACTCTAATATTGGATTTGCACGCTTCCTGGCAGCAAACAAAATAACTAATGCCCCGACCGGTGAATTATGCCATTAATGGCGACTGTAACGCTCTCTTCTCTCTATCAGTGATTAGCAGAACTAATTCAACATGGCGGCTCTCTGAATATTTCAGATTAGAAGTCCCGAAATTAATAGCAATTTCAAAATTCTGTATACTGCTGTAGGCTCAATTTTCCACAACAACTACAACTGATATTCGAATTTTTTTGTTCAGAATTTATTCTTAGATCATATCAGTCGTAATTACAGCCCTCCTCTAACTCATACTACGCAAGTAATTTTATATCGTTATTTACTCAAAAATCATATTAATTTTGAATAGCACCCTATTCCTCTTAGATTATTGATTTAAATTACATAATATCACAATTTAGTTTCTTGTGAAAATTAATTTAAACTACAAAAAAAGTCGCCAAATATTATTTCTTACCTCCAGAAAACATTCTTGGCATTCTTGCACCAAGACCCCGCAGCAGACACCAATGTGGTGGTTGACCTCCTGGCTGCGCCGAACTTTAACTTCGTGGGAGCAATGAAACGCAAAGTTACGTGGGTTCGAATTAATTTTATTAATAGTTTCAAATTTCAAATTACCGAATCAATTCAACTTACAATTCAACTTACAATTCAACTTCGAATTTAAAACACAATAGAAAATCAATAGAAAAAGAGGGCCAAAATAATTAGCAATTTAACTCGCGTAGCATGGCTGAGGGCCATTGACCGCGGCAGAGAGACCGGGGCGGCGGCGGCGGCGGCGCCGGCGCCGCGCACGCGTGACTACTTCGGCTGCGTCTCAACGGGGACTGACTGCCTCAGCGTGCTGAGTGCCCGTAGGGAAAGGCTGTGGCCGAGGCTACGGAGCGCCCGCTTGGAGGCTACACCCTCCGTACAGTGCTGCACCCCAACGATAACTTAGTGCATAATTAAAGCTGAAACACTGCCAGCGACCGTCGTCTGCCCGGCACGTGTTGCTGATTCTGGGAGTTCATTTGGGGTCAGGCTAGAATTCTTGGTATTTCGGGTCACTTGGTGTCACTGGAATATTTCGTTGCGAGGAGCTTATGAGGAAATGATTGACTGTTAATTCAGTTACTTACTGAATTAATTTACTGGCCGGAACCCATTAGTAAATCAGTTATTTATTAATATTACAACGTAATTATGCAGAGGGAGGGTTTTTTATTGGTTAAAATATTGGTTAAAAATTCACAGTTGATTAGACTGTGACAGTCGTCACATATCTATTCCCTGTGTAGTTTATTATGAGCCTAGAGGGATTCACATGCAATGGAGCACTTTTAACCAGGTTGAATGATTACCTTCGTGCTTACACACTACTGTGAATTACCTAGTTACTACTAAAATGTGAATACAGCGATAAAATTAAGGCAGAAATATAGGAACAGGCCCCCTTTTTCCCCAATAATCTTGAGCAGTTAATAGGATTTCAGAATTGACATCAGTCGCAATGGGAGCGCGGTGTGCGGATTGACTGCATAATGCGGCTTTATCCACTAAATCCCTTGGTGTAATGTTGCATTTGCGATAATGCAACTGATTAGGTACATAAAGCATTGTTTTCAATGATATTCAAAACATAATTATGCATTGTTTTTTATAGGTTTACTCCTTGTTGTTAGGTGAATCTACAGAATGTGTACAGGACTTTTAAACATTCCAGATCTTCTATAAGTTTTATTCTTGATGATTTTTCTATTAGGGTACATGATTTGTTTGTTATTTACCACAATATTATTACTGAATGAAATGTGTATTTCGGACCAACCTATCTTCAGACTCATAACAGAATATTAGTCAAGGTTTATTTGTCCCTGTATTTTTGTGATATATATTCACCTGATACATAGCCTTAAATTATTATCTGCTTTAAGCGTGATAATGTGCTTTGTTTCATGTTATGTCATTACTGGACAGCAATTTACAATGGTGTATTAAATAACTTAATAAATTCCAAATTCTGAAACTACGGGATAGTAGTAGAACGCGGATTCACTTTTTATGTCCAAGATGCTACAGAGTGGTCGATTGGATAATAAGGGGGAAACACGATCAATTTGTGGCTCCTAGACATTCGCACTTATAGAAACTTTGAAACCTCACTCTGGCCTTAACCAGTCGCTTTAGGTTGAAACTTTGTATTGTAAGTTATATTGATTAACTAATTTAATGATTACTTTGTTGTTTCTCGATTTTATTTATTAAATTAAAATATTTAATTGAAATATCAATTAATATTGGTCAAATTAATTAAACTCTATTGTTATACCATAATTAAATATTTAGAGTACCTATACACCGAGCCTTGCTAGGTATTTGTTTCATGTTTACCAGTTCAACCAATTACTATCGGACATTTTAGTGTCATAAAATTGATAGATAAAAACATTTTCTTTACTCCATACAATCTTCATACCACAGGTTGTTTTTTTTCTAGATTGCTGTAGTTTGCAAGCAGCTGTTACATTTACTTTATTTGTTTACACTTTCCTTGCTTATTTCGTTGCTATCATGGCAACTCAGAAGGCCAATGTTGAAATTTAACGGCTTTAAAATTTATTGCATTACTTTATTAGGTTTTCTCTGAATGGACGTAGTCTCGTGTCTGAGTCATAAATTACTTATTTCAAGACTTTCAAGTAACGGAGCCGTTTTTGAGATAATTGTGCAAACAATCAAGCAAGCACGCACGCACACAAGATAACATTGCTCATATAAGAGTTCAGGATTGCTTCAGATCAGGATCAAGATCAGATCAGTTCAGGATTATATCAGAAAAATTAATAAAAATCATTAATTCACTGACATTGCCATAACCGCATCTATATTTATGGAAAATGATCCTGTTTTGTTAATCTTGGCAAAAATTATGTGTTTTGGCTATTAAATCCTGTCCAGGCCTGGTTATTTTATAGTTTGACCTAATAATTTGTAACCCATTTCAATGATGCATTTTTGTGGCTGCTGATTCTATGGCTAGAGTCGAATAAGCGTAGTTATTATTTAAAAATAATGTTAATAGTAATATTTAAGTATTTAAAATTTTAATTTGTTAACAAAACATTGATTAACCCCCAAACATATTTTTGATGATGTAAAATCAAATAATATTGGAAAAATTGAAAATAAAGATGTGAAACTAGTGCGGTACATTGCCTGTATGAGGAAAATTAGTCTCCTGCTCAAACCAAGATTTAACCACAGAGCTAGTAAGTAACACCGGTTTTTATTTCAAAGTACAAAATCAACTTAATTTTATTTATTTATTTCATTTAAATACAATATTCGGTTACAAAGCAGTTATACATATTAATCTCTAGCATAAAAGCTAATTGAGAGATCAGCTAATCACATGAGTTATAACAAGAGCATCGATAAAATATATTATATTTATAACAAATTAACTTATGAAAACTAATTTAACAATCATGCAAGGAGGGAAGTTTTATTCCGCTATGTGACAATTGAAATTACTGCGAGAAAGAATAACTTGAACTTCAATTGGAAACGACAATTCTTAACTTGATAGAAAAGTGAAAGTTGTTTGATTTGGTATTACTACGGATTTTCAAACCTAGATCTGATTTGGAATCATTATTTTCTTCATAACTGAACCTACTTCTGGCTTTTTTTTATATTATTAGTTTTTTTTAATAAACAGCATTATGTTTTAACTTTCCTCATGTAGACTTTCATGAGAAGACTAAGAATGAAGGCCCCTGAGTAACACTTAGAAGTTCGTACCGGTACAGCTAGCTCCTCTTATCTATCCCCAGAGCAGCTTCGTTGCATGAGAGCATCAGACGGCACGCAATGATAAAATGGTATATCTCTTATAAAGAATATTAACCAATTTACTTTTTCCGAAGTTAATATCAATATTTTAATTGTTAATATCATTATATTGAACATTGATTGCATTTCACCTGAAAAGTCGTAAAATCTAAACATATGTCGATTTATTGTGTTCACTAAAGGGTTACTCTTATTATTATATTGATCATTTTAAAGCCATGCGTACCCTTTTTTCATACTTTTTCATTATTACGACACGTGTATCGACTTTGAAGCTATTTTCACAGTGTAATCCTAATCTGATGTTACGTTGTTCAACAAAATTTACAAATATACAATCATATGATAACTTCATCGTGTGATATTTCCTTTCATTCTGATATTTTTTCATTTTGGAGCAAGTGGTATACACTACATATACATTCTTCTTTAGTTGAATTATTTTGCTGAAAAGTAAATTCCTTGTCCCAACTCGCATAATATTTGATATATATGGTTTGTCCTTGAGGGTATATAGATGAATATGTAGCTCTTCTTTTATATATATATTTTTTTTTTTTTTTGAAGTGTGTTATACTTTCATTTATGTTTTCGTATGTGTGGTCTGATCTTAATATATGTTCTGCGAAGTTATATTTTTGTATTGTCATGTTATTACCTTAAATATGTTCTGCAAATCCTTTTTTTTAATGTTCTGCCTGCCTGGCCACTGTAGTATTTCTTACAATCATAACAATGAATGTTGTATAGCCTATTCCGTACTTTTCAAATTCATTATGGTTCTCACTCATAGTTTTTGAGGATTTATTTATTAGCTGAAACGTATTATTCCTAGTTTTAAACTTAACTTGTAGTTTGTTCTGTTAAATGCACTTCTTATGTTTTGGTTCAGTATTGAGCTTTAAGGGACACAAAGATACTCTGTTTTATTTCTTTTGTTTGACGTCTTCTGTTATATAACATAATTTTGAATGATGCTATGTTTTCCGTATAAATATTTGATAAAAGACTTGATAAGGTTGAGCCCATGGCTGATAAACTTTGTTTTTTGGAAGAATTGGTGGTTATATTTAAAATAATTTGGATGTATTGTTGTTTTGGTTAGTAGCATTAAATCCTTTACTTGTTTTGTAGATAGATCTTCGTTCTTCATAAAACTATATTTTAAAATTTAAAACGTTACTTCTTCAGGTATGTTACTGTACATAATTGATACATCTAATGTAATAAAGGTTTTATTATCTGATATTTTTATATCTTTGATTTTTTCCTATTAGGTCGCATGATTTAGAGGAGATGAATTTTTCTCTTGTTGGTAAGACACTTTTTAATTATTTATCTAGAATTTTTAAAGTGAGTAACTCGAGCATTGCGATAACTGACGACTGTTCGGATAGGTGAATTGGTCCTATGTGTTTATGGCTGGCTCTAAAATTGTTGTGCTGTTAGTTTAATTGTTTTTAATCCGTTCTTTTCATTTGTTGAGATAATTTTTGACTTGGCTATAACATTATTAGTTTCTTTATTGAATTCTGTGGTAGAATCCTGTGATAGCTAAAACAAAGTAAAAATCGTGAATCCCCACATTTACTAAGTGATAGACACTAGTTCGCTGGCGGTTTTATTCAAGTCATTAATTCCTGCGTGACTCTCTAAGACCCAGAGTATCGATCAATTTCCAGCCAAAGATAGCTTTAATGAGTGTTTAACGACAGCCTTGTCTACAGGCTGCACGTGATACTTGCGTGAGGCGGAACTTGTAAAACCAACTCATTACGTCGCTCTGTTGACGGGTGGTAAAAGATGTATTAAAGGGGCCTATCAGGGACCCTCGCCCATTTTCTGTCTCTCATAAATAATAGATAGGTCATATTGCAAAAATATTCATTTGAAATTAAGAAATACATTTTCAAAAGGAAGTTGAAAAATAATTACTTATATTTTGTTATGAATGCATATATGTATTTTTTAAATTCATAATAGCAAAGGATTTTTAAATATTATTTCCTTTCACTTACAGTGTTTACACTACACTACGTTTCGAGAGGTATTGAAACTCATCTCTTCTTCATGTGACCCTACTTAAAATTGTATTACCTACTTATTTCTATTTAACCTAAATGTTTTTGGTTTTTTATTATTTTTTACACACAAATTACATTGTTTCGTGTAGAATATACAAATGAAAATTAAAACAAAAACGTATACCTTACTGACCGCGATGCCTCCAAACAGGAAGCGGCACGACACGTACACACAACCACTCGCCCCCACGCTCGCCACTGTATGAATTTTTTAGCGAGTGAAATTTCAGTGTTGTTGAATGTTTTTTGGATAAATATAAATTGTGTTTAAAAAAACTGAGAAAATGTAGGTTAAATAGAAATAAGTAGGTAATGTAATTTTAAGTAGGGTCACTTGAAAACGAGAGGAGTTTCAATACCACTCGAAACGTAATGTAGTTTAAACACTGGAAGCGAAAAAATTGTATAATGATTCAACCTAACCTTGTCTAACAGGCCGTACACTCGGATGAAGTATATATATCTGGATCAAGCTTTCCAATGCTAAAGTGAGGCAAAAACCGTACCATGTTTTTCACTGTTGGGCTGCAAGAACGTATAATGTGGTAAGGTCCCGACAGCATTCGGGAAACAGCACTTGTATCAAACTGGTTTAGAAAATAATAAGCCCGTTTTTTAACAATCAAACAGTTTTATTTTAGATTTGACAGCTTGAAATGACGATTCATATGGCACCCATTATGATTCTAAAAACTAGTTGCATTGATTTTAATGTTTGTATACAAAAAACGTTTTGAACTTTATTAAAATATGAGATGAAAAAAATTGAAGGCAAGGAAATGTTTTACAGGGTGTAAGACTTGAGAACTAAATTCGGCAAAGTTGAATTTGAAAAGTCAGGCTGGTGTTATTTTAAGGCAATTAATTAACTCGGTTTTAGTTAGCGGCTGTTGCTGACGAACAATTAATGTAAGTTTATTTTAAACCTCGATAGGAACAACGTGGAAATGAGCAGGGAGAAGGTTACTGAGAGAGAATAGTTTTGTTCAAAAACTATTTCCTGCAATATGAATAAAAACACTGATTATATGAATCCGTTGCTCTGACATAATACATATTTTTCATTTTTTGCATTGGGTCTAAATACTGAGCAGAAACCGTACCATCAACACGAAAACCAACTCTAAAACAGACAATTCGTCTGTCAATGCACCTATAAATAATACTCAAATACTCAACAATACTCTGTATACTATCAATGCAACTAAAAATGATACGTTCAGTGCATTATTCTTTTGGACTAAATTCACTTAACGTAATGCTATCGTCATAGATCAAACATCAATACACAACCTGCAACTGAGAGGCAAAACGCGTTCATGTATAACTCTACATGAATGGTTTTAAGATGTTTGAACTCTCTTAAAAATATAAATGTGAGATACACGATAAATCCAAAAAAATAAAAGCTCAGAGGAACACACAGAGTTATGAGGAAGTGCGCTTACCTTATTATAAAAAAGATGGGTTAAATTAAAAACCAAAAAAACTTGGCAAAAATTTGTAGCAAACAAAAATTCCCAAGTAAGAAACGTGTTTCATTGTATAAGTGTGCTCTTGGCCTTTTTTTCTTAATGCACTAATTATAAAGTAAAGGGAGGTCGGAGTTCAAAAAATGTATACTTATTCTTTTATCACTACTTTAAGTGCTAATTATTGTTTTAACATTTCTAATACCGTTTTTGTTTTTGTTGACATTGAAATAAACTTTTAGCTATATGATACATTTTCTTCCCTTCCAATGTATAGGGGTATTTTTTCATACAAACCATTAGCAATGTAATGGGACTTCAAATTGTTGCTGATCCAAGTGAGAATTTTAATTAAAATTATTGAATTCTAAAGAATAATATCTAATGTACAAATGTTTTATTTATATCTACTATACCGAAAAAAAATTAAAATTTATTTTTTCTTCCTAGATAAAAAAATATATATTTGTATATAAATATAAATATAATTTGTACTGCACGAATGTGTTTATGTATCGAGAAGTTCCTGAGATGCAGTAAAACATTTTCTACGTTCGAATCTATTTGTAGAGAGTATATATTTTGAATTAGTAACCAAATACTATCCACGATCAACTGATCCGGAGCTTTACTCCGACGGTTTACGGATGTGAATATTATCTTTGGTATGCAAGCTGCAATCAACAGCAAAGTTTGAAGATTTCAAAGTCCTGTTTGCATCATTAGTATTGTAAATGAGGAGCTTTATCGTCCGTCGTTGGATAATATTATTCTCACTTTTTTACGGGTAAAATAGTGATTAAACGCACAAAAATATTAGAATTTTTTTATATTAAATTTTATTTCTGTGTCTAAAGTAAAACACAGTATGAAGACCACCAGTATGTCGAAACTTTTACATCCAGAAATTAGAAATCAACCGTTTATTGTTATTCAACTGTGAACAGTACTGACAACCGCCACAAAAATAAGATATGTTGATGGTCCCGTTATACGTTATCCGTTATCAGTCACGTTTACGTTAAATAGGAGTGGAATTTTTAGGCTTAACCGCTGCCTAAATGGAGTGACATAACAAGAACATAAAAAAGTCATTTTTATATCTGTACATAAATTCATATAATTTATGAATGAATAACCTAACCTATTTCATGAACCATCGCGTGGAAATCGTAATTAAAATAGATTAAACTAAGGAACTTACTTCTTTCATGAATTTCTAGCATCCTTAATCATAGAATAACAATTTCTTTACTGATGATAAATTTAAAACATTTTTCTGAAACTATAAGATCGTGGCTTAAAATATTGAATCAATACTTTAGTAATGTAATGACAAAAGCACTCAAAAAGGATTACAGCCTGTTTTAACGACTAAAGTTTTCTTATTTCCCACTGACGCGTGAAGATGCCTCCATATAGTTATTTGTGTATCAAGGGACTAAAGTACTTTAGTCCCGTGATGCACACAACATTTGTCCTCCACCTACACCATTAACAATAACAATAATTTACAGTGGTGTAACACTGTAATTTTACCTTCAGATGATCCTTTGCTTCAACAAACTGCGTTACAATCGCATAACCTATGGAAATAAATAATGCAAGGTATTTAGCCTTTAATTTTAACATTTTATTCACACTCTTCTTTAAAATAATCTAGGCCTAACTTATTTGTTCACAAATATGCAGGAATATAGCCTAAACTACAGCAAACTCAAAATGGATAAGCTGTCCTGTAGACAACGGAAACGGACGCTCGGATGCTGTGACACTCTCTTCAACATAGAGAAACAAATTAAAATCGACAGTGTTGCCATATTTTCTCACTGTCCACCGCGGCGTGGCCGGATTTCTTCCCATGTTTTTCTCATGAGATTACTTTTAGTCCCATGGGACTAAAAGTAAGTAAGTAAATCCCATGGAGTATAAACTATTACTTTAGTATTCTATTCCAGGGACTAGAAGACGACTATAGTTAGTAGGTGGAGGAAAAATACATTTTTCCGAGCCAGTAACCTACATAAATTTTAGATGCAAACAATAGTTTTGAGAGATGCGCTTTAATTGCTATAGCAATTTTCGTAAAGCGTTAATACATTCATGTAAGAAAGACAAAACTATTTTCACACCTTTTTTATGGACGGGCTCTTCTCTAAGTTTTACCATGTAGATGTACTTTATTTAAAATAGCATGTAGGGTAACTCTGACATACCCCAATTGCATAACTAGGTATCTTAGCAAAAGAAGTGGGCAAAGTGAAAACTACAAAAGAAAATTTTAAATTATAAAAACAAATAGGGAATTGTTTCTTGCAAAGGATGACATAGACCTCCTCTGAGGAAAATTTTAATCCTTTAGTAAGCACCTATAGTAAAAAAACAAACAACAGAAGAAATTTGTAAATTTATCAAGATTCCAACTTTTGAGGATGTTTGCGGGGTTAAAACGGGTTGAAGTAAATGCATTTACCTGTGATAAATGGGAGGTTGATATAGACACATCCCAAATAAAATGTATAGTCTCTCAGTAAAAAACTTAATTGTAATAACAACAACTATAAAACTGATTAAACTTACTCTTTGCTATCATTTTAAACTAATTAGTTTTCACTAGATTCAAGAAATATTTCATACTGATATTTATTTTGTTTAATTAACTGGTTAGTTATTCATAAGCTTAAAGTAATATCAGCAATTTTCTTTTAAGATTTATTAACGATTTAATTTTAAATGTTTACCCTAGGCACGGCTATTAACTCTGACCATCAGTTTTTAGTAAAAATATTATGTAAAAATAAGGGGGCGGGGGATGGTTTTAGACTCACTCTGCAGGTAGCGGAAAACATATTCTTGCCTGTTAGTTAACATGTTGGCTTATATTTTTGCTTGTTAACTTTAAAACACATTTTCACTAAATATTTGAGTCCTTCGGTACTATACGTAGGCCATTTTTTTAGATATATCGTTTTTCTGGACACCAGAAATAATGACATCATTGAGAAGAACGTACTTTGATTGACTTACTGTCCAAATTTGACTTAATTATGATGAACGGTATTTGTGTTCTGCCTCCCAGAAGGCATCGATGTCAGCTAGGATTGAATGTTCAAGTCCTCTCTGCCGCTATCGTCCACACCCGATCGCCACCCATATACAGCGCGCTGCGGCGGTTATTTTATGTTACGTTAGGTTACCATAAAAGTGTTATTAGGAAAAATCATTTCCTCGTTAAGTTACGAATCAAACGATACCAGATGAGTTATACTTTCGCCCGCCAAATCCCCTCCAAGTAGGCCCAGGTCTGGTCGTTGACCGGAGCGCGCGCATCGCCTGTCAACGGGTTTTGGCAGGCGAAAGTATGACTCATTTGGTATCGTTCGGTTTGTAACGAAATAAGGAAAGTCCTACTAACATATTTGTGATAACCTAACTTAACATGACTGCCGCAGTGCGCTGTATGAGGGTGGCCTGTTTAATACTAATATTTGTTCCATTGACTAACATTTTCAACACAATTAGTTATTACAAAACACTTTACTATCTAGCCCGATTTCACATCTTTCAAAATTATTAAAAGCACCTAATTTAAACTGTGATACATTTACTCGGAATGAATATCTTTCAACATTGTTTGACATCACATGATTCTAGTTCCTTTTAACATTTATCAAAGGCGCCCGTTATTTGTTTTGGCTTAAAGCATTAGAGCCCGTGTGTTTGGCTGGATCAGTATTTCTATTACGACGAAGGTTTACGTGGATCTTCGTATCAGCAGAACGTAAAAGGCAATCTGTAGAAAATCCCACAAGCATTTTAGGACTCCTTATGACAAACGAGGAAGTTTTATATTTTCTACTTAAAGTAAAAAATTATTTCAAAATTAATTTAAAGAAACTCGTCCATGTTTAAGACATTCATCTTAATCAAACATTAGGCCTGTAATAGTTTTTAATATCAATGTCCTTTAGTATGAATTCCACCATATCCCTGATTAAAATGTAACTCACATGTCCAGTCGTAAAACATGTTTTCAGTTAAGATTTATATTATTCCTATTATTCACCGCATCTTAAACAAAATGCGTTTAAAGGAATCAGTTAATTAAAGAAAATTCAATCAGTTAAATCTTTTAGATTAATAGTTATGTTTTTACTTTTTCAAAGAAAAAAATCTATCTAAGAATGAATTGCTCGACACTGTAGTTGAGTACGCTACATGTTCAGGCTTTTCAGGTATGATGTATATGCCTTTCATGTTTAACTTAATATTTTTATTCTATTCTGTATTTTATATAAGAATTTTAAACTGACTGTAAAACTCTAAGAAAAACTGCCTATTAATGAAAAACAATACACGCGGTGTAAATCTGACTCAACCATGAAAATAATATAAAAAATATTGAAATAATATAATTCGGTCTCTTTGGAAATAGGAAAACAAAAATTTATGTCCAGATTGAAATTAACTATAGACTATTAAATGTTAAACATCTCAGATTTATATTCTGCAATAGTGAAAATGTTGCACTGTCTTAAAAAATCGGGAATTGCTTTTAAAACTAGTTTACAATACCTTTCCGTCGACAGTTACAATCAGGTCAAATTAGTTGACTACATGTTTCGGAATTTAAAATTCCATCTTCAGGTCATGGGTTGGTGTCAAATTAATCATCAAATAATGTTGATCTTGTCAAAATATTAAAAACAAACAGTTTACACATACTGTAGGCCTACACATAGCAGGCATTTACACTATGAATAAATTGCTTTTAACAACATTTCAAACAAAATTTCAAATGTTTCAGCTGATGTTTAAGCATTGTAATAATTATTTTTTCCGATGTTTTTCTCAACAGGGTTACTCAAAATTGTGGAATTCCCCACCTAACTAGTTAATGAGTCACACTAGGAACAAAACTTGGCTCACCTTAAAACACTGAAAACTTAACTTTTTGATGACAGTCACGACTTTGCCCCCACACCCAAAATGGGGATTTTCGGGGGCAGTAAAAATGTTTAAATGCAATCGCCTATTGAGTGACCTCTCTTTTATAAGGGTTGTAATAAGAATACTACTATGGCTCAAATTAGAGGCCAACTCACATCACTAACCAAAATGGCGGCCATTTCATTATTTGAGGTCGATATGGACATCATAACCAAAGTGGTGGGCAAATAACCATTTGAGTCGGCAGGCAACCATAAATTTTACCACTTGAAACATATTAAATTCCGGCCTTTTTGGTTAAGGTTGACATATCGATCTCGGGTTTACACCATTGTATTTCTCTTGACAAACCCATTCAAAAAAGGGCCACCCGATAGGAGTTTACTTTTGATCGTTTGGAGCTGCCCCCGCAATACCCAATTTTGGGGCGGAGTAAAATCGTGACCGACAAAAAGGCCCACTTTTCCATCTTATAATGAGGGTCCGAGATTGGTTTCATAACATAGATTCGTATACCAGGTAAAATTAGCGTATCCATACTTAAGCCATTTCGGCCATCTCAAATTTTGAAATCATCACCATCTTGGTTGGAGGTTTGAAACTGACCTCCTGCTTGTGATATTGTATTGCTCTTAATTTATATTTTAAAATGAGAGGTCAGTCGATAGGGGTTTACGTTTATAAATTTGGAGCTGCTCCCAATTTACTCCATTGGGTGGGAGGGGGGTAGTGACTATCATAAAAAGGTCAGTTTTCTACGTTTTTAAGGTATGCCGAGTTTAGTTTTCCTACTAAGACTCGATAAGAATTTAGGGAGGGGTGTCTTCATTACATACAAATTCCGTATATTGTGAAACTGTTTACTAATACGTATGCTTTGTAAAATTTTTCTAAGGTACGTAAGAAAATAGAACATTTGATTTATTCCTTAGCCATATATTATGTATTGGAATTTCTGAAGGTAATAACCCACCTCCTCCTTGTTGATGACGTCACTGTAAGGGCGTGAATTATGACGTCATAACTGGCAGTAACGGCGACACCGCGGGGACCTTCGCCACATTTACCATTAAATGGCTTTATAAGTCTTGGAAGGCTTTACAATTTAAAAAATAAATGTGAAAAAAGTTGGTAACTGTTTTGTACGTGCTTTCCAAAAATCTGTGCATACAGCCTGCCTACAGGTATATTACAAATACAATTAGTTATCTTTCACTATAAAATCAAAAATTGTTATTTAGCTTTTTTAGTTTTAAAATGATTAACATAATTGTACTTAAAATGCTAATTACAAAATATGAATAGTTAGTACTGATATCAGCGAAACAATTCCTCACTTAGAAAAATACGTGCGTGGATTTGAGTCATTATTTGACATTTTTAAAAACTGCATAAATATTTTAATTTTCAAACTAATTAATAGTTTATTAAGTTATTACATTTGTTAATATTAACAGATTTTAGTAAAGGAGACGAGTGGAAGTTTAAATAAAAAAAGATAAAAATGTTCAAGTGAAAATAAGTCAAAAGAATATGTAAATATAGTCTAATATTGTACTATTCCAATGAGAAAAGAGTTTTAGGTTTAAAGGTTTTTGCACGAATAGAAGTTACTCTGGTCCATATCACAAATTTATAGTTTTAATAAAAAAAGTTTCATCGATCAATAAATAATATCGCTAAAATTTTACGTTATAATAGCGGTCTTTTCAGAAATTTAGTAATAATATTTATGTATTTATAATATTATTTTTAATGCTCATATCAACTAACTGCTAACGATAATCCATTGTTAAAACCGTCAACGAAATCTTAACGCACAATAATCGAAGTCCCTTAGGAAAAGGAAGAAAAATATTGTTAGATAATAATAGTTTCTTATACAATTCAATTGGTATAACGTCTTTGGCTTTTTGAAGTGGACATCACAATATTGTATACTTCTATGTGTCCGTATAAGTAATATTTACGTCTATTTGATATGTGTTAACAAATACTTTAGAATGTTATAATAGATATGAAATTATGTATATTGAATACTGGAAGGTAAACATATTTTAATATATTTAAGACTAAAAGCTTAATTTGTCGTTAAAATACCTAAATATTATTTTAATGAGAAAAGTTCTTTAAAATTAGAACTTCATTACTCGGGTCCGAGAATCCCAGCAGAATGAATATTATTTATTTTGTTGTCAGCCAAAAGGGTGTGGCACACGTGTTGGTATTCATACGATTATTATTCAGGTCGAAGAACAAATACATTTTGAGAGCCAAAAACTTCTCTAATATGTTATTACCTAATTCAGTTTTTATTTTATTGAGATATTGATATTGCACTCCATTTTATAATTAATATTCAGTCATAAAATTATTTTATGATTGCAATTTCAGTATTCCTACAAAAAATATTGTTACTGTTATAATTATTATATAGGCCTAATAAATATTCAATTCGCATTATTTCATAGATCCTGTATCAAATAGATGACAGACGAATAAGCATAGTTATAGTCATAGTAACGTATTCTCTGAATGGATAAAAAAATACATTTGTACATCTCAGTCGTCAAATAGCAAATAAATATATTTTTAAATCAATAAAATGAGAGAACTGAACAACTGGCAAAAATGTGAGGCAGCCAGAGAGAAATTCCCCTAGGCCTCTTTTTTCTAAAAGGAGAAAATAAATAAATGTTTTGAATGAATGTTTATTTCTTTAATATGATTTGAAAGTTTGCAGTAAGCTGTTACATAACTAAGATTTTACTTTAACACCTTGAATTTAATTAAGAAAAATGCTGATTATTCCAAGAAAATTAAAGAGACTTTTGTTATTCATTGTAGTAGGTTAATTGATTACAATAAAATAATTTCTATTTTACAATGGTATTTGTATTAGAATCGCTCAATATTGTACACTTTATAGATGAATTTTTCTTACCAGGCAGTTTTTGGTAGCTGATGGAGCGGAATGTAAATAAACTCACGATCACAGATATTAAGGGGGCGCAATATTTGAATACCAATAATATGTTCAAAACTAATGGACCCACATAACTGACACCTTATTATGATTTTGTAAGAGAAACTTCAAATAACATGAATAAAAAAGAAGACTTAAAAAGTAATATATATATATATATTATGAAAGGAAATTCACACTTGTCCCGAAAACTACTAAGTAATTAGTTCATCAACTGCAACCCATACATGAGCGATTTTTTTCATTAGGAATTATTATTTCATCCTATCATTCAAACGTATGACTAATCATGTACCTATAAATAAATCCTTTGTTTTGAATAATATTTGACTATATCACATTAAAGTTTATTGTATAACGTTCTGAATAACAGCATTTCTCTCTGTGCTAAAAGGGACAATATAACGCCAGTTCAATTCGAGTCCTTTACCTTGTCACAGTCCGAAAGGATAACCAACCTATATCGGTCTTATGATAGATTTATTGCAAAAACATAGTATTGTTAAATATACAGTAGTCTGATTAGGATTCCATCGCCACAATACTTTTTAACGTCTAACATCACCGCCTCTATCTTTTCTACCTTAATGATACAGTTACCCACACGCGCTACTGTTGTAAATGACAGCACCTCGCAAGTGCTGATGAATGATGCCACTACACCAGTTAACTAAGTATTTTTGCGTCTCATCCATTTAAAAAAATAAAAAATTTTGGGTATAAAGAATCACTTGTAAAAAATTGTGAACTTTTTTCGCGAAATAGTAAAACAAACACCAAGCCTACCATTGACACTCATTCTAATAAAAGCACCGAAGTGCTTAAATTTGATTGAAGCGGGAAAAAATAATTGTACGGTCATTGATGATTTAAGCCATAAGATAAAATGTTACAGCTAGATCTAAATTATATTTCAGTCGGATTGTAAAATCATTCTATAATAAATTTAGTAACATGATTGAATAGCCTCCGAATCACTGTACGGTATATTACCAAGGAAAGATATAAAATTACCTGGTACTGCCAAATGATTCAAATGTTTGTTCGAACAACCATTGGTTTCAAACATCAAGGGTTCATTTTCAAGTTGTGGTCAGGCTTGAGCTGTCATGATACGACTTTCGTCCACGAAAAATGTGCGGTTCTATCAAATACTGGCCAGTTTTTGTAAACTTATGTTTCATGTCTGTCAGTTCGTATTAATGTCGGTTTTTTTGTATTAAGTGTGATGACGTCTCTTCAACACCATTAAACTGGAAGAGAAATGTTAATTCATTTTCCAGTTTAATGGAGCTTAATGCTCCAAATAATGCTCCAGTTTAATGCTCAAAATAATTAACTTGAGCACAACTTGAAAATGAGCCCTTGAAGTTTAAAACCAATGGTCGTTGAAACCAACATTTGAATTATTTGGCAGTACCAGGTAATTGTTTACCTTTCTTTGGTGATTTAAGTAAGGCCTATGTGACAAATACTATATTCTTAGAACATATTTATAATTTTTATTTAACATCTGACAAGAATCTTTACAAACTTTTTTTTTAATTTTAACTATATCATAATCATGAACTTTTTTGACTATGATGAATCAGTAAAATGCTATTTATGAATTTAAATCTAAGTACCCCCGCTGCAGCAGACCTGCATACTCAGCGAATTTCAAATGCAAAACAACATATTTCAATCCAACATAGCGATATTTGATATGTTTTGGTAAGCTCCATAAGAATAACATGGGGAATGAGTATGCAGGTTTGCTGCTACAGGTATATTAAAACTGGGTGGTTTTAATTCAATATTCAATAGATCTGAACTAGGAGAAGCTATTTACCAAGTTTTATCAAGATATGTTGAGGAATAAGCGAAATATAGAATTTTACTTATTCCCCACAAGGTTAACATTGGGACAACGTACTGTGTTTACCACTTTCAATATCTCGGTAACCAATGGCCAAAGAGCGGTGATTCAAAATACTAAATTGTTTGTTTTTTTGAGCTGAATTCAATGGTGCTAACAAAAATTCTATATTTTTTTTCTGTGTAAAAAATTCAAAAAATCCATTTTTGTGGTGGTTTATCCCCCTTTACCCCCCCTTCCGGTGGTCCGATCGGGCTGGTTTACGGACTCGTCCGAGGGATTACCACTTTAAATGTCTGAATCAAATTTCATTAAGATCGGACCATTTTTACGGCCGCTATCGTGCTTACAGACACACACACACACACACACACACACACACACACACACACACACATATATATATATATATATATATATATATAAATTCTAACGAATCGTGTTTTCTGCTTCTGGTGGCCCCAAAACTAAAAGTTATCATGGTCTCGGGCTTAGGTCTTACCATGAGACCTGCGGTAATAGCTTCTTCCATATAGGGGAAATTCGCTAAAACTAATCTAAGTGGCAAATCAACAAATCCATTTATTATATCTTTAATTTTCATACTAACTTTTCAGTGTTGGGAAACCATAAATTGTAAAAATATAATATATATCAACCAATCAGTACGGTCCGCGTTTGAAACGTTTATAAATAAGAGTCTTATTGATTTTACCAATTTAAATATACCTTGATTGAACAGTGGTGCATTACGTGCTAAATAAATAAGCTTGTTGATAGCGCGTGGAGTTAGTTGTTTGCCTCAAATTAACTACAATTATATAATAGCATGGGGTTGTGCACGTAAAACAAAACAACCATTTCCTAATGGAATGTTTTAAAACTGATTATTTTTAGGTGTTGTTTATCCTTGCTCACTTTTTCTTGTCAATTGCGATTCCATTGTTTTGGTTTTTTTGTGTAAGGATATACCGTTTTGTTCTCTCGGTTTTTAATAACTTATTTATCCATGTTTTATTTGTTCAGATCCGATTCCTAAATTTTTAATATCAGTATCAATGTTTTTTTTTAAATATCCACTTTATAAACACGTTCTCAAAACATGTTAAAGATTTTTTGAAACTTGATTTTGCCAATCAGTGATGTAAAATATTCATATTGTTCTTACAAGCAAAATAAACACCCCGTTACCGACATAGGATTTCAGACAAAGAAAATATATGTGGTTTGGTATCATGGAACAATCTCACTGTATGAAAGAAAGCCATTGCCAATGTGTATCACCAATTACGGCATTGCGCAATATCATTCTTCCACAACAATATCAGCACTCGGTATTGTGTCCGTCTATGCACTTTGTGACTATATGACACCTGGACATTAAACTGGTGACTATTCTTTTTTACATTCATACAACAGTTTGTTTACTCTTTGTATCTCAGAGTTAAATGAGAAGCATCTAGGCCTAAAACTGCGAATACAAAATTGTACACAAAGTTTGATTTAAAATATGATTCTCATACCACTTAATAGTTTCTTTAATATTCCAGGTGTTCAAACAGACCTCTACAAATATGAAGGATTGTATGAATTCTAAAAACTGACTTGCTCGATTAGTTTTGGTATTTGGTGAAAGGTAAATTACTATTTTTTTTCAATAACGTGGTGCTTTCTAGCCGAACGTTTTAACCGTACACACTTGCTGAAGTAATAATTTTCATAACTTTTACTCTTTTACCACACCTTCGTCGTAAATGAACACTTAAGCTACAGTGAATACGAAAAAAATCTAATTTAGATGAACTTCATATTTATACTCAAAGAAGCTATTAGGTTTGAAAAACTAACAATTAGGTTTGAAAACTACCACAAAGAATTAGTATTTACTATCAGTAATTAGTATTTCCTCACAAAATAACAGCAAACCCAATGCCGTAAGGTATATGTGTCAATACGTACAATTGTTGTAAGTTTTAAATGTGTTTTCAACACCCTCGATATGTATCCATCCATAAGATATGGCTTTTTACTTGGATTGATTTAAATGGGAATCAAAACATTATGTTGAGTTATTTGGACTTTTCTATTCGCTCCTCGTGTTTCAGTGTCTACGTTTCGGGAGGTATGGTAACTCCTCCCGTTGTCAAGAGACCCTAACTAAAATTAAATTCATTCTGGTCACTACTACTAAACCTACATTTAATTTCTTGAATTTTTTTGAAACCACAAAATTTAAATCCATCCAAACATTGAAAAGCAATGAAAATCTCATTGATACACAATTAATTAGAGACATACAACAAGATATTACTAACACTAATTAACACATGATAAAAAACATTTACAAATGAAAAACAAATTACAAATATACCTTCACTGACGCGATGCCCCCAAGCCGGTGACCGGAAAACACGTGCACCACCACACACATTCACGATTGCTCACAGAATGTCAAAATGGAATCAAAATATTGATGGTTTTATGATAATATGTACTATATATTTAAATAACTGTATATCGTTTACCGTAAATATATATTACCGTATGACACAACTAATAACTGATGTGAAGTTATTAAAGCCTAACTATACAGAAACAGGTACTAATACGTACATTCAACATGATTAACTTAGAGCGTTTGTTGTAGAAAAGGATAGCACTGTTATACTATGGATATTGATTGGCATAGTGTAAGTCCTTAGTATGTAACCATATAATTATTCTAATCAATCATTAAACTTAAAGATGACTCCATCGCAGATGTATATATTATGCATCATTCATAGCAGTTGATATCATTAGGTCAAACAATAATATTAAATAAGACAAGCACACCTTGTATCTAACAGGGTTCTTGAATGGTTTAGATGAAGAGGGAGGGAGAGTACTTCAACTTACGAATGAATAGTCAGTTGATACATTATAATTACCTATTAAAATCCCAATTAATTTTGCTGGTTTTAAAATTAAACGTAAACAACATTTTTATTAGACGCGTTTTAGTATCATTAGAATTAGAATGGCCCTGCTATATACACTAAGCTGCCTAGCCAGATATAACAAATGTGGATTAAAGTTTGCTAGATGCTTGCACCATCCAGTAGAACAGTCATATTATAATTGATGAATAGTATTTTAAATTTATATTGTACATTACCTACCCATATATAGCTTAGCTAACTCATTCAAGTCATAAATATAACAAAACAAGAAATAGAAATGACGTATGGATAAAATTATATCGCTTGCCAGTACAACATTTTGTATCTTACATTAGTACATAATTTAATTATTTTATTTTACATGTACAATGCATTAAAATAGCTTTTATAAATTACTCTTATATTCAAAGTACACATTTACTTATGTAATTAAAATAATAGACAAGAAACCTTGTTTTATACACGTCTGGGATGTATCTCTAAATTTTCGTCCAGAAATTAAACCTACAAAAAAACTTCGCTTTTGGTGGTGGCTATATTGAATGACGAATGTAGTTCTAGTAATAACAGTTCAGGTGGGAAGGGTTATTTACTGATTTGCTCAGCAATATAAACTTGATGTTACAATGAAACCTAATTGCTCTGCTCCCCAAACTAATCTGGTATAATCACTAATAATAAAGTAGTAACAAACTGAGTAATTGAATGTCGTAAAAGTGTTTTTATCATACTGCACTAGTAGTTTCCGGTTCTCTAAAACGTTTATATAAATCATACTTTTCTATTCTAGGGCTGAAAAACCATTTTTGAATTTTTTGGCTACGCTAGCCTTAAACGCGTTATTGTTTAATTTATTTTTTCTTCCAAAAAGTGAAGTTCAGGGCACTTAAAGTTTTGCTTTTGACAGCAGAAATGTATTCTCGTAAATCAAGTAGTACTCGTTGACCTCAAAGAAGCAGCTTATGGCAAGAATTTCAATCATGAAATCTTATTAACACAGTGTGTTATAAAAAACGTCGTAGCAATACTGTCTCTTAAGAGCTTCGTTTTACCAAAATCGTTTTCGTAGCAAAAAATACTACTATAGCTCCCTGTTATGAAAACTAATATTTCATGTACAATGTGTGTACTGTGTTCCCCGTTTTTGCAGCCTATTCAGACAATTGCACGTTTTATATTTTACTGATGTAATAGCACCATCAAGTCCTTCTATATATAACAATAACATTCCATTAATACACAGCATAACTTTTTTGTAGATTAAACATTTATTTCCTTGTAAATTATAATGTAATTTATATTTGTTTATGCATGGTAACAATTATCAATTCCATTAAATACATTTTAAAGCCTATCGAAATTAATCTTGCAACACATCCAATTAAATTTATTTTCCAACTATATTTAACGAATAAATGAGGAAGATAAATTAACGAGGGAGAGAGAAACACCAGTTCTTAAAAATTAATAGAAACGCCAGTTCGTGTGAAAAGATATAAAGTTGGTTCATCTTAGCTTCTCGAACTAATTGGTCAGTTTAACAGCATTAAGTAATATTCTATATGATTTAATTTTTCTAAATAACTTTCAAAATCGTGTTATCAAGGGAAGAAAATAAAAAAGGAAATATAATTTATAGAGAGAGATTCATGAAAATCTCATAAGAATTTGTATATAGAATCGCTAGAAAGTCCAACGATTCGGATAAAACGTAATAATTTGATTTTCTATAGATAGTTTGTAGCCAAGGTAAGCCTTTCAGTCACCGCGGTCAGGAAGGGGAGCCCAATTATCCTGTCAGACCGACAGTTTAGTTCGCGACTTGAATTTCTGATAAATCCACTCCATTGAATTATGAATAACTTTAAACAAGTTCGCAAACCATAAACTGTTTAAGTAACTGAAGGCGTCAGTGATTTTTATAACAATTAAAACTGAACTTTTCAACTAGTAATTTGGAAATAATTTCTAACCAGCTAAATAATTTTATACAGTCACATTATTTTAATTATTTCCATAGACCCTAATAAATAAACGCGTAGTAAATGGTTTCGCCATAGAAAAAAGTCATACTTTTTTATATGATTTCATGTCCTACAACCAAGCTTGAGTAACGTCAAAAATGAGCAATTATTATAATGTAATTTTTAATCGTTTGGCAAACTATATGACGCAAAATACTACAAGCAATTTATAATAACAATTTCATGAAACTCAAACTTAACTCTGTATTTTATATGTTTTTATCGGATTAATCAATATATATAAAGATAGCTGTGTGATGGTAAATTTCGGGCTGCAGCCAAAACTTCATATGGTAGACCATTGATCTTGGAATCAAATTAAAGCTTGGAATCTTATGATGTGCACTATGGTAGTTTGGTTTCGATATCTTTATGGACTAAGGCACAGGACCGTCCGAAAGATACCCATGTCAAGGGTTTTGGAAGTGCTTTGAATAGTTACTATTGTTACCATTTAAAATAGCTACTATTGTTACCAACAGAATGCAGCACTAATAAACAACTATAAAACAACCAAAGAATATTCTCCTGGGCAAAGCCGGGGTTATTAGCTAGTTATTAATAAATAAACCAAAAAGTTTTGTAGCTACAATGTGTTGAGTCGAATTCTTTATTAGACTATTAAATTAAATGGACACTAGAATATGGCTATGCCATCTCTTTTTAACCCCAGTCTAAAAATTGATAATTAATCTACAGCCATTTTTACAGCAGTATGACAGAAAACTTACTACCTACGTAAACAGTATAACGAGCTTGACCTCTAAAATAAATATACTCAACTGTAATTCTCCCTTTCCTTATACCAGGACGTTTTAAATCGTTCCCTTGTACTCTTTGTTGTCCGTGAACGTTAAACGCATAAGTATTTATGCTTATATTTTAATTTTTCTTCAAAGTAAATTCTTTAACCATTAAAATGTTAGAGAAAATTCCATTTAACGTTGTGAAGCAAACAAAACGAAGGCTTCAAAAATTAACTGATCCATTGGCAACAGCAATACTAATTAGGGTTGGAACTGGAACTGGCAAATGGAGCCGGAACGGGAACGGGGCATAGGCAGCCATTTTGTCATGAAAATAAACATATCGCTTTTTACATCCTAGAGCTGACAATAATACAAAATAGTTGTTATTGTTTAACCAGTTTAAACCGTTTCGTTAAAAATAAGTTTACTCATACGGTGTTTGACACTGAGATATACCACGCTTTTAATATAACATTTGAAATATCAGTCTTGTCTGTAATGATAAATCTTACCAATGCCCTTCATATAATATTGATTTTTTAATTTGTCAAACAGAGACAAAGAAACATGCATAAGTTTGGGATTTATAAATGATTTAACGTAAAATTTAAGTATGTTTTTTTCAAAATAAAAACGCATATAATAAAAATACAGATCTTAAAATACAATATTCAATGAACGGTAAAATATCATAATGTAAGGCCTTTGCACGTATTAGATGACGTCACTTTAGAGCGGCCAAGAGTTATGACGTCATAAGTGATAATAACGGCGGTGGACGGAAACTAACACGGCAGTTACCACCGAATGGCCTCATATGTCTTGGGCAGCCTGAAAAAAAACGTCGAATGGAAATGTGTATAACTCTATTACCTTATCCAATTACTGCTATTTTAACGTACATTTTTTGTTAATCAGATCAAACAGCTATTTCAAGTAACGAAAAAAAATAGTTGTAGTTTTTAAGTAACGGGAATTTTAAAAAATCCGTCATAGAGCCGAAATTCAACTAAGCTGATATTCCAAATTAATTAGGGCAGTTTAAAGCTATAAAACTTTCTCCATTTAATTCATATTAAGCCAGTCGGTGGCAGTTAAAAGAATTGGAAGGTCTTTCGGCGCACAATAGCAATGACGTGAGTTCGGCCGCGCGGCTGGCAACTAATATCAGTAGGCCTACTATCAATTTGTGTACTGAATCGGCTCACTCACATCGGCTCACTGAATTAATCGATGTGAACCGTGCACTGATCAATCAGTCCTTGCGAGATTGGGACAAATGCGAGTTGTAAAATATGCCGCTAGCCTCTTGTAGGGGAAACAATTTTCAAAAAGTTTAGTGTAAGTATAATTTGTATACATATATTTATATTTACGCTACATTTGAAAAAATGCCTTCATTCTACTTTATTATACCTGCAAAAAAGGTAACTTGATTTAAATGTGTTGAATACTCAAACGGAAGCTGCAATAAAACCCTCATCAGTGTGGTATGACGACTCGGCGTATCACAAAGTTTGATAATTGCTGAGGCGGCGACGGTGCTGAGTCTGGCCTGGGTTTGCTGACTCCACATCGCCATTGCTGAAGCGCTTTCATGGGCAGTAATTGATGGGAATTGAGTTGGGGTTATTACCTCAAAGCGGTTTTTAATCCGGTTCCTTTTCCATTACTAGGTTTATAGATCCAATTTATAAGATGTTTATTCTTTTAGGCCTACTTAATAAGTGCATAGTCTACATTACATACTATATTATAAGTCAATTTATTGTATTAATTGTAAATTAATAAACATTTTAGTACAACATGTTATATTGGTTCCAGAATTAAAGGAATACAAATTAATACGTTAGATTTAGCTATATTTGTTATTTAAATTAAAGGAGGTGTCTCGACAATACCGTACATTTAAATACATGTTTTACTCATTCCTATTCATATAAAATACCATAGTCGTCCGTTAAAGTAAAAAATCTTTACTGTCCTAATCGTTACAAAGACAGTGAAGCTTACTTGCAGTCAGATGTGATAAATGTAATATATTAAAAAAACAACTAAAACTTAAGGACAACTAAAACAATATATTTTTTTTGTTAAAAGTTAATTGGGTAAATCAAATTCCATTTATGAGAGCTACAGTAAGTAAGGAACAGGAAGCCACAGAAATTTTAATATGAGTGTTCTAGAAGGAATCTAGGGCAATTTGTTCCTATTATTTAAAAGTTGTTCCATTTTAATAAAAACGGAAAATTTATTATAGATTTTTCAGCAAGTATATAATTTTTGGGATACGTTGCAAAAAGTGGCTCACTTTATTGGGCATTGAAAAAGGGATATTTTATCTCTGGTGTGATGAAGGTGGTAGTGATTTACACTGAAAAAAACTCTCTAAATTAATCTGATCAAATAAACATGTAGTGAAGTATAAGAACATGTATGAAGTATTCCTAATCTTCGGAATTGTTCCTTGCTAATTTTCTCTAGGTTATAGTCCTTAAAGTTTGTTTATGGCCTTTCTCTAGGCGATAAAATTCCTAGGTGCCTCAACCGAAATGCACCAGAATATTGAGCCATAGAAATTCAGGGATCAAAATACCCAAAGTAAACTTGCCGCGAAACTGAAAAGTCAACTGCGTTTTACAAGGGTATAAGGCTTTGCTTGATTATGTTAGGATTGTACTGACATGTTGCTGATGATGGATGAATTGGTAAAATGCCATGTACTATATTTGTAATTAATTTTGTTTGAGTTTAGACATTTGTCGTTTTACTTCAATTGGTTATCTATGACAGTTTTAGTTCAGTGTTGGCAAGTGTGAGGTCTATGTACATCGGGTGGTGAAACCTGATAATATACATAGACAATAAATCACTTTTAAATAAAGTGCTGTATTGCGATTGCGTGATTCTAAGGAATCGCATTTTTCAATGTAAACTAAGCCCTTCGTGGATCTTATACTTGCAACGTTAACCAATTACCTTTAAAAACATTAAAAATTTGATGGGGGAAGGCAAAATTGCTGCATTAATAGATCCTAATACAGTTTTCATAATATGAATGAATGGACATTTATAAAAAAATCCATCCACTAGTTGTAAAAGTCAAAGGAAAAACTATAAAATTAAAGCTTACTGGTGACCTAGAAATGAAAAGAAGAACATGATTCTCATATTATTTTAGAACTAAAATTTTAAAGATGTTTATGTTTTTTAAGTACCAATATGATATTGTACCATATAAGTACCATATTAAGTACCAATAATGACGTTTTACATGCTTGTTTGAAGCAAATGGTTTATTGGTTAGTAAAATTATTGGGAATAAATTTCTTATACTGCAACGCATTTTATTCTCATAAAAACCCAGTTTCAACAAAATTGTCCTTATAAAGAAAGTTTGTTTCATTTCCGAATCAACTTCTTAATGTTAGAAGTTGTCCCATTTCCTTAGAAAACATAAATCTCCGATATTTATTTCCTGACTCAAGAACCCAAAGTTTTAATGATCACCGAATTGCATTACTAAAACAGCGAACATGGAAGTAGATCAACTATTAATCCTAGTATTTAATCAACGTAACTTAATACTTTATACACTATTGTACACATATGAAATTAAATCCTAAGACATAAAATTGTTTTATATTAACCAACATTTTCAGGCAGGATCCGATATGATAAGTGAAATGTATTCAAAAGTTGTAGAATAAACAAAAAATGTAAGCTGCTACAAAATATAGATTGAATGAGTAACCGTTGAATGCATAATTTAAAAACAATTGTTTTAAATGAAAATATTTTCATTTGTCAATGTAATTTGTATACATAGGGGAAATAATTGAATTAATTGTTTTCGAAGATAAATACAACATTTAATGATGGTATAAAAAAATATATGATTTTTGGCAACATTTCGAAGATTCGAAAAATTTTATTTGTATCAAATAACGATTTTTACTATCGTTATTTGATAGTTTGCCGGGACTAATCAAAATCCAGAGAGCTTCTGTTAAATTGGAAAAGCACTAGTCCAATGTCAGTTTTGATAATTTGATGCGCTTATATGTTTTGGTACCAAATAAAAAGTCGAAATTCTACTTCTTATGAGAAAAAAGTTTAGGATTGTTACAGTCTGCAAAAATTAATCTCATTCCACTAGACACGATAGCATGCTTTAATAATGGCTTGCCGTATTCGCTGACTTATTCATTAATAACCTATTAAATTAGTAGTTCACTTATTGCTTCATTATATGATTTTTTACTGTTATTTTGAATATATGCTCTTTATATAGTTCCCTTATTTTGTTTCGACTAGAATCTTTACCTTTGTTAATATTTTGTTTGTCATTTTATTGTATAGTTTGAAAACACAATAATACCTTAGGTAGTCTTTTCATGAGAATGCGACTATTATTATCACCGCATACCAATATAAGACGCCGACCATCAGTAATGGGTATTTTAAGAAAAATATGAGTGAAGGATAAGTGTAGGGTGATTGTGGCGCGATCTTGTAGTCTTGTTACTGACTAAGGCCGACATATTCCTTAGACAGGGCTGTTAATTAATAGCCCAACAGCCAACGGCGACTAAAGGACCTACATTTTAACGTGGACTCAGAACCACAATTTCACGTGGTTTGCAGCTAACGATGAGGATGATCCTATGGACGTAGTATTCAATAGTGCGGACGTTAATCCCCACTAAGGAACACCGCGCCCACAAGCCATCGCTCGTAACTATCCACAATTCGTGACCTGGATTGCAGTAGCTGGGTTACAGAACACGCCATCTATATTATAAAATCTATATTGTAGAATTGTAATTGTGTGAAAATTAGATTGTATTATATAATCAAAATTAATCGAAAGAATTTAAAATCAAGCAGCTCGATTTCTTATGATTTACTAATAGTCATTGTACTACTAAGTCAAAAGAGCACAATATAGTGTTACCAGTGTATGTGTAGACATATTTATCTCAAGCCAATTGTGAAATATAATATTGCATTCGTAACATATTTAAAAGTTAATAGCTATGTTATTTTTTGTTTATTAAAAGTAGGAAGGGACAAGAAGAGTTTAGAGTTATTACCGTCTATTTCCCGAGACTCTTACTGCCTTAGATAGTAATTCTCTTGATACATATTTTGATACTTTGTTGCTGCATTAAGGAAAATCAAAACATCCATCTTTAGTCATGAAAAAAGTAATACAAAAGCTAAAAGTTTTATGTAATTGAACATTTTTCAGGATGGATGGTGACACAAGTTACTTTGAACATAATTTTATTAAGGTTGAGATTGATGTTATTTTGCTTTCACGGCCTTAACCTTACTATCTCAACCGGTGAATACAACTCAGGTAAATATTAGAATATTCTTACGATATCTTCATACACAATTTACACAACCATTATCGCTCAAGTACTTTTGACTTGAAATATGTAACAAAAATTGTATATTTCACTACTAGTCACGAAAGTAGCCCATTTCGTATTGGGTACTTTTGTGACGACTTGTGAACAGTACTTTTCATCACGATGCAAATAAGTGACCAAACGTATAAAAAATGATCCAACATTTCATAATTTAGTCATTTTTCTATAAGTAAACACAATACGGCTGACCTGTATATTTTAGTTTATAAAGTCAGCTGGTTGAACTGTCAAATTAAGGAATTCGTTTGTTTGGGTACGGCAAAATTTTGTTTTGGTACGGAAATGGTTTGTTTGGGTACGAGAATGAAATGTTTGGATACCGAAAAAGCAGCTGATCATTACTTGTTTTGACGTAAGGAAATCGAAAGTTTTCGTAGATCTCAGCTGTACGGTAACGGGCAATTTTCGTATACAGAGTGATGAAAACATAATTTTTACATAAGTATTTGCCCAAGTATTTATTTTACTAATAAATAGAATAACCGCTTGAAATATCGACATACGGAATTGTGTTAAGGCTGTCTTCGAAATAGTTACAATTTTAATTAAAGAACAAAAGTATAAGTAGCAGTTATGTTAAAATTAGAAGAAGGAAGAATGACAAAGCCGTGGCAAAACTTGGCTAATGCTAGGAATGTAAATGGGTCGATAGTTCACGAGCAACAGCAGTAAATTTAATAAAGGAATTTAAATCGAAAAGCACGCTCGACACTGATTTTACTTTATATGTACAGTTCCTGACATTGCTGATTTAATGCTACATTAGTTACAGTAACGCAGTAGAGATGTTCTCGAGTGCCCTTAACCAAAACCCTCATAATAAGATACGTAGTTTTCTTTATGAGTTAAAATAAGAACAATAGTTTTCTTCCTTGATTAAAACTTTTAGTTTGTGTAATCATCGTTTTTATGCTAGTAATAAATTTGCGGGTTTGTAATTTCTTTCACAAACTAAATAACGCCATTTAAACTACGGTTATAACAATGTCTTAAATAAATTGTTGAAGAGAGGAATGACGTCTTTTGAGGTGCTAAAAAAGACGGTTTACTCCTTCGGCACTTGTAATCCATCAAACGGATTTATTCTGTCAGTTGGATATAAATCCTTTCCCATCCAAATCCTTTAGCTGTAAAACCGTCTAAGTAGTTAAGGTACAACGTTTTAAGAGCTGACTTTATTAAGTTTTTCGTGATTAAATATAATTTGTTCGTCCATCAACTATGTTTGTTTTAGAAAGAAAATTGTCTAAATGACGGTCGTAAACTTTAAAATTATTTTCAATCTGAACAAACTCACTAACTGGTTGTGATTAAATCGTGTTTTTTTGTTTTTTTTTAGAGTGCAAAGTGAAATTTTACAAACCTTACAGTAGAGAACCAAATTCACACTGATAAAAAGGCAGTAAAAAATCCATCTCTTCAACGATTTAGAAAGAAGAACTGGCTAACATGTATTTACTTAGGCCTGCAGGTTTCTTATTATACTATAAAATCCATATGTTTTACTTTGTAAGAATAAAAACTAAATATGTATACTTACATATTAGTATCGTAATTACATGTTAGTGTCAGGAGGGTCACACCTGTTCGGCAATACATTTTTGTTTTATGATATTAACTAGGTTAAATTAAATAATTCTAAATGTGTGATATGGTTTCTCGTCAAAGGGAAAACAACAATTACATTATCAACAACAATGCAACATTATCTCCTTCTTTTATAACTCTAAATCATGAGCAGATTGGCTTTGTTTGATTTTCATGACCTTGAAAGACAAAAATGCTACATTCTTTGAATTTCCTTGAGGATAACTTATATCTGATTACATGCTCAAGCTGTGTTCAACGGTATCATCTCGATAGTTTATTTAGTTTAATTTGATAGAATATTATACAATTCTGATACTGAAAAAGAGGATATGCCCCATTTCAAGAAGTTTTATGGCTTTTTTGGGTTTATTCTGTTTATACTTGACCAAATTAGAGGAAAAATGTAAAAAACAACTATCCAAATATAATTAAGGTAATCTTTGAATATTTTTTATTGTTTGAATTATTTTTTATTGTCAATAACTTTTCGTTTATTAAAATGTTTACTTTACCATATAACGATGAACATTTCTGTATATTAAAAGTAGGGGCCATACACATATTACGTAACGCACTTAAGGGGGGTAGGGGGTATGGCTCAACGTTACGTAACTCTTAAATTTTGTCCCTCTTTAAAAAAACAAAAATAATCAAATTGATAGCTAAATCAAAGTTACAGTTAGCTTGAATATTAATCATATTTTAGTTGATATGATTTTTTTTAATATTATCGCTTTTTTATAAAAGATTTTTATCTTCGACAACTGTTAATCTACCATAACGTTGTTTTGAATTTGTATAAGTCATTAATTAAATCAGTTACGTTTTAACTAAGATTTTTTTGTTGTTTATATTATTAGTAACAATCTTGTTTGTTTGTTTATATCAATTTTGTTTTGATTATTAAAAATGTTATTAATAATCCCAAAAGTTATCAAAAGTCATTACAAGTTTATTTATTTATTTAAATCCATATTCCACTAGTAAAATTATGTTTAAGCTGTATTCATTCCTACTACAATCGAGTTAGTAGCGCATGAGGGGTGGGGGGGGGTTTGCTCAAGCGTTACGGTGAGGTACTGGGGGAGGGGGGGTTTGAAATGACGAAAAAATGCGTTACGTAATATGTGTATGGCCGCGTATGATAACTCAAAATACATAATGTTGGTAGACATCGTTGCAAGGACATGATTTATTTGACGAAAAAACGACATGATTTTTCAATGTAAAACCAAATGTATAATAAAACATTATTGCTCAGTGTTTGATATGCACACAAACGTTCTAAATACTTTCAGTAAAATCTGGTTAGATTGTGATTATAGAATAATAAGTAGTTACAAAATAATTCAAACTTACGTAAATGCAGATGATGAAAAATTAACATAGTTACAATCTATTATTAATGCACTCTAAAACTCACCTGCTTCTTTTAAGACACCCTATCTCTCTCTTTATTAGCATATAATAAATAGTGATTCTGAATAAATTATGGAAGAAACACTAAATTATTAACAGAAAGAATAAATCTATAGTCGAATTTCACTCAAAATCGCTGAGCAAAATATTTTAAAATTTACTCAACAAATACTTCTCAAATCAACTACTTGCATACATGTTCAGAACTAAATTTGGAATAAAAAATATCACTTTTGAAAAATGTCTAAAAATTAAGAAAATGGCCTGTAGATGAAAGCTTATTCCCTGAATAAATTACAAGTTGGTCATAATAATAGCTATAGAGCCCTGTGTTGGAATCTTACGGCTTTTAAATCATTATTAACGAAATAGTTTTTACATTATTTACAATTAGAATACGCAATGAGTGTTACGGTCCCGGCATTAAATTAGATTATTCATTTTCGCGCTACAAGGCACGAGCAATTGCTTATCTAAAGATTCAGATTTCAGCTTTGATTTAACGCAAATAATTAATTATTTGATAAATTTTGGCATTCTGCAAAATACTGAATTGCAAAAACACTGCTCACATTAAAAATAAAGGTTGTTTTTATTGTCTAACTGAATCGGTTGTTTTCATAGTTCAAACTGTGACTGTTTGTTTTATATACAATCATTTTTTTACTGAATAACTTTAACATTGATCAAAAACGTACAATTAACAACAATTATTTTAGCTATATATTTTTATGGATCAATTATATGACAATGCACTACATTAAATAAAAAATGTAATAATACAATAAATCGTCGTTAATTATTGTAGTTGAAGTTTAGGGATATGGTGCTGTAATATTTTTTACAAATAACTTGGAAAACTGTTTTAGCATTTTTGTAAACAAGTATTCTAGTGTTTGTATGGTATGCAGGCAGCGTCTCCCAAAGGTAATTTCCCCTCAGAGGTGTTTTAAAGTTTTAATATTCTGAACACGTCTCCTGAAAGTGTCATTTGTGACGTTGGAGACAAGAAGGTTAAGCTCTTCCTACTTACAACATATTTTTTAAGTACAAAAACAATCGCAAGTATATTTCCTTGCAATTTTGGCTACGTAATCGTTTGAAAAACTGACCATTTAAACTATGTTTTTACCGTCTCTTGCGTTTTTGACTAATCTTGACCGAAAACCCAAAGTAAACGTCTCTTAGGTTTACTGGCGAGTTCTGATAGGAAACCCAAGTGATCTTTTCTTGTGGTTTTGGACTAGTATCAACCGGAAACCCTAGTGATCGTATCTTGGGTTTTAGGAAACCATCGACTGAACACTTAAGTGACCGTCTTTTGGGTTTCCAAAATAACCCGTGGCCGTTTCTGGGGTTTCTTGACTACTCCTGACCAGAAACGTAAAGAACCGACTCCTGAGTCTCCAGGCTAGCCTTGGCCGAGAACACAAGTGACCGCCTATTGGGTTATCAGACTAGTATTGACTGTAATCCCAAGTACCGCCTATTGGGTTTCCTGTGTACCCCGGATCGGGGGTTTTCTGTCCACCCTCTCTTTGTTTCCGGTCAGGGTAGTCGGATCAAGGTCCTGACCATCCTTGACCGGTCTTTTGAGTTTCTAGACTACATTTGGACTAAAAACCCAAGTAACCATCACTCGGAATTCCTGTCTACCCATGACGGGAAGCCAAAGCGAGCGGATTTCTAGACTGCATTTTAAATATGAAAAACTAAAATAAAACATTAATAACCGTCTCTTTGGTTTTCGGACTAATCCTGGCTTGAATCACAAATTACCTTCCTTTGGGTTTCTTGACAACCACAGACCTGAATTTCAAGTGACCATCCCTTAGGTTTCCCGAATAGTCTAAAACCAAAGTGACTGTCTCTTAGATTTCCGGGATAGTCCTGATTGAAAACTACTATTAAATCCTATATTTTGCTCATAACTGCAAATACCGGGTGCGGCAAAAGTCAGCGTACCGCTGCAGGCCAGTGAGCGCCATTGTTTATCTCTCGTGCTAATACATTGTCACTCCTTGTCTTATCTTATCATCTAGTTATGGTTTATTTTGTCTTCGTTTATTCTTTATCGATGAATGTCTGTTTTGTTTGTATACCATTTGTGACAGTCAAGTTAAGTTGGCGAGTGTAGTGCTTGTTTTATTAACTTCTATTATGAATGGTTTTAATGTTCGCACCACGTCCTTAATGTTCGAGCCTTTTTAAATGATAATTTCGATGAATGGATAGGAGGAAGAGGAACTATTGATTGGCCTGCTAGGTCGCCAGTCCTAACTCCGTGCGATTTTAGTATAAGGGGTTTGTTAAAAGAACACGTGTTTTCCGAGAAACCTCAAAGTTTATAACATGTAAAAGAATTTATAACGAAACATTTTGATGTTTTATTCACACCACAACTACGCAACAAAATCTGTAAATCAGCGTCAAAATGTGCTACAAGTGTATAGACAATGATGGTGGTCAGTTTGAGCAGCTTCTCTAACAGGTACATTAAAATAATACTGTTAATACTAGCTATAGTTTAACTGCATTTTCGGTACGCTGACTTTTGCCGCACCCTGTATAGGTTGTTTAATAATATTTATCTTATATTTGCCATAATGTTGGTAATTTGTGCCAATGATAATCAACAAGGGATTATTTGTTCCCGTGATATATATAAATATATACACTTCGAAATAATTAAAACATTTTTACTTAGCAATATTTCGGTTTTACCTTTTTCAAGCTAAATATCAAACATAATCATAAAATTAAATATATATAAATCAAAATTACGAATGTCACCACAATTATTTGCTTACACTAATAAGTTTATTATTTTTCTTTGTTCTGCTGTCCTAGTGATATAATCAATAACATTTTTTACATAAAAGTTTCTTAAACTTAATAACTTTAAAGCCTTTACGAATGTTATTATAAGACTTTATTGAAATTCAATCGTAACGTAGATCAAATCAAGGCTGTTACTACGAAATTTCTTCTTTCCATTTAAACCTTTTTAACGGAAACGCCATTTCTGAGAAAATCCAATTCCCTACTGTGAATGTTAAGTTTGCAATGTTCTGTGAGCGACCCTTGTCAAGCTTTTACGAATACGTTTTACGATGGGAAAGGATTTTATCGGAAAATTGTATGCATTAATATAAGCAGCACTAGGTTAAAACTCCTCCCTCGTGTAGTCACATTTATCTTGTCTATAAATCACTAAAGCTGAAATATTTTCCTGTTTCAAATATATTTTCCAACTAATAGTGCATTTTTAAGTTTGATTCATAGACGTGACAAAAAAGTTATTAAACTGTGTAATGTGAAGACAAGCAATCTTGTATTGAGTTTTGTTTAAAGCTTACTTATTTCTTAGTTTCTGAATTTCAATGAGTCTCTTCGCTTGGCTGTTTGTTTAAAAATGTACTTCAGTGGAAGACTAAGTTTATAAATACATTTTAATGAATAACTAAGAATTCATTTAATTTATAAACATTGGTTAAAAAGTTAAGTTTGTAAGGCATGCTACTCCGTATCATACGAAGATTGGCACCAATGTATACAGAACCCTCTAAGTAGGGACATCCAATGTTAATTTGTTGTTCCGCCGCCAAAAAGCAGAGCAGAAATCAGCGTTAATGCATGGAATAGTTCAAGCGGGCCCCGTATAGTCAGCGCTTCTATTCACTATCCAAAATGACAAAATGAGAATGTTTGTAAACAAAAACAGGTAAACATTATGGTGAAAGACACAGCAATAAAAAACAATAACATACAACTGTCAAAATGTTACAACCAGCTGCTTGACTTTGGAAAGTCAGCTTGATCCGTAAACCCCTGCAACAATTCTAATCGGACTAAGAGGCGCCATCTCATTTTCGGCGGCGTGAACTACATTTTTCCATAAGTTGTCCCTACTTAGAGGTTTATGTATACATTGTTGACACTCAGATAAAATGAATAATTAATAATTTTAAAATAAAGAAATAATATTTCATATTTTAAATAATTAGAATTTTTTTTGCCTTTAGAGGGATAACTCCGGTAATTATATTCAATCTTAAACAATAGACTTATTCGACATTAAATATCTTTATTTTCAATAGATTGCTGAAGCCTTGACATCTTATATTAAACAATGAAATTAACAAATTTGGTAGTACAGCCTATAGATGTCAATTTTGTATTACATGAGCCCGGTTTCGGTTCTATGACAAACCATCTTCAGACATGTAAGTCATGTAATTAATGCATAGTATTAAAACTGGAGCACACATTCGTGATTGTCGGGATGTTAAAAACGTTTTTATGAGCACTACCCAAACAAAGCCAAATATTTTCCCACCACATTAACGGCCTATGCGCGCACATTTGTTTTAACCTCAAATTTTATGGATCCTCTAGACCTACTCCTGTAGATCCTGCAGATACTGCGTGGAAATAGTTGTTTTGTTATTTTCTCATTTTATTGAAAGCATTAAGTTTTTATTAGTGTAGCATAATGTTATTGTTGTATTGTATATTTGTGTATAAGCTGTTTAGCAGGTTAAGTATAAAAAAGGGCCATGCAGTCCTAACTTTGCCTGTTGGAATAAAATTTTTTTTTCATTTCATTTCTTTTCATTCATTTCATTTAGACCAAGAGATAGACCACTTTTATTTACCCCAAATTTACCATCAAATTTGTTGTTAATTTAGGGTTAGTCATAACATATAGTTTTCAGGATTGCAATTCTTAAGGTTGGTGAGTGGTGGGTGTCCGAGTAATGACGTCATCAATATGGCTGCCGCGCAAAAGTGTAACACTTTACAAAATCGAACGTAACTTTGCAACAGAGTAACGTAGAGCAATGATCTTTTTTTTTAATTGTTGGTAATAAAATTGCCTTTATTTTATGTAATTTCAATATATATCATAAGTCTACCGGTTTTCCTGATATTTAACCTAAACTTTACTTTTTGTGAACTTTTAGTATAAAAGTAAATGTTTAAGGCCCAATAACTCCTTAACAGTGAAGAAATAGACAAAATATCTAAGAATAAAAAAGTTAGATAATGTTATAAGGATTTTGAAAATACCATTTATGTGGGCTTTTGATGGTGTCTTGTACGATAAATGTGTTAATGTTTAACATTAAACAAATTTATTTTGCCCTGCAACTTCTGTATACATTGTGCAGTAAAATTAAATGATAAAATAGGTGGAGGTAGAAATAATTGAAACAAAAATGATTGTTGTTGTAAATGGTAGGTAATATGCTCCTAATCGGCATACATCCGTAATGTCGCGGGAAACCCCTCAAAATCACGTTTAAAAATGACGGCTTTTCCCGCCATAAAAAAATCTTGAAAATAGTCTGTCGACTGCATTTTTTGTCAATTCTTTTCAAGATATTGACTTTGGACTACCACCAACTATTGTTGGGTGATTGGTTCTTAATTTTGACAGGGTACTCATTTTTGGCCGCCATCTTGGATCCGCCATATTGGATATAAATTATTTTTTTCTCATCTAAAGATGGTGTTGTGACACATCATTATAGACTAGATTTTTACCCTGAACTCAATCCTGAAATTTGTTTAAAAAAAATCTCGATTCATTAAAAAGGTGTGCTCAAAAAACGGCACATAATATACAACCCTATAAAAAAATCAGCCCTATGCATTTCTTATGGACATTCCGTGCTTTGAATATTATTTTTGATTATTTATCTCATATCTCCAGTTCAAAATAATATATGCCGCATGTATTAGTCTTAAAATACTCAGTGATTTGACGGCTTTCATGTGAGTTATTGATCAATAAAATCGGACAAGTGTTGGACGAGCTATATAAGGCTTAAAGCAACTAGACGATTAATATTTTCAAAATTGGTTTTTTGTTGAAGATTTTTAATGCTGGTTCTAAATGGGTCACATCATTCGTTCTGGTCTCAAATTATTCAGTAAATTATAGGCTTTCATATAAGGTATCACTCATTAAAATCGGACTTACTTAATTTGAGTTATGAACCTTCATTCCTAATAAAATCTGTTTACTTTCTTAAACTGAAAATAATTAATGACTCATACATAGAAATCTAACAGAGACCCATGAAGGTTTTAGGTCTTAATTAACTCAGTATATTATTGGCTTTCATTTAAGCTTTTATTTATTTAAATCGGTTTAGATTGACGTGAGGTATGGACCTCCAACTAATCTAAAAATTCAATTTTCAAAAATTTCATAATTATTTAAAGATATATATCCCCAGCCCCAACCATGGACCTGCAGGTCAGAATGGTTTTAAGACAACTGGTGAACTATCAGCTTTCATTTAAACAATAAATAATGAAAATCAGATAAAATAAGGATAAAGTATAAATCTTAAACCAAAAATAAATTTTGAAAAAAATAATTTTCAAGCTGCTTTTTGCCTTATAGCTCATTCAACATTTGTCCAATTTTAATGATCAGTACCTCACATTAAAGCTGTTAAATCACTGAGTATTTTAAGACCAAAACATGCAGCGTATATTATTTAGAACTGGAGATAACTCAAATTAAGTAAGTCCGATTTTAATGAGTGATACCTTATATGAAAGCCTATAATTTACTGAATAATTTGAGACCAGAACGAATGATGTGACCCATTTAGAACCAGCATTAAAAATCTTCAACAAAAAACCAATTTTGAAAATATTAATCGTCTAGTTGCTTTAAGCCTTATATAGCTCGTCCAACACTTGTCCGATTTTATTGATCAATAACTCACATGAAAGCCGTCAAATCACTGAGTATTTTAAGACTAATACATGCGGCATATATTATTTTGAACTGGAGATATGAGATAAATAATCAAAAATAATATTCAAAGCACGGAATGTCCATAAGAAATGCATAGGGCTGATTTTTTTATAGGGTTGTATATTATGTGCCGTTTTTTGAGCACACCTTTTTAATGAATCGAGATTTTTTTAAACAGATTTCAGGATTGAGTTCAGGGTAAAAATCTAGTCTATAATGATGTGTCACAACACCATCTTTAGATGAGAAAAAAATAATTTATATCCAATATGGCGGATCCAAGATGGCGGCCAAAAATGAGTACCCTGTCAAAATTAAGAACCAATCACCCAACAATAGTTGGTGGTATTCCAAAGTCAATATCTTGAAAAGAATTGACAAAAAATGCAGTCGACAGACTATTTTCAAGATTTTTTTATGGCGGGAAAAGCCGCCATTTTTAAACGTGATTTTGAGGGGTTTCCCACGACATTACGGATGTATGCCGATTAGGAGCATATTACCTACCATTTACAACAACAATCATTTTTGTTTTAATTATTTCTACCACCACCTATTTTATCACTTAATTTTACTGCACAATGTATACAGAAGTTGCAGGACAAAATAAATTTGTTTAATGTTAAACATTAACACATTTATCGTACAAGACACCATCAAAAGCCCACATAAATGGTATTTTCAAAATCCTTATAACATTATCTACCTTTTTTATTCTTAGATATTTTGTCTATTTCTTTACGGTTAAGGAGTTATTGGGCCTTAAACATTTACTTTTATACTAAAAATTCACAAAAAGTAAAGTTTAGGTTAAATATCAGGAAAACCGTTAGACTTACGATATATATTGAGATGACATAAAATAAAGGCAATTTTATTACCAACAATTTAAAAAAAAGATCATTGCTCTACGTTACTCTGTTGCAAAGTTACGTTCGTTTTTGTAAAGTGTTACACTTTTGCGCGGCAGCCATATTGATGACGTCATTACTCGGACACCCACCACTCACCAACCTTAAGAATTGCCTTTTTGGAGTCTCAAGATTATGGGTTTACTTAAGAACATAACAAAGATCATGGTAAACTCGGGTAAATAAAATGTGTCCTAGCTCTTGGTCTATAAATGATCCAATTTAAAGGACTGATTAAGAACTCTCTCTGATACGCATAAATCTTATATGCACAAAAATAATCTAAACAAATCACGAAAAATAAGTTGTTTACAATCACAAAATAAAATAAAATCTCAACATAATTGTTTACACTATGCACATAATTTCAAAATTTACATATTTAATTTTTTTTTTTTTTTTACTTTAAATTCAGAAATAGATTACTCGTTAATATATTCATTCATTGTAATTTTCCCTAAAACAATGATAAACACCCTACACTTTTTCCATAGCAATTTTCCTCTACAAAATTACTTTTAAATAAATTTCTTTAATACTGTAAAAAGGTAAAGATCGATATATAGTCAAGTAATCGTTGACGTTCCGTACTGATTCTAATTGCTAATATACCGGAAATAGGTTTTCTTACTGCTAAAAAAGAGATATTTAGAGCGACGTGGTTGTCAGACCGAAGCCATATTTCAATTAAAGAGTTATATCTCATCCGACGGTGTCCGATGCGCTCACTCCCCCGCTTAATTTAACTCCATAAATCATCTTTAGCTTCTCTACTTTAGCTACAAAACATTTTGATAAATATTATTAAAACAAAAAGTATATTCAATAATTTAACATTATTAAAATAACACACATTAATTTTTTACGCTCACTCCTGCACTTAATTTAACTCCATAAATCATCTTTAGCTTCACTACTTTAGCTAGAAAACATTTGGTAAATATTATTAAAACAAAAACTAGATTCGATAATTTAACATTATTAAAATAACACTCATTAGTTTTTTTTCTTTATGTGTGTCAGTTTTAACACAACATTGTTAAAGGTTTAACAAATGCAATTAATGATTAACACTACAAAATTTCTTAATAAGTTATATAAAAATAAAATGGATTTCGTTATGAAATACCCTGTATTTTCAAAATGTGTGTTGAATAATATGATGTCAAAATTTCCTTTTATCGTCTATGTAGCTCATAGGCAAGCATGATTTTTCACAGCGTGAGGGTACTGTAGGACAAATACAAGCACACCGAAAGAATTGAATTTTCCTGTAGATATGTGCGCAATAACATTATAATTTACTATAGTTTTGGGAATTATAGAAAACTGAGTTTTAAATCATATAGAAATTAGCATGGGATTCATAAGTTGCCATGTTTTTTAAATTTATTATATTTGTCATAAAACAGGCACGGCAAACAGCCAAGTAGCCCATAACACAATTATTTAAAGATTACACTAAAATATTAAGAAGTCACTTGTAAACTAAATTAGTGCCACAGCATATGTTTTAACATACAAAAGTAACTTAGTAAGTTCTTCCATAAATTGTGATTCTTCACCAACAGAATTATTCGCAAACCAATATCCATTTGAGGGTTCTGCAGGGATAGATCCGTTAGCAATTAAGCCCGGGCATCAGCATACGCAGGGGATTGTACAAAAAAACTGTTCTATTGTCTCATCATCGACTAAGCTACATTCTACGCATGATGTCGAGTCAATTGTCTTCTTTAAAAGTAGTCGATCAGTAATCAGACCATGGCCGAACCTCAGGTTATACAATAAACAAAGTAAACAAATACAGTCGCATGTTATAATAGAGCAATGATTAGAATGTAAACCCAAACATTTTCTTGTTGAATTTAGATCGTAAGGCGATCTCTATTAATAATCGATACATGTTTTTGGTTACGTTCATAAAAGTAAATAAACCATTTAAACATGTAGATAACATTATTAGAAGGGAATGCACAAGCATTCCTTAGTAAAGAAGTTTACTTTTTTTATTATACAAAAACCTAGGCTATTAAATACAACACAATCAATGTAAGCTTAATTTTATCGATGTTCATGTTTAAAATTAAATGTCTTCAAACGAAAATATTTTAATTTTTTTAATATCTCCACCAGATTATAATCTGACAGTTAATTTTATTTGAGTAAGCCATCATAATAAATCCATATCATGACAATGTTTCGTATGTTTTTGCAATGTTATTTAAGAAATATATGATTCTATGTATTTATCTGTTATATGGATTACATTATCTTTTTATGGTAATTAAACGCTACCAAATCGTGCAAACGTTCAGTTTACAAGCACATCCTAGTTTACCTTGTATAATTCCGTAAAACGTCGTTTAAACTTGCTTAACTTGTTTAACTTACTTGAAGTTGGCTTTTTAATAATGATGACAGTAGGGGCAGAATTTTACACCAAGTTGATTGTCATAAAGCAGATATTTCTTAATATAATTGCGATGTATTGGTACCCGGAGACTAATGACCAGAATCAGATAATACAACTAATGACTAACTAATAGATCAGAAAATACAATAAACAATATAAAACAACTGTCTTTGTTTATAGCAACTAATCTGCATATGAAATTAATAATTTTGATAAAAATCTTTTGAGTTTGAAAGAGTTAAAAAATTGCAGGTGCCATAAGAGAAAAAATTAAAATTTATAGCTGCTTACAGGTATCTCTAGAGACAAAGACTAAACCAGCACTAATTACAAGATAGGATAGAGACAACAATTAATTACGTCGGGAGCCTGAAGGACTCTAGGACTTAAGGGGAAGCTAGATGATAATCCGGGGACTAGTCCTAAGACTTAAGCCTTACAACATAGCAAATCTAGCTATTTATTATAAAAATAATAATCATTTAAATAATTATTATTACGATAGTGTTTACTGTAAAGTGTTCTTGGGTTTCTATCATTTCATTTATTTTAACCAGTTACTTTCACCAGTTAGTTTACCAGTTTCCAGTTTACCGGTTAGTTACCAGTTTTTTTACCAGTTAGTTTTCATTTCATTTCATTACTACAATACATATGTTGAAATAAAACTCTTGTAAACTAACTTTGGCCATGTAAACTTTCCGCTTACTGAAGATTTAGAAAAATAATATTCATTCTTAAATAATAATTGGTCTTTACGTTAGTTCAAAAATGGTGTCCTAAATTATATGCTTTTTTAGATTTGAATATTTTAAATCAATCATTTACAAAAAAAATTCAAGCTGAAATACCCCCCCCCCCCCAAAAAAAAACAAAAAAAAACATGTATCCTGATCAAGCTTGTTATGGAGCACTTTGGACGAGATCTATAGATTCAAGTAATTAAGTTCACATAAGTACCATACCTTAGATGTATTTCATGCCTGGATTCATAAGAAAATATATCGTTTGGCGATATCCTTTTGTCATAATTGCAATGCCATGATATCAGGAAAACTAGTAATTTGGTTTCAAACCTTTATGCTGACTTTAAAATTAATCAAATTTTGATACGAGCTATATCATTAGAAAGCGATTATACCTAGATATAATTCTATTCCCTTAAAGGTGGCCCGAGGGCGGATTTTGGTGCAGGGATGTATTGTAAATAACTTCACATAAATGTTCCTACTGAATGAAAACATGTAAACTTTTTCCCGTAAGAAAATCCCAGCCAAACCACTAAAGGCTTAATGTAAAGGAAAGTGTGAACACATAGTTTAATGCATTTCTGGGGTTCTGCAAGTACAACGTAGCACTTTGCTCCAGGGACACATTTCCTGTCATAGCTTTCACCACTCAATATGTCCGCATGTTCTCACCCCTCTGCAAACATAGCTTTTTTAAGTGTTGGTTTATCCATTCTCGAAGCTAGTTGATTTTACAATTTTAAGAGTTCAGTACCGGATGTTCTGATGTGATATTTACATCCTTAAACCACATATTCATGTTATAATTATAATATATTCATATAAACCTATTAGCTTATATATTGTCTCCCAGTAGCACTGAGGTCATGAAGATGAGCCTTATTATTTTACTGAGATATTATCTGCTAAATAAAGCATAAAATCTTCAGGGATAAAACCTCACGAAAGTAAACAGTCAACAGCAATATCAGTGGCCTTGATGTTTACACAACTGTTGAAGCCCCCGCATGCGCGACTCTTGAGTTTTATTCACCGTACACAATAAACTGCTTTCACGTACTAAAATTGGACAAAATAAAATTGCGCCCGGGTTTAACCCGGCCTAATTAATCTTAATACTTGAACCGAAATGTACGATTTTACTAAAAAAAGTTCGTAAAAACTATTTTTCCTCCAAAATATAAATTTCTTGGACATTTTAATGCAAACATACAAATTATAACTATGTTGAATTTCATTGAAAAAACTAAACATTTTCGTATTTGTTGTTTGCTTTATATATTGATATGAATATAATAGTTTGATAAATAAGATAATGTACATTATTTATGTAAATTTGCCACCCATTAAAAAAAATAAGTTTTATAACCTTTAAGAGGGAAAAGAGAAGAAAATTACGTAAGAATGGTCATATTCGTCGTTCGTTGGTTTCATCTGATATTATAATTATAAAAAGAGACACGAAACAAGATAGCCTACATATGGTACTGATCTCTGAATACACTCGTGTCCTGATCGATTTATAAATTCATTTTGAATCTGCATTGTGAACCTGTAAACAGGTTTTGTGAACACAGGGTGTTCGGTAATTATGGTAAAATATTTTAGATTATGATAGTACAGGTAAAAATAAGAAAAAAAGTTCTTTAAACATAGGTCCAAAAGTGCTTTGTTTTCCGTCTGTGTGTCTGTCTGTGAATCTATATAATTAATACGCCAACACGAAATTTGTCTTATGAACTCCTCCGTCATTTCTTAACCGATTTTGATCATTGACGGCTCATTGGAAAGAGCGTGTCGCGTAGATTTGCAAACTGGCCTTACATTTTTGAAAAAGTGCCTTGGGCTCTGCCCCATTGGCTTTTAAAGTTCCCATGTTATCCTTATGAAGAACATAATTGTTTACATTTTGATCAGCTGGATAATTTAATTGCTGTTATTTTTTAATTTGTGTAAACATAACCCTCAAGACGGATCGTGTTAGCATGATTGTGTTTTAAATTTGTCACCATTTGAATTATCGCTCCGCTAGAGTAGCGCACGATTCCGTGCGCGCGGATCCACTAGTTTTAAATATTTAATCATATCTCACGAACAACGTATGAACTTCAGACTTGGTATATGGATGACTTCTATTAAGAACTAGTTTTGCAAGAAGTATCGATTTTCTACTTTGTACCATTTTAAAATGGCGACTGTTTTTTGCTTTCTAATCTAAATATCTTAAAACCTGTGAATTTTATAAAAATTATGCAAGTGACAAAAACGTTGCAAAATCTAATCCAATTAAAGCTGATATTAAGAATATGGTGATCGGATCACTAATAACGGAGAAAATTCAACTTTTCGGAAAATTTCCGAACATTTCAGACAGTATGTTCTAAAAACTACCTATATTTTATTCAGAAAAGTTAAAGTTTCCCCGTTATTATTGGTCCGATCATCATAATCTTAATATCAGCGTTAATTGGATTAAAGTTTGCAACTTTTTTGTCTCAATTATAGTTTTTCTAAAATTTTCGGTGTTTAAGATATTAAGCATTGAAACACATTGAGACATTTTTTAAATGGTACAAAGTAGAAATTTTATACTTCTTACGAAAGCCGGTCTTCATAGTGGTTGTACATATACCAAATTTAACATTTATACGTTAAGAGGTTCTTGAGATATGATTAAAAATGTAAACATCACAGACACACATACGGTAAACCAAGCACCTTTTGACCTATGTTTGTATGAATTTTTTCTTCTTTTTACCAGTACGATCATATATTAAAATAATTTACCATAATTTCAGGACACCATGTCTATGAATAATCAAATATATCTCAATAGTTTTTCACCTACCCGCACTCAAGTTTGTCGCAAGCAATATTTAAATCCTCCTATTCAACAGAACATTCAACACAAGTATTGGAGCGTCGCAACTCTCAGACAAAGAGACTTAGATCTGCAGTCAATGGCCAATAACATGCAAATGTGCGGCGCTGCTTCTTGGAATTGGACCAAAGTGTATATTGGACCTAGAACTGTTTGTCTGGGTTAGCATTGAATGTATAGAATAGATTTGTGTTGGTTTTGAGATCTTAAATACTATCTTTCGCTATACCGCTTTAAAAGAACTGATTGAAGCACATAAAATGAATAAATTTTTGTATAGTTTTTTTTATTATTTTAAGATAAAAATATTATTTACCAACAATTCGCTTACTTTTAGAATATGCATTTTACAAATAATTAAATTTATAAAAATTCCAAACGAATCAACAGTTTTCTAATAATCTTTTATCTACGACCATTGCAATAAGCACCAATTATGGTATTACAATAAACATTATAATGATATACATTAAAACACCAAAAACCAAGCCAGTACTCTAATGACGACTTTAGAGTACTGGAGTCACTTTAGAGTACTGGTTCTAGACCAATAAGAGCTCGGCATTTGACGTAAATAGTGTCATAATAACAATTACGCAATTCGCACATCAGCTGATTGTTGCATTACGATTCATGTTTGAGTTTACTTATCCCATCAGCTGATTGTTCCACAACGATTCATGATTCAGTCTGCTTATTTGCCTAACCTCAAATTTTAGTTGACCTATTCCATTATTATTAAAAGTCATGAGTTTTGTTTAACTTTGGGGAAATTTTGTTGATTATTGTTGGTCGTAGATAAAATAGTGTATGCAACGATTGTATTATGCCTTTAAGCCACTCGTGAGATATTTAGAACACTCGCTTCGCTCGTGTTCTAACTTACATCTCACTCGTGGCTTGAAGACATTCATTATACAATCGTTGCATAAACTACTATTATGTTATGCCATTCAGTAGTTCAAATCATTTATTGATCTTTCATTCGACTTAGGTTTTGGAAGCGAGACGGGTGTGAACGGCAAAAGTTGATTTTGCTTATCAGCTCAGTGAGTCAATCTCTGCAGTGACGATCTACCTCAAGAAAACTTTAAAAATGGAACTTGTGTCCAACAATGTACAATAACAATAAGGCATAAAGGTGTGATGAACTGATATCCATATAAAGAAAGGCACCATAAGGAATCGTTATTTGCGGGTGATTAATACACGTTGGAAAGTATAAGCGTTGCTAGAACCGGATTCAAGGGCGATTTATTACATACAGATTAACCGACCATTACAATGGAAGTCGTTCAAAACCAAATGCGATTGGTCATAAAACGTCAATTGAAATATTGGAAGCAGATAAATGTAATTACGACCGGTTTTGATTGATTGTTATGTCTCCCGCCGCTCCGTCTGGCCTGCGGCTGAAATGCCATATTCCAACTCATTGAGTTTCAAATTTACCTAGGTAGGTTGAGAGTATTTTTTTAAGTAGTTTTTTAAATATTAAAGTGTTAACATGAACTCAGACATAAATTGTAATATCCTTTATAAGAAATTAGTCAACGATTCAAATTCTAAACGTCACAAATAAAATAGTATAAGCTTATTAGTATTTTAAGCTCAGATTTTTGACCAGTGGGCTTTCTTCAAAGACAATGAAGTTGTAAATAAAGTTTACTTGGGAGAGGAAAGAAAGGATTCTTCTGCATACAAATGGGACGTCCTTCCTCCTCGACCGATCACAGTCCGATATTTCACTGGTGTGCCAATGCAGCAACATCTTAGTTTAAACATACGAATTGAATAACCCCGATTTTTTTAGAAAAAGATCCTTTCTTCCAGAGATATCAATTTCTTTTATTTTACGGATTAGATAGTTTTGTAAACTTCATAGACTTTAAAAATAAGGAATTTATTATACGTGATGAGTGTTAAATTTCCCTCCATAACTTTTTTCCACAATTTTTGGAGTATCAAGTCAAGACTACCCCCAAACATTGTTGGGCAGTACTTCAGCGCGCATCGATTAGTGACTATTAAAAGTTTTATGATGATTATGTATAGGATTCCGCCGCATAAAACGCCTTTCAATGAAAGTGTGCTTAATGTTGTGATTTGTGATTTTCTAAATTTGCTAGACAAATTGTGTTACAAGAGACAGAAATACACTTTCCAGTGGCTGAACTGTCCATGAGGCAAACCTTAAAAATCAACCTATTGCTTTAGACTTACAACCTCAGTTTGGAGAAAAAATTAATTTAATCTGACTTAAAAGTGTCAAAGTATAGGTAAGTTAATTACTTTCAAGTTTTGATAGTGCAACCATTTTCATTTTGCATAATTTTGTGGTTAGTTTGCGTGGGTCTTCATAGCTTAGCGCATCTTCCTATCAATGTTTTGGAATTTTTAAATAATAATGAATCTGTATGTTTTTGATACACGCATCAACGGGATAGTCTCATAAATTCAGTTGTATTACATCTTTAAAAAAACTTTTAGAATATGGACAAACCAGCTATCAATGTAAACTAATTTCTACATAGAATTTATGAAATATTCATTCTACATTAAAAAAAAATTTATGATTCAGCACTCAAACTTTATTTTCAAACTGACCTAGTTTTTCGTTTAGTACCTAAAGTACATTTCTAACAAATTAAAAATTCATAACCTTTTTAAGAAATGCCTATATTAAATTGGTGCATTTTTATTGATACATTGAAAAATTGGGTAAAATAGGCAGGCTAACCGTAAACACTTATATTCGTACTCATGTTAAGTTCAAAACCCAGGTTTTAAATTTATAATTCGTTTTAAACTTTGATTTTTTTCTAGATAAATCATCACTAATACTGATGTCTCAGTAGTTTGTTCGAAAATTACAACCTCAGAGCTTCTCCTGAGTTAAACGAGTTTCTTTTTTCAAAAGCCTCCTGATAATAACATCAGGTTATATTTTTTTTATACAGAGTTTTTCTCCACAGTAACAGAGGCGATGCCCTGGTCTCGCTGCCGTAGTGTCGCTTACAGATTCTCATGCGCTCATCAAGCAAAATGATATCAGTCTTTGGTTGGCCTTGAATTTTAAAGGACGAATTTATTTTTTCTTGACGATAGCCCGTCTCTAATTCGAGTTTTCCCCCAAAACCTTCACATCCTCCCTCAAACTCTGGAGTGCACACACTTTCCACTTTTATGCAGCGTTTGCTTTGTCAATTAAATACAGCAAGTGGGTGATTTGTGTAGACACATTTTTGAAATTTAATTAAGGATTGTTAGTAGAGAGAGTGGTCAATTCACTCGACAGTGCAAATATAATTTCTTCCTGATTTTCGCTGGAGAAAAGTGAAGTCTCATAAATAATTTTATTCATTTTTTAAAATAACAAAATACAAAATGAAATATTATAAAGAAAAACAAGTATATTCGCTATAGTAATTTACAGTTCAAGAAGATTACTGCGCTATCTGTGAGGAAAAGGCGGAACTACACTCAATTAAAGAAATGAGATATTAATTGAGAAATGGTCCTAAAAAGTTATAGTGCCAGTTGGTGGTTTGGAACCAGCGACACAGTGCCCGTGCCCCAGCGGCTCTGAGCCTAGCCACTCACCCACGGAGACCTTGTGACCGCTGCAGCTGTAGTGCTGGAGTTGTTAAAATATCTTTAAACTCTGATTGATTTTAAAAATCAGGTTGATACATCCAGAAGTTTATTAACAGGTTTTATTTTACTTTCAATCAGTCAATTAACTAAGATATGGGTTAAATTACGAGACTTGTTCTCGTATTATTATGAAAGTTAGACAAGACACTCTCACTAAACCCATAAACAGTCAACGTGTCAGTAGATTGATAAGACAGCGTACAAACAACAAACTACAACTCACAATAATCGCACAATATTAATCAACTAAGCGACGTGAAGTCAGTACACATCGGTCATCTTGGTCATCCCATAATGTACATGTGGTGTTATAACCCATCATTTTTAAATACGTTTTCCACTGCCGCAATCTGATAAAAATATCCTTACACACTCTCAGGATGTAAGGCATTTTTTGTAGTTATATTTTTTGTTTGTTTTGGCATTATGCATTGAAAAAATTAGCCAATAATCTCAAGGTAAGCACGTACTTTTGTAAGCACGTTTATTTAAAAATAGTCTTTTTCTCTCTTGATTTAGAGTCATGCATGTCAATTAATTGTTTGCATAACAATTTTAAATATGGACTGAGTTTCAAGCATTAGTTACAAGGGAGTTAAAACAAATCAGGAATTACTGCAATGAAATATAATAAACACTTAGTGATTTAAATCTCAATTTTAGTATTTCATAGTATGTTATTTTGATTTTTTTTTTGGAATGCATCTCAGGTTGAACAAAATATCGCATGTATCACTGAATTTTTATTGATCTAAGCACGTTTAGTTGTATTGTCACTCCTGGGCAGGAGGCCTGAGCGGCCGATGAGAACTTGTAATGACGATAACGACGACAGCTCAATTGATAAGGAAAATGATTGCCTAGAGTTAAATAATATTGGGCACTACGCCAAGTTTTTCAGTGAAGTTGTGCTTGGGAATCAATCGCTAAAAATATTCCATATTAACATTAGATGTTTCCTAAAAAATATTGATGAACTTTTTATTTATATTGATAGTTTTAAAACCGAATTGGATGTGATTGTTTTCACGGAGTGTTGGCTGAGAGGGGGGGAGGATACGGTGACTATTGACGGATTCGACTTTTACATGACTAGTGTACAACAGAACAAAAACGATGGCGTTATTGTGTACATAAACAAACGCCACACGGTCACCATCCAACAAGTTACGATAGGCGAAGTTCATGGGTTACGTTTCGACTTTCTTTACTTAAATAAACACTTTAATTTACTGGCTCTCTACAGGACTTTTGACTCTGACTTGGACCACTTTCTAGACATGCTTTCGAATTATTATAGTTCTATAGACAGGAATAAAATGTGTATTCTCATTGGAGATGTGAATATAGATATTTTGAAAAACGATTATGTATCCGACTTATACTTAAATACTTTAACTGGTTTTGGACTTGTACATTGTGTTGATAAACCTACCAGGGTTACTAGTATCAGCAAATCTTGCATAGATCATATAGCAGTACGATATAATGACATGGGCGCAGTGCGAGCGGCTGTATTTCAAACTAGCACTACTGACCACTATGCAACTGCTCTGACTATCTCAGCCGCCGCACACGCACACACACACACTGACAACGATGACTCACCACGCACCTACGTCGACCATGCCACTGTCACAAACATTCTCTCTCACTGCGACTGGGGCCCCGTCCTTAGTTGTTTTGATGTCAATGAATGCACTGAACGATTCCTGAATATCATTTTATCAGCAATAGAGACTGCGAAAAAGCCCATTAGATTTTCTTCCTCGCGCAATAAAAAACTGAAACCTTGGATTACATCCGGTCTCGTAAAATCAATTAGACGTAGGGATAAATTAAGTAAAGCCGTAAAGAAACAACCTTTTAACCGTAATTTAAAAATACATTATAGGGCATATAGAACAATTGTTAGCAATCTTTTAAAACGAGTAAAACGTGATTATTATAGATCTAAACTTCAGCAATCAGAAAGAAATCCAAAATTATTCTGGGGTATTATAAATGAACTAGCTGGTAGAGGAAATAATAAAAACTCTTTTCCAATAGATAAATTTCTCCCTAATAACTCGGGTATCACAACTGAGCTAAAAGAAGACATAGCATATGACTTCAATACTTTTTTTTCCAGTATAGGCGAAACTCTGGCAGGGTCCATAAATTCTGGCGGGGTCCCAGTCATCACCGACTCTGATTACACATTGAACTCTACGTTTACTTTCAAGAACATAACGGAGACTGATATCAAACGTCACGTAACTGGACTACGTGGGGGCTCTGCTCCTGGCCTTGATGGTGTATCGGCTGCAATCTTAAAGGAAAACTTAAATTTCATTTCAAGACCATTAACTCACTTAGTGAACATTAGTTTAGATACTGGTACGTTTCCTAAAAACTTTAAAACAGCAAAAATAATTCCTCTATTTAAAAGTAATGATTTTAAAGATAAAAATAATTTTCGTCCTATATCTTTACTAAGCGTTTTTTCTAAAATTATTGAAAAAGTAGTGAAAGAGCAATTGACGGATTATATTTATTTAAATAACATTTTATGCGAGAGTCAGTACGGCTTTAGGAAGGACAGGAGCATAGCTGAAGTGTTTTTTGATGTTAGTAAAGATTTATACAACTCTATTTCACAAGGAAATCGGATGATGTTTATCTTTTTAGATTTAAAGAAAGCTTTTGATTCTGTCGACAGAGAAAAATTAATTCAAAAATTAGATTGCATTGGAATTCGTGGTGTTTCTCTCGAGTGGTTCAAAAGTTATCTTTCTGATAGGACTCAAAAAGTTTGTATTAATGGCTCTTATAGCGAATCCCTTCCAATTGATTATGGAGTAATTCAAGGCAGTACACTCGGGCCTGTCTTATTCCTTATCTACATTAATAACATTTCAAAATTAGTTTTGAACAGTAAACTATTTTTATTTGCAGACGACACTTTAGTTTGTGTTGAGGGTAAAACATGGGCAGAAGTACGCTCTAAAGCACAGCAGGACTTAATGATTTTAAAGAAATGGTTTGATCAGAATATTCTTTCCCTTAACGTCTCAAAAACTAAATTCATGCCCATTTCTCTCAGATATAACACAGATTATACATTGAACAACATTCAAATTCATAACTGTGATGATTTCAATAACTTAATGTGTGGCTGTGAATCTTTGGAAAAAGTAGATGCTTATAAATATCTGGGTGTCGTATTCGACTCTCGTATGAAATGGAATCATCATATCGATTTTTTGAAATCCAAAATTAGAAAATATTTATTCGCTTTTAAATGTCTTGGTGAAGTTTTAAATGAACAAGAAATGAAAATCACATACTATGCTTACATTCAGTCTCTGTTATCTTATGGTATTGTGGCCTGGGGAGGCGCTTTTAAGTCGATTCTGGAGCCAATAAATATAGTTCAAAAAACCATCTTAAAAGTCGCGTTTAGGAAAGGAAGAAGATATCCTTCAATTGCTCTTTTTCAGGAAACTGGGGTTTTCACCATTCGTCAACTTTTCATTAAAGATCTGTTAGTATTAATTTTTAAAAATTTTGCCAATATATTTTCTGTAACTTCGCACAACTACCACACACGCTACGCTCAAAACATTTCTGTATCTGCTTTAAATCCTAGTAAATCTATTCTGACAACAAACTCTTTTTATGCTTCTAATATTTTGTACCGCAATATCTCTCGAAGATTTTCTCAACTTAATTTATTTTACTCACCATCCTTGCCGTTATTTAAAAAAAGAATTAAAGAATTTTTAACTATCTTAGGGTTAGAGGGCGCTGAGACCATCATCTTGGCCACTTACGCTCGACCTGGACTATGACTTGTCACATACTCTGCCCCCCCTCTCCTCTCCCCTCTCCCAATTTTAGCAATAAATTTTAGAATCCATGCCCTCATTGCAAAATCAGATGAGCTGTTGTCTCCTTTGAACTAACGTCATTATGACATCCATTACAACGATTTTAAATATATATATATATATTTTTTTTTTCTAATTTCATAAAGTACGGCCAATGGAATTTTACTAGATAACAACTAGGCCTACGCACAGGCTCCTGCCCATGTAGGCCTATTCCATATATGAGGCTTTGCAAATTTTTTTTTATATAAATGAATGTAGGTACCATGCATGTTAATTTAATATATATTTATGACGTTCGCCTAGATTATAGTGCATTTGTATGTTTTCCGTGCATGTAACAACTGTATATTTACATGGAATAAATATTTGATTCATTCATTTGATTCATTCAGGTAAAGCGAGATAACCACTATTATCCACCAAGAATCATATTTGAGCCGTCTTCAAGGGATTTTGACGAATTTAACATTTTCAGTGGCCATCTTGGAACCGCCATTTTGAAATGACCTAAGTTATTAAAAATATAAGGGGGTTTTGTCATCAATTATTATCAGCTAATTACTTATACTGAATTGAATACTGTAATCCGTTTTTCATTGGCATTTTTTCAGCTAATTAATTTGTTAATGGAATAATGTATTTGATTATGATGTATTTCTAGGTCTTGAGGAATGCTCCATTTACTCAAATCACGTTAAAGGCTGATGCAAAGCAAAAAGTCACAAAACGTAATTTAAAATATAAAACTCTACTGAAATATTCCATGGTTGGAATTAGATGGCTTGGTTGCAGAATTATTTTTCCCATACAAAGCCACTAAAATAATAATTTAGCGATCAAATTCATGAATTATTTTTCCATATTTAAGAGAATACAGAATACAATAATATCTTTACTTTCAGTCTAAATCTTATTTTTTGTCATTTTTCGATCAAAATATGTAATATTTTTGCAATATCTTTACCGAATAAAATCATTTTTGCAACATTCATTAAACATTTAAATGAATTAAGCACGGAAGTTAGCATATTATGATTAATTAGCACGTCATACCTATATCCTGAGAAAATCATGTTCTTACACCTACCCGAGGAAAGCAGTGCTCAAATTCCAACCTAAGGTTGTTTAAACTATACATCACATAACAAAAGAGGAAAGTGTGAACATAGTATAATGCATTTCCTGGGAGTCCTGCAAGTACAATGAAGCACTTTGCTCCTGGGACAGATTCCCTGTAATAGCTTTCACCCACAATATGTCTGCGTGTTCTTACCCAACCATCAGCAGGTTTACCAACCATCCTTGGGAGTTACAACATTCCCTTCCTTCCTGTAGGCACGTGGCTGCTTCAGCTCTGGCATCACGACATCTGCAGGCGCACCTGCGTCCCATGAGAAGGATCATTTCGCTACTCCTGCTGTTCACGGCCAACTACCCGCCTTACACCAACGAGTGCAGGCTGCTTCGGCTCTTCTTCAGGCGCACCAAATATTCGGCCAACTGACTTTATTTTTCTTATTGTACTAAATTTAATTGTATGAAATACACATGTTTATTTTTCAGTATTTTGTGCTTTGAATTGTTTATATAGGAGATTTTTGTATCAAAGGGGTGTGTTTTACTTGCTGAATTATGGAGGAATTCATTTCAGAACCCTCTTTGGATATTGAGGATGCAATCCGAAGTGTATCTCTTGAATTAAATAGTTTATCAAACAGCGATCCAAATGTAAATTTAGATATGTTAACAACTGCAATTGGTTCACTAATCCAAGCAGTTGATGCTATTAAACTTGAATGTCAATCATCAACTACCTTTGCAAATAGCTCACTTACTGAAATAGCTACTCTGACATCTAAGCTGGAGCATGAAAAAGAGCTTAGACACAAGGATGTTAACCATTCTTTAGAACTCCAAGATTCTATCGTGGTTGAAGTCAGTAAGTGGAAAAAAAGAGTCCTTGAGTTGGAAACAGAACTAAAAAATTGTAGCTTAAGGTATAATAGTTTACTAGCCGAACACAATGATCTATCTGCTAAACTAGACAAACTAAAGAAAGAAAACACTGCTTTATGTGACAAAACAAAATTTTTGACTGATGTTAATATTAAGCTTAAATATAAGGTTGATACTGAAACTAAAGAATGTGTTTTGTCTAAACAAAAACAATCATGGAGCAGTGATAAATGGCTAGATGACACTATCTTAAACTCATATTTTAGTACTATGTCTGAAAGTGTAAACAATGGTGATGTAATTTTGTTAGGGCCTTCTGCCACACAGATTTTGAAGTTTTCTGGTTGTAGGGAAGTAGCAGATGTAATGAAGGTTTCTTCTTTTGATAAATATAAGCATATTCTTTGTTGTGTAAGCAATAGTAAAGATCCTGCCAAAGATGATAGTGGGACTCATTGGAGCCTGCTATTTTGCGACATCCAAGCTAATAAAGCTTATCACTTTGACTCACTCAAGGGTAGAAACTGTGACTCGGCAACTTTGGTTGCATATAAATTAAATATACCTAAGACAAACGTTGTTGAGGTGTCTTGTTTGCAGCAGAAAAACTCTTTCGAATGTGGGATCCATGTGTTAAGTAATGCAAAGCATATTTTATCTTATTATTGTATTGGTGATAAGGGATAAACTCCATTTCATGTTTGGTATGACCGTTGCTTTTTTGGTAGCAATGCAAATGATTTTCAGAAACCCTGTATCTCGATAAATAATGATGTTCGCCCCCTAAAGGTTAAGTTAAGGAAAACTGCAGGCAGTAACTGGGTAATTGTCAAAAACAAAAGGAACAAAGTTGTAAAAAGTAAATCTGAATCAAGTTGTATTCTTACGCGTAACAAATTTGATGTGTTAAGTTCGGTTAGTGCGGGAGACGATTCTCAGGACGTTGACGCCAATGACAGTGTTGTGGCGGCTAGTGCAAAGGACGATTCTCGGGCCATTGTTGACTCCAGCGACAGTGTTGTTGGTAAGGAAGTAATCACAACTAATGGCGATAAACAGGTGCCAGCCAAGTCAACAAGTATAAGAACAGTCTCAACACAAACACCGCAAATACAAACAAATGGCCGACAAAAGCTTACAAAAAAACATAATGACAATGCAAATGTGATCTCACAAGTATCTTGTCCTCAAGTTCAGATACAAAAACTTCAAACTATGGAAAACGTAGAGTTACTCTTTTGTCGGAGAGCCATGGGCGGCATCTATCTGGCATTATTCGAAGTAAATGCTCAGACACTTATGATGTTGTTGGTATTGTCAAACCTAACGCTAAGTTAAGTCAAGTTATCGATAACTTTGAGTTTGTATTAAAAGGTATGACCAAAAATGATACAATTGTATTACTTGCTGGAACGAATGATGTTGATCCTGGTCACTGTAATGATAGCATTCCTTCTCAGATTGAAAGTCTGTTGAAGAATTCCTTGGGTACACGTTTGATTGTGGTGGGGTTGCCCCTCAGGCAAGATCAGCCTAGTTTGAATAGCCGTATATCAGCCATTAATGATCAGATTTGTAAATTGGTCTCTGATTCAAGTCATGCAACATTTTTGTCTCTGAATTCAATCTTTCAGCCTGTGTTCTACACTAAGTTTGGCCTCCACCTGAATATGCTAGGGAAAAAACGTGTAGCAGAAATGCTTTTGAACATTATTTGTCCACCTCTGACTGCCGAGTCTAACTCCATTCAGGGAATTCCAGTCCACATAACCACAAGTGCCTCTTTCAATGTAAAGTCAACAGTAAGAAAACACTTAAACAACAGTAGAAACGTTCAAAAAGAGAACTATGTCACAACCATCTCTCAAGTCAATCCACAGCCAAGTAGCTATCCTTCACATCCTCACATGAATTTTTTATGCCCAATCCTTTGGCCACCTCTACCGACTTAGTACACCCAGACTCATTGTCTAAGGTCAGTGGCAATGTCCTTAGAATTGCCCATCAGAATGTTCAAGGCATTTTGGCCAGGATCAACCTAGTTGAAATGTTTGTTGAGAGTGCTTCCCCTACTATTTTTTGCATGTCCGAACATTTTCTTCGTGAAGATGAGTTGAATTCTTTCTGTTTGTTTGATTACACTGTGGCATCTGGTTATTGCAGATCAACTATGGATAAGGGAGGAGTTTGCATAATGGTTAGGGATGGTTTTTGTTACCGGAAAGTAGATGTTGAAAGGTTCTGTATCGAGGGTTTCTGCGAATTTGACTTAGAAGACATTTCGTACTTCCTGCTGGCTGTGTACAGACCCCCTCATAGAACAAAAGAATGCGTTGTTGAGTTCTTAGAGCGTCTTTGCTTCTGCCTTGAGCACTTTTCCAAACCTAACATGAGAACCATTGTTGCAGGCGACTTTAATATTGATTTATCTGTTTCTGACTTTTCTTCCGAGAAATTTTATGAGGCTATGTTGTCTTTTGGCTTGTATGATACAGTTAATTCGTATACAAGGGAATTCAATGGTAGTAAATCCCTCATTGATATGTATTTTGTAATGTAAGTCCTCAAACATTTAACACAGAAGTTGTAATGGCTGGTATATCTGATCATCATGCTCAAGTATCTGATATTAAGTTGATCTCTGATTTGTTCGGTGATGTTCCCAAGTTCAAGCACACAAGGTCTTTTAACGATGATAACATCCGTATATTCAAAACTCTCTTGGAAAAGGAATGTTGGGATCTGGTTTTATCGGCTCAGAAAATAAATAAGGCATTTGACAGTTTTAATTCTACTCTGAATTATTATTTTGATCTATCATTCTCCTGCAGAAGAATAAAGATTCGCCAAAAACGTTTTTATTCACGGGTTAAGCTGGATCCTCAATTGTTGCAGATGCGTGATGATCTCTTTGATTTATTTCAATTGACAAAACATTTTGATCCACTGGACCCCTGGAAAGTTGTGTATACTAATCTTAAAAGGAAATATAGGGCTGCGGTCAAAGCTGCAAAAGCAGAAAATTTTCTTGCTCATCTTAACTCATCTGGTAGTAAGCCCAAGGCTGTCTGGGATATTGTCAATGAAACTATTCCAAATAAAATCTCGAATAAGTCCTTCAAAACACTTACAATATCCTCAGAAAATGGTGACGTTCTCTCAAATCCGGATGAAATCGCAAATGCCTTGAATGCCTTTTTTAGTTCTCATGCTTTCCTTGAAGACCCTGTAGCTTTAAGCCGTCCTTTATCTGTTCCACCTTGCTTATCTTCTCTTTTCCTGTATCCAACCAGTGAGGATGAAGTGATCCAGATTATAAGATCTTTGAAATGTAGCAATTCTGCTGGTTTCGATGGCATCTCCTCTAAACTACTAAAGAGTGTCGCACATTGCTTAGCGGGACCTTTATCTATCATAGCAAATCATTCGTTCGCTGAAGGGAAGTTTCCTGATGCCCTTAAAACTTTAATTGTGAAGCCCCCTCATAAAAAAGGCAGTAGGTTAGACAGAAGCAATTATAGACCCATTTCCTTACTCTCAACATTTTCAAAGATCTTAGAAAAGTTGTTTTTGAATCGTTTAAATTCTTTCCTTAATGATCACAGAGTCCTTTTTGAAAAACAATTCGGATTTAGGAAAAACTCTTCTACTATTGACGCTATGTTTCGTTTCATATCAAATGGATCAAAATCATTAGATGAGCATAATCATGTTTTTGGAATATTTTTAGATTTGAGCAAGGCATTTGACATGGTAAATCATAAATTACTCTTGAAAATGTTAGAACATTTCGGAATTAGAGGCAATGCTCTTGGATGGGTTTTCTCGTATTTGGAAGGCAGAAAACAGGTAGTGGAAGTACCATTTTTGGATAGTAAAGGGTGCGTATCATCTGTCAGATCAAGTGAAAAACTTGTTACTAGCGGGGTTCCACAAGGTTCCGTGCTCGGCCCGGTCCTTTTTCTGTTATTCGTCAATGACATAAAATCGAGTGTATCAAACGTCGACCTCTGCCTTTTCGCTGATGATACGTCGTTGAACATCAGTAGTGGTTCTCGTGAAAATCTTGAGATTGAGTCTTTCATCCAAAGTAATTTTCTTGTCCAGTGGATGACAGAGAATAACCTTTCTGTAAATACTGAGAAAACACTCTTCATGGATTTTAAATTGCGTAATCCTCTTGGTGACACTTCAACATTGCTCTTAGGTGACAATGAAATTCAATCTTGCCAGCAGGCAACTTTTTTGGGTTTGACCATTGATCCTCGCCTCCATTTTTCAGACCACATTCATAAAGTTTCACGTAGGATAAACAGCTGCATTTTCATTCTTCGCAGATTGTCCAATTTTGCAAACGCCCAAGTTTTACTTACTGCCTATTATGGTTGTCTGTTCCCTCACCTTAGTTATTGCAATTTGGGGAGCCGAGTCTTCAAGGACAAAGTCCCTATTCATTTTACAAAAGAAAGCGGTTAGGTTGATTTTTGGACTTCAAAGAAATGATTCATGTAGAGGTGTTTTCTCCACGAATAATCTGCTTACATTTAGTTGCCTGTACATATATGAATGTCTTTCTTTCTACTTTAAAAACAAACATTTCTTCCAATTTCGCAATAACAGTTGTTACGACCTTAGACATTCCTTGACTTTAACCATTCCACAGCACAAAACCACATTTTTTGAAAAACAGACCTTCTTCAATGTAATTAAACTTTTCAATTCCCTCCCGAATTCTATCAAAGCCGAATCAATCGAGGCCAGGTTCAAAAGAAAGTTGCGGTCTTTTTTGGTATCCAAGGAATATTACAGTGTTCAGGATTACCTTACTGATAATTAGGAGAGGTTTGTTTTTATGTTATATGTAAGAGTCATATACATGCACTGTATTTTTTATTATTTCTGTACATATGTTTGTATGACGTTTGTCCATGCTTCTTAAAGTTTATGACAATAAAGTATTCTTGATTCTTGATTCTTGATTCTTGATTCTTGATTCTTGATTCTTGATTCTACCCTCATGTTCCAATTGACATCAAACAAACAGGAATGAAGTAAATTTTCTTAATATTTATTCAGCCAATAACGACTTAAAACGGTGCGGTTCACAATCGGCTCTCTTTACGTACAAATCAATAGCCGCAAAAATGCCGCAAACATCTTTAAAAATAAGTATTGGGCTATCAACCAGCAGTAATAACCTTCTTAGTTATACAAGGTGCCCGGAACTTATGGTAAAATATTTCAGTATATGATAGTAGAGGTAAAAATAAGAAAAAATGTATATAAATATAGGTTCTAAAGTGCTTTTTTGTCCGTCCTTGTGAATGTTTATGTTTCAAATATATTTAATTATATCTCACGAACCTTTTAACGTATAAACTTCAAGCTTGGTACATGGTTGATCGCTACTAAGAACTATATTCGTGAGAAGTCTCAAATTTCTACTTTGTACCATTTCAAAATTGCGATTGCTTTTTGTTTTCAAAGCTAAATATCTGAAAAAACCACAAATTGTATAAACATTTCACACGAGACAAAAAAGTAGTGACAATTAATCCAGTCAATTATAATTTTTAGATTATGATGATCGGGCTACTAGTAACGGAGAAATCGTAATTTTTCTGAATAAAGACATAGTTCTTTAATATGTACTGTCTGAATTTTGCAAATTTGGTACTTTGGTACTATACGGAGGCCACTGTATTACTGTAGTTTGATAGATTTTTTTACTGGATACAAAAAATGACTACATAATTGGAAATAACATACTTTGATTGACTTCCTGTCCAAATTGGACATAATTATTATGAGCGATCTTTGTTTTCTGCTTCCCAGAAGGCAGCGATGTTGGCGAGAATCGAGTTGAACGCGTCAATGCCTCGGCTAGCGACTTCGCCTGATCGCCCCCCTTATACAGCGCGCTGCGGCGCGGCGGTTATGCTAGGTTAGGTTATCATAAATATGTTATTAGGACTTTCCTCGTTTCGTCATGAATCTAACGATACCAGATGAGTAATACTTTCGCCCGCAAAATACCCTTCAAGTAGGCCAAGGTCAGGACGTTGACCGAAGCGCAGCACGCATTACCTGTCAACGGGATTTGGTAAGCAAAAGTATGACTCAGTTGGTATCGGTCGATTCGTAATGAAACGAGGAAGGTCGTACTAACATATTCATGATAACCTAACCTAACATAACTCCGTATAATTCCAAAGTACCGCAATGGTTTTTCTGAAAATTTTGGATTTCTCCATTGTTAGTAGTCCGATCATTATAATCTTAATATCAGCGTTAATTGGATTAAATTTCGCAACTTTTTTGTGAATTGTATAATTTTTCCCAAATTTATAGGATTTAAGATATTTAGCTTTGAAAAAAAACAGACGCCATTTCAAAATGATTCAAAGTAGATTTTTAATAGTTCTTACGAAAATAGTTCTTAGTACTGGTCAACCATGTACCAAGTTTGAAGTATATACGTTGGCAGGTTCTTGAGATAATTCTAAATATGTACAAATCACACACAGGTGGAAAACGAAGCACTTTAGGACCCATGTTTAAATGAACTTTTTTTCTTTTTGTACCTCTACTATCGTATATTAAAATTTTTACCATAATGTCAGGACACCCTGTATATGTTTTTTTCTTTATTCAGTTCGATAAAGCAGGTATGTAAGACTAAGCCCTGTGTAAACAGCTTGCAGCAATATCAGTGGCCTCAGTGTTTGCAGACCTGTTGAAGTCTCTGCATAGCAACTCTAGAGGTTTATATTTGTACACAATAGGCCACTACATTGTTTTCCCCCAATATTTCACTCGTAATGAGTAACGTTGTCACTTACCGCTATGTAATACATAGTATTAAATTGTCGCGCTTTTAAATTCAACAAGTCCAACAAACAACAACAAATACTTTTTTTAAATTTTTATAATTTCTTTTTTATTTCTATTTTTCGTATTGCAAATGTTTCAATATCAGATATAAGTTATTTAATAAATTTATATTCAGTTATAAATAAAGTAAATAAATAACAGTTTAGATAAATAAAATTCTGATCGAAACTTTAAAAGTTTGCACTAAACAACAAATATAAATAAATATTTATTATATTTATATTTTAAAAAAAACAAAATCGTTTATGTTTTGTTTATATTTTTCACTGATAAAAGTTTTTCCGCAATAGGAACTGAGAGAATTTAATTATTATGTTGAAATAAAGAAAGGTTATTGTACCTGAAGACTATATTTTTACTTTCTCCAAGGTTTTTTCATTTTTTTATTTTTGATTTTAAAGGTTGTTCACCCCGTAAACACCCATAAAAACTACAAAAATCTAAATTCCTCAAAAACGGCTCAAACGATTTTGATACAAATTTCTTGGTTTTTTGTACTTAAGATGACAAACAAAATTACTCTACCCACATGTCTGTGGAAATTCAGGTTCAGATGTTACGAGGGTTTTAAATGTAAGAAATTCATATTTTCGAATTTCACAAAATCCTTAACTTTTAAGAAAATATACTTGCCACCATTAAATTTTGGCTTCAAAAAATAAGTAATCCAGTATATGATTTATTAGTCTACGTCAGCTGGTTGCGGAGATAATTGATATTTTAATTTGGCGGTACATGCGTACGTTGTCCAATGTTATTCTTAAGGCAAATATTTAACAACCGATATCGTCGTTAATTTTTAACCGTATATATTTCTGAAATAATGAACTGTTCTTTTTTAATTATTTAAGTTTCCTGGTTTTAGATAACTTTAAGGGAGAAAGTATGTGTGATGATGATAATAAACGATTCCTGATACCGTTCAGTATCAACATCTTGCGAAATCCTGAATATAATTTCCTACCTCGCTGACAACTCGGACTTTTTATATATTTGAACCAAATTAGGGACGTCAACCACAGCTGAATGGAACTTTGGGAAACAACGCAATCAATCAAACCTAACCGTTATTACGTTTATTGGCCTCTAATAATTCAACTCTCAGTTTATGATCAATCGCATTTCTTCCAGTTTTAATTCAAGTATTTTTATGTGTGTTTCTTTTAATTATTATCTATACAATTACTATACAAATATCCAGACAAACTAAAAACTATCATTTTTTTAATAAATCATTAACAATTCTATAAAATACATAATTCAAATGATATTCAGTGTAGTTTAAAACACTAGGTGTGTCTGGAAAACTCCAAATAATTAAAAACCCTTCGCTATCATGAGTTTTAAGAATGCAGTAGATTCGCGGTATGGTCTCGGAACAAGAAAAAAATTAGAAAACAATTAAAACTAAAGATTATACTTGCCAAGGAAATCAATCATGTCATGTGTAGTTTTAAACATTGTAAGCGAATGGAAATGTCCAAATAATTCAAAATAATAATGCTACAAAATTGAATTTTTTATTGCAATTTTTATCTTTTTTCAATAGGAAATGATTACTTTTAATTTGATGGAATAGTATTATTGTTCACTGTAATAGCTTTTTTCTGAAAATTAATCCCAAAATAGTTTTTTACGTAATAAGATAATATTTTTGCACGGTCCAAGTAAGACAATAAATCGATCAGAATGTTGAAATCGCAAGTGCCTATTTCAAATTAACCCCTTATATTGCCACAAATTATATTGTTTGTAATACAGTTTCAGTTCAGCTAAACAATGAAAAAAGGAAGAAACTATCACTAATAACTGATGCAAAAGTCAAGTTAAATGACTTCACAAATAACAATAGAATGACAACTACCAAATGCGTCAGCAAGCTTTAGTTCGTTTTTCAAACCTTTTCTCTTTGACAAACTGAAAAGATTTATTTACTAATTATAACGGCTTTTACCTTAAGCTTCAAAGAACGACGGTGGAGTTTACAGTCCTGCTGAAATGACCAATCAACTTTGAATGCAGAACTCGTGTTTGTTCGTTTATGTCACAAAAGATAACGAGATTACATTGACACATAAAAACGTCTTTTAAAGAAGATTTATGTAATGTTGAATCTGAGATTTTTAACGATCACCTTTTATATTTTATATTTATACTCTTTTATCGGTGGATTATATTTCTAGTTTCACCTTTAAACTTTTTCGTTCTCAGTCTATTATTGAAAAAGTTAGTTTTGAAAGGTCGGTCATTATAAATATTACCAATGGTTACAGTTGTGCCTTCTAATGAACTATATTATCCTTGGAGCTTTGATGGAAATGCAACAAACAATGGAAATGTAGATATAAAGTGGTAAGTCTATCATGCCATGCCTTGTGTGAATTAGATGAGTAGATGACAAGAGTGATAAAACTATTTGTGTACTTTAGTTGAGAAATAACACCCACCGTCTCAAGGCAAATGCATACGATTCCAAATAATAAGGCATTTGACCAGGTTCGCATTGGATCGTGTTTCTAGGAAATTCTACAAACGGAATATAAACCTTACCCAAACACAATTCCCACATCTTTCTTTCCCTTCAAACCCCCAAACACTCACTGAATCAGCTGGATAGAGCGCAAGCAACACCACGACCCTCAGACATTGAAACATTTCATCCAAATGTCCTACAATCGATAATAAAAAATAAAATTGTAGATTTTTAAGACATTAAAATTTCAGGATTGCCGACCAGGCACGTCTCTCAAGATATATTGTGCAGCTTACGGAAGTAATGCATTCTCAGGATTGGAAAGGCATTACATAAACAGTCAGTCTCGCCCCTGAAGGAAGAGAGAAACATTGCCTACCAATTCTACGAGTTCTTCCGGGGATGACTCACCCTTTATCCCCAGACCTCCCAAGCACTCCAAGTCAAGGACTGCCAGTCTGCAGTTCTCCTTTTTGGGAAGAATCTCACCCAGGTTAGTTTTCTCTCCAGATAAAATAAGTTCGTAGAAGTTTTTGGGCAAGAGTCCGTCATCCCCTGTCAGATAAATAGGCAGGATGATCCACTACTCCCTCTAGGTCTCGATATGAACGAGTATCCAAACTCAGCTAGGAATCTTTAGTTATTGTCAGTCGCTCATGAGAGACAATAATGTTTACACGCCAAAGTGAATTAATCACTATTCTACGAAAGTAAAGTTAACTGTTCGCTACCATAAAATCATATTCTCTCTTTAAAAGCAATAATATATTTCTCTTCACACTCGATACGAAACCAGACAAACAATTCCGAGTCCAATATACACTTTGGTTTAATTCCAGGGAAGAAGCGCCGCACATTTGCATGTTATTGGCCATTGACTGCAGATCTAAGTCTCTTTGTCTGAGAGTTGTGACGTTCTAATTCTTGGGCTGATAATAAAATTGAACAAGTTAAATCAATCATTTTAACTACCAAACTTAAATAAAAAGCGATCGCATGGCATTCACCTAGATTTTTTAAGATATTTGTGTAAAACAATCACAACTAATGAAACTTTAATTATTTCATTTGAAAAAGACTGGATTATATTTGCAGAATCGAAACCAGATTTGTATCATAAATCTGGTTCTATCATAAACTTAGTTGTATCGTATACCTATGCATCAAACAGTGTCATTATAGCCATTTTCCATATTAGCTATATGGAAAATGGCGACATATAGCGGGGATAGTAAAGATTATCGATGAACAAATAATTTACACCTGATTGTCTGTTTGAAACATATTTTTTTAAGAGGAAACTACATAAACGTGCTTTACTTTCAAACAAAACATGTGTAAATTCGCTGCACTCATAGTTGTCTGAGAGGTAAGCCATTAAACTCCACAACCCACCAAATTAATTACACTGCACATACTTGGCATGTTCATTAGAGACACTACCTGGATGATGGTCACTATTATTTCTGTATTCATTAATTATCGGACATATAAATCTTTCCGCACGATTATTTCACATTTCCCTGTAAATATCAAAATATAAATATTCATTCAGAATTTTCTTCAAATAAAAATTGTAAATTTATCCCCAGCAAGGTTTTTGTAATGTAAACTCTCTATGTAAAAGGGGTTTTTTGAAACACTGTAATTACCTAAGAATTTTATATTTAATGTATAATGCTCCATAATAATGATGAGATTAATATTCATTTCTACTAGCTTTTAGCACTATGTTCACGATTGTTACATTTCGCATTTGCAATCATTTCCTTTTACGTGTACACAATTATTAATATATGGGATGCATTTGAGCGTTTTCAGTCTAATTTCGGATAGTTTTCAACATGTTTTGGGCACTTACAATTAATGCTTTTTACATATGCAGAGGAGGCCAAATGTAGGTATACAGTGGCTTATATTTATTTAATTATAAATATGACATATATACACCTCATAATGCTCAAAATGTTTTCCATCCACATTTATACATTCCTGTAACCTTTACTCAATACTCTAACACACACTGCGGCACAATTTTCGGTTAACACGAATTTCCTAAGTTAAACATATATGTTGTGGCTTTATACCTTTATTTTGCCCACTCTGAATAATTAGATTTAGTTGAATATAATATTGACTGTAAATTATGACAGGGATGATGGGCTGTTAAAAAACAAAAGGAACATTATTTGTTTACAAGTGTTATACACCCATTACCTTACATTCTGATTGAAAATTTTAGAATGACCACCCCGGAATTATTATTCTTATTATATCATTTTTTTAAACGTTTCCTTGATAAGAAAATGAAACAATGTAAATATTTCATTATTTTTTAAATGAAAACTGTTATTGAGTTAAGAAACTCAATAAAAAACACCACTTAAATATTTTCAAAAAGAAGTATAACTAAGAGGCCTAATTTGAGTTTTAATTAGTTTTGTTCTGTTATGTCATATAAATAGCCTTTTGGTCCTCCTCTGGGACAAAAGAAGGGCAGTAAAATAAAATCCCAGTTGGGGAAGACAAGTAGAGGGTTTTCTGAATACGAATCGGCCCCTGGCAGCCAATCGCATGCTAATTCGCCCGGTCCGCCAACGCTGCGTCGGATATCTCCACTGCTCGGGCGGGTTTAACAGTCACGTCTCTTTAATTTCTTTCAGATTTATTTACCGTTAAGTTATTGTATTTTTCGACTTGATTTTCATGTTAATTGTAAACTCAAATTACATGATACTATATTATGGAGATGTGGACATTTATGTCGCAGCGAGGGTGATACCCTGTGTAGCGTTGTTACTAATTAAGACTAGCTATTAAGAAACATAATTGGTTCAAAGCTAGAATAGATAATCAAGCCTAACCTAGCTTTACAGACTACATTAGACTTAGCTTAGCTTGCCTACCTCATATAACAAATCTTAATTATTTTGCTAGGATCAATAATTAATTTAAAGCCCAATGAACAATGGGCTGGGCACAGCAATAAAAAGGTGCAGGTCTAAGGATTATTTTCAGGCACTATATTATCTGAATCACCAATCTACTTTATATATCAGCAAATAAACCCAACACTTTTTTCAAATTTTAGTCGTCGATTTGCACTAATTTCATAGCTGTGATTGTATGTTCTGTCCCATCAATTATAAAAATTCAAACTAGTACACGTATTTTGCATTTTTATATCTTTGGTTTCTTTTATGAACATATTGTTAACCGTAATAATTACGCCATAACTTACTATTGTTATTAAACTACTTAATTATCAAGGGTATTTTCTACTCAACAAATAATGAAAGAATTCATTTTCTTAGCTTTTTTATTGGTAAATAAACAAATCATAAGAGCATAAATGTTTATTTACATCAAATGTATACAAAAAAGTCTACAGTTTTATGATTTAACTAATGGCCATTTATGTAACATCAAGATTGTTCGAATAAGCTTAGTAATTCTTTGAAATTTATTAATTCATACCCCTTAACGTTTTATTTTTGGTTTTTGATATCCAGGGAGGGAAATTTAGGAGCAAATTCAGAAATGAACAGTAGATGCATATTATATTTTAATTCGATGTTTAGCATTAAGCAAATGTGGTAAGCTAAGCTCATTTAACCGACTTTGGCGTTCACGAATGATACTTGCAGGAGACGTGCCCTGAATATTAAAACTTGCTGGGATTTCTTTGCAAGGAAATTACCTGAATGCGCAACTTTGTTCAGTCAAAGTACTTTTACACATTTTGCAGCTCTTTGCATTAAATAGACTGCATGACAAAAGTGTCATAAAGGAAGGATTTCAGAAGCTTTTAACATTACCTATTACAAATAGTTCATGTAAGTATAATATCCTTCGTTTGAAATGTTTGAAATTAATTTATTGCTGATGATGGAACTTATGATTTTATTTTGACTTTTGTGGATGTTCGCCACCACTAACTAAATAGTCCAAAACTTTTCACGATGTTTCGGAATCAGATTCTATCTTTAGGTGGAAAAGAATCTAGAAAATAACAAGATTTGCAAAACACAGCCAGGAGAACTTCGACGACAATACAGCTAAAACAAAATACTATAAAAGCATCAAATAAACAAATTCGATGAAGTCAAAAACACTAATGGTGAAATCAGAACAAAAACACGGTATAACACACAAATCACAAACGTCACCAATCAAAACATAATACTTCCACATCCAACCACAGCAGAACAATGACCTAAAATCAATGGTCAAAATCAAAACAGTATGCTATTGTCTGGACTTTTGTAACACAGGAAGACTTCTTTTGGTTCATTACCTAAACATTAAGAGCCCAAAAATCTTATTTAAAGTAATTTAAATATTTAAGCTTAAAGAAATAGGGTATCAAACTAAATACCAATGTTGGGAAGCTTCAACTAAATTTTAGTTAAAACATATGTATTCCAAAAACTTATACGATAGGTGCAAGTGTACAGTAGGTAATTGGTGTTATTTTAATCAAGTCCATGGGAGCGAGCAGTGGGTTTGATATAAAACTTGTGTATCTATTTATTTTTGCGTACGATCTCATCAACAATAGAAAAACAATTCTACCGTGGACATTTATGAGATCTATATGCAAAATTGTTAACTTTGAACTGCCATTAAAACAAATATTGAAAAAACGCTTGTCAACACCACGAAGTTAAACCAAAAACATACAATCGAGGCAATACAGTGGCTGAATAAACAATGCATTGATTGTTCCAATACACAGCTCATTTTTTCACTATCACATTTTTTTATTGAAATCAGGATAATAATTTGTTACTTTAATTATACCGAGATTGTTTGTTTCGATAAATTAATTTTCACTTTGTTTCACTTTATATCTCTATGGTTTTTATTTCTGTATAAAACATAATAAATACACACGAAAAATTCCAAAGGGTATCGTACTCTGAGAGAAAATTATCTTTGAAAGTAACAAAACGCTCAAGTAACTTAATCTTGAAAAAATATATGTGTATATAGATACTTTTTTAAATACAAGTATACTGTAAATTAATCCGATTTTTATTTAAACTCTAAACACCATACTTGACAAGACAATATAGTCAACTAATGCAAACTCGAAATAACACGAGAGTACGATTTTTCTTCGCATTACGTTTGGTTCAACTCACGTATAGTTCAAGTTATAGAAGCAAATCCTAGTTAATTTCTACTTGCAGAGGTAATTTGAGCTAAATATGAGTACAAAGTTAAATAGAACGGTAATTCGAGTTGCAGAGGTGAAGAATAGAGACGTTGGGATGGAAATCACTCAATGACACGTCGCGACATGTCAATGTACGCCAGAGTTTCGACTTACAGAGGTCCATTGAGTAAACTTCCAGATATAAAGGCATCCCTCGATTTACAGAGTTAAAGTATTACTGTAAAATTATTTTGAGCCGCGCGTGGTTTTTATTTTAGGTTTTCCCTTGGGTATCGAAAATAACTGGAGCTAACAAGGATCTCAAGTTATTGAGTTTCACGCAATCGAGAGTCGACTGCATTTCAGTTTCATATACATTTTATGCAATGTTTAGAATTTATGATAACAATTAATCGGTTTGAATGTAGCTTCGAAATAACTATATATTAAGACTATAGTATATAATAGAAACGATTAATTATAATGTGCCCAACATGCTTGGACTAGGCCTGTGTCAACAGTGACTGTGAACGTCAGGTGCAGGTATCAACAGCTGGCTGCCGGCCACGTAAACAACCGCACCACCTGTCCCTGCCTTCCGTTAAAATTTACATATTGATTGAATAATATATACTGGTTGCATATTATAGTAATATATAGCCAACTTAATTTTCATAATTATGACTAAAGTTAAATATAAATAAACTAACAAACTTATCGGAAAATAATTTTTACATGCGGTATTATAGTTAAAATTATTTTCAAGGTATCTTTTTGGATTTTTAAACGTATTCTTATAATTCTGCACGAAAATCGGACGTTTATCGTTATCACAATACAGCGCAAAATCAAACTTCTTTGAACTAGACAAAAATCAGCTATGATTCTTTTTGGTGTGCTAACCTCAAACACTGTTATTGTTTTATTCTCTTATGTTTGCCGAAATCGAAGTTTGCAAGATGAAAAGAGTGGTTTGTAAACAACAAAAATATAGACATTCTGATCTGCTTGTAACCTTAAAAATCAACTTAAGGTAATAATGATAATGAATAAAGGCTTGTTTCCGCAATTTATGATGAAATCGTTGTTTATCACACTGAGCAAAACTGGTACTTTTTGGTACTCAATCGTGTTTTAAATGCGAGGCGCAGCTGAGCTTTTCAAAACGATTAAGTTTGAAAAATTAATTATATATGTTCACAAAGGTTTCGGCGATTTTGTTTTAAAAAACCTCTAGGACACTTATGTAGGTTGTGAATTGGGCCACTTAAGGCCCAAAGAGAAATATGACGTCGTAACGGATAGTATTAGTGCCACCACAGGGCCCCGCTGTCGTTGTCACTAAATGGACCTCTAAATCATTTGGGCTGGGAAAAACTATTACTTATATGAAGGTGATATAAAAAAGGTATCGGGTAACTGAACAGTCTCGTGTGAATGTAATTGTGTGAATGCTATCATAAAGAGTTGTATGATGGGTATTATGAACGTGTTTACTGATATCACAATTACAACAGTTCTCTTTTACGTTCTGGACAGTTTAATGGTTTTAAAAGCCCTTGTACGAGACCATAAACCGCCCTAGTACTGTTACTATTTCGATTTTAAACTCTACCATATTAGCTCAACGCCATCATTTCAGTTAATATTTAGTTTAATATTTAAGAAACTTTTTTGCAATGATTTAGTGTGACTTCCTGTTGGTTCGGTACATAAATCGCATGATTATAGGGTGAGATATTAGTCATAATCTGCATCTCTAGGAGTTCCACCATCAATATAGATTAATATTTATAGCTTAACCATCATTATAGCAGTATTTTCGTCGTGGCAGTTACGCATTTATCAAATTAGGAACACACACAAAAATGCTCCAACTTTCTGTAGCCTATAAACGTCCTCTGGAGTTTGTCATTGTAGACCCTTAAGGTTTTTGTTTGTTTAAGGTTTTTATATTTCATGTTGTCTTGAGATCTCTGCTATTACAGACTTCAACCCATTTTTAATATTTAAGTTTTTCCACCTCATGAATTTTATCGTGTAACTAGCTGATACCCCCGGCTTTGCCCGGGAGATTATTTTATTTCTTGTCGAATTCTTGCTTTAAACTTAGTTTTGTATTCTGATAGTAGCCATAGTAGCTATTTCTGATGGTAACCATAGCAACTATTTAAATAACTTCCAAAATCCTTGACATGGATCCCTTTCTGTCGACCCTGTGCCTAAGTCCTTAAATATATCAAAACCAAACCATCATAAATGAAATGAAAAATTCCTTATTTAGCCAGGCAAAGTTAGGGCCACATGGCCCTTTCCTACACTTAACCTCATCATAGTGCACATCATGAGATTCCAAGCTTTCATTTGACACCAAGATCAAGTATCTACGACATGTAGTTTTGGCTGTAGCCTGAAATATACCAACACACAACTCTCTTTATATATATATATATATATATATATATATATATATATATATTGATTATACGGTGATTCCTGTGTGCAATGGCGAAATCCTGTAATTGTAAGTTTGGACGGAAAAAGAAATCAGCATACACGATTTTCTAACTAAGGATAGGTCTGTGTTGCAGTCACGAACGCCAAATAGTTTTGCGATTCTGGATTTTCTACAGTCATTTTTACTTAATTTCTTTCTAACTGCCAACCAATCCCCCCTCCCCCCGAAATCGCAGAGTACACAAAGCTTATTGCAAACAACTTTGTAACCAAACCTCCAGCGATCAGGTCAGTGACAACTGCTGCGGACCAATATTTTACGCAGCAATGATAGCTTCGTTATATCGCAGTTCTTAAATCATTAAGGGAGGGGGGGGATTTTTTCTCTCCCTTTGGGTTCGTGATGTAGAGGTTTAACTATTTTTTTTAATATCTTTAAAAGTTTTTGTTTTATAATCCTCTAAACAATATCAAAAACACAACCATCCAGTAAACAAACTATCCTTCCCATTTTTAGTCAAAGGAAATGATAATTTATTTGGAAAATACGTGTATCAGATATTGGGATTTTAATGATTATCAAATAGTAGAATTAAGAAATATAAATTAGAATAATTAGCACTATTTTTATTCGTGCTTCTAAGTGAGTGAAATTACATTTATGCATGAATAGTTAAACAAAGTTAAATCAATGAGATCCTTGGGATGCCTTTAGGTGTCATCTTATCTCTTCCACTTGGATTCCTACCAGCCAACTTTACTTTCTTTTTATCGATTACACGCAAAACTAAAGTTTAGTTTTATCGAAATCTAGTTTTATCGACATTTTCTTTATTTTTCATAAACGAGGATAATATTTTCCTCATGGTAATAATTCACTTCAAACAACGTAATGGCTTATGCCAGGTAAGGAAAGTTATTGAAAAGTTTTGACAACGCTTCATTAAATTTTCTGTAGTTCCGACGCCAACGCATCAAGCACCATAAATTCTTCAAAACCTAAATGAAAATGTATTACAAATTTAAAACTGTGCGGCTAAAGAATAGTTAACTATGAGTTGATAAGTTTCAGGAATAAATCTAACCCTTCAACATTATTGCACCATTGCACCAAGTCTAAATGATCACACAAAAAAGAATCAAAATTACTAATAATGGATTAATAATATTTATTCAACACTGATACTGACCGATTGCCCCATAAAACAATTCAGTAAAAAAACCTCGAATAAGTCTCTAGTCATATTGTAGAATAAAAATAAAATACAATCAGGAGGTTACATGTCTCGTTGACACTATTTTACCGTATTACTGTGATTCAATAAAGGTTATTTATTTTATCTGAGTCCGCGCTCTGAAAACCAATAGATAATCAGCTGTTTACTGAGGAGCAAGCGATAAAGTCGATATCGCTCACCACCAGCTGATCACATTGTTATTGTTACTCCTAAAATATGTAGGAAGGTTGATGATTTGGGATGATTTGGGAAATAAAATATGTTCCGGGATGATTTGGGAAATAGAATATGTGAGCTTTGTGGTGAATTCGAGAATGGGTTACATGCGTTTATTGACTGTAAGATTAATATAAAAGGATTACGGTTTATAGATAGTATATTTATGGAAAACAATTTAGAAACATTAAATATATTTGCGGAAGAATTAATTTTTTTTTGAGTTCCTGGAAAATAAATGGAAAATGAGATCCACAGACAACATGAAGTTATCCCCTGGCCCCCTTTGACTCAATCCTCCCTGATTTCTGGCATCTTTGTTGTTGTTATTGTTGTTGTTTCACTGATATTGTTTATTTATTTCAGACAATACATTGTTATAGTTTTCAAATTTTGGTTTAAGGTTTGTTAATTATCTATAATCTTTAATACTATTAGTCGTTAATTTTATATTTAAGTTGTTATATTTCTTATTTAAATAGGTTAGAAAGAATGGATAGTAAAAACAGGTAATTACGATTGAATAGTTACTTTAAAAAGGCTACCAACCAGCAAGAGACTTTATAAGATTGATAATTTATACAGGTGTTTGCATGTATTGTTTGATGTACCCCTTGTGAGAAAAATCAATAAATAAATTGAATTTAATTGAATTGAATTATTGTTACTCTACGCACTCCAGCCAATCACAGTCGTTGGCTCTAGCACTTCTGCTTCTGTTTCGATTCCACTGAACTCGACTTGTTTATAACCACAAAAACATAATTGCGCATTCAACTACAATGGACGTAGGTAGCTATGATTGCATTTATGTTTGGGAATCCAAATATTCAGTGGTAGGAAACTCGTTCTCGCTTTCACTAAAATTACCATGCAACGCACAGCTGAGCGGTAAACGAAGTGATTAACTCGAGCAAAAAAGACCCACTTTACGCTCTTAATACATAAATAACTATCGTTAATCTAAAATTGTGAACTTAAAAGAGAGAATAAATTTAATCTTTTACTCTTAAGAATTCTATATAATGATCATTTCCAATAATAAGTCTAATCTTTGTGATTGATAGGCAAGCATGATTTTTGTCGTCCCTTTTCTTGGCCTATGTGTGTGGGAAAAATCCAAAAACACCGTTAGAATTTTATTTTCCTGTAGGTGTGCAAAATCCAATTTTTATTTACTATAGTAAGAGGAATTGTAAAAAAAATTAAATAAAAAATAAGATGGGCTTTACGAGTCGCTATGCTGGTTACATAGTAACAACTAAATGTAAACAAGTTCAGCAACACGTTTTTATTTGAGCAATGAGTGAAACTGAACCAAAACACTTTTTGGTTGATTTCGACCAGTAGGTGATTTCTAATAATCCCTAATATTATCCCGAATACATTTGAATTAAATTCTAACTAAACTGTGAAAAAAAGATCAACTTTAATAATGCCGGATCAATAATGGTTTGTTATTATAGTTTCATTTTTAAATTACTCTAGCCTGGACATCTAGTATATAGGTACATTTATTACATAATATGTAATATAATTTAATATTATATTATATTATAATATATAACATTATATTATATACAGTGAGTAAAAAAAGTCCGTCCCCCCCTCCTAAATTTTTTGTTTGTTTTAACAAACTATTAACCTTTGGGGAATGATACTAACTCAACCATAATTATTTTTTGACGTTACCAAAATTTTTGAGTGTCCCCCAAAAATGGGGGATTTTGGGGGCAACTCAAAATTTTCAAATGCAAACCCATTTTGAGTGACCCCTCATTTTAAAGAGCTGTCAAAAAGTAGATGAATTGTGAAAATTGGAGGTCTCTAACGTGTTTCTATCCAAATTGACAGCTTATCAAAGTTTTAAATACAACACATCCTAGAAACCTGGCGTCTAGGACGTTTGGAGTTTTAATTCATCTTTGGTGACGTACAAATGAAACGAGCCTGGGAAAAATGTCATTAAATTAAAAAGTAGTCTCTTTTGGCGATATTTAAAATTTTGAGTGTCCCCCAAAAATGGGGGATTTTGGGGGCAACTCAAAATTTCCAGATACAAACCCCTTTCGAGTGACCCCTCATTTTAAAGAGCTTTAAAAAAATTGGCGACTGGTGGAGGTTGGAGGTCTCTAACGTGTTTCTATCAAAATTGGCAGCTTGTCAAAGTTTTGAATACGACTCCTAAAAACTTTGACAAGCTGTCAATTTGGATAGAAACACGTTAGAGACCTCCAGTTTTTACCATTCATCTACTTTTTGAAAGCTCTTTAAAATGAGGGGTCACTCGAAAGAGGTTTGTATTTAAAAATTTTGAGTTGCCCCCAAAATCCCCCATTTTTGGGGGACACAAAAAATTTTAAATATCACCAAAAGAGACTACTTTTTAATTTAATAACATTTTTCCCAGGCTCGTTTCATTTTTACGTCACCAAAGGTGAATTAAAACTCCAAATGCCCTAGACGCCAGGTTTCAAGGATGTGTTGTATTCAAAACTTTGACAAGCTGTCAATTTGGATAGAAACACGTTAGAGACCTCCAATTTTCACCATTCATCTACGTTTTGAAAGCTCTTTAAATTTAGGGGTCACTCAAAAGGTGTTTGTATTTGAAAATTTTGAGTTGCCCCCAAAATCCCCCATTTTTGGGGGACGCTCAACATTTTTGGTAACGTCAAAAATAATTTGGGTTGAGTTAGTATAATTCCCCAAAGGTTAATTGTTTGTTGTAACAAACAAAAAAATTAAGGAGGGGGGACGGACTTTTTTTACACACTGTATGTACATGCATGCATATATATATATATATATATATATATATATATATATATATATATATATATATATATATATATATATATATATGTAATTATATTATAATATAATTCCTATATTCATAATAATTTAATAATGCATACTTTATTTTATGTGATTATTTTATTTTAATTGTTTTACTGAATTTAAATAGATATTAAATTATTAAAAATTACCTTAGCCCTAACTTATTTTATTTTCTCTCGTAATTCTTGTATTTGTTGTATTTACATCCGTTAATGATCTGTTATTTACAAATTTATTTTACCGATGTTTATCCCTGGGTAAATACTTCCAGTAAGTGTACTAATTAGACATAAAGTTTTATGTCCTTCAAAAACAAGACAAAATAATAATTAATTTATAGTTAGTTTGTTGTTGCAATCTCTAAAGGTTTCATCAATTTTACGTCTTATCTTGTATAGAATATTAGCTTGTAACATTATTACTTTAGAATTACATTAGAATATTATCTAAATTGTTACTGATGTTTGAATGTTATTCAATTGAAAAAAAATACTTTTAACCAATTTTTCCCATATTAATAAATGCCAAGCGAGCTTAACGTTGAACCTAATACGTTAACATACCTATAAACATGACTTTGTATGGTGATCAGTATTGTTAATATGTAATCAATACCTTGTCTACAAGATCTGCTTGTTAGGGATAACATGGTCGATAACTTGTACACAAATAGAACCAAGAGGGTTTCAAATATCAGCCTTGTGATACAAATATTTATAACCATAAAGCTTTGTAAATGCGTCATGTACCTAAAAATTACTTAAGCTCATTAAAAAAATTCTCGTTGATGTTTTTTATAATGTACATTTATAAAATTGACACCCATTAGTACAAAACGTACAAAGCGTTGCAATCTAATATTCAAGTAGTCTCTAATAGTTTAATATGGCAGAAATGAATTATTTTCATTAATAAACTGTAATATTACTTGTACCGTAGGTTGAAGAAAACACCATTTAATAAGTGAACTTATAACTTTGTGAGGTTAATGTGTGATCAATGATTGTTACAGGGTTTTTGTGCAAAGAAAAACAGAAACCACCGATCAGTCTATACAAGCACAAGAAAATTTCTTGGATTTCATGAAATCTTAGAGTTTAAGTTGTGTAAATTCACCTACCTGTATGTAGAAGAGAGTATTAGTGTAAACATATTACTAGTGATGCATATAGGACTTATTTTATCTATATTTGGTTCAAGATCAAAATTTGTTTTCAAAATCAAAATATATATCAGTTGATCTCTAGAGAAAAATTAACTTCATAAATAAACATTCGGTTAATCATGTTAAATTGATTCTCCCAATTTTAATCGTTCTTCTGAATGCATAAGCCGATATAGAGAATTTTTCTTTAAAAGCTAAAGAATTTATTAAAAAATCAAACAATTTGAAACATTTATATATTTAAGTAACAAAGTATCAATAAATCCTAAATATATTTAATAAAATTATTTTGCTCTCTGATAAATTATACACCTTTAAAATAATTTGATACAAAACTCTATTAACAATCAGATACACAAAAATACTCTTTGCTTGCTTGTACTTATTAAAGTAAATTTTCTATACAAACAATTAATTTTAATAATTATCCATTATCTTTTATTACTTTTAAAGTCTAAAAGATTTGTTCACTCATGATTTTTTATTCACATAGCACCTATATGTAATAGTGGCAGGAGGAAAGTTTCACACCAACTCCTTATTTCTAATTAAAATTGTAAATTTTAATTGAATTAATATAAATTAAACAATAAACTTTTTGACATTATAAAATTTGCAGCTTTTGTATTTATTTTCCTCAAGAATGTATTTAAAGAATAAACAGCTCAAAATTACTTCCTACCCTATCTATGTATCTACCTTTAGTAGTGTCATTATAAAACTTAATCAAATAATCATTAAATTGAATGTGACATTATCTTGGACCAGCATGAACAGAGATCGTCGCAACTCTCTTGACGTTCATTATCCCATTATCTCCAATGATACTTTCTAATTAGCTCAGTGCTCACCATAAGTGCCGTCTGCATGACGTGGTGATCCCCAAGTAGTACTACTCTTTATCTTCTAGTCGAATATTGTTAGGATCATTCTAAAGATAGTATTAAAATTCAAATTATATTACTTCAAACAACGATTCTTGTATACATTCAAACGATACGAGGTTCATGTGTGGTTTTCGGTGGATTAACGATTAAAATTGTATGGTTATTTTTACTAGACAAGTTTCCCACTCTCACAGTAGATATTACTTTTCCAATCAAAGAAAGAGGCAAAACACTTTTATTTTTTGTTTGTAGATCCTAACTCAGGAAATTTTTCATGTTTCAATGAAACAACTGATCTTGTTAATAAAATAATAAATTAAAGGGGCATGTAGCCATATATTCTGGTATTCTGGGAAAAACACTACATGCAAACTTGTCATAATGATACCGGTAGACTTTCCTCATCCTATGGGTACATCAGGTGTTTAATAAAAGATGAATTAGTTATTTTACAAAAATAAAAATAATTCCTGATAATATTCTTTAATCAGTTATTCTGGTAATAAAATTGGTGTGCTTTTGATGAGTTTTTCTTCATATTTCCATATTAATATTAGTTATAAACTAAACAGTTCCTATAGATTATATTTTTTTCCAAATTGTTTACAGCTAAATTATATTATCGGATTATTTGCCCAACATACCGGTGAGATATAAATGGACATAAAAAATGTATCGGCTATTTTTACCAATCCATTAATTGCCTATTTTATCAGGCAATCGCCTAAATCAATTATAATAAAATATACGTATCAGAAACTGTTAAATGTCTCCGTTGGTGACGGGTTGAAAAAAATGCCACCAGCACACTAAATTGATCGGCTTTCTAAACATTAACGTTATATTAGCATAGGCAAAACCGCAAACAGAATTTCCCAACCACGTTGCAAAAAGAAGAATTGTTGACGATGCCTCAAGCTGACAACTACCGTACTTGAAATTAAGTGGCTATAGGGTTATTATAGCAAGTAAAAAAATCTAAAAAGTTTTTATATTAAATGTGCAGGTTATTGTTTGTGATAATGTAGGATAATATGTCATCTGTTAAAACTGATAATTTACAATTACGGGAGTCCTATCAGTTAAATTAAATTTTACTTCATATTAGATGTGCTATGAAATAAATTTGAAATCACTATAGGAGCAATATTATCATGCAACTTCTCCGGCGGCTACCCAGATGTGGCACAAAGTTGCTGTAACTTTTACAAAAGCTGCATGTATTACGGCTCCACCCAAACTTCCCACTCGCAGTGCCGAATATAAAACGTAAGGGGTTCGAAAGTGGAAGGAGCGTTGACGTTTCTGGTAGCCGATTATAACGATTGGAAGTATTTTCATTTTACAATTACGTATTTTACAAGCCTTGGATTTTTACCATAGACCCTGGGCCGCGACACTTAACTCATTGTGTCCCTTATTTAAAGCCACACAAGGTATCGTACACATTATTCTATCATATTTCACACATGAGGGTGATGTTCGAACAGATGATACGAGTAGATGTAAGTTTTTCTTAATATTATAGTGTCAAAACTGTTTGGCTTTATGTATTTTCCATTATAAGCCGTAAAATGTTACACAGTTTGAAGAGAAACATTACAGCCAGCTAACATTACAGCTAACCAGCTAGCATGATAGCTAGCTTAACATTTTAAGTGAATAGTGTACTAAAAGAAAAACAATCAACTCACATAAACAAATTGGATCATACACTTTGGCTCCATAAGATAAACAACCTTTTCTACTATACTGTGATTGAAAAGGTTTCGGTTGTTGAAATTTTTATCAATGTTGATTCTTTGAGGCTAATCTGTGCAGCGTCAGTAAGTTGAGGTTTCTTAGTTAAATCTAGTTTAGTTCTATTCTTTCAAGATAAAATTTAAAAAATACGAGCCACGCCTTAAGCATATGTAAGTAAATGAAACCATAATCATTTAAGGTTAGCATACCTCAAAATTCACTGATGAATTTTTAGTTCTGGGAATAGAAAGTGCGGTTTACAAATATATGAAGGAATTTAAAACAGCTTTTTTTGTTCGGCATATTAAAAAAATATTTTTGGAAGATATAAGTCTGAATATATTCTTCTCTAAATCTTATTAAAAGCCAAAGTACAGTCATAACATAATTCTTGACATTTTTGTGTGTGCATATTGTAGCCGATTAACCCCTAAATGGTTATGTCATCACAAATGTGATCCTTGACACCAATAAGGAGCAAATTAGTCTGCTGATTATCGTTTCCACCGTATATGATACGAGTTATTTTTACTCAAAAAATATCGAATCAGAGTATGTGCATTGGCGAGGAGACATTGTGTTGGAAATTGGAAAAGTAATTGAAATATTTGTTTGGACAAGCCAGAGCGAATATTCCTGTTAGATGTTTTGTGTTCTCCAAACACTAACCAACAAAAGTGTAGGTTCAGCTAAAAATAATAAAAAATCACAATATTTTAGAACAACTCGTTGTGAAATTCTTTGTATGGCTTATTATTTTTGGTTGTACGGCTTTTTTCAAATCTAAGATGTTTTGGTAGGGTATGCGGATATAAAAATAATTTAATTACTTCTTATACTTTTAAGTAAATTTTATTTTAGTCTTTCAATATAAAAGCCAAGGAAATAGTTTGGTAAGTATATTTTAAAAGATCAGCCATTTTTCAGTGTAGGTTATCCCAACTCCAACTAGGTATCCCAACTCCAATATAGTTCGAATAGCAAGATATATCTACGGTTGACGTTATTCATATTTTTCCGCAAAAGGAAGTACGTAAATATAAACACCTCAATACTGTTTTATAAACAGTATAATAAAAACGTTATCCATCACACGAATCAAAAATGTCTTTAAGCGCTTAATCACTTTTACAACCTTGGTCCTACCTCGCTAATGAAACACGGTTGCAAAAAAAGTAACAAGTTTGCTTGTTGTAAATTTAACAATACGTAACAGAGTTTCTAATCGTTAAAACGTACTAATAATTTGCCTACCTTTTATTAGAGTGGAATGCTGTAGTATACACGTTAATTAGTAGCGTTAAATAGTGGCACATTGCAAAAGACTATTTTAAGCATTTTTTGGCGTGCTTCGTCTACGCTGAATTCTAAGTGTTGATTATCAGATTATATCAATAAAATTATCAAGATCGATATGCTCCAATATACATGTTAAAATGAAAGCAAATATTCTTTAACTATACTTAACTTCTTAAAATAATCCTAATTACTGCTGCAATCAGCTTAATCGTCCTTAGAAAGTATAATCGATTTATGATCAATGAAAACAAACGAGGCAAAAGTGTTAAGATACGCTGGAAAGGAGCCAGCCGTAGAGGATACCGCAGTTTGGTAAACAAGATGCATCCCGGTAAACTTGAAATAAAGCAGAATAAACTGATTGAAACCATGCAAACTTTGATGACTTTCAGTGACAAAATTACTATTTCAAATATGTGTAGGGTATTACAATAAACGGTCAAAGTTCGTTTACAGTAGTTATGAATACCAACTAAAGCCTTTTGACAAAACCTTGAGTAATCGTCCTTGAATATCATTTAATATCTCCACCACCACCACCACCATCACCACTACCATCATTACCTTCATAATCATCATCACCATCATCATCAGCACCATCATCTGTTTTAGCCGTTATTTTGTTTAATCTTTTTGTTTCTGAGGAAAGTAAAATGCGTCTATTTTTTGACACAGCAATATTAGACCCAATTAACATTCAGGTCATTTGATACATGTAATTTTTTTCAATTATTATATGTATACAGCTGCAAATTAATGATAGTAAATAAATAAATTTTTACATTACTTTATTAAATAAAACAGCTAAGATTTTCTTGATTAGATTAACACGCAAAAATGGTTTTCATAGACTATCGGAAAATGCGAGAGCCGGAGTTACTAACCAACACATGTCCCAGTTTGAAACTATCCACACATGTTGGCAAGTTTGGCGGATGGCGAGCACATGCCATGTTTAGAGGTTAAACCTACATAAAGTCAAAATTTTCTAACATTTAAAAAATTTAAAAATTAATATTTTTATCACAGATTATCAAAAGGATTTATCTGTTTAGCTCAGCATTTTGTAACGAGTTGTTAATCTTTCTCGATTAAATATTCACTCCAATCGATTAAATCCATAACAAACACTGTGATGATAACGTAAACGGACAGTTTATGAGTGCAAAACTTTGCAATATACGGTTTGGTTTCCACGCAGTTAATGCATTACCATTTTCTACAACATATTGCGTTCAAAGAGAGCGTGTGTGAGAGAGAGAGATTAGAAAAATGTGAATGAACATTAAAGAAGATCTTAATACAATATTTTCAACATATGAAACAAGCAGTATAACGAAATAACGCTTGGAGATTGCTATAAACCTGTGGAGTCAATTGGCGAGTTTGTTCCATATTTATCATGTGTACTCATTAAGCCTCTGTGTGTTACTATGGTAATTTAAAAGTTCTAAAACATTCTTGACATCAATGTTATGTCAATCTTTCATTGTAATAATTACAATCAATTGTCATTGTTCTTTTAGCGAATTTCCCCTATAGGGAAGAAGCTGTTACCGTAGGTCTCATGGTAAGACCTAAGCCTAAAACCATTATAACTTTTCTTTTTGAGGTCCTCAGATGCCAAAAACACCATTCGTTCACTTTCATAAATATATATATATATCTATATATCTATATATCTATATATATATCTATATATATATATATATATGTGTGTCTTTAAGCACGATAACTTGCGCAAAAATGGTCCAATCGGAATGAAATTTGGCATAGACGTGTAAAGTAGTAATTATTCGGACGAGTTCGTAAACCAGCCCGATCGGACCACCGGAAGGGGGGGTAAAGGGGGGTAAACCCCCCCAAAAATGGGTTTTTTGAGATTTTTACATAGAAAAATACAATTTTTCAAATTTTTATTGGCACCATTGAATTCAGCCCAAAAAAACAAACAATTTAGTATTTTGAATCATAGCTCTATGTCCATTGGTTACCGAGATATTGAAAGTGGTAAACACAGTACGTTGATCCCAATGTTAACCTTATGGGAAATAAGTAAAATTCTATATCTCGCTTATTTCTCGTCATATCTTGATAAAACTTGGTAAATGGCTTCTTCTAGTTCAGATCTACTAAAAAATGAATTAAAACCACCTAGTTTTAATATACCTGTAGCAGCAAACCTGCATACTCATTCCCCATGTTATTCTTATGGAGCTTACAAAAACATGTCAAATCTCGCTATGTTTGATCGAAATATGTTGTTTTGCACTTGAAATTCGCTGAGTATGCAGGTCTGCTGCAACGGGGGTATATATATATCTATATATATATATATATGTGTCTTTAAGCACGATAACTCGCGTAAAAATGGTCCAATCTTAATGAAATTTGGCATGGACGTGTAAAGTAGTAATTATTCGGACGAGTTCGTAAACCAGCCCGATCGGACCACCGGAAGGGGGGGGTAAAGGGGGATAAACCCCCCCAAAATGGGTTTTTTGAGTTTTTAACATATAAAAACAAAAATTATCGAATTTTTGTTGGCACCATTGAATTCAGCTCAAAAAAACAAACAATTTAGTATTTTTCCTATTTGACATTTCATTAGTATAAATAACATTTTTTTATGTTTTTTCTTTGTCTATTTATCATTTATTTATATGTAAATGGGTGGTCCTTCTTGGATTATTATTTATTAATTTAATTATTTTCTCATTTTTATCCAGCTCCTAACAGTCGAGAATTTGTACTTGAGACGGATTATGAAATCAGGGTAGCGATTATTAGTAGGACTCGAACTCCATGCTGGCACTGTAAATGGCAACGGGTCAGTTTTGAACCAAACCGGCTCTAAGTTTGCGCTGCTTAATGTACCATGCGCAGATCAATAGTTAATATTTACGGGGAAAATACAAGGCAAAAAAACACCAGACTCATTTTTATCTAAAGAAAGTATAAACAAAGTAAGCAGAATTTTTTCTAATTTTTAATTTTTTTCCAAAGATTCTTCGGTTATTTGATTTAGATGTTAGACATGATACTAGTTTGCATCAAACTATTGAATCTACATCATATTTCGTTTCTATTTAACAGCATATAAAATTTGGCATTTTGCGATATCAAGTCAAAAAATCGAATGGTAAAAAAGGATTACCGTATAAAATTTTAGTACAAATTCTGTTTCTTTCAAGTAAATAATAAAGAAAAATAGTTTTTATCTGGCAAAAACACGTTTTAGTTCGGTATGAAAACTGAAGAACTGCAGAAGCAGTTTCCACTAACTAAATGTCAAAACTTGCAAGATAGCTTTATTGGTAAGACAACTTTTAACGATAAAAGTTGTTCCATTTAAGGCGATATGAAGCTTTCAAAGTACAGAAAGAGTTTCCCTAAATCACCGAAAGTCGATTAAATTCGTTTATAAGAACCTTTCAAATTTTTACTTTAAAAATTGAAAATAAAAATCTTTTTACTACGAAAATTTACTAAAGATCTTTCATTAAATACTTCAGTCGTACATGTGTTTCACATTAGCCACCATAAAATGTTGTTAAATTTATTACGTAATATAATCAGAATGTAATACAGTAATAACATTATATTTATATGACAAAAACCTTATTGGCATAATAAAGCGCGTTATGATTACTAAAATATATTTTTATACCTAGCATCTTTGGGAATATAATCATCACTACGATAATTTAGGTTAGTCAGTTAATCTACTAATTAGTTAATTGAAAGTATGATCAACTAAAAACCTTAAAATACTGTTCATTATATTACATTACATTACAGTATGAGACACCGATCACCAGTAAGGTGTATTTTAAGGTGAATATAAGTGAAAGATGAGTGTGGGACGATTGTGGCGCATATTTGTAGTCTTACTACCGACTGGGACCGACTTTATCCTTAGACGGGAATGGTAATTATTAGCTTATCAGTCACCGGAAACTAATAGACCTACCGTTTAACGTAGGATCCGAACATAGCCTTCTCTAGTAACAAGGCCGCGGCGAGCGAAAACTGGCAACGTCGCACCTCCGTCTTGGCGCGCTCTCGCAGTAGCATTGCTGTGAATGGTGAAGACGCATCCTCAATTACTTGTTCGAAGTTTTGCAAGTATAAATCATTAGTCATGGCATTGAACTTGACACTACAGCATGCCAGATAGATATGTTGTGCCTGGATGTAAGAGTAATTACGAAAGCTCAATTAAAACTGAAGGATATGTCCAGTGTTTCTAGTTTCCGAGTGATCCGCCGCGTAAACAACTATAAATTATAAAAAAAATTGTATATGCCACCGCGGCACACAAAAATAAATGTCAAAGTTGTTGTCAGCTGTTAGGTAAACAAAGTACCAGTGACCTGTACTTTAAGGAAATAAACCGGGGCGGCCTCTCTGTGCCTTCTGTTTTAGCGAATTTCCCCTATAGGGAAGAAGCTATTACCGTAGGTCTCATGGTAAGACCTAAGCCCGGGACCATGATAACTTTTCGTTTTGGGGCCACCAGAAGCAGAAAACACTATTCGTTCGAATTTATATATAAAAAATGTTTAAAAAAGGGTACTTTATTTCTTAACTTAATAATGTTAACTAAAATAATATATCTATCTATATATATATATATATATATATATATATATAGATATATCTGTGAGCACGATAGCGGCCGCGAAAATGGTCCGATCTTAATGAAATTTGGTACAGACATGTAAAGTGGTAATCCCTCGGACGAGTTCGTAAACCAGCCCGATCGGACCACCGGAAGGGGGGGTAAAGGGGGATAAACCCCCCAAAAATGGGTTTTTTGAAATTTTAACATAGGAAAATAAAGTTTATCGAATTTTTGTTGGCACTATTGAATTCAGCACAAAAAAACAAACAATTTAGTATTTTGAATCACTGCTCTATGTCCATTGGTTACCGAGATATTGAAAGTGGTAAACACAGTACGTTGTCCCAATGTTAACCTTATGGGAAATAAGTAAAATTCTACCTCTCGGTTATTTCTCAACATATCTTGATAAAACTTGGTAAATGGCTTTTTCTAGTTAATATCTACTAAATATTTAATTAAAACCACCCAGTTTTAATATACCCGTAGCAGCAAACCTGCATACTCATTCCCCATATTATTCTTATGGAGCTTACCAAAACATGACAAATCTCGCTATGTTGGATTGAAATATGTTGTTTTGCATTTTAAATTCGCTGAGTGTGCAGGTCTGCTGCAACGGGGGTATTTGTTCTTAACGTAGCTTCACACGTGATTGGTACCATGAATACTTTAATATCTGAGCCAAATGAAGACATATTTCTAACTAGTAGTTGTCAAAAATATGTACTACACAATCTGTCAATGAAAGCATCAGTGTCCGACACCAGTCTGATTGTCGATTTTATAAACAAATGCCAAGAATATGGAAAGCCACATTAAGGCCTAGATATTATCTTCTGAGATCATTTCAACAATGGCAAATGTTTTGCTAAATAACTATTCCAAGAAAATAAACGATTCAGTCAGTAGGCCTTCAAAAAAGAAAAGAAAACTAATAATTTTGTCGTAGTTAAGAGACTTAGACCTGGAACCTCAGGTAGGTTAAAACAGAATGTTACTTTCGAATTGAAAATTATTTTATTTTAACAAATATATTGTTGACAATCTCTAAAATTCCATTTGTAATCGGATAAAGAATTTATTTAATTATCAAATTAAACGAAGGAAATATGTAAATTCCAGACATTTCCACATTCATCGTACTCACAATAAGATTAATACAAACGAAAAATCACATTGTGTTTGAATTTTTATTTTTCGATAAATATGTTGCATTTTTTCACTAAATAATATGCTACCTTGATTCTAATTGTCTGCTTTATTATACCTTAAAATCCACTAGTATATTATTTACATATCATCTTTAATTCATTGGTGACCTCCTAGTAGCTAGATCACAAGACACCCCCAGTCTAATCGCAATTTAAAGTGTTCTATGGGTAAAGAAATACAAAACAGGACCTAACATAACCCACCAAGTAAAGGGTTTGGGTGTAATAAGTAATTTTATTCAATGAGCAAACGAGGATTTTTTCCGTCAAGTAAAACAAAGAGTAAGATAAATATTCAACTTTATGACAAATTTAAATTTCCCAGTACTATTTTAAACTCTTGTGATCTACCTATTTATTATTCGTAATTATTTCTAGCATTATGGTATTAGTTTTCCATTTCCCTGTTTGCATTTTTAAAGAAATGTAAAAAACCGTAGTATCTTACAACTATGAAATAACTTCTTGATTAGCTATGAAATAAAAATCATTCATCCAGTTTAATTTAGGGAATTATGATATATTTTTCACTATGATTATATCATGTGATATTTGTTTTAACTTCAATGATAAAAAACTACATCGTTTAGCAGAATATATTTCATTACAACCATGAGTGAAGAAATGGTGTTAGATTGTTCTCACTGGCATTGTGATAACTCAGTTTTGTTAAATAAGAAATGTAGCAGACGCCCACGATATATAAGGTCATTTAGCTGTAACGACAGCGTAGGACCCTGCTGAGGCCCCGTTACCTCCAATAATGACGTCATATGTTTCTCTAAAATCATATATTTAATTTCGTAAGGCGATTCTTTGCGTCAAAATTGTGAACGTCTGGTAAGTCGTAGAAAGATGGGAGAGGGCTCAAATTAAAGGTCTCTATTCCGAGATGGCGGGAAAAATACTGAAATTGCTTGAAATTCACCAGAAAACGAGAAATAACGTAAAATATCTGCCATTTAAAAAGCATTGGGATCTAAAAACGTCTGTTTTGTTGACATTCAAACATGTGGTGCTGATGCTTGATTCAAAGCCATGTGATAGATGTTGACTATGGGTTTTTTTTCAAAAGGCAGCTAACTATGTTCAATGTAGGCCTACTATAACAAATAAATATTTTAATTTTAAGATTTCAGACTTTATAATTACGCGTTTGAGTATATATTTACAATATAAAATTATAAAGAGTTAAGTGTTTCTTTTACGTTATAACGATGCCGATTTAATGCCAAATGATCGATAATAATATATTATGTAAGCGAAATTTTTGCGCCGAAATTATGGGCATTTGGCAAGTCACAGGCCTTGCACTTGCAAGATAATGGGAAAGGGCTCAAATAGAAGGTCTTGGTGCCAGGGACTGAGAAAAAATACAAAAATGTCTTTAATTTTATCAAGAAATAAGATATTACGTTAAATATCTGCTATTTAAAATCATTGTAATCTAAAAACGTCTAACAGTGTAGATCAGCTGAGTGTAACATCAGCTTTAAATTTGATTCCACCAAAAAGGTTCACCTTTAAATTTGGCCAATCAAAAGTATATTCAATCTTGAATCTACCAAGACAAAGCAGTATTTATTCACGGGCAACCATAAAAAAAGTGTTGAACGTAGGGTACCAGAGGTGGAGTGTGGAGTCGTTAACGGGAGGCCATTTTCGGATTTAATCCTTATTTATTTATTTATTTGCTTAGTGTGTACAATGTAGCCTCAAACGGAGAATTCCATAACAAGTACCCTTTAACTGTCCAATATAATATTCTTTTGAACTAGGTGGAGGCTATAGACATTTGTTTACATTTTTGAGTTAACTTAAATGTCACGACTTTCTTTGGCAAATAAATTAAGTTTCACAGTCTGTGGTTAGCCTTAAGAATTGTTTTAAACCATGTCCATATTTTTAATAATTGTAAACGATGTGAACTGAGTTGTTTTGAGAACGACATCCATAGCGCCATTGTTTCAAAAATTTAGCCGTTTACTACTGAAGTAGGCTAACGCCCTTTCTTAAAATTCTGATACGCACTAGCAAATGCCAAAGTATAATTAACATTTCACTTTACACATTTAATTCCGCCAAACAGTTACCGAGTTGTGAGTGTGAAGGAAACATTAAATATATATTTTATTAAGCATTTGTATTTTATTTATAGGGGCTTTTGCCCCTACAAGCCACTAGTAGTCTTATTATATTTAAATTCCAGATAATTTATTTTCCGGTCAGGTAATACCGTCAGTTTACTTGCTAAAGGTCTAAAGTTGCTTAAATCCTTTTTAACCTGATAGGTTTGAAATAAGATTATTTAGATTCAGATTACTATTCAGATTCTAAATTTAGTTCGACTTTATTAGCCAAAACAATATACACAAAAGGGGGCTTATTTAGAAACCTTTTTAATTTATATTCATTAATTGCTTTGTTGTTGTTTATTTACAACATCAGGTTAACAAACAGTGAGAAGCACTAGATTTCAGAGGGGTTAATTTAAATGTTTTAAAATTTAAAATTTGTTAAACCAACGTTTAAAACCGTCTATTTTTAGCAGCGTTGATCTACATTCTAGGAAAATAGTTTAGTTTACAATATCAAAGATATAATAAAAAGATGTACATATGACAATTATTTTAGTTACCAAAAATATAGCTGGTATTAGTTATGATGTAAGCATAGTTCAATTCAATTATAATAAATCAATTGCTTGGTAGTAAAATAAATTAATAATCAACAAAAGGCTTTTCCATATACTAGCAACATGGATATTACAATATATATCAATTTGCTTGGTTTCCTGTATTGCATAAACACTCTAAACTGAAACAATCATTGCTGTGTTCACTCAATAAACGGTCCCTGAGTCCGAGGGCTGCAGTGGCACAAAAGCATGCAAATGTGCGGTACTCCGCTGCGGCTCCGAGCCGGTCAGTTTATTGCATGCGGCATCACTTACCTGTGAACCGATTTCAATCACGAGCAAGACAGATTATTGTTCTTTTAGCGAATTTCCCCTATAGGGAAGAAGCTATTACCGTAGGTCTCATGGTAAGACCTAAGCCCGAGACCATGATAACTTTTCGTTTTGGGGCCCCCAGAAGCAAAAAACACCATTCGTTCAAATTTCTAGATATATATATATATCTATGTATCTGTAAGCACGATAGCGCTCGCAAAAATGGTCCTATCGGAATGAAATTTGGTACAGACCTGTAAAGTGGTAGTCACTCGGACGAGTTCGTGAACCAGCCCGATCGGACCACCGGAAGGGGGGGGGGTAAAGGGGGATAAACCCCCCCCAAAATGGGTTTTTTGAGCTTTTCACATAGAAAAAAATTATCCAATTTTTGTTGGCACCATTGAATTCAGCTCAAAAAAACAAACAATTTAGTATTTTGAATCACTGCTCTATGTCCATTGGTTACCGAGATATTGAAAGTGGTAAAGACAGTACGTTGTCCCAATGTTAACCTTATGGGAAATAAGTAAAATTCTATATCTCGGTTATTTCTCAACATATCTTGATAAAACTTGGTAAATAGCTTCTTCTAGTTCAGATCTACTAAATATTGAATCAAAACCATCCAGTTTTAATATACCTGTAGCAGCAGACCTGCATACTCATTCCCCATGTTATTCTTATGGAGCTAACCAAAACATGTCAAATTTCGCTATGTTGGATTGAAATACGTTGTTTTGCATTTGAAATTCGCTGAGTATGCAGGTCTGCTGCAACGGGGGTATTTTATCATTCAGTAATCATTCAAACGATTCTATTTATACTTTTCAAGCCAGAAATTCCTTGGTTTTATGAAAAAGCATATTAATTTAACATGCCAAGATGGTTCAGTATTTCAACGGGCGGATTATCAATAATGTAACTAGACTTTGAGAATTGAGTACAGAACAGTACAGTCAAGGGATATAGCGAGTTTCTTTCCCCATTCATTGCTACCGATAACTTACTACAGGACTTTTTTTAAATTTACTCCAACAATATTTTCTTTTAAATGGATGTATGAGATTTGTAAAAGAAATATAATAATAATTTTAATTAGTGACGACGAATTAATTGAAAACGGCAAACAGGTGGGGGAAGTGGCATTACTGCCGGTGAGGCGGTAATTTCCCCGAGGTGATGTCCCTTTTTGTCTAGTCAGTCGCCTCATTAATCAATGAATGTTCCTTTCATTAAGAATAGTAAAAACACTTTTTAATTATAGTTAGGTAAATCCAACCCGGACGGGTAGAAATTTATTTCACCAAGTTATGTTTGGAAAATTATTTCTATAAATTATATCTTAAGTTTATAAGATGCAATGTTTACAATGTTTATTTGGGTTCCATTCCAACCAAAAATCTTTAAAGGTCTGTAGAGGTTTATATTAGAGCTTAATTTTGTTTTAGTTATTGATGTATTGATACTAAGAAATAAATATGAACCAAAATGAGGAAAACTGAGATAATGAATTTATTGTTTCCTCAAAGGAAGCTACGGCGAAAGCAATGAAAAAGGTTTTCTCCTTCCAGAGGTAAGATTAGAAATCCAACAAAAACATATTTTTAACGAACCGAATTGTGTTACTTAATTACGGTTGCCATTGAAGTTGCCGGTTAATAACGTCATTGTAACTTTACAGAGGTTTCGTTCTCTCTGTTTTATTCGCGAATATATATTTTTAAGCAGTTGGCAAGACATATTGTTATAATGTACTTACCTTCCATACACTGTAATTAGTAATCCAATACTTCACAGATTAGTTGAATATTGAATATATTGAACACTTACACCAAAACTAACATATTCATTAATGTACAACAGAAATAACACTAATTCAGATGTTAGACACCAAGTGAAACACTGACTTGGGCTAGACATTATTAGGCTGTCAGATTCTATATAAACTCAAATCACCACATAACAGAGGCATATTATCATAAAAGGTAATGACTTCCAGTACTAAGTCCATTGGGACAACGTACTGTGTTTACCACTTTCAATATCTCGGTAACCAATGGACATAGAGCAGTGATTCAAAATACTAAATTGTTTGTTTTTTTGAGCTGAATTCAATGGTGCCAACAAAAATTCGATAAACTTTATTTTCTTATGTTAAAATCTCAAAAAACCCATTTTTGGGGGTTTATCCCCCTTTACCCCCCCTTCCGGTGGTCCGATCGGGCTGGTTTACGAACTCGTCCGAGGGATTACCACTTTACATGTCTGTACCAAATTTCATTAAGATCGGACCATTTTCGCAGCCGCTATCGTGCTCACAGACACATATATATATATATATATATATATATATATAAATTCGAACGAATTGTGTTTTCTGCTTCTGGTGGCCCCAAAACGAAAAGTTATCATGGTCCCGGGCTTAGGTCTTACCATGAGACCTACGGTAATAGCTTCTTCCCTATAGGGGAAATTCGCTAAAACAGAAGGCACAGAGAGGCCGCCCCGGTTTATTTCCTTAAAGTACAGGTCACTGGTACTTTGTTTACCTAACAGCTGACAACAACTTTGACATTTATTTTTGTGTGCCGCGGCGGCATATACAATTTTGTTTTATAATTTATAGTTGTTTACGCGGCGGATCACTCGGAAACTTGAAACACTGGATATATCCTTCAGTTTTAATTGAGCTTTCGTAATTACTCTTACATCCAGGCACAACACATCTATCTGGCATGCTGTAGTGTCAAGTTCAATGCCATGACTAATGATATAAACTTGCAAAACTGCGAATAAGTATAATTGAGGACGCGTCTTCACCATTCACAGCAATGCTACTGCGAGAGCGCGCCAAGACGGAGGTGCGACGTTGCCAGTTTTCGCTCGCCGCGGCCTTGTTACTAGAGAAGGCTATGTTCAGATCGTACGTTAAACGGTAGGTCTATTAGTTTCCGGTGACTGATAAGCTAATAATTACCATTCCCGTCTAAGGATAAAGTCGGTCCCAGTCGGTAGTAAGACTACAAATATGCGCCACAATCGTCCCACACTCATCTTTCACTCATATTCACCTTAAAATACACCTTACTGGTGATCGGTGTCTCATACTGTAATGTAATGTAATATAAAGAACAGTATTTTAAGGTTTTTAGTTGATCATACTTTCAATTAACTAATTAGTAGATTAACTGACTAACCTAAATTATTGTAGTGATGATTATGTAAGGCTTTTGCTGACTTTATATATTCATATAAGTCATTTATCATAATAGAAAATAAACAAGGCCCAAGGTTCGAACCTTGAGGAACTCCTGACTGCACAATAAATTTTGAAGAGCAAAACCCATTATAATTAACATACTGACTTCTATCAACAATATAAGACCGAAATAATTCAAGCAAATTAAATGAAACCCCTATATAGTATAATTTCTTTAATAAAATTTCATGATCCACCTTATCGAATGCCTTGGCCAGGTCCAGGAACGCAGCGTCCGTCTGAACTGATGAATTCAACCCTGCAGAAACATAACTTTGAAAATTTAATAAGTTTGCAGTTACAGACCGACCAGGAATGAATCCATGCTGGATTGGAGAGATGAATTTTTTGAAATGATTAAACAAATATTTACAGATTATAATCTCGAATATTTTAGCTGGCACAGACAACACAGCTACTGGTCTGTAGTAACTGATTAGTGACTCCCTACCACTCTTAAAAATCGGTGTAACTTTCGTAGTTTACCACGAATCTGGGAAATGTTTGCAAGTTAAACTTAAATTATATAAAAATGTCAACGGCTTTGAAAAAATGTCTAAACACCCTTTAAAAAGATATTGAGGAAGCAGGTCAGGCCCCGATGTAGTTTTTGACTTCAAATTTCTAATTGCATCCCGTACAATGCATCCCGTGATGTCCCTCTTTGTCTAGCCAGTCGTTTCATTAATCAATGAATGTACCTATCATCACTAAGAATAATGCAAAAAGATTTAATTAGAGAAAGTAATCGAACCTGCTTAAGTTGTTTGATGAGCTATTTTTGGAAAATATTTCTTAATAAATAGTATCTTGGTGACATTAGTATTTCCTCTTGTTATTTCACATAGTCTTATTCTAACCAATAATCTTCTTCAAAGCTCTCTAAAAGTTTTCAATAAAACATTTTCCAATTTTTTTGCAGTCTATAGTATAACTTCCTCTGCATTTAATCATTCCTTAGTTGAAACCAAGAAATCATCTGAACCGAAATGTGGAATACTGTATATAAATGTCCAAATTGTCTCCTTAAAGGAAACTGCGGTGAGAGCAATGAAAGACGTTGTTGGCTTTCAGAGGAAAAATAAGACATCCAACAGAAAACACATTTCGAACGAACCGAATAGTGTTACTGAATTTAGTTTGCCATCGAAATATCTGGTTTAATAATACAACGGTCCTAGTATCTTTGCAGGGGTCTTGTATTCTCTATTTTATTCTTAAATATATTTTCTTAGCTGTTTGCAAGACATGTTGCTATGCAATTAGACTCTCATTTCCTTACATGTATCTAAAGGTGCATCGAAGTTTGATCTAATCACTGATCCACAGATGACACATTGATTACCCCTATAGCACTCTAACTGCTGCGGCTTCCTCGCCTGCATCGATATCGTCTCCAGAGATTATGGGCTACAACTCCAATTTTATTTCGAAAAAGAAGAAATTAATATCAAATTCAAAAATAAATCATCACAATGTTTGGAAAGGCAATTTAACTTTTAACTTAACTTTCAACTGCCACCCATAATAAATTAAGTGAGTATTTCTGGCACTACATGCAAACATTTTGAAAGGAGTCTTAACAAATTTTATAACAATGAGTAATTGTGTTAGCAATTGTGTCATAACAATCAGTAATTGTGTGTAATTGTGTGTATATTTTTCATTGTACAAGTAAGGCACATTAATGAATTTAAAATGGTTATAACTAGTACAGAACTAACTAGGTTAAAATCAAGTATGCATATCTACTTGTGTGGCTTATTACATTTTGTAAAATAATTCGCTGCATTATTTGATAAATACTCCCTTAACCTCGTTTGTACTTTCTAAAGACACAGTGTAACGCACCCGACTACAAGACCTGGGTAAGATTTCCTATAAGGTCATTTAATTTATAACTTAAAGAAAATTATTTACTTTGGCGTTGTAAATATTGAAATTTATACATAACTAGTTTTTTAACTGTTTAATCTAAATTGAAATATATCATTACAAATCAGTTTTTTTCCTGAGACGAGAAAAAAACTGGGGAGAAAACGTTTCGCTTTTTGTTCAGCGCCACGTTGAACATGAAGTCCATACAATAAAGTTGCTGGTCACTTCACAGAAGTTATAGCAATATGTCATATGTTGATCAGTGAAAACATCTGTGGCTTTACAAAGATTAAATCCTAAGGCATAACTGTTGGAGGGCTTTACATGTAGATATATCTAAATCAAATTGTTTTAAAAAGGAAATCACGAAGAATGATTTTACTCTCTTTGGTTATTTTTAATAATTTAGATAGAAATCATATTACTACTGGACAAAAGAGAATATCCAAATGAAATATTACTCCTTAATATTGTGTTTTAAGCTCAATACAAAGCTTAATAATTGTAACCTTTTAATCCTAAAAGTAAATCTAACTATCTCGTAACTGTTTCTAAATCCACACGTTTTATATTCAGCACTGTGAGTGCAAAGTTTGGATGGCGACATAATATATGCGGCTTTCTTAAAAGTTGCAGAACTTTGCTTAGCGGCACAGCTGGGCTAACCGTGGTCATGGTTTTACAATAATTCCTTTGGGCTCTGATTATTGTCTACGATAAAAAATGAACTGATTTTCTAAAACCCGTGCGTTAACTGTCAATTCACGCTCTGGAAACCAATCGATAAACAGCAGTTTTTAATGGTGCATTCAGCTACAGCGGACTTGAGTACCTGTGATTGTATTTATCGTTTGAGAATAGAAAAATACACTTGTAGGGAAAAGTATACCAAAATGTCTTACACAGATTGTTAATATAATTACGGAATTATCAAACATTTTTCTAATTTGATAGAATCACACATTAAACTCCCAAGTGATTTTTTTTATTCTGAATCCAATTAGGCCTGGATGACGAAATTAGAGTTAAATAAGTATCTAATCTTTGTCATAGACTATTTAGTAGTGATTTTTCTTTGGGGTTATCTCGAAATTTCCTATTTCAAAATATTTCAGGCAATATTATTATTTATTTTTTACGAAATACTATTTACACTGACCCAAATTCCTTTGACAATTTACATTTCTTGCTGTAACTAGGTCAACATTGGCATCTCTGGTGTCCACTAGGCTAACTACAAAGTCTCTCAGGAGGCTGACAAATGTTACAGCGTTGTAACTGTAAACAGTCACCATGAGACCTCACTGAACGCCCAAAACGTTCCCTTGGCTAGTTAACGTCATTTGCCCTCAGTGATCCGAGAGCATCTCATATCAGGTTGACGCTCAATGAACTTCACTGGGAGCCGTTACACAGTGCTCTACAGGTAGTCATAGACTTAATTGTTATTGGATGGCGTTACCCCAAACTGAAAATTAACTAGGCCTATAATCTACTGTGGCATTCGCTGATCGTACTAGAATCTGGGCCATTAATACTATTTGTTCTTCTGGGCGTTGTCGTTGTAAAATTATTGATTATTGTTGTCAATTTTATTGATTTATTATTGCAGTTATTTAGTATCATCATTGGAAAATAATTCCCAAATCTAATATGTCAAAAATTGGTTTAATGCTTTGGAAAATATTGTTAACAAACAGGGGATAAATGGTCATTTATGTTTATTTCACATTGTTAAGACACAGCGCTACATGCCTAATGTCCCCTTTGATTTAAACTTATATTAAACACTTCATCCTTGAAACAAAATTACCAAAAGAAAACTGCTACGGATCGTTTAATAAAGATAATTTTAACAGCTTTAGCTATACAGTGAGAACAGCTGAAGAGATATAAGCAAAACCTTCCTGTCATATTAGGTTTTAAATATTAAATAAAAAAATTATGGATATATATATATATATACCGTTATCAAATGTTTTATTTCTGTTTAAAAATAAAAACTTAACGTCTCCGCTTTTCTGCAATATATCTTGAAAACCATTGGCTTTTATAGTTCTTACGCAAATTTAATTTATTATTTTAAAAGATTAATCATAACCGTTGTGCTAAATAAATATATGCTAGTAACATCTACGGTCTGCTTACTTAGGCCATTATCTTTGACCAGTGTACATAAAATTTACGAATGTATGAGAATGAACAATATTGGTATTACATAGGACATTAGAATTTGGATTAACAAACTAAAATTTTTATTCTACAAAATTATTTTTGTATCCCTTTTTAAAACACACAATATTATATTTATTGTCATCAAAGCTACATTTTTATACGGTGTTTTTATCCCTAATAAAAACAGTTTGTTTTTATTGATTGAGAACAATTCCAATGAAAAAAACTGGTAGAATAGCATTTGAATACCTATCCTCCATATTGTCGTCAATAAATGAACTTGATGCCCTTAATTAACACTGAGCTAAAGCTGATTGATTAGAGGTACGGGAATAATTCGTTGTCCCCAACGGAGGAAATATCTCTACAATAGTAACTTAGTTTAATAATAATTAATTTAATAATTTAGATTATCTTTAAATTGTTTTGTGATTTCCTAAGAGATGAAATAATTAATATTTGTTGGCAGACATTGAAAAAACAACACCTTAGTGTTATAGTCGATTGAGCCAGAACTAATAATTTCAAATCACCACGCAAAAGTGTACATAACATTTTGTACGTTTACAATGCCACTAATATTTTTCTTATTACACCAGCAGCCCGCGTGACTTCGTGACTTAAGACAACTTCGTAAAATAGGCTTTAGTTTTATGTTAACCATGTATGCAGTTTTGAGGCGTAAAAAACCTTTCAAAGAGGAAGTCCTAATTCTCTGTGTTACTGGAATAAAATTGCCAGTAACTGAACATCTCATTGGGGCAAACTTTTAAAAATAGCTTATGACTTGAAACTTCAATATTGGTAAGAAATCCCTCACAGAATTTGAGAAGTTTATTTATTTCACCTGCTTTAAAAGTGTGTTCGTATACGTTCTACAATCTGAAATTTCGACAGTGCAACAACATTCATTTTGCCTAAAATGGGAGTTAGTTTACATGGATCTACATTATAAGGCAGTTATGAATGAGGGATGAGATATGAGTGTGGGATGATAGTGGGTCGATCTTCTAGTCTTGTTACTAAGGCCGATACTGGTAATCGATAGGCCAGTAGCTAATGTCATCGAAAGGTCATAAGTTCTATAACGTGTGATCCAAACCACAACTTCTACAATCAATTACGAATAGGGATGATTATGAGGATGGTGTTTATGGGTGGACGTAGTGTAGTGCCGACGTTAATTAATTGTCCCCAGGAAATGCCGCATCCATAAGTGATATAACTATGCGCAATCGCTTCAAGTAGCTGGATTATAGGACACGCCACCGTCCCATTCAGCCTCTGGAGAATGTTGACAATGAATACATGTCCCATGAAACATGTGTAACATAACCACAATATCTACATCATGATCCGACGTCAACTCATGAAAAAATATGCCTTGACACCGTTCCATCAAATTTAAAAAAAGGACTAAAAGCATGCTTACAATATTCTGCAGTTAAAAATTGTATTTTACAGTTTATTAAATAAACAAGAATCACATACCTCATTTTCAATAACAGCTTCTTAAGGCACATGTACTTGTTACAGGAGCTAAGAAGTATCTACAGAATTCACAGCTGTAACGTTAAGAAATGTAAATCTCAGACTACCAGTAACTTTTACGTTCTCAAATGAGGATCGCCATCAACATAAACCGTTTAAGAGGAAAACAGCTGCCGGAAATAAAATCCTGTTTACAACTGGCGTTGTGAGAAGTCTTGAGATTGCTTTGTTTATATTGGATATTAACACTTCAACACACTCTCTGCCAAAGGGTATAAAAATATTATTTTTTTAATAAAATCGCTTGAAAAAATACTTGATTTTAAATCAAAATATCAAATATAGGCTATATTTATAAAACAAATGGTGCATTGGTTTACGTGAGAGTTCCCCTTCGGGTAAGGTATTTACTGGGCATCCAGTAGATGATAGAAATTTCAACAATCATAGATTATTTAAGAATCTATTAAAGAGCCACTTGGTGGAAAGGCATTAAGAATTACATCAAGAGAAATATCCTAAATGAGGAAAGCAGGAAGAGGAATCAAACTGCCAACGCAGCCTGCAAGTATGACAAAAATAGTTATTTGTGTGTTGAGTGAGTAAAGTGCAACATTGTCTCACGAGTGAAACTGTTGGCGCCCGAGCTTGCGAGGGCGACGATTTTCACGAGGGAGACAATGAGCTTTACTCTCGAAATACACACAACATTTTTCCCCCACCTGCAATAATAAATACCCAATCTATATCTATGAATTAATTAACAAACAATATCCATTTTGTTTCGATCTGCTATTAGCGCCTGCATGTGAGTAACTGCAACCATTCATGCACCAGCGATCAGCTGATTGTTGCAACAATACGTTTAATTATCAGTTGACAGTCGTCAATGTTTTTATGTGACTATTATAACCTCTTGCCAGCATGGACGCAATGTAAAAACAATCAACTATTTTATTGACAATAAACACATATTGAAATCTAATAATTAAAATTATTATCAAATGAGTAATTATAAATACTCTCGCAACAAAGATTGTTTACATGGTTATTAACCTTTTTTGTCTATATTACTTGAAATAATTATTCACCGTGATTGTACAATTATTGCAATTCTGGAACACAGTTCCTGGGTTCGAGTTAGATTGGAGTTGCTGGGTTGTGTTGGTGGAAACTGCGTTATTTTGTCTAGTAATATTGACATCAATAACGCTGGCTGTTTGGTTTAGGATGTTGTGTGAAGTTTGTATTTTATTATTAATCGATTCCTCAATGTAGCCTTCTGCGACGGTAGTGCTTCTCCATCCTCCGTGACGCTTGTTGAGTCATTGTTCCTCCTGCATTAACTAGCAAAGTAGCAGAAGTTCGCCTAAATGAATGTCCAGTGAACAGGTTGGGGTCGGGAATGTTTAGATACTGTGCAATATCCCTGGGTATTTTTGCAAGGGAATTTTTCCCAACAACTTGATTGACGCATTTGCCATTTTTATAATTTAAAAACAGCCGAGGAGAAGTCGTTGTTTTGGGCCTCAAACTTATATATTTTCTGTAATAGTACAAGTAGTCCACGTCTTGGTGGGTTCCATTAGTCACTGTAAAAACTCGTTCCGTTTTGGTCTTTGAGTCAGGTATTTTAACTATAAGAATGGAACCTTGATCGTCAATATCATGGACAGTCATCTTGGACAATTCATCCATACGGCAAGCTCCGCTAATACCGAAAATCATAACAACTTTTTTCAACAAATACTGTTCGTCTGGAGCATTTTGCAAGAACTGTTTTACTTCGTCTAAATTAAAGGTTTTAGCTTTCTTTGGTTTGTAGCCAACATTTATCCGCTCCAAAAAAGCAATTACTTTTGTAAAACCACTGATATCTATGTTATTTTTAACTTGAATTGTAGCCTTCAACATAGAATAGATTGTCCATAAGTAAGCTGGGTTACATACCTTTGACTGTTCCGATAGGTACACAAGTATTACATTTTCAGAGATATTTTTACTTCTTTTTTTCTTACACCATTCCATAAATAAATTATAACATTTCTCATTCTTTTCTCTTGACTTTTCGGGTAGTAAATTAGCTGTCACTTTCTTAGCTTCATTAGAAATATCTGATGGGGTTAACGAACATTCAGAGTCGGAATCCATCGTGTCTCAGTAATGACGACTGCACCTAACCTCAAAATTGTTTCAAGTCGAGCGCTATCATCCGTTTCCGCTGTAAGCCAATGCCTCTAATCAGCTGTTAGCGCCTGCATTTGTTGAGCTGCTACATATTTGCATGTGCGTGGAAATTTGAAGACGCTCTAATTTTTGAATTATTGATTTCAACGTTATTCTTATGGGTTTACTTTGTCTCCCGCCGGGAGACAAAGTAATCACTTTACTCCCGCTGAATGACAAATTATTATTTTACTCACGCATTACAAGGAGTAAAAAGCGTATAAACATAGCAGGTGGGGGAAAAGATATTTTAATTACGAAGGCGGTATTATTACCAATAGTTTTTATCAATGTTGCCACAATCCATTTTTAGTTATAATATTTTGTTTTTAGGTAGCACAATATAAACAAGTTGTAAAAGCTTTGCCTCTAAAATTTTATATAGTACTGCAACAGAGAGCTCTGACACTTGTGAAAATGTGCGCTTAGAAAAAATCATATTCTGTATAAACTGTATAATGCATAAAAAATATGTGAAAACAATTGTTTGATGTGGCTAATAGTACAACCACCAGTGATTTATTTCAAAGGCGAAATTAATTGGCTATGCATATATTTTTTACTTGCATACCGTATCAACACCCAAGGGAAACAAAGTATGGCTGATACCAAACTTTGTTTGAGCGTATGTGTGTAATTATTTTAGTGCTAAGGAAAACAGTAATTCTAAAACTTGATTTGACTATTTGATACACTACTCTCGATATGCTTAAACTTTTTAAGTAAATATTTTAATCACATTGGTAAACTGGCTGCCTCTTGAAAATTTCGGTTACTTAACAAACTTTAACTCTGATCAAAATATGTTCCCACATTATATAAGCTCCTAATTTGTAAATGGCGATGTTTTTTCATACTGTAGTAGGAGCTATTAACACCAACCCATCCTTCCTAGGAAAAATATTATTTGACACTGTCTTATAATATATGTTTTAAAACTTTATGTAGCTCAAGTTTCCCTCAAACCAATTAAAATAAGTACTCACCTTACATACGAGTTGAACACAAAGATAACAAACAATTTCTATATTTCTTTGGGAACAGATTGATCACTTGTCTATCTTGCAGAAACAATCTTCTTAATATCTTCGTACACATACCCCCTTCAACCAATTTATTTTCCTGGTTATAGATATAAAGACTTTAAAATTAATAATAAAATAAATCGTTCGCATTTAATACAGGTACATAATTAGGTGTTGGATTACGTAAAAGTGCGGACCTTTGAAACATAATATTGACAAAAGGTATCCGCAAAGTAACTTTTGAACACATTAAAGAAGGAAAAAGAAACTCGTCACAACTTTACAAACTTATACATCAAACTGTAAATGCATGCGGTTTATTTGTTACATGCGCCATTTAAAAAGGTTTGAGCCCGTAATAGTTCACCATTAAGTAGACTCTGTAAGATTCGACAGGTATAATAAAAGTCTACAATTTTCGATATTGTTTCTAGACAGCCTCTATACTTTAAATTTACTTCAATTAAAGTAAATAGTAATTTTCAAAACCTCCTTGAGTTTATAATGGCGTAATACAAAGTGTGACCACTTATTTAAGACAGAGATAAGAGTAACTAAGGGACATTACACTTACTATTAAATTAACGACGGCTGCAAAGACAGAGATTACAATAACGGCTCCTGCAGGAAGGATTGTAACGACAGGAGAGGACCGAGATAGGCGGGTCTCAGGGCGGGGATTACAAGTTTCAACAACTCCAAGGCGACAGTAGTGTGATAACAATTTAGATAAAGGCAAAGGCTATACGAATTTGACATTAAAGGGTAAAAATATCCAATGGGAATTAATTATTGAGGTTATAAAGTTATTCTTAATACGAAAACCCACATTATTTTTAGGGTTTCAACAGATACATTAAATTTGCATACATAAGGAGTAGAGAAAGTATTATGTATGTATTTTAGGATCTTGGAACAAACATAGTTTCTTTAGTACTATTTCAAAACAATAATGTTCTGTCTTAGTGCTCGTTAATGAGCCTTTCTAAGTATTATTACAGATTTAAGTTTACTAAATACTTTGAAGTTTGTAAAAGTATATCTTTCCAGTATAAGGTTAAATATAAACTTACAGTATTGGTAAAAAATATATTTTTCTGATTACATTTTAGTATATGGAGGAATTACTGCTTTCGTAAAATTGTTCGAATTTGAGTTATTAGTGGATAGATTCGTTTCAGTGCTCCCCGATTAAAGAAGTGCTTTTCGATGTGGTGCCTGTCCGTCCGTGTGGATGTGCGTGTATTTAAAAAAAAAGCTAGAGTCGACACCAATGGACCGATTTTCATAAGATTTGGCGTGTGTAGGTTTCAAACCAAGATCTCCAAGATTTTTTTTCATTTTTTTGAATTTTTGAAGGGTATTTACCCCATGAAAACCCATAAAAGAGAAGGTAGGTATCAGTTTGTTGATACCGTTTTTTTCCTTATACATTTTAACATAGATTCAGTTAACTCGTGTTAGTTTTGTAAACATAATATTTTATTTTCTGCCTAATGAAAGAACTCACAAAAATTATAATGTTATGAGAATTTGCCAGTTTGCTAATACCGTTTACTACCTTATACATTTTAACGAATTGAGTTAACTTATGTTAGTTTTGTAAATATAATATTTCATTTTCTGCCCTATAAAAGAACTCACAAAATACAAATTTTATAAGTAACTTTTCCATAACTATTTTCTAAGATGAAGAACTTTACAGATTGGAAACTAATGTATTTTTTCTTGCCCGTTTTTCCAGTGGCGTTAAGTTTGTCGGGCTTTTATGCTACCCATATTGCACTGGTATCAAAGTTATTATTAACTATAACTGTTCTTTGGGTCCTAAATATTTTATATCCCTGAAATCATCTTTGATACCAATCAATGTGTGCGATAAAACAACCTAAGAAACTTGACGCCGCCCGAAAGAAATTGCACAAACAAGTGCATTGTGTGCCAATCTGTGCTAATATTATAGATCTAAATGAGGAATGTTAACCAACTTTAACATCAGTACTGAACTTCTAGTTGAGTCACCAGGCAAACATTTTTCATCTACCTTACCCTGTTTTAAAATCAGTGATTGTTTCAAACAGTAAAATAAAAATAAAAAATCTCTCACATAAACATTGAAATTTCAAAGGCGCTCGTTGATGAACATCTACTTGAAACCTCAGTTCCATACCAAAATCTTATAGGCCATCAACCATACATGTTCCAAATATACAGAGTTCGGCAAAGTCTGGAATATATTAAATAACTTCTATATTACTTTGCATGATGTAATGAAACTTTGCAGTTGTGTATCTGTCGTAAACTGGAATATTTAGATGTATTTTACTATTTTTTGACGTGACCAGGGGACGGCCCACAACAGAAGCCTTGAATTAAAAAAGTAATGTATTTTACTATTTTTTGGCGTGACCAGGGGACGGCCCACAACAGAAGCCTTGAATTAAAAATGTAATTAAAAGTAATGATATTCAAGCCTTAAGTTAAACCTCAATTTAAAGGGCTTAATTAGTAGATTGTAACAGTGCAAACCGGGTCTCAAAGGAATAATCCAGTCAAAATTTACAGCTCCTCTAAGATTTTAATATTTACAGTTAAAATTTTTGGAAAGGAATTTAATAGTGGTAAAAACTCCTAAATAAAAGAGTAAACTGTTATAAAACTTTGAATTTGTGTGTATTTTATGGAAACCAATAATATTTATTATATTTCCGCGTTTCTAGGAGACGGCCCATGGTGGAAGTTGTAAAATTCTTCAAGGTAAACATACCTTGAGTTCTACCTCGTTTTAAACGTCTTTGGAAGTAGAACACAACAGTGTAAACCCAGTGGTCACCCAGTCGCAAAAGGGTGACCCAACGCAAAGCTATAGCTGATCAAAGAACTTATCACATGAATAATATCCTATTAAACCCTTTGATGAGGCGCAACTTTTGATTGAGCTCACCTTTTGCAGTCGGGTTTGCACTGTTGTGTTCTACTTTCAAAGCCCTTTAAAATTAGGCATAACTCGATGTTTGCTTATCTTAAAGAATTTCACGACTTCCACCAAGGGCTGTCCTCCAACATATTATAAATAACAAAATATTGTTTTTTCCATGAAATATATATAAATTCAAAGTTTATTACATTCTGTAGGATATTTTCGGAGTTATTACAACTATTCCAGTCTTTTCCACACATTTTACTAGAAAAATGTCAAAATTTTTGGGAAAATGTAACTTCTTACTGGATTAACCTTTTGAGGCCCGGTTTGCACTGTTATAATCTACTAATTAAGACCTTTGAAATAAGGTACACCTCGAGGTATGTTCACTTGCAGCAATTTCAAGATTTCCGTCCGAATCGTGGGCCGTCCCCTGGTCATACAAAAAAATAGCTAAATACATCAAAATATTTTCAATCAGGAAGATACAAACTGCAAAGTTTTATTACATCCTTTTGAATAATGTATAAGTTATTTAATATATTCCAGACTTTTGCAGAACCCTGTAAGCACCATTCGAATGGTTTTGCTTTTGGTCTATGCATTTATTCTTTCACTGATTATTAAGATTAATATTCAAACTACATCAATTCCTTGAGTAGTTTAGAACTTTTATTTTTTCATCCCATACCCCCTGACAAATGGAAATACAAATATTCTAGAACTCATGTCTACTGAAACCCTATTTTTATTTTATTAGAAAAATAATCCCTAGTTGTTTAGTAAAAGCCTTTAAGTCTATATTTTTTTCATTTTTGTAGTATTCGTTGATTTGTTATGTGTTCATTTTCTAGAAAGTACTAGAAAATTATCTCTTTTACAGAGCAGTTTTTTTATTTTTTTTTTTGCATTTTAAACGGACTCTTGATGTTTTCCCCTATACTTATAAGGAAAAATATTTCACTTCCTTTAATTTATTTTCTTTAGGTATTTGTATTGGCCTAATGACATCAAATAAACTAAACCGAATTTTTTCATGAAGTTTGTTTTTTGTTTCAATGTTAGTCTTCAGAAATGTTCTAAGTCGGGTTTTCTTAATTAAGCTGTTAACACGTGGTGTAAGGAGAGAGAGTTTCACGCTCGTTTTTTTATTTTGTATTGGTATAATATTTCTGGTTTTTTCCTTTACTTTTTTTCTGGTTACCAACATGTCAGTCATGTTTCTCTCGTACTCCTCTGTATGTGTCTAATTATGCTAAGTTCCTTCTGATAACTGTTCAATGACATACAACAATAATATAGCTGTTTATGCAGGTAAATTATAAATAATATCATCATGAAACAGCTCGGGGGCCGACAACATGGATTTTTCATTTTTTTAAATTAGCTTTACGTTATATTTCTATCACAATTAACAATAAAAGCTAAAACCCTTGATTATTGGATTCAAAATGTGACAATTGCATATTTCAAAACGAAATTTTCATATAATTTTCAAATCCATTCAATCATGAATAAACTAGCAACTCTTTTGTAGTAATAATTATTTTTCACTGTGAATTGGGACTAAATGACTGATAAAAAAGTGAACAATCACTTACTTAAATAACAGATTTAATTATTTTTATGGATTTTCTTAAATATTATTTAACACTGAAAATTACCTCTACGTTTATTTACAAAATAAATAAACCACACTACCTCAATAAAGAGCTACCGTTGGCAGAAACATGTAAGCAGAATTGTCGTGTGAGAAGGAATTTAATAGAAATCCTCATATAAGTTTGGAATGGAAATTATTTTAATCGAATATTAATAATTCTAGATTAACAAAGTATTCGGAATTTTCTTGTGCCCAAATATTGTGTACATAATGGAAACTATCGAAAATGGGGACTTCTTCCTCTCCCAGTTTTGTTAATATGTCATGTACCTCATAATATTTTTAATGTGTTGTGTAGTGTAAAGTGAATCTCTGCTATTAATTTTGTGAATACGTTTTTTTCATCTGTTACAATTTTACGTTCGAGATTAAAAATCGACGAATTAATATCATTATAGGCAACTAAGCAATGTATTTTTTTTTCAAATATAGTTAAACAATATACATTAACCAAATTATGCATTTTTTCCTATAGCATATAGGCCAAAATATATATTACTTAACTGTTTAGGCCTGTTGCTTCATCACTTTACCGATACACTTTTGTTTTAGTAAATTACAATAACATCCATAGTGTGTTTTCTTTTTCCAGTTTAGGGTGGATTATTTATTAAGTTTCCTTAATATGAGAGGATAAATATAGTATATTACGTTACTAGGCCGGGAAGTACTGTTTTGCCGGACAAGCATGATAGTTCCCGCGCGAGCGGAAGCTAGTGCGGGATTTTTATGCGAGTACGGTAAAACTTACCGGCCATGTAACGTACGATATTTATCATAATTCTACGCAGAAAAAACATACTTTCAATCATAACGTAGACCTTGCATAAACCAATACGTTTCTCAATCCTTCAAACTTAACTTATAACAAACAGGAACAAACATTTGCTACTACTGCTAGTGCTGCCGCTACATTCCTCTAAAAAGTAATCAATAAACAAGCATTAAATGTCGGTTTGCTGCAAATCATCTGATTATTTAGTTCCGTTTTTCCGGCCTCGTACGGCAAGAAGTTTTTGCCGGACTAGGACGACAATGGGTAACTTCCGAGCAGACAAAAAGGAACAAAAAACAGATGATTTTGAGAAAGTATGATGAAAAAATTTAAATACTCGTTGGAATAATTTTTCATAAAACGGTTTATTAAAGAATTAAGAATTGGCGTGTTTTTTAATATTCTTATTATATGAATTTAAATCAAAAATGTGTTTCTACTTGTGTAGCTGTTTAAGTCAATAAAAGAAACATATAAAATTACTCTGATAGGTATTATTAAAATCAGAGCCGATTGTAGATAAATTTTATTCTGTTTATTCTGTTCAAACGCAAACTTTTTTATTAGGATGTCAAGACAGAATCGAAACCTTTTTAGATACCTTTTGCAGTTTTATGTTTGCTTTGTTGTACACTGATGAAAATAGTAGAAAACGACTTTTAACCCCTTAAAAGGAGTTTTATGGTGCTTTACCTGTGCATATGTAATCTTTTTTTACAATTAAGTTTACGATTATAACACAACAAATTACAAACACAATTTTTTCAGGATTTATTTCCTAAGATATACTTCAAAATCATATTTTTTTATTTTAGGTTTTATGGGTGGAAGACACAGTATTTTGTTTTATAACTCAAGGAATAAACCCGATTAGAAAATGTCTATTGCAACGTATAAGCATTTTACAGAGGTTGCAAAGTTTACTCGTCTCGTATGCAATTGGTAAAAGCTCAACAAAACGTTCAACCTGTAACTTTCTGTTACTCTTTAAGTACAATGTTAAACACTTTGAAAACTTTGTACAGAAATTACTTTTAAGTTGTTTACATGATATTGAGTGTCACGATATTGTCTGCTACCTTTTGAGGTCTGGTTTTGAGGGCAGTATTGTTTTTAGTTCAACTAGACCTTTAATGAACAACGTACATACCAACGTTTGCTTGCTTAAAAAATGTTCTTCTTACTTCCTACGGGCCGACCCCGAAATGTGACATCCGATCACCATGTACACAGGAAAGTAGCTTACTATTGCCTGTAACAGTATGCCAAATTTGGTTGTGATATTGCGTCAGTGTTATCAACTCGTCGTAAGGCTTAGATATCCTTTTTGTATATCCTCTGTGCCACATTTAAACATTTGTTGGAAAGACTCAAAACTACAGGTCCCTATGCGAATTTTACCAGAGGAAATTAAGTTCAATAGCCATATTTTAGCCATATTTAGTGATACTGATTTATATGTCAGAATCTGTTATCAATGTTTGAGTGACTGAAATGGAATTAATAATTATTCGCATGTCCAGGCTATGATTATTGGTTCTTTAGAATATTCTTAAAAACTCTATTTTTAATGTGCAAATCATGTTTAAACATTACAGAACGTTTTCATTATACCACCCTCAAAACTGTTTTTGGAATCGACCAATCATTTAGTCGACGTAAAGTTTTACTTATTACAAATCATTCTGCTCGTTCTCCATAAAGGCTGAAAGGAATTTATTTGAGATTACACTGGAGGTCAGGCATTTAGATAAAACATTAAATCTTGATTTTAGTCAGCTTGCAACGGCTGCTATTTGCTCTTTTATAGCACCTATAAAGAATTTTGTAATTGGATTTTTCTATCGTTGAAAATCTACAATTTTAAAATTTTTACGGTCACGGGACGCAGCCTAAGGTGAACATGCCGATGTTTTGTCTGGATACAATATCTCCTTTTCACAATATTTCAACCCAGTCGGGTTAGTATTTTTTGTATTGATCTGAAATAACCGGATGGGTACGTACAATACAAACATATAACTCCATTTTATATTACTGATCGACTATTTAAAGTCTAAATTAAAATTGGTGTTATATATCTTATCTACCTGTTCAAAAATTCCTCGGTCTTTTACCATCCATAATAGTGACAGAGAAGACCTAAGGGCTAGATGCGTAGTAGATTGATACATAGCAGCCCCATTAGAGTGACACATTTCCCACATTACACTTGGGACTGTGAAGTTACTCAACGTGTCAATGGAAGTTGGTACTCACTTTGATACTAATTTGTTTGTACAGTTGCTACTTGGCAACTCTTTAGCTATAACAGGATCCCTAGCAAACTCCTCAACCTATCTTACTAATGCAAGATAGTAGCGGGGTGAATTAATTTTATGAGTTATATCCTGGAAACCCTAACAGATACGTCAACAGATATACATCTTATTTGTTATAGCTTTTCATTAATAATATTTTTTTCTGAGTTTAATCGCACATTGTTTGTTTGGATTTCTTTTGCTAGAAGGTAAAAAGATTTTCTTAAAGTTAAATTTATTATTTTCTACCCAAAATTATATGAAGTGTAACTACATGCATTCTTATTTTTTTATGAAAGTCAAGTACTCGTATTATTTATTTCAATATGGTAAGTTATTAGTCTAAGTTAGTAAATTTTTTCAAGTGATTTTGGTGAAGGAAATAAACTGATATTTGGATATGGGACATATTGAATTTGATCATGTAAAGGTTTCCTTTATCACCTACCTGTTTCACAAAAGAGGAAACTGTTTTGCAGCAGAATAATCAAACGTTATATTAAAAAGTACAATTTTTTTACCATCCGAGCTCATTTTCGATTAGATCAACGTGCCAAACTTATTAATATCATTAATTAAGTTTGTCTGTTTAAAACTCAAGACTACAGTAAAAGTTAAAACATGACTGGTGATGAATCAAGACTCGTATGAGTATTAGCTGAGAGAGCAGATATGTGCCATCATATAACGCTTACTTGCCAACATCAAACAGTCGTGATATCAAAGCCCAAGCTGCATCAGCACATTGTCTTTGTAACATCGCTCATTATCCCAGCAATTAACGGAATTTCTGATTAAAGATACTTCTAAAGCTTAATAATGAAAACCTCTCACGGAGTTTTTATAGTTTGAATATTTCGCAGGAAAATCAACTAAAAATTGCAACAAATACTTAGATTATTACTTGTAATAGAGGTTCAAACTGATATTATCACGATCAAAAAAGCTATAATTCGTTTGGTATTCCTCCCTGAAAAATATCAGAACCACAAGTTTTTCATTGTATATTATCAGATAAGTTTTTCAATGTAGATTATCAGCTAATCAACTTTTACCCAGCAGAAAAAATAAAAGTTTGCAGTAAATACCTGCGAACACCTTTCTTATAGTGTATGGATCATTGTGCATAAAATAAAACTATATTTATGTCATATCTAGTACTTTCAACTATAAGAGGGAGTATCAAAGGGAATTAAAGGGGATTAGGGGTTGATGAACGATGCATCGGGAAAATCTCTCATTTCGTAGCAGCATGATCAAAAGTTTCAAAGGGTGGAATATCAGTCACTCAGCCCTTGATGCTTGTCCATTAATCATTAAACACCATAATGCATGGGATGTAGCATTTGTCTCTCTTGTTACGTCTCTTCGCAACAGAATTCTGTCATTGTTTCAGTGATATACTTTTACTTTATAATAAAACAAAAATTAAATACGGTACGGTAAGTGCACCAGTGAATAACCACCCCCCAGGGAATGACCGTTTTGCTTAAAAAGTTCGGTATTAAGCATATTCTGTAGGCTAGCTAACTATAAATAAGTGTAAAACTAGTCTTGGAAAATTAGTCAACAATTATCTTTCATTGGTTGAAATTGCTTCAGTCGAAAATACTTTTTAAGCGTATTTAATATTGAGTGTCCCACTATCTTCGATTTTGATGTTTCCTGCTATAGTGACTATCCCAGCAAGGCCTTCCCTGTATTTACATTAATTCTGCATTTGATGATTATTTCAAAAATGCGTTGCAATTAAATAATATTTAAAACAATACCCTACAATTTAAAATCAATTTTATTGCTATCCATATTATAATTAATTATTACTGAGGGCGGTCATAATATTGGAACGTAACTAGAGCAAAACCAGTGGATGACCAGGGAAAAACTTCGCTGTCATTCACTGGAACAATATCGGTCATTACTAGCTGATCTGTATTCTCAGCTGAATTATTCTTATTCATTGTTGTCAGCTGATTTTTGATAGTTATTCATCCAAAAGAGACCGGTCATTCACTGGTGCAGTTCCGGTCATTTATTGGAGCATTGACATAGTTGACTTTTAATTAATATTGCAGTCAGTATTCTCATTAAGCATCTTATTTAACTTTTTGCTTGATCCTTAAAGAATAAATGAACTTTCTATAATAAAATGTGTAACTTTTGACTATGAAATAAGGGAGCAATGTCAAATTAACATGAGACATCATCCTTAACTGCTCATTCATTGGTGCACTCACCCTATTGTATTTAAGAATTTCTTAATTAGGTTTGATCGGCTTTCTTACATGAAACATCTAATGCCTTTGACTGAAATGAGATTTTCTTGTAGGTAGCCTATGTTTGTAATTTCAATTTTATCTTTAATGCAGTTTGATATTTTTTTATTAAAATAACACTTCACACTGTAACATTAAATCATAAATCAGGAATTTTACTAGTTTTCAGCCATTAAATTTATTATACTAGTAAGATTAGTATTCTATAAGTAAATATAAGGTGAATGAGTTTATCTTTCTAAAATTAGGGTTTGCAGGAAAGAGGACTGTGTTTTAAATGTTTTAAAGAGAAATTGGCAATTTTAGAACTTAAGTCGAACGTTTCAAATTATTTCATTGCAAGAGGCCTATTGGATGAAAAATACAACCAATAACTCTTCTAAGTATACAAAATATGAATAATTATTAATATGCAGGTTTTTTTAAATAAAAGACGAGTTAAACATCTTTGCTTATCTTGTTAAAGAGTCTTTGCTCGTAAATCAAAACAAAACTAAGCAAAAGGTTTTCTACAACTCTAAAAATTTTAAATGGCAGCCATTCGATTGAAAAAGGCACTGATGATGAAATTGTAATTTCTACTGGACAGGTAAAGTTTCTTTAATAATTTTACTCGTCTTAAAGTTTTCAATATTTAACAGTTGGAAACCAACGGATCAACTTTTTCTAAAAATATTGTTATTAAAGTTAGGGTTTCTAAAACAAACTCCAGGTTAGGAGATGTTAGTTTTTATTTGAATATTCAATAGGATATCCTACTATTTATATTCTCTTACATTCTACTACTGTGCTACTTTATTTTAACAGTAGGTTAAAACAATGAAAAAATTACATAAAACTGAATACGATAGTAATTACACTAAAAAATATATTAAAAAAATAAACACCCCTGCAATATCTCTTTGATTTGACATTGTCTTTCAAATAAAATTAAGGTGTCTTACAAAGACGGCACCAATTAAAATTTTAATTTCCTAAAATATTTAATTTATTTTGATTTATTTTTATTAGTATTTAGATTATATCACTTGTGTGGAAATAGCCAATATGTATAGAAATAATTAAATCGTTAATAATATTGCTTTATCGTCTTACGAGGTGCATTTTTCATGTCAAATTTCATTCAATTATTGGAAGAAAGGAAAAAGGGGTTTTCCAGCTGCACGTTGTATGTCAACCAAATGAAAACATAGATGGAGAAATTGATCATTAAAATAATGAAGTAATAAATCAATATAGGAAAGTGTATGGTTTTGTGCGAGTTATTGAAATGTCAACGTGCGTTTAATGTTTTATAATTTCCTATATTTTATTGTCACATATTTTAGTTTTTGCCTTAAAATCACACTTGAAGATAATAAAATTTCATACAGAATGACAAATCCTCTCAAACAATGAGAACATTGAAGAGGTAGGTACTGCAGGACCGATTATAAAAGCGAATATGTAAAATAATACTTATTGTTTTACTAACGAGTGCTGCAAAAATAGAATGACAACATCTGCTCTTGCAATACAGATTGTTACGACAGGAGAGGACCGAGACAGGCGCATCTCGGGGCAGGGACTACAAGTTTGACCTCGTTGATTGTAATGTATTTTTAATACAACGTTTAAGATTAAGTACATATATTTGAATAGTACAATCTACTGATGGAATTGAACTATGTTTATTCTAATTAACTTTGAATCTATTTCAGGTTTAAAAAGTAAAAAATCACTTTGAATATGTTCTTTGATTCGAATTCATCGTTGAAAATATAATTTTATGGTTATGTTTTTGGGTACCTGATCTGTTATATTGTGTTCTTGGTCCATTTCCATCTAATGACTATCAGATTACACATATTAAAACTTCGTGAACCATTTTTTTACTATCAGTGATGAAAATGTTACCGTACCTAGAAATCTAAATATAAGTATTGGTACTTTTTCGCATAAAAAACTATCGTTGCTATTGTACAGTTGGTCCTGCTGTTTAGAAGACTTCCTCAACTAGTGAAATAGCCAACAAGGGGGCTGTAATGTGTCTTATCTTTCTCTTACTCCTTTAACTCAAGAAAAGGGTGAGGTTAAAAAACCTCGCGTAACAATAATTAACACGTATTTTTGGCAGTTTACTGATTGAAGACTTTATTTAGTATTATCTATTTATTTTAATAAAAATAATAATAATTATAATAGCAGGCGATAGTCACACATGCTTTAACACAAAGTTTGTTATTAGATTCATACGAACAGATAATAAAGCCAAAATAATAAATACCACGACCAAGATTGTGCTGAAGGCGTGAAGGAATATACATTATTGACGCATGTGAACGAGGAATTTAATAAACATTCTTCGCTCGGTAACCTAACAGTTAAGGTATTTTAGATTTTATCCATAAAAAGTGCCATATATTGATATTACAATGCTGTAAAATTGTATTCTAAACTATAAACTTAGTTCTGTTTCTTTCAGGTACCAACGATATATGTAAATATCATTCATATATGTAATTTTTATTGTTATACAAAGAATGTTAAGAGAAAATCGTTTGTGTAATGTATAACTAGCAGCCCGCGTAACTTCGTGACTTAAAAACAACTTGGTAAAATAGGCGTTAGTTTCATATTGTCTATGTAAGCGGTTTTGCAGCGTAAAGTACCTGTCAATGAGGAAGTGTATGAATTTCTGTGGTTTTTAATTTTCTAGACTAATTCTCTGTATCGTAGCACTGCTATAAAATTGCCAGTAATTGAGCTTCTCATGAGGCAAACTTTTTTTTAAAAATAACATAACTTTAGACTTGAATCTTCAGTATGGGTAAAAGATTCCTCACAGAATTTGAGAAGTTTATTTATTTCATCTGCTTTAAAAGTGTCTATGTACACTTTCTACACTTCGAAACTTCGACAGTGCAATAATATTCATTTTGTGTAAGAAGGTGGTTCACATCGATCTTCATTACTTCGCGCATTTTCATGTCTCTGTTTTAGAGTTTTTTTTTCAAAATTATTTAATCTTTATGGTAATTCCACAATACCCCCGTTGCAGCAGACCTGCATACTCAGCGAATTTCAAATGCAAAAGAATATATTTTAATCTAACATAGCGAGATTTGACATGTTTTTGTAAGCTCCATAAGATTAACATGGGGAATGAGTATGCAGGTTTGCTGCTACAGGTATGTTTAAACTGGTTGGTTTTAATTCAATATTTAGTAGATCTGAACTAGAAGAAGCCGTTTACCAAGTTTTATCAAGATATGTTTAGAAATAAACGAGATATAGAATTTTACTTATTTCTACTAAATTATTTGTTTTTTTTGAGCTGAATTCAATGGTGCCCACAAAAATTGGATAAATTTTATTTTTCTATGTAAAAAACTCAAAAAAACATTTTTGGGGGTTTATCCCCCTTTACCCCCCCTTCCGGTCGTCCGATCGGGCTGGTTCACGAACTCGTCCAATCGATTACCACTTTACATGTCTGTACCAAATTTCATCAAGATCGGACCATTTTTACGGCCGCTATCGTGCTAACAGACACATATATATAGATATAGGATCTTTTCCGTTAATTCACCACCACTATTTTTTTGCTCATGATTCCGTTAATTTACCACCAATTCTATTTTAAATTAAAGTACGTTTAGCTTAGAATATTTTACAGTATTTCCTATTTAAAAACAACAAGAAAAAAGGAAAATAAATAACGAAATTGAAAACTCACACAATTTCTTAATTGACGACTTCCCTCTTTACTGTGGTGGCTGAACTGTGAAATATGTTCCAGCATTTTTCTAAACAGATTTTCTGGTCCACATTTTTTACACAACATGTGCTCGCGTAAGTAGCTATTTAAGGGTCTTTTCTGTTATACCTCGCATTTACAAACTAATATCCATAGACTGAGAATTAATCGGGATGGAACTAATACTGCGGAATAATATATTTACTCAACACTTAAACGTTTAATTGTTCGAAAAAGAGTATTACAACAACTTTTTAACATTAATCTTGACACTCAAACTCAAAAACAATACACATATTAATTACGTTGTTACACTTTAAAGTTACTTTTGGTAGCCAGAACTACTTAATGTATTTGATGAGTTGGTTAGGTTAGGTTATGTTAGGTCCTAACATCGACTGATAATCAATAGTACATTAGCCGGCGCTCAATGAACGTAAAAAACGCACTGTACTCTCCTCACTCTTACATTCACTTGCGACACTTAAGAAATTAATTGCTGCCGCTAGACTAGACTGGCCGCTGAGCGCGCGGTCCGGTTATTGCCGTGCGATAAGATAAGGCTTTCAGAAATACTGCAGGTAAAGGAAAAACGAATTCAATATTCCGAATTACTCAGAACGACTTTCCTTACTGAATTTTAGATTCTGAGTGGTGGTGAACTAACGGAAAACAAAAGAAAATAGTGGTGGTGAATTAACGGAAAAGATCCTAGATATATATATATATATCTAAAAATTCGAACGAATGGTGTTTTTTGCTTCTGGGGGTTGCAAAACGAAAAGTTATCATGGTCTGGGGCTTAGGTCTTACCATGAGACCTACGGTAATAGCTGCTTCCCTATAGGGGAAATTCGCTAAAACACCTACGCGTCAGTTTCTTGCATCCATCTTTGATAGGTCTTAACAATAAAAGGTAAGAAGATGGAAACCATTGACCTACAAATTAAATAATCTCTAAATAACATTTATTAAATAGTCATTCACCGAAAAACAAATTATTCAATTTGCATAACGGCCAAAGAATTTCAATTTCAAATTGACCGGCTTTTTTGTTTTGTATCTTAAATACACATTTGACATATTTTTACCCAAGCTAGTAACATTATAACTTTCTCTGAAATGCCTTCATTAAACCGGCTTTAGTGTCATTAGTATTTCAAAATCAAGTAAAATAGGCAGGCTCAATTCTTTAAAAAATAAAAATCATAAAGTGAATTAATGATATCTGACTTTTGCTAGCCCTGCATTCTCTGGTATATCTGTGGAACTATTTCAAATCTTAAGCATCTGTTTTGTTACAAACAAATTTCAATTGGAAAAAGTTCATGGGTTCTGACACAGATAGTAGCACTTCCACTGTAATTTCAAAAGCCTCCTGCGTGAAGGCTTTTGAAAAGATGTTTTCCAAACCCGCAAAAGGAACATCTAGAGAGTAAAAGCTTCAGTTTGATACCAAATATGCGTAGAAAAATTAATTACTAGAGGTCGAAATGCTCTGTACAAAATCCCAGAAATTCTTTTAAAAATACAGATTTTTTGTTCACTATGTCTAAAAATGATGCTATTGGATTTTAATATAAATAATGAATTAATTCCAATAATTTTTGAATGCGATGTTCTATAAGTATATTTTCTTTTTCGGTTACTCGTAACTACAAAATTCGAAAATCGTTTTCTGGTTTCTATCAAAACTCATATCTAGTACATGATTATTTATGTTTTTTCAAATTATAGGACCTTTTTTAAATACCGAAATGTGTTTTTATTTACTAGCAAGCCCTCCTAAAGCTAGAATTTGTTAATCTTGAATTAGGTATCTTTTATAAGTCTTTTGGCGCTAAAACTTTATTCAAGACATTAAGGGATACATTATAATGTGTTTTTTCTTATATTTATTATTTTCCATACACTGAAACGTGCTTACAGTACTAATGATTTTATGTTAACTTCCACTACCGTACAGTGTGTGGATTTGGAAACCATTTCATCCCCAATTCATAATATACATTATACTTGGAAGCATTTCATACCCCCGCTTTTATACTGATTTGATCCTTACATAAAAGTAAGCATGACGATAAATTATTACTTTCTTCTTTATTGGAAATGAAGTTCTGAGAATAAAATTTCTGGTAACCAATGAGTCATTAACGTAAGTTATAAAATATACGTTCGTTCTTTCTGCCCATTGGGAATTCCTTGGTTAATATAAAATAGATTATTAGTTTATATTTTAAATAAGCTAATCTTTCAATTCCTGCCGCATTCAGTTCAACCGTAAATGTACGTTTAAAAGAAAAAGTAATTATGTAATGTGTTCTTTCAATGAAGCAAAAATCAAACTCACACACTAATCTTTAAACTAATTTGAATGTATAATAGAATTAAATATAAAACAAACCAATATTTTAATATAAATGATTCAATGTGACAAATGTTTTCATGTGATTTTAATTGTAGAGTTTCATAAAGTAAACGATACGGTGTAATATTACGTTATTTGTTAACATCAAACATTCCTGATATCAAAGCGCAGTTATGTCGGCATATCGCCGCAATTAACAGATAAGAGATTTTAATTATGCGGTTTTCACAATCTACTGGAGGTTTTAATAATTGAGCGGTTCATTTATAAATTTTAACAGCAACAATTTTTTGTGGATATATTTGCTAGAATACGTTTAATACTAACTGGTTTACTCTATCTATTTCAATAATCTTGTAAAATAAAATGTCCTATCTCAAGTATGTTTTGTATTTTAAAATTTAAAACAAATAAAATAACATTACTCTTATTTGTATAATAATTGTAACGTAAACACTTAACAGTTTTTATTTTAAATTGACACAAATACTATTTACCAGTAAATCAAAATTATTAGACGACTAAAAAACTATCGTTTTACTTATTGCTTATTTCCTAAAGGCCGGTTATAAAGGATTTATGAAGCCAACGTTGTCTTTATTAAAGGAAATGTTTTATGAGAAGTTGTCCAAACTCTGCTCCCTAATTGATTTATATCTTGACGCTAGAGTCTTATACCTTATTTGACCCCTTCATAGAATGAGTTACATGTGAAACTTATAAGTATTTATCGGATTTAGCAATAAAAAAATCGTTTGGTCTTAGATTACTAGATTGCAAGAATCTAAAGAGTCGGTTTAAAAATTCTGAAGAATCTAGAAAAAATAAATGTAAATATTAATTTATTGGCAATTAATTAAAATGTACATATGTTATAACTTATTTATTATAGCTAAATATTTATAATATGTAAATATATAAGCTATTACAATGTATTGTAAACTATTACTCAACTCTGAGTAACCTCTCTGTACTCATATAAAAATAAATACCCCCGTTGCAGCAGACCTGCATACTCAGCGAATTTCAATTGCAAAGTTCAAATTTCAATTCAATATAGCGAAGTAGGGGGTATTGGTAGGTTCAACCCCAGCAGGGTGGTGGTGGTTGGTCTAAAAATAGAACCCCCCCCCCTCCCCCCGCCCGATGGGACCACCCACGAAGCCTAGCAAGTTTTTTTTTTTTGAGGTTATGTAACCTTTTTTTTTTTTTTTTTTTTTTTTTTTTTTTTTTTTTTGAGCTTACGTAATCTTTACCTAACCTAACCTAACTTAACCTAACCTAACTTAACCTAACGTTCACTTTTTGGTGACGTCATAGAGGTCAATGACCTTTCAACCTTAGGCCCCCCCCCCCGGCTAAAAATGGATTTCTAAAAATAGCTAACCTAACCTAACCTAACTTAACATAACTTAACCTAACATTGCTTCAGGACAATATTCCGTGCCAATTCGATGAACTTTTCTTCTACAGGACAAAAATGATGGAACGACATGAAGCAATACAATCAATATACCAAGCATATCCCGCTGCTGACTTAAATGAAATAGAAAGAGCTTTTGATGAGATGTACAAAAAGGAAGAGTACAACACTGAATATGTAGAATTATGGATATCATTCGGCGCTGATCAGTTGTGCCTGCATGAAATCAATAAATACTGGTCAACGAAATAATACTTACCTTGAATCCTCTCCCTCCTTCATCAGCAAAATGGCCTTTTTTAAAGGGCACCATAAACTTTTAGATTAATTAGAAATAAGGCGGAATATGGCGCTCGCTTGCGGCGTCGCTCTGACAGCCTTCTGCCAAGAAAAACTTCAGGTTGATGGCTTGTTACATCATAGTACTTAAGGGTAGGTGGCTTATCTAAATTAAAAAGTCCATGCCTAGCGAACACTACTTGCAACTAGGGAAAACAACCTTTTTTTTTTTTTTTTTTTTTTAGTCTTATGGTGTTAGGAATTGAACTTTGATATGTTAATGAGCAAATTAATATGTAAATTAGCTTAATTGATATGATTAATGAGACTGTTTACATAATTATCGTATCCGTACAATATTATCGTATTGCGTACGGGATTTCTACCAAAAATTATGGTACTGGAAAATTTAAATTACCAAAGCTGAAGAGTGTGTTTGTAACATCTGATTGCTGTATGGTGACACAGCTTTTATATACATGAATCTGCTTTTTGTTGATCAGTCTAGTCTTGGAGCTCAGTTAGTGCGGATGTCTGAACTAGAGCTGTACTGCTGTGCTTGGTGTATAACATAACCTCACTTTTACATTTGAGGAAATATGTCTATCCTTATTGCTTATGTGTTTAAAAATCAACCAATCACTATATTAATTGATAGTGATAATAACCCCTGGTTCAAGGGGAAAGAAGTTGCTGAAGTACTTGGTTATTTAGATACAAATAAAGCAGTTAGAAATCATGTTGATGATGATGACAAGCTCACATATGAAAATATAAACCCTGCCGTTTTGGCGGGGTTAAAAGGAAATGAGAAATCGACTGTTTTTATTAATGAAAGTGGTTTATACTCATTGATTTTATCATCGAAAAAACCTGAGGCTAATGCTTTTAGAAAATGGGTCACAAAAGAAGTGTTACCTTCAATCCGTAAACATGGAGAGTACAAACTAAAACAGCAGAATAGTGAACTGTTACAAACACTTACAAAGTCACTTGAAACCAACCAACAGCTGACTCTTGTGAATAAGCGGTTGGAAACTACTGCAGACATATTGAGAAAGACTCTGTCTGAACAGTCATTGAAGGTAGCTGTATTACCTCAAGATGAAGACTTGAAACATGTCTTTTGTGTATTGTTTAAGGAAACCCTCTTAGATATCTATGGTTTGAGCGAATACAAATGTATTCGTACTGAAAAAAGAAACTTTAAATGTGCATTGAAGAAAGCTAAAGAAAAAGGGTTTGAAATATGTTTCTTCAGGGAAAATGTTCCTAATAGCATAAATATCTTGAATAAAGCTAAAGAAGTGATGCGAAAATTTGGTATGCATTATGAATCCAAATATAATCAAGTCTTGACTCGCCATAACTTTGTAAATATCATTGAAGATATAATTAATAAGAAATGTGGAGGGAAATAATGTACATTGTAAAGCAAGAAGCTTCAAGACTTCACTAAAGAATTGTAAATCTGATAGTTTTTGTAAGCAAATATACATCAACAGATTAAACTGTCTTTTTATTTATTAAACCTGAATCCCTGTTTAAGAAACTATGCTTAAAGTTTATAAAAGTGATGGTAAGTGTGTAGTTGTGTTCAGTTGACAAAATGGACTTGAGGTGGCAACATCCATTTTCAACCATAGTGGCCGGGCCTTCTGGATCGGGGAAATCATATTTTGTAGCCAGATTTATTAAGTATTTGGATTTTATGTGTGATACAAAGTTCAATAATATTTACTGGCATCATTCCCCGGGTTTAAATCCTGGTGTAAGTGATAGTGGTAATGTGCAATATAGGGAAGGGTTACCAAATATGGAGGACTTTGATGGTACACCCACTTTGGTAATTGTTGATGATATGATGCGTGAATCATCAGCCACCTCAGGATCCAATACAATAGTGGACTTGTTTACTAAGGGCTCTCACCATAGGAACTTGAGTGTATTTTTTATAACACAAAACATTTTCCACCAAGGGCGAGGACAAAGAGACATTTCACTAAATGCTCATTATATAGTGCTTTTTAAAAATCCAAGAGACCGGGCTCAAATAAAACATTTAGCCCGACAAGTGTATCCGGAAAATACAAGGTTTATTGAAGAAGCGTATGCTGATGCTACACGTACTCCGCATGGTTATTTGTTGTTAGATTTAAAACAGTCCACACCAGACGAGGTGCGTATACGTACGGGTATATTACCTGATGAAAAACAACAGTATGTTTATCAACCAAAAAAGTATAAATAAAAGGGGTACACTAGAGACCAGTCACTCAGTCGTAATGTCACAGTGTGTGAAGAAAGACGCTGCTCTGTTAACGGCACTGATACACGCTACACCGAAGGAACGTAAAGCACTGTTGAAGGCTTGTGACGTCAGTCGTATCAGATCAGTGTGCGAGTGCGCATACAACTTGTTACGTGGTAATATCCAGTTAACAGACAAACAAAAACGACAATTGCGTAAACATAAAAAGGTGCTCAGACGTCTAGTGAAACGTGGTGAGAATTGGAGCAAGAAACGTAAATATCTTGTACAACACGGTGGTGGATTTCTATTACCACTGTTATTAAGTACTGTATTACAAACAGTTCTTAATAGTGCGATTAGTTAGAAAAATGGATAAATCAAATTTGGAATATTCAAAGAAGATGGTTGTTGTTCCGCAAGAGCTATTTGATCGAATACATAGTGAGCCAACACCTGCTGCTACTGCTTCACAATCAAAACTAACTCAATCATCAACGGTTAATACTAATAGTTTGGATGCTGAAATGCATCGTATATTACAAGACAAAACATTGGATGACAGTGAAAAGTGGAAACAGTATCAACAAGTATTACAGAGGTTTTTATATTTTAGTTCACAAAAACGCAATCCTATCATTTTACCAATTATACAAGAAGAGGATAATGAGGAGGATATTGTACAAACATTTCCTGCCACGTATCAAAAGGATGTACGCAACTTGTTAAGATTTATAAAACGTAACAAACAGATAATCACATGGGACCCTGATGGTATGGTTATTGTTCATAACACTAGAATACCTGGTTCGAACATTATTGATGTGTTACATGCAATTGTACGAGTGCGAAGACTGGAAAATGTACCCACAGGCTGGCATGAAGTATTGGATGCATTAAATGATATGAACGTACCGACCGAGTATGTAAGCAATGCACAAGCTCGACAGTATATTGGTCGTGAACCATATTTGGAAGAAGGTTTGGTTACACCTTCACCATCAAGACAGCATACTCCTTCACCACCACACCACTCGTTATATTATCCGCCATCACCGAGCCCAACGCCAATAGCCCATAGATTAAGGTCAAGGACAGGAGCACGAAGAGGAAAACCTTTACAGTGGGATGCATTCACTATAGATTAAAATGTATAAGTATAGGTGTACTTGGTATGTGATAGTCATTTACACTATAGTCATGAACAGTGATGGAAGAGAAAGTGTATTATGATCCTGCAAACCCAGGCTCGTTTGGTGGTATTAGCCCACTTGTCAGAGCATTACGTCGAAGTAAGAAGAAAAAGAACAAAACAAAACGACAAGTTATCGAATGGTTACGCACCCAAGACACCTATACATTACACAAACCTGTTCGAAAACGATTTCCACGTAACAGATATGTCGTGTTTGGACCGAATGAATTATGGCAAGCCGACCTGAATGATATGCGAGGACTTAGTTCATATAATGATGGCTACAATTACTTGCTAACAGTGATTGATGTGTTTAGTAAGCGGTTATATGTGGAACCATTAAAACGTAAGAGCGGTGAAGAAGTGGCAGCAGCATTCGAACGAATTTTTAACAGTCCTTACACTGTACCACCATGTTGTTTACAAACTGACAAAGGAACAGAGTTTATAGGTGCAAAAGTGAACCGTGTGTTTAGAGATTATCATGTGAAATATGTCACTACACAAAACCCCGATGTTAAAGCGGCTGTTGTCGAACGAGTCAATCGCACACTGAAAACACGTATGTGGCGATATTTAACATATAAAAACACATTTCGTTATATCGATGTGTTGGATGAATTGGTTGATGCTTACAATAACAGTGCACACCGAAGTTTGGGTAATGGTTTATGTCCGATGGACGTTGTGAAAGCAAACAAAAGTACAGTGTACCAAGTATGGAGTCATATGTACAAAGACAGCTCATTACCAAGTATGGAGTCATATGTACAAAGACAGCTCATTACCAAAACATAAAAAACCAAAGTTCAAACCGGGTGATACAGTGCGTATTGCTAAAGAGAAAGGTACATTTGCAAAAGGCTACGAGACCAATTGGAGTAAAGAATTTTTTGTTATTGATCGAGAATATGGATCACAACCACTACCATTGTATATAATAAGGGACTTGAATGGTAAACCCTTAGTCGGTCGTTTCTATGAACATGAGCTACAAAAGGTGACAATAGGACCGGATCGATTGTACCAAATTGATAAAATACTTGACACTAAGGGTAGAGGTCGCAGTAAGCGTTACCTCGTCAAGTGGGTAGGTTACGGAGACGAATTTAATTCTTGGATACCTGCATCTGAAGTGAAACAAATAACCTAACCTAACCTAACCGTCATGTCACTGTCTAGACATAATCAGTTTTATTTGACACTGCCTAGCAATAGTTCGATGGACTACTATCCGAACAATACAGTGACTCATTATGTGACACATTTTCCATCAACAATACATTTGCCTGGTGGAGACGGAGCAGATTGGGAAATAGCACTAGTTGAAGCACACTATCCATGCTCGTTTTTAACAGTTGGTAATGATGCTAACATATATATTTACACAAAACCAACTGCTGAAATTGAAGATAATGAAGTTACTAATACAAATTTGACTGTAGCTAAAGTGGAGTCTGGCAATTACAAAGATATTAATGAATTGCTAGCAGCAATTAACGGGAATACAAAACTTAAACTTAACAGTATTGAGTTCGAGTATGATAGTGATACAAAAAAGGTTGAATTGATTACAATGACAGATACACTAACACAACTTGAACTTAGCCCCACTTTAGCGTTACAGTTAGGATATGATGTAAATAATGTGGATGTGAAAAGACATAGGAAAGCTACAAGACCACCAAACTTATTAGCTGGCATTCCAGCAGACATTTATGTCTATTGTGACCTTGTAGAACCGCAATTAGTGGGTGACACTGTAGCACCACTGTTAAAAATAGTCAACATTGACACCACTGACTATAGATACGGGTCTCATAAGGTTGTGCATTTCACTTCACCGCACTACATGCCTGTCATAAAGAGCTCGTTCGAGAGTGTGGAAATTGATTTAAGGGACGACAAAGGTCATCACTTGCCATTCGAGTTTGGTACTACGTACATGAAACTTCACCTCCGCAGAGTACCAGCAGTTACAACAGTATAACGAATCTTAATGATCCCTACCTCAAATACTACCGTGATCAACAACTTGGCGGTAGTAGTGGTATTGTATCAGTGTATAGAGGTGCACCGTATCAACGTGGACATGGGATTGGAAGTTTTCTTGGTGGACTTGTTCGTTCAGTCATGCCATTAATCAAGACAGGTGCAACTGCTGTGGGCAAGGAGGCATTACGTTCAGGTGTTGGGTTTCTCAGTGATATAGCTGATGGTACTATGAACCCACGAAATGCAGCGAATGATCGTCTTAAACAATTTACTGGTGGACTTAAACGTCGAGCTGACGACAAACTGGATCGCATTCTACATGGCGGCGGATACGGACACGGCACTGGCATTGGCGGTAGCGACAGCAGTGGAAGCTATAAGAAGAGGCGCATCACACGAGTAACACCTCAGTCTTTGGCGAAACTCCTTCGAGCACGAACGTCTCCTGCAAGGAAGTGTAAGACAGCAGCAGTAAAGAAACGTAAAAATACAAAACAAAAACTCAAGCGACAAGTGCAAAATAAAAAGAAGATTACTAGAAGTAGAGAGATTGATATATTTTCTTAAGCAACAAAGATGTCATTTATTCACCAGAAATCATGCGAATGTACAAAGACGGAATTGGACTTATTCTCGCTACCACCGACACAGACCAGCATTGACAGTGGTAAATGGGTGCAATATAAACCCATATCGTCATTGACGGATGACTCACCTATTGAATTTGTCATACCCGGACATGGTGATGAATATACGGACTTATCACAAACATTATTACACGTACAAGCCACTATTGTCAAAGAAGATGGAACAAAATTTACAGCTGCTGATGCGATTAAGGAATTTGGTCCGGTTAATAACTGGTTACATTCGCTATTTAGCCAAGTGGATTTACACTTGAATAATAAACTAGTGTCACCGCAAAACAATACCTACGCCTATCGTGCGTATTTGGAAAACCTTTTAAACTACGGACATGATGCTAAAAAGTCACACATGACAAGTGTGTTATTCTACAAAGATGACTCTAATAACATGGATAAATGTAAAGAAGAAAATGAAGGACTAGTACAACGACGGAAATTTACTGAAAAGAGTCACTATGCAGACATGATCGGTCATCTACACATTGACTTGTGCAATCAGAACAAGTTCATATTAAACGGTGTAGAGATGCGTTTACGTTTGATCAGATCGAGGAACGCATTTGTCATCATGTCGGACAATAACACAACATATAAAGTACATATCAAAGAGACAAATCTGTTTGTTCGTCGTTGTAAAATCAATCCGAGCGTACTGTTGGCACATAGTAAAACACTCGAGAGTGGTACTGCCAAATATCCGATCACACGTGTTGAAGTGAAATCAATCACATTACCCGCTGGCATACTGAGCAAAACATTGGACAGTGTGTACTTGGGTCAGTTACCAAAACGTGTAATTGTCGGCATGATTACTAATCAAGCATTCAACGGAGATTACAAGAAAAATCCATTTAATTTCCAACATTTCAAGATGAATTATTTCGCACTGTACTTGGATGGTGAACAAGTGCCGATGAAAGCATTACAGCCAGTGTTTGGTAATGATACGGATGTTGCCTATGCGCTATCGTATCACACACTGTTCAGCGGTACCGGAATACATTTTGACAATACCGGTAATGATATCAGCAGACAAGATTTCGAAAAAGGTTATTGTCTGTTAGCGTTTGACTTAACACCTGACTTGAGCGCTAACGAGTCCAGCCATTGGAACCTGGTACGCAATGGAAATCTACGCATCGAGATTGGATTCAGCGAAGCATTGACCGAATCAGTCAACATTATTGTCTATGCAGAACTGGACAATGTCATTGAGATTGATCCACATCGTAACGTATCGGTGGACTATGCCGGCTAAATGTATAAAGCACAGTCAACTAGTGCATTACAGCCAGTACATCACTGACAGTGTTATAATATACAGTTTCACAAGAATGAATACCACAACTATAAGAAAATATTTACTACAATTACCGAATGTACAACATGTCGGAGTGTTTGCATCAGATCGTCTACCGAGACATATTGCTCCGTCATCTGCATTAGTGGTAAACACCCAACCGCATACACATAGTGGAGAACATTGGGTGGCATTCTACAGACCTGGAGGACAAGATAACAGCAACAACAACACTAATACTGTCGAATATTTTGATAGTTTTGGCAGACCTCCGTATCATGGTGATTTTCAACAATTTCTGAGACATAACATCAATGGGCATATGTTGCATTACACCTACAACAAGTACCGACTGCAAGGCTTGGATACTTCGGTCTGCGGTCACTACTGTCTGACCTACCTGTACTGCCGTACCAACTACGACATGAAGATGAATGATTTCGTCCAACTCTTCGGTGACTCCACTGCTGAGAACGATATGCTGGTCCAGATGCTCTTCGCAGAATTCTACATCTAATTTTTGTATAACCATTATTGTTAGATATAAGGTTTTTTGAAAAATAAAAATGTGTATATCATTAACCACTGTCTTGTCATTGTACCTTGTTCTTTATAGTCTTAAGAGTCCAGAGTTAGTTACTTTTATCACAATCCATTACTGAAATGAGTCTTCCTTTAAATAATCAACCTATCATAACTTAAGTAGATGTTTACATTTATATTTTAAACAGAATTGATAGACCAAAATGGTACTATCCTGGAGAAAGAAAAGCAATCATTGTTATAAAGTTTATACTTTCTCATTTAAAAACAGTATGACTGCATGTCAAGTTATAAATTAATCAAATTTACTCTTTATCAATCTCTGGACATTGTATTTCTTATAGACATAAACATGGGTAAATAAGTAAGAACCATTTGTGGATATTTAGAATGTATATTTATTTACATTCATTAGTGTTTACACTCATCAATTTTTACAATCAATTATTACAAACTTCACATTTCAAATTATAACCATTTTACAAAAGGACTAACTTTATACATTTTAATACGTCTGATATTTACATTGGTTTTTAATACATTTCATTATGATAAATAATTACAATGGTCTGACTTTATACAAATCAATAAGACTAATATTTACACATTTCTGCTTTTACACATAAGGTCTGCTTTTACATTTCATTATGACAAATATTTACAATGGTCTGACTTTCAGTACAAACTGCTTAACCCCGCCAAAACGACGGGGTTAGTATTTACATTACAATGGTCTGACTTTATACAAATCAATATGACTAATATTTACACAGGTCTGCTTTTACATTTCATTATGACACATATTTACAGTGGTCTGACTTTCAGTACAAACTGCTTAACCCCGCCAAAACGGCGGGGTTGGTATCTACACCCGTCGAAACGACGGGTTAGTATTTACATTAGAATCATAACTTCTTCCACACTAACACATATTTACATTTCACATTACATATTTACAGATACATATTTACAAATCAATTTGATTGAATAACAAACTAGACTATGACTAGAGGTATTTATTTTTAAAACACGCATATATACGGGACATGGATGCGAGACGCTCGACGTTGGACACCTCCGATGCAGGCTGCAGAGCACACTCGAAGTCCGCATAGATGGTGAAGCGGTCCTTCCTGCTGAACTCCGGGTGGCTGAACTGGATGGTCTTCTTCGCAGCGAGGTCTATGCGAAGCGGCACCTCCACTCAGCAGTACCGTCGATGCTGCTCCATGTTTTCGCGATCAAAATGAAGTGATCGAAACACCGCTTACATAGATACAGTTTTCGCTCACGTCGTGTCAGCGGATACACAGTGTACCGGGAACACCCTAGCGCTTCTATATACATAACCTCGAGTGCATAGACATTCACACTAACATTAAGATTGTTTCGTTCAAACCATGCAATGTCTTTGGGTGCAACGGGGAACTAGAGTCCTTCAAAATTGTAGCGGGCAAACAAGGCCTGCGGGTAAGACTCCGGCCGCTCGGGGTGTGACACAACAAACTTGCTTAGCATAGCGTAGGCGAAGCACTTGTCGTCCTTGTTCATCACATTCACTACACCTCACGTACCCGCGAGCGATTTGGGCAGTGGAATGTGTCGCGCTCAACCGCCCAATGGACTATACGCGTTTATTCGCACTTCCAAGTTCGTCACGCGCAGGTATGTCCAACCGGAGCCTACCATTTCGCATTGCTCCTTCTCATGCACGAGCTTTTCAAAGGACAGTTCAACAAATTGTTCAAAGTCGCTCGTGCTTTCGAGAGGAGCATTCTTGGTCTTGAATGCCCGCTTACACTTATTCTCACCGGTAATATCAACAAACTCGCACTCGAGGAACAAGTTCACTTTAATATTAGGGTGTTCCTCGATCGCATTCCTGAACAATCTAACTAACAGGCACCTTAAGTCTCTCATCACCTCGGGGATTGTCCTGAGTGCCGGCATAGGCTCCTTCAGCGCGAATGTTTGGAGCCTATTACCGTACCCGACCTCCACACGCACAAAGGTCGGGCCGTCATCGTCGTCGTCGGCGACACTCACCACGCGAGGCTGAGGCTCTGAAGACGGTGCCGGCTGCGGTGACTCCTCTTCAGGCTGAGGCTCCGAAGAAGAAGGTCCCGGTGAAGGCACTGAAGAAGGTCCCGGCGAAGGCTCTGAAGACGGTCCCGGCTGCGGTGACTCCTCTTCAGGCTGCGGCGACTCCTCCAGCTGCTGCGGGTGCGGACGCTTCACCCCTGGCCGGGAAGCTGAGAAAGACACTGACGGGCCCCACTCTGCTTCCCTCTTCACGGGACAGTGAAACTCCTCATGCGCCGCATGGTTCCCACGCCGAGAGAATTGTCGTCCACAATACTGGCAGCGGAAGTTCCTCTCGACGTCCGGGTCATGCTGCTCCCGCATATGCTGCTGGAGGTTCTTCTCCAGTGTAAAAGAGGTGCTACACACTCCACAGGCGAAGCGAGGCTCTGGTGGAGGCGGCTGCACCCCTGTAGATCGCTTTTGGTGTCCCACTGTCGACTTGTGCTTTTTCATCAAGTCCCTACGACTAGTAGAGTAGCCGCAGAGCACACAGTCCAGCTTCGAAGCATTATGCTCCGCCTGATGACGGAGAAGCGCATATCGGCTATTGTAGGACTTGCCACAGACGTCGCAGTGGAACTCCATCCTGAAATCACAAAAACAAGCCTCGCTGTACGTAGAAACCTATGCGACATGACACTGTCTCTACATTGTCTCGATGCAGACTGAACACTTTCATAAGAACTTATGCTATTTATTAATTTCTATCATGCACACAAGTTTGTAAAATCCGTGAACTGACCCGAGTTTGACCTGAGCCCAACACTGTATAGTAGTAGTTGTTTAACTACAATTTTGACAAAACATATCCAATCTATACAGTGTCTAGCCGCTCCCCGGTTATATGCCAGCCGGATTGTACAAACTTAACTTAAAACTATCATGCAACTATATAATACAAGAACAGCATTTCAAATCTGAAAATTTTTACAAGTCCTGATTCTATTTTTACAGAAGGGGGGGGAGGGGGGGGGAGGGGGGGGGGGAGGGGGGGGTTCAAGACTAATTATAACCATGGAGGTCAATGACCTTTCCTTACAATTGAAACTTAACACTATTACTACTTTATATTGTTAACCTTTGTTTAACAAACTACTTTTTATCAAATTTGCATTATAGAATCTTTAACTATAACCTAGCATCTTAAGTTATTCATTTATTCACAACTAAATCACTTTAATTCAATTAAGTTAAAGTGATTTTTCTACATTTACTTATATTTTTTCTATTTCAAACTAACATTTAAAGTTAAGCATGATTTTTCAAAAATATTAAATTATTAATATTCATTTTTAACAAACTAACAATAAACTCTAAGTCATTTACTACTTTACAACTAAATCCTTTAATAAATTCTTTTAATCATTATGACAACTATCATTAAAACTGAAAAGTGATTTATGAAACATTTAAACTCAATTAAGTTAAAAGTGATTTTAAAAAAAAATATATAAATAAATAAAAAAAAAATAAATAAATAAAAATAAAATAAATTCTTATTTTATTTTAAAACTCTTCAATTTTCTTCAAAAATTCAAAATTTTCTTCAATTTGAGTCAAATTACTTTGTGAAACATATGAAAGTAAAATTAAGCTAATCGATAGTTAATCAAAAATTAATATCATCATTCACACATTTAAAAGCCACATTGAAAGTTTAGAATTAAAAATTTATAATAAAAGAAAAAATAAATTAAAATAAATAACATAATAACTTACGCAGTGATTGAAGAAATAAAGATGATGTAGCACTGGGTGTTGTGACACAAAGAGTACACAGCACAGAACACATGCACACTTGCTGACTGACCGTCGCAAACTCCCAAACTAAACTGAGCTAGAAACAGTGAGGTCAGTATACGGTGAAAGCAGGTCTACGTGACCAAACGGTCATTGCCCAGCAGCTATGCAGCGTCAGACTTTCACCATTAAGCCAGACTTTCCCTAATTAGTCTAGCTTTCTTGACCGCATTCCACAGTTAGCTGAGCAGCGCCGGACTTTCCCCGATCAGTCTAGCTTTCTATTACATTCTTGTCCACATTCCATTGCTCGGAAATACAGTCCTCAGTTTAATTTTGTCTTGTTAACCTCATTTCTGATTTTGTAACTTTCCACATCTCTCAGGTGTTTCAGCCAATCTTTTACGTTTCACCACCACCTTTTTGTCTCCACTCCTTAATGTTGCGCAGGGGGGGGGGGAGTCACGTGACGTTAGTGGAAGGTTATTGCTATTTCTAACACAAGGAAAGTCTAACCAATCCCTCTGATTATCTCATCCTATCTCGAGCTATTTGTCGATGTTTATCTTTAGTCACTTTCTCTCTTACAAACAGTTATTTGTTGACTTACTAGTTTCCCTTTTGGAAAACCCTTCTCTCAGAATCAATCAACACTCTGCCGGTTGTTTTCCCTAGTTGCAAGTAGTGTTCGCTAGGCATGGACTTTTTAATTTAGATAAGCCACCTACCCTTAAGTACTATGATGTAACAAGCCATCAACCTGAAGTTGTTCTTGGCAGAAGGCTGTCAGAGCGACGCCGCAAGCGAGCGCCATATTCCGCCTTATTTCTAATTAATCTAAAAGTTTATGGTGCCCTTTAAAAAAGGCCATTTTGCTGATGAAGGAGGGAGAGGATTCAAGGTAAGTATTATTTCGTTGACCAGTATTTATTGATTTCATGCAGGCACAACTGATCAGCGCCGAATGATATCCATAATTCTACATATTCAGTGTTGTACTCTTCCTTTTTGTACATCTCATCAAAAGCTCTTTCTATTTCATTTAAGTCAGCAGCGGGATATGCTTGGTATATTGATTGTATTGCTTCATGTCGTTCCATCATTTTTGTCCTGTAGAAGAAAAGTTCATCGAATTGGCACGGAATATTGTCCTGAAGCAATGTTAGGTTAAGTTATGTTAAGTTAGGTTAGGTTAGGTTAGCTAGGGAGGGGGGGGAGGGGGGGGGTTCTATTTTTAGACCAACCACCACCACCCTGCTGGGGTTGAACCTACCAATACCCCCTACTTAGCGAGATTTGACACGTTTTTTAAGCTCAATAGAATAACATGGGGAATGAGTATGCAGGTTTGCTGCAACAGGTATTTTAAAACTGGGTGGTTTTAATTCAAAGTTTAGTAGATCTGAACTAGAAGAAGCCATACACCAAGTTTTAACAATATATATTAAGAAATAAGGAAAATATTGCATTTTTTCATTTCCCATAAGGATAACATGAAGAATGAGTATGCAGGTTTGCTGCCATAAAAACTGTAATATCCGGGATTTTATTCTAAAATATATTAGATCTCATCTATATGAAGCCACAAACCAAGTGTCATTAAGATATGTTGAGAAATAAGCGAGATATAGAATTTTACTTATTCCCCATAAGGTTAACATTGGGACAACGTACTGTGTTTACCACTTTCAGTATCTCGGTATCAATGGACATAGAGCAATGATTCAAGATACTAAATTGTTTGTTTTTTCGAGCTGAATTCAATGGTGCTAACCAAAATTCGATAAATTTTATTTTTCTATATAAAAAACTCGAAAAACCCATTTTTGGGGGGGTTTACCCTGCTTTACCCCCATTCCGATGGTCCGATCGGGCTGGTTCACAAACTCGTCCGAATAATTACTACTTTACACGCCTGTGCAAAATTTCATTCCGATCGGACCATTTTTGCGAGCGTTATCGTGCTTACAGACACACACACACACACACACATATATATACAGGGTGTTTTTTTTAAAACGCAACTCATTTTTAAGATTGAGTAATTCACATATAAATATGAAATAAGTATTGTTTTATGGTTCTTTACGTTTTATACACTCTATTATTTTAATTTGATCACATTTAGTTCACTTTATGTGCTCAAAAAATCCGCCAGTGGCATTTGTATGAAGTTATGCTCTCTCTATCAAATTCCCGAACCGAGTTGCTAGGTACCTCTTTGCATTACATTTGTTTTGTTTCTTTTGGGGGTACTGAATATGCTGTGACTTGTTTTTATAGACCTTACTTTGTATGTATCCCCAAAGAAAATCAAAATATAGTGGCGTCAAATTAGGGATATTGGGGGGGAAATAATCCTTCACCGATAAAATCAAGTTTTGGGTTGCGTTTGTAATGTGTGTATTTAAGCACGATAACTCGCGTAAAAATGGTCCTATCTGAATGAAATTTTCCACAGACATGTTAAGTAGTATTATTCTACGAAAACAATTCAAGATATATTCAGCACCTCAAAACAAACGTAACAAATTTAATGCAAGAAATTAAAAGAGGTACCTTGCAACACATGTTCGGGAATTTGATGGAGAGAGCATAACTTTATACAAATGCCAATGACGGACTGTTTGAGCACATAATGTAACTTAAATGTGATCAAACTTAAATAATAGGTTGTATAAAATATAAAGAGCAATAAAACAATCCTCATTACACATTCATATGTGCATTATTCAATCTTAAATATGGGTTGCGTTTAAAAAAAAACACCCTGTATATACCGGGTGCGGCAAAAGTCAGCGTACCGCTGCAGGCCGGTGAGCGTCATTGTTTATCTCTCGCGCTAATATAGTGTCACTCTATATCTTATCTTATCATCTAGTTATGGTTTATTTTGTCTTCGTTTATTCTTTACCGATGAATGTTTGTTTTGTTAGTATACCACTTGTGACAGTAAAGTTAAGTTGGTGAGTGTAGTGTTTGTTTTATTAACCTCTATTATTAATGGTTTTAATGTTCGCACTACGGCCTTAATGTTCGAGCCTTTTTAAATGATAACTTCGATGAATGGATAGGAAGAACAGGAACTATTGATTGGCCTGCTAGGTCCCCTAACTCCTAACTCCTAATTCCTAACTCCATGCGATTTTAGTATGTGGGGTTTGTTAAATGAACACGTGTTTTCGGAGAAACCTCAAAGCATAGAACATTTAAGATAATTTATAACAAAACATTTTGATGTTCTATTCACACCACAACTATGCAACAAAATCCATAAATCAGTGTAAAAAGGGTGCTATACGTGTATAGACAATGATGGTGGTCACTTTGAGCACCTTCTATAACAGGTACATTAAAATAATACTGTTAATACTAGTTATAGTTTAACTGCATTTTCGGTACGCTGACTTTTGCCGTACCCTATATATATATTCAATATTATTTAAAAACTAAAAGAATTAAAACAAAAACATCTTCCAGCTCAAATAAGTTTTCAAAAACATTTCAAATATATATCTAGAAATTTGAAGGAATGGTGTTTTTTGCTTCTGGGGGCCCCAAAATTAAAAGTTATTATGGTCTTGGGCTTAGGTCTTACCATGAGACCTACGGTAATAGCTTCTTCCCTATAGGGGAAATTCGCTAAAAATAAATCGTTATGTTTTTTTTTGTTTTTTTGTGAATCACTATAGAAGTACTGCCATATATTTGGAGACTTAACTAACAACTAGTTGAAGACTTTACTAACAACTTTTGTGGTAAGCCAAATAAAGCTTGGACTTAAATCAACTCAAGAACTCGGCGGAACAATTAGGTTAAGTCAGAAGAGTTTAAAACTAAACGAATAAATCGTGCATTTTGCATGAATGTAGTTTTAAAATTAATTTATATTGTTTTTCTGGTGAATTGCTTTAAATTCTACAAAGTTCAATATTGGTATGTTTATTTATTTTTTCCATGATTATAATAATATGAGACATTTACTTAGGTAGTTTGGCTGTTACACTATTTTAGATTAGATACCATCATTACTTCAATTTTCAGCTAGGCCTGGATGTCTCACAAAATAATTTTCCAAACCTCTTATAGCTTAATTCTACTTTTACCTATATAACGCAACAAACTTAAAACGAAATTTGTTACTTTGAAGTGCTCAAACAAACAAAAAATTAAATAATAATAAACTGATCAGTTTCATTACATTATATTCTTGAATATAAAATATAATTGCGAAGAGAAAAATGAAGTTTTTCGTGCCCATGTCATGAAGATTAGAAAATCCATTTGCAATAGTGTTTTATAAAAATATTTTATACTCAAAAATTAATAAAATTAAATTACATGAGCTATGATTAAATAAATATATCAGATATCTGTCAACGTTGGGTATCCACTATGTTAGATTTAAGGGGAGTCTCAACGTTAAACGCTAAATTGGTTATTAAAGCTGTTTGGAGTAAAATACAGTAGTTTTATGTTTCAGTTGGACTAAAAACCAACAATCCATCAACAAAGTAAATAAAAAACAAAGTTAGTAACTTTTTCACAATGTTTTGGTAATTATTGTTCTTTGAAAAAGACCGAGCAAAGTTTATTGAAATACGTTTTTTATACTTTTTTCTTGATAACCAAAAAAAAGTTAAATGTTTACCTCAAGTAGTTTGGAATATAGTTTTTCCTAAGCAATGAACAGTAATAATGCTACTTTCAGTAATCGGGAGTTTTTTGCGGAAACTTCAGTATTCTTATATGAGCTTAGCAACACATAAAAAGTTTTATAGATAAAAATTAAGAAATATATTTATATTCAGTGATATATATAGACAAATTGGGTACATTTTTTCAAGATGATATAGCACTTACAGAAGAGACTCTTCTTAATATGGCTGCATAGATGTATAAACTCATGGCACAAAATGAAAACAATACCTTAAGAACATTCCATACTACGATGAATATTTTGGCATTAAAACTGTTAAGTAACAAACACACTTCAATTTTGTCTTTTGTCCTCTATAACTGTAAATACAGTATACTATAAATTCAAAAATAAAATGAAGCTGAACTAAAATTTCAAGAGCGTCAAATAGTTATACAGCTCAGAGGCGATGAAACTTGATTGTAGTTTAACCTATAACTGATTGTGTAAATATTGACAGTTTGATGTAATCAAATAAAACTTAAGGGGATGAGGTACTAAAAAAGGTAACGATCGATGAATTTTGGAAATTTCTTTTAGTCTTGTTTTGTCCTATAGGTCCTAATTCACAAGAAAATAAGAACAAAAAGCATGTTTCAATGATATTTTGGCAAAAAAAATACTGTATTTACAAATTATATTATACTAGGGTGCTGTACTCGTGTTCCGTTAAATTGCATTTTTAGAACAGTCAAAATAGGTTTTATTAAGGAAAAAAAATTGGAAGCGAAAATATTTTGCTGGAAAACGTTTTTTGGATACTGTCCTAACATAATGGCCAAGTTTTCTACTTCGGGTCAGGTGAGCTAACTACGGCATCTTGGAAAATGGCGCCTATGTTTTATTTACATTTGTTAATATAAAATCTACATAAATTGCCCAATTTTGATGGGATTTTGGGAAAATACTTGCGTCTTCTCTGTGATCTTAGAGGCAAAATTACTTATTCGGTCTTTACTATTGTTTTATTTCAATATTTATGTGAAAAGAAGGGGTTTTGAGGTTCTTTTATTGACAATAAGGTTTAACCATAAAACGATTAATATGATTCAAAATTACATAAAATTACAAACAGTTAGGTGTATTTAACCTTTATTTTAAACTTAATAATATTTAAGTAGTGTAATAGTTATAAAAAATGTTGAAAGTTTTTTTTTCAAAATTTGAGAAAAAATTAAAAGTTCCCTTATTACAATGTTAAAGCAGAAATTTTAACGAAGACATCCTTAATGAAAATCCAAGTTTTATACTTCAGGTAATTTAATCAAACGCTGCTATGATAAGAAGTGGCGGCCTAAAAATTGCAATTTGTCAAAATAAAGAAAAACCCTTTAGTTATTGATTTCACAAAGATTTAAATTGATTTTAAAAAGTTTACTATGTGTGGTCGATAGCTTCAAAACTCCCATTGCATTTACAAGAAATAAAGTAAGATTATTAGCCTACTTCTTGTACTTATAAAACCAATAATAAACCAAGTGTGCAAAAGTGTTTAAATAGTGCTGAACTACTTCATTGAAATAACTAATGACGAACCAACAGGGTATAGAATATACACAAAACGACATAGTGACTACTTTATTTGGTTTTATGTTTAGTCAGTCCTTAATCAAAATTGATTTAATAGTTTCAGTAACTCTTGCAGTATTCCACTTCAGTGACTAATTCATTTAGATTTATAGGGATTGCTTGTAGTTCTACTGAATATCCTAGAAATATAAATCAACAATTTCTGCAACTTTGCGAGATCAAAGCTGGTTTCAAGTTTATCTCACAATAAATAAAGAATACAATTTTATTCTTTTGGGCCGTAAGCTATTTTAGAAAAGAGGTAATATATCGTTACAATTTTTCAGCTGAATAACATGGTGAATAAAACTACCATAACAAATTATATTTAAGTTCATTTTTATGTCATTTACTGTTTAAGAAATTTAAGGGGCAAAGGTTTCAGCCCTACATTAATTTAAACCCCACCAACAAATTACTTTAAACCTAAAGTAAATTAAATTAATTTAATTTTAAATTCCTTTAAAACTACTTTAAACCTCAGAAATATAAGCAGCCAATACATCAACCATGACCATAAATTAGTCATGTTCAGTTCAATAAAATATTCACTTTAATAAAATACATGGTGTCTTGATTCATCATTTACCATTTAGAGTGGGAATTGTTGTTCATTTTCATTGTAACAGTAGTTGTAATACTTGTTCCATTATTTTTATTCTTGTTGCACACTCACTTTATTCTTATTGCAAATCATAGTCTATTATCATTAAACAAAATATAATTGACATGTAAAATTGGAGATATTGGTTGGTGTGGGGAAAAATTTAATTTAAAGGGAGTTAAAATGAAACCTACATAGTATGAGGGGAAAATTGTAAGAATGAAGAAATGTAAACATGAAAAAAGTCATAATATGGTAAAAATTGAAAATTGAAGAAGCAAGTGAATGTTAAAATATTAAAGGAAGAAACAGTATGTTGGGGGAACTAATGAAATATAATGAGAAATATAAAATAAAAACTTATAAACATAATGAGATTGCCTCACTCTCTCTTTACGGTTATAATAAGGATTATAATCACTGAACAGTGACAACAATAAAATAAGCCTTAAAACGTACTATTTTAATAAGACATCGAACCAGAATGTTATCCAATTAGTCAAAATTATTTCATAAGCTTCTGGACCCAGTATTTTTCACTTATATTGGTTGGACGTATAAATTTTAAAAATGTTACATAATCTAATGAAGGGTTTGTGTAAGTCTTGACTTAATACTCGATTGACAAAAACGAATTTCGCCGGTTGCGACTCGTATTATGCATGTAAAATGGAATATCACTGGCCCTGAGTTTCAACATAAAAAAACTCTTGTGTTACAACTGACAGGTGGTGTGGCACGTGCAACACATCTGAAGTAGGGACTAGTGCTGCACTTACTCTATATTATAAAGGGTCATGCAACGCATGATACAAAACTGATGGATTTATGTCAATAAGCTAATCCAAAGTCTAACTTGTGGATTGAAAGGTTGTATTTAAACTGGTAACTGATTTTTATCGATTTAAAAGCAGACAAAGGATAAGATTTTTCTCCGTTATTATGGCTTTTATAAGCGCTCCAAGTACAAGTGTACTGTAGTTTTTCTAATTATGTGACTTTAGTTGGCATAAACGGTTATTTTACCATCAACCGAATATTAAAAAAAAAATCTATTTCAAATTCTTAACTTATCGTAAAATAGCCTAATTGTATATATTTTAAGTTAAAATTACATTTTTACTAATCATTTTATTATATTAAACATTTTCACATAAAATGTGTTGTAGGGCTTCAACAGTTGAGGAAATTAAAAACCCGTGCAAAACATTGCTGGATTCGGTTTTTGCTTAAAGCGTTGTTGGGATAAATGTGTAGTGATTACTTCAACAGTAATTAGACGTATAACGGAAATCCTCCAAAACTCGAACAGACGTTAAACCCCAAATCCACTTAGAGAAGCTATTTCCTTCGATACTTTATCGGACTGATGTTCAAAATCATCTATACCAATATTGTAAAAAAAACTGTGTATTCTAAGTAGATTAATGAAAGATAGCCGTACATGTTCCCTCTTGTCATTCGTTCGTTAATCGATCTATTGATGAACTTTTTAAGTAATAGTTACTTTGAAACGAGTTATACAGGATAGTCAAATTTACAGGTTTATCAAAGTGGCGTAACATATTTTTTGGGCCCCCAAAAAATAAGCTTGGGTTTTTTTGGACCACCAATCCAACATAAGTAACTTTGTGAGTAATTTAGTAATTTGATAATAATAAACTTAAGGATCAGTAATAAGCTTAATCATCACATTTATCCTTCACTCATATTCAGGGTAACGTCCTCCATGTCTCCATGGTACCTGTCTCAAAAAGAATGATTAAATAATGCATAAAAGGGCGTATTTACTATTCGATCATGTATTGATGAAGTTATATCACTATATCACCAAGTACGCTACATTAAATGGTCAAAGAATAATAGGGATTTAAATGCCTAAGATTAATATCAGCAGGTCAATCGAGAGGCCACATCAATCAAGTCTGATACTAAGGGCCCTGGACGAGCAGGATTTTTTTGGGGGGGATTCTTAATTCTTGAACGACAGGTTCTTATTGACTTAAGAGAAAATAATTACACAATGAAAAACTATTATTTTAAACTTATCACGCAAATAGATATTAATGAAAATCACAGTACGGTAAAACAACCACACTTTTTGGCTTCGTGAAGCCCACCTTTTTATAACTCAACGTTAAATTTTAGACCTTAAGGATATATTATTCAATAGGCCTAACAAAATTTAACGACAACATATATTAATAAAATTAGTGTTATTGACACTTAAATACGAATATTGAATGAAAAAATCAATATGAAAACCTCAAATTGTTCATCTCTTACTCGTCTAGCGGCCCCTCCTATCTCGACGTTTCCCGCTCGCAGATTCCCGCTTACCGGTTCCCGTTCGGCCAAGCTGGTGGTTTTCAATATGAAAATGTTGGCAACAGATATGGATAAACATTGTCTTCTTCTAGATTCATTTGGATTGTCAGTTTCACGGAAGGAATTATTTGCTCTTAGTTTCATAACTTTGAAATAAACTTAGTTGTATAAATCCTGCAACAATTTTAAGTGTATCTGAACATACACCAAACTTATTATAAAAAATTTTTGTGGAACATTTTACTTTTCTGTGTTTCATTCTAGATAACGTTTGTATTCTAGTTCTAGTTCTGTTCTTTTTGTATTGTAGATAACTTACCTCCAGTACATTAGCATGTCCTACATATGTTTTCCTTGTACATAAATACAGATACATATTAGTGTGAACAAATTATTTTGAGGCCTATTCTTTCCGAGATGATTCATATTTTTATTAATTTCGACTTAAGTAAAAGTTTCTAAAAGTGTAACTAGGTTAAGAAACTAATAACCCTAATAACATTTTATCATATTTTTGTATGGAAAGTGTATATTTTATGAACATCTATAAAATGCAATATTTAAAGTGAGGGAAAGTGTTTAGGAAGAGGTGCCAAAGTCGCGTTGCTGTCCGTCGGTCGATCACTCTCTTTATAAAGATAAGCCTTTCTTAGAAGGATTTACAGTTTCATCCCATCCTTTCACAATATTTACTGTTGTCCATCATACGATGGCAGGGTATTTAGGTAATGGCCAGCTGCATCAAGTGTTTACTATGTGAAAAGCCTTTGAGATTCTTTAAAAGGAAAACAGTTCCTTACCTCATTAAGGGATTACCTATATTGAAGGGATGTATTAAGGAAAAAAGGTTAAGTAGCGTAATTGTTTTATATGATGAGTAAAATAGTATGGTATTATCGGATATAAGATTTATTACAACACCTTAATAACCTTAATAGTTTTAGTTTAGTTGGCCTACTCAGTCTACCCTAGCCGATGTATACATTTTAGTTTATTATGTAGGCCTACAACAAAAAGAAAAATATTGTCCCACTTTTCCCCTAAAGCCATGAATACAAAACCAGACACAAATAATTTGTCCATCACCCTTCACCTCATGCTTTTGAACACGCCCTGAGCACACTGATCTAAAGGTTTTCAAATGCTTCCTTAAAACAATAAATATAAAAAACATTTTACGAATTCTAAAATGAACTGAAAGTATATCAGGATGGGAGTTGATTTAAGATAAAGAAAGCTTCAAAACAAAAACCCAAATAATTTTCTTAGATTAAATATGCAAAAAAATCACACTGAAATATATCCTTTGCCTCACTAAAATTTACACCTCTCTCACAAAGATATTTTTCTAGGACCTTCTACGGAGGGCAAATTTGACTTATCCAATTATTTTCGAAGACTACGGATGTTAAAAATATGCTAAAAATAAGTTAATTTAATAGCAAGTTTGATATTTTCTTTCAGCACTTCTGATCCCTTATTAGTTAAAATAGTTTCAATTTCGATGAGGAAAAATAATCAATCGTAGTTTCTATGACATTAATGGAATTCTATTGAAATGTCCTACAGGGGTGTTACTTCACAGCTCGGCCACATTAAGAGGGACTTTGCCCCATGGATCATCGCCTCTGTTACCATTCCATTACCTCCGCCAGTTTAACTCCGACAGCCCCTTAATCTTACACGACGCACGGTTTGGAGAATGTTACCATAACTCACTAACTAAAACGATGACGTACGACTCAAGTTCGGGCAAGTATTCAATCACTGTAACTAGGGCCCAACATACTTTGAATGTAATTCTCAGACATAAAAGTGCTCTTAAAATTAAAATCCGACTACACTCTGTGTAGCCAAATGCAATCATCAGTTTACAGCGCTGTTGATTGCTTAGGATCTGGATTAATTTCAATAAAGCTAATTCTTGATCATACCATCGTTTTAATTCAAGCATGAACTGCTAACTGTACAAGTTTTAATTTGATTAAAATAACAGTATGTAAACACGTTTCAAGACGACGAATTTTTGGATGGCTCTATTCTGGGTCAAGTAATAAACTGAGTACATCAGTTTTTTTTCACTAATAAACACAAATTTATGTTGCGTATATTATTTTGACAAATCAGTCCGTTGCACAGCCACTCCTGTGATAAGGTAAGAAAATACTCTTATAATTTACTTAAATTAAAATGATTAAAACCTGCAGTACAATAGACTCTGCTTTTTTAATGTAATATAAATTATTTTCAATTTAATTTTCAATATAAGGACTTAACATAAATATTTTGATGGATAGCATCATAGTGATGGATTTTCTAAAAAAGTATTATCTTTAGGATTACTTTTCATTCTACCACCATGTATGTTTTTTTCTTAGAGATTAAGTTTACATTGAGATACTACTGACGACAGTCCATCTGCCGGGTAGATATGCATTAGTGGCATAACTCAAGGCACCAAGGCAGCAAGCAGGACAGGGTGGCTACTCAAGGCAGCAAGGTATCCCACAACTTGCCGATGATAAACATTCTTAACATTCTACTTGCAAATATAAAATAACTCTAATGCATGCTTTTGTAAGATATACATAATATGGTTCTTTTGCTTGTTTTTTTATTTCTTTTCGTTTTTTAGTGAGTTGATTTGGAACCATCGGATTTAAACTATTAGTGTGGTTAAATGAAAATTTTATTTATTTATTAGAAAACAGTATATACGACAGTCTATTGTAAGAGATATTTGTTATGAATTCCATAAAACTACAACATTAACTCCAGGCTGCTTTTCTAGTTTCCTTTTTAACTTAAATTAAATTCAATAAAAAACCTTGGTTCAAAGATTATCAAACAAAGTATTATTACGCCTCGTGTGCTATCGCACGTGCAGGGATAAATAATCAAGCAATCACATTAATAGATTTGATATGCTGCAAATAACGATTACTTTTAAAACTTAATTGTTAAAAATAAAATGTATTATGCAGCAATTAAAATTTGGTAAATATTTATTTCATGCTTGAATACATAAGAGAAAGTTACCAAAATGCTCAAATGTTTGTACATTTCAAGGGATAAATAGAGCTAAAAGTTAATTGTTTGTTCGGAGATTACATGAAAATTTGCTTAAATATCCTAGGTGAACTAGTGAAATGCCATGAGCCTTTTATTACACTGAACTCTTTTTCTTGTACTTAATATTAATGCGTTAATTTAAGTTAAAATCAAACTATTAAAATAATATATTAATTAAGTTTCTGAAAGAGAAATCTAACTGATTTTACTATCCGTATTAAAGTAGTAAACATTGGCTTTACAGATTTTTTGAAAGTAGACAATTTAATCGCACATGTTTATTTTAGACATAAAAGGAGTCAGAACAAAATAATAATTGAGTTGGGAAGAATCTCTGTTGCTGTATTGGATATCGGAAATGTAATATTATTAGGTCTCTGACTGAGGATTTGACGAAATATATTTTATTTCCCTTCTAAGCTCTTCTGTAAATTCACCTCTCGTCCTTTTTTTCCCCTATGAAAATAATACGATCGTGAACAAAACAGAAAAATGTTATTTAACTATCGTGAATATTTATATTCAAAGAATTAACATTATTTTAATGAATTTATTAGTTGAATTAGGATATATTTTTGTGTCTACTATTTCAAATTGGTTCAGCGTTATTATAGATGTTAAATAGCTTGGTAGCATAGAGCTTGAATGCTACTTATCATGCTCACTTTACGATCTAAAGATCAATTTCGAGCAAAACGTACAAGTTTTGGAGGTTCGTAACTTACTCAGTTGAATTTCTTATTACAACAAGGAAATCTTTTAACAAAACGTTGCGCTTTTTCTAAGTGTCAAAACAAAGGTTTATGAGTCCAAAGAACAAGAATAGTAAAACTCTACGTTTTCCCTAGTCCTAAAAAATTCAGTTGAAAGTTAAATTATTTTGACTAAATAATGGTAGATCATGTACTTTAAAATAAAATATTAAAAAACTCGTCAAATGAATTGTTACAAATGTCGGTGCTATGTTGCTTTATTCCTTTCGCTGATATATTTAGAATCTTCAAGAATGAGAGTTTTTCTATGTTTAACCTAAAAATATTTTAGACCCAAAAAACCACTTTTCCAAATTTTTAATTATCTAACGTTGCATTATTTACACAGTCTTTCTACAAAGAAGGCCAGTAACTTCAAATCAGTAAACGTGCTTCATGAAGAAATTACAGTTGTTACGTAAACTTCACAGTAACACATCTCTGAATTTATGTTTTGAAGTTTGAAATACGATTTTACTGTGTTATTTAAGTATTTTCAACTGTTGTAACAACATTTTTATCGGGAAATAGGCATTTTATAAAGATATTGGGTCTACTTTTATGATTATATTTTAGTTAATAACTGAAATTCTGGTATGCCTAAACTATTTGAGGGGAACAAAGATCATTGACGACATGAAGAAAGGAGAGAAATAAAAAAAACTGCCCACTCGTTAAAATAAAAAAAAACTTAAAAATATTTTAAGTCAATTTAATACATTAATATGGAATCAATTAATTTTATAAATTGAACTATGCATTTTCCAGGTATACTGAGATATTTATTTGCGAAAGAATTGAAAAATAATATTTGCTGTTTGGGAATTTGAACAGAATTCAAACTTGCTAAAACAAATGTGAAGGCTATACTTTAATTATTCTAAAATAAACCAACCAATTTCTTTCCAGATTAGCTAATTAAGTTTCACTTTACACATCTTTAATGATACACTTCGATTATACTTTAAACGGAAACGCTAAGTCATACAACGATCACATTAACGCCGACATCAAAAAGTCGAGATATAAAAGCCCAAGCTGCATCAGCACATTGTCTTTATAACATCGCTCATTATCCTAGCAATTAACGGACATTTGTATTAATGATAATCCTGAAACATGTTTTTAGCTTATTCCTCAGGCTGTTAAACTTGTCTTATGCATTTCTATATCCTGCATGCGAAAACCAGGTCTCCTGAAGAAAATATTGTTTACATTCCAAGTTATTTAAACTTTAGGCAAAGGTTCGACAAACGGTGTCAATACACTCTCTCCGAGGCGCCTCGTAGAGATGTCTTGGCGAGCAATGTAAAGATCGTGGTTGCATGAGAGCGAAGGAAATGTAGAGTCCGCCAAGTTCTCTTTCGTCCTTACTTGGCCTCACTTTGAAAGCGGACTTGCTACTGGAGAATATAGGGCATTTATATATTTTTTGGAGAATATAGGGCATTTATTTATTTTTTTCTAGTTATTCTGAAGCGTAACTAGAATTTTCGTCTAAATTTTTTTGTCGATTTTACCCAAAAATAATCTGGTGGGGACGTAGCTATAGATCTCTGAACTAGAATGACGAAAAAATTAGAAACGCTCTCAGAAAAGAGAGTTCAGCAGGGTTAACAAAATCTTAAAAGTTATACTATTCACCAGTTTTATATCCCTTTTCAAACAAATGATTTAAAAATAAAATACCCACGTTGCAGCAGACCTCCATACTCAGCGAATTTCAAATGCAAAGCAACATATTTCAATCCAACAAAGTGAGATTTGACATGTTTTTGTAAGCTCCATAAGAATAACATAGGGAATGAGTGTGCAGATTTGCTGCTACAGGTATATTAAAACTGGGTGGTTTTAATTCTATAGTTATTAGATCTGAACTAGAAGAAGCTATTTACCAAGTTTTATCAAGATATGTTGAGAAATAAGCAAGATATTGAATTTTAGTTATTTCTCATAAGGTTAACAATGGGACAATGTACTGTGTTTACCACTTTCAATATCTCGGTAACCAATGGACATAGAGCTATGATTAAAGATACTAAATTGTTTGTTTTTCATGCTGAATTCAATGGTGAAAAATTAGATCACTTCCATATGAAAAACGCAAAAAAAACATTTTTGGGGGGTTTATCCCCCTTTACCCCCCCCCCCCCTTCTGGTGGTCCGATCAGGCTGGTTTACGAACTCGTCCAATTGATTACCACTTTACACGTCCGTACCAAATTTCATAAAGATTGGCCTATTTTTACGGCCGCTATCGTGCTAACAGACACACACACATATATATACATATATATATATATATATATATTCAAACGAATGGTGTTTTTTGCTTCGGATCTTTTCCGTTATACGTATACCACCATTCCAAATTTACCCTTCAAGCTTGATATTTGACAGAGCACCATAAACTAGGTCAAATAATTGTCATTAATCGTTTTAAAGTGGAAATTCCTTGAAAGAATATTTTACCTGGGGTTTCGTTATCTTATCTACCGTTATCTCTGTCTAGACACGAGAAGCCAGCGTCTGCCCATCTAGCGGTCCCACTTCCAGTTTCTTAGGTTAGGTTAGGTTAAGTTACGTTAGGTTAGGTTAGGTTAGGTTACATTCCTATCCTAACCAAACTTACCACCTACCTTGTACCCTGTACCTATTGATGCCTCCGTCTGGCCGCTGCGGCGGCGGCGTTGGAGTTGCCAAGTGCCCGGTGCAACCGGGACACTATATTTATGATTTGATGATAGATGGTTGATGGTAGAATTGATGGAATCCGGTTGTTAATGATGGTTGACATGTTACCAAAATCAAGCTTGAAAAACAAACCTGAAACAGTGGTATACGTATAACGGAAAAGATCCTTTGCTTCTGGGGGCCCCTAAAAGAAAAAGTTATCATGGTCTCGGGCTTAGGTCTTACCATGAGACCTACGGTAATAGCTTCTTCCCTATAGGGGAAATTCGCTAAAATAAAAACAACTGTGCAGGACGTAGAGTAGTTTTTCACTTAAATAATGTTAAAATATAATCTGTTACTATTTAAAACCAAATTATCAAGGGGTTTGGATCGTTAAAATGGAAACCCATTATAAAATTACATCTTAATGGCAATAAATCAGATTAGTATTTGAAAATGTATGAGCCAGGAAGACATGAAATATTTATGGACGATATAACCCTGTATATTTCTCCTTTGTAGAAAATATCTCCACTTGGACCAAAGAGGATATCGGCGAATTGCTGAGAAGCTGTGATGTTGACCAATAAATCATTCATCGCATTAAACAACCCTCTTTTACATACAATTCCTCAGGTTTAAATTATGTTAATGATTTCTTTCCTCTTAAGTTTTACCAATCTCTTTTTTTAGTCAACAACTTTTAAACAGGACATCGCTATAAACCTAATAATAATATGATTAAATTTAATAATTCTGATTAGAGGCTTTTGACTTTAATAAAGAAAAATTCACCATGTTTTATTTTATGTATTTTTAAATTTATTTATTTACTTGCAGGTAACAGGTTTAAACCCAATTACAATAATGAAGAACAAATGGATATTACATATATAAATTCTGGTGACAATGTCCACATCTTGAAAAAATTAATGTCCACTACATGCATTGTATTACAATTACCGGTTCACAATACACATTATACGGTAAAAACATAAGTAGACTAACATTCTCAAATATAAATATACATAAACATAAATTTTTAAAGAATCAAGCAGAGTACGAATGAAATGATCATGACACAGCAGAAACGCTCGCAACATAAGTTAATACAAATTTCTTGAGACGCAACCTCAGCCTATCTATCACGACAGGTTCGCGCGGGACAAGGATATTTTTGGTTATTTCTCGAATGATAGTAAAGAAGATAAAGATTTTTTTTGGTGCGTCAAGACTATCACTAACGATATCCACAGAATCTGGAAATTCATAACACTGTCTCATTATTCCTAACAATGGCGAGAAGTGGTGAATATTGGTACGAGAGAACCAACATTGTTAATTCCAATAATTTCTCTAATATTATAAATTCGAACATGTTTTAAACACACGTTGTTATCCTGCTACCTTGTTTAATACATTAACATGATGGTCACAAGCAATATTCCCTATTTTAGTCACAAGGAATATTACTTTTTTCATAAAAAATATCAAGATTGTAGTTCCTCTCCAAAATATGACATCTTTCTCAAACAAACTTCCAATAATCTTAGATGATTAACAGGAACCAGTGGTATTTTCAACTGAGGAAAGGTTTTTGTAAAACGTCAAATGTGAAGACCTAATAGATTACATCAGTTTAATTGATCATTAACTCATAATTTTCATGACAAACTCACCTGCTCTGAAACCTTTAATAGAAATTTTACAAATAAATGTTACAAATATACCGATTACCAACTTTTAAGTACGTAATTTTGATTTTCTTACTTCTATTTTGTTTTTCAACGTTCTACGAAAATATAATATATCAGTGAATATAAATTACTATTACCAGGGTGAAATGTACAAATTGGTTTTGCTTTCAGTTTGGACTGGCCTAGAAAATCAATAAGAAATAAATAAAATTTCATAATAAAACAGTTTACCAAGATGAGACGTTTTGTAATCTCCGCTAACTTCTGTGACTGGAAACCTAAGAAAACTGTATTTAAATGTACACAGGTAATTGTTTAACGATGTCGTCTCTCTAGATTAAATGATCGTGTCATTTTCGGATTTAATTAATTTGAAGCAAATAGTTTATCTTTAAATTGACAAAAAGTTTTTAGTTATTGAGTTTTATAAAATTATTATATCAATTACTTCAACCATAATAGATATTTATTTAATAATTTTTAATTTAAGGTTAGGTTTAAAAATAAATAATTTTCTGCAAGAAAAAATATCTTTGTTGCAGCAGACATTATCCCAAGCGTTTTACAAATGCTGAAAAGCTCTTAAAATAGCAAGATATAACACATTTATTTCCTTCGTAAGACTAACATGCAAATTGGCACGGTATGTAGGCTTGCTTTTGCAAGTAGTGAAAATTGGGAGATTTTAAATCCAAATCAAGCAAACTATAAGAAGCCATCCATCAAGTTTAATCAAGATATATCAATAAAAGTAAGAAAGATATAACAGTATTGATATCAGATAGTCCCTGTAATGATAACAAGGGGAATAGCATGAACGTTGGCTGCTATTAAAATCCAAAAAAGGGGGATTTTTGTACTGCGTCTCAAATACAACAACATGCTACGTTTTGTTATGAATTGTTGAGAACTAAGCAAAATCTAGAATTAAACTTACTCAATTTACCATGGAAATTTGTTTTACTTTGTTTACCGCTTTCAATGTCTTGGCAACTAATGGACTATAATAATGATTCAAAATATGTGATTTTTTCGAGCTGAATTCAATTGTTTCTTCCACATTCATATTCAACGGCTGGGTTTTGAACTCGACCGAGCGATTACAACTTCACGTCACTATTAAGTTTTATTGTGATCGGCCCATTTTTGCAGGCGCTCCTGTGTTAACAGGCATACATACCGGTATTGACCGTTTTGTACCTATTTGAATCAACTTACATTTTCTATTATCAGTCAACGTGGGTTTTTTTCACTCAGCCCCTTCAAGATTTAATTTTTAGCAAAATTAATTAAATATTATTTTATGTTTTTTGCGTGTGGACCAAGCACATTTTTATTGAAGCACTTATGTACAGTACTTATAGAAACAGTTTTGACATATTGCGCGGTAAACTCGAATATCGGTGAGTGGTTTTACATGTCAGTGGTGAACCAGTGCTCCACTTAACACCTGCCTTCAGGAAGATCGAAACACCTTCCCATTAGTGTGACAGCTTGATAAATGTTACAGACATCCCAGAGTTAGATTTTACTTTTGTAAAGTGTTTCACTTTAACTTGTTTGCTAATTCAGCATATTATTATGAATAGCAGGCGGGCCAATAATATTAACCAAATAATCAACTCAAAACATGAAATTAAATGGATTAAACTTCTAGAATCAAATAAATAATGAACCAAACATACAATTTATGACTCATAAAGATAAATTATACAAATATTCAATTATAATGGCTTATAACATTCTCAAAACATGACAAGTAAAACGGGGTATTAACCACTTAATGTTTTATTTAAAATATTATTTTAAGGTCAGTAAGATGACTAACTGGATCACGGCAACTTTAATATACCAAAGACATACCAAAGGACCAAGTTCCAAAATGTGTCATAAAAATTAATGCTCGACCTAAAAATGGAAATATGTTCATAACTATGCATGAAGACTATAATTCCAAGTTTTAAACCTAAGATTTAAATGACCACTGAACCAGAAATAGAAATCGTTTATTTAGTTATACTAGTTTAATGCAAGGTGTAATACTGACTCACTTGCAGTTGAAGCGATAAGAGTAACTACAGGACATTACACTTAGTATTAAACTAACGACTGCAGCAAAGACAGAGATTACAATAACGGCTCCTGTAGGACGGATTGTAACTAAGGGAGAGGACCGAGATAGGCGGGTCTCAGGGCGGGGATTACAAGTTTCAACATCTCCAAGACGACAGTAGTTAGTTACTTCTAGATTACAGGTCTAATCAAACTACAAGCTTTCTAAAAATGTATTCTATTTCTTACCATAACTAATGATTTTATAGCCTTAATGACGTTCCAAAACCACCTTGCTTGACATTATTTATACTTTTACTGATATTCTTTTAAATATGTTTTATAGAATTGTAATTTCACCAGCATGAGTCTCCAAAAGTGAACACCAACAAGAACCATGAGGAAAACTTTCGTTAGAAATTCTGTTTGCAGCGATACAAAAGCACCGCAACTTTATGAATACTTCGTAAGGCGTAGCAGCTTTGGTTTGTTAGCGGATGAATATTGTTGATATAAGAGTTTAATATATGAGTGATAAATCTATGTTCTTTACCATTGAGGTAGTGTAAACAATAACTAGGATTAAGAACGATTAATAACTACTAGAGATCGCCAGTGGTCAAAAATTCGACCAATTTTCAAAGTGACAAATAGGGATAGCTAATTTTATAAATAATCCCCGCATAAACCAATGCGTTTCTAAATACATTTCATATAGTACATATTTTCCATGTAAACACATAATATAAGCAAACTGGGGCCCAAAAACAAAAGAGAAAGACTCAGTCCTTGACTAATTATTTTACTTCATTTCTGGCTTATACTCGTAGCATGGTTTTAGTAATTAGTATTTTATTAAGATAATGACTATTTTAATAAGATTTCATGAATTTTTTTTAAGAAAAATTATTGAATCAGAGGAAAGTAAAACTTCAGTCATCAAATCAGTTTATCCTGTACACCCCTTAACACAGTTCTCTCCCTCCCTCCATTAATTCCTCACTCTCTACTTCCGACCTTCTTTCCACTTTTCCCTCCTTTTCTCCTTCATTCTCTTCTTACCATCTCTCCTCCCTTCTTTCCTACCATTTGGAACTTTTTCCCTCCTTCCCTCTCTTCCTATTATTATCACTAAAATGTAATATATATTTTATGTATTTTACGCACTATCCACCAATAAAAACAAAATTTGAATATAATGTGTCCATTTATACTCTAGTTGCCAGCCCGGTGACAGGATTTTCGGCCCCTGTGCAATTGAGAAACCCGCCTTTTTTTACTCATCTCGATTCTGGGCCCCATTTTTACTAATCTCGCGTGGATCCGGGCCCCCTGTGAGTCCAGGCCCCTGTCATTTGTTCCCCCCCCCCCATCGCCGGCCCTGCCTGTTGCATGTCAGTTAGTACATTGGATGGTAGAAAATTAACTTAATGTACTTTTTTCTTCCCTTTTTATCTGAAAATTTTTATCTCTTAATCTTATTTAAGCAAGTAAACTTTATTTTTCCATATATATGTAAAATGGAACACATTTTTGTATGGTATCCCTAATATTCTCTGAGTAGTCCTGATTTCAATCAAATTCTATATTTTCACTCCATGCCCCAATTAACTGTGGCTTAATGTTTCTACATCAAATCTTTACTCTTCGAAAAAATAGCATGTGATAACAGCTACATATATATGATGCTAACTTTGTATATATTTGGTTGTTATAATATCACCAAAACAGCAACTCATAAGGCTAATGTTAATTTTTTTGAAATTTTAAATTGAATTTTCTACATTTCTAAAAGACTAATATAAATTTCACTGGAATTCTGCACATCTACAGGAAAATACAATTCTATTGATGTGCTTAGATTTTTGCTACGTTGCACACAGGCTGAGAAAAAAGGAGTACAAAAACCTTATGGAAAAAATGCTTGTCTATTAATATAAAGATTGTACGTTTACCAGAGGCTACATATAAATTTTAGTAAGAAGTAGCAGTTTTAAAATAAAGGATCATCATGAAATGTTGCAGAAATAAATATAAAAATCATACCTCAGAAAATTATTGAAACATCGAAACGAATGTTAATATGTAAAATTCACTGTATTGAAAAGTGTTTTCCATTTAATTTTTCTACGTGCAATATTTACGATTTATTTCCCTTATTTTTTATGTTAAAGTTTTGGTCATTGAAATGCTTGTATTTATGCCTCCCTTCTAAAATATAATCATTCATGCTCTTTAGCACCCTGCCGTAATTAAATCGACTACTAATTCATAACTTCGATTTCTTGAAACTGAGGTATAAGTTGTATGCTCAAGAAAATAACAACGGAAACAGGTGAACTTTATATGTCTCAGAACAATATAATTAAAAGTTAAGACTCTATGAGTTAAAGTTTGATTGCGTTTTTATGGTTTGGCTAGATACTACATGGCAATAACTTGCGAGCCATAAAATCCAAACAGTGAAGTCTTGCGACGCTTTTTACTGTGAGGAACAACGTATTCATTAAAGGACGCAGTTCGCATGCTGCATTTACTTTATGCACTGTCGCTATGACGCGTGGCGCTTGGAGCTTGCATTGTTTAAATTAAACCAACTATATTTGTTAAATAAGTTATGAACTTTATTAATAATAAACTTAAAATTAGTAACAAGACAAAAGACATTGATGAAAATGACACAGGCATGGGTTGTAAAAGTAATGTTATTCAAATTAGTAAGATAGTTAGTTTATTTTACCATAACTACCATACTATAACACCCATCATTTGGAAAATTTTCCTAGACTGACTGATATATATATATAATCTTTTGGAGCAAAAATTTCCATTACGTAATTATTGGTGATCTCTAGTATTAACATATTCGGTAAGCGCAGATGCTCTATTCACCATGGTCGCAGACTTTATGCACAGATATATTACTTATTATTTTAAGGCCCAGCTCTGTCAGTTTTTAGTGCGGTTAGAAGGAGTCGAAGATTTGACCAAGCAACAATAGGGGAAGCGCTGCACCATCGGCGTTTGGGTGTAGCGCCAACTTCAACATATATCCTACAAATAATTCAGCTTTAAATTTGGCCAATAAAATCATATTTTATCTTGGACCTAACAAGCAAGACAAAGCAATATATTCACGGGCTGCCCTATGAACGTGAAAGACATATGGTAAAGACTCCAGGAGAAATATATTGTTATTAATAAAGTTATAGCATTATGGCCTGTGGAGCCAGAGTTTTTGACATCAACGGGAAACCTTTTTTGATTTAATAATAGGCTTTTGGGTAAAAAATGTAGCCACAAACGGAGGTTTCCATTACAACTACCCTCTGTTTGGCGAATATATATTTTTGATCCAGCTTGAGCTGCAGACAAATAACTCTTCCGGTCCCTTGATGGCGTCACGATTCCTGCAAATTTTTGTTTGAAATTTCACGGCTTTGCCGGGGATATTTTATACATCGATGGATAAAAGGTGCTGCAATCTTTGGTTGCCCTTTAGAACGTTTTCAAATCATGTACATATGTTTAGTTGTAAACAAACTGGGTTTGTTCAAATGTATCAGATAGCGCAACTATTCCAAAAGTAAAGGAAATGTAGGTTATGTCAAAATACATTTAATCTGTCACTTCATACGTTAAAATCCGAACAGGTGTTACTGAGTTATGAGAGTGAAGAATTTCCATAGCGCATAAATTATTGATCATTCAATTTATTACATAAAATAATCGACAGTTTTAATTATTTCTTAGAGGCTTATGCCCCTAAAAGCCACTAGTAAAAAGGATAAATCCATAATTCCCTTAGTTTTTTTAATGAATGAATTTTTGTTTAGTATTGTATCAATAATAAACGTCTAACAGGTGGAAGACACGACACCACATCGTGCGGCGGGAATTTCCCCAAGGTGGTGTAGCTCTTTGTCTAGTTAGTCGCTTTATTAATTAACGTATGCTTTTAAAATGTGAATATATTAACAACTTTACTTTTGATTAGTAAACTACATCAAAGAGAACTTTGTGATTCCCCCCCCCCCTCTAAAAAAAGAGATTGAGTAAATACCTTTTTAGAAATTGTTAAAAGCAGTTTTCTGGAATGTAACATTACTGGGATCTGATTAAGATTTTAACTTTCGAGGGGAAGATTGAAAAATCAAAAGGAAAACATATCTGAAACCAAGTGGCCACTCAGTGGATATAAGTCGTGTTTTTCATACAGCTTGAACTTATATTTATATAATATGGAATAGATACCAGAATACCTAGTACAGTAACAGATTTCTTACCTTTCGCATTATCACAAGTTTAATGATGAACTTGTGTATGGTATTATTATTTTTTGTTTGAAATGTTTTTGTATGATACTTACAGTTAAAGCATTTTAGATACGCTAATAAATAGGGTATGCAACTTAAAATCATAATAAAAATCAGTTCGTTTTCTTAACTGTCGCTGCCAACATGAAATATTTTATAGTATGAAAACAAAATAACTTTAATTTTTAGAATATGTTCGTTTTTGATTAAATTAGTTTTATGTTGCATATAAATTTTAAACGAATTGTCTTATGTGAATTAATTTTATTTAGCATTAATTTTTAATAGCTTTACAAAAAAGAACAAATCAAAAAAGGAGCAAATAGAAGTTCATTTCATCCGTCAAATAATAAAAGCCCTATTGTAATATACATTTGACATTTAAAAAATAATTTTTAAACGGTTTAACATTTTAAAAAGGAATGGTCGGAAAAGAAATCCACAGCCCTGGTAAAAAAAACACGTCTTATCTGTGCCTAAATCCACACGTTTTACATTCGCTCTGTAAGTGAAAAGTTTGATTTCGTTGAAATATATGCAGCTTTTGTAAAAGTTACAGAAACGTAGCTTAGCGGCACAGCTGAGCAAGCCGTGTCCATTGGTTTAAAACTGTTTCGTCTTAAATTACGTCAATTTTAGTAATCATAAAAATAAAATCATTTATGAAATATTTTTTATAAGTAAGTATGGATGGTACACAGGTTTGCACAGAAACAAGCAGTCAAAACTCTACCTATTGTTAATGCAAAACTATCATGATTTATTATAGAATGTATAGTCATGTCTTGATTAATTACGATTTAATAAATAATAAAATTTAGTTTACACAACTCAATGTTTACTGCGGTTGAGTGGTTGGAAAACAATTGCGCCAAACTATACTTTTCATCAGTTACATAATAACGGACAATATGAAAATTTAATTTAACTCGTTCATAATAATACGACATATATTAAGTTTGTTTTGAAAACAATTACTCTCCATGAAGAAATACATATTTCTTTTAAGAGTAAATCTTTTAAGAGACTAGTTAAACAAATTATTCAAAATCAATAATTTGGTTAGTTTTAAGGATCACGAGAGCTCGTTGGCTGGCGAGGCCGCATTATTTTACAACTCTGGAGCCAAAGTTCCAAACTTGTGTCAAAATCACGTCGCAGGCACTTTTAGGGCAGATGGTTTGCCGTAATTAATGCTGACTTTAATCTGCACACTCCTTCCCATAGCTAATATCGTCAACCATTGACATTTACCTAAGTTGTTAGACAATAATAAAAAGAATGACTTTTTCATTTAAAAATTGAAGAGTAATCAAACTATTATTTATTTCAAAATTTAATATAATGTTGAAACCATGCTTAAAACTAAGACCCTGACCACCTTTCTTCAGAAAAGCTACCAAAAGATATGTCAGGGAGCTGATAAATTGAACTGAGATTAAATGTAGTAAGTCTACTGACTTGCCGTATTTAACCTCAACCTCATTTTATTTGATTTCTTATTCAGTCAAAATAATTTGAATTACAAAACAATCCATGTTCGGAAATATTATTGCATGATGTTAAAAGCTCATAATTAAAAGTTTAATTTAATGAAATCATGAAGATTTTACATAATCATGATGTCTATAAATCATACGTACACGCCCATACGATACATAACATTAATCAATTAATTTATAAGAGTAACCTAAAAGGACATATAATATTGGTATGTGACTGAATAGTGATCCCTGAGGGACACCATTACTAACATTACAAACCCTATTACTAATTTTGCAAGCTGTTAATCGGGGTGGTCATAATCGCATTAATACTCAAACTCAACTCAAATTCGTTTATTCCACAAAGAAGTTACATGATTACAAAAAGTTGTAAAACATAATACAATAATAAACACTAAAACTAATACAATGGTGTGGAATGTGCCTACATAGGTAAAAACCTGTGCGTAGGCACGAGTCGTTAAGTATATTAGTGGTTAACATTTCTAACTTTAAAACAAAAGAAAACACAAAACTTGGCTAAGTATTTATAACAGCAACAACAAAAAAAGAAAAAAAAATCCCTTAGAAGAATCTAAAATCGATGAAATACAGCAGATATTGCCGACCCGATAACACTGACGGAGAAAGCCACCGTGGGAAGTTAGTGTTTATCAGTAAGGTTTCAGTCTCAATGTCTTGTCTGTATACAAAGCACTGTGAGCCTCATGACTCCAAAGGATCATTTCAATAGCCAAGGACTTTATAGAGAAGTAAGTACAAGGCTAGCATGAATTTAGTTGGTACGAGGTGGCATTATATTAGAAGAAATGAGATGGAAAAATCTTAACATTCTGTGGAAATAAACTGCATATAGTGCAAATTTGTACATCACAGCCCAGTGCCTAAATACAGAAAATGTACGTCTACCCAGAGGACCATTGGACTGGCAAAATCTTGAAGAAGCGGACTACATTGTTTATTTATATTTTAACGATCATAAAACGTAGATTTTACTATGTAAGGGTCCGATTTGTGTTTTAACGTCCGATTTAAGTGTTTTTTCTTATGACTGTAATTTTTAAGTGCGTGTGTTGTCTTTGACTTAGGAGTCTGCGAACAGAGGTAATCTTAGTGGGAGAAGCCCATTGAAAAATAGTTAGGATTAAACACCTTCAAAAATGTTATTTAAGAACTAATTGATAATCTCTATGCATTGTTTTGTAAATAATGAGACTGAAATTGTTTAAAATTGAAAAAATTATAATTTTTTAAATATTGACAATATTTGTATTTAAAGATTCAGTAATAGTCAAAATCAGTTCCTTGTACAATGGAACCAATAACATTTTCTAAATGATAAGAAAGGATTTAAATTATGATAAATTTAATTTTCATTACATCAAGATTTCTTTATATTTATTTCAAAGAGCAACTTACATACAACCTTAAAGCTTACGCAAACTTTGTAAATGTACAAGATTGCGGAACTCCGTGCACTGAATATTAAATACATAAATTTTAGAGGAGAAAAGCAGTTGTGACTGTTTATTTTATGTAATAAACAAGTGCTCTTGTTTTCTAGTATATATATATATATATATATATATATAAACACACACACACAAACACTTATTGTGCTGACATTTTCAGCTATGAATATTAAAAAAAGCGTATTGAGCCAATTTCGCTAGACTTTTTTCCATGCAAATAAATTTAATTAAAGTTTTTACTTTTTTAGTACAGTTCTTCGAAACTGAATAATATATGGTTCATGTATTTTCCAAAATCTTTTGAAAATACCTTGATTTAACCTTTGTTTTACAAGTGGTAGAGAATTATCTTGAGGAATCGCTCCGAGAAACTCTAGATCTCATTCACCCAAATCTGATGATGGATTTGCGCACAGCCTTACTTCATTAGTGTGTCATTGTCTAATTAGTCACGACAATGGTTTGAGTGTTCAACTTGTCAATTGGGAAGTTTCGTATTCTGTTTTGTTGAGCAGTTTATATTCTTTACTTTACATTTTTTCCTTGAGAAAGTGGCAAAAGTATAACATGTTTATAGCATAGCAGACTTTTGCTAATTTTTTACATTGTATTTTGTTATTGCCATATGTTTATAAATTATCATTTTATAAAATATAAATAGTTCATGTGATCCACTTAAGTATAAAAGATATGTGGTTCCCTCAAATTTGTAGCCTGTCCTTAGCAACCGCCTTATACACAAATAAGGGATCCCAATCCAGGTTTTCAATCATGAACCTCAGTTTTAAATGTTACCGTAATACTAATACTAAAGCACTATACCAAGAGGAATGGACTATTAATTATACAGTTAAGACGATTCCTAACAATAGTATGGTTACTATCTGAGAACACAAATCAAAATGTATTAATTGTGGTATGAAAAACTCTCATGGTAATTAATAGTTATTATTGTGTTGAGAGAGTAAAGTACAACATTGTTTCACGAGTAAAACTTTTTGTCCCCAAGCTTGCTAGGGCGAAAATTTTTACGAGGGATACAATATGCTTTAATACTCTCGAAATACACACAACATTTTTCCCCCACTCGCAATAACAAGTGCCCAATCTTTAAACATTTATTTAATTTACTTAACAAACAACGTCCTTTCGTTTCGATCTGATATTATTGCTTGCAACCATTCATACACCAGCGATCAGCTGATTGTTGCAACATTCTTACACGCTTAATTCGTAAACGTTCTTACAGCTGATTGTTGTCAATGTTATTCTTTTGTGATTACTCCTGCCAAATCACCTTTTAGCGCCTGAAATCTGTTGAATCTCAACATATTTGCATGTTTGCGTACAAATTTTAAAGCGCTCGATTTTTAAATTATTGATTTCAATGTTATTCTTACGGATTTACATTGACTAACGCCGGGAGGCAAAGTAATCAGTTTGCTCACACTGGGAGAAAAACATTATTTTACTCACTCATTATAAAGAGTGAAAAACGTCGAAAATTGCAGGTGGGGGAAAAGATTTTTCACTTTTGCGGGTTTTCTGCAGTAATCCGGTCCAAACTGAATTTTAATTGCTTTTCTGTACACAGACACATTTATACAAATTCGTTAATTGTATTTTCGTAGTGAATATTGGAATGAAATTTGAAATCAGTTAAAAATAAGTGTTTATTTTATCTCCGTTATCGGAAATCATTTAAACACGTATTTTATTTAACTGAATACTTTCCTATTTGTACAAAATTTACTCGTTAGTTTGTTTTCATTATCGCAGAATTTTATCTTAGCTTTGTAAAGATTAATAAGAAAATGTTTTATTCTTAATATACTCTCCACAGTTGGCTGGAAGGGATAAGTTAGCAAAATAATAGGAATATTTGAACTTCATATTACTACCAATAGCTGAATTTGTCAACCTTAATCAACACTGATCTAAACTGAAACTTATCAGTGATAATCATAGCTAATTAAGAGCTAATGCCTTTCAAATTACATAATTTAAAATGAGATTTCTTACTTTAAATAACAACGAATTAAATTACGTTTAAAGATAGTCAATATATTTCTAGAAATGGCGTAAAATATAAATCTTTCCCGACCCACAAAGTCTGTAAAACATTAAACAAACCACAAGTCAATTTCAATTGTTGATTGTAATGCGAAAACTGCAAACTTCAATTAACCAGAGAAAAAGTTTGGAATACCGAAAATACCGATAGTTTGTTTTTAGTAGTAATAGATAAATCAAGTAATATGTTTCTTATAAAATAAACAGTTTTTTACTGTTCTGACGATCCTATTCATTAAAGTGGTCTAAAATTTATTGTGTAACGGCTTATGAAATGGATCAACTAATAAAATATCGTAAAAACCTTAAATCTTAAAATCAAATCTAAAATCCAACTGCTTATAAGAGGTGTTTATTTCATTTGAATAATGTTATTGTATTTTTTTAATACGTTTAGAGCAAAAATATTTAAAAAAATTTTACACTTACGTTACAAAACACCACTCTAAATTTCTTATGTCACATTAGTACTGTATAAACTTTTGTTGATAGATAATTAGTTATAATTAAATATCATATTAAACTTTATACTCTCCCCCGACGCCGGCGGTGAACAGCAGTGTTCGACAACGAGCAGCCAGCGCAGTGAAGTAGCAGCACTATCGGCAAAGCGGTGATTTCCCTGCGGTAATGTTCATCATCGCCATGATGTAGCTAGGCGCTGCATCGATCAGATCCACTGCAGCAGCTCCTCAGAAAATCATGACAATGCTCTTTCTTGTAACATGGATTATGAATGTCATTCCAAACTAGTTCTTCTGGATTTTCAACTCCTTCTTATAATCGGTATAGGAAATATATCAAATAAAATCTTTGATAATACAAAGACCGATGTTTGTTTTAATAAATAACAAGGATGAGTATTTTCCTTAAGTGTATGAAAAAATTTTTAAAAACAAATGTTGTATACATTCAATGTCACCAGGATTTGCCGGCCCTTAACCGTGGATTTTTTTTCGATTGCAGTTCCAGTAAACCTACTACCTGACTGGTAAGTAAAAATAAGTTTTACGTAATTGTATTAGAGGTACAATATTAAAAATTTCAAGGCTTTCCCAACTTTGAAATTTGTTTAATCGACTTAAAAACGAGATCGCTCTTCAAAAACATCTAAAACCTTCATTCGTAAAATTTAAATGAAGATCATTTGTCATGATCATTTGTCATTTGATGATCTAAATGATCATCATTTGTCTAAATGAAGATTATTAAACAGTTTTTTAGCTCATTAGTATTCAATGCTATTATTTGTAATTTGTTTGTTAAATAAAATACTACGATATAATTATTGTACATACAAAAGTAACCTCAACAATACTTTGGATACGTTGGATACTAAAAGAAAAGTGGACAAAGAATCCTTTGGATACTTTGGTTTGGATTTGGTTCATAAAATTCAAGTGAAAGGCATCTAAGTGCACATTGTCTTGCACCTAAGTGGGAGGAAATCGTAAGTGAATTAGTATTCAAATAGACTCCATTAGCGCGACACTCCACGTGAGCTCTAGTGATTGTGTCGCTTCACTTTGCCACCGACATGCTCAGTTTCAGATTACTCTTTATATTAAATTGAAGTCTCTTAATAGCTTGAAAGACAGGATTATCCTGCGTTTTTTTTTTTTTTTGCAAAAGCACTTATTTTACAGTTTTTATATATTTTTTTACGATATTTTGAGTTGTAAGTGCTTCTGAAGTGATATAACTATAGTTTTCCCGTGTTATATTTTATAATTTGTTATTAAACTGGAGATCCTTAAGGGGGGCGGCCTACCTTGACAGAAAAATCTGCGTCACAGTGTGAAATCACATTGTAAATATAGGGCTAAAGCGCGCTGAAGCACGCTTGCAGACGTTTCGTATCAGGACGACAAAAGCTTCATTTTTTAAGATTTCATAAAAATGAGAGTGTGTTACACGTTCTTCAGAATATTTTATAGGTCTCTACATTTTTTATTTTTCTATAAAGCGTTTCTGTCGTTAGTTATGAGACTTTAAAATCTAACAAAAAACTACCTTTTTTTTTGAAAGATTTACACAATTTTTGTAAATAAACGGGGATAAAATCAAAACTTCTAAAAATTTAGCGACCTACAAAAACATATTCTTTTTAAAATGACACAAAAATATTGGAAATCATATGAAAATCCAGCGATCAATGAATAAGATACAAAACCCTGTTTTAGCGCTCGGAACTTGAGGTAGACCGCCCCCTTAATTTAATTTAAAATGATTGTTTAATAATGCTTAAACAATCTTCAAACTTGTCCTCAGCTGGAGTTGTCTTACTGATTCTGAACCACTTTACTTATGTAGCAGTTACTTGCTACTTATTGATTTATAGTTTATTATTTTAAACCCCTTTTTAAAAGTTTAAATGGTCCAACAAAATAAAGGTCCGCTTCTTTGACAATTCATTTTATTTTCATGCACTTAAAAAAAGAAACAAATTATTTTTCTTTTATCTTTAAGTTGGGGGGTGACTGTACTTGTTAAATCCTTTAATTCTTTATTTTATATTTATTATCCAAGATCATGAGCCCTAAAAAAAGAAATAGAATTAATTAATATGCCTGAAGGGCCAAACAAATAACCTAGAAAAACATAAATAAATGAGGCATTTATTGAAATAACATTCGCCAAATAAATTAATATTAAATTTGTAAAAAATTCTAAAAAGGAAAACTTACCCAACGGTTGGGGTAACTGACACTTAGAAACATTTCAAACAATTCACTACAGAGTTACAATGATAAAGAAAGCCAGGACATGCAAAATTCACTATATATACTCAAGGAAACTTGTGTTCTGATTGGCTAAAATTAAAACCAATCAGCTTGCCTCACTTATTCTTACAATATTTGAAATTCTAGTGGAATCATCTAGAATAATATTACTAGTTTTAACATGCTAATTGAGGATATCCTGTAGACTATCAACTTTCTTTAAATTAATAATTTGTTTTACTTGAAATTTAATTTTTTATATAAATAACAAAAATTAAAAAAATATTTTAACTCTAGCATGCTACACTTAAAAATCGGCATTTCCTTGCTCCTTATTAATTGCCTACTTTTAATTTTTTACTTTTCTTATTGTAGTATAGCCAGATGTTTTCACTGTAAATCGTATCTGTTTATAAAGTGTGGGCAATAATGCAATGCAAGTCTTAGAATAGGAATAGTATATTTCTATAGTATAGTAGGAAATATTATTCCATTATTAAAATCCAAACCCTAATTTAGCCGCTAACAAACCAAAGTTACCGCAATGCAAAGTATTCATGAAGTGTGGCGCTTCAGCGACGTTGCAAACAGAATCCCTAATGATAACTTCCTCCGTGTTCTGCACTGTTTTGCACTAGTGATTCGTTATTCTGTCTGATGAGATTTTTGCATAGAATTTGATTTACTGATGAAAAATAAGCTCGTTCATAATACCGTATTCCGGGGGAAATAAATAAGCATCTTTTCAACAGTAATTACTGATTCACAGTATCAAAAAGCTAAGTAGACCTAAGCTTTTTGATAGCTTTTAATGTATAATCGCTATCAAAAACCCATATTTAACCTTTTGTAACTCTGGAACCTATTTCTATTGTAAACTATTTGTGATAAGTTTATACCTCGATAGTGTTACTTTTATCGTGTAATGGTGTTTTTATTGTGAACTAAATATTATTCTCTCACCTAAATCATTAAAGCAGACGGTAGCTTTGAAAATAAAGAAAATAACAATAGAGATATGAGAATATAACTACTCAAGTTTTTCATCTACCCTTTCTGGCTTCTTTTCGGTTGAATTTGACAGTTTTGCTCTTCTTGTATGCTTAGAGTTTTGTTTTCGCCAGTCGGCCCCCGTTAGCTGCGTCGCTGCCACGAGATGCGTTATAATCACCTTCCAACCTACGGGTAATCACAGATTGCCGTCTGGTCCTGCACAACAGATGCTGGCTCTACGACCAAACATTATTTAAATTATTTGTTTTATGGTATTTAAATTATATTAAAACATTATGGTATCCGTTTTAAATTAAGAAATATATATATATATATATATATTCTCATTATTAATTTATAATTCTTTTGAAAAAATTGTAACAATGGTGAATAAAGTTTTTGTTTATTTATTTATTATTTATTATTATTATTATGTTTTGGATTATTACATCTTAAACATTTTGTCAATTAATAAACCATCAGTAATTGGTGAAAATCACTGTATTCAGATTTAGTTGCTGGTTCTACGACCAAGCATTAGTATGGTTTAGCTTATAATATCTTAAACATGTTGTCAATTAATAAGCCATCAGTAAGTGGTGGACATCACTGGATTCAGATTTAGTTAAAATGACTTAAACAGACACTGGTATAGAAAATGGTAACACTAACCTTACATGTTTTACAATAAATTCGACTAAAAGAAACTGGTAAAGTATAAAGAAGGGGGAAAATAGCCTAAATCAGTACAGCCCGAATGAAAATACAGGGCTTGAAACTTTTGATTGCTACTTCAAAATTGTATTAATACTGTAATGTATCAATTTCATTAATAATTCATACTATATGTGTAACCTCATGTATAATCGCACGTGTGTAAGTTTTTCATAAAACCCTTCTATCTTATCGAATTTAACTACGTTTTTGTATTAGTGCCAGAGAGGGTTTCTGTCCTATTCTATTCTTGAATTTCCTTAGGGCCCCTGGTTCTTAAGCAGTAACACCTTATAAAAAATAAACGACATTGAATTGTAAACAGCTGTTGATAGAGGAGGGAAATTATGAATGAGGAACAAGAACAGCAGTTTCCAGCCAGTGTATTAAGTTGAAAATAAAAATGTTACTAACTATTTAATAATGTCTTTAAAACCTACACTACAACTGCGTACTTTTAAAATGTAACTTGTGGAGGTACTCGTTATGTGAAAATATCGGCAAAATGACGTAAAACAACCATGTTTTAAATAAGAGATTTAAACTGTGTTATATAACATAGTTCACTGTAAGTGAGCCTTCAACAAAGTAATAAAAAATAATTGCAGTTAAAACGTTAGGAAATTGAATTCTAAGAATACTAGAAGCTTTTACGTCCTCAAATGAGGATCACCATCACCATAAACAGTTTAAGAGGAAAACAGCTGGTGGAAATAAAATCTTGTTTACTACAGGCGATGTGCAAAGTTCTAAACCGAGAGCATTTTATATATAGGATATTAAACAACATTTAATATATTCTCTGTTTCATGATATTTGAATAGACTGTTTAAGCACACTGAAATTACATTTGAAAGTATAGATATTTAAGTTTACGTAACTGTATTTTTTATTTTGGATATCTCTACGTTTTTACCTATTTACAATTCTTAATTTATTGATAGTGAACTGTTCAGCCCTTTTCCATATAACTACATTAAGTTGAAACATTGTAGTATAGACTTTTTTTATTCAAAGCGTTATGTCGGGATGGCAACTTTCCCTTTCAAACATTCTCAGCATTTTCTTAGGACGGCGATCACTATCGAAGAGGGAATCCTTAGTTTAAGAAGCGAAAACACTCCAAAACCTTTTTGTCTGAAATGTTTGTAACGTCAAGCAGTATTAACGTTTACAGTAACAATGTTTTTCAAATAAAATTATTCAACAAATAAATATATGTTTTCATTATTAGATAAAGCGTTTAAGACAAATCAAACTAAACACAACCAAATATTTAGGTTTTTATTATTTAAAAAACAAAAAATGTACCTTGGTAATTTTTTAATGTTCATTGAAGCTAAAAAATATTCAATGCTACCTAATTAATTGGAACGAATAAACAGTTTTCAAATCAATAATGTTTGTAGTAATTACTTTTATCACGCTTCATTTTACTCGTTACTAATGTTTTCTAAAGTAAATATAATTACTGCTCTTTTATAATGGCTGTTTCATTATTTACATGAACCATGAATGTTATAACATTACATATTATAATTATTTTCATAACATTACGCATTATATTTTTTTACTACCGATATATCAGGATTGAGAAAGTCTGGAGTGAAGATGCCTTATTGAAAAAGAACAGAAGTAATGGGGTTATTCAGGAAAAACAATAGTTTCATAGAATCATTTAGTAATTTTTTGTTTGAAGTAAAGTAGCAGTGCGATTTATCAATCTAATAAAAATGATAGCAATATATTTTTAATGAAATCCTTTCTGATAGGTAAGGTTTCAGCATGATAACGTTACCAGGCTGAATAATACAGCTGTTTTTTCAAGTTGGTAAGGTTTCAGATTGGTAATGTTGGAGGGAGGGTAACGCCCTTCTTTCTCGCCATGGGACGAAAATCTATCAATAGATTGTGAGGCGGGCCTGAGTGGGAAAAGAAGAGGTGTTAGGAAACAATTGTGCCGACTGAAATGAATTTTACAGATATTAATCTCGGACAAGAGAAATCGGGGTAGTTTGATATAAACGATCAAAGGGTATGCTGAGTTTGGTTTTCCTACTATGACCCATTAAAAAGTTAGGTGGGGGCTTTTGCCTAACCCTGTATATATATATAAATTTTTTGCAGATTAGTAACGTTACCATGCTGAAACAATAAAAAGTTTAAATCTTACCAATCATAGGGCCTCCCTTTTATAATTATTTTACCTTAAGAAATATGGTTCAAATACTTAAACAAACCAAATATTTAAATACATATCGGTAGCGAAATCGTATTTATCAATAAATCCTTACAACCATCTTGTTTAAAATTCTTTTAAAACCAATGAGAGAAAATTTAATATAGTTTTATGTTTTTTCGCGTGTGTTCGAAATACATTGTTTACTGAAGCATTTATGCAAGGTACTTAAAGAGGCATTTTGACATATTTCCCCCGTAAACTCGAATATCGGTGAGTGGTTTTACATGTCAGTGGTGAAACAGTGTTCCACTTAAGACCTGCCTTCAGGGAGATCGAAACACCTTCCCATTAGTGTGGCAGCTCTCTAAATGGTTACAGACATTTCAGAGTTAGATTTTACACTTGTAAAGTTGTTAACTTGAAAATTTTTGCTAATTTAGCAAACTATTTTGAATAGTTTAAATTCTGAGCAGTGTTTGCTCATGAGTACAGTTATAATTATTCATAATAACTACTTTTATATACTCTTAATGCAAAACAAAAAGAGATACCAACAGTCCGAATTCCAAACTTAGCCGAAGATATTAACCGAATACATAACTGCGAATTGTCAATGTTTTACCAAATATTTTTTATGGCTAATTGGAAGGAGTGAACCGTTTAAAAAACGATAATGGTTGTAATAATGTATTTGCAGGTCTGTCTTGTATATTGGAGGATTTCCCCTACAGGCAAGAGCCTGTTAGCCCGGGACTATGATTTTACCACACACAACCCCAGTGAACCTTTGCAACATCTAAAGATTATATGTAATCTTAATATACAGTTAATCTTAATATTAATTTATCTTTAATCCTAATATCTCATTATTCATATATGTGTATATGTATATGAATAATTTTAAGGTTCACTTTTAGGACATCTAATATAAAAATTACAGCTAGAAATATGGACCTTCTTCAGAAATGTTATTACAACGCGCGTTTCAGAAATTATTAAATTTTCATGTGTGTACAGAATGTAATTTTAAAATTAAATACTTAAATAAAATATAATTATACAGAAATCATGTTTAAAATTTATAAAAAATTCAAAGTTAAATTAAACTTGTAGATATGAAGAAACTTGTTTTATGAGTATATATTGACCTTGTTTCTTTTTTGCGTCCGTGATTTTTGGTTTGGTTGTTTCCGAAAATTTGGTTTTGCTTCTCAATTTGCATTACAGTAAGTTTGGCTCAGATCTTACATGGTTGTAAATATAAAAATCTTGAAGAACATTAATATTTTCTCCTTTTCAATTATACTTAAAATGTCTATATTTTAAATTAATAGTTTTGTATTTTTGGTCTGTATTAAGAATATGTTCTGAAAAGTATTATTTTGAAATATCAGGATTTTTAATTGAAATTTCGGTCAATCTTAACGAGATATGCTATGTTTCCGTCTTTTCAATAAGAATAAAAAAGAGTATGAATATGCTGGTTTGTTGCAAGTTGCTTGTAAAAATTGGATGGTTATATATCAGGAAATATCAGGATTTTTAATTCAAATTTCGGTCAATCTTAACGAGATATGCTATGTTTCCGTCTTTTCAATAAGAATAAAATAGAGTATGAATATGCTGGTTTGTTGCAAGTTTCTTGTAAAAATTGGATGGTTATAATTCAGTGTCTAGTATATCTGAACTAGAAGATATCGAATACCAAGTTCAATCAAAATATGTTGAGAAATGAGAAAGGTATAGATTTTTCATTTATCATAAGGATAACATGGGGAATAAGTATGTAGGTTTGCTGCCATGGCAACGTAACCATCGCGGATTTTAGGTCATTATAATATAAATCTCAGCTCCTTGAGGCATTATTGAGGTTATATAAATATAAAATACTTTGATAATAAAAAATAAATAAAAAGTGAGATAGAGAATTTGATTTCTTCTCTATAAGGTTAGCATTGGGCATCGTACTGTGTTTACCATTAACGGTAACCAAAGTACTAATAATGGAATAATAGACAAATAGCCTAATAATAATCTATTTTAAGTTTAGTTATATTTTTTATTAGTTTCTCCCTTCATTCATTTAAAAACATTTTTATTATTCATAATACTTTTTAGCGTTGAATCAGCAGTTTTAAATATCCGTGAAAAAAATTGCTGCATACGTCTTTTGCTTAAAACTTTGTTGGGATGAATGTGTAGTGATTACTACACCAGTAATTGACGTATATCGGGAATCCCCCAAAACTCGAACAGACACTAAACTCCCAATCCACTTAGAGAAGCTATTTCCTTCGATACTTCAACAGACTGACGTTCGGAAAATCTAAACCAATATCGTACAAACTACTGTGTACTCACATATATTAATACAAAATAGCCATAAATTTTAGCTCTTGTTGGTAACCACCAACAAGAGCTAAAGTTTTATTCTATAAAAATATAATAAATATTTTATGATTTCTTATTATTTTTTTCTAAAAATATTTATTTATTGATCGCTTGGTAAACCTAACAAGCGATCAATGAATAAATATGTTTAGAAATAGTTAATTTTGAAGTGAGTTGTATAGGATAGTCAAATTTACAGGTTTATCTTTGCAAATAACTTTAATTAGAAACACAGATTTTTTCGAGGAATAAAATTTGAAGAGACACAAGGCTAGAACTCAGGTAAATAGAGCTAGGTAACTTGCTAAACTTACAGCAAGCTCTTCTTCACCATGGTTAAAAATAGAGAAGAAACTCTTGTTTTCGACTATTTTCCACTGAATCAAAGAAAATGTTAGACGGACACTGTTAAAGAGGATTACTGTGAATTTAAAACGTAAACAATAAATGAACCAGTAGCAAAATATACGGAAAAAGCGTTAGTAACAACCATGTAACAACCATAAATTGAAGGGAAATTACCGAAAATCATTCTAAACAAACCTTAGAAAATTCACTACTCAATAATTTTTCCATAAAAGAAAACGATTACGTTATGTTATAAATAACATATTAGTATCAGTTATAAATCTGTTTAGAGCAGTGTTTCTCAACCGGTGGTACGCGTACCACTGGTGGTACGCGAAGGCCTTTCAGGTGGTACGCAAGAGAATAGTAGTACAAAGTAAAATGCTAGGTTTACGAACGCACGCTGTCCCGTCGAACAGTATTAAGTCGCACTTAATGCCTTAACTTTATTAACTTTTTCAGTATCCGTTTTGGTCATAACATTCCCATTTCGTACCACATTTTAGGATCTATTGTTACTCTTTTATTTTAAGAGTAGTTCTTTTTACAAATTATTTTTGTAATATGCTTGAATATAAGATCATTGGTAAAAATTCAGCATATTTAAATATATTTGAATTGTTTATCTATGTTAATTTTTCAATGTAAAATAGGAGGAATATGTAAAGTTCCAAATGACAGACAGAGATTATTTCCCCCGTATACCTAGATATTTTTTACATTACGAAAAAAAAAAAATAAAATTCATTCGTTTTGTTTTCACCAAATTGACTATAAAATTATTGAGCGGAGCTGAGAGGAGCATATAATTTGTCAAAATGTTCTTATAATAAAAATAAGATCTAAAAATATACATTGTCAGGTAAAATAATATAAATTTTATTGTCAAAAACACAACCACCGAAGGGTAAGTATTGGCAGTTTTGGAGGGGATCCATCAGTAGTGGGGGGAGGGAGGGGGGTCCTTGCGATGGTACGCCAAAATATTGAAAATATGGTAGGTGGTATGCAAGCACCAAAAGGTTGGGAAACACTGGTTTAGAGGTTTATATTAGGAATGATTAGCTTTAGTAAATGAAAGAAGATTATTATTAGGCCTAAATATATGAATAACTCATTCTGACAACTATCAATATTAATACTTAATATCATCCCATCGAGCTATTGAAATCCATCGCCAACATTTTGTAAAAAAAAAAATTAATCTTCGTATGAATTTATATCCATAAAACTAATCACTGATTAGCAAAATTAAGGGTTTGTTAGTGTATACAGCATAAAAACATTTAAATAAATGTTTTGTAATATTTTTTAATCGTAGGGATTTGACCTACGAACAGACACAAAGGATGCTTAGCGATATGTTTACCTAGCTGAGTTTAAGAGTTTCTAACTCTTAAGGAAATAATACTCCTCATGATAGTAATTTTGCTGGTATAGATTAGCTGACGACAAAAGGATGAAAATATAGACTCCTGTTCAGCAGAAATATCTTTAACGTTACCAGTTGTAATTAAGGAAATTGCTACCACGAGAGCTGTTGTAGCTACGGTACGTCCAGACGAGTTGAGGAAAGAAAGTTAAAAAAAATTACACTCCAAATAATTTGAAGTTTTTCGTATGACAAGATTTTGTACGTGTCTATTTTTCTCAAAAAAGGAAAAAAAATTAAATCACGCTAAAATGCAGTTTTAGTTTTATTTATTGCTTCGTGTAGTCTTGTCAAAATGGTTTCCTCGCATTTTCCTAAGCGTTAACAGAACCATTTAGGATTACAAATTATACACATATACATAAACCAAATAATTTTATTTGTCTAATGGATATATAGTGGCGAAATTTTTATTTTATTTTATTAAACTATTTCTGTTAAATGTTCAATATTACTCTGGGTTCTTACCAGGATTTCTAGATGAAAGTTCTCACGTTTCATTAGGTTTCCAATTACAAGTAGTGAGCAAAGGTTTCAAATAAATTACCTCAAGTTAAACAGTTCCTTCTTGAAACTTATTTGGTCGACTTTCTTGATTTACTCAGAAACTTTATTTTGAAACTTCAACATTAGCGATTAAAACGGATTAAATGTTGTTTCACAGGTTTAAATTTACTTAAAGCATGCCAAGGAATTATTTTTAACGTGTATTTTTTTAATTGAAATACTTTAGTAGGTAGTTAGTTATATTAGTAACAATAAACATTAAAAACTAACTTGATGTAAATTGTTTTTGGTACAGGTGGAAGGAAACTCGCCATCATTAATAGAAATCAGTCGAGAAGAGGAGTGATGTAACAAGAGAGTTTGAAACCATGATCTATGGATTTTTGAGCAGAATGATTGATGGTCCAGCATCATCAGTAGAATGGCCGATATCCCACCCTTCGATACTTCCCGATATATTGCCCTGAAATGAGAGGTTTACATAAAGACATATCTTAAAAAGTACAATACTTCAAATTGGCATTATTTCAGCATCAATTTTTATACCCCTTGATGATATTAGGCCTCTTTCGGTTTTTATGCAGAATTTAACCGTTGAAAAGGTCTTCCAGCTCAGGGGTGGTTTTGGAATCCAAGCTTACTGAGTTATCACTTACCTCTGAATCATGGTGATGCCAGCGTAAGTATAAATACCTACTCTAAACTCAATAGACGTATAGCTGGATTATTCGAAAAGAGTCTTCCAATAGCTTCTTATAGTCTTATAATAGTCTTAATAGGACTTTTATAAAAGGTACTCCGTCAGAACTTAATTGAAATAATTATTAATATTCTGCGTCCAAAACGAACATACATTCAAAATTTCAAGTCTCAAGGTTATCTGTTTTGGAGGTAAAATCCAGAAATCAATTCCAAATGGTAGAAGCTATTAGCTGGTAGTTACACCAGCAAGTAGAAATAATTATATCGGAACTTATTAACACTAAAGCCAAAATTGTTTTAAGATACAAAACTGGCACTCTCAAATGTTGAATGTTCTAAGAAGAACATAGGAATGTTTTCCTAAAAGTAATTTTTCCAGAATTGGTGTTTTTTGCCTTGTCCGGGAAAACATGAGCCATTGTTAAAATCCACCTGTTAGGTATTTTAAAATAAATTTTCTTCCACCAAATTAGATAAGTATTTCGGAAATGTCAAATGTAAAAGTTGTTGCCAGCGTCCATTTTTCAAAACAATCTTGACAACATATTATGTAAATATTAAAGCAGTATTAAAGACTTATAGCATCTTATTTTCTTCTGTGGCACCTGAATTTTAAAATATTTTTATATTTTTAAAATATATCATTATATCTGAAGAGTGGATCAGGCGTTTCTCTTCAGTACCGATAGGCTTGCAGAGTATTATAAAATAACGCTATAAAATTTATCTTAATCATATTATTTTTAAATATGTCTTTTGGAATCTGAACAATCGTAGATGAAAAAAATGATCTCTCAATGACAATGATAATGATAATGATAATGATGTCTCAATGTAGTAAAAAGGTTCAAAAATAAAAAATTAATTTTTTTTAAATTTTATTATTACTTTTCATTTAAGTATTTACCATTTTAAATCTTTAAGGCAAAATACAATTTGGTGTTATAAATATATAGACAGTTTATAGTCAAGTATTAATGCGGATAAAAGTCAAGCTTAAAACTCTTTACGATTCAGAATGATCTTTAATCAGAAATTCCGTTAATTGCTGGGATAATGAGCGATGTTACAAAGACAATGTGCTGATGCAGCTTGGGCTTTGATATCACGACTGTTTGATGTTGGCAAGTAAGCGTTGTATGATGGCACATATCTGCTCTCTCAGCTAATGCTCAAACGGATCTTTCATCAATTACGTTTTTATTTAATCATATTAGTAGTTAGGGTATTCGTTTGAAACTGTTGTGTACTGCTCTTTTATGCGGTTTTTGACAATTTTTCCTATTAAAAAAACTGTGGTAAGAAACTTCCTTATACTTTCCTACAAAGTTTGAAATTTTAAAATGTTTAAAAATAATAATGATATCATCATTGGAAATACATTCACTACCCATAAACGTAAAATTTTTTTCACCTTTCAGTGGAGGACAGCTGTTACTTCCCAAAAATAAGATCGGGCGCACATTTCATCTAAAGTTTTGTCCTCAGTCAAGACATAATATGTTGCCTTTTGTCCTGTTTGAGGTGTTCTGTCGTGTTGTTGTGAGCCCAGAACTCTGCGGTAAACGCTCATCGCACGACATACATTTTGTGTTCCGATAAAAAGTAGCGACGTGTTCATTATCCTAGCGACGAGGAGCGATGTTGCCCCATGATAGCGCTGTTTCCGGGTAGGGTTACCGCTCCCCACAAGAAAAACCAACAACGACATTTTGTCTTTGGACAAGTTAGTTTTTCATAATGTCGTGTATTAAACACTCGGTCCATTAATTTTAATTATACCAGTAAACCATAATGTTTTATTGTTCAACAAAACGTCTTGTTTTAGACCAAACGTCGTATCCAGTGACCACCCTAACAAGGGACAACTTTGAACAGGTGAGTTCAGCGCACCATGATGAAAATTAATTAATTTGAGTTGGATAAATTCTTATGTATAACGTAAGTTAAAACGATTCAGTTTTCAATCTGTATTTGCTTAAGTTTAAGCATCAGACTATCAGACAAAATGTTACTTGGAAACAAGCAGGGATAACACGAAAGACGCGGAGACAGCTCCCCTGGTGACTGTTACACTAATTACAAAAGTCTTCTGAGATTAGAGCGAAGCATTTCACATGGCTGCAAAGGAGTGAATCTCGTCGCAAAGGACACTTAAATAAGTTTAGCTAGAAAACATATTACATATACAACTTGCTTTTGTGTTTGAGATGTTTTTTTTATTTTAATGCTGGAAATGAAACAACGCATAGTCATAAATAAGTTTTCAGTATTTTATATGTTACAAATAGTGATCTTAAATCAAGTATAACTTTACGTCTTCTTTAACGTGGATAATATTTTCAAATGATGGTTTCAGAAGTTAATTTACTTTGGAGAAATTCACAAAAATATAAAGATAGCACTTACCCACCATTAGCCCTAATATGTATTATTATTTGAAATAAAGGTAATCTAAATTAGAGCCCCTTTTCCGTGAAATCGTGTAAGTAAATGTTTTGTTTTTATGGAAGAATATAAATACATTTTCAGAGCTCTTGGATATAAAAAATGTCGATTCCTGACATATTTATCATGTCAACTTTTCCCCAGATATCTTAGGTGTTAGCTTTGATATAACATACCAAACCCAACCCTTAAAAACGTATTTGAGAATGTAGCTGAGAAGGTGTACACTTCTTACCAATACTGTTTTGTATTTTTATACAGTTTATAAATTTTAGACATCACCATGTTTGTAAAGATCGATACGATACAAACTATTTCCAAAGCGATAGTTTTTTCAAATGTGTTCATGAACACTTTAACTCCTCAATCTATTTAAGGATCTTACAACTAAAGTATACTTTACGTGTAACACAATGAATCCTCTGTCATCTAAAAGCCGATAAAACTTGTAATCCCCGCCCTGAGACCCGCCTATCTCGGTCCTCTCCCTTAGTTACAATCCGTCCTTCAGGAGCAGTTATTGTAATCTCTGTCTTTGCTGCAGTCGTTAGTATAATATCGAGTTTAATGTCCGTAGTTGCTCTTAATCTCTCGCTTATAAAATTGGTTAAAAGTTTTAGTTCGACTTTAAGTGTCCAACTTACATTTCAGTTAGAGCTATCTATTAATCGGACTTAATTTCAAGTAGGTTTAGGTAATGTTAAGAGGCCATAGTGACGTGAATTAAAGCGACAACCAATTATGATTGCCTTTAATAAACAGTATCAGGAGTTTAACCTTTTCACTAAATAAATAGGGCTGTTAGGGCTATGCAATAAGCTTAATACAAATTCCTTGCCTGTTCCACTTTTAAAGGCATATGCTTGCTTAATTTTTTATGTTTCATTGCTTCTTTTACATCTTAAGGATACCATGATTATGAAATGCTGCTTTAACCGATTTTTAAATTTGAAGCTGTCTGCTCAAATTTTCGGATATTTTTTTAATGTAAAACACCTATTGTTAAACACTGTGATTTTGGATTGGAATGACTCGGCACAAACCTCAGTGTTGTGTTACGTATTTTCAGCTAAATACGTGGAGCTTCTCCGCAAAATTTTAAGCAATTCACCGGTTAAAACTCAAGCTGGAATCTTTCTAAGGTTAAAAGTTTCAGATTTTTACTGAAACTGTTATAAGCTGACTTGCCCTGCATCTGCTCAAATTCTTACCTTAAATTATTATAAACTCAGAGGCAATTGTGTGGTCATAATATAAGTAGTCCTCTGTACTCATCGTTCGAAGCTACAATAAAATAGTGATCTTTCAGTTTTTAACTAGTTCAACAAAATGCAAATTAAGAATACATTAAGGCTGCTCAACAATAACTCAACAATATTCAGGCATTGGTAAGATCAACATCAAACGAATATCTGGCGATAGGAAAATAAATAAACCCAGTAGCGGCCTTAGCAATGTCTCAATTTCAGAAATTGCTTAGAACCGTGAGAAACGGCTGAGCGATTAAACTATAAATTATGCTGGGTGTAAATAAAAAACGTCTTGCAACACTCAAAAACTTTAGAGTTTAACCAAATGAATAGGGCTATTAGGGCATTGCAATTAAATTGATGAAAATTCCTTTCCTGTTGCACTTCTAAAAGTATGCGCTTGCTTAATAATTTTTTATGTTTCATTGCTTCTTTAACATCTTACAATCACAACTAAAATGTCTTGAAAAATCCCACTCATTTTTGAGTGTTGTAAGACGTTTTTTTATTTACAACCAGTGAATTCAACAACACGTATCATGCTAATCAAGAAATTATTAATATATAATGATAAAAATGAGTTTGGTTCACATTGCACGAACATATAAACGTAGGAATTAACAGGTGTTAGCCTAAATAATTTACCCTGTTTTTCTAAAGGAACGACTGGGAGGAGAGGCCACGTATCTTTTTTTAAATTTGTATTGTTGCAGAAAACTAAAACACAAAGTTGAACAGTTCCAGTAAACTTTATTCTAGTATTAATTTAAGTTGGCAAAAGTTGGACTTTTAACTAATATTTATCACAAGTTATATTAAAAAATAAACAAACACTAAGAAACTTTTATTTTTTTATTTTCGATTTGGGATAACTCTGCTCAGTTGACTTTCTTGGGAGCAATAGCCTATATTAAAAATGAAGATGTAAATAACAAGGTGTGAGTGTTCAGTAGATACACAAATAACTTAAATAAATAACTTTCACTAAAAAAAAAATAAAAAAACAGATGAGTTCAGGATCGTAGATAATTTGTTGCTTCTTCGACTCAAGTTCATGTCGTTTTTCAGGTTCCGTGAACACCCTGTATACGTAAACTGTAAGGTGTTGTAGTTTTTTATTTTAAAACTTTAAAGTTGTTTGGCTGTAAAACAAATAACTTAGTTATTCGTTGATGTTTGAGGTCGTTATCATTGGATGGCAGAGCCTGCACAGTCAACCATATCTCATGTCAAAGTTTATCTTCATCTAAGAAAATCCGACCTACTGCTATTCAAAGCGGTCGCGACGCCTTAGTTCGATGTCTGGGCCCGCCGTGAGTAGTCAGTTCGACTCGATGGGTCGTCTGATTTGCTTGGTTGTGTATGCATCGTTGGTCACGACCAGTTTGTGTAACAACTCTTTAGGTATGTTTATTGCTTGGTTAGGTGTGCTAAACATAAGTTTTACATTTTAAGTATTTTTTTAAAGAAAATTTTTAGGGGTGTGCGAGTAGTGATTTTTTAAGTTAAATCGAGTCAGGACTTAAAATATACTCGCGAGTTTCGAGTTTTTTTCGAGTATTTTTCAAAACTTCTATTTGAGTCAAGTAGTATAAACTTGTCTTGAAATAGCTCGGATAATCGATTACTCGCACGCCCTTAAAAATTCAAATGATATTAATTTACATAGAATGGAAATATTAACTTCTGATTTCCGATGATTTCGATAGGCGAATGATCTCAGTTTGACGACTAATTTTATGCATATACTATTTTAACATAAAGTCCTTATAGAAGAAAACCTTCAGATAAATATATTTAAAATTACTCCCAGATAAAATATTTTGATTAAAATGTATCTTAATTATATCATGAGAAATTCAAATACCTCTACCCAAAGTTAGTTTGATAATATATTGTGGGAGTTATAAAATGAATATTTTATCATCCATAAGGACAAAATTGACAAAGAAGCAGTTAACAATTGAAATAATCAACATTACAACAAATAAACAGCAATTTTTACATCCCCTTTCCTTTCCAACTATTTAGGTTTGGTAGTTATAATTTATGACTGTATCAACTTTTTTCTTCTGATTGACTGTCCAGTGCCTCTCTTATATGTGAAAATAAATAAACTGAAAATTACCATCAAAACGAAATGGAAGGGTTTCTATTATCCAACCAAGTGGGAATATCTAAAGATTAATCATTGTTCAGACAAATACAGGAAGTAAACGGTCTATGGTGTTATAATTATCCATTACATGTTCCTTGTTCACCTCTTGAATTAATGAAATTAATTGAAAAAGGTTATACTCGAATATTTTAAAGCTGTCTTCAGTTCAGTGTTCATAGGATTTAGAGTTCTGAGTACGTGACAGATACGACTCAGTTTGCTGCATAGTCGTAAAATGTGTGTAGGCTATGATAACCTAAAGTCCACAGAAAGGCCCAGACATTTGACAGAGAAGTACCTTCTTTAATATTAAAGATATGTACTTTTAATAATGGTAATCGTACTTAAAAGAGCGATAGAGCTATAATTGTTAAAGTCACTTTTGTTTCCTTTCTTAAAAAAGGACTGTCTTAGAGGCATTGTGTACAGTAGGAAAAATGCCAGAAGTCAGTGAAATATTTAGAAGATATGGAAGAGGATCGAGAGCTCAACAGACCACCAACAGATATTAAAATTTGTTGGGTTTTTCCTAAATTGTTAAGAACCTACCTCCCACCTGGCACAAATTTGGAGATTCATTTTTCTGTGCTGGCTAGTGTCTTATCAATATTATAAAGTTAACTTTATAAAACCGCACTATTTGTTTTGCATGAACGCTCAACACAGAGATCGGTCATGTTAAAAAAAGAGTAGCCTACATCTTATTTTCCTTCAAGATCTGTTGTGAAACTCCTGATTATAGCTTTCATTTACAGATATTCCAGAATGCGTGGTGAACGACGACTGCGCCGTGGACAGAGTGTGCGCCAGGCAGCGGTGTGTGGACCCGTGCGCGGCGGTGTGTGGGCCCCACACAGTGTGTCACGTGACCAGTCACGTGGCGATGTGCGCCTGCGCTCCGGGCTACACGGGCCACCCCGCACTAGGCTGTTCACCCTCTCGTGAGTGTGATTATAATGTTGCAAAGTCTACGATTAGCTTAAATTGTGAATACAATTTTTATTTTTAGTGCACATGCGACGATTTTGTCACAAACATTGACATTAAACACCCCGTATTAATTTTCTCATTGAGTAAGTTATATGTAATAATCAGAGTTTTATGATTATAAACAAATCAGATAAAGGCACATTATTTCTTATTCATATAATTTTTCTTTATTCTTTTGCCTATATGTACTAACCGAACTTCATGTATGATTTAATTTAGTTATTGAAGTAAATTAAGTCATATATAAAGTTCTTTAACTTAATTTAGTTGATGAAGTAATTTAATGATTTAGTAAAACGATTTAGTATTACTTTTCCAATTTTGTGTACGCAAAGCCAACACAATTACTTCCAGAATTATTCCTATGGAAATTAATTGTGCATACTCTCTTATTGATAGACGATGGCAATACTGCTGGCTTATTTAGTGAGTGTGTAAAGTAAAGCCCCTCCCCTTAAATAACATTTGTTTAGAAAAGAACCAATCAGAGAAAAGGCAGTCCATATGTTTCCAGTGATGGTTCACAGCCTTTCAACCTTGCGATTTGAAATTAAATAATACAAACCATGTAATATGAACAATAATTAAAGCATATATCGATACCTTTATTTGTCTTATTAACTATTTATTTAATGTTTGCAAAGCTCGCCTGCATTTTAAGTTCACTGCAAAGAAACATAACCATGATTGGCTTTGTCAACAGTCAACGAGTTCCAGCTCCAGTTTATACTTAAGCTCTTCAGAGTTCTGTAGCAATAACAACAGATACTCATGTGATACAGCCTGTCAATATTACAACTGGTGCAGAAGACGGGGCTTTACTTTACACTCTCATTGAATGAAGTATAGGCTCCTTTCAAATCAATTATTTAAGGAGTTAAAATTTGCTTAGTACACAGATTTTCTGCAACGGGGGTGTTAGCAAACTCCTGGCTGCAAAACAGCATAACTTTGTTTTGAATTGACATGGAAAAATATAAGTATTTCAACAAAAAAATGTTATAATACTAGTTTGAAGCTATTTTACAAAGTATATTATGACTTCTGAAGCACTAGTATTGACCTAGCTAGAACAGCAAACCCTTTTGACAGAAAATAGCAATGGCTGACAAAAAAACAACATGTTTTTTGTTTATTTTAATAATCTTAGTCATAACGTGTCGACAGCAAATGTTCCCGATCACTCGGGCTGCTGGTTCCATGACCAGTGCCCCAGCTCCAAGGCCTGTGTCCAGGGCTCGTGTGTCGACCCTTGTGATGGTCTCTGTGGGGACAACACCACCTTTACATCACATTGTGTTCACAGCAGATGTTCCTGAACACTCGGGCTGCTGGTTCCATGACCAGTGCCCCAGCTCCAAGGCCTGTGTCCAGGGCTCGTGTGTCGACCCTTGTGATGGTCTCTGTGGGGACAACACCACCTTTACATCACATTGTGTTCACAGCAGATGTTCCTGAACACTCGGGCTGCTGGTTCCATGACCAGTGCCCCAGCTCCAAGGCCTGTGTCCAGGGCTCGTGTGTCGACCCTTGTGATGGTCTCTGTGGGGACAACACCACCTTTACATCACATTGTGTTCACAGCAGATGTTCCTGAACACTCGGGCTGCAGGTTCCATGACCAGTGCCCCAGCTCCAAGGCCTGTGTCCAGGGCTCGTGTGTCGACCCTTGTGATGGTCTCTGTGGGGACAACACCACCTGCACTGTTCACCAACATATCCCTGCCTGCGCCTGCAAGGATGAGTACGCGGGCAATCCCTTCCAAGGATGTGTTCCACGAGGTTAGACGTTTTCCATAGCGATACACAGGTTATTTTACATATAAAAGCATGATTTTAATTTAATTCTTGTCGATTGAATGAATGAATGAATGAATGAAAATAATATTCTTTATTCATCACCAAAAATCATTACATAACATAACATACAAACTTCTTTCACTGTACATACAGAGGTTACAAGATAGTGCAAAGTAAAAAATTCTTAAATCTAAATACTATCAAAATATAGCTAAATAACCTTACATAAACTTGTACATTGTTATGAATTTATATTTGAAAAGAGATATACAGGAATACAATTGGCAATGAATAAATTAGGGGCCTCCTAGGCAATGCCAGTAATGAGGCTTACATCACAATAAACTAAAATACAAAAACTTTGCTACTAACTGATTATGTTACATTAATACATAGCTTATTAAAATATAAGTCAATAAATAGATTTTTACATGGCAAGTCCTTTCTCGCACAAGAACAAACTGAGTTAATGCAGTCCATATCATACTTTATTAATACAGTATATTTAAATGATAATCTGAAACAAGTAATCAATGTTTACTTTAGATAACAACCAGGATTTTATATTTTTATAGTACTGTGCATGTGAATTTTTATTAACAATATGACAGGAGGTGTTAGAACTTTGCTTAGCTTTGTGAGAGCTTCGGGATCTAATCAAAGGCTGTTCATTTTAAAAATTACTATATAATTTTAAAACCAAAACCTAAGTACAAAACCCTTTTAGAATAGAAATTAATTTAACAATGGGGTGATGACCAGTAAGGAAAAACTAAAATCTGACTTATTCAAAAATTACATTATTTTTACTTTAGGAAGTTCATACTGTGGAGTGTTCAATTAACTTTCAATGAATCAAAAAGGTTTGTTAAGAAAATTTACTCTTATTCAAATCTCCTTCAAAAGGAAGGGGACCTTTGTTTCTATAATTTTGGAAAAAACATTATCTTTGAATGAGCAAGCAGGTGACTATGACTAGGTTAATACAATTTAAAATAAAGAATTACATACATCGGATGAAGCACTTGACACACACACTAAATAATTTACTCTGCCATGATTGACAACAGGTCTTTAAAAAAAACACTATACATTCACTACACTCGCGGACCGACGCGGCGACTTATCGCGGACGACCCGTGAGACTTTTCTTGAGGTTCCTAGGAGACTGATCCCCCTAGGCTTTTTCGTGATGTCCCAGTTTCTCCCCCACTAACCGAAGGTGACCAATCAGATCAATTATGAGTAATTTAGCGTGTATATGATTGGTTGAGACAGTCCACGCGGACTTGATGTACAACTGTCAATTTTTGCATGGTTTACAGTAGTTAGCAAAAGTTCTCTGTCTCTCTCTCTCTCTTCAGTCAGCCGAAGCAAAGTCGGCAAGTCCAATGTTCAATAAACTAGGACAAGGGCCAGATGAATTTAGAATTAATTTGAAAAATAAAACTTGTAATGTTGTTACAGAGGTAAGATTAAAAACGCGTGGAGCAATAAAATTGAAAAACTGTCTATATAAAGTAGGTTTAGGGCGTGGGATGGGCGCTGTATTGCAGTTTCTAAGGTTGTACCTATAATTACGATCTATGGAGTGTTCAGTAGAAATTATTTTATAAAATATATTTAGAATCTTAAAAATGTAAAAGTGTCTTAGTGGAAGAATTCTTAAATTACTAAACAAAGGCCAGGAGTGCTCAGATCTATTCTTTTTTGAAATAACTCGAATTATGTTTTTTTTGTAGTGTGGCAAGAGGTTTGATTGTTGAAAAGTAGACTCCACCCCAACAGCTTAACCCATATCCCAGTCTAGAACTAACCAAAGCGTGATAAACGTAGAGAAGAACTTTTTGTGGACAAAGGTTCTTAAGTAAATACAATTTACGCAAGGCACCAACTAATTCCCTACGAAGCTTTGAAACATGCCCTTTCCAAGAAAGATTACAATTTATTACTAAATTGTAATCTTTCTTCAAATTCAAAAGTAAAATAACAACAACAGATATTTTATTGACATAGACAACTACAATGTGAGTCAATGTTTAAAATACATTAATTTTTAAATTCAAGAGTGGTCTGACTTATTTTATATTCGTTTCTTTATGTTTAGCCTTACTCCAATACTAAGCACACCTATCACTAAAAATCGACTAAAAATTGAAATTAGTAATGACTGTCACAAATCCTCGGTAAGTTATGTGCTTTTTTACTCTAACAACTAACTGTTGGATGAAAATATTTTACCATATAAAATTAATTGCAGATAAAAAATCATACAATCAAATCGGTCATAAAATTTATGATAAAGCCTCTTATTTTGTATACTATTTATAACCCTCCAAACTTTTTCATGTTTTACTTTTTTTAGGTTCTAAATTTGTCTATCTCACAGGTGCAAGGTGTTTTTTAAGCAAAGCCCATTTCTAAGATTGAGTAATGCACATATAAAGTTGAAATTAGTATTGTTTTGTTGAACTTCACATTTTATACAACCTATCATACAAGTTTGATCACATCTAGCCTACATTATGTATTCAAGCAATCTGCTATTGACATTAATACAAATTTGTGCTCTCCCCATCAAATTCCTGAACTCGTCTTGCAAAGTACCTCTTTGAATTTCTTGTATTAAATTTGTTATGCTTGTTTGGAAGTGCTGAATATCCTGTGAAATGTTATCGTAGACCTTACTTTTTATGTATCCCCAAAGAAAATAATATAGTGGGGTCAAATTCGGGGATCTTGGGGGAATAATCCTTCACTATTCACCCAATAAGTTTTTGGGTCGCGTTAAAAAAACACCAAGTATTATTTCTTGAACTTTTATATATTTTTCTTAGTTTTTTATAGTCATTTTTAATTAAGTTAATATATATTTCAAATATAATATATTGTATTTTTATTTTAGTTGCATATTGTAAACCGACAATATTCTAAGATAAAAAAAGTCTTTATACAGTATAGACAGATTTTTTCCTAGGATTTAAAATACCTCTTTTTACATTCTTAATATATTTATTTATTTTCAAAATCTTTACTTTATCTCAAGTATTCAAAGCCTCTTGGTCGAATTTTCGACCATAAGTTTGTACTAGAGTTCCAGCCAGCACCAATATCACTCTGGACCAGACAACATTCCGCGAAGACAGCGATATCTCAATACCATGCGACGTTGACGGCTCCCCGCCGCCCTACGTCACGTGGTACAAGGACGGACAACAGCTCTTCTCCAACGACAAGACACAAATCTCAGGTGGGCCAAACACAATTTTCATCGTTTTTTTATTTTCAGCATTTAGCCGATCCTGAACATTCTGCTTTATCCACCAGATGGTTGCTGAGCATGTAAAATTATAAACAGACATTTAATTGATGCCCTTGTTCAGGTATTCATCCTGGTTACATACCTCTATAGCTTTGAAGCATCATTTATACGTCTTGCTCATCATGTTCCATATTTGTGAGACTCTATGTTATACTATGAATTTAGCGTGTATAGCAATGACGTTAAGGATTTTTAGCCCAGGCAACGAAATGGTATAAGTGGAAAATTTTAGAACACAATTTTTGACTTTTGAGCTTTGTTTTGACTAGTTAGGAGGTGAACATACTATATCAATAGTCGCCGTCCGCAGCCCGGCGACTATTGAGTCAAAAGCTGCCAAGCTGCAAACTCAAAAATCGTGTTCGAAAATTTTCCCTCTGTACCATTCCGTTGCCTGGAATAAAATCCTCAACGCCAATGCTGCTAAGCATACATGCTAAAATTCGTAATATAACAATATTATATAACATATTAATTGGTTTTCCTGAATATCTTGAAAACTATAATTGTTTTGTATTCCTTATTAACTTGTAAGATTAAAGAAAATTAGATTTCCAGTAAAAAAGTATGTAATATGTCTATTTTGGTCCAACCATTTACAAGGTAAGCACTAATTTTACTAATATTCAAACAAATACCCCTTCCATAAGAAATTTAAATTTGTGTGTAAAATTTAATCCCAATGGAGCATCGCTTTTTCGGCTAAAGGAAAATAAACAACATTTAGGAAATATAGAAAAATTCCAGTAATTTGATTCCTCAATCAAAAAAATTGGTCTAAAAGAAGGGTGGGTGAGCTCCCAAAAAAGTTGTAATAATCACATATTTGTAATAATTCCTTGAAAAATATATTTTTTATGAGGTCACCAATCCTTTGTTTTGGACTATTTTTTATGATTGAGGTGTCAAATTACTTGGAATTTCGTCACTATTTCATGATGTGATTTATTTGCCTTTAAGGTGAAAAAGCATTGCCCCATTGAGTTTCTAAATTACACATAAATTTACATGTATTTCTTTGTGAAGGAATATTTGTTCAAATATTAATAAAATGTTTGCTTATCTTGTAAATTCTTGGACCGAAATAAACATATTATATACTTCTCTTACACGAAATTTAATTTTCTCTAATTTTCCAATTCAATAGAGAATACTGAAAGTTGATAGTTCTCAACATATATAGGAAAAACCTAAAAATAATACCTTCAGAACCTCCTCCCTCCCCCCACTCAAGGTCTACGGACGGGGACTTTTGAGATTTTTACCTCCTAACTAGTCCAAATAAAGCTGCAAAGTCAAAAATTGTGTTCTATGCATTTCCCTCTATATCTTTTTTTGAGCATTCGTTGCTGGGACTTTTTAAGCAATCGTGATTATCCAGTGTAATTGTAATGAACAGGGAACAACAGCCTGACAATTGTGCAGGCGAGTATCAACGACACAGGTGTCTACAGATGCGAGGCGGCCAACCAGTTCAGCTCCTCATACAGCGAAGTTATGGTCACTTTCCCGAGTAAGTAACAATGACGTGATCAATACAAATGACGTGACCTTCAATAACAAAAGCCTTTTTCGCAATAAAAATTAAAACATGTAAATTGTACTATTCTTTAATGGATAGAGATGGTTCATAACTGACTTTTATAAGATGATCGCAAATCTCTAAAATTTGTTGATAGCTAGCTTTTATTTTCAGGTGCAGTAAGTGAAAAATGTTTAAAAAAGGACACACAGCGACATTTTATAATTGGCAAATAACGAATGAGATTTAAATTGGGATTTGACTAGTAAAAAAGTATAAGCCCATTCATATTTTACATAATAGTCGCAAGTTATTTATTTATTGACTCAGCTAAAGAACATAAAATAAGCAAGGTTCAGAGATATTATATTACTATACTCTAGTTATATACTCTTGTATTAACTTATGTAATATGCAACTTACATTACCACAAAAATATCTTTGCAAACCTTTTGGTAGGTTATTTAGTCTTGAAGTATTTGTTTTACAAACCATCGAACTCTTTGCAGCATAAAAAAGTAATCCAAACGAATTGTATACATTAACTGATTATGTTCATGGGAATCTTCGCAGATTGCTCGGACAACCCGTTCCTTGCCAACTGCTCCTTCGTGACACGTGGTAGGTGGTGCAAACACAGGTACTACGGAAGTTTCTGCTGCAAGTCGTGTCTGCTGGATGGGCAATCCTTGAGTTTTATACCTTTTATACCCTCGGCTATAAAAGATGTTTCAGAATTGGAACTGGAAGTTAGAAAATTATAAGTGAACAGGTGATACAAGTAGTATGCAACAAAACCTTCACGTAGGCAGTTGGGTCTTAACATCTCAAAAAAATCAGTTATATCAACCATAATTTGTTATATGTACTCAATTAGTTTGAATTACTTTTGTTAACTGATTTTGTTCATGGGAATCTATGCAGACTGCACGGACAACCCTTACTTCTACGGCTGCTTCAACGTGACACGTGCTGGGGCTTGCACAGACAAGAACTATGGAAGGTACTGCTGTAAGTCGTGTCTGCTAGATGGGCAGCCTTTAAGTCTTATAGCCTCAGGTACATTAGGTACTTTAAACCTGAAACTGGAAAAAAAATTAATGAGCAATAAAAGTGGCTAAAGTAGGTAAATATATCTACTTTTAATACTTTTTACTTTTGTAAATAAAAAAAAACTTTACTTCAGCAGTAAGTCTGTTTGACATTCTAAGGCACATGAGTAAGCTAGAGTTAGGCAGGCAAAAGAAGGCATATGTAACTTTATATACAACCCTTGTTCTATTAAATTTTATCTTTAGATTTTGGGGTTTACACTGACTGTGAAAAATAAAATAACATAATTCAAGTTTAGTTTAAAGTTGCAAAAAATACAATATTGAATTATTGTTTTTTTTTTTTTGTAAATATACAGCAATTCTTATGTGTTTATATGTGAAAGTTTTAGGTAAAAGGTATCATCATAATTAGATCAATTAAGACATTTGCTGACGTATGATAAATAAATACTGTAATGCAATACCCATACTTACTGCTTTTGACAGCTCTAGCTTTCTAATGTTAATTTATTATTGGCGCCCTAAGTCTCTGTGAAATTAAGAATAAGAATTATGACGAATGAAACAATAGTTGATGTGTACTGATAATACAAAGAGTAATAAATTTAACTTAAAAAGAAACTTTTTCAAAATGTATAACGCAGGAAAAAAGATCCATGAAACTCGAACTTAGTTTGAAGCACTGTCATCCCTAACAACAACCCCTCTCCAAACGCACGGTATAAAAATAAAGATGAATGACGAAACAGTGACGCAAGACAAAAATTGCACGTAGCGTTATTTATCGTACATTTGAAAACAAATTTATTTGAAGCTCTTAGTGAAGTTTGAGCGGACATTTTTAACTTGCCGATTGAGCGAAGTGTAAAGATTTGATTAGGGGATTTGATTATGACAAATTGTCATACAAATTGTAAACAACGTGACTTAAGTACACAATCCACGTGTCACGTGGCATGTTCCTTGATTTATGCTTTTGTTTCTTTTTGGGTTGATAGTAGGCCTAAGTCATTAATGTGTATTTTATAGTATTGTATTGCTATGTATTCTATTCTATTATATTATATTGAATTGTATTGTATTGCATTAAATTGCATTGTATTATTTTATTATATTGTATTGTTTTATTTTAAATCAAACCCAAAACAAATCTTTGAATGGTTGCAATGTCCTTAAACTATATGATATCAAAAAGTATTAAGAGTAGTTAGTGTATTTGATTTAACGTGTTTATTAACCTTGTAATGTTACAATTTATTTATTTATTTATCAAGGGGCAACCGTTTTACAACAATTCATAGTATACATTTTTTCTACATCAACAGTAGTGATATCAGGTACAAAGACAAATTACTGTTGCATTATATTACCAAACTAAATAAAATTACAAAAGAATATTTCAATGAGTAAACGTCACTACCTATCTATAAAACATGCTTGATTTATAACAAACAAAAATTATCATACCTACATATATAACCTGAACAAGTGTTACTGTAAAACAATATTACGCTAGTTAACTGTAACGTGCACAGATACTTCCAATAACGGTGACAGGTGAGAGCCATTATTGGCGTCCCCAACACATTTCTGACTTGGCAAAACAAAAACGTGATCAGTACAAAAAATAATAATAATTAAAAAATCAACATGTGCGATCGTTCAAGGAAGTCACAAGACAATGGCACTTAAAACCAATGAGCACATAAACGAACAAACAAAACGGGATCCTTTAAAAGCATCCCCAAGAATATGCAATAACAGCAATAAAACTGATGGAAATGAACAAGCAATGACTGATGAACATATATGAAGAACAAATGTCAGACTAACATTGCTGTTGTAAGTATAGCGATTGATTTACTATATGTATTTAACCAGCAGAGTAGGGATTAAGAATCCCTACTCTTTCTGTTCTCTCTTTCTGTTCACTTTTTACGCTGCCAAGTTCATGTAGTAAATTAGCCGCCATACTTAAAGCATTGTTAGTCGCACAAATAAATATAACCGTGCAAGTGAACATATAAGTAGCCGCTGACATTGACTTAGTATCACACCTTTAAAATCACACATTGATATCACTTAGGACCTAGTGACCATTCTTAAGTCGTCGTCTAGTCCTAACTTGATTTAGGTGTTATTTAAGTAGTTTTAGGGGGGGTAATCGCTTCAAAATACAACTGCTTAAATGCCCCCGTTACAGCAGACCTGCATACTCACCGATTGTGCTGAAATTTATTCAACACAAAGGCAGATTTTGTGCCCGAATTCGGCAAAAAATATTGACATAACCATGTTTTGAAAATCATTTTAATCAGACTTCACTACGTGGCCGCCAAACGTGACATTGTTTACTAATATCTTTGAGAATTCCATCCCTTAGGCTTTCGAATTTTCATGTTTAATTTTACATAAAAAGATAAACATACAAAATTGAAGTGTTGACGTCCAATGTCATGAAGCACTTCCCTTACAGGTCGATCTTTTAGAAATTAAGTTTTAAAGATAGCTTACCAAATCCAGACTTTTCAGCGCCCCTTTAGTAAACTATCTACATCATTTAGCATGTATCGTTAAAACCAGAAGCGGTACAACTCCTCCAATAAGAAAACTTACGCTAGAGTAAACTCAAGATTCAAAAAAGTTTTAGTAACTCTTGTTGAAGGTTGACAATCTATGTTAATGAGATTTAAAGAGATATTCAAATGCAAGTGTAAGAGACGTCTGAAAAAGGTTATAAATGAAGTTCAACAAATAAATTGGGAAATTAAAAGATTTTTAAGTACTTCAATTTTTTTAACAACAGCAAAAAGATAGTAATTTTGCTATAAAGGCTATTTATTTGACGTAAAACAATCGTAACTGGAGAACTGAAGTGAAATTGTTAATTTTCTAAAGAAATTATTACTTTGATACTTATAACTCAAATGTATTGCAAAAATACTTCAAAGACAACAAAGATGCAGAAAGCTACACAGAATGGTTTGGTGTCAGTAAAAAATAACAAAAAAATACCATTCCGAAATCCAAGAACTCCATCAGTGTGAGCTTCTTTCAAGTTGTTTGTAAAACGCTGTTAATTAAAATGATCGTAATAATTTATTACATAAATATGTTTACTCTACCCATATGTGTTTTAGAATCGCATTTTCTTAATTATGTGAAGCATATTTTTTGTAGTGAAACAAGTTCCAAATTTGCGATTACAATTGTTAAAAGATAGTTTTATAAAATTCATTTCCTAATTACTATACTTCAAGCAGAAAACTAAATATGTCTAGGAATCAGTTGGCTTGTCAGAACAAATCCAATTCTTGAGTTACTTTTCCAATAAGGAATCTCTGCTCCAGACTTTCTCAATCTTGATATATCAGTTATTTTCAGGAATAGAATAATAATAATATGATGTTTTGACATTCATGGTTTCTGTTTATTGTGAAACCCATTTAAAACACTGGTAATTCTATTTACCTTCAAAAGTGGTATTAATAAAAGTAGATCTTGCAAAGTCTTTACTATAAACATTATTGTTTAAACTGTTCATTCGTTTAAAGTAGTGATAGATAAGTTATTGTCTTCGATGGAAAAAAAACAATACTAAGGATACAATTAGTTTTGAAATAGCTATAACTAACTTGCATTGAAAATGAATATTTTATCTAAGCTTAAACGCTTTATCTAATAATTGAAACTAATATCTGAAAAATAAATGTATTTTAATAACATTATTTTTTTTTTATATTATGAACGTTAATAATGTTTGACTTTATAAACTTGCAAAACTTAGGTTTTGCAGTTTCTTTGGTTTGTCATCCAAAGATGCCCACTTCGATCCTGAACGCTGACCTAAAATATACTGAGAAATTGTGCGAATGAATTAAGTTGCCATATCTACATTGCCCTGTGAATAAAAGTGGCTATATAACTAAGTTTATACGTAAGATAATTATAAGAAAAAAGTTTGGTAATTTCTCTATCAATATTTAAAAACTGGAAATTGGTAAAAAAATAGAAACATACTAAATTCAAAGTACAATTACGTAAGCCTCCATACGTAAATTTTGGAATACAATAATCTGAATAATTCCGAATTGCGAATAATTTTCGAAGAGTTCCGAATAATTCCCGAATTCCATTGTGTTCAAACAATTTATTCAAATATTCTAAGACAAAGAACGTGTTGAAAAGTTTATATCCCATATAAACAATGCTATCATCGCTTAGAACCTTTCACATTGCCTGTAGTGAACAGGATTTTATTTCCGTCAACTGTTTTACTCTTAAACTGTTTATGCTGATGGTGATCCTCATTTGAGAACGTAAAGGCTGCTCGTATTCTAAGATTTACATTTCCTAATGTTTTAGCTTCAATCCGTTTCGTTACCTTGTTCTAGGCTCATTAAAAGTGAAGTCTATTATAGGCCTGTTCTTTTTAAAATCTTCATTCAACATATTCTTCGAATTATGTATTTAATTAAATTAAAAATATGTTGTAAAACACAGTTTACAGCTGTGATTCAAACATGGCTGTTTGACATTCTTTGACCGATATTTTATGTAGCGATCACCTACGCCAGTTTAAGTTTAACAATACGCAGTTAGTTCCGATTTTTAGGACATTACTTAAATAGCAAATGGAATTTGTATTTTAAACTTAATTCAATACCTGAAAACGTCTTTCCTTGTTTTTCCTCTATAAGTTTTTTATCCACAGCTGTTTACACTGCTGATGGTTTATGAATTGATAAAATGTTTGTGAGATAAGAAATAATATAATAATGCTTGGTTGTAGAGCCAGCATCTGTCGGCTAATCGGTACTCCCAGGTTGGTAGGCTATGCTAGCTTACGAGAAAAGAAAAACTATCACATTTCACAGTAAAGAAACCAGATACAAACAGATACAAAATTTAATAGTTTTATTCTCATAGTCCTACAACGATCAATTTTGATTTTCAATGTTACCTTCTACTTGAATGATTTAGGATAGGATAAGAATATTTAGCTCATGATTAAAATACTATACCCTAAAAATATAAACTTGTCACCAATGTTTCACCACAACAATAGGTTCCAGCGGTACATAAGGTTGAATATAGATTTTTAATAGCTTTTAATGTAATTTTTTTGTTTCAGTGAATCAGTAGGCCTAACTATTGATGAAAAAAGTTGTTTTTATTTTTTTCCAAAATTGTATTTTACTTATGAACTTATCTTTCATTTGTAAATCACATCGTGAGCAAAAATCCCATCAGACAGAATAACGAATCATATACAGTGCAAAACAGTGCAGAACACGGAGGAAGTTATCATTAGGGATTCTGTTTGCAACGTCACTGAAGCGCCACACTTCATGAATACTTTGCATTGCGGTAACTTTGGTTTGTTAGCGGCTAAATTACTGTTTGGATTTTAATAATGGTATGACGTTGTGAAAATATCCCATTCTTATTCTCATGTTTGCATAGTGGGTTTTTGTTAACAGTTATGTTTTGCAATAAGTTTAAAATAAATAGCTACATCAAAATACATCAGAATAAAAATAAAAATTAGATATTAATAAAATTACTCATCGTTAGTAAAATCACTAATAATAAGTATGGAGTTAGAAAATCTCGATCTTAATACAAGTAGTTCAGAATCAGTAATACATCTAAGTTTCAGGTTAATTTTTCTAATTGTGAAATGTTAAGTCGCATGTTACTCATCATCACACAATCAGAAAAGGAGTGTTGAAATAATCCTTCCGCAGCAATTTTCAAACGATTTAAGGATTTGCAGTTCAATAAAACCTAATAGGAGCGTTCAGGAATATTACTACTATATACTCGTAACAGTAGAATCATTTACGACTCAAGACAACTGAAGAAAATCATCAAAAGGCCGCGAAATAAGTACTGCTACAACTTTCAGGATAGTCCAATAACTCTGTAAAGTGACTTTGGTAAAGAGTAATCTGAAACTGAGCATGTCGATGGCGGAGCGAAGCGATACAATCACTAGAGCTCACGTGGAGTGTCGCGCTAATGGAGTCTGATGTACTTGAATACTAATTCACTTACGATTTCCTCTCACTTAGGTGCAAGACAATGTGCACTTAGATGCCTTCACATGAATTGTATGTCCTATTAAGGATACTTATATATCTAATATTAATCTTTTATTTCTTTTATAACGTTTATATCTTAAACATTTATAAGTTCCAAAACGAATTAATAATCTTAATTTAGATAAATCGTTTATTTCAGACGTATTTTGAAAATCAATTTTGTTAATAGTAAAAGCGATACGATTAAATTAATTGGAGTGAAAAGACTAGAAAATTTTACATTGTATATAGCTGGTACAAGTAAGTAACATTTATTTTTTCGTACCCGTTTTTGACAGATAGAAGGCTGACTAGAAGTGCAAAATCGATTACATATCCGCTTTAAGGCGCTGCGAACTTCGCTAACATCGGTATACAATTTGTTTTCAACATAGTTGCTACATACATGTGAAAACCACAATGAAGGAAATACTTATCCTTACGATGCATTCAAACAAACAGTGGAACTCAATAAACCTCGCACTTCAAACATATCCAAACCAAATTTAATCGTTTTTAACGATACTTTTCGCTACACAGCTGATGAAACAATCACAATTATTTATTTGTTTGTTTAGGAAAAAATTTAAAAAGATAGTTAAAATTTAAATTTTCATAGTAAACATTATTTTTCTATAGTAAACAATCCAACAATGAATTTTTGTAGGTAATAAAAACATATTAAAACAAGTGATTTTATAGTAGTGTAGCGGAAATAATATTCATAATCCATGTTACAAGAAAGAGGAGTGAGTTGCATTGTCATGATTTGCTGAGGAGCTGCTGCAGTAGATCTGATCGATGCAGCGCCTAGCTACATCATGGCGATGATGAACATTACCGCAGGGAAATCACCGCTTTGCCGATAGTGCTGCTACTTCACTGCGCTGGCTGCTCGTTGTCGAACACTGCTGTTCACCGTCGGGGGAGGGAAAGTTTCTTTAGCTACGAGGGAAAGTGTTTATGAACAGCTCGTAAATCTATTAACCAACAAATATTGTACTCTTATGTGACATAAAAAAGTGTAAAGATGTGTCTTATGACGATGAAATAATAGTTTTTTTACAATAAAGTTGACTGATCTTATTTAAATTATTTGAAAAATGTATAAATTAAAGTAATTTTAACAAAAACATCTTTTATGCTTTCAAAACAGCTCTGCAAAATGCTAGATTGTTCTAATTCATGGGACCCTTAAAAAAATCATTTAGATAAAAGGATTGCAAGAATTATAAAAACTGCTTTATTTATTTACGGATACACATTTTTACAAAAAAATGTTACAGACTATGATAATATGACGAAGAAGTAAATGCTTTAAATACATCTAACATGAATGAGGATACAAGGAATATGTTTGCGATCACTGCTATAAAACTCAACCAGCAATAATGAATCTAAAAAAATACAACAGTACAGATAAGATATCAATCTAATGTAAACAACAACAATGTACATACGACAAATTATTTTAATTCAAGCATAATTCTGTACATGGAGGTAACTTCAAAACAAGCAACCGGAAAATTGAAATAAAAATGAAAAGCAACGATAAACAGTAATGATTAGGAACATATTACTTCATTTATTTATCACTACTAAGAAATATCATAAATAATTTCTGTATTCCAGATTTTGCTCTCTATTTGAAGTTTGCAGTTTTCGCTTCACCATCTACAATTCAAATTTAACAGTGGTTTATTTGACGTTGTAAAGACTTTTTGGAAAGAGAAGGATTTACAATATACACTTATTTCTAGAATACTGCAATATTTAATAATTTTAAAAATAATTTTAATTCTTTGAGCCTTTAACGAAATCAACCTATTTTTAAATTATATCATTGAGAAGACATTAGCTCCTAATTAACAATGACTATCACCGGAGCTCTTGTTTTAGCTTAGGCCCTGTGTTTTTTTTTTTTTTTTTTTTTTTTTTTTTTTTTTTTTGGGTAGGAGGTGGAATGCGTTTACGCACACTGAGGGGCTCGTTGTCCCCTCAGTAGTGTCGGACTCCCACGAGCTCGATGTCCCGTGAACTACCGACTAAACCACCTCCCTCGGCACCGAGGACACTAGCCTGGAACTGTTTCACACATTACTTCGGGCTAGGCCTTTGATATTACGCCACTAGGGCAACCTCCTTGGGGAAAAGCTGAGGATTAAGGCCGATCGAGGTCGACCTTTTTCGCCCGAAGAATGGCCTGGACGTAGTGCTTGACACAGTTCCAGTTGCCCTCTCCCTGGAGCATAGCTCCGACGATGTTGTTTGGGCTGACGATCACGCCGATCTCAGATGAAAGCGAGGCTCGGCGGACGTGCCAACGGTCGCACTGAAAGAAAGTGTGCTCGGACGTGTCTGGGATGCCGGGGCAATACAGACAGTCCGGGCTGGCGACTTTGCCCATCCGGTGCAGATAGGCTCGGAAGTACCCGTGCCCAGAAAGAAACTGGGTCACGTAGTAATCGACCTCGCCGTGCTGCCGATCCACCCATGGTCGGAATGGGTGGAATTAGGCCCTGTGTTAATTATAATAATAATAATAATAATAATAATAATAATAATAATAATAATAACTTTATTTGATTTAACAAATTTAAATTTGCATTATCGTTGACAAATTCAATTAATGGAAACAATGTGGAGTTCAAGTATTACTATGCTAACTTACCCAGCCAATTGAAAACAATGTACAAAGGGTAAATAAATTCGTTTTTAATCTTAACAAAGCTGTGATGATATACATTGATGATGACAATCTAAAAGATTAAATTGTTCATATCTAGTAACAATTATAAAAATTTATTCGATCTGACACAATGTAATTGTAATGAAATATAATAGACACTTATGTATGATGATTTCTAAGATCTTTCACAAAATGAACATTTGATTGAAGTATTTGTATAAACGTTGCTAAACATTCCAAAGCAACCAAATTTCAGTCTTGTAAAATTAATACTCTGCGGGACCCTCTCAAAAGTGAAAATTAACTGTAAAATAATTTTAAAAATGTTTTTTCCCCGCCACAATTGCATATTATTTGATGTTCTTAATACTTAATAGTATTACGAGGTAGCCGGTAGGTAATCGCCCAACTAATGCATTAGGCTTGGACAGATTACGTCAATACAGTTACCGTAGGGTATTAGTATTATGGCAACGGCTCCAACTGAGGTTCATTGAATGCCAACCTGGATTGCAAAGCTCTAGATAAGGTGGTCGCTGTGGACTTATTACAATATTGGAGGAACCATAACTCTCTTACCAATGTGGATCAAGAACTGTGTATATTTACAAAGTGGTTATTTATAGAAATATGAATATTGTATATATATATATATATCAGTATTTGAATTGAAAATATCTAAGTAGTTAAACAATGCAGAATACGAAACTTCGCAATTGATGAGTTGAATATTCAAACCATTGTTTCGACTAACTAGAAAATTACACACTAAATAAGCAGAGATGTGCGCAAATCCATCTTTAGTGTCGGGTGGATGGGATCTTGAGTTTCCGACGCGATTCCTCAATATAATTTACAATCACATACCGGGTGTCCCATAATAGTCCCCCCCCCCTAACTTTTTCCTATATTTTTTCAAATATCAATTCCACACCCCCCAAACATTATTGGGTAGTTAATACTTCATTTTTAGGGGGTAGCCAATTTCGGCCGCCATCTTGGTTTCGCCATATTGGATCCAAAATAATTTTTTCAAATGTAAAAGTGGTGTTGTGACCTAATATTTCGAACTAGATTTTTTCACTGATTACAATGCCGCAATCCGTTTTTTAATATCTCCATTGGTTCTCAAGATATGACTACTTTTAATAATTTATTTTTAACCATTTTAAACATTACAAATTTATAAAATAGGCCTATAACCACAAAATAATGCTAGATAGTGACGAATAACAACCATCAGTCAGTGTTGAGCGATTTACACTTAACTTTCACCAATGTAATTTAATTGGCCGCCATCTTGGATCCGCCATTTTGAAATGAGGTAAGTTATTTCAAATATGAAGATGGTATTGTGACCCATGATTTCAAACTAGTTTTTTACGCAAAATTTAATGCTGCAACCCGTTTTTGGTTATACAACTTAGTTTTTGAAAAATTCATATTTTTTGAGATTTTTTTTAGAAAAATGTCAATATCTTGAAAACTAAACACTAGAATAAAAAACGGGTTGCGGCATTTAATTCGGCGTAAAAAAAACTAGTTCGAAATGATGGGTCACAATTCCAACTTCATATTTGAAATAACTTACCTCATTTAAAAATGGCGGATCCAAGATGGCGGCCAAAAAATTAACATTGGTGAAAGTTAAGTGTAAATCGTTCAACAATGACTGATGGTGGTTATTCGTCAGTATCTAGCATTATTTTGTGGTTATGAGTCTATTTTATCAATTTGTAATGTTTAAATTGGTTAAAAATAAATTAATTAAAAGTAGTCATACCTTGAGAACCAATGGAGATATTAAAAAACGGAATGCGGCACTGTAATCAGTAAAAAAATCTAGTTCGAAATATTGAGTCACAACACCACTTTTACATTTGAAAAAATTATTTTGGATCCAATATGGCGGATCCAAGATGGCGGCCAAAATTGGCTACCCCCTAAAAATGAAGTATTAACTACCCAATAATGATTGGGGGTGGTGTGGAATTGATATTTGAAAAATATAGGAAAAAGTTAGGGGGGGGGACTATTATGGGACACCCGGTATATAACCAATGTTTAAACAAAGTAATTTGAAAAGATTTTGAGATGTACAAAAAACATTTTACATATAACAGTCAGTAGGAGAGAACTGTGATAAACAGCGAAAACCGTTATTAAAAATATTATAAACTTAGATAAAATAATTCTGGAGAAATTGGCTCAATACACTTTCATTTAATATTCAAGATGTTAGCATAATACGTATGTTTATAGATTTGAAAACGAGAGCATTGAATATAAACAAAGTCGCAACTGCTTTTCGCTCCTAAAATTTATACATTTAATATTCAGTACACGGAGTTTTGCAATCTCGTAAATTTACAAAGTTTGTGTAAGCGCAAAGGTTGTTCGTAAGATGTAAATGTAATGTATTGAAATATAAAAAATTAAAAATGATACCACAATCTTAATTCTCCCTGATCATCTGGAAAATCATAATGATTCCATTGCACAAAAAAACTGTATTTGAATACCAATAATTATTTACATATAAATATTAATTGATATTTGAAAACTGCCGTTTTTTTTATGTTTTATTTTTAACAAATGTTAAAACATGAATTCCAAAAATAAAACACTGCACAGAGATAAATCACATTATTCCTAAATAACATGGTTTATGAATGTTTAATTCTCCGTATTTTTTATTGGACTTATGCCACTAAGATGATCTCTGGGTTTTATGCAAACTCCGAAATCGAACATGAATTCGGACACACACAAGGACGAATGAAATTCATAAAAAAAAACACTTAAAAATACAAATCGGGAACATAAACAGTAAAATCAACGCTTCTCCGACTTATAAATGAACAAAACATTCTGCTCCCTCAGGATTTTAGCTGTATAGTTTTTCTACTGCGTAGCCGTGTGAAACGACGCACGGCGTCCGGACCAGTCAGGTGATGAGTTTTCTTGGTTATCAGCAAGGGATAGGGGAGAAAGAGGTGCGCTCTTGCCTTCTGTAGCCTTTTTTATTTTTATTTCCATCCACTATTGAGGGAGGGAGGGAGGGGTGTTGCAATGTACATATTTACCCTTTTTACAGTTTATTTCGACAGACATGCAATCTGCCTCCAAGATGTTACGTTCTTTCCAGTTTGTTCATTTAATTATAAACCAACCCTATACAAATAATCAAATTTAATCAAGAATTTTATTTTACTTTTATACAGTCTTTGGTTATTGAAACTACCCCTAGGAGTCGAATGGATCTTACTGCGTTGTAATAATGCGATTATAATTATCCCGATTAACCTCTTGCCAAATTAGTAATAGGGTTTGTAATGTCAGTAATGGTGTCTCTCAGGGATCAGTACTCAGTCATCCCCTAATATTATGTATGCTTGTTTGGGTTAATCTTATTAATGATTGACTGTTGTTCTGTGTTGTGTGATCTATATATGTTTTGCAGTCAAATAATTGTATATATTGTATTTTAATAGGTCTACTGTTATTTTGAGCTTTATACATCATATATTAATAATTCCAAACATGAATTTTTTTTACTTCATTTTCACTGAAGGTCAAAATAAGGTAAGGTAAAGTATGGTAAGAAGGTTTAAGTATGGTAATATATTTAATCTAAGGTTTTGTAAGCTGCTTGATTTATATCTTTAAAAAGCTATTCTAAAGATAGGTAGTCAAAAAGATAGATAGATAGTGTTTAAGTTCAAGGTAAAAAACGGGAAGTTGGATAATATATTTTGTTATATTTATTAGTTTTTTGGTTGATTTATTTTGGCAGCTTTTCTGAAGTTAGGTAGTCAGGGTTTAAGTTTTCAGTGTAGTTTCAACATAAGATTATATATCCAAATCATAAATAGTTTAATTAATCTTCAGTTTTACAATAAAAATATCTTTCTTGTTATAAATATTTTATAAAAGGAATATCAATGATTGACGATATTAGCCATGAGGAAGTGTGCACAAATTAAAGTCAGCATTAATTACAGCAAACCATCTGCTCTGAAAGTGCCTGCGACATGATTTTGACACAAGTTTGGAACTTTGGCTCCAGAGTTGTAAATTAATACGGCCTCACCAGCCAACGCTCTCTCGATCCTTAAAACTACGCCAAATTATTGATTTACATAATTTATTTGTTCATAAATCATATGAAGTTATCCTCTTTGTGCCATTCATTTTTATTTATGTCGAGTAAATGTTTATTACCTACCTGTGAGAATTATCTATCATATTATTATGAATGAGTTTAATTAGATATTTCTCAAAGTTTAAAGTGGCCGTCGTTTTTAAATTGATGAAAAATTAAATTTAGCACAATTAAATTATGTTAAATTGTGTTTTCCGTCCTAAAATATTAAACTCAGAATATATTAATTTTCTCTTGTTTATAAAATGTAGTTTTTTAACCTAACTGACCGACGTATGCCGATATAGTATGTAACAAATCTCGATTGTTTTTCATATTTGCAAATTTCATTAAAGGAATTAACTATTACCGTAGACCATTACCGGCGGCCATGGTAAGACCTGAGCCCGAGACCATGATACATTTTCTTTCTGGGACCCAAGGAGCAAAAAACAACATTCGTTAGAATTTATATATATATAATTTGTCTGTCTGTTAACACGATAGTGACCGAATAATTATGTGATCTTAATGAAATTTAATACAGACATGAAAAGTTGTAAAAACTTGGACGAAATCGTCAACCAACCCGATCGAACCACCAGAGGTGTGTGGGGGGGGGGGGGGGTTAATGGAGATAAAACCCAAAAAAATTGATTTTTTGAGTTTTTACACAGACAAATAATTAAAATGATCCACTTTTGTTGGTACCATTGAATTCAGCTCGAAAAGAGAAACAATTTAGTATCTTGAATCACTGTTCTATGCCCACTGGTTACCGAGATATTGAAAGTGATATACACAGTACTTTGTCCCAATGTTAAACTTATGGGAAATAAATAAAAAGCTATATCTCGCTTATTTATCAACATATCTTAATAAAACTTGGTATGTTAATAAAACTTGGTGTTCATTTAGATTAGTTCTAATGTATAATAGTCTAAAATATCTGATATTTCCATTTTTTTGCAGCAAACCTGCATACTCATTCCCGATGTTATCCTTATGGGAAATTAAACATTTCCATTTCTCCCTCATTTATTAACACATCTTGATAAAACTTGGTACTTCTTCTACATCAGATCTACTAAACACTGGATAAAAACGCCCACTTAACGCGCGCTTGTATCTTACTTGATGCAGCAAATCTGGATACTCATTTCCTAAGTTACTCTATGGTGCTTACAAAAACATGTCATATTTCGCTATGAAGTATCGATAAATGTTCTTTTGAATTTGAAATTCGCTGAGTATGCAGGTCTCCTGCTTCGGGGGTTTTTAACCTATAATAACATGGTAAGATTTTGAGTAGTTGTTTCTGTAAAACCTGTAAACCAACTATAATTACCTGGAGAAACTATTTTAGAAAATGGTTTATTTTTATGATTATTTGCTAATGCCATAATTTTCGATGAAACAGTTATAAGCCCATGACCACGGCTTGCCTAGCTGTGTCGCAAAGCTAAGTTGCTGTAATTTTTACAAAAGCTGCATATATTACGACGCTATCCAACTTTGCACCCGCAGAGCTGAATATGAAACGTGTGGATTTGGAAACAACGAAGAGACAGTCAAATCTTTACCAAGTGCTGTGAATTTATGTTTTTACTAGTTTTACCTTAAAATAAACTACCCAAACTATTCCAAATGGATTTTAGCGTTATCTTATCTTCATTTTATACTTATAAAGGTTATTGTATAAAACCTTTATATGAAGTTTCTTGGGTAAGGGCTCAAAAGAAACCAAAGAGAAATTTTTTTAACATTCTAAACATTTTCAACGCTCAAAATACCTAAAAATAAGACTTTTGTAGAGACTGAAGGCGTGAAATGAATGTGGAACCTCTACTGTAAGTTATTTTCTCCTTTTTGCGATTCCATATTTTTAATACGTTAAAAGTTGAAATTGTTTAAAAATGAAAACTAAATAAAAATCAATCAAATGGAAAACTTCCTTTAAATTTTGTTTGTAAAATAAAACCAGATAACAAAAATATTCAAGTTTTGTCTACTATAAAATAATATTGTACAATTGTACACGAACCGATGTGTACAATTGTTTTCGCCTTACTATATGAATGAAGTGAAATGAAAATGTTTGTTATTCAAACAGTCAAAGTTAGGGCCACATAGCCCTTTTTTACACCTAACCTATATTTTATAATTTCAGATATAATACTATTTAACTACACTAAACACAAATAAACTTAAAATACTATATTCACTAGTGTGTTGAAAGACGTTTACTGTAAATATAAAGTTTATCAGAAAAACGGGAATTTTAGAAAAATCGGCCTAAAAATCGTGTCCAAATTGAAACTTTGCACCTGTGCTAAAATGGTAAAAATTTACCCTGCACCCTGGTTAAAATGCACCCTGGTTAAAATGTAAAAAATTCCGGAAATCTCAGCTGTGCTCCAGCCGCCACCCCGGTCAGTGAGTCTCTATACATTTTTCTAGTCAACACGAGGACATAACAGATGGTGTAAATGGCGGTTTTGTAGAAGACAACATTTTTAGTAAAATATAAATAAGTACAACAAATTTTAAAAATAACTACTGATATAATTTCTAAAATGTTATAATTATAATATTCCTGCCATAATGAATACATGTAAAATACATTGCTAAGGGGGCGAATCCCTTTGGCCTTAATGAATAAAACATTACATTCATCGGATCCTGATGAAATTTTCAGTTAATATTTACCTCAATCGTCAAAATTTGTTCACAATAAAGGCATGGGTGAATTGACAAAAAAGGTATTCCTTATGGAATTTGTAATACCATTTTAATTAGGGATGTTTAATTGCCACTTGTGCGAAGCTTCAGCTTGGTCTGGATTTATTGGGTCGATTCACTTTTTATGCATGAAATTCCTGGACTAAAAAATGGTATACAAACTTTAAAGCTATCAATGTATATAGCTAATTGAACTTTGAAAGAAGAAATGTGTGTTTTCTTGTCGAGCAGAAATAGGGTAAAGTAAATATATTAGGTGAATACTAAATCAGTCCCAAAAAAGTGATTTTTTTTTACTAACTTAATAAAGCTTACAAAGAAAGCTATTGAAAGTAACCAAAGAAATATCATTATTAAAAATGTCGATAAATAGCTGGTTTCTTCACTACTCACAAGTAAATTTGTATGGTATTTTATTTGACTAAAACATAATTTCCAGATTTTTTCCACATAAAATTATTAAACCCTGATCCTTAGGACACATTAGAGATGCGGGTGTTCAAGTTAATTGTGGTACTGCCTAGGGGAAACAGTAGCATTGCAATAGTGCGGGTAATCAATATATCAGCTGTAGATCCAAGATTTTCCTTAATAGGTGACTTAGTTGGTCAGTAAATGAGTTTCTCACTAATTTTAACTTGGAAATTATTTGACTCAGAAACCGTTGGTTCATGTGTTTACATTCAGTTTTACTTAGCTAGCATGTAAAAAGAAACTGATTAGTATTAAAATACATGATCGTGCATATATACAAACATTATCTTGTCTTAACAATGATGTCCTTACATTTCCTACAATTTAAAATACCTGAGATAAGATTATCACAATTTTAGGGCCTATTTATCAGTATAATGTTGTTACATAGTACTAATGAGGCGCGAATAGTAACACTCGTTACTGTATTCACTGCCGTTACTGTATTCTTGTTCAGATTCTATACATAGGGACCTAGTTCAGATTCTATACATATAAGTTCAGGGTTGTATATTGTAGACGACTAATACCCAGTGACTGGTCATTTGGTTTCGGATTTGTTTTCCTTTTGCATTTTAAATCTTCCAGAACACTGCTGTTATCAATTTCTAAAACACTACTTTACCATTGTGGTTTCACTTACTTTTTTGGAAGAATATCTTCAATAAAAAATTAAATTTCTTGAGATTCACTTTTGTGCTGTTGAGTATCTTGGTGGTTTCACACAACCGACGAACATTTTTTTTAATATTACCATTTTAAAAGCGTCTGTTGATTACTGAAGCGACTAACTAGACAAAGAGCTACACCACCTTGGGGAAATTACCGCCTCACGATAGTGGTGTAGTGTCTTCCACCTGTTTGATGTTTATACGAGTAATTAATATAATACTAAACTAAATTATTACGTTTATTAATTGACCTTTGTATTTCTTTTTTCCGTTTATATGTCATGTATTTCCATTACTTATTCTACTAACATTATAATCTTCTACTAATATTTTTATAACTCTTTGTTCATTGATTCTTTAAGAAAACTTCTTAAAGTATGAAAACTGTTCTTCTTCATTCATTTATGATTCATTCCTTCTTATTTTTAATTTTCCTTGTTGTTTTTATGATTCCTATGATGTGACAGAAGCCTCACAATAGTTTTTTTTATCTCTTATATACTCTACTACCTTAATACACTGGGAATTTACTGTGATCAAGACTCCTCCTAAAGCTCTGAAATGATTTTAATATCTTAACTTGGAGCCAAATTTTTGTCGTTTTAGAGTTCTTTCTATAAGTGGAAAGATCCCTACAAACACCCAAGAGCACTTGAAGTTTGGAATTTCTCCATAAGTTTTAACATTGGAAAATAAATTTCAAGTAACAATTAATAAAAATAAAAATTGTCTCATCAGCTGACTAACTGAAATTTTATCAACGAAACTTCAAAAGCCGTCGAGCATCCCGAGTCCAATAGTTTAAACTATCGAGATTTTCGAGTTAGTCTAGCAAACTATTTCCATAAAATGCATGTTATTGTTTGATATCTGTAAAATAAATTAATCAAGGGTCTTATTTGAATAGCTCGAACATTTACTTTTAATACTTTCTTGGTTAGCATGATACGTGTTGTTGTATTCACTGGATGTAAATAAAAAACGTCTTACAACACTAAACAATATATTTACATACAAGATGGTAAATATACAAAAATGGTGGAAATTGGCGATCGATTTCGGTTGGTCACACCAACCATCATCAGGCCCAATGAGAGACTGGCAATTCCATCATGACGTCCGTCCTTATATCCTATTGTTTGCCGGAAGTTCCGCTGGAAACAGGTTTTTGAACGTACCACCAGAGTCAAAGTTCACTTGCTCGTTAATCAGTTTGTCTCTCTCTATCTTTACATTATATTTACTTATATTTATATTTTATATAATATATTTTATATTTCTCTATATTTACATATATATATTTAAATAAAAATGTAAAGATAGAGACAAACTGATTAACGAGCAAGTGAACCTTGACTCTGGTGGTACGTTCAAAAACCTGTTTCCAGCGGAACTTCCGGCAACCGATAGGATATAAGGACGGACGTCATGATGGAACTGCCAGTCTCTCATTGGGCCTGATGGTGGTTGGTGTGACCAACCGAAATCGATCGTCAATTTCCACCATTTTTGTATATTTACCATCTTGTATGTAAATACAGTATAAGTGTAAATATATTGTTTAGTGTTGTAAGAAGTTTTTTATTTACATCCAGTGCATTTACTTTTAAACCACATATTTTTGTCATTTTAAAACGTGTCTTTTAAATGCAACCGATTAAGTTTACTATTTAAACTTCCATAAGTTTTCTTCTTTTGGCTCAAATGTAAACATTTGAAGCTCCAAAGCGCTGCGCCTAATAGTAACAGCAGTTAAAATATATCCAGCAATTAAACTGCGTCTTTGCAATGAGGAGGTTGTTCCTCGGAGTCGAAACCATTGCAAGACTTCACTGTTTGTAATTTACGACTCACGAGGTATTGCCATGTAATATCCAGCCAAACTATAAAAACACAATCTAAATTTAATTTCTTAGAGTCTCAACCTTTTAGTGATGTTGGTCTGAAACACTTGAAGCACACATGTTTACGATGTTATTTCTTGAACATAGAGTTTATGCCTCAATTTCAAGAAGTCGCAATACTAGTTGTTAATTGTTGAATAGTTACGAGAGGGCTCTAAAGAACAAGAAGTATAAAATTATAGAAAAAATTTTGATAACCGACATTTTAACATTCAAAAAAGGGATCAAAATCCAACGGAGTCTTTTTGAATATACTAGGAATGCATAAAAGACAAAATTATGGGCAAAAATTAAATACGTATAGTTTACATAAAGGCTAAACAAAGGAATATCAAGAAAGGTTGCAGCAATTTAAAAATTCATAGCTCAGAAAATGTTAAAACGAGTACTTTTATGTTCAATTCGACAGCTCAAAAAGTTTTTTGTCATATTTCACTGTATTTAAATGTTCACTTTTCCGTTCGTTGCTCTGGAAATATCCGATGGTCTGTTTCGGCCCAAGTGCACTGGATCTTTTCTCATGGTTTGATTATGCAGCATTCGCACCGGTGACGCGTTGTCTTACATATTGCAGACCTGCAACCGGATAGCAATATAGTACTTGTCCCTTTAAAAAAATTACGGATGGTAATTGAGGGCTTCTAGATAGCCACTGAATAATACCGTCTCTACTAATACAACAAGGGAATTAAATCAACGTCGGCTGGGATGTTTACACATCGGAAAATCACAAGACTAAAAAAACCGGTGAATTTGGTGAATTCAACAAATAAATACTCGTGGCTCAAATATTCTGTGGGCTATAAATTTAAGAACATTTTATATTTCTTGCTGAAATGTTAAACTTGTATTTATCTTTAAAATTTGTATTTACAAGTAGTCTCCTGTAGAGCTGCAACAACAGCCTTTCATCGTTCTTAATTCTAGGCATTGTTTACACTACTTATTATGTTAAAGAAAATGGAGTTATAACTCTCTTATTAAATTCCCCAACAATATTCATCCGCTAACAAACCAAAGCTGCCACGCCTTGCGAAGTATTCATAAAGTTGCGGTGCTTTTGTGTCGCTGCAAACAGAATTTCTGATGAAAGTTTTCTTCATGGTCCTTGCTGGTGTGCACTTTTGGTAAATGATGTTGGTGAAATTACATAACTATTTTGTAAAAACATATTAAAAGCATATTCATGCAAGTTTATAAAATGTTAACCGTCCGGTTTTTGGACGGAAAAATCCAAATTATTAAGGCTATAAAAGCAATAGTTATGATGGAAAAACCATCTATATTCTTAAAGCTATATTCATAAAAAACTTGAAGTCTGATTAGACCTATGGTCTAGAAGTAACTAAATTCTATCGTCTTGGAGTTGTTGAAAGTTGTATCACCCCGCCCTGAGACCCGCCTATCTCGGTCCTCTCCCTTAGTTACAATCCGTCCAGCAGGAGCCGTTATTGTAATCTCTGTCTTTGCAGCCGTCGTTAGTACAGTAGTAAGTGTAATGTCCTGTAGTTACTCTCATCGCTTCAATTACCATTGAGTCAGTAATACACCTCGTATTACATTAGTATAACTATGTAATATCTACGATTTCTACCTCTGGTTCAACAGTCATTTCAATCTTATGTTTAAAACTTTAAACGCATTTACTGCATAGTTATGGACATAACGATTGTATATAATTTTAATGCATAGTAAAAAGACATGCCAATGGACCAAGTTCCAGAACTAGTCATCAAAATAAATTTCTCGACCTTTGCAATTTCAAACTTATTTAATGTTAACCCTTTTTCGGGCATTTTATTTTGAGGACTATTTTTGGAACTTGGTCCATTGGCATGTATTTTTATTATGCATTAAGAGTTTTACTATGCATTTTATTATGCATAAAAGTCGCAGTCGTCTCGTTAGTCATCAAATTATTAACCTTAAAATGATATTTTGAATAAAGTATTCAGATAGTTAATGTCAACATTTTACAATTCGTTTTTTAAGAATATTTAAAACCTTTTTAATTGAATTTTTATAGAAGTTCTTATTTATGAACTATGAAAATATTTCTAGATAGGAGAGAACAAATCACATTGACTCTGCAAGCAAACACTTTATTGTACTTACTGTTCAAGCAACTGCACTATTACAACAACAAAATCTATGAAAATATTACATTTTACGATCCTTAAAATATCTTAGAAATAATAACAACTGAGAGTTATATCAGAAATCAATGTTATTTATTTGCATAACCACTTAGAAAGGTTTTATGCCTAAGGGATAGATGGGAGGAATATAATATTGGATCAAGTGAAAAACATTCTGTCTAAACGTCAAAAATAATCAATACTTTTCCCTACCTGCTATGTATAGCCGCTTTTTACTCCCTGTAATGGGTGATTAAAATAATAATTTGTCTCCCAGCGGGACTAAAGTGGTTACGTTGTCTCCCGGAACCCATTAGAATAACATTGAAATCAATAATTCAAAAATTAGAGCGCCTTCAAATTTCAACACACACATAATAATATGTTGCAGCTCAACGAATGCAGGCGCTAACAACCAAAAATAATTACCGACAACTTTAATAGGCCTAACCAAAAACTGTAAATAAATACTAAAGTAAAAGAAAATAGTAATTCTAGTTTTTCTCAAGACAGCTGTTTATTTAAATAAAAATAATTTTCATGAACCATATGCTAGGTAAAATATACTTCCATTTAAAATATATGAGAAATTTAAAGTCTAGTGGGGCAAAAAAACATTGAACTGAGGGAAGTAAAAATTATTCCATGACGTCTAAAGGAAATTCTCTTTAATTTTACACCTCAATGATCAAAATCAGTTCATAAATAAAGAAGATTTGTTTTAGACAAGAACCTCCATAGGGAATGAGTATAATAAATAGTTTATAGTTTTTGTTATGAAATAACATTGCCAAGGCAAGCTGTTTAGAAACCTGAAGTATTAGTACACCTTTTGCGAAACTCATAGGTTAGTTGGATCATATATAGTCAAAGGTTGCCTAAAAGAAGTATTTACTTAATTTCAAACAAATTTAAATGTTTTTTTTTATGTACAACCCAAGTTTTTTTATGAAACACAAACGTAAAGCATAAACACTTCAACAAAGCACTCGTAAGTTCAATTCGAATGAAAGGAGGAAAACCAAAACACATCTTACTTGATTTTGCAATTTAATTTTCCAAGTAAAAAAATACTAAAATACTGATTTAATATTAGTCTTTTCAAAGAGAATTTAGATCGGAGGATTATCCCTCTCCCCTGTTTCCCGCGCAGGCCACCATCGTGAAAACTTGGACATCTGCAAAAAGTAAAAATCAGTAGATACATAATTTGAAAAATATTGATTATCTTATGTGGTTTTTTGCATGAGAGACAGTTTATTAATCCTCAGCTAACTTGTAGCTCTGCTTTAAGGACTAGCTGATAACCTCGGCTTAGCCAGGTTAATGTTGGTTCTTATGGCTACATTATGTTAATAACCATATTAGCTACTTCAAAATGGTAACCATTATTCGAAGCATTTCCAAAATCCTTGACACGGTTACCTCTCGGACGATCCTGTGCCTTAGTCCAAAAGGTATCAAAACCAAACCATCATAGTATATGTACGTCATAAATTCCAAGCATTTTTTTACACCAAGATCATTTAAATTTTTTTGTTGGATTAGTAAGTGCTGCATTATGTTGTTAACCATTGGAATTATTTTAAACTATGACCATATTATTTTTATTTAAACAGATAAAACTTAGAGTACGTTCAAAAACCATGACATGGGTCCCTTTGAAACGGTCCTATTGGAAAGCCCTAAAATATATTAAAGCACAACTATCACAGTGAACTTCATGAGATTCCAAGCTTGAATTTTACACCATGATTTTTATCTATGTACTTCTTATGAACAAAGCTATGTTTACAAACAAAAAATACAATGGTATAGTTCAATCCTATTTAATTTTCTAATCAGGGTAGGAACTGAGATCCTTTAAAAAAAAACATTCTTTTGCGCTGATTTTTCATTTTTCAAGGTTTAGTTTAAATAGACTAGAAAAGAGGTTATAACAAATCCATAAAATGAGCAACCTCATTAAAGTAATTTAAAAATAATTTGCATTGCTTCTTACAAGACTGATGATATGTACAATAGCCTATCATTGAAGACAAACAAAAATAAGTTGCTTTACAAGTTATGATTTATATGATAACTATGCTTAATTTTAGAAAATTATTACTTATTTATGACACTATTGGACAGTTTTGTTTATTTCCTGTTGTTTTGGCACTATGAATATAATTTACTGTATCGATTAAGGAGTTTTAAATGTTAATGTTATAATCCTAGACAATCTTGACACTTTACTAAAATATTAAAAAAAAAGTATTAAATATTTTAACGTTTGTGACTTTTTTTAAGTTCTACTTGTTTCATTTCCGAACCAACAATTATTTTTAAGCCAATCATATACATACAGACGAACATACAACGAACATATACATACAAAATTGAAAGTACAGGATTTTTAAAGTCCTGTAAGTTTTTTACAGGATTTTTTTAAAGTAAGAGTAAAAAGTAATGAGAAATGTTCAAACATTACTTGATCCACACCGCTGCGCGCACCGCAGCACTCCCAGGTTGCCGTAGGTCTGGCCGTCCGTGCCGCAGACGGGCGCGTACTGCCGGGTGTACTGACAGTCGCAGGACACCGTGTAGACGATGCGGTTGGTCGGGTCTCGGGGCGGGATCCTCGTGGTCGTCTCGCCGGTGGAAGTCGCCGTTGTGATCGGAGCCTGGGTCTGACCTCCGGGGTTCTGGAAGTTACCTCCAGAGTTTTGGTTACCTCCGGGGTTCTGGAAGTTACCTCCGAGGTTTAGGTTACCTCCGGAGTTCTGGAAGTTACCCCCGGTGGTTTGGAAGTTACCTCCAGGTGTTTGAGGGTTACCCTGGCTATTAGGGCTGGAGGGGTTGCCATTCTGGTCAAAGTTTAGTCCGTAGTTGTTCCCCTGATTAAGGATCCCAGGGACTCCTGACCCAGGGATGTTGCCATTCCGTGGAGGTCTGACATCTCCATCCTGGGGTCTGAACCCTTGTTGGGGTCTTTGCGGAGGCCTGAAGCCCTGGGGGTTTCTTAGGTTACCATCTGAAATCAATTGAGATAAATGTTTAAAAAATAAACTCATTTATGTTGAACAAAACAATTTTACTATGGCTATATTGTCATAAAAGCTGTCTACTTTATGAAGAGAAGAAAATTTTATGCTGATAATCTTTATGATGAAGTTGCTGATAAAGTTTAGCGACATGCTGTTTTACAGTCACAATGGGAAGGAAAGTTTAATGTGTTTCCATCTCCATATTTTCAGTAGAAATAATCAATATTTAGCAACTTCATAGTCCTATTTATATATATATATATATATACAGGACTATGAAGTTGCTATATATCAAATATGTTTTTTAAAAATAATCATAAAATTTATTTTTATATTTTTTTAAATTAACACAATTTCGACCTAACATTATTTTTGCATGGAAACCCTCTTTTGTACAGTGGCACCAGTAGTCTTCTTGTTAACAATTAAATTTAATGAGTCTACTATATTACAATGACATAAACAATATAAATTTGGGTAACTGAAGCAATTTTAATCTACACTACAGAATTATACAAATTAAAAAATAATTTAATTTTATGATTTTTGATCACTTTTAATTCCCAGTTTAGTGGATCGTCACTATATTTTCTAGTTTTAGGGAGGTTTCCAGCACTTGTAAATCATGAAAATCATTATCATATGATGGCCAAAAGCCAAGCGAGGATGCATAATGGCTGCACTTCCCAAAAAGTAAGCACACGTTGTTGGTATTAAAGATTTTAAAAGAGAATATAACAATTTGGAACTCGGTAAAACCCTGTTGAAAAGCACCTGGAGTTTAAGGATTTGTTATATCAAAGAATAAATCGATAAAACTTTGCCAACCTCCGTCAGATGATTCTTGATTAGGTTCTTGAGAGGGATTTTCGAAGGGCATTGATTTTTGAAGTTCAGAACCTAGAGAAGAAACCGGACCAGGAGAGGTTTGGGTTTGTGAATTTTGGAAGGATCTTGATCTTCGGGCATCTCCTCCAGGCCTTGAAAACGAAGGTCTGTCTCGAGGGGGCGCTGAACCAAGAAAGTGTGGGCCAGGTCTGTAGTGGCCGGGCCCGCGCTGGTAGAACCCCTGGTCCCAAGGTGGGCCCGGCGTGTAGCCGTGGTGGAATCGCTCATCTCCGGAGACGGGCGCTTTTACTTCTGAAAATGTTTAATATACTATCGAAATATATATCCATATATAAAGCCCAAATTACCCGTAGCTTTCGAGAAATCCATAGTTCCGACAACCATTAACACCATACTTGAATAAAAGGTTTCGGTGAGAACTTCAAGGGAAAATATTAGTTTTTGGATAAAATTTTCCCTAAGGGCACAAATATAAAGAAAACTGCTGATCAGCTATCATTTGTTTTTATTTATAATAATTTGTTTATTTTTTCCCAGAGAAGCTGGATACCATCAGCTAGTTTGATTAACTCTTGATTGAAGTTAGAAATTGTATAGAAAGAATGAAAGGTATAGCAGACAAAAAATTATTTTAAAGTCATGTTAATTCTGCCTGGATGGAGATTTGAAAATATAAGTTAAGAGAGTTATTTAAAACAGCTTAATTAAAATGTCTATTTACTCTGTTTGGAAAGCATCGAGATCATATACGAACCACAGAACTTGAACAAGAATTATGTATGTGATTCAAAGTCAACTTTTATGGTTCTTAAGTTTTATGATTTTCATTTAGAACTGAGAGTTGTTTATAATTCAAAATTCCGGTTTTGGAGAATAATGGTTTAATTTTTATTAATGGAGATTAATTTTGGAGAAATTATTTAATTTGGAGAATTTTCAACCACTTAAGAGTGTTTCTTAAGCTTATGTTGCAACATAAATTTTGTTCTTAAATTCAAATAAAAAGTTAAACACCTTAAGAATGTTTCTTAAGCTTATGTTACGACATACACTTCGTTCCTAAATTATTAAAATAAAAAGTAAACTATTACATTTGGAATGTACTTTTACCTTGAGTAACAGACCTCGACAACAATTTACGAAAAACCTGATGAGACCGTCACAATCAAATTAAGTTGGAAAAATATTTTAACTTGAATTAAAATTTGAAATGTGTGCCTTAAGCTTTAAAAATTAATACATACCATTTACATCCTCAGGATAAGCGATATGCCCAGATGAGAATGAATTTATAACAGCCAATCCTGTTGGAAAATAAAATTTACAATACTAATAACACTTGAAAATCCTTTTGCATCATACTAACACAAAAACATCTGTTTTCAGTTCCTTTTTGTTGGCTCGAAAGTCAACAAGTTCAAGTTATTGCCGGCCTAGGCCGGATAAACTCTTATCCGACCTAGGCCGGAAAGAACGGAAGTAAACAATCATCTGATTTTCAGCTAACCGACGTTTAATGCTTGTTTATTGGTTTCTTTTTAGAGGAATGTAATGGCAGCACTGCATCCGTAGCAAATGTTTTTCTGTTTGTTCTAGGTTAGGTTTGAAGGTTTGAGAAACGTGTATTTATGCAAGGACTACGTTATACTTGAAGGTATAATTTTTTTGCATAGTATGATGAAAAATATCGTACGTTACACGACCGGGAAGTTTTGCCGTACTCGCATGAAAATCCCGCATTCGCTTTCGCTCGCGCGGGAACTATCATGCTCGACCGGCAAAACGGAACTTCCCGGCCAAGAAACGTAATGTACTATTCCGTAAATCTGAAGTTACAAATCAAAACAGTCAATTGAATATTGACCAAATGTTAACTTTCGTGATTTATTTAGGCACAAGTATAGAACTTTAAACAGTTTAAAACAATTTAAGAGGTAAATTAATTTAATTTTGCTTAAACATAGTTTATCTCAAAACAAAAAAGTGCCTTGAAGAACAATGATAAAGTTTTATTCACTCATAAGTTACTTGTAATAATGGTAATACATTTTAAATTTAATTGAAGAATCGTTAACCAATCAATATAATATTATGTTATTTTCGGAAAATATATTTGTCACATGGTTTCACTTCTATTTAAATTATCTCCATTTCCCTAATTTAACAGTTTTATGTTTTACTAAACATGTATTTACAATTACTATTTTGTATATAGTTTTACTGGTAGTATGTAAAAGCTGTTTACCTATTCATCAAATTCTAGTAATGTAACTATTGGTAATAGTCGTAGTAGACTAAATTCTCATTGGGTCTTGCAATAGTTGAACCAATTTTAAAATGCTCTACTAACTTAAAACTTCATTACGGGTAGCCCATAATCTTTTTAAATCTGACAATTATAAACTAATAAGTTATAGAACGGTATTGGATTACTTGATTTAGTTACAAACGATTCTTAGCTTGGATCCATTTAGCTAAAACAAAAACTATGAAATGAAAATACAAAAAGAAGCATTTAACTTCCATACAGTATTCCAAACAAAAAACATCATTGTTGGAATAGTATACTTCGTTGCTAGGCCGGAAAGTACTGTTTTACCGATAGAGAATGATAGATCCCGCGCGAGCGGAAGCGAGTGCGGGATTTTCATGCGAGTACGGTACAATTTACCGACCGTGTAACGTACAATACTTTTCAAAATACTACTCGGAAAAAAACATACTTTCAGTCATAACGTATTCCTTGCATAAACCAAAACATTTCTAAAATCTTCAAACCTAATCTATAATAAACAAAACAAATACTTGCTACTGCTGCCAGTGCCGCCATTACATTCCTCTAAAAAGTAACCAATACACGCATTAAACGTCGGTTTGCTGCAAATCAGCTGATTGTTTTCTTCCATTTCCTGTATTCGCAGTCCGAAAAAACGTTCGGGCCTAAGCCGGAAAGTTTTTTATAGTCTGGTACGGCAATGGGTACCTTTCGAGCCAACTAAAGGGAACAGAAAACAGATGTTTCTGTATCAGTATGATGTAAAACCATTTTTAACCTCAAATTTAATTTTAATTTGAGTGAAAGAAATTAAATAGATCAATTAGATGTTTTTAAATTGCCATTAACTATATTATTATATGTTTTCTATACGTTTCCAATACTTTCCTATAATATTATTAAAACTTATTATTATTAAAACTTAAAATGGTACTCCTAATGTTAAAACAGTGATGAAAGAAACAGTTCGCCGCTGAGCGTACCGCAAAAAATAAGCAAAATGTTCACAAATTAAATAAAACTTAAAAACCGAAACTATATACGATAGTACACATTTTAAATTAAAGCTATTGCACCAAATACATAAATGTAACTAGATATTTAAGAAAACGAGAAAATAACAATAAAATGACTCAGGATATACAATCAGTTTCAAATTAATATTTCCAGGGGAAAATGCTCCGATAAAAACTTATTTACGCAACTCCAGTTCATAAAAAAAGCATCAGAAAGTACTTATTTTTTTATAAATATTGATGTAGCTATTAGCCTTTCTGTCCATATCGTCAATGGATTTGTGGCAATTGGAAGGGTTTCAAAAGTTTCCTATCCCGTACAATAACAAATGTGCAACTTACCAATAACAACCAACACTAATGAACGAAAAACTGCCATCGTTCAAGTCAAGAGAAAGAATGATTCCTTGACCGATGCTACATTGTTTATATTTAGAGGCCTTAAAAAAACGGCAAATACTGATGACGTGAGATTTCAAATGGGCATGCCCAATTAATGATTCGCATGCCTCCCTTCTAGACTGACACGCTTATCGTTTGGCCTTGGAAAACTCCCGTTTCTTTTGCTTAGAATTGTTCCAATGCAGTGGCATGAGGCAAATTAATGTCACAAGATATGAATATTTTTTATCGGGTTGATATTACTTGATTTATTTAACGTCTAAAATCCCGAAACATTGCTCAAAATCACAATATTCGAGGATACCTAAATGTTATTTCGAATATTTTTGTTGCATCGTTGCTCCAAATGATGACATTTAAAATCATCAAAGCGGCCATTTTATTGCTATACATGAGTCCGAAATGAATAGGATATGGCCCATGTTTCCGAAAACCATTGAATTTAGTGATTCCCGTTCCGGTAGCCAATAAAAGCGTCATTTTTTAATTAATTTACCACAGGTGCTCCATTCCTGGGACTTCATCTCTTAAACTCTAATTTATATCTTGTATTGTGGAAACACAACATTCTTTGGTTCAATAAAAACTTCAATCGATTGCCACGTTATAGACGAATGTAGCTTGATGGGGGCATTCAGACGTTAACTTCGATTCCGCTCAACTTAAATTTGTGTTTTGTGTTGTTCGTCAGTTTAACTCAGTCGTATTTATCATTGATTAGCAGCATCGAGGTTTCTGGGACCCATTGGTACTTCCAATTGGCTGCATTTTAAAGAACGAAAATTCAAAAGAAAACATTTATGGTGGAATTTTTAATATATAACACAACTGCGATATAAAACTGGAAAAACCCGAAATTGAGTAGATTTTTTATGAACTGTTAACTTCAATAGAGATAATATTGTACTCTATTTTTTAATTTAAAAGCTATTTATAAACGTTATAACATATTGATTATAGTACACCAGTTTAGTTTCAACCCCACTTTTAAGAGTTCAACTTATTCAACAACTACAACAGCTCAAAATCCTTAGTGAACATATTAAAGATCATTTATATAATAATTGATTTACGTACATTTCGAGGCCAGGCAATTTATATTGTGTACTAATTTTTGCTTTAAACTAATTAGGTGTCAAATTCCTGTATCAAAGTAAATAAATAAAATGTAAAGAATAATGATCATGCAGTGTTTTTAAATACGAAGCTGTTTTCCTTTACTTTAGATGTTCTTTTCGCGGGATTGGAAATCAACCCATGTTTTAAAAATTCCAGAGTTCGTACTGAAATATGTTGTACATCCTGTGATTTATTCCAAATTGACACTTGTTTAAATTTCAACATAATATGGTCATATGATTTTAAATAGTTCTCACGTTACTCCACAGACTGCACACGTGTTCAAATAAATAACTTTGAAGGCCAGTGGGACAGAGCCCTGAGATCGGACTTAACATTTCATTGCATACAAACCTTGCCCTAACAATTATGAACTCAACACAAAAAGAATTGTCTAATTTGATGCACACGTTAAAAATTTATTGAATTACACACAGATTGTTATTAACTTATATTTATATAGATAATATTTTTCGCTAGATTTTAGGTAATTGGAGTGAATTTTGTATGTGTCGACTGTTTAAGAATATCTTAGCCCTAAACTGGATGTAACTAAGTAGTGCGTTAAACGTAACTTAAATAGTTCTGCGTAAATAGTAATTGCGTTAAACGTTACAAAATTCTATATGGAAATTGAGAATAAAACTGAAAAACAAAATCGTTGGCACAAAAAGTCTGCAACTGCACTATAAACCTTCTAAAAAATAAATTAAAAATATTTTAACATATTTTCCAATCTTTCTTGCCAAAAAGCTCGTTTGGGTATCCACACATTCAACATTATATATTGGTAGTTTAAAAATCAATTAAAATGTGTTAGTAAGTAATTATGACTGCCCTAATTAACAAAAGCTTTACAGCGAGAAAAGATAACCCGGGATCACTGCACTGACGACGCAAACCGACAAGAGGGAATTCCCAAGGTCATTGATAAAGCATCATAGCGTAACCTTCTTCCACGAGGTTGCTGAATCGTCGCGCAGATGTAATTTAATTTCATGATTATAGCCTCCGGATTGCTGATCTATTAAAAAAATGGTTTATATTACCTTGTTCCGTCAAGTAATCCAAATTTACGTAGTTGTTGCTACGGCCGTTTCGATACACTGGGCATCATCATTGGGCACAAGAACATAAAAAATCACTCATGAAGGTTGTCATGATGGTTAAAAACACGAATACGCACACGAACACGTAACATTGAACATTAAATTAACAAAATTTGGCAGTCTGGAGTTACTTCGTGCGGGTCGGTCTAATTGTACTTGGCCAAGTGTTTTTGTTAATTGTATGTTCAATATTAAGTGTTCGTGTGCGTATTAAACCATCATGACAACCTTCATGAGTGATTTTTTATGTTTTTGTGCCTGACGATGATGCCCATTGCATCGAAACGGCCGTAGCAACAGCTATGTAAATTTGGATTACTTATCGGAACAATGTAATATAATCCATTTTTTGTAATTTAATTGTTATCGCCGTATATGAATTTTTTGGGTTTACATTAGCATGCATACAATAAAACTATCGTATAATCTACTTTGCAAGAACCATATAAACGAATCTCAGAAAGTTGTACAATGAAACATCAACAACTCTTAGATATGGATTTGGTTAATATCATTGGCCCACTAGCTATTCAGAATAGTTTGCTGAATTAGCAAACATTTTCAAGTGAACTACTATACAAAAGTAAAATCTAACTCTGAGATATCTGTAACCGTTTAGGGAGCTGTCACACTAATGGGAAGGTGTTTCGATCTCCCTGAAGGCAGGTGTAAAGTAGAGCACTGTTTCACCACTGACATGTAAAACCACTCACCGATATTCGAGTTTACCGTGAAATATGTCAAAATGCTTCTATAAGTACTACTGTACATAAGTGCTTCAATAAACCATGTGATGGGTCATACGCAAAAAAACATAAAATAATATTCAATCAATTCAATTCTTAAAGGGGTTTGAAGTATGAAGAACCTTTAAAAATTAACCGATAAGATAAAAGGTAGGTAGATTCAAATACGTACAAAACGATTAACAGTCAGTCACATGTCTATATATATAATAGACCAACTATTATATTTGAGCCACATGGTGTAAATCAGTTACCAGTATAACCTTTTGTAATAGGGAATAATAGTTTTCTTTTCATGTGTATTGAAAATTAGTAATTCTGTGTGCTTATTATTTTCGCCAGGTCTATGACCGAATACTTGCGCTCCTGATCCGACTTGAGCGACTGATCCGTGTGCATGTTCGATTACAACGTCCTGTACTCACTCATGGCCTCTTCTTTTTCTTAAGCAAAACTTCTGTGAAATTTTGTTAAAAATCAACAGACACACCGAGGATATATTAAAGTCAAATTAACTTTACACTCGTATTCACTTTTTACTGTCTTCAAATAAATTTCATAGTTCATTAGAAAAAAGTCTTTTTGATAATATAGGAGGTAAATAAAGATAAAAGAAGAAACATTGCATCTGAAGCACTGTTTGGCAAGACTTCTCAAATTATTTTAAACTTGAAGGATATAGTAACTTTTCATCAAGGATTCTCATTCCCTCGATCTCATTTTCAAACCAGATGAGATTGATTTATCTCATCTCATTTAAAATTGTCCATTCTAATTATTTTGTTTGACTCTTAACATTCAATTTCCTTAATGGAAAAATGTAAATGTTTTAGCTAATTTCCTTAATAGGGAAGAAACTGTTAACGTTGGTTAATAGGCCAAAACATCACTAGTTTATTTATACTGTAAGCAGTATGTCTATTAGACAGTAGCGCATGCAAAATTGGGCCTATCTTAATAAAGTTAATAGTGACGTAAAGTTGTAATCACTCGGTCGAGTTCGAAACCCAGCCCTGTCGGACCATCGGAAGAGGTGGTAAGAGGAGAAAACCCCTGAATATATATATTTTTATAACATTCTATTTTGGAAGAAATTATGGAATTCAGCTCGAAAAAACAATCTATTATTTTAAAACACCATTATATAGACCATTATAGTTTCCGAGACTTAGGAAGCGGTAAACAAAGTATTTCTATTTTTTATAATAATGGTAAAATGAATAAGTAATGTTTTGGATCTTGCTTGATTTTCAATGTAACGTAATAAAACCTGGTAAGAGGTTTTATATAGTTAATACAAAGAATTGTATAATAGTCTAAAATCTCCCTTTTTTATATTCTCTTGGCAGTAAACATTCATTCTCCATGTTACCGTTACGGGAAATAAAACAAATATTCTAATATCTTCCTTATTTCTTGAGACATATTTTTATTAAACATGATATATGGTTTCTTCTAGTTAAATTAGACCTGCTATTGATTTTAAATCTCCAAATTTTTACCACTCCGAGCAACAAACTTGCATACGCATTTCCATGTTAGTCTTTCGGAGAAAATAAAATTACGTCCTATCGTGCTATTTTAGGTTAACATATGTTTTAAACATTTATAACTCGCTTAGGATAAAGTTCTGCTGCATCGGGAATATTATTACTTCTAAAAATACATGTTTTCAAAATCAACCTTTAATTTATTATTTTGAAATAAATAAATCAAAAAAGTTTGAGTAATTGATTGAATTATTTTAGAAAACTCAATAGCTAAAAGGTTACATAAATGTATAAACAAACTATTATATTTTTAATTGATTAAGTCTTAAAATGAATCAATCAATTAATCTTCAGAGACAACTTCATCGTTGAAGAAAGTTCCTGAGAATATTTGAATAAAGTTTCCTTAGGTTTCCAGTCAAAGAAGTGAGCTAAGATTACATTTCATCTAGGTAAACTGTTTTACCGACGAATATTATTTATTTCACATTGATTTACTTAGCCAACTAAATCTTACAGCAAATTCAATTTATAATTGCTGTTCTTGCATTATGTAACCTTTAATTTTTATTAAAGGTTACAAAGCCTGCAGGTGTGTTAGTTACGTAAATTATGTATTAAATATCAAATAAACTGATTAAACCTATCAGGTTTTCACATTTAATGTTAAAAAAAACTTTACTCAGACAAAACACCGCTGACACCCTTTGGTCATCGAAGAGTAATGGAAGTTTGTCCAAACTGACCTGAGAAAGATAAACATGTTTTGGGGAGGCACTTCAATCTTAACATTGTTCATGAAAGAAAAAATATTTCGTGCGATAAGCATCATATATTTAATTTCGTAAGGCGATTCTTTGCGTCAAAATTGTGGGCACCTGGCAAGTCGTAGAAAGATGGGAAAGGGCTCAAATTAAAGGTCTCTATTCCGTGATGGCGGGAAAAATAATGAAATTGCTTAAATTTCATTAGAAAACTAGAAATAACGTAAAATATCTGCCATTTTAGAAGCATTGGGGACTAAAAACGTCTGCTTTGTTTACATAAAACATGTGATGCTGATGATTGAAAACCATGTGGTAGGCTAGATATGAATGTAAGGTAGATTCAGTTTGCTACTAAGGTATTTTGTACTATAATAAATAAGGATTGTTTGAATTTTCCCTCATTAGGGGCTTTTAGCCCCTTCAAGCCACTAGTCATGTTAAAGTATTGAACAGACTAGTAGGATAAGAACGAGTGTTTAAAATACCCCCGTCAAAGAAAACCTGCGTACTCAGCGAATTTCCATAGGATTTATTTTTTATATGTGAGCATTTAACATATGTAAGGAAAAATATTTTTTGAATATGTTCTGTAACTAATATACTAAAAACTTATATTTAATCATTCATGAGCTTTAATTATGAAGAAAATCAATTGGGGCATAACATTTGTTTTCATTAGTAATATACACTTTTTGTATTTTATATATTTCTTAGCTTATTGTTAACAAATGTAATCTTGTCATAGTATATGAATGTCAGAAAACATGTAATCAATGAATTCGAAACACTCAAACAAACAAATAATATAATATCATGAATAAATAAAATTCAGTAAACATACCATATATTTTGCAAAATTTTCAGGCAGTTTAGACCAAGACACCCCCCCCCCCCCCCCCCCCCCGCTACCCAATGCACATACTTTCTTTATAATATTTTTTAAATCAAATGTATTTAATATGGTCGATATTTTCTGTAATAATAGTGTTCTGTAATAGTGATCAATGAACTTTAATTATTAAAAGTTAAGACAGATAAAATATTCACCTAAATTTAAATATAATCATTATGTTAAACGTTTTATTTTAAAATTCCTACAAGAGGGTAAATATATTGATTTAGGGTAATTATTATGCTGTTTTTGGGAATTTTTCTCTTGAAAAAGGGTAATTAAACTGTTTTGAGGTTAAAATAAAAATAATACAGGACAACGTACTGTGTTTAGCACATTCAATATCTAAACAACGGATTGACGTACAATAATTATTAAAAATGCTAAATTGTTTATTTTTTAAGCTGAATCCAATTTTTGCAATTAAATTTAAATAAAATTAATAGAAAGGTATAAAATCCTAAAAATGAATTTTAGTTTGTTAAAAAACCCTCCTTAGTGCTGATTTTTTGAACCAAACGTGTTCAAAACCAATCGTGCTGATTTTTGAACTCGAAGTAATAAAAATTTCGCTCTACACGTATGTGCCAAATTTCATCGCAATCGGACCTTTTTTACAAAAGTTATCGTGCCTACGGACAGATATACATATCCCTATAGGGTTCTATGGGCATCAAAATGAAAAGTTTCGGTGGTCCCGTGCTTAAGTCTTACCATGCCAATTACGGTAATAGCTACTTCCCTATAGAGGGAAATTCGCTAAAAGATTTGCATTCATGATTTTGGAAGAATTTGTAAAGGTATAATATGACGATTATTTACTATAAGCAAAAGCCTCTAATCAGGGTTATTAGATTTGAACATAATATTTTGACACTTACAAAGATTTGCTGTTGTAAATTTGTTGAGTTAGAAAAATTATTTGTAAATCTTAAAAGGGAACTAATCATCAGCATAATTTAGGCATCAGGAGTTGTATGTAAGAGGGTTGTTTAATGCGAAGGATGATTTATTGGTCAACATCACAGCTACTCAGCAATTCGCCGATATCCTTCTTTGGCCCAACTGGATATATTTTTTACAAAGGAAAAATATACTGGGATATATCGTCAATGAATTTTTCATATCCTTCCGGCTCATAAATTATCAAATACTAGTCTGATTTTTTGCCATCATGTTCTAATTTTATGATGGGTTCTTCTTCCACGATCCAAAAACCTTGAAAATTTGGTAACAAATAGTAACATATTGTCATCATGTTATATATATATGTTGTAGTATTTCATAAGAAACCCCCTTTTTAAGATAGTTTATGTTAAATTACTACAAGTCGTATACTATTTTTAATATTTGCTTCAATAGGGATTTAGCTGGTGAATAATATAACTTCAAAAACCCAATTACTGTACTTAACTAAACTTAAAACTAAAACTAACTAAACTTAACTTAACTAAACTTAAGTTATATTAACTTTAGTATAACGTTCAATTTCTTTAAAAACCCTGCTGAATTGCCTTTCTAACAGGATTCTTAATGTGTTTATTATTTGTTTTGTTCAAAGGTCTATAGCTCGTTCCCTACCAGGTTATTGTTACAACAAAATTTTATGTGGAAATTCTATTTCTGCATTCGTGCAGAATGTGCACGATCAACTTCCTCTAGTATCAAACCCGCTTTCAAATCTTAACTATTTTATTACCTTTCAAATTTGAGAATCACTTCGATTAATATATTGCTAACTGACAGTGAAAACTGAATAAAAAATCTATCAATAAATGCAGACGCATACTCCCCCACCAACCTCATCGACAATCCAATATGAATTTACTGTAAATATAATTTATTCGGTGAAATTTTATTGAGGTCAGCAACTTCAATTTTCTGTGACAGTTCACTCTCACCGGAATAAGGCAAGGCTGGGTGAGGGCGAAACTGTACATGGTGCATGTAAATAAGCTCCGTTTTCCTCCTTTTTCATAATACCATGAACTTCAACAACTTTAAGAGGATAATCGAAATCTGGTTTAAAAGCCGGAGCTTCTACGCAATAGAAGAGTACATGATGGACAATATGGGGGAGCTCTGAACTTGCCATGATGTCAAGTCTAAGTTTTATATATGTGAAAAGAATTATAATGTAAATAAATGTCTTTGTGATGAATAAGTATTAGAATAAAGTAATCAAGTTCTATTTTGAGAAGATCTAACCCTAAGAGAGGTCATAGATTGCTTCCTGGAAATAGAGTATTAAGCTTTACTGGAAATAGAGTATTTAAGCTTTTAGGGGAACTGATATTCGCTTGCAGAATAAAGAAATGCTTAGTAAATAATTTAAATCAGGAATAAACTTGAAACTTTCTATACATTTCAGGATTAACACTAATCAGAATGTCCGTAATTGCTGGGATAAGTGAGCGATATTACAAAGACAATGTGCTGATGCAGCTTGGGCTTGAAATCATGACTATTTGATGATTTGATGATTTGATTTTGTCAACGTTTATATGATCGTTGTATGACTTAGCGTCCCCTTTCAAAATATAATCGAAATGTCTCATTAAAGGTGTACAGGTTGCAATTAGCTGATATAGAAGAAATTGTGTAGTTTTTTACCGTAATAAAAGTAATCACAATTTTAAATTTTTAGTTTGAATCGAATTGTGTTCAAATTCATAATAGTGAAAATTGATTTTTCGATTTTTTTAAGAATATCCCATTGCTGTTTCAAGTTGCAATTAATAATTAATTTCAATCTCTGAAATTAACTGACCTGCCATTAATTGTTTGATGTAGTAAATTTTCTAATCAAATTTTAAAGTTAGTTTTTAGCGAATTTCCCCCTATAGAGAAATAGCTGTTACCATAGACGGCATGGTGAGACTTAAGCCCGGGACCATGTTATTTTTCGTTTTGAGGTCCCTAGACCCCAAAACACAAAAACCGACCTTAGTGAAAAATGGCACATACGTGTAAAGCGATGTTAATTAAATCTAGTTCGACAACCAGTACGATTGTTTTACTCTAAGGAAGTTTTTTGACAAAAAAACATTTATTTAAAATATTTAACACTTTTCATTATATTTTGTAGATGTAATTGTCAAAAGTGGATTCAGCTTTAAAAAATTAACAGTCTAGCATTTAGATCATTATTCTACGTTAATCCGTAGCTGAGAAATTATAGATGTGTCAAATTAATACATTATAATGATTTAATTCAAAAATGATATCTATCATTATTTATTCAAAATAATTTAACATTCTGCAAAAATAATAACAGGCAAAACAGCAGTGAGAACAGAATTCCCCCCCCCCCCAGCACAGACCAGGGGGCTTTTTAGTATTGTTCTTTGAATTTCTGGGATTTAGTTTTTTCTGTTAGGGCTAGGTAAAAATTTAAGTTTTTACTATACTTAGTTCTTAGGCACATTAACCTTTTTTTGACATTTGGAAAAATCGCGACTTTCTGTTAGACATTTCGTTGTTGTAATAAAAAATTCAACTGGGTTACGAACATTCAATTGCAAACCTACTAAAACTATTGCAGGCTTTGCTAGAAATCAATCTTCAGATCATAAGGTAAGCACGCTGCCCCGATGCTACCGAGCTATTTAATATTCATAACGCTGTACCCATTTGTAATTGCCCACGCAAAAATAAATCCCAATTCAAATAATAAATTCATCAAAATAATATTAATACTATGAATATGACAACTCAAGACAATAAATTAGAATTTTTCCTTTTATATTATTTCTATAGGGACAGAAAAAGGACCGAGATGCGAATTTACAGAAGAGCTTAGAGAGGGAAATAAAATATATTTCGTCAAATCCTCCGTCAGAGACCTAATAATATTACATTTCCAATATCCAATACAGCAACAGAGATTCTTTCTAACTCAATTATAATTTTGTTCTGACACGTTTTACGTCTAAAATATACATAGTCGATTAAATTTTCTAAATTCAATAAATCTAACAGACAAGATTTACTATTTACAATACGGATTTTAAAATAAGTTATATACCTCTATCATAAAAAGTACATCATCCTTATAGTTTCATAAACTGAAAATATCGCAATAACAATAGGTATCACAAGAAGAGACTAGATTAATGAAAGAATTATAACATTTCAGTAGTTCTCCTTGAATGTTTGAGCAACTTTAAATGTAATCTCCAAAAAAAAACAATTAATCTGTAACAATATTTAATTTATTCCTCAAATAACTTAAGCCCATCCAAACTTATAAACATGTAGTTCTATGATCACTTTTTATTACATATTCAAGCATGACTCAAACATTAACCAGAGCTTAGCTTCTGTATAATACATTTGATTTTTAACAATTTATTTTTTAAACTAATCGTCATTTGCAGCATGTCAAACCTACTAATTTCATTGCTTGAATATTTGTTCCCGCACGATCGATAGAACATGAGACATGAATATTGTGTGATTAATATTCTTTTTAACCAAGATTTTTTTATTAAATTCAATTAGCTATAAAGGAAATTAAAAGAGCAACGTGGAGTTAGATTAAATAGTTTCATTATGCTCATACAATTATCTTTTACAGCAGACTCGTATTTACAGTTTTTTTTCTAGCAATTAAATCAAAATAATTTGCATATTACAACACTGATAGTTTAAACATAATGGTTGTAAAACAGAATTTGAATTCCGCTTATGTTTCAACTTGCTGGATCTTTTCTGCCTCCAACTGGGATCAAATAATTGATTCCAGTTCCTTATGACGAGGTTTAACGAGGGAGAAGGAAAACTAATGATACATTGTCAGCTCTGAAGGAAAAGAGCTGAATAATTCCCGTTAATAACACTCACGATGGTTACTGATCGTACCACAATATTATCGGTAGATTACTCTCATGATCTACCGTGATTGCTACGGACACAGCCAGCGGCTGAGTTATCATTGACAGGACTATCATATGCATACATGGATCGAGCCTCTGTCTCTGTGTTAATGAAAACTCCCATTGCTCAAACCTTAACATTGCCTCACTTAATGATCTTTTGTAGTTAATTACGGGGGGAAACCCCTTACATAGGCTAATGGTTAAGACTGGCTATACTATGTACAATGTGAATTTAGCTGGATTTTCTAGCCACCTTAAAGGTGGTTCAAAGTTGGTTCGATGATTTTGGCACTGATAATGAATTTGTAACCATACCAATCTCGGCAATCTTAAAACTTTGGAAAGATTGAATTTCTGGGATTTCGTTTTAACTGTTCTTCAATACTATAACTATATCGATCAACAAGCGTATTTGAGACGAATTTTCATAGATTTATTTAATTATTATTATAGTCAAGTTTCATTAATAACCCAGCACTAATCATTAATAATCCGAATCCTATTTCTTAGACCCATTTTCTGTGCGCCAATTTGTAAATTGTATCCCTAACGGAGGTGATCCCAGGAAGAATAAAGGTCATTTACCCCTCCCTGAAATTTCTGAAGATAATTTACATAGAAAATATTAACAAGACTCATAGAAATCACTAAAAATGAAAGTTGAAAGTCTTACTGGATACTTTTTTATATATTAAATTCATATAATACAGTAGTTGTAATATTATTATAATACTTTAAATATTATTAAAATACTTTAAACTAGCAGCTTGAATTATATGAAGAGAACATTTTAATCAAACAAATCATTCTTTATGATAGACTAGCAGTTAGTTGCCCGTGGCTTAGCTCACGATAAGATTTACAGCTGTTCTTACCTCTGCTCTTTGAACTGTCAAATTGTAGTATTAACATTTCAGCTGTTTACATTTCGGTATTTTAATGTTTACATCCTGATAAAATGTAAACATTGAAACTGAGGACGTTCACGGGCGTATTCCGAGGGGATTTTAAGGAAGAAAATGGGCCTATATGTTTCCCAGGTTCAAGATCTACCTCTGTGTTAAATTTCAACCCAGTCGGTTCAGTATTTTTCGCGTTTACTTGCCCCATACATACATACATAGAAACATACATAAACCACCTCTTCTTTATAATAGTATAGATAGATGGATAGATAACCTTCATAGTAAACTGGCTTTTAGACCAACCATGTGTTAATATCTAGCTTATGGTTTTCAATCAAGTATCAGCATCGTACGTTTTGCGTAAGCAAAGCAGACGTTTTTGGATCCCGATGCTTTCTAAATGGAAGTTATTTACGTTATTTCTCTTTTTCTTGTGGATTTAACCGATATCAGTATTTTACCGCCATCACGGGATATAGACCTTTAATTTGAACCCTCTCCCATCTTTCTACGACTTGACAGCCGCCAACAATTTTGATGCAAAGAATCACCTTACAAAATTATATAAATACTTTTAATATTATTAAAATACTTTTACTGTGTTGAAATTCTTTTAATATATTAAAGTTATTTAAGAAAGTATACTTATTGACTTTCCCAAAACATCAATATTTTTTTCAAAACACAGTAGTTAAGAGTAAAAATACCGCTTTAGTAAAAGTAATTTTAGATTTGGAAGGAAAATGTCTGTCAACGGCAACTTGTAGAGCACCTTGCTGCCCCGTAACTACCAAACAGAGCAAATGTCGTCAGTAGTAAACTTTCTTCAGCGGAAACTGAAAATGTAATCAAAAACATGGGCTGGAAATGGAATGGAAAATAATCCTAAGGATTTTAATTTTCTAGCCAATACATCACTGTTCAATGCCATTCATCAAAATATTTGTTTTAAATTCCAAGCTCTCAACTTTAAAATTAAATGGAAAATAATTTAGATCACATTACATAAGTAAAGTTTGTTTTACTGCAAGTTTAAGTCAGTTTATTATTTAATTACATGAACAATACATTACTTTATCGTAGGGGTGACTGTACAATGAACTGATTTCTTTATAATATTATGTATAAATGAATATGTATTATTGATTACTAGAGACAAATGAACACTCAGTTTTTTATTTAACCCAAACTAAGCCGATCAACAACTCGTTTCTTGTCAAATGTAAACAGACTATTGGACTGATTTAATTAAACCTTGTTCAATGAGCAGTTCATACTAGAATTATAAAGCACTGCACTGGTGTGATCAAGAATTAGCTTTACCGAAATTAATCCAGATTCCAACCAAGCAACAGCGCTGTAAACAGATGATTGCATTCAGATGCACAGATTAAAATACGATTGTTGAAAGGAAGTTTAGATTAAACATTTTTACTGTGATTTCAAGTCATTTTTGCTGTATATTTAGTTTTTAATATAATACTCCGATTTCTATAATTAAATATCCTTGAAATCTACAAACTTCTTCTGAATTTGATTAAATTTAAACAACGAAACTCGTCCCACAAAAAACTACATATTTGGAGGAAAATTGTTTTTACAAAATCAAAAACATTAAAAACGTTCCTACATAAATGTAGTTTACGATCACTGTACTACATCTGTCAAATCGATTTGAAGCTGTCTGGCCAAAAACTTTTATTAGCCTATGATCAGATATCTTTAGGCCCGATATCTTATTATAATCATACAATAATAAATTGGGCCGGATTATCCCAAACCCCCCCCCCCCGAAATTAATTTCTGGGTTCGTCTTAGCTAACTTTGTGTTGAAGTCATGGAATTTACGTATTTTTTTCTCTTTCAGCTATTCTTGTGTGATTGCTACGTTTTTCATTACTTTATATTTTTTTGTTACAGTTTTCAAAACTGTAGACTATTCTGTTATTTTTTAAAAATGAAGTACTAAACAGGAATAGTTTTACGTCTGTGAAATACATTCGACTTATGTTGAGCCCTAGTTACAGTGATTGAATACTTGCCCGAACTTGAGCCGTACGTTATCGTTAGTGAGTTATAGTAACATTGCTCAAACCGTGCGTCGTGTAAGATTAAGGGGCTGTCGGAGTTCAACTGGCGGAGGTAATGGAATGGTAACAGAGGCGATGATCCATGGGGCAAAGTTCCTCTTAATGTGGCCGAGCTGTAAAGTAACACCCCTGCGAGGCATTTCAATGGGGTGCAGTTTCATAGAAGTTCTACGATAAATCAATTTTGACCTCATCGAAATTAAAACCATATCAACTAATGAGAGAACCGATGGGCTGAAAGAAAATAACAAACTTGCCATTGTTTTAAATTACTTGTACCTTGGTTAGTCCATCCGTATACTACGAGAATAGAGTGTTGCACAGTTCAAATGTTCCCTCCAAAAAAGGTCCCGGAAAATGTCTTTGTGTGATGTTTAAATGTTGTAAGAGAAAGTATACTATTCAGAGTACATTTATTTGCATAAATAATCTATAAACAGTGTTTTGGGTTTGGGGTTTGAATCTCTCAACATCTTAAAAACAACTTCCATCCCGATATACTTTCAGTTAGTTTTGTAATTTGCAAATTGTTTTTATTGTTTTGGTGATTTTTACAGTTAAAAATCATTGATATCAGGTCCATAGTACATTTATTTACATATATATTCTGAAAAAAGTGTTTAAGGTTTGGGGTTTGAAGCTCTCAATACCTTAAAAACAATTTCCATCCCCATATACTTTCAGTAAGTTTTGGAATTTGTAAATTGTTTTTATTATTTTCACTAATGTTTAATAGTTGAAAAACCGTCATATCAGGTACTCAGTCTCTTGCTAAAAAACATGAGGCGATGGCTAATGGGAAAATATGTTTGTGTCTGGTTTTACATTCGAAGCTTTGCTGGTGGGGGAGTTTCCTGCATAATTAATAAAAAATACAACAACACTGGCATAGCTGAGTTGAGTAGGCCAAGTTAGCTAAACCTTTCCTACTGAATCTAAAAGGTAGATGGGCAATCCTCACTAAGGATGAAAGTATTTTTTTCAGTTTAAGTTGACAATGAATAACCAAATCAAGCGTAAGAAGTTATTTAGATGTAATAAATCTTATATCCAATAAAATTATGCGCATTCTGCTAATACAACAAAAAACAAAACTTAGTTTTAACCTTTATTGTCTTTGAAAAATCCATTAGATCAATAAGGGACTTTTTCCCCTAAAGAATCTCGAAAGATTTCCTCGTGGTTAACACTTGATGCAACTGGCCATTACCTAAATACCATGTCATCGAAGGATGGACAACAGTAAATATTGTGAAAAGATGGGATAAAACTGAAAATCCTTCTGAGGAGAAGCTGATCTTTATAAAGTGAGTGATGGACCAACGGACAGCAACGCGACTTTGGCACCTCTTCATCACACATCCTAAAGCGACTCTTGCTACACTTTTTACCTCATTTTAAATATTGCTTTTGTTATGGCTGTTCATTGAATAAACACAATTATCATACAGCAATACAATAGAAAGTTATTAAACTTAATTAGTTTTATTATTTTTCATTATTTTTCAACGAGGGTGATATCATTCATATACCTCGTTACACTATTACGAATTGTCACTTAAGTCGAAATGAATAAAAACACAAAACGTTTCTGGAAGATCGGCTGCAAAATAGGCTATTTCCAATTTATGTGTATCACTATGATTCAGTAAAACAATCAAGATGTGCATATGAGTTTAAGACGATTTTTCTAGAACACAAAAAAATACATGAGACACGGAACACTAAAGTGTCCACAATAAGTTGGTGTATATTCTAGATACAATGAATTGTATTAGACTTGTAGCTGCAACTAAGTTGATTTCAAAACAAGGAAACTATGAGAAAATAATTCCTTCTTATGAAATGAACTGTCCAAATAAGTCGAGAACAAAACAAAGTTTGTCCACATTTATTGTCAATATTTTCATCCTAAAAACCACCGTCCTGGTTTTCAGATACTTCCTCGTATAAAATAGCGATCGATAAAGGACTTCACAAGCACTTTCCTTGTTTAGTTTCTCTCTTAGAAATTCATACAAATTACCACTAAACTTTTTGCAATCTTTAATCATATAAATAATATGACATATGATGTACAACTTTTTTATCATTATTAATAATCCCTTTCTGTGTGTCCAAACGTGGTTTGACTATCAATTCTTTTTAAATAATGACTCCCGGAAAATAATTATTTTAGGGTACAACACTTCAGAAATAACAAAATTCTTTTAACTTTGTTGTTTTTTTTTCAGGATAATACAGCTTGCTTGGTGATTGAGAAAACGTTCTCATTTTGTATGGTACTATCAAGTGATTTCCTATCGTATGATGCTATTTAAATAGTTCATATGTCTCTCGAAAATTCTTAGCTTGAATGAAGCTTATTCATCGTTGCATAATGCAAAGTGTGAATTAATTGTAAGCTATACATTCTCTAATTTACTTTATAATGTTAGTGTAATTAAATATTAAATACTCAAGAAAAACTTAAAATATTATGTCAGGGCGTCAAAAATACTGAACAAAATCTCTACACGGAAAGATCTTTTTTCAGATTGCAAAAACCTCGACCCTTTCCTGATTGGAGTTTGCTTTTACAGTGAACTCCGTTCTCCTTTTCTGCTAAATTACAAATCATAAAGAATCATACTCCGCTGCCCTTTACTATTTGAATACGTATTGATTTGTTACACATTTATTCATCTTTGACTTAAAATTGAAATTAAACACCTGATTGATTATATTTTTTACGATTGATTGTTATTAAACCAAGATAGTAATTCAGGCTATTTTAACCCGTTCATTAGTTTGATATCGTTTTAACGAAGTATGAGCGAAATATTAGTATGAAATTTTGATAAATTGTTTATCAAACATAAGGCTCCATAACTGCTATTCAGTTCAAGTGTGGGCCAATTAAAAGTTCTAGATTATTTAATTCCCCTGTAAATTGCAAGTCGACAGTGAGTTTACACTCTCACTTTAATCAGAAATAAGTTAACCAAGCTTTGGTTCTAAAAGTCTAACTTGGCTTGGTCTCTAGCCTCAATTATTTTTTCAACGTTTTCAACCTCATAATTTCTTAAAATCAGTGGTGGTAAAAAATACTGTCTTTTTTCAACACTGTAGCAATAACTGATTTGTCCTTGTTGATACGCTTTTAAATCAATGGCCATTTTTTTCCATTCCGATGACAAAAATGTTAATTTTTAAAAGTAGCAAATGTTTTTATTTTTAATTTGTTTTCAGCTGTACGGATTTAAATGGTTTCATTTACTCTTTTATTTTTGTTTGTACGAACGTTTCAACGCACCCTCGCTCCTGTGAGGGTAGACTGTCGCAGACTCATCACTAAACACACCTCCCTCCCCCTGTGATGTCTGAGGAGGTCGGCCGTGACGTAACAGAACGTCGCGTCGTGGCCTCAAGCTGTGACGTATGATTAATTGACGGATTTTAATACAGCCCCTCCTGGGCTCGGGCACTTATTGTAGCCTCTCAGTAGATGCCGTGTACGTAGCCTTCTCATCTCCAGGCCGTGTGGATTTTCTACGACGACCGTCCCAATAGCAGCAGATTGTAGTCCTCAGCAAGCTTGAAAACTACATATAATTTATATTTCTTTGACATTGAGATTTTGTACCTCAAATATGACAACAGTGATTAATAACTAGTAGGCACGTGCTGGTTAGCAGCTTTTAAGTTTTTGTTTATAGACTGCTGATAAACGTTTGGTAGAATCAGTTGTTCCTTGAAATTTCTGCTCCGATGTTAAATCATATAGACAAATGCGAAACTTTTAGGGCGTCAAGAACTCTTCCCTTTAGTATATTCTTCATAAATTGTATTTCCTGTAAAACCTCACGCCTAGTTCTTTGCAAAGGCTCCTGAATTAATAAAATCGCTTCAGAACTTTTGGAGGGGTTCTTGATCACAAAAACCTTCAGCGTATTAAATATGTATGGATATAGTTAAATTCGTGTTATTCCTTCTTTTTTATGTAAAATATTACAAATAACATAGCAGTAACAAGACTTCAAGATCGCGCCACAATCATCCTACACTCATCCCTCACTCATATTCCGGTTAAAATACGCAGCCAGTGCTGCATCCCAGTCTTAAAGAGGAATTAAGGTATTAAGGTATCAAGCACAAATTGTTTTTGTATTTACACCCACAATCTCTATTATTACAATAAATGCGTAGGTTAAGCTTTAAGTGATAGTTTGGAATTTCTCTTTCATGCGCTAATCTCTCATAGCAAATGAAATCACAGATCGTACGAATGCCGTTTGATGTTACTAATTAGACGTAATTAGACGTCCATCCGATTCATTGCCGTATAATATGTTTGTACCAAAATAAATCAGTGAACAGCTTGAAGATCAAAAATTTACAGGAATATAACGCACGCATTCAAGACAACCGAGACTGGCGGATTAAGTTTACTTATCTCTATTTTTGAAGGCAGAGAAACGGCAACCTAAAGCAGACAGTTTTAACTTGAAAATTATAAATGTTTCCATATTCACCTTGGTATCAGCTTTTGCATCAAAGTAATAACTACTAATTTATTTTTCCTTTTAGGTTCAATTCTCATTTTAAACTTTTCTGAGTGCAAAGAAAATATTTTAAATCCAAACACAAAACACGTATCTAAGGTTAAGGGATTGAAGGTTTCCATTTTTAAGGTTGAGTAAATATTTCCATTGCATTCTTAACTATTATTATATTCAAATTTTTATCACTAATATTGGGTTTAAATAGAGACACAGAATTGGCTTGTCAATAAAACTCATTACAACAATTTCACTAATTTTCATGATATCCTCCCTAACTTCTGAGACCAATCAGTCAACTCTTAGTCACCATTAAAAACACATCGCTCGGTCGTTTTTTTTACCACCTGAAGAAGTGTATTACGTATATTTTTAAGCTATTATCGTGATTTTAATGACCACTGAAGGTAAGGATCGCAGAAAGTAATCGTTTCTGCGCATGTAAATGGAAGATCCAAGGGGTTAATAAAGAGTGTCTGTTTACTAGCTTTTATGTTTTCCAAGATCCTCTAATAGTTCTTATTCTTCCTCTTCTCTTGCAAGCTGAGAGATAGTGAAAGACTATAAAGTAGCCCACGTCAAAATAAAATTTATCATTTATTATTCCGAACTATTTATTAGATTCTTTAAATCACACTATCATAGCACTATTTTACGTCTAAGTAACATAATGTAACTTACAAAATTGAGTGGTGACATACGTTTCGTCCGACTGGGCGGACATCTTCAGACCAACACTGTTCAAGAGTCTAACTGTTCAGTTGGCCTGAAGATGTCCGCATAGTCGGACAAAACTTATGACTCCACTCAATGTTGTAAGTTAAATTGTTTAGACGTAAAATAGTGCTATAATAATGTTTATTACATTAACAACACGTACAATATGATAATCAAGAAGCTGTTCATTAAATAGTTCAGTCCAGCTCTAGTCGTCGAGCTGATAAGACGCTCCGTACTCCGCTACCGCAGCGCTACCGTTGTGCGTTTTACCGCCGACCACGTGTTCAGTTGCGTGATTTATCGTGCCCGTTTCTTACATTTTCTTAAGTAAATCGTTATGCCCGCTAATTGTGGTGTCTGTGGCGAACAAATCGACAATGAACAAACTTCACAAAAGTGCGCCGGTAGTTGTAAGCGTTCTTTCCATCCAAATTGTGCTAAAACCGACGGCGTCCAAACCCGGAATTGGCGTTGCGAATCCTGTATCATGAAGAAGGAAATTTCATCTAATTCGAGCAGCAGTAAGGTAACTGCAACACCTCTCACAAAAGAACTTTTTACTTCTATTATGGAACAATTTAAAAAAGAAGTTTTCAACGAACTAAAAACCCAAGCTAAACAAATAGAGGAATTTAAAGACTCTATGCAGTTTATGTCAAAATCAGTCGAAGAATCGAATGAATTAATGACAGAGATAAGAAAGGAATATGCTGAAATAAAGAAAGAAAATGAAAAACTAAGGCGAGACAACAAGGAGCTCAGTGAAGCGGTCAACCTACTGCGAGGCAAAGTTGTAGCGCTGGAACAATACTCAAGGAGGACTAATATTGAAATTAGTGGCATTCCCGGCTCTGTAAATGAAGACCCAATAAAGCTACTGAAGGACATCGGATCAGCTATTGGACAGGAACTGGAGGAGTCCCAGGTGATGGCCGCCCACCGCATCCCGTCTTTCAGGAAGAACCGCCCGCCGGCGCTCATCGCGCAATTCCAGACGAAGATGCAACGAGATGCCTGGATCTCCAGCTACAAAAATAAGAAAACTCTGACTGCAGATGAAGTTAATCGAGCCTTCCCGAAGAACAAGGTTTTCATCAACGAGCACCTGGCACCTGATAACAAACATTTCCTAGCTCAACTGAAGGAGAAATGTAGTGAGATCGGGGTAAAATACGTATGGTGTCGAGATGGAAAGTTTTATGTGCGCAAAGCTGATGGTGAGAGATGTCACAAGGTCACTAGCATGCAGGACCTAAGCAAACTGTGATGTGAGTAAAAGGTGTTCTCGCTAAAGCTTTTCATTTATTTAATGTAGTTCTCATTATAATTTTTTTCCTTTGTTCACTTTGTAAGAAAAATAATTTCTTTTGTTTATGGACGAGTTAGAGGATCTTTGTGTAGTTTATAATAGCTTAGATACCAATTTTTTCTCACCGCCAGAGAGCACAAGAAATATTTCTTTTATTTATGCAAATATTAGAAGTATGCGGAAAAACTTTAATTATTTTTTAGCTGAAATTAATTCAAACAATATTAAACCTACTTTTATAATACTTAGCGAAGTCTGGATTAATAGTGATGAATTAAAAATGTATGGGTTACCTGGCTACAATATAATAGGTAAATGTAACGATTTTTATAGGGCAGGTGGTGTAGTTTGTTTTGTTGAAGACTCAATAGAATATAAGGAAGTTGTGTTTAATATGTTTACAGCTGATTCCCTGCTCTTAGAAATTAAGATAAATAATTTTCGTTTTAACATTCTCACAATATACAGATTTCATAGCTTCTCTGAAAACGTTTTTAACGAGGAATTAGCTTCAAAAATTAAAGAAATTAGTTCAAATACAATTTACATTGGAGACATAAATTTAGATATTTTGAAACATTCGGTAGAATCGGTAATTAATTATTCTAATTTAATGAGTAATAACAACTTTGTGTCTTTAATCAATAAACCTACTAGGATAACAGCAAATACACAATCGACTGTAGACCATATTTTTGTAAGGTTTAGAAATATAAGTAATTTTAAATCTGCAATTTTTGATATTGGATTGACAGATCACTGTTTACTAGGTTTAAGATTGGATTTTCCTGTTATAGACAAAAATAAATTAATACAAAAATCCAGGGTTACCTATAATTATGTATCAATTAAAAATGAGTTAAGAGAAGTAAGCTGGGAATTAGTTCTAAGAGAAAAAGATGTTAATAAAGCTTATGATTTATTTTTCAGTGTACTACTAGAGATAATTAACAAAAACACTTCTGAAACAGTTGTAAATAATAAGCTAAGTAAAGCAAAAATAATAAGTCCGTGGATGACTTCTAATTTGCTTCGTAGGATTGGTAAAAGAAAACAATTGTATAATACCCTCAAGAAAAGACCATATGATGTCGCTTTTAAACGATATTATGATACTTTTGTTAATAAGCTGAAAAATGACATAGATTTAGAAAAACATAACTATTTTTCCAATCTTATTAATAATTGTAATGGTGACGTTAGGCAACAGTGGAATGTAATAAATAATTTAACTGGCAAAACTGTGAACAAAAGTATAAATAAAATAATATTGGAGAATGGAGAATGCGTTGAAGATCCGCTAGAGATATCAAACAAAATAAACGATTATCTTATCAATGTTTACAACTCAGCGGACGGCTCGGGTACTGTGAATGCTCGTCACATTCCTTGTCGGACCTACCGGACGTCTTTTTTCATTACACCTACGGATGACACCGAGGTTCTAAATATCATGAACACGCTGAAAAACAAAAAGTCTACCGGTTTTGATAGTTTTACGGTTCTTCTTTTAAAAAATGTAGCAGATTTTATAGCGCCAGTAGTAGTATATCTTATCAATTTGAGTTTTTCGTCTGGTGTTTTTCCGGAATCATTAAAACGAAGCATCGTTGTTCCATTATTAAAAAAACCAAATTCTCTTAGTATCGACAACATACGACCCATTAGTCTCCTTTCTGTTTTCTCTAAAATTTTTGAGAAATGTATGAAAATCAGACTTTTAAGGTACTTAAAATCAATAAATTTTCAAAATAATAGACAATTTGGATTTACTGAAGGAAAGTCAACAGAAGATGCTCTGGTGCAATTTGTAACTCAGATATATGAAAGTACGAATCGCGGCAATAAAACTTCCGGTCTTTTTGTAGATTTTAAAAAAGCCTTTGATCTAGTAGACCATAGTATTCTATTATCAAAAATGGAAGCAATAGGTATCAGAGGTGTTGCACAAAACTGGTTTTCTAGTTTCCTCACAGGTCGCGTTCAGCAGGTGAGAATAGGCCAAAGTTTTAGCACCCCTCATATAGTTTTGGGGGGAATTCCTCAAGGATCGGTATTGTCTGCAATTTTATTCATAATTTTCATAAATGACTTACTAAATCAACATTTTGAAGGAGATATTTTTGCTTTTGCAGATGACATTTCTTTAGTATACTCTGATAAGTCTCCAGACAGAATTTCCCAAATGATCAATAGCGATTTAAAAAGTATGCATTGTTGGTGTCAATGTAACAAAATGGTTTTGAATACAACAAAAACAAAATTCATTAATTTCGATTATCACAGTATAGATTTCCAATCTCCAATAAAATATCATAAAACAAATTGTACTGACAATAATACTTGTAACTGCACAGTATTAGAAAAAGTTAGTGACATCAAGTACTTAGGGGTAATCCTCGACGAAAACTTATCTTGGAAAAAGCATGTTTCTACATTACATAATCAGTTAAAATATAATATTAGAAAATTTTATTTCTTAAGAAACTTTTGTAGCATCACTCTTTTACGCACTCTTTATTTTGCCCTAATACACTCTAGGTTGCAATATGCAATAACATGTTGGGGAGGGGGTTTAAAGACCCTCATAGACAATTTAAGAAAAACTCAAAATAAATTTATGCGTATTATTCTGAAAAAATCGAAGTTTGAAAGCTCTTTCCCTTTATACCAACAATTAAATATTTTACCAATACAACATTTGTTCATATTTAAAACTATGCGTCTTTTTTACATAATCAGTGGCAATAGAGGTAATACAAGAATTCATTACAATATGAGAAGTAACAATCAAAGAATATTTATAAAACCAAAAGTTAACAAGTTTATATTTAAAAGCTCTTTTATTTATTTAGGCCCTAACATTTTCAATAAATTGCCAATGGAAATAAAGCAATGTGAAAACGTGAAATCTTTTTGTAGAGAATTGATTAAATGGTTATTTAATACACAAGATGTAAGTTTTCTAAAATAATTAGTGTTTCAATCGTCACTACAATTGGTGTTTTTTTTCACAAATTTGAGAATTTTAAAAAATATAAGCACAGTATTAAGGTCAGTTAAATTGTTTACCTTCCAGTAATGTTTTCGAGGAATTGAACATTAGATAAGCTATTTTTTATGATTTTATCCCCAGCAAAAATGGTTTATGCAAAATGTGTTTTGAATATAGTAGATTAAATTTAATAGTAAACTTAGCATCAAAGTCGTATAGTCAAAGTTGTATAGATCTAGTCACAGGCACTGCAGGAGGCGTTTTATCTATGGTATGTAACATGTAGAGACTGGACTCTTAATAAGTCAAGAAACTAGTTCACTATCTTGATGACTACTGACTAACCACAAATACTGGGAATTGTGGTTAGAATTATTCCTAGGCAATATAAAGTTTGTAAATTGTTGTATATTGTGGAATAAAGATCATTATTTCATTATTTCATTATTTCATTATTTCATTATTTCATTATTTCATTATTTCAATATTTCACTTTATATTTATATATCACTTTATATTTCTCTCGATGCAATTAATTGATATTTTATCAAGTATTACTACGTTATGATAGTTTGATGACTGAGGGCCATATTTTTGGTAAATCGTTTATACAGGGTGTTTTTTTAACCCAACCCAAAACTTTATTTTTTCACTGAAGGATTATTCTCCTCAAGATTCCCGAATTTGATCCCACTATATTATTTTCTTTGGGGAAACATAAAATGTAAGGCCTACGAAAATAATTCATAGGATATTCAGCACCTGAAAACAAACATTACAAATTTAATACGAGAAATTCTAAGAGGTACTTGGCAAAACGTGTTCAGGAATTTGATGGAGAGAGCGCGACTTTGAATAAATGTTAATAGCGGATTGTTTGAACACATAATGCGAGCTAAATGAGCTCAACCTTAAATAATTGGTTGTATAAAATGTAAAGATTCACAAAACAATAATCGTTTCAGCTTTATATGTGCATTATTCAATCTTAAAAATGGGTTGCTTAAAAAAACACTCTGTATTTCACATCATCTGGCTTTTATCTAAGAAAGTTCTCGTATGTTACCTAATCTTTTATACTACAACCATTGCACCACAAAAATTGAACTCTAGATTGCATGAACTATAATGGAAAATAAACCAACTAAATCGTAGTATGACGAATCAAATCACATTTGATTGCAAATAAGTCGATTACGCGCTTGATTTGCAGTGATCGCAGTAGAACTGGCTAAAAGCGGTGTTGTGATTGAACCATGTTCATTTACAACTTACTAATAGCATGTGTATTAGAGAAAAATTGTTGTGATAATATTGAAGAAAACCCACCTGAAGAAGTGTATTACGTATATTTTTAAGCTATTATCGTGATTTTAATGACCACTGAAGGTATTTTAACAGACATCTTGACTCGTGTGTAGGAATACACAGTACAAAAAATAAATACCGACAGTTAAGCTCCAGTTATTTTAATAAAGTTGTTACGAGGAACTATTGCATGATGAGCTTTTAGAGTTTTGTTAAGGATCTTTTTCTTTAATTACCCACCACTACGTTTTTAGCTATTCGTTTATTCAACAGCATTCAAAATATTAAAATTGGTATAAATCTCGATCTCGTCACCTTTCAACGTTGACTCTCCTTTTAAGAACGCATTATTAAAAAAAATCGCTTGTTTGTGAGTTCATCTAATTAGGTTGTAAGCTCATAGTAACGTAATTGTGGGAACTCAATGTTTTTTGTTAATAGAATAAAAAGGTACTAATATGTTTGGTACAGAATAACTTCAATACTTTGTAATATTTAATGGCCGACCTTTGCACGGTGATTGCATATACTGCGAAATGTTTAGCTGATACAATTAGCCTATCTCAATGTTCTTTACCTTTCTACTTTCTACAGAGTCCCATTTTTTTTACTGAGCCCCATCCTGAATCCTTCCTTTCCTTTCTACTGAGTTCCATCAGTGGACAATAACAAAATAAATTTTAAACGAAATTTTTCAAAATCGAATTGTCAATGCAGTGTACATGTGTAAGTGTAAGGTATATCTTTGGTGATATCTCTAAGGTCACTGTGACCAGATGACACCCATGTATTTTCCCACGTAAATATCAACTTGCTATAACTATCAGAGAATTTTCGTCCAAAAGTTTTTATTTTTATGCTGTTATTTGGTATACATTTATTTTAGCGAATTTTCCCTATAGGGAAGAAGCTATTACCATAGGTCTCATGGTAAGACCTAAGCCCAAGACCTTTTGGGCTCAGCCCATAACTTCGTTTTTTGGGCTTTGACCTAAGCCCATAACTTTTCGTTTTGGGGCCCCCAGAAGCAAAAAACACCATTCGTTTGAATTTTTAGATGTATACAGGATGTCAATAGCTAACTTTTATATCATAGATCTGACAAATAACTTCTTATGGAGGACTTCCCCTAATTTTTACAGCTTCTTTTTGGAGTGACTTCGATAGTTAAAATTATGGCCGCATAATCATTTAGCTTTCAATGATTATGGCTAATGATTATGCGGCTCACGTAATCATTTTAGCCATAAATAATATTTAAATAGCCATTATGTAATTCTGAGTAATATCTCAAAACGTACAAGAATATTTATTCTTAATGATATATTTTGCCCTCCAGAATACATTTGCAAAAAAGAGATGATTCAATTCAAATTCCAAGGTAAATGTACTGTTGAGTTTGAGATTCTGATAAAAATGGTTCGTTAAGACTATTTTACTTTCGCCCTATACTTTTTGCATTTCAAATACATTCAATCGTGAAAGTCAACTTCAATCAAGGAAAATTAGAGTTATCAATCTTAACTTGAATCCTATTTAAAAACTCGTCATGCTTCAATTGCAACTGGTTTTGTAATTTTTAACCTTATTTGTCAAACAATACAACCAAGTTACTAAGTGTTGAAGGGATGATGAAACATTCATTATTCATTTATTTACATCCGGCATTCACAAGTTCACAGTATCTGAAATACAATAGCTATCATGTCAAGATGACAAATATTTTTTTAATTAATGTTTACGCTTTATTTACTTAGTACTGGTTAAGTTTTTTTGTATTGGTTTTGCCAAGTATGGACTCAATGTCTGTAGAAAACAAAGTATATATATATATATATCAAAATAATTAAGTTGATAATTTTTAAGTGTCTTTTTATATTACAGTAATCAAAGATTAAGATAAATTGTCTATCTTCAGCTAGATAAATGTTGACCTGTTGCATTTATGAAAAAACATTAACTTCGACTACTCAAGATCGGTTCAAAATCTTAATCAGTAATCGTGGTAGCATATAATATTGCAATATATGTAAATGTCTTTTACATACCCTAGTGCAAAAACATCTAAAGTAGTACGTACATCTCGGCCCTTTTTCAGTAAAGTAAATAACTGCATCATCAATAAATTTCCGCACCGGAGTGCACACTTAACGTATCAAAGGATGATGCCGACTGAAGCAGTGTCACTTTTATCTTTGGATCAATACAAGCAAATTTGTACTCAAGTTGATAATAATATTAATATTATTGCCTCCTAAGTTTTCATTTATCAAATTGTTAAAAAAAGGTATGCATTATTTAATTTTATAACATCATCTATTTCTAAATTAAAACTTTAGATTTTCTTAACAACCAAAAATACAAGGGATTAAAAGTATGGCTTAAGCTAAAGGAACCTCAAACTAAAAATTCAAAGTAAATCCATGATTGCAGAGTTGAAAAGGGTGTATTTTAAAATTTGTAATTTAGATATAATTACTTTTACCTGAGCTGTTTATTTAGATGTTACTGACGTAATTTTGATAAGCACTGCAAAATAAACTGTTTTCTTTTTTACTAGCCTCGCACTGAACAGTGTGCCGAAAAATTCATATTAAAAGTTTGAATTGAGGTAACATAATAACAACAGATAACATAACAGAGCTGAATAATACTCTTCATTATTATTTTAATATTAGCAATGAATGATTTGCTACCTGTTAATTTTTGTTTTGGTGATTTTACTTTTTATTGGTCTGAATAGTCGTCAGAGCCTCAACCTCTATAGTGTGATTCTGTGAAAGACAATCTTTCTTTCAATATTACAGATAAAGCCTTCATATAGAGTTACTTCATACAAACTCCACACAGTTCTTCTAGACCACAGAAAAAACAGACAGTTCTGCAGTTCTTCTTCAGTTCTTCTGTTTGGTTCTCTCTGGAGTTTTCTTTATACAGATTAAAATTGTTGAGGAAAATGTATTGTGTTTAATCTGTTTGCCCATGATGTTTTAATACATTAATCTATTTTTTGCGGCCGGTGATCACTAAAATTTTAGTTAAGACTAAAGTGACTGACCGATTCTGAAATTGAATGAATCATAAACTAAATTCTTCCAAATATCTGAAAATACCTTTGAATAGAATAACTGTTATCACGAAACTGACAAGTACTTTCTCCCGTAAAGCCAGGTAAAACATGGAAATCTGCAATAAAACAAACTTAAAATTAAATACATACCAAGTATTATCAAAAACGGTTGGAAAAAATGGAGTTGTCAATTTATAAACATCTTCCATGATAATAAGATTAATACCTTGAATATTATTGGGCACTTCCCACCTCCAGGTTGACGGCGTTGGTCCAATTACGAAGCGGAGACTGCAATGAGGTCAGATCAGTCCACTTGTCACATTAAAACACAAACACAACATTGACGAAAACACGTAAAACATTAAAACAACGCACGCCTAAACGAACCTGACGTTTCGAAAAACAAAAAAAAACGTTTTTCGTTATCAAAGGTCCCCGGAGAAACACTTAACTATTGACATTATTCGTGGTCGCGGTCATGGCCATCATGGTTAGGAGCTCGGGTCGACTGACCGCGACCACGAATAATGAAAATAGTTAAGTGTTTCTCCGGGGACCTTTGATAACGAAAAACGTTTTTTTTTTGTTTTTCGAAACGTCAGGTTCGTTTAGGCGTGCGTTGTTTTAATGTTTTACGTGTTTTCGTCAATGTTGTGTTTGTGTTTTAATGTGACAAGTGGACTGATCTGACCTCATTGCAGTCTCCGCTTAGTAATTGGACCAACGCCGTCAACCTGGAGGTGGGAAGTGCCCAATAATATTCAACGTATTAAATTAACAAAACCCCACCTAAGACATGTCTTTTAAAGAGAGAATAACACCAGACAACATACTATGTTTACCGAAACATTTAAATATCAATTTACTCCACAACCGGCTCAAGTAAATAATAATTCTAAATACTGGATTATTTATTTTTTCAAGACAAAATTAATGGTTGTAACTATATTTCCTTAAAGGTTACAGTTTTTGTGAAATTAAAAAAAGATTTTTTACACTTAAATCCGTTTGACTTCTGAACGTTAATTTTCCGGACATTTTGTTGGTGTCATTTTGTTTGGCATCTTAAGCACTCCGGACCATGAATTTCTAATCAAAATAGCTAGAGCCATTTTTGAGAAATTTGGAATTTGGTCGTTTTTTGTGGGTTTTAAGCTCTAGATACCTTTAAAACTAAAAAAATCCAAAAAAATTAAAAGAAAACACTCGGGGATATCACGGTTTTAAACCTACATGGAAAATTTCATGAAAATCAAAATAAACCTTGGTGTCATCTCTAGCTCTGTTTACATCCACACACACACACACACACGCACGCACGCACGCACGCACACGCACACACTCACACATTATTAAAACACATTACATTCTATTTAGCATGAGAATAATTTTTAGTTGATCCAAGATCTCACCCTTAACAGGTTATTCACTTATTCAATCACCCGATTCCATCAACTTTGTTTATGTAGGATTAATATGTTTTAATTGTTTGTATTTGAAATAAAAGATTACATACTTCTAGTTCCAATACTTCGAATATCTCTGCTATTGCAAGAGGCATCTGTATTATAAAAATGGGATCGGCATAGAACTGGAAGTAAAATATTACCTCATCAAGCCTGAATTACCCAGCTAAAAACGTCAGCACAATATTAGTTCATTAGGAAAAACACCTCTTTATTATTCATTCCTCTAAAAGGCAAGCGCAAGCTCATTGTAAAAGCAAACTCCAATCAGAGTAAATTTTCACAGCGTACGTGCAACGAATAATCATAATTTTATGTTACAGACGTTGGAATAAAATATTTCTGGCTAACCAGTTTTGTCTGAATATAATACATTTGGATTGTCAAAGAAATAATATTTTACAAAATTATTTATGAGCGGGAATTTACTTTACACTTTTAGTCAGAAGGAAAATTATTTATTTGTCTATCAATGTAAACAGGATCGAAAAAAACAGGATATAAAAAAAGTCTGAAACAAGGAAATATTGGTGAGTTTTAAGTAACAATCATAATTTTCCCCCATTTCTCATTTAACTCCTCTATTCAAATAGTGTATCTTTCAAGTTCGAATGGAGGTTCAATTTTTTAATATTTTGTTTCAAAAATATATTCCACTAATTAATTGTTATTGCATACTTTGTTAAGAGTACATTACTAACTTCAAAAGCATTGAAAATACCAAATTTTGCATGCCGCCAAAGTAATATTACTTGACTAATGTATACGGTACTATACAAAATTTTTAAAATACACTACTTAAAAAACAGTAGTTTGTATTCATGTACACTGTTGAATTATATTAAAATTTGTTTCCCAAAGTTAATGTTTTACCACTTATATAAATAGCTTCCATTAACGAGCAGTTCGCCTATCGCTTCCATTATGGTCTGAAATCATTGATCGTACGGATAGTAATTATTATGGATGAGGCGTAATGATATTGTTTCCACGCTGATTTCCCCAAAGCATCGTCACTTATTTTGATGAATCACTCCTTCAACCAGCTTTTGAGCCTCAGTCGTTGACAATCAATTACCGAAGCGACCAAATGCGACAGTGTCCTTGTAAACCAAACAGTCAGGTAATTAATTACCCTCCAAGTATATAACCTATTATGTGTGGAGTGAATAGAGATGAGTTAAGATAATTAGTTTGATCAAGAATGATAGTTATTTCGGTATTTCAGAATGGACTTAAATCAATCCATATCCATCTACCTTTCTGTATATGACTAGTTTGTCAGATTTTCATTGCGTGAAAAGGTATCATATCATGACTTTAAAATTTATCAAAATATCTGGTAATGCAAGCAGAAATCGTGGCCGAGTTAACAAGTTTTATATATACATATATATTTGGGTACCTACTCATATTCTGTTTTGCTTTATACTTAATGTTTTCTTTATGCTTTATCAGAGCATCAAATGGAAACTTAATTCTATTGCTAGACATTTTACTTACAATCAAGCATTGAGGATATGGATTAGAGTTATAGGTACAACAAACATTCTATTCATGCAATTGAATCTTGCCAAAAAGTAAACAAAATTGACATGTTATCGTGGCAATGTTGACGATATATAAAAATTAACCATAGAAAAATTGAAGAGAATGAGACAATGTTTATATTTTTAAAAGCAATTTTTTAAATTGTCCAGTATAAGTGAAATTAAAACCAAATTTGTAATTTCCCTTGCTATAGCAGCAAAGACTTGGTCATTATCTACATGTAACTCAAAGTAAAAAAATAATAAAAAAGAACTCAAAATTCAATGTAAATAAACTTAAATCTGAAAAAAAATAACTCATCAAAACTCAGTTGTTATATCAGTTTATTTTCTTGAAGTAATACTCTACTAATATTTCAACAGCTTTGGCAATTAAATATATAGAATTTAAGGAAAAACAATATTTGATTCTATAATATTTCCAGCAGGAAAACAACTAACCGGATCAGAGTTAAAAACAACCCTGAGTATTTTTAAAACTGAATTCAGCTGGGCCTGAACGGAATTCAGTTACTCTATTGGATATTGGAAATATTATGTTATTGAGTTTGGGAGCATCGTTTCGTTTCAGTGGTCGAGCTTTCAAATTATTACCTCTTTTGTACACTTTAAATGCACTACCAAATTTTTTATATTTGTAAAAGAGTTGCTTTATACATTTGCATGAATTGTTTGGATAGTTTTGTCACCATTTGAAATATGCAAATCATTGAGGGAGTTCAAAAGCAACATTAACTAAGGAGGTATCATTAAAAATTTTGATTTAAAATTCTTACTTACGAATAATTTCTAGACAAAGTTTTCACAACATAGTTCTATTCTCTTATGATAAGTCTGTAGGTACATAAGTTACATCTAATACAACAGTTTATTTTTTTATTTTAAAGCTCAAAACAGTTTATTCATCCAAAGTCAAATATAAATCTAAACAAAATTGTAATATTTTTAAAGAACAAGATAAAAGAATTGTTTTTTCATCTGAAATATTTGGAACGCAATAAGTTAATTAATAGCAAAGAATCAGGAATTAGACAGATAGTTCTGATTGAAAGATCTGTTTTAGCCAGCCTGATACACTTAATTATGTATTATGCTCAATTCAATCTTAAATACTAGACTTGGTCAGACAGGGTCAATGAAAGCAAAAATCTAAAAAAAAAACTTGCTTCGATAACCTAAAACGGTATGATTGATGACGGGACATATATTTACATATGAAAACCTTAAGCTGTGAATCTGTAACTTCCAATGGTATGGTATTTGTATTGGTATTGGTGTTTGATACAGACCTCCAGGTGTCCCCAGTATAATTTGGAGAATGGGGGCGAATCTAGGAATGAGTCGATGCAATAAGACATGGCAGTCTAAACACAGAAGTGGAGTTGGCGGAAGAGAAGTGTGTAACGGGTCAAGATTTTATTTTTTTCTTGTTTTCCCCTTTTTTGCTGCTTGTTTCCTCTAACACACACTGAGGATGAGGAAACTCGCGTTAGTTAGTTTCTGCAAACTGACATGCTGTTAAGGTGACCATTCACGTACGTGCGTTACGCCGTGCATTGCTCGTGATGCAATTCTACAACATTGGTCTTATGCGCCGTGCCGTACATTTGGGGCTTCGGCGTGCGCGGCACGTCTCAAAAGACCAATGTTGAGACGTGCCACGCACGCCGAAGCCCACAAACGTACGGCACGGCGCATAAGACCAATGTTGTATTCCTGAACCAAACAGTGGCCCCTATTGTTAGTTGGTCCCAATTTTTTTCTTTTTTCTCTCAGCAAGGTATGTACACCCAAAGGTCCCATAAGTTGTAAGAAGTATTGTTGTCCTGAGCCAACATTTACTATTTCTAGGTACTTATGTGAATATGATGCTGTTTGGGATGCATCTATGTTATTTGTGTTTCATTGCTTTAGTGTTAATAAGTGTGATTTTTGTCTCTGTGCATGGTTGTAACGAAGTGTTCTCCCCCCAAGTATTTAGGGGACAGTAGGGTACAATGTACTCAGCGAATAAAGTACTGAGGGAAAGTGCCGAGGGAAAAGTGCCCAGTACTTTCACCGGGGGGCTTGGTACTGAGCACTCCCCCCCCCCCACCCACCGAGCACCTTTTCTGCCCATAAATACCACACTCGCGGGAGCTACCAGCCAGTTGGGCCTTCGGCCCCGATCCCACCGGATGACCACCGATGGGGTTTGCACCTGTGCGCGTTGAGTCCGGAGCCGCTGGTTGGCGCGTTGAGCTCGGTGCCGCTGGTTGGCGCGTTGAGCCGCAGCACCCCGCACCTGGGCGCGTTGAGCTCGGTGCCGCTGGTTGGCGCGTTGAGCCACAGCACCCCGCACCTGGGCGCGTTGAGCTCGGTGCCGCTGGTTGGCGCGTTGAGCCACAGCACCCCGCACCTGGGCGCGTTGAGCTCGGTGCCGCTGGTTGGCGCGTTGAGCCACAGCACCCCGCACCTGGGCGAGTTGAGCTCGGTGCCGCTGGTTGGCGCGTTGAGCCACAGCACCCCGCACCTGGGCGCGTTGAGCTCGGTGCCGCTGGTTGGCGCGTTGAGCCACAGCACCCCGCACCTGGGCGCGTTGAGCTCGGTGCCGCTGGTTGGCGCGTTGAGCCACAGCACCCCGCACCTGGGCGCGTTGAGCTCGGTGCCGCTGGTTGGCGCGTTGAGCCACAGCACCCCGCACCTGGGCGCGTTGAGCTCGGTGCCGCTGGTTGGCGCGTTGAGCCACAGCACCCCGCACCTGGGCGAGTTGAGCTCGGTGCCGCTGGTTGGCGCGTTGAGCCACAGCACCCCGCACCTGGGCGCGTTGAGCTCGGTGCCGCTGGTTGGCGCGTTGAGCCACAGCACCCCGCACCTGGGCGCGTTGAGCTCGGTGCCGCTGGTTGGCGCGTTGAGCCACAGCACCCCGCACCTGGGCGCGTTGAGCTCGGTGCCGCTGGTTGGCGCGTTGAGCCACAGCACCCCGCACCTGGGCGAGTTGAGCTCGGTGCCGCTGGTTGGCGCGTTGAGCCACAGCACCCCGCACCTGGGCGCGTTGAGCTCGGTGCCGCTGGTTGGCGCGTTGAGCCACAGCACCCCGCACCTGGGCGAGTTGAGCTCGGTGCCGCTGGTTGGCGCGTTGAGCCACAGCACCCCGCACCTGGGCGAGTTGAGCTCGGTGCCGCTGGTTGGCGCGTTGAGCCACAGCACCCCGCACCTGGGCGCGTTGAGCTCGGTGCCGCTGGTTGGCGCGTTGAGCCACAGCACCCCGCACCTGGGCGCGTTGAGCTCGGTGCCGCTGGTTGGCGCGTTGAGCTCGGTGCCGCTGGTTGGCGCGTTGAGCTCGGTGCCGCTGGTTGGCGCGTTGAGCTCGGTGCCGCTGGTTGGCGCGTTGAGCTCGGTGCCGCTGGTTGGCGCGTTGAGCTCGGTGCCGCTGGTTGGCGCGTTGAGCTCGGTGCCGCTGGTTGGCGCGTTGAGCCGCAGCACCCCGCACCTGGGCGCGTTGAGCTCGGTGCCGCTGGTTGGCGCGTTGAGCCACAGCACCCCGCACCTGGGCGCGTTGAGCTCGGTGCCGCTGGTTGGCGCGTTGAGCCACAGCACCCCGCACCTGGGCGAGTTGAGCTCGGTGCCGCTGGTTGGCGCGTTGAGCCACAGCACCCCGCACCTGGGCGAGTTGAGCTCGGTGCCGCTGGTTGGCGCGTTGAGCCACAGCACCCCGCACCTGGGCGCGTTGAGCTCGGTGCCGCTGGTTGGCGCGTTGAGCCACAGCACCCCGCACCTGGGCGCGTTGAGCTCGGTGCCGCTGGTTGGCGCGTTGAGCCACATCACCCCGCACCTGGGCGAGTTGAGCTCGGTGCCGCTGGTTGGCGCGTTGAGCCACATCACCCCGCACCTGGGCGAGTTGAGCTCGGTGCCGCTGGTTGGCGCGTTGAGCCACAGCACCCCGCACCTGGGCGAGTTGAGCTCGGTGCCGCTGGTTGGCGCGTTGAGCCACAGCACCCCGCACCTGGGCGAGTTGAGCTCGGTGCCGCTGGTTGGCGCGTTGAGCCACAGCACCCCGCACCTGGGCGAGTTGAGCTCGGTGCCGCTGGTTGGCGCGTTGAGCCACAGCACCCCGCACCTGGGCGAGTTGAGCTCGGTGCCGCTGGTTGGCGCGTTGAGCCACAGCACCCCGCACCTGGGCGAGTTGAGCTCGGTGCCGCTGGTTGGCGCGTTGAGCCACAGCACCCCGCACCTGGGCGCGTTGAGCTCGGTGCCGCTGGTTGGCGCGTTGAGCCACAGCACCCCGCACCTGGGCGAGTTGAGCTCGGTGCCGCTGGTTGGCGCGTTGAGCCACAGCACCCCGCACCTGGGCGCGTTGAGCTCGGTGCCGCTGGTTGGCGCGTTGAGCCACAGCACCCCGCACCTGGGCGAGTTGAGCTCGGTGCCGCTGGTTGGCGCGTTGAGCCACAGCACCCCGCACCTGGGCGAGTTGAGCTCGGTGCCGCTGGTTGGCGCGTTGAGCCACAGCACCCCGCACCTGGGCGCGTTGAGCTCGGTGCCGCTGGTTGGCGCGTTGAGCCACAGCACCCCGCACCTGGGCGAGTTGAGCTCGGTGCCGCTGGTTGGCGCGTTGAGCCACAGCACCCCGCACCTGGGCGAGTTGAGCTCGGTGCCGCTGGTTGGCGCGTTGAGCCACAGCACCCCGCACCTGGGCGAGTTGAGCTCGGTGCCGCTGGTTGGCGCGTTGAGCCACAGCACCCCGCACCTGGGCGAGTTGAGCTCGGTGCCGCTGGTTGGCGCGTTGAGCCACAGCACCCCGCACCTGGGCGAGTTGAGCTCGGTGCCGCTGGTTGGCGCGTTGAGCCACAGCACCCCGCACCTGGGCGAGTTGAGCTCGGTGCCGCTGGTTGGCGCGTTGAGCCACAGCACCCCGCACCTGGGCGAGTTGAGCTCGGTGCCGCTGGTTGGCGCGTTGAGCCACAGCACCCCGCACCTGGGCGCGTTGAGCTCGGTGCCGCTGGTTGGCGCGTTGAGCCACAGCACCCCGCACCTGGGCGAGTTGAGCTCGGTGCCGCTGGAAGGCGTGCTGAGCCACAGCATTAAGTCCCCGGAGGCCGAATGGATTGCCTCCCGGGACCATGAAACAGTAGCGGAAAGGGATGACCCCCCCACACTGTCTGAGGATATATAAACAGGGTTGTTATGTTACAGAGGCAGTCTGGATCCGGCAGAGGAGCAGGACAGACACGAAGTCGTAGGAAAAGAAGCTGCTGCGTATTGGGCCAGTCGAGGGCCGCCCAGCACTTCAAGGGATTGGAAATAGGACCGTGGGTTGGCAGGAGAGCACCGCCAAGAAGGTCACCACAGAGGCGCTAAGGCATCAAGCCTCGTTGTGTGGAAACTATTGTACATAGTTATTTATAGTATGATAATAAATGTATGGTGGAGATCCAGAGTACAGTTAATGCTAGGACCCTTTAAAAACCCGGTGAAAAGTCTGAAGCTGAGGACTGAGTGAAAAAGGCAATAGCAAAGAAAGTTCCTTACATGGTTGATACACAGCAATGCGTTCAGCGTTTTGGACCAGGTTTGAATTTTTAATCCCAGCGGTACATGAAATACCAAAAGGACAGGTAATAGGCATCAGAAACAGCGAGATTTTGGCACCGCCTCAAGCTAGGCACCTGACTGTGAAATGGTGCCATACCCACCTCGGGTGGGTGCACCACTGCTCGGACCAAGCAGTGCGGAGGGCTAGTTGCAAATCAGTAATTTCTATTCGAAAAAAATTTATTAAAAAAGTTAGAGTAATTTTGATGACTGCTTGGAGACCGACTTTATATATAAAAAATATATATATTAAGTTTACGAAATTTGTGCATAGTGTGGTTTGGTCAAATTAAGAGAATAAAGGAAAAATCTTGCGCTTCAACTGTAATTCTATTATTAAACCATAATCATAACATAACTTAAAATCACCTTATCACGGACAAATTCTCATACAAAACATTACTGACTTGAGCCTTAATCAGTAATGAATGTTGAATCACATAGAAATTACCAAGATAAAATGAAAAGACTATCTAAATATGAAATAAGAGGAAAACTTTTATCAATTTGCTTTGGAAAATTGGGGAAATCAAACAATTAATTAATGCATGTAATCAACATTCGATGCAATATGATGAATATTTGATGCCAACCACTCATCTCACCATAAATACTTCGTCTCTCATAAATAATTTACAAATAACCCCAAATCCTAAAATTTATTATTTATTATTTTCAAGTACGTGGTTCAAAAATACTATAGTTTTTTCATAATTATGTACGAGTTATAGAAACATTATATTTTTCAATTAGTGAAAGGATATTAGTAAAATAGACCTAACAAAGCCTGACTAAGTAAAAACTTCACACAGATGTTAAGTAAACCCCCCTTACTTAAATAACAACAATCCCTGGAAATCCCAGCTGTTCTCCAGCCGCAATCTTGAACAAACCTTTCCGGTCCGTATTTATTTTTCAGTAAACACAAAAATCATCTCATTTCTATGTACAATCTCATTTCTATGTAATTCAATAACTTTTTTATCTGTACATCAAATTGGACAATTCTTTTTTTGTTTTCTTCGTATTTGTTAGGACAAGGTTTGTGTGAAATAAAATTTTAAATTCTACTCTGGGGCTCTCTCCCACTGGCCTTTAAGGTTATTTGACCGTGTATGCATTCTGTGGAGTAACTTGAGAACTATTACAAATCATAACCATATATAAACAAATGTGAATTTGAAAAAGTTCATAAGGTTGAAAACAGAATTGACATTGCGACTTTAGTATACAATAAAATTAATTTAGATAAATGTCAAAACATTGTTTATTTATTTACACTTGGCTTATTTAATTTTTTTTTAGTTCAAGGATTTTGTAATCTAAAATGTCTAACCAAATTTTTTTTTGTATTTGAATAATTCTGATTACATAACATGTGAATCTACCTTTTAATTGGACTAAAGTTTTAGGATGTATATAAATGAAGATAAATTCTGATAGTTTTGTTTGGTTTTAGAAAAATTAATATTCCGAGTCCTATGAGTGTGCAGTTATTTATCTGACCAGAGAGGATGAGAAGTGTTTGAGTTCATAGTTTACCACCAAGGCCGTAGCCAATGATAGCCAATGGGGGGGTTAGGGGGTCAAAACCCCCCCCCCCCCCGAAATAGTCAAACCCCCCCCCCCCCCCCCCGAAATAGTGAAAATCCCCGCGGGGAAATGCATAGGGGCCCGGAAACAGATAAAAAGGGTAAAAAACTACAATAAAGCGGTTGAAAAGCACACGCGTGAGTAAAAAAAAGTCACCCCCCCCGAAAAAATTTCCTGGCTACAGCTTTGTTTACCACAATCATGACAATATTTTAAGTTTAATAAAACATTAATTTTGTAGTATTCTGATTCTTAAAAATGGCACGTTACCCTTGACGCAATGACCTGGGCCGTAGAGCATGCAATGCTGTGAATATATGACACTTTTGGGCAAGTCAAAAGGGCAAGCAAAACGAGGCTCGAAATGAGGATGAACGTGCTCTATTTTTTAATTCAAACCATCAACAAGGAAATCTGAAATTCAATCCCCATTGAGCTGCGTTTAATTAAAAGCGACAATCGACTACGTTTATTGATTAAAGTTGCTGTTGGCTCAATGAACATTGTGTGTCAGCAATTGCAATGATTTTAGGTTTAAAAATGAACCCTGTATGTGCTGCACCAGTAACCAACTAAAATTGACACCTTTGACATCACGTTGAACCAGACAAAGCTCCGATCAGGGCCGTACTCAAACCGATTTTCCCGGGCCAATTTTACCGGGGCTAGGGGTCAAGGGGGGCCCGGACCGGGTCCAAAGCTGGGTACAGCCCTGGCTCCGATCCATGGAATATGCACAATTTTGGGATGCCTACAATGGAAATGCATGGAAGACTATTCTCAGCAACATATTATGTCAGAAGCCCATGTCATATGCATGAGTACGCTCATGATGCTATGTCGGATGTACATCATTATGGTAGACTAGATTTGTTTATTACGTTCCCGTGCAATTTAAAGTGGCCAGAAATTCCCATTGATCACATGTTACCACAATAGTTTCTAAAAGAAAATTAAAGTTAGTCATGGATTTTATTCCAAGTACAGTAACCCTCTTAACCGACCTCGTTTTAACCGACGATCGGATTATCCGCCCTTGCTGGTCAAATATTAAAGATCGTTTTAACCGACCCTGTTTTGAGAAAAGTTCGGTTTAACCGCCTTTTTCTAGGAATTCTGGCATTTCCACTCTCATAATACGTGGCGATGGGAACGTTACGCTCAAATATACAGGTTGTTACGGGTTAAACTATTTTTAATACAGCATTCATTCATTTTTAAAATGTGAAGTATACGCATTTTAGTGTACATAGTACGGTAAAGGTCTGTGAGTTTTTGTTTTCATATCCGGAAATCATTATTTAATTAATCAGTAGAGTAAATAAACCACAGCAACCTTGTGTGGGTGGGGGTCAGAGGGTCACCAACTCGAAGGTCAAAGTTTTTTTAACTCAAGTCTCCGTTGAGAGGTTGTAAATGAACCTGACTCGTAATGCAATTATCGCTTGAGTCTTTTTATTAATTTAGACAATCAGTACTGCATTACGGAAGATTTGTTAAAAAATTTTGAAAATGTTATTAAAGGTTAACATTAGAACTTTTTTGAACCAAGTCCCGTCTAATATTTAGTTTATTGAAATGTTTCGTTTTGACCGAGTTTTGGGTTATTTGTGTCATTTCTACAGTAATTAGTTTAAAAGTAGATTGATAATTACAGTTTATTTCCTAAATAATCCATTAACGGGTTAAGAATAATATTAATAGAACCCTAAATTAACATAGTTTTATTTTTAAGTGTTTAGAGGATTACCCGTTTTAACCGACCTTTTAAGTTATCCGACCTAGGTCCGGTCCCGTTAGGGTCGGTTAAGAGGGGGTCTACTGTAAAGACGTTTTTATTCCAAGTACAATTTCCAGTGCAGCTTGCATTTGCAATGCCTAATAATAAATCACAAGAACAGTCGTTGAATGTTTGTGGAATCACCTTGAAATCCATGATTTTCACATGGTCAATTGTATCTGTTCCCGTGTTTCAACACCGACAAATTATTTTTGCGCCAGAAAACAAAACTAACAGTGTTATTTATTAAAAAAGCTTTAGAATAAAAAATATGCTGTTGATATAACTACTTATGCTATTTATTCAGACTAAAACAAATTATTCATAAAGAAAACAGGACAATGTCTGTCGGATCAGCTAGTTTTCAAAAAAATTTGTAATTTGAATCCTTCTGCCAAAAATGAATACACGTAAAGTTAGGTGTGAAATACATTCCCATTGGAGACCACTTAGATCCTAGAGGTTAATAAACTTTATTTATAGTAATCACTATTTAAATAATTTATAATTTAAATTGATAAAAATTTGAACAGTCAGACACTTCAATCATCAATATTAGTATGCAATAAATGTGTGGTTGAACTCACGAACATGACTTCTTAAGGAATCAATTAATTAATCAAGCTTTCCAGCAATACGTTGTTTTAGAGCTGAATTTGCTGGAAACTGTCAATCACTTAGGACCTCAGTGCACACAAAGCATATCATCCGCATCGACGGTGTTAGCCAGGACATCCCTGTAATGACCTGTTAGTGATCTACAAAGGGCTTACTACTGTTGCATATCGTATGCATTGTATTAACCCCCGCAGCTCTCAATTAGATGACATAAGTGGAATCATATTCAAAATTTACAAATCAGACTTGAAAATTAATGTTTAGTTGTCTAAAAGGTTTAAAGGTTGAAACCAAAGTCAGTGTTTTGATATCGCCCTGCAGAGAAATTCTTAAAAAATAACCTGAATATAGAAATGTATATAAATATGGCAAAAATCTAAACAGCTTTCCTGAAACTGAATTTTTACCTTGAGTTGGCATCTTTAACTCGATTTTGATGATAGTTGAACACTTTTAGATAATCATAATACAGTTGGCGCATTTTTTCTCTAGCTATGGCTTCAACGCTACTAACCATGTCTTAGGACATTTTCAACATATGATATTGGTAAACACAATGTATGACAAGCAGCAGGGCCTTCAGAAAATGTTTTCAGAAAAGTGCCCCCTCTTCCCCCTGCACCTTGCAACCAGCTGACTCAGCCATAGCCGGAGATATAATGTGTGAACTGTACAAGGAATTGCTGGAGACGTTTTAAATATAATCATTTAAATCTTACAACCAAAAATATCCATATCCATGTAAATATTTTCCATGAAAACAAATCTTTGACTTAATATTAATTGGAAAATTAAAGAATGGATAACTTATCAACATTATAATTATTATTGAAATAATTCTCCATATTATAATGTTACATGCATGGATTAACCTTGGAAATTTAAGAAACAGTCAAATTGCCCAATTGAGGGTTTTAAGGAGAATGGTTGGGTTTGAGGTACACTTAACATAACGTAAAACTTGGTATATTAAAAGAAAGAAAAAAATACATTATTATTAGGTAAATTTCGGATTACACCTTATTGCTACGCTAACAGAGAAATCAATACAATACAGCTTTGTAAATCAATGCTTTTATAGTAGTTTATGCAACGATTGTATAATGAATGCCTTTAAGCCACGAGTAAGATGTAAAATATCTCACGAGTGGCTTAAAGGCATAATACAATCGTTGCATACACTATTTTATCTACGACCAACAATATACGACAAAATTTCCCCCGAAGTTAAACAAAATTCATGACTTTTACTAATGATGGAATAGGTCAACTAAAATTTGAGGTTAGGCAAATAAGCAGACTGAAACATGAATCGTTGTGGAACAATCAGCTGATGGGATAAGTAAACTCAAACATGAATCGTAATGCAACAATCAGCAGATGTGCGAATTGCGTAATTGTTATTATGACACTACGTCCGTCAAATGCCGAGCTCTCATTGGTCTAGAACCAGTACTCTAAAGTGACTCCAGTACTCTAAAGTCGTCATTAGAGTACTGCTTGGTTTTTGGTGTTTTAATGTATATCATTATAATGTTTATTGTAATACCATAATTGGTGCTTATTGCAATGGTCGTAGATAAAGACTTTTTCGTTATACTGCTTCAAAAACAGATGTTTTTAATGCATGCTTTCCGGACCTAAATACACTCTTTTTATTCCTAGGAATTAAAAGCTGATGTACTCGATACCAGCTGACTCTTTATAGTCCTAGGACTATAAAAGTCAAAAAGTGCCGAGTACGTCGTAATAATCGAACAATATTCATTCGATAACAAATAATCGAAACATTCATCATTATTATCGAAACACTCATTGTTGTCAGTTTAATCAATTTGTGAAACTCACTCATTTCACCAATCGATTATTACATGCGTTCGATACGTCGATAGTTGTTCATTGTTGTCAGTCTACCCTAACACAAATGAAACAGACAATCAGCTGATTGCTTCAAATAGCAAGAACAAGACGGTGGCATCTTTTGAAGGCATCTTTAAAGGTAAACAAGCTGTAACAATTTGGTTTTCTTAAGTAGTTTACGTATTGTATTGAGCAATATAACGAAAAATATAGTTCATCACTCGGATCTAAAGCTGCTTTTCGTTACTCGGTCATTTTTCAACCTCGGCTTACAGCCTCGGTTGTAAAACTTGACCTTGTACGAAAAGCGTCAATTTAGGTCCTTGTAATGAAATATACTATTAATAAGTTGATTGTTACAGCTACAGTAGAACCCCTATTATCTGGCCTCCACGGGACCGAGCCCAGGCCGGACAACGATTTGGCCGGATAATCCAACCTATTATGAAAATGATAATTTATACCCAAGTAAAAATACTTAGCTAGTGAATTAAGTCCAAAGTAGAGCTTTAAGTCGCCCTTTTGGATGATTTCTAAAATACACATGTTAGTTAAACCAACACTACACATCACTTGGAACACTCAATGACCTCTTTTCACCCATGATTTTGAATTAATGAAATCATTTCCCTATTTGGTAGTATTTGCTACCATAGCTTTCATCTGTATGCCTGCCATTGGCCTACAATGAAACTTGACAAAACAACACAATTAATAACCAAACTCGAGGCACTCGATACATACTAAACAACAATTAATAAGTTACTAAATCAACTGAGTACTGTAAACTTAGCACTCATAGCAGAACAAATTACTGGCTCAAGTTAATAGTTTAAACCTAATTCATTGCTGAATTAGGGTGGATCCTAATTGCCAAAAAACAATCGGCGAGCAATTCGCCGTGTGTGGTCTTATGAGAGTAATGTAGACAAGTCTTGCTGAATGTACCAGTACACGTTCGAATTAGCCTAGATCATTCTGATTGTTGAAAAAAAAGTGGAGCCATAAATAAAAGAGAAATAATAAAACGTAAACAGACAGAAATATATCCAAGAGATAATCAGAGGGAATATACGTCTGTAAGCGTTAGAAATATGTTTTGATGTAGGCTTCTGAGAAGCGGCCGCATAAACCGAGGACCGGTAAAAACAAGCATGGATATGAGGGGCTCTACTGTACAGCCGTAATGAAACCATTAAAACAAAACATGAAGCATTAATAACACGTTTGCTTCATAACAAAATATCTTCTCGATCATGAACGATTCTTGAAAATTGTATGGATAAAAAACTGGACCAGGCTGCCATTGAATGTACAGTAGAGCGCCGACTATCCAAACTAATTGGGGACAAGGGGTGTTTGGATAACTGAATATTCGGATAATCGAACATGAAAAGACAACATTTTAAAATTATATATATGTAACGTAATTCTTAGTAGTGAAAAGGCTAAAAAAATGATCAAACAAAAATTATTCACGTAATTTTATTATTAAATCTATCAGAATACATTGATATCCCGGTGCAACGGGATTTTCGGTTGGCGCGCGAATTTGAATTGCTTGAGAATCATGTTCAAAATAAGAATTATTACGGCGTTCGGTTAACCGACGGTTCGGATGACCGACGTTCGGATAATCGGCGCTCTACTGTAGTTTTATAAGGATCAAATGAATATAAGATTGTTATCCTGGCACTGGCAGTCACAAATTAAGTAATCAAAGCTAAACGATATCTGAAATATTCTGCACTCGTCTTTCATTCATATTCCTGTTTAAGTAAGTGGCATTGCTGTGCCTCACTCTTATCCGGCAATATATAGTAAATTATTAACAAATTATAGCATCCAACCCATGTAGGGACTACTTAGATTCAAAAAAACTAGTAACTTCAGTGAAATTCACCAACAAATGAGCCCAATTATCAAAAGAATGATTTATCTGGTTTTTTATGTATATTCACTTAAGTTTTAATGCAGCTTAATCACACACAAAATGTATATGTGTTAAGTGTTTTCTGTATACTACATAATTTCCAAGATATCTGAAATAAAACTACCATTGGTCCCTTAGGCTTTTTAAGCTGCAAAATTGGTAGCGTACTGCTCTAATGTAAACTGACAAAATATAAAAATTTACTCTATTTAAGAACTATGTGATTTTTTAAATCTTTGATGACTGGATTACTTGTCTATTTTACTTCCCTGTTTACAAATTAACTACTTCAGATTATACTAAAAAAATATTATGTAAATGAAACTCGGGTTTTATAGTTTTCATTTTATTAAAGACAAATTAATTTACAGTAAATTTTAATTATATACAAAAATCATACAGGCAACCTTAATATACTAATAAAGCACACAGACACTAAATAAATGATTATTTTGTGCTCTTTCTTAATTTTAACTATTTTTTATAGAAATCTTCAAAAGAATGAATATTGCTGATTGATTATAAATCAATCAAAACATGGAAGTATACATTCATACGTATAGGTAAGCACCTAATTTGATATGGTTTGTAGTTTTAAGATAATTTATATTTTTGGAAAAGTGGATAATACCGTAACCACTGGTATTGTATTTACACACAAGTCATAGAAATATGTCTAAAGTTCAACATTATTCAACACTTAAGATTACTAATAATCCTCAACAGAAAAAGTTATTTAGTGATCAAGCGGGAAATGTATTTTTTAGAGAAATAAAGTAACTGAGAAAAACTATTAAAATGATGGTTATTTACATAAAAATATTGATCTCATTTTCACCTAACTAAAAGGGAACAATCTTCAGATTGTAGTGGTACAGTAAGATAAAGGTCTGACACATTATAAACATTACTTAAAAGGCACCCAGTGAAACTATAACTAAAAATAAAATCCCAATATGACTAGACTGACTACTCCTAAAATTATGGATGGGATGATTCTGACTCTAAAAATTTGAGACACCAACAACAATTACTTGATTGCTCTCAAGTTATATTGAGTTTGGGCTTTAAACTGATTGCCACGCAATTGCCAAAAATAAAACAAATTCATATTATTTCCAACAAAACTCAAAAAGTACTATGATATGCAATGACTTAATTTGTATTTTAAAACGTTTCATTAATAATGGTGCAACACAAAGCAAGTAAGTTTTCTTAAAAAAGGGAAAAAACTAATGAGGAACTTATTTTCAAAACAAATGGCCAGTGTTGTTTCAATTTGTAAGAACTTAAGTTTACAATCAAAGTGAGTCAAAGGCAATTTTAGGATTGCAGTTGCACCGCTAACCCCAAGTTTCTTAATTCCAGTCATATTTTGCCTTCCCTTATGGTAGCCTAAATTTATTTTATTTACTAAAAAAGACATGTTCTACCATACAGTATTTAAGTCTTCACTCATATTTAACCTACCAAAATGAAGGTAAGAATCCCTGCAAAGAATTCTAAGGCAGTCATGAATTTTGGGTTTTGTTTAATAGGAATGTTTACACTCCCAAAAATATACTTATACCTAAAGTTCCCCAAATAAACGCACTTCTGAAATTGGTATCGGACTAAGAATCAAAAGGAAACCCCAAAGTTTACAATTGAGAAATCTGGAATCAGTCTATGACTAAATAACTCGTGTGTTTATTGAATGAAAAATTACTTTATTTTTAGATTTCTTATATTTAAATATTTTATAAAGAATGAGGATTTAATATCAGCTACTAAGCAAAATCAGAAATACTGAATAAGGAGTCTGGAGTAATTGATACGATTATCATTAATAAATTGGGAGATGACCATATAAAAGCTATAAAACATTTGCTAAATCAATACCAATCAAAACAAGAAAAAAGAGTTAAGTACTTCTTTTAACTCAACACTTACGAAACTAGTTTTATACAATTCTTGTTGTTATAGACAAGCGACAGTACTCTCGATGGTTCAATACTTAGTGGACTTTGGGGGTGTCGAAATATTAAAATACTTCTATACTTTATAATGTTGTTGAAATGGCAAGAATATGGGATTTCACATTGATAGAAACATTAAAAATAAAGGTTGTGAATATTTATCTCCTAAATATACTATATACCACTATTGTAACCATTGCACAGCTAATTTATTAACTTTAATTGTAATGTAGATCGCAATAAATACCATAGGTCATCTGCGACCTACAAAATATTTGGTCGTCTCTGAATTTTTATCGAGTACCAGACTGTGTCTAAGTACTGAGGGTCGAACTATCGAGAGTCTGCTGTGTAACATAGAAGTAACTTGGTCATTTACGAAGATCCTAACTAAAGAACAAAACCCAAGAAGGATGCACATCTAAAATACTCCGATTTGAACTGGTAATAATAAATTCTACTAAAACCCAGTTGATGTGAATTGGTAAATGATATATATATTTCTAAGCTACAAAGCTTTCTATTCAATAATAGATATCCCTACCACTGACATTTGCAACCATTTATATAAATTCTAAAAATTCATACAATACTGGTATAGAAAATCTATTGTGTGTAATGATGGAAAGAAATAAATGAAAATGGTTTCTTAAATAAATCATTTGAATGGCATCTTGAAATAAACAATTTACTTAGTTATTTCACAATCAATGTTATATGCCAAACAAATAATTGTATAAAATACAATAAAATAATTCACAAACTTATAATCTTTTCAACTGATTATTTGCTTTTATCAAACAACAACAAAATATAACATATAAAGCATTGTTGAAAATAAAAAACTGAAATAAACTAAACCATACATAGCAACACTAAGACAACATATATTGCACTATGTAACTTAGAAGTAAACATAAAATAAAATATGTATGACCTTTAATTGATTCAGTATATTTAACTGATACATCTTTGATTTTTAATGCCAGTACAATGGTTCTTTTTTACAGACTAAAGCAGTATTTCCCTTATTTTACTTAAATAATCAACAGATTTCCTTTTACAACTATTATGAACATTTTATTTTATTTTCAATATTCAAAATTTAACACCAAACACAATGTTAGTATTTATTAAGAAATGCTTTCTCACATTGATTTAACAAAACTATAGTTTTGTTTTATAATTATGTCCAACCCTTGCAATTATGTACTCAGAAATGTTCAAAATTGGGATTTTTCTAAAAGGAAAACTGATAAAATATGCTATGAATAATATTAATCATAAATCCCACATCTCAAGTAATGACAACAACTCATGGTCGGTGAGCAAATAATTTACCCTCAAAATGCAATAGCCTACATAGTCAAATATATTTGTTAATTGAATTATGATACCAAAAAAAGCTAAATTAATTTAGCTGGTGTAAATTAATTTATTATGCTTTAAACTATTCAATTTTTTAAAGATACTTCTTTGCTGTTGAAATGCAATATAATAAAACATTTCCTATTTAAAATGCATTTGAAATTTGTTCGCCCTTTTAAATGAGTATATAATTAGCAAAATTACTGTACTTACAAATTTTGTGATAGATTCATAAAATTCATAACTCACACAGATTGCACATCAATTTTCTCTCTTACAGTCATAAAATTTTGCTTTTCAAGAAATTTTAGTAGTCTGTTAGTTATGGTTCAATTGATAAATTTTAAAACAAATACCTAAAATTCTTGGTATCACAGGACTTAATTTTAGTTCTTGAGGTATTTTCATATCTTTTGACAAAAATTAGAAATAATTATTTATGTCCAAAAAACTCTCATGTCTTATTTTTCCAGATGTCTATTTTGAGCATATAAAACTCACAGACACACAATTGAATTTAGTGTCATAATTTGAAAAGAGGTATTACTTATAAAAAAACGAACATGCTCAATTTCATCCTTACGAAGCGGATGGACGCATCTTACGCATCGGCAGTCACTTTTTAAAAACACCTAGCATCATAGATGGGCTTCGTTCTCGGTAGGAAACTACAAATAAATAAGGCTAACTAAAACTAATTTACACATCACAATCACAGGCGTCCACCAAGGTTACTGCATCTTCGACAGTTCGAACTTGGTGTTCATGATTTCCTGGAAACAGTAAGAAAATTATAAGTTCTACAGAGTAATCGGTACTTTTGTTGATCAGGAATTCAAGACAATACGAGACAGGTGGGAAGAAAAGTATTGTATTTTAAAGGTGTTTGGCACACCAAGATGATATTTAGAGTAATAATCATAAAAAATGATGCTGTAGAGTCTTTTAAAGTCACACTAACGCGGATTGAAAAGGTGACGAGTTTGTAAAATGATAAGATTATTGAGCCTGAATAAGAGTTAGATATAGGATAGGATATGAATATTTCCTAATATGTCGAACAGGTTTATAATCTTAAAATAGAGTATAGGAGACTCCCTCTTATCTAGACACCCAGGGACCAAGGCTATTCCAGATAACGGGTTTTCCAGTTACCAACGTTTCCTTAAGCACATTAAATTAAACTCTTAACACATACTGTGTAAGCCAATAATCTGATTTTTTATACATGTTTACTGGTCTATAATCTTTCCCATAAGGATCATCGAAACAATAAAGTCCATTTCCTGCCCATTACATCAGGTTGAACCGATGATTTGATAAACATCATTTGGTTAAAAAGATATCACTTCTGTGGAATGTAGTCCTGTTAAAACGAAGTCTGGTTAAAAGGTGTCCGGATAAGAAAGTCCGGAAGTCTTCTGTACTGCAATCTGGTATTAGACCAAATTATAGGTACAACTCATACCATTTAATAACACATTGTGGCTATTTATTGGCTACCAGGAATTGCTTATAAAGATTAAGATAAACTTATGTCTAAAGTAATCCTATGTTCTCAAAGTTTGTGAATAAAATTGTTTCGCCCCGATCTTATCAGGGGCATCACTAGTGCCTAGACCTTGAGGTTATTCTTCCATATTTTTATGAACGTGACATTCGTGTCAAAAAATAGAATTTTCACTTCAACACGTATCAACACACACAGAGAACACAATTACAATTTAAAACGTTTAAAAAACTAAAACTGTAGCTTTCCTGACTTCCTATTTAGGCTAGCCTAACCTCCAATTGTTCACTTGTAGCTACAATTAGGCTCAAAAAGATTAGGCTCAAACTGAAGAAGATTAACCTAGTTTGTTTTGTTAGTTTGAAGAATAACCTCAAGGACTAGGTGCAGATGATGCCCCTGATGAGATAGGGGCAAAAAAATATTGTTCGCAAACATTGAGAACATAGGATTGCTATAGACGGTGAGTTTATCTTAATAACAAACTAAACTAAATCATATCTTGAATTTACCTTTATTTCTATGCTCTAATCTGTTTTCAAGCAATTTGCTTACCCCTTAGAAATGACTGTTTTTTACAATCCACCCATACTGTCACGTTTGACAAACTACCTGTGTGTTGTAAAAAGGTTGACCAACGAATTTGAGCTACTTTGATAGCAACTACTTTGAACTTGAACATCAAACAGGACAGATTATCACTATTGTCTATCATACTGAGGCCAATGCTGCAAATTTTAGTTAAAGGGTGAGAATCAGATGTATGGTTTGGAAGACGCTCACCAAGATGCTCAATAGAATGATTGACTTTTGGCTCTTCAATATCATTGTAAAACAAATTTATTTTTCATGTTTTACCAACAGCTCAATCGATGATTTTTTTGTTCATGTGAAATTTGTTGTGTTTTTTTTAACTTCAGTGTCCGTGACAAAGGACTCAAATTCGAGTTTGGTTTATTGAAATCCACCTGAGGATGGAATTATAATGTTCCGAAACTGATAGTCCATTTGGTTTTACAAAAGCTGTTAAATGAGGTAACTTAAACCTGTTTTTTGTTTGTCAGTGGATGACTCGGACCCAGTCCTGCTAGTAGGGCTTTGCTCCGTTTACTTGATACTCCGATGAATTTTCAGCTTATCAATTGCTTTTTCAGCTGTAATCGTACACCTACTACCTATTTTCTAAATTTTAAAGCTCATAACTAATTAACAAAAGCAATTAGTTAAGTAGTAAAAACTCAAGCATGGTAATCTCTCATGGTGATTAAGCAAGTAACATCTCATGGGTCATCAGTGTATCCATCAATCAAACGAAGTAGACTCCTTCAATCGACTAAAAGAATCATTTTGCCTAATCAAATTGTTCACTTTATCTCAGGGTAAAGCAAGAAATAATTTAAATGCTAAACTCACCTCGTCTGAATCCAAAATCGGTAAAGCACTGAAAATAAATTAAAAAAGATGAAAAAGAATTATATACAGCTTAGGACATTATAATAATTTTCAAATAGTTTAGGATATTTATTAAATTTGTAGACATTTTGTAACTAAATCCCCAAAATAATAAGCATATGGACTTAAATTAATTAAAATAGCGTGAGTGCACCAGTTAATCACCACTTAAAGGTGATATCTCATGTTATACATTTTACTATAAAAGCTCTTTTATCATTTAAGGGTTCAGAGATGTTAGTTAAATTGGTTATTTGATTATAATACTAACAGTAATATTAAATATTAATTAAAAGACAACTGTGTAAATGCTCCAACGAATGACCAGGATTGCACCAATGAAAGACGCGTATCCTTTGGCCTAATACTTGTCAAAAAGTTAAAAACACTTCTGACGACAATGAATAAAATAAAAACAGCTGAGAGCATAGATCATAGCTTGACTGACCAGGGGAAACCTTCCCTGTCATTCACTGGATTTTGCCCTAGTTACATTCCAATTTATGACTGCTTCAGTATTATTAATTATAACATGTGCATCAATTGAATTGATTTAAAATTGTAGCTATGTATGTTGTCTATCATTTAATCACAGCACAATTTTGAAATATTCATTAATTACAGAATGAAAGTAAATCCAGCTAAGCCTAGCAAGGACAGTCACTATAGCAACCCAGGTAACATATAAGTTTACAGCAAGCATTGCCCTTTGTTTGACGGGAAAAGTTTTGTGAAGAAAACTAGTAAAAGGTTTGAGATGAGTTTTTCTTAACAAGTGTGACGTTGAAATTCTAATAGTAACATGTGGAGAGCTTGACAAACGATTTTGTTGGCAAGCTTGCATCGGCAAGTGTGATGCCAGTGTGAGAGTAGTTGTTCGTTGTTCACTACTGTATTTTGCCGCCTGGCAGCGCTGGATTTGGCCAGTTTTGGGTGACACTACGCCGTGCCGGTACGACGAGACGAGGCGCCATGTTAGTTTTCTTATTGTAGTGGCATCAAAACACTTCAAGGTAAGCTTAAGTTTTTTGTATTGTAAATTCATTGTGATAGCTATAGGTAAAATTAAGATTTATATTAAAAAGTTTTAGTTCTAACTTCTAGCCTCTCATTTCCGCACCAGGGCTTTGCTAAGTTGGTGGAGCCTTTTATTTAACTTTACCGTTACAAATCAAGATTATCATTTCATTTTTAATCTACCAGTAAATTGTACACAACAAATATAACTACATTTTAGAGTCAAACAGCAGTTCTTGTGTTTTGATTAGGATTTGCGGACATTTGCCATCACTGATTAGTAAAAAACAACAAATGTCCGCAAATCCTAATCAAAATATAAAATCACCATCACCAACAATGAATTTCAAACAAAGAGTTCTTGTGTATTGGAATTGTACAGTTTTAGACAGATTTCAGCTGGGAGGCTGGTTGAAACATTTCCAGGTGGTATACAAAGTAAATATGTAGGCACAGCTCTTTGAATCAGGGCAATGGCTTTCCTAAAATAGTCTTTCCTAGTAAAAATTTGTTGAGCCTTCCTAGTAAAAATTGTGAAAATATAATAATTTTTAACAAATTTGCCAATTGCCTACAGTTTTGATAGGCAAAGTGTGCCACAGGTTTGATAGGAAAAGTGTGTCACAGTTTTGATAGGAATGGTTTGCCATTAACCTGGGTCATCGGCAGTTTGAGGCAAGTGTACCAAGGGTCAACTAGAGAGGTGACCGCAAGCTTTCCTCAAGTGTGGTAGTTTGCCATGGAAGACTTGTAGCAGCGTACATCTAAATTGATGATAGTTAGACACTCAATATTAAACATGTTTACAAAGTATTTTTGACTCCAACAATTTTAACCATTCAAAGATAAATTTGGAATAATATTCAAAGGCTGGCTTTACACTTATTTATAATCAGCCAGCCTAAAGAAAATGCTTAACTCAGGCTTTTTTCAGCAAAATGGTCATTTGCTGGGAGGGTGGTCATTTGTGGTGCACCCACCTAACAAAACTGGCAATATTTAATAGAAGAGTAGCAAAACGTACATGCTTAAATATCAACTATTTATGGAACTGATTACAGTAAAACATTTGATATACTTTCGACATTTATTTTCCACTAACTTTAGTTCTATTGGAGTTAAATTTTTAAAATTATTACTAAATGATAAAAATATTTGTTTGAAGATAGTACAAAAAAATAATAATTTTATACTTGATCAAAAGGTTGTTAATCTATCAAACCACTACATTTCAGTTTTTTTTATAATTCATTTGAATTTAGTCACAATCACATTGAAATTTTTTAAAGAATTGGTATTGATACGACAATTTCTTTGAGTAACAAGAAACAATTCTCTGATACAAGGAGCATGGATACAATAATCAACTGGAAGCATATTATAAACCATTTAACTGGCCATCAGGGCAACAGTGAGTAGAAAAATTAATTTAGATAAAAAAGTTAACAAATCAAAAAACTAATGTTTGGCATTGAAGAGGCCTTTTACGCTTACCTGTCTGCTAAAGATGTTGGAATGTTTTCCTCCACCCATTTCAAGTCCTCCTCCTAAAAATTACAAAACAATGAGCAAATACTTTTTTTTAATTCAGCAATTTACTTAAAAATATTTTTTTACACCAATTCCCCTTTTAAAATATTTCTTGTCGCTTCTGGCCAGTTATCTGTTTGTTTATTTATTTATTTACTACCTTGACAGGTTGACTTTAAGTATCCTCCTTTGCATGAGTGTAAATAGCATAAAATTTTTTTTGAATTTTGAAATATTTAGCAGCATTTAATTAATTGCATTGGTAAAACTTCGAGGTACATACAAGCAAGATTATTTTGCTATGGTTAGTTATGACTCATTGATCAGTAATGATATTTTATATTATTCTTTAAGTGAACAAAAAAAATGTCTACTTCAACATTCCTTTTTAATGATAAATGACAAGTCCATAATAATAAAAGTAAGATATTGAGGATCTTAAGGTCTTGGAATTTTTACAACAATGAATTATATGAAAGACAACAATTTACACATACACTAAATGAAGCATGTTAGGTTTTACTTACGGCTGAATTCATTGACAACTTCTGTTTCGGCGAATTCGCTCCTGAGTTGAGACCCCCTCTCATTTTGACTCCTAAAAATTAAAAATACTTTCTTGCAGAAACATTGTAAAAGGGCAAACTGGAATAGTAATAAAGCCTTAGTAAAATTAATAGTCCAAATATTTTGTTAAGGTTAAAATATGTAATAAAACAAACAAGAGGCCAAAATACCAGTTTTATTAGAAATCTTACAAATCTTGCTTGCTTGGTAACTTAATATTTTCAAGACATGAAAAATAAAAAGCATCTATTTTCTACAAAGCTCTTGCAACTACACCTAATTAAGAAAAACAAGTGGGTAAAAAAACACATAAAGAAAATTATTAAAAAAGTAAATTTTGTATTGTACAAGACAAATTTTGGTATTGCATTGCATTAACATTTTATTCCGTGTTAGTGGACTTTTAAAACAAGAATACATTTTTGACAATTCAATTCAAACTTGAGTCTTATTAGATATATGGGGAGTTATACTTCAGCCAAGGCTGACACTGTATCAAAACCACCACTGAGTAACTAAATGTGATGTGTGTGTGCTTTCTCACTAGAATGAAGAATATTTTTCTCAGAATTACACAGATATGACATATTAAACATTTTTTGTTCAAAAAAGAATCCAAAACAAAATTAAATTTTGGGAAATTATAAAAAAAAGTTACGAACCACCAACTACTAAACTAACTAGAACTAAACTAGAACTAGACTGAGGGGAAAATACTCCATTACTATATGAAATTTCCATAACTAAAGCACAAAAACCTACTAATTAAAAACAAATGGGTAAAATTTGAGTGATGACTATCTCACCGTAGGCGTCACTGACAAAATATTCTTCTTCCTCATCGTCTCCATCTTCCGGAGCATCCAAGAGTGGAGTGAAGGCATATCTACAACATTTACTTACGTTCATTTGTATCCTCATTATTCTATTTAGGGTGAATATTGTTTCCGAACTCATTGGAAATATTTGTGGACTTGTTCTAAGTATTGATTTAAATGTATTTTACAATAAAACTATGCAATGACCATACAAGAATAAATACTTAACCAACCCAATATTTAACACAACGTCCTGTTAGTAAGTAATGTTTCTAGGTTTGGTGGGCTCTAAGTCAGGTTGGAAAAGGTCAGAGGATAGGAATGATCTTCCAGAGAACTACCCATCTGGGGGATGTTAAAGTATCTCTGGCACAAAGAACACAAGAAGCATCTTGCCCCTTTCTCAATAAGTTGAGAGAAAGAGATGTGATGAATAAATTATTAATTGTTATAATTTGTACCAAAAGCAAAGAGCTACATCATTATTTAGTTTTGAATCCACTAAGAGGTCAAATAAAAATTATAAAAGCATCATAAATAACTTTTCATTACGGTGTGCCTTCTACAACTAATGGTAAAATAAAATTTTTAAAGGACAAAAAAGGTATGGTATACAATAAATGGGTGTCAGACAACGGTATCAGACAAGCTAACTTCTTGCTAAAACTACAATTATACTTACATTTAAAGCATTAAAATAAAACCAATAGTTTTTCTTTTTAATTTTTTATTATTTGCAAGAAAGTTAGTAATCATCCAAACTGGTATTCTGGCTGGGTTTCAACAAAATACAACAGGCTACTTTCCTAAAACTGATCAGAACCATTCCAGGGATACTATCAACTAAAATAAATCCGATCAAAAAAGTTGAATTTAGCATTGACATGGTTCACATAAAATGGTTCTTAAGAAACAACTTTGAATTTTGGAGTAGCTTAGTTCATTCTTCTGGAAATAATAGACAGGTATGTTGTTAGACCGAGCATGTTGTGTTATGTTATTTGACTGAGCATGACTTATCCAGGCTGTGTACAATTTAGGACTTAACCAGAAGACTTATGCAAGACCTATGCAATTAAAAATATTTACACTTTAAAAAATTGTTTTTCATCTGGGAATCACTGTTGAAAAACATACATCATCATTATTACATACAGGGTGTTTTTTTTAACGCAACCCATTTTTAAGATTGAATAATGCACGTATAAATATGAAATGATTATTGATTTATGGATTTTTATATTTTATAGGACCTATTATTTAAGTTTTATCACATTTAGTTTACATTATGAGCTCAAACAATCCGCCACTGGCATTTATATAAAGTTATACTCTCTCCACCGAATTCCCGAACACATTTGCTAGATACCTCTTTGAATTTCTTGCATTAAATTTGTTATGTTTGTTTTGAGGTGCTGATTATCCTGTGAATTGTTTTCATGTGCCTTACTTTTTATGTAACCCAAAAGAAAATGATATAGTGGGGTCAAATCTGGGAATCTATGGGGGAAATAATCCTTCACTGACAAAATAAAGTTTTGGGTTGTGTTAAAAAAAAAAACACCCTGTTCTTTTCTAACAAGGTCCAAAGCGAAAATTAATATCAGACCATTTTATCATGCAAATCAAGACAAAAGTGAAAACTACACTTGCAGTTTAGTCTCACATAACATGAGCAATCAACAACAAAATCCAATAACAATGCTTACATAATTGACTGGAACTTTCAAAAGTGAATTGTTTTTATATTATATTTATTTAAGCAAAATGTTGCAAAATAATTACAATATCCTTTTCAATGCAGAATTACAACAAAGTATTTTTTTATGTTAAAAGAAAGAACAGAGAATTGGTTTAGGTTGGATTTCTAATAGTTTTTCAGATTATTAGATGTAGTTTTTATTTGTAATTTATCCTCTTTTTAACTGGTCACACAACATTTAAAAGTGGCCAGTCCAATTTCTCAAATAATACAATGTATGTGTTTTTTTTATTTTACTGATAGGAATAAATTTGATTATTTATCCATCCACAGCTTAAGCCAGTTACAGTGCAGCATTAAGATAAATGTTCATATGGGAAGCAAAACACTTCACAAATTACTTCTTCAGTCCATATGATGCACAATTAAAATTTATATTATATGACAATGATAATAGTGACAAAGACATATTAAAAATTTGACTGAGACATGCAGGGGATAAACCTTTTATGTATTTATAAACATAAGAAAAAAAAACAAATTAATGATTTCAATATTTAATATACTATTGCAACCTATTGAAATCGAAAATAGTTTGATCACTATATAGATCAAATTGGGTTTAAGCAAATATCACCTTTGATTGTTGTTGGTTGGCCTCCACAGGATCATGATAACGAGGAGGATGACGGAAAAGAGAAGTTTCCAGTATGCGTCGTCTATCCAAAGTTCTTTCCAAGCCTGAAAAAAACCAAATTGATTAAATTAACTCATTTTCAGTACTATAGGGTTGTACAATATATTTCATCTGCCAGATCACAGCTCGTGGCCAGATCAAGAATCGAGATTGTGTAAATTATTAGAACCCCGACATAAAACAAGCTTAATTTTAAACATAATTAAGCTTAATTTTATCATAAGCTTTATAACTTTTACGCAAAACTCCATAGTTTTTATCGGTCGATTTTCGCTAACGATGGAACATTAAAAAGAAAAAAAGCCAAGTTCTTACTACATGGTCAACTATCGGCCATAATGGCACTATGGACAATAGCATAATGGCACAAGATTAACTTGTTTATTGCCTATGGTATTTCCAACATCTTTAATGGTTTTGGTTATCCTTTTGAATTCCGTCTTGAAAATGAGGAACTTCAAGTTTCAAGTTTTAAGTTCCGGTGGTCAAACTTTTCTTAACTTTTAGTATTTTGTTCGGCACGCTAAATATGACAGAAAAATGCAGAAATCTCCCTTATAGAAATTTTTCTAAGGTAAAATCATATTTTTCCTCGACCATATTATTTCCTCGAGAAATTGTTATATATCAGTTATAGCATAAACAAGTTAAATTTCCAGTACCTATAATGGCTATAAATACTTGGTTTACATGGAGAAAAATTATTTGGAGCGAATTCCATAGTATTATCATCGATTTTTTGGGAATTTTAATGTGAAGATTCCATCTGTAAGTACGACCTCTCAACCAACTTTTAGCCTGTTAAATGAAAATTCTAGAATTCAGCACTATTTTCCTACACATGTTAAAAAACCCACAAAGTAAAAAAATCCACGCTTAAACATATCCCTTATAAACTTCTAAAAGTAGTTCTTTGGAACTACAGCTCACCGTAAAACAGTTGACAAGATAGTGGGCTTTGATCGAGTAGAGCATGAATACGACTGAAGATATCACCGCGAAGATCAGAGTGTTGGTGAAGTGCCTGTACAAGTTGAGCTTCACCATGTTTCTGAAATAAAATATTAATCAATTTTACTTATAAATTTGACGATTTCAACATAAAAATTGGCACACAAGTTTATGACAACAAAAGTATTTTTATAAATTGTAAATTATTGTGGGCAAAATCTTCCTTTTTCTCAAACCTCAACTACTTGTTGCCATGGGCCAATAAGATTTTACAGAGATCTAAAGACAGTAAGGTACGGTAGCGGCAATATGCAGTGGTAGTAGTGCATAGGCCAGCCACAGGTATTACAAAACCAGTAATATACACAGCAGTATTTTATACAGCATTCTGGCCCAATATGCTGTATATTATGATAAAAGTTACTCAATCAGCTGTGCTATGGTTTGAGTTCACGTGTTTAATATGCTTAAGAAATGTATATGAAAAACTTGAATTTTTAATGTACTTCTTTTTAATGTGCCAGATCATTGATAGCACATGATGTATAAGGAGTCGCCCGTTGCTGGGATCGAAATGACGTTTGACACACAGGGCCAACACTTTACCCCTGAGCTACAGTCTCGAATAAGTAAGGGAAAGTATATTAGTATGTTATTGAAAGATTATCATTCTGGATGGATTTTAATCTAGAGATTTATGGATTCCACTTATTTTTTCATGGAAGACATCATTTTTCAGGTTATAGGCCTACATAAGACACTGCTACTTATTATAACTATGTTTAACTTAATTTTTCAGGTTACAGGCCTACTAAAGTACTACTGACTATACCAATTTTTAAGTTCTCAAGCAAATAAAAAAAATTAAACAATTATTTGGGCCTGAGTTTATTAAATGTTTGTGCATGCTGGATCAAAATAAAAATTTTGAAAAAAGGAATCTATGTTGATCCAATTGAAATGGCTCAAATGGACAAGTGGTCCACTTCGAGCCAGCTAAATTAGCTTTAAATACTAAATAGTGGGTAAGGGATTTTGCAAAAATTCACCATGACTGATTAAAAACAATAAGTTTTACAATTTGATTTCTGTTCCAGTCTAAAGTTTTACAATCTTATTTCTGTTCCAGTCTTCTATGTGGGAAAGAAACTACAGAATATTAAAATTGATAACATACAACCAGGTGGACCTGGACCAAAAACAAACACAGCTGAAACAGAGTACTCAAAAAGCAACGGCTGACAAATCGCTAGAAATAATTTTTTTAAACAAAACACATAAATACACTGAAATTAAAAATCGCCAGACACAAAAGAAGCAGGATTAAATCTGAAGAGAGCTGAGATAAACACAAAATCAGTTAACTCAAACTGATACGAGTAAACACACACCAGTGTACAGATTTTGAAATGTTGCCAGACTTGTTTTTAGTAATCAGTGATGACAATAATTTCCACAAAATTTCATGAATGATATTAACTCACCTTCACCAACAATGAACAAAGAAAAAACAAAGAATTGAGTTGATGAAGATCTTCTAATTATTATTCATCAATAAAAAGTTTCCATTTTGTATATGATCATTTATTACTTGCATCTTACGATTTTACATGGCTTTACAAGGTGCTTAGCAAAACATCTCAATGAAATTTCCTGATTTTTCCTTTAATTTTCATTCTGCACCAACAACATTTTTTCTTTATCGACTAAAAAGGGGGAAAATAGCACTAAAAACCACCAAAACCAAGATTCATAATAATTGAAAAAGTACAAACTTAGCCTACTTCCCTATAAATTACAACCAATTACATATAGAGAAAAAATTATATCTACCCAAAAATGGTACAAACACAGATGACTTAATTCCCTTGCCAATGAAATTTGATGCACTCATGTTGTGACACATTGCTGTAAGTAACTAAACTGATTTTCCCTGACCATAGTCACAGATGAAGAACTATACAAATTGGCAATCTAATGCGTTTTTGCGTGCCCGTTTTTTCGGGCTGCATCAAGTTTGTTAGGTTGTTTAGCCGCACATATTGCATAGGTATCAAATATAATTTTGTCAATATCAAATCTTCAGGTCCCAATAACAAATATAGCCATTGATAATTTTGATACCAATTCAATGTGGGTTGCATAATAGCCCAGCAAACTTGATGCCGCTAGAAAAAACAGGCACAAAAAAATGCATTAGGTTGCCACTCTGTATAGTTCTTCATCTGTACCATAGTAAAAATTCCCTGATTTTTCCACATAGTTTGAAATTCCCAAATATTTCCCAGTTTTTCCAATTCCCGCGGTTGCTAGTCTGACCTCCGGAGCCGAAGTGTCCGCGTCGTCTGCACGAGGCTGGTGAATATCCACCAGCAGATAGCCGAGTCCACGACAGCCAGCGGAACGCTTGCGACCAGCAGCTGATTGGCCGGGTCGCTCTTGGGTCGCATCACGCGCAGGTAGGCCTCGGTCGCAGCCAGCAGGAAGTACACCATGCCGGTCGCGACCGTCCGATGCAACATGGGACCCAGTCGTGGCCTGTGACAGCAAAGTTAAAGGTTAATCCTCGATAGGTCGACACTCGATACTTCAATACTACTCTGTATAGTTAGCTTGAGAAGAGCTGAAACTCAACAACATTCAAAGACTACCAAATACTTTGTTCGGTGATATTCATTTGGATCTGTATTATGATAAAAGTTACTCAATCAGCTGTGCTATGGTTTGAGTTCACGTGTTTAATATGCTTAGGAAATGTATATGAAAAACTTGAATTTTTAATGTACTTCTATTAATGTAAAGTGTGATGTTTTGATACCTTGGCACCCATAAATTCCAACCTAAAGTCCTCTTTCCAACTTGGCTAAGAATACCTACCTGGGTAGGTCGCCATTTCAAAGTGATGTATCTAATGTATCGAGAGTCTACTGTATTATACAAGTGAATGCAGTAGACCTTGAGGTAATACTTAAATATTGGCCTATATTTTTTTGTTTGATAAACCATTAATGAATTATTGTTAAGTTGAAGCAGGCACATGATGCACTTTATTGTTATGCAGCAAAATGTTTACATTTCACCAAATATAATGAACAGAAACTTACAAATCCCAAATATGAATTGCCAGTTTGTTTTCCTAAAACTGAATCCACAGTCAATTTTCTAAGTAAGAGCCAAGGGCTTGGTAGGTTTTGAGTGAGGAAAGGGATAGACTTTCAGCTAGCTTACCTGAGAAATAATGTTCATGGTAGCAGCACAAAGAAACACTAAAGGAGACACATTTATCACTAATATTTCGTCCTTCTGGAGGACTTCTTCAGAGTGAAGAGAGAATGGCTGTTGAGTTCAAATTTCAACTGTATACTGTCACTGTTGCCAACTGTGATCACTTAAATACTCAAAATAAATGTCTTAATCACTGTATATACATGTAAAATCACCAAAGTTTGTGGTTAATACTATTGATGTATTAACCACATACTAATACATCAATAGTATCAATAGTAAGTAAGTGATCACAGTTGGCAACAGTGACAGTATACAGTTGAAATTTGAACTCAACAGCCATTCTCTCTTCACTCTGAAGAAGTCTTCCAGAAGGACGAAATATTAGTGATAAATGTGTCTCCTTTAGTGTTTCTATGTGCTGCTACCATGAACATTATTTCTCAGGTAAGCTAGCTGAAAGTCTGAATCCACAGTCAGTGAAGTTTAGTCTAATCCATGGACACAGTTATAGTAAAAATTCAGTAAACCTCAACATAATAAACCTCAATATAATTTTTTTATTTAATAAATTTGTCAGTAATGAATTTTAATGTAACAATTACATCTAAACCCCGTGTAATATACAGAAACTAAAAATTCCAAAGACCACTTGTCAGTTTGGACACACATATAGCTCTACATAAGTTTTTCCAGATTTGTTTTGAAAGGTAACACTGCAGTACTTTAATTTTGAGATCCATTTACAATGCAAAATCAAACCAATCATCAATATTTTTATTACAGGACAATAGAAAAAAAAAGTCAATTTTAAAGAGTTTGTTGCAAGGGGGAATACACAAATTCGCCGGTGTTATCTTAACAGACCTTTACAAGTTTACTATACTTCGCGCTGGAGGCTGTCAGTTGTAGGCAATATTGTGACTGTTTTCGGATACCAGCTTTACTTTTAAGGCAGAAGAAGAGACAGCAAGTTTTACACATATTTTCTTCTTCGGAATGGATTTAAAAACTATGGAGGTTTATAATTTTGTAAACCCGGGAATTATGTATTTTTGTAGTTGATTGATTAGATGAAAACCAACTAAAGTGAACAGGCCAATTTTAGCTGTTATTTTTTTCTAGGAAGAAAAAAATCTTGATTTCTAACTCACCCTAGCAGTAAGTGAAGTCAACTTTCTTAATAGCAAAACTAACAGGAACCCAAGTTCAGTGGTTGCTGCAAAACATTAAATAATACGAGCTCACTCTTTCCACTGAGATAATTCTTCAAATTTGGCTGTTATCTTTACAGACCTTTACAAGTTTACTATACTTCGCACTGGAGGCTGTCAGTTGTAGGCAATATTGTGACTGTCTTCAGAGACCAGTTTTACATTTATGGCAGAGCAAGAGACAGAGCAATGTTTAAACATATTTTCTTCTTCGTTTGGGATTTAAAAACTATGGAGGTTTATAATACTGTAAACCTGGGAATTATGTATTTTTGTAGTTTATTGATTAGATGAAAACCAACTAGAGTGGACAGGCCAATTTTAGCTGTTATTTTTTTCTAGGAAGAAAATAATTCTTGATTCCCAACTCAGCCTAGCAGTAAGTGAAGACAACTTTCTTAATAGCAAAACTAATAGGAACCCAAGTTCAATGGTTGCTGCAAAACATTAAATAATAAGCTCACTCTTTCCACTGAGATAATTCTTCAAATTTGGCTTACAGAGTTTCCGGGTCACATGAAATGTGCTGAAATGGTTAAGCAATTTCTGTCTGAATATTATCAAAATATAAACTATTCCTTGCTAAATTTGCCCAAACTTACTTGACAATGCCAAAACCCAGGCTGACAATGATGACTAACATTCTTGCTAACGTTCTCTTGCCGCAGCTGACAAACTCTGCCAACAAGACTGCCGTCTGAGCTGTTTGTCCTGTTGTGTTGATGCTCTGATACTACAACAAGAACAAGTTCAGAGAGAATTTGGAAATATAAATTGGTTAGACAATGTTAAGCTGGTTAATAACGAGTCATGACAATAACTCTCATGAATAAACGTAAGACATAAGACAGTAAGATTGCATTACAGTACATCTTATTGCAATGCAAATGAGATGGGCTAGTTGATTTTTTATGTCTGTTGAAAAATAAATAAAACAACTATACAGTAGAACTCCTCTTAACCGACCTTAACGGGACCAAACCTAGGTCGGATAACTTAAAAGTTCGGTTAAAACGGGTAATCCTCTAAACACTTAAAAATTAGGGGTGTGCGAATAGTGATTTTTGAACTCGAGCCGAGCTTTTTCAAAAGTTTTCGAGCTCGAGCTTTTTCAAGTGCCGAGCTTTTTAACAATCACCAAATTATTAAAAGAAATTATGAAGCTTGATTTTAATTTTTAAAGATACAATAGACTAATGTTTGCATACCTTAAGTGACCGCCAGCTCAAAAATAGAAAGCTTATCCCCAAAACAAGTGAATTATCTAATAGGTTCATCAGTATTTTGTATTTTGTTACATAAAATTAATCAAACTGGCTCAACAAATAATTTATGAAGAAAAATGCCAAATTTAAAATCTACATTTATCTACATTATATTTAAGTAATAACCGATCCCAAAATACTTAACTTTAAAATAAATAGTTAAAATTACATAATTAGACTAGTTACATATAGGTACTACAAAATTTAATTTCGGGTCAGTCCATATCAAGTCATCCAGGCCATGTAACCCATCATCTCAGAATTTGATGAAACTTGGTGATTTTGATCTTTTCACATGCCTATGGAAGATTACAAAATTTTAGCTTCTTATCTCAAACGGTTTTTTCTTACAGACATTTGAAATTTGTAAAAATATGTCATTTCTGTTGTTCCCGAGCTCCAAGATAAACTTGCATAGATTAAGAAATAAATTTGTATCTTTGCCATTTTTAATCCAATTGTTATGAAAATTTGCAGTAATATTAAGTAAAGTATGCTAAATCCAGGAAAAAATAAATCATTAATATCTCTCTATATTTAGGTCATAGAAAAAAACATTTTTTACAATTTTTTTGATATTTTTAGTCCGATGACAGTGTTTTACAAAAAAATTAATATCTCCTAAAGGCACAATGACAATCAAGTAAACTTTTTTTTTAAACTTATCTACATTAAATTTCCTAACAGATGAAGCAACAAAACACATGGCTTTTTGCATGCTTTGTAAATTAAAAAATCTTTTTAAAAATTTCCAAATAAAAACATGTTTTTTTGCATTTTTTAATGGAAAAATTTTAAAAAATCTAATTTTGGTTTGCACCATTAAATTCAGCTTGAAAAAACAAATATTTTAGTACTTTGAATCTTTGTTCTATGTCTATAGGTTGCTGAGATATTGAATGATGTTAATACGGTACGTTGTCCAATGTTATCCTTATGGAAAATAAAGAAAACTTAATATCTCGCTTATTTTTGAACTTATCTTAATAAAATTTGGTATATAGCATCTCCTATTTGACTTTTCTTTGATGATGGCTAAAAACATAACAATTTTCCATCCCTTTGTCAGCAATCCTGGATACTCATAGAAACGGAGTGTTAAATTATTGTAGCCAAAAGTAAACAATTTTGCTGCCTTGGGAAAGCAAAAAATAGTTTATTTTCAATGATTATTCAAAAAATATCAATCAGAAGAACCCACACACCAAATTTTAATATGATAAGTTGAAAAATAAGGGAGATATTGAGTTTTATTTATTTTCCATAAGGTTAACATTGGACAACGGACCGTATTAACATCATCCAATATCTCAGCAACCAATAGACATAGAACAAAGATTCAAAGTACTAAAATATTTGTTTTTTCAAGCTGAATTTAAAGGTGCAAACCAAAATTAGATTTTTAAAATTTTTCCATAAAAAATTTTTAAAAACATGTTTTTATTTGGAAATTTTAAAAATGATTTTTTTAAGTTACTAAGCATGCAAAAAGCCATGTGTTTTGTTGCTTCATCTGTTAGGAAATTTAATGTAGATAAGTTATAGAAAAAAAGTTTACTTGATTGTCATTGTGCCTTTAGGAGATATTAATTTTTTTGTAAAACACTGTCATCGGACTAAAAATATCAAAAAAATTGTAAAAAATGTTTTTTTCTATGACCTAAAAATAGAGAGATATTAATGATTTATTTTTTCCTGGATTTAGCATACTTTGCTTAATATTACTGCAAATTTTCATAACAATTGGATTAAAAATGGGAAAGATACAAATTTTTTTCTTAATCTATGCAAGTTTATCTTGGAGCTCGGGAACAACAGAAATAACATATTTTTACAAATTTCAAATGTCTGTAAGAAAAAAACCGTTTGAGATAAGAAGCTAAAATTTGGTATTCTTCCATAGGCATGTGAAAAGATCAAAATCACCAAGTTTCGTCAAATTCTGAGATGGTGGGTTACAAATCCTTTTTTTCTGGATGATTTGACTTGGAATGACCCTTTCAAGAGTAGAAAGAAGTAGTTGAAAGGTTTTAAAATAGTTATATCTAGTAAAAAAAATCACACATTTATACTTAGTCTAACACAAGATTGATTTTTTTTATGTTCACTAAGTAAAGATGATAAAAAATTAAATAGCAGTCCCAATTGTGGCATAATATTCATGGCTAAACTTATTATTTCAGAATATAATATATGAATGAAATAATATTTAATAACAACAATAATTTATTGAAATCCTAAAATTAGTTGCATTTCTAAACTTTTGTGAAGAAAATAATGTACAATTAAGAAGAAGAAAGATCATAAATAAATAAGGACGGAATAGAGAGAAAGAAAGAAACAGCTACCTCTCTCTCTTTCCTTATCAGTGGCCAGTGAGAGGGGGGGGGTTGTTTACTTCAAGCCCCTTCCCTGTTTTTTGCTCTTGTCTGATTCAGTGCGTGAGTTAATTAGGAGATAAGGAATCCTTACTACAAAATGCATAAATACAAACTACTTGTCATACAACTATAGATGACAGCTCATATTTTTTGTCTTATTTTTATAAATCAAATGAGATCAAAATGAAACTTGTACGATATACCGTTTAAGAGATAAGCCTTGATAAAACAATAGACTTAAATGCTGTATTTCACGTTCCCCAAGGTCAACAAGGTCAACTAAATATAGCTCCGATTTCCGTCTAAATGGAGATAATATTTCTTGTTACCTGTCAATGTTCTTTCCTTATCACTAGGGAATGTTTTTTGCTTGTTTTTCGTGGGAGGGAAACGCTCTTCCGGTTTAACGTGTCCAAAAATAGATTGCAATAATTATCTTTCCGATAAGATCTCTCTTATCAAAAGCTCGGCTCGAGTGTCGAGCTTTTTAGAAAAAAGTCGAGCCGAGCCGAATACTGAAAAGCTCAACCTAAAAGCTCGACCGGTCGAATACTCGCACACCCCTATTAAAAATAAAAGCTATGTTGATTTAGGGTTCTATTAATATTATTCTTAAACCGTTAGTGGATTATTTAGGAAATAAACTGTAATTATTAACCTACTTTCCAAAATAATTACTGTAGAAATGACACAAATAACCCCAAAACTCGGTTAAAACGAAACATTTCAATAAACTAAATATTAGACGAGACTTGGTTCAAAAATGTTCTAATGTTAACCTTCAATAACATTTTCACAATTTGTTAACAAATCTTCCGTAGTGCAGTATTGATTGTCTAAATTAATAAAAAGACACAAGCGATAATTGCATTACGAGTCAGGCAGTTGATTTACAACCTCTCAACGGAGACTTGAGTCAAAAAAACTTTGACCTTCGAGTTGGTGACCCTCTCACCCCCACCCACAAAAGGTGCCTGTGGTTTATTTACTCTACTGATTAATTAAATAATGATTTCCAGACATGAAAACAAAAACTCACAGATCTTTACCGTACTATGTACACTAAAATGTGTATACTTCACGTTTTAAAAATTAATGAATGCTGTATTAAAAATAGTTTAACCCGTAACAACCTGTTTATTTGAGCGCAACGTTCCCATCGCCACGTATTATGAGAGTGGAAATGCCAGAATTCCTAGAAAAAGGCAGTTAAACCGAACTGTTCTCAAAACAGGGTCGGTTAAAACGATCTTTAATATTTGACCAGCAAGGGCGGATAATCCGATCGTCGGTTAAAACGAGGTCGGTTAAGAGGGGGTCTACTTTTTGCCTTGTATTTTATTTTATCTTATAATCAAATTTAACAACCCTTCAAAACACATTGTACCTTATGAATTGCAACGGACTAGTTTCCCTACTGTAAATAAATTTTCCATCTTTTAGTATAAATCCATATCACAAACAATTATCAACTTAATAGGCCCAGATTTAGTAAGCCTCATAGACTAGGAAACAAATTAAAATCCAACTATAGTGGTGTAGAATGAGTAATTTTATAGTGTAGAGAAGAAAATCGATAGCATGACCAAATGTATACTTGCATATAAAATAAAAATTTTCAAAAAGTTAGCCCCCAGACACTGGCTCTGGGTACATACATGGTATTGAAAATGAATAATATTAAGTATTGACTAATCTTTACAGTCTGCTCTGGTTAAGTGTGTTTACAAAAAACACTAATTGGGTTTACCTCAGCATAGAACATGGCTTTTTCAAGCATGCCGAGCAGTATAACTCCTCCAATCCAGAACTGTATCCTCAACAAGTCACGCCATTGGAGGAAAGAGACGATCAACCAGGCTAGTCCCAGCACTACGTATACTAGACACATGGCGCCATAGAACTGGAAAAAAATAACAATAAGACTGTGGCAGAAATAATATAAAAAATACTGTGGTGGAACCACTGATTATGAATACTGAAGAAAATATACCTTAAAGCTGTATTTATATTTATTAGTTTTGGCTTGAATTCCATAGTGTACACTTAACCACTGAAAGATTTAACAGAAAAATTCAAATTCTATAATATTAGTGATAATCAGCTTTTGGCTTCTGACATTAACATACTTATCGTCTTGGATCATGTAGACTCTGAGAGCAAGCGTGTGGTGAGTAACTTCATCTACATTTTTATTCTCATTTCGTTACATCATTAGGCTATCAACACCTCAGAATGTAAAAATTAGTTTGTAAAAGCTTACTGTGCTGATAACTTCAATGTATCTTGTAAAAAAATCAATTGAAATAGGTTATTTCCTGTAATTAATATTTTCAATTCTGGGGTGAGTAATCTACTATGACATAAAGTTTTTCCATAGGTACCATTTTCATCATATCATGTCATTTTCAAGACTAGTTGAAGAGGCCACTGGCATCCTATTTTTTACCACTTTTAAAAATCTACAAAAATGCAATATTCCAATTACCTCTAGGGCTGTGCGAGTAGTGATTTTTTGAAGTCGAGTCGAATTTTGAAAAATATCCGCAAGTTACGAGCTATTCTCGAGTCGAGTTTTTTAAAGTTTATAATATAATAGTCTTCATGTTTCTATATAATCGTCAAAAATTATCATCATTACTCAAATAAAAAGTACAATTTTGAGGTAGTTAAACTTAAAGAGTTTCTGAACTATAAGCAGATATACAAATAAATGATACCAAAAAAGAAAGAAAACCTTTTTACTTAAACTCACAATAATTCTTGATTTGATATATTTTTCAAGCCTAGCTTGTGTTTAAGGCTTACCTGGGTTTATAAATTTAATGAAAACACTGACTATAAGCCATGACAAATTACCTGACTCAATACCTGATTCAATTCATGATTAAAATATTTCCTATGAGTTATTCACACAGGTACATTTTTGTTCATGTAACTGTCAACAAAAAACAAAGTTTTTATTTGGAATGGTTTCTAAAATACCATAAAATACCATAAAATAACATAGTATGCTAATATGTTATGGGGTAATAGTGTTGGCGCAGACAGTGTTTTTCTATGGCAAAAAAAAGCCTTGAGGATCATGTTTGGATTAGGTTATAGGGAAAGTTGTAAAACCTACTTTAATAAATATAACATCATGACCGTTCCTTGCATTTTCATTTTTCAAAATTTGATTTATATGAAAGAACATGTATCAGATTTTATCAATTTTACAGATGTATACAACCATCATACAAGGCATGCCGAAAATTTAGTTTTACCAGCTGTAAGATTAGAAAAATATGCAAAGAGCCATAAATACTTACAAATAAAATGTTTTAATAAGTTACCAGTTGCATGGAGAATGTTAGACATTAAGCAATATAAGAAAAAAATCTCAAAATTGCTCATCACTCAAGAATTTTATTCTGTAAATGAATTTTTAAACTCATGTATACAATATAAATAGTAGAAAAACTTGTTGAGTTAATTTTGGTTAGTAATGAACTTTATATATGCCTGTATTAAAATGCCTGTATTTATTTTGTGTTGATGTAGTAGGTTAATCAACTTTAATGTGTATTTTTATTTATTGACTTTGTCCAATCTCTAAAGAAAATGACAATAAAATGATTCTGATTCTGATTCTGAAAATATAACAAAAATAATATAATAATATTTTTAAGAGAAGTAATAATAAATAACCTCAAACTATAGAAAAGATACAGTGATATAAAAACTAACTAATGTGTCTTTGTAACTCAAAAGAACTTTTTACTTCAAGTATAAGAAACGAGGTTTCAGTTGTGTTTGTAAAAGATGGATTGACATTGTGGAAAATGGCCGTAATATTCTTTCGCACGTACAGATTTTGGGTAAACGGCGGGAGTAACTATTTGACTGGAACTTTAAAGTATTTTGCAATAAGTTGAGTCAAGTCAAGTAGTGCATACTCGGCTCGCAAAAAGGTTGATTCTTGATTACTCGCACACCCCTAATTACCTCAGAACAGACTCTCTAATTATCCTTTTTGAACATTGCTCAAAAGCCTTTCTTATATCTTACAGATTGTACCAAAAGCCTGGAAGCTAGTCTTTCACAAGAATTTAACAATCAAAAAAAGCTCAACTACCTTAATTAACACAACCCTACCGATGAAACGAACACGTAAATTCACAATTTGTTTTGTACTTACTTTATACAATAGCAAAGTTTTGCTACATTTAAAAGAAATGTTATCACAACACCAAATAATCCCAAATAAATGTTTAATTGTTAACATAGCTTTTTTTTGATAAAAAATAAAGCCTGAAAAATCAGTGGTCGTGAATTTACAGGAACTGGATAAAGTTTCATTAAAAATAAAAATACCGGCAGTAGCGGCCAGTCGGCAGCCGAGAGGTAGCCGTGTTTGCCTTTCATCTCGATGTGGACGTCGGCTGAGAATGGAGCGTTGCTGGCGAGCTGCAGCGACAGCATGTAGAACCCGTCCTTGGTCACCTTGGTGACGGGCCGCGTCGCCGGTTGCTGCGGACAATGATAATCTGTATTGAACATGCTACATGTAGATGTGGACGTCGGCTGAGAACGGCGCATTGCTAGCGAGCTGCAGCGACAGCATGTAGAACCCGTCCTTGGTCACCTTGGTGACGGGCTGCATCGCCGGTTGCTGCGGACAATTATAATATGTATTGTACATGCCGATGTAGACGTCGGCCGAGAACGGCGCGTTGCTAGCGAGCTGCAGCGACACCATGTAGAACCGTCCTTGGTCACCTTGGTGTTAGGCCACGTCGCCGGTTGCTGCGGACAAACGAAAAATCTGTATTGTACATGTTACATCTCGATATGGACGTCGGCCGAGAACGGCACGTTGCTGGCGAGCTGCAACGACAGCATGTAGAACCCCTCCTTGATCACCTTGGTGACAGGCCGCCACCGGTTGCTGCGGACAATGACAAATCTTTACTGTACATGCTACATCTCGATGTGGCCGTCGGATTAAAGTACAAGGTCAGAGCCAAATATTTAATAAATATAATATAGCTGTAAGTTTTTAATTTCCAAATTCTGAGATGGTATTTCTAGATAACTGTCAAAATCCAGTATTCTCAATGAGATTTGTTGAGGTGTTTGTTATAAAAAACTCGTGGAAGGCTCCAAAAGCGAAATCCCATGTCTGTCCGTCGCGGATTATAGGCAGATGTAGCTTCTCCAAACTCGCGATCTGCCACGAAATACGATCGCCGCGTATTTGCCGATCGAAAATACATTGAAAATCGGCAAATGTAGCCTCACAAAAGTCGCGGTCGGCCGTGAAAAATGATCGTGTATATTTTCCAATCGTAAATAAACAAAATGGAACTTTGCAAAACTAGCGATCAGTTGTAAAAAAAAACAGTAAATAAACAGAAAATGCTGCTTATTTGTGAAACTAGCAAACGGCCGCAATAAACAATCTGTTGATTGCGGATAAATGGCAGATATGGCTTTGCATAACTCGCGATCAGCTGTAAAATTCTATCGCACATAAATTTGATTGCTGGGTAATCAGCGGGACTAACTACTCAACTCGTTTGAGTCGAGTAGTTTGAAATACTCGGCTCGACCTTAAGTAGTAGCAACTACTTGAGTAATTACCGGTACTCGATTGTCAATTACTCGCCCACCCTTAAAGATTTTTGTCTTCCTAGATCTGTTTTCAGAGTCTTTTTATATGCTCGAAAGTTACCCTTTGCCGGCCTAGGCGGATTAACTCTTATTCGGCCTAGGCCGGATGAAATGGAAGTAAACAATCAGCTGATTTGCAGCAAACCTATGTTTACTGCTTGTTTATTGGTTAATTTTTAGAGGAATGTAGTGGCAGTACTGCATCCGTAGCAAATGTCTGTTTCGTGTGTTTTAGGTTAGGTTTGAAGGTTTGAGAAATATGTTTATGCAAGGACTATGTTATGATTGAAAGTATGTTTTTTTTCTGCGTAGTATGATGAAAAACATTGCACGTTACACGGCCGGGAAGTTTCGCTGTACTCGCATGAAAATCCCCCGCTCGTCCAGCACAACAATACTTCCCGGCCTAGTAATGCAATATACTATAATATTGTACATACTACATCTGTTTCAGTTATTACAAAGTACTGTCCACCAATAGCTTGATGGCTAGCAGGATAAGTACAGGGGGAGGGGAGGAGTGCGCTCACTATTGGCTGAGACATTCTCCCTCGCCTGAAACGCGACATGTAGCCGATCTGAAAATGTGGTCTGTACAACTGATGCCGATGCCACTGCGTACTCCCTGCTCTGGCATACTTACCTGCGGTGCGCCGGGCATTTGGTTTTGCGCCCGGATGGATTGGCCATTAAGGGTTTTCGTACGGATGCCATCATGAAACAGGAAAATACATACCTTTATCACAAAAAATATATAAATAATACCCCCGTTGCAGCAGACCTGCATACTCAGCGAATTTCAAATGCAAAACAATATATTATAATCTAACATAGCGAGATTTGACATGTTTTTGTAAGCTCCATAAGATTAACATGGGAAATGAGTATGCAGGTTTGCTGCTACAGGTATGTTTAAACTTGTTGGTTTTGATTCAATATTTAGAAGATCTGAACTAGAAGGAGCCATTTACCAAGTTTTATCAAGATATGTTAAGAAATAAACGAGATATAGAATTTTACTTATTTCCCATAAGGTTAACATTGGGACAACGTACTGTGTTTACCACTTTCAATATCTCGGTAACCAATGGACATAGAGCAGTGATTCAAAGTACTAAATTGTTTGTTTTTTTGAGCTGAATTCAATGGTGCCAAGAAAAATTTGATAAATTTTATTTTTCTATGTAAAAAGATCAAAAAACCCATTTTTGGGGGCGTTTATCCCCCTTTACCCCTCCCTCCGGTGGTCCGATCGGGCTGGTTCACGAACTCGTCCAATCGATTACCACTTTACATGTCTGTACCAAATTTCATCAAGATCGGACCATTTTTACGGCCGCTATCGTGCTAACAGACACATATATATATATATATATATAAAAATTCGAACGAATGGTGTTTTTTGCTTCTGGGGGTTGCAAAACAAAAAGTTATCATGGTCTGGGGCTTAGGTCTTACCATGAGACCTACGGTAATAGCTTCTTCCCTATAGGGGAAATTCGCTAAAATCAGTTCTAAAACTTTCACACACACGAATAGAGCATAATGGAAGAAGCTTGGATGTTTACAAACTAAACTGAATCAATTTGGATTTTCAAATGTGGAAAATAAAAAAAATAACACATGATCAATTGATTCAACTATGAAATTCTTATGTCTATAATCTATTATTTAACAAGGTAAATGTAGACGGGTAGTAGCGCCGTCGTTATGGCCACCAGCCCACTATCCCCTCCCTATACATTTACCCTGCAAACCATCAAGTTATCAGTGGACAGTAATACACAGACAGGTACATTTTCGGGGCTTTACAGTACAAAGTAAAGGCTTTTACACAACAAAACACCAGCATCTACTCCTGCTACAAACACCAACATTACCGTGGATGCCTTTGTTTTACTGGGGATGTGTTGGTACCTTAAGTCAATTCTTGGTAACACCGGTTCTTTTCCAAAATGTAGGTACTAGTATTTTGGTACCCATGGTAGTCAGCGGGATCAACTACCTGTCACGTAAGACAATCGCATGCCATATTGCCTCCATTGCTGCGCTGATTGCAAATGCCAAATGCCTACACATACTATTATTGGAGGTCGATAATATTTTTTTAGTTACTTCTGAAGCTATATTTATTTAAAATTTGTTTTGAAAATTTTAAGTATTTTTTCTGTTCTTTTCCTTATAGTGTATTATTTTTTATATCTTACCAGTTAATAACAGGTAACAAAATGAATATAATAATTGAGATAGCATTTTTTAACGTGTTGAAACTTATACATGAACATTAAAGCAAGTATGAAACAATAATACTTAATATGTAGGTTATACCAGAGATATATGTACGCTACAAATTACAAGTGAATAGAATAAATTTATCAAACACAGCAGCAGTATTTGCACTTACAGTATGAATCTGCTTCAACACTTGTCTCTGGTCATGCTGCCCTGTGACTTTGTTCTGTTCCGATTCTTTCTCCTGCTGTTTCGACTGCTTGTTTCCCTGCTCTCCTTCTTTCGCCTGATCTTTGGCTTGTTGTTCTGCCTCTCTCTTCAGCCTGGAGCCAAAAACACCCGGATCCTGGGGCATTCCATGGATACCAGCTGACTCTGATTGCACATCCGTGTAGGATACATCCTCCGATATAACCATTTCTTTCTAAAAATCGAAAGGTTTAGTCTATGAATAATTGCTTTTTAACCATGCAAATCAAATCAATTGAAATCAGATCATCTCTATTATCAATGCACACTGATACATCTCAATAGTGTCAATACAAAATAAAAAAACTTACATGAACTTTTTTTAAAGATTTATTGTCAAATAATGTCTCCTTCCTTGCCATCAGAATACAGTCAAGAATATATTGACCATAAACTGTCAAAATTTTCAAGTCAATAAAATGATTTTTAGCAGACTCATCAAATTTATAACAAAGCATGCTTTAAATTTAACATTAATCTGATGGCTCTTTTTTGCTTTTTTAAGATTTTATCCGTGTTTGATTTTTTGTAGCTCCATAAAGACAAATGCCATATGAAATATGAGAATGTAAGTATGCAAAATAAATAAATGGTTCTTAAAGTCGTTGATTTGCAATAATTTGACACTTTATTCAGAGCATCAATTCCCAAATTTGTTTTAATAAAAATTTTATTAATGTGTTCGTCCCAACTGAGGTGTTGGTCTAATTTTAAGCCCAGGAATTGTGTGTATTTTTTTGTTCAATCATCTCAGAATTAAGGATTATTTGTAATTTATTTTTGTTTTTGTTCTGACAAGTGCTAAAATGCATGCAATTTGTTTTTTGAGAATTCTTTAGCAAATTTTGTTTTTAAAGGATATTTTGTTTTTTTAAGGAATAAATTCTTCAATTACTTGGAAGAGAAAACCAAGCTTGTTCAAGTGTTTGAGCTGATATTTTTAGATTTGTGTCATCTGCATAAAGACATATGTTGGTGTTTGGTTTGAAGAGAAGTTGGTTATTTATAGGTATGCTTTAGATAACAGATGAAAAGCAAAGGGCCTAAAATGGACCCTTGAGGCAAAATTTACAAAAAAAATTTACGTTATAAGGAAAACGTTTGGTATACCCTGTAATTATCAATAAGTGCTGCGGTGGGATTCTATAATGCTATTTTGTAACTCTCATTTTGGCAAGATAAAAAAAAGGTTAAAACAACATTTATCAACAGGCCTATGCTTTTTAAATTAAAAATTAAATAGGGTAGTTAGATCTTATGGAACAAAAACTGTAAAACATTAAATCAGATAAATGCTGAAAATCAACAAAAAACACTCAATAATATATTAATGAAACTAGTGGCTTGAAAGGGCTAAAAGCCTTTAATCATTTTAGGGGAATATTAAAAGAATCAATCTTTAGCCTATTTTAGCACAAAATACGGTACCTCCATAGTAGCCTAAACTGATTCTTACATGCACCATAAGTTAATATCTAGCACATGGTTTTGCAGTAGGTACCACATGTTTTAATGTAAACAAAACATTAGTTTTCCAGTCAAATTGTTTTTTAAATGGCAGATATTTTAAGTTTTTTTTCATTTTGTGGTACCGGTAAACTTCAAGAAATTTGTATTTTTCCTGAGACCCTGGCAACAATCCATCATCCTACAATGTGCAAACACCTGCCATTTCTTTGCAAAAATTTCACTTGCGTAACTTAATTATATACAGATTACTGTGCATACTGTTTATAGATCTACAGAAATATAATTTTGTCAAGAACTTGACGATTACCAGCTGAATGTTGTGGTCGCAATCATGTTCTTCGGGATTGGATTTAAATGTGTAAAATGAAGCGTTGTCAAGAGCTCTTTGCAAGTCATTGGGTGGGACACTTCTGCTTAGCTGTGAACAAAAAAAGTAATCACAATTATAATTTTATTTTGTAATTAGCTTTTTAAAGTGGTCCAAAAAGTTATGAAAATAAGTGAGAATTTTCAATCAACTTTCTTGCGCCATCATACATATATTCAAGCTCTTCAATTAAAATACACTACACTGTATTCTGGATCTTCCAAACAGAAAACAACAAATATTTATTTCTTTATTTCACAAGTACAAACATGTACATGAGCGTTAATATATATAATTAAATGTCAAAGACTATCTCAATCCTTGAAACGTAGATTACTACACAGACAAAAAGGCTCCAGGATCGTCTTAAGGATCGACAAAATTTGAGGTAAAAAGGGTATGGTAAAAAAGAAGGTAAAAAATATGGTTTTTCTTTATGGTTGAGTTTTTCAGAGACATCACTAGAGGCCACCCTGACACAACAACACACTTTGTTGTTACGCTTGGTTGGTTTGTTTACTGTCTTTTAATTTAACTTTTAGAGAAATAGCTTTGGTGACATCTAGGCATCTGGTCAATGATCACCAGTTGGTAATGGTAATTTAACCCCTTTTTGTATATTTCATTTTGACTATCTAGGTCATATGAGAAAGTCGGATATGACGAGAAATTATTACAGGAAAAGCAACATAAAAATTTGTGTAAATTAACTGATCTTATTCTCATGAAACAAAATGACTAGAATCAAACACTGGTAAGTTACTTCCTTAAATCCTGTTGTATTCATCTTGATATGAACTTTTATAAATTTGTTTTTGGCCAACCTGTACACGTGTTTAATTTGCTGGACGTTATCCCTAGTTTCAAAGGCTCCTCAAAGTGAAAAGACAAGAACAAGATGATTGACTTTTAGTAGCATAGGCATGACTTTTATAGTATATCAAGATGACAATAACTCTTTGTCTAATGACACAAAGACTTTCAAAACTTCTACCTTTCACAGGGAAAATGTAATGAGAGTAAAACTGTTGGAAGCAGCACTGAAGCAAAATTATAACTCAATTATAAAGTGCTTAACACGTTCGCTGCTGGCCGCTAGATGGCGCGACTGCGCCTGGGGCTGAACTAATGTGTGTGTGTGTGTGTGTGTGTGTGTGTGTGTGTGTGTGTGTGTCTACGTAACATTGCCTCTGTTACACTGAATTATGGTGAAAACAATGATAGTTATGCTGGATGGCAATTTTCACTATCAAACCGGTTTTGGACATAGTACTTGGTGATTCTGATAGATAGCAGAATTACCTAGGTTGCAGTCGGTAAAGTAGTAGGCCTATTGCTATTTAGCGGGAAAGAGGTGAGACAAGCCCTTATCTATATGACCCTGGTGGTAATTTTTGGAAATACTGTTTTTTATTGTGGGAAAAGTATGTTTCCAAGAGCTGCAAGGAAATATAGAATGCTCATGAGGAGCTGGCTAATCCATGATAATGTAAAGCAATAATGAACGGTGCCGTTCCGGAACGTTCCTTGCTCCTAGCGCCATGTTCCCGGTGACATTCCGGAACGTACGCAGCAGGGAATGTGTTAAGGTAGCTCTAGGCTAATTTAAAAGTGTTCTTCATGTACAAAAATGAATCAGTTCCTGCAACTCACTGCCTCATTGATATGAAGGTAGTCTCTCCAGCACGCGACTTCACCCAGAGACCAACTGACAGTTAGCTTGGCCGCATCACTCTTGGAATCACATGTTACTGGAAACAAAAGTATAAATATTATATTATTGACCTAGGCCTATACTGTAAATTATTGTTTTATTTAACCACTGATGAAATCATAACTTCTGAATAGGTAAGTTCTAGGTTAAATATTAGGTATTGGCTAAGCTACATTTTTAAGTATTTGTTAGGCCTACTTACTTTGTATACGAATTTCAGATTCTTTGAAGAGACTTTTTACCACCGCCACCTGGTCATTTTGCTGAAAAAAACACATTCGTATTGAATTTAATGGTAGAACTATAGCTTCAAAACGTGTTTAAAAAATTTAAACAGTCATAATTTATATTCAGACCAATTCCAGCCCTGGTAAAACATTTCGATTTTCAGTACTTATGTAGCCTATTATACTGACCGGAGCCAAATTTATAAGATACTGTGAGGTAATGGGTAGTTTTAATATCAGATTGTATTGCTGGCTATTAACCGTAGTTAATTGTTATATAAATAATAACCGTTAATTGTTATATAAATAATAATCGTATTGCTGCTATGTTTTCGCAGCAATACGATTCCCCTCTGCCGCCAAGTCTTATGGCTATTCCCCTCCCCTCACCAGACAATAATGGAGAATGCCTGACTGTACGAGTGTGTGTATTGAGTCACTACCATATCTCAGCTATCTTATTGCTGAGTATCCTACAACCTAACAAACCTAACCAACCCGGTTGGCAGCAGCGACTAAAGGCGGCAATCTGTTCTATACACTACTTGGCGACATCGTTCAGTTTTGGAAGGGACAGTAAACCAGCTGACAATACAAATATGTAAGTTAGTAGGTTTATAATGTCATGGATAAAAAGTTGTGTTTTCGTTCGGTTTTGTTGTAATTTTGTTCATTCACTATTTTACCGATGAAATATGGGGGTAAATATGTTCCGTATACGGTAACCTCATGGATTTTGATTAAAACTGTCTTAATGTGTTCCTTTCACTATTTTATTACAGAATCAATGCAAAATTTTCCGCGGAAACGCCGGGAAAAGTGGGAAAATCGGGAAAAACTGGGAAAATGGGAGAAAAACTTTTTTCTTCAAATATTACGTTGTGGGTACTCAAATTGTGCGGATTTTCATCCTGAACACGAATATGAAGTTTGTTTTGAGATTGTACACTTTTGAAACGAGATATCCTCAAAAAACGTAAAATAATAAACAAAGAAATAACTTGCACATCAAAACCTTGACTATCTAGGGGACCAGGTGGGATTCCGGGGTATTGGGTGGGGAACTATTTAAAAATTTCTCTATAAAAAAGTAAAATTTCCCAAACTGGGAAATTTTCCCACTGTGGGAAAATTTCCCAATTTGGGAAAATTCCAAAAAATGGGAATTTTTAAAAGGGAAACAATAAAACTAAACTATCCAAATGTATTCAGTTATGAAGGAGGTCGAAGGAACGGCAGGTAAGGTTATGTTAGGTTAGGTTAGGATAGGTTGGGTTAGGTTAGGTTTGTTAGGTTAGGTTAGGTTAAGTAAAGTTAGGTTAACTTAGATTAATTTCTTAATTGGTCATGCCGGAGGCTGGAGGCCGTAGGCCATGGGCCGGAGTTATGTTAGGTTAGGTTAGGATAGGTTGGGTTAGGTTAGGTTTGTTAGGTTAGGTTAGGTTAAGTAAAGGTAGGTAGGTTAGTAAAGGTTAGGTTAAGTAAAGTTAGGTTAACTTAGATTAATTTCTTAATTGGTCATGCCGGAGGCTGGAGGCCGTAGGCCATGGGCCGGAGGCATGACCAATTAAGAAATTAATCTAAGTTAACCTAACTTTACTTAAACCTAACCTAACCTAACAAACCTAACCTAACCCAACCTATCCTAACCTAACCTAACATAACCTTACCTGCCGTTCCATCGCCCTCCTTCATAGCAGCTGAATGCATTTGGATGGTTTTGGTTAGGATAAATTGCTTACGTTTGGTTAGGTTAGGCCTGGTTAGGTTAGGTTAGGTTAGTTTATTTTAGTTTATATATGCAGTCTATTTAGTTGAATCAGTGGGAGTTTTTGAGTTATGATCGGGTATTTAGAATCACCGCATAAATCAAATAATTTCCCCATGAGGGGCTAATTGGGGGCTTCATAAATAAATAGCCGGCTCAACACTTCATTAATAAATGGTGACTCACACACAAATTGTGTAATGTCCTCCTCCAGAAAATAAATAGATTTAATTTAATTTAAACCACAACAGGCTTTAAAAAAAATCATCTAACATTTCTTCATTTGGTATAACTATGACCAAATTGTGTCATTGTATCACTGTCAATTCTAATTCATGCCATTCAATACCTAAATTAATATTTTCGATTAGGGAAAATCGGAACAATTTAAATAAAATCAACAAAATAGAATCTTTATATTTTCCTAAGTTGGCACACCTGTACAACCCGTTCCAAGGCCACACTGTGGCCTTGCCCGTTCCTTATTTTACAAGGGTTTGCAAGTAGTGTTCTTTTGGATTTTTTGTTTAGGGTTTATAATTGCTATCGTACTTGTGAATTTATCCTATTTATTATAATAATCATTATTTAAAACGTAGAATCTAAGTTATTGAGGAAAAATGCGAACACAAAGTTTTTGAAGTAACAAACTACTCGCTCAATATACACTGAAGTCGTTTCGCCGACTTACAGACGACAGCGACAGTCGAAAGAAGTTGGTCGTTTTGGAATTTACTTTTCGACTGCACGGAACATATGATTCAATCTGCTGTTACTCCCCTGCAATCCTTAGTCGCCGTTAGACAATGGAACCATCCAGTCGTCCGTCAGTAAGTAGTTTTCCCACCTATGAAGTGCGTTTTAAGACTTTTAATTTCTCGATTTGAGGTACTTAAAGGGTTTTCCGCGGCAAAATTCGAGTTGATTCTGTAATAAAATAGTGAAAGGAACACATTAAGACAGTTTTCATCAAAATCCATGAGGTTACCGTATACGGAACATTTACCAATATGGGTGTAGTCAATATAAAACGTAGGCTTAGCCTAGTTTGGACCATGAGATTTAAACTACCGTTTCTGCTGCTGCTTACAACATCATTAGGCCTATATACTACAAGTGAGACAGACATCAGATTAGAAGGATTATTAGCTTCCGCAAAGTTGGCTTGGTATGTCGATCCTTTTATTATGAAATTGTACAGCCTAACGCAGGAGTATAATTTTTTCGTAAACATAGGCCTTATTATTATTATTATTATTATTACCTCATCCAATCGAAAATCCCACTTTCCTTGGTCAGGATATGCAAACGATTCACAAGACCACACGATGCTCAAGAAAACAGTAATGATGCTGAGTAAACTAGAAAACCCGGCCATAACTGAATGGGTTGCTTTGGTCAAAACAAAGTTGAACAAAGAGCAGAAGTAATGTTTTAAGTTAGCCGACACACCATAATCGTTTTCAATTAATATTAACACTCTGTAATGACAACACACCACTGTCACCGTAAATACAGAAACAGAAACAGACAACAACTGCAACAGCGATCACTGCTGACAGTCTGTCAGGCATCTATATCAGCTGTCGAAGCAAAATCAAATCTCTTTAAACACAAATTTATAATCCCGATATGAAATGCTATATAAAATGCACATCGGGTATAAGACTTCGAGTAAAATCAAAATATTCATTGCAGTTGGATTTTACAATAAGAACGTTTATTTCCATTTATAGCTCCGGGAAAATGTTTTTGGCGACCCTACCAAGTATATTAACAAAAAATCCATTTGTATAACTTAAAAAGAAAATAAATAAGGGGCCGCCGCTAAGTTTTGTGACTCCAAGGGCGGGACGGGGTTTCGACAGCGTTAGTATCTATTCACATAGAACGGGTGTAAGGCGGAGACGAGGAACAGGTACAGCACGCTTTCCTCCAACGCTTCGATGTAGACAAATCGCTCAATGCGCACAGAAACGATGTGACTGCTTCGCGCCACCACTACGCCCAATGGTGACAACGGAGTGTCATGCATTGTTTCGAAAGTCATTACTCCGAAAGGCATACCTCCGAAATAAAATATGTATTTTTTACGGTATTGTTTCCAAGGACAAAACTCCGAAATTCATAATTTCGAAAGGCCCTGCTCCGAAAGCAGATCTCCGAAAGTATTTACTCTGAGATATTTCAGAACAGTGTCCTTTGGAGTTATGACATTCGGAGTTGTGCTCTTTTCGGAGATATGCTTTCGAAGTAGTGTTCTTTTGGAGATATGCTCTTTTGACCAACCATAACAGCATGTATGTAATTTGCAACCAAACTTTGTAAATTTTTCTTATTTCTAACCTTATAATGTGTTTTTAAGAGCACAATTCCGAAAGGGACGACTCCGAAAGTCATAACTCCGAATGGCATTGCTCCGAAAGCAAATCTCCGAAAGAACACATATTCGTAAGTCATTACTCCGAAAGGCACAATTCCGAATGAAATTAGCGATAGTGCTATCGCGAAACACGATAGTTATGGAAAATCGGGCATGGAGTATTCAATACAATACAAGAAGAGCCAACCATGTTCATGTTCCTCAAATTAATTCTACTTTGGCCAGCAAGAGCCCTTTTTATAGTAGTGTTAAAATCTTCAATAGGCTGCCTACTAATATTATTCAAGAGCCTAACTTCAAGAAATTTAAAAGTATGTTAAAAGAATATCTGTGTGAAGCAGCCTACTACAATGTTGAAGATATGTTCAATGAGGCCTAATGTTTTTCCATTTGACGACCACGTCGCAGGAGCGATGCCAGTGGGACACCATCAAGTATCAAATAAGTAAGTATCAAGTAAAGAGTCACCATAGAGTAATAATAATAACTGGCATCACTCAGTACATAGGTATATACGACGTATTTCCGAAAAGCACAACTTCGACAGTCATAACTCCGAAAGAGCAAAACTTTGAAAGCTTATCTCCGAAAGAGTACAACTCCGAGAGTCATAATTCCGAAAGGAACTGTCCCGAAAGAACTTCGGAAATGTGCATTTTCGGAAATGTTTTCGGAGTAGTGCCTTTTGGAGTTAAGACTTTCGGAGTAGCGTGTCTCAGAATTATGCCTCAAAAATATGTTTGAAAGTTAGAAATGAGATCAATGCCCAGAAGCTATATAAATACATTATTAGAAAAGCTTATCTTCGAAAGGTCACTATTTCGAAAGCACAACTCCGCCATACGCATAGAGTAATAATAATACGTCCGTTCCGTGTGAATTGGGCACTTTGCATGTTTTTTTCTACGGTTGTGCACCATTATGGGGGAGGTGGAAGCGTTATGCAACTAATATTAATCCACAAATAAATTATTATATTCCATCATCTTTTTCATACATAAAATAAATCTAAATATATTGTAAATTATAAACATTTTGCTTGCCAAACACATATTCAGAACCAAACTTCATGGCAGTGAATTTACCTTTTTTTATGTGTAGGTTTTGTTTTCTTATTTTATTGATATAATATAAAGAAAAATAATTTTTGTATAAAAAACGAAAATTTTATGTAATAGCCTACTTGGTTGGGGGGCGAGTGATAGCACAGTTATATTGTAACATTTTACATGGAGAATGTGTCTCCGTTACAAGTATGTTCCAAGGGGTGATTGAAAAGGTTGATTTTTAGCGTTACATAATTTTAGTTGTGGCCCCTAAAATAATAACGTCTTTATTTTTGAACGATTTTCAACACTACACAAAATGTTTTTCAAAATAACTCAAAATGAACAGTAGGCCTAATATTTTCATAAAATAATATTCCAACGTGTAGTTCCACAATTCTATAAAAGTACCTAATCCTATTACTTTAAATGAGCAATTCTTGTATGTATAGAAGTCTGATGGGTGAGAATCATTCGTCCAGGAAAAGTAGGGAAGATCTAAAGACACTCCAAGGCTCAAGGCCGGTTTGCATTGGTCGCATATCTCGGCCGAGTTGCTATATGATCAGCTAGGAAAGTTTAGGATAATCTTTAACATACCCACCACTCGGATATCCAATCTCAGCCAAGAATGTTCCAGGGAGAAGAAGATACATTTACGGCCAATTAGCCAGAATCTATAGGGTGGTCTCGACCGAGTGTTACAATTTTTTTGGCATTAGAACAACATAAATATGATTTAAATCCACATTAAAAAAAAATCTATTCCATATACGTCCTCCGTGAGAGAAATTATTTTGCCTTAAAAAAACTGTCATTTTACTCAAGAAAATGGAATTTTCCGACCTAACTTTGATACATTCCTTAAACTTTGACACTACAGTAGAGTCCCACAAACCTGGACTAATGTGGACCGAACGGTGTCTGGGTTTGTGAAAATTTCAAGTTATCGGGAAATGAGTAAAAATAAGAATAGTTTCTGTTATTTCTATAAGAAATAATTTATTTATTGCATAGTAAAAAATATATAAACTATATTAGTTACAAAAAAAACTTAAAGAAAAACTAAAATTGTTTTAAATGTGTTACACTGTGCTCTGGCCTTGAATCTCAAATGCACTTTATTGCTCTGGCAGGCTTTCCGAGTTATCCAGAATTATTCCGGGTTATCGAAGTCCGGGTTTGCGGGACTCTACTGTACTATAGTGTTCTACATTAAATTCCAATTGAGAAGAAGTAGATTTGAATAATGAACCCAGAGCTTCAAAATAGCAATTTAAATTGATTTCTAAAGAGATATTACAAAATTGTATTGATTACATTTAAATAACTAAATAACAGTTATTCCTATTATTTAAAGAACACAAAACAAGGTTTGTCCAAAATGGCTCATAACAGAAAAACAGCATTTTGAGACATCGAATAACACAGTTTAACAATGGGATGAATAAGTCAAAGGGATGTTACTTGGCAAGTCTGTTTGGGGAAAAATTGGGGCACCTTTAACTGCATGCCATGGGGGGGGGGGGGGTAAATGTCCCCAATTTTAGGTTTTGGACCAAAAAATGTCAAATGAGTCCAACATTTGATTTAACTATTTTATTTTTAAGAAACTTAAAACAAACATTTTAAGCCTTCTCCCAGAATTATAGCACAAAAAATTAATAGGTCATCATTTGTGCAATATGTAAGCCTGCTGTGAAATATTCTGAAGGGTCGCCTAATCCCCTTGCATCATCTGTGCGGTGCCCCGACCAGGTAGCCTCAGCCTGCCGACAACAATTAGCCAACAGCCGCCCTCCCGCATGTACCACATGAGGCGTGTCATAGCAAAAACTGGCTGTGACATTATTTTTTCGAAATTGAGATTTTCATGTTTTCTTTACTCTATGGGAGTCGATACAACAGACTGTGTGCTCATTTTGTGTCAAAAAATGTTATTTTCTATTTAAAAACTATGTTAAAGTTTAGCGGTTGTAGCAAAAATCGCCTTTTTCATCGCGACTGTTGGTTGCAAAACTGGTAATTTTGCAGCCGACCAATGGTGTCGCAGCTTATGATCACGTGATTTTCAGTTTGTTTACATCTCGACTTACATTATAATAAAGAAGGATTATACTTGGGGTCATTAGCCCTTCAAGCCTCTAGTATAGGATACGGTAATAATAAATCAAAGCAGCAAATGAGTAAGCTTTATTAAAATTGAAGAAGTTACAAAATAGAGGTAAGAAAATAAGACACACACAGTGTTGATTATTATTGCCATGGCAGTCTGAATTAGAGATATTTGTCATCAGGAAATATTTTACCTGCTCTTATAAAATTGTAAAATTATTTTGAGTCTTATGTTTTGTGTAATATGTAAACAGAAATTTTGTTGACTACTACCACAAAAAAAACTGATTGTATTATGTAGGATCTGAAAATTTATCAGCAAAATAGGACAAAAATTAAATTATTTTATGTAAAGTTTTATAAATCATATCAGAAAATTATTCTAGAATTTTCAAATTGAAAGTTGATATGTACAATACATGTATTGATATGAATTTTTGATAATAAACTGGTTTACAACAGTTCATAAGACTTAATTTTTTGGACTAAAAAAATAAATAAGATTTTGATAAGTCCCTTATATGTATGAAATTGTAATTATTATAACCAACCAATCAGCATTTAGTCCATATAACTCATATAAAAATCAAACAAAATATACAAAACCCAAACAGAAATCCTAACACACATATTAATTCCTTTATTATAATGTGACTATATCTACCTTATTTATTCGATGTAACGAAAACTAAATCTAATGACAAAGCTTCCTAACATTTAATTGAAAATGAGCCTCTTGCAAGAAACAAGCTAATTTACCATTGTAGAAATTTGTTTCGTTATTCTCCAGGTTGCTTGGTAGAACGAATTGTCTTTACCACACCTTTAAAAGTTGTATGTTAAAAAAAATAAAAAACTTTGAGACCTGCCAGAAGATCTTATTTTCTGCTAAAATATATATCCAATATCCTGCTTATTTTGCTGAGTTATCTCGAATTTACTAACTTAAAAAATTATGAGTATTCTTTATTCTGCCTTCAATATTCATGTGCTTCATCTGCACATTGATTAATTCCTTGGGGTTTTGAGGCTTCAACACTTTAAATTGGAATAAAACTGCGGCTGTGTGATTGAAAACTAGGAACAGATAGAGGTAGTGGTGAAGCCCAAACAAAACTGTTTTACTGAAACGGGTCAACATTAAAATAAGTAATAGCAGAGCATAAAATTAAAGATTCATATTTTTAAATTCTCCTAAACCAAATGCACCTGTATTACAGATTATTGCCTTTCTTAAAGCCATGGCCACCATACAGAAGTACGGCCTATGAATGGTGCCTTCTATACTTATCCTTATTTGGAACTGGAACTCATTTTGACAAATTAAACTTGATACTTTATTATAATCTTATCAAAAAATTGCCATATTAAAGTACGTAGGTCACGGGTTGATTAGAACATATTCCCAACTATTAGTGGCACATTCAGATGGCATGTCGTCTGCCAGGTTCTAGTAAATAATAAATATGTACATAATGCCATAATGCGCATCAATCAGTGCATCAGCCAACCTACATATAAACACATACGAACATACAATCATACATCCTAAAAAAGTTGTCCTGTTACATTACATACAAATAAAATCAAAGAAAATAGTTGAACACATATTAAAACTTTAATAATTTTGAAGTGCCGGTAGTAGACCAATCTTTATTCAGTATTTGAACTTTTTAAGCAGTAAGATAATAACAGTACAATACAAATAATTATTGAGAGGATAAGATATTCAGATATTGTCCAGAAAAGCAAAAAGCTAATTCCAACAATTTAATGATAAAACATTAACTGGCAGGTAATTTATAAATGACATGAGCACAACATTTCTATCAAACACCAACATTTTAAACATATATAATTAACTGTATAACAAATAACAAACCGTTTAAAAATATAACATAGAGCTGCAAAACAGCACAGAGATCCTATTCAAGAAATCATACACTTAAGAAACTGCTGAGTAAACACTTGAAAAAAATACTGCAATAAGGTAGGTTTTGATACGTTTAACATCACGTTAACTGATGTTGATAAGAAACATTTCTCACAAATTGCAAAGGTACAAAACAATACCTACCTAACTACTACCCAGGTGTGTTTAGCTACTTAACATACGTAAATTACAAATACAGAGAATCTATTCATTGCAATATACCCAGGCTACAATCTAAGCAATTCCTTGCTAAATTTACACTGAACACATAACAAAGCTCATTCAACCATTTAAAGTTTTCAATTCTAAGCCTGTTTTTTATATGACTCCCGAAGGGACAAGTTCAGGTCTTTCACTAGTCCGAGGACGTTGCCTCTAACTCCTTCATAGTCTGATTCTGCTGATCGGGTCACAATAAATTCTCTCATTGAAAAATTGTTCTGTTCTAAAGTTGCAAGCTTTCGCTCTAAATTATTCAACTGAGTGTGAGTTTCGTTTTCAGCAAGCTGCTTCTGTAAAGAAAAATTGGATTTGTTATATACAGTAAACACCCATAAAATTTTTTATGAGTAAAAAAATCAATTCTTGTAAGAGGAAACACAAAAAATTCTTAATACAAAAAAATTATACCATAACTGCCTCTGAGATACTTATGTGACAGGAGGAGTAGGTTTCTAAATATGTAGATTTAAATATGAGATAAATAGGTAGATAAATGTGTAAATAAATATGTAGGTAGAAATATGTAGATTTAAATCTGTAGATTTCAAATAGGAAGTTGTTTGAGACAGGGTCGGTTGTATACTGTAGGAAGCGTGCTGGAGGTGTTGTGATAAACAACACTGAGGCTATTGCTCTGAGGACAAGGCCGTCAGTTGTATATGGTCGTAGAAATGGGGCTGATTTCCTGGTATCGGGGTCAGTGGGCCACCGGACCTGCAGGAGCGGTCAGGTGAGTGACTGCATCAAGAGGGTCTTGGTAGGGTTAGGCTCTTTTCTTTCTTTCTTTTCTTTCTTTTTAAAAAAGAGGATGACAGCCTCTTTTTACCTTGCATTTGCCCCCCCCCCCACATGGGCCTCAGACCTGTGCGTGGAAGTTATCAAGCAAACCAAGGAGTGAGCCGGTACAGTACAAGGGTGAGCAGTACTGCTAAAAGTATGCGGCACCATCGAGACTCGATCCTGCGACGCTGCCGCCACAGAACCGTGGCCGAGTACACTACCAACTGCGCCACCGACTCACTACTCTATCGGGACTTAGGCTGTTTCTCGGGGATCTAAATTAGTAGGTTTGTAATTTTGGCATTGAAAGTTGATTACTGGGAGTAAAGTCTTTTTGTGTAAATTCTTAGTTGGTTTCAGTTTTTTGGGTAAAATTAATAGTCTGGGATTAATAATTGGATTAAATTTACGAGAGGAAAGCTAATCAAGTAATCTGTACCATAACTGCCTTCAGGATGTTTACCTATGTAGATGGAATACTAAAATTGTTATAACTAGGCGGATGAATAATTACAGGAGAACTAGGAAGATTACCCACCAGAGAAGCTTACCTAGTGAGATAGGAGTTATAGAATATTAATTTTTTGGGGGTTTAACCCCAACAACATTGCACTCTGGTTTTGCTTCATGTTATCCAAGAACAGATATATATACAGTCTTTGGAGACAAAAAAAGTATGCATAAATAGGTTGCAGCAGACCTGCATACTCAGCGAATTTCAAATTAAAATCAACAAATTTCAATCCAACATAGCGAGATTTGACATGTTTTGGTAAGCTCCATAAGAATAACATGGGGAATGAGGTTTGCTGCTACAGGTATATTAAAACAAGGTGGTTTTAATTTATTATGTAGTAAATCTGAACTAGAAGAAGCTATTTACCAAATTTTATCAAGATATGTTGAGAAATAACCGAGATATAGAATTTTACTTATTTCCCATAACGTTAACATTGGGACAACGTATTGTGTTTACCACTTTCAGTATCTCGGTAACCAATGGACATAGAGCAGTGATTCAAAATACTAAATTGAGCTGAATTCAGTGGTGCCAACAAAAATTCGACAAATTTAATTTTTCTATGTAAAAAACTCAAAAAACCCATTTTTGGGGGGTTTATCCCCCTTTACCCCCGCTTCCGGTGGTCCGATCGGGCTGGTTCACGAACTCGTCCGATTGATTACCACTTTACACGTATGTCCCAATTTTCATTAAGATTGGACCATTTTTACGGCCGCTATCGTGCTAACAGACAAATATATATATATATATATATATATATATATATATATATATATATATATATTAGGGGTGTGCGAGTATTCGAGCGGTCGAGCTTTTTAGGACGAGCTTTCCAGTATTCGGCTCGGCTCGACTTCTTTCAAAAAAGCTCTACACTCGAGCCGAGCTTTTGATAAGAGAGTTCTTATCGGAAAGATAATTGTTGCGATCTATTTTTGGACACGTCAAACCGGAAGAGCGTTTCCTTCCCACGAAAAACAAACAAAAAATATTCCCTAGTGATAAGGAAGGACATTGGCAGGTAACAAGAAATATTTTCTCCATTTTAGAATCGGAAATCGGAGCTATACTTAGTTGACCTTGGAGAACCACGATACAGCATTTAAGTCTATTGTTTTATCATGGCTTATCTCTTAAACGGTATATCGTACAAGTTTCATTTTGGTCTCATTTTATTTATAAAAATAAGACAAAAAATATGAGCCGTCAATTATAGTTGTATGACAAGTAGTTTGTATTTTGCATTTTGTAGTAAGGATTCCTTATCTCCTAATTAACTCAGCTCTCTGACATGCGCACGCACGCACGAGTCAGGCAGTGACAAAAAACAGGGACAGAGGCTTAGTTGAAGTATCTGTTTCCTCTGTGGTTGAAGTAAACAACCTCTACCCCCCCCCCCCCCCCCTCCTCCCTGGCCACTGATAAGGAGAGTGAGAGTGAGAGAGGTAGCTGTTTCTTTCTTTCTCTTTATTCATCTTAATTTCTGATCTTTCTTCTTCTAATTTTCTTAAACTGTACATTATTTTCTTTTCTAAAGTTTAGAAATGCAACTCATCTTAGGATTGCAATAAATTAATTGTTGTTACAGTATTAAATATTATTTAATTAATATATTATATTCTAAAATAATTAGTTTAGCCATGAATATTACCCACAATTGGGACTGATATTTAATTTGTAGTCATCTTTACTTTGTAAACATTCAAAAAATCAATCTTGTGTTTGACTAAGTGTTAATATGTTATTTTTCTACTAGATATAACCTTTTTAAAACCTTTCCATCTACTCCTTTCAACTCTTGACATTAATGTTGTAGTACCTATATGTAACTAGTCTAATTATGTAATTTTAACTATTTATTAAAGTAAAGTATTGTGGAATTGGGGAGTCAAATAATAAATGTAGATTATAATTTTTTTATTTTTCTTCATAAATCATTTTTTGAGTCAGTTTGATTAATTTTATGTAGCATAATACAAAATAGTGATGAACCTCTCAGATCATTAACTTGTTTTGGAGATAAGCTTTCTAGTTTTTAGAAAGAAAGTTAGAAAGTTTTTCACTTACAGCATGCAAACATTTGTCTATTGTATCTTTTAAAATTAAAATCAAGCTTCATAATTCCTTAATAATTTGTGATTGTTAAAAAGCTCGGCTCGAAAAAGCTCGAGCTCGAAAACTATTGAAAAAGCTCGGCTCGAGTTCAAAAATCACTATTCGCACACCCCTAATATATATATAAATTCGAACGAATAGTGTTTTTTGCTTCTGATGGCCCCAAAATGAAAAGTTATCATAGTCTCGGGCTTAGGTCTTACCATGGACCTACGGTAATAGCTTCTTCCCTAAAGGGGAAATTCGCTAAAAGCAGCAGCAAACCTCTCAAAAGAAGAATTATCCTTAACAGTACTCACTTCTAATGTTGTCTGTTTCTCCCTAGCAGCTTGTAAAGCTTGCATGGTGCTGCCCCTTGAGTCTAGAAGTGTATCTCTCTCTTCAGCAAGTTCCTGGACAAAGAAATGTTTTTTTTTATAAAGAAATTTAGCAGCAAAAGGCATGAAATTTATCTACTTGTATAGTAAAGCTGGGATCAGGTGCACCAGAAAATTTGGTACTCTGCTTCCAAATTTTGTAAGCACGTCACTGAAATTTTCCAGTTTTTTTAAATGTTGTACATGCCACCGGGTAGAAAACACCTCTTCAACAGAAAAGGTAGGAATGGAAGGAAAAAATTTCTAACTCCAAACCTTTAACCACAGACTAAGGAATCTATCCAGACTGCTAAAGCTAAGTTCCAGGAAGCGCTCACAGAGAGCGTAGGCGTCGAGTATCTGACGATTCGCTCCCGCAACGGCAGGATAAGGCCCGCGCTGTTGCCAGATCGGCGAAGCTTCCCTCAACGTCTCCTTATCAGATAAACATGTTTTTATCCATGTCCTAATACTAACACTGCATCATCCCGACTCGTTTTCTGACTACACTTAGTTCGTTCATCGCGGAATGGAAGGCATCGTTACTTACTGCCAAATGTGACTAGCAAAAGTTTTTAATTAAAAGTTTGCTACCTGTAGGCCTATACATTTACTTTATTCAAGTGTGTTATTATTATTCGTGCATTCTTATTAGAGAGAGTATGTTGTGATTAAAATTTAAAAATCCACCAGGTGTGAAATTTTAAAATAGCCGCAATTTTTATCGATATGCCGGACTTCCGTTGTTCTTATAGGCACTGTAACAACAGTAGATTTAAAATGAAAGGCTTGAAGCTCTTCACTATACCGACAATTAACAGTCACTTATGGATCCAAAGAGCAGGTCATGCTGCACATTTTTATAATGCTGTAGGTCTATTTCAGATTATTAGCGTATTTCCTTAAAGGAATAAACCATTACCGTAGGTCTCATTGTAAGACCGAAGCCCGGAAACATGTTAACTTTCATTTTGGGGCCCCCAGGAGCAAAAAACACCATTCGTTCGAATTGTTATCCGGGTGTTTCATGATAACCTTGAAAAACTTCAGGATATGGTTCCATGGATCAAAACTAGAAAAAAATGTCCGATAAACATAAGTCCTAAACTCATTCGTTTCCAATTTATGAGTGAAAAGAGTTTTTTTCTGTTTTCAATGTACCTATTGAACATTTTGACGAATAGAATGGAAAGTAGACACAATATTGTGATAAAACCTACATGTTAATCAGGTTTCATACTTATTTTATGAACAAATGTTAAGTGTGACTGATAAAAAGTTCTCTAAAAATCAAATTTTCCTTAAAATTTAAGAAACAAGAAATTTTTTGTTTTTGACAGTCATTAATGTTGTAACCGTTTAAGTGTTTGGCTTGCAACTTCACCAAATGGTTTAGAATTGGATGGAGAACAAAGAAATATAAATTTAAGTATACTTAATATAAGGATTATTTTTGTCAAAACTCTGAAAATATCATAAGGTACCGTATCTAATGTTACTTAAATTTGAAAAAAATAAAAATTTATGCTTTGATTATTTTTTAACGTATTTGAATCAAACTTGGTATGTTACTTTGACTAGCTGAGAGGTAATGGTTATGGCTCTCCCTTCCTTTTTACTTTTATGGCAGCAAACTTGCGTATTTATTTTCTAATGTTATCCTTATGGGGAAATAATTTAATGAAAATGGTAATTGAGTTGTTTTTCAACACATTTAATCAAGACTTCGCATATGGCTACATCTTTAATAATTGTCTGAAACTCCCCAGATTTACATTGTTATTGCAGCAAACCTGCATACTCACTTCTCATTGTTAACCTTACGGGAAATACAGAAATATCTCATTCCTCCTTGTCTATATATACCTTAATAATACCCCCTTTGCTACTTATTCATACTCAGTGATTTTTAAATGTTTTACTTAATAATTATTTTCAAATCACTAAATTACCATATTAAATTATTTCCCTATTTTAAAGATAACATTAGAAAATGAATGCGCAGGTTTGCTGCTATAAAAGTAAAACACCCCCATTGCAGCAGACCTGCATACTCAATGCAAAACAATATATTTCAATCCATACTAAACATGACATTTTTTTGTAAGCTACCAATAAGAATAACATGGGGTATGAGTATGCAGGTTTGCTGAAACAGGTCTGTTAAAACTGGGTGGTTTTATTTCATTTCTAGTATATCTTAAGTAGAAGAAGCTATGTACCAAGTGTTAACAAAATATGTTCATAAATAAGGAATATACAGTATAGCATTTTTATTTGCCATAAGAGCAACATGGAGAATGAGTATGTAGGTTTGCTGCCACAAAAATGGAAATATCGGGGTTTTTAGACTATTACATGCATATATATATTTATTGTTTAATTCACAACTTAGGGCTGCTAAAAATATTTGTAATAACGAACTTGAGCACCCTTTTATAATTATTTCATTTAAAAATCATGACACGCGTTTCGGTAATTATAACATAATCACGGTGAATTTAAACTTAAATATATACAATCATCAGGTCGGTAACTGACCTTAAATATATACAATCATCAGTCATATGTCGTATCTACCTGATGGATCAAGTTTTTCAATTAATTGATGTTCTGGGCTAAGATCATTGGTTTGTTTTTTATATAAGAATAATTACCGAAACACGTGTCATTATTTTTAAATAAAATAATGATGTATGAGTGCTCAAGTTTATTACTATTACAAATATATATATATATATATATATATATATATATATATATATATCTGTTAACACGGCCGTAAGATGTTAATGATATTTGGTACAGACATCTAAAGTGGTTATCATTCGGACGAGTTCGTAAACCAGCCCTATCGGATTAAGGTAAGGGACTCCCCAAGGGATAAACCCCTCAAAAAATAGGTTTTTTTGAATTTTTTATATGAACAAATTAAAATAATCCTATTTGGAAACCATAGTATTTAGTTGAGAAAAAAAACAAATAAGTATTTTGAATCATTGCTCTATGTCCATTGGTTACCGAGATATTGAAAGTAATAAACACAGTACGTTTTCCACATCGAAGTAAATAGTAAAACTTGGGGGGGTCAGAAGGTAATTTTTTTTCGCTAAATATCTTGAAAACTATCAACTTATAGTATCTATATTATTAAAAGAATTTCTGGGATTTTGTACAGAGCAAATCGACCCCTAGAAATTAATTTTTCTACACATATTTGGTATCAAATTAAAACTATTACTCTCTAGATGTTCCTTTTGCGGGTTTAGAAAATATCCCATGGAAAGCCTTCACACAGGAGGCTTTTGAAATTTCAGCGAAAGTGCTACTATCTGATGTGGGAGAACCTGTGAACTTTAAATTTGTTTATAAAAAAACAGATTATCAAGATTTGAAATAGTTCCACAGATGTATGCCACAGAACACCGGACAAGCAAATGTCATTATGATTTTGATTTTTTTAATACTGAAGTTTTCTTTGTTTGAAATTCATTGTTGGTGATGGTGATTTTATATTTTGATTAGGATTTTTGCGGACATTTGCCATCACTGATTAGTAAGAAACAAGTTTCACCTATCTGTCCTCCTACCAGTCTCGGCTCAGCTCTGATTGGGTGTGGATGTGCTCTCTCCTGTCTGGTGATTCTTGATTCTTGTGATTCCTGTGTTATTTTGTGTTACTGTTTTTCTTTTCAGCTAGTGTTTTCGTGACTGCTTTTACAGTTCTCTGTTTTAGCTGTGTTTTTGTCCAGGTTTTCCTGGCTATGTGTTACTAATCTTGTTATGTTCTAGGCTTTCTTCCACCTGAAGACGGGATCAGATTCCAGATCCCGAAACGTCGTGAAACTTGTTTTTTACTAATCAGTGATGGCAAATCCGCAAAAATCCTAATCAAAATACTGAATTTTTTTTAAGACAACAGAAAATAAGGAAGAGAGTATTTGCCATATTGAAACTAAGACCAACAGTCTGTAGGCTAATCACATTAATTTAGGTACTGTATTTATTTTCTTAAAAAGCAAACTTAAAAAGGAACATAAGTAAATAGGAGGTGCTCTGGGGATGGGATTTTACAAGAAACTATTGACAGTGAAGACACATTGGTACATGTTTGAAAACATTTATGCATGTTTCAACATTTTAAGCTTTAAAATATCAATATTGGTTGAATTTTAACCTAAAACTTTCAAGTTTTAAAACACATTATAAATTTAAAACCTGTATTTTGTAAATGTACTTGGAATGGGATATTAAAGTGTTAACGGTTAGCCTACTTATTTTACTCGATTTTGAAACGTAGCAATTACAAAATGCCTAAATTAATTAAGGTTTTTATAGAAAGTTATGTTATTTGCTTAGGTAAACATTTGCCAATTATGTCTTTAATATGCGAAACAAAAAGCGGGTCTGTATGATAATTTAATTTTTTGACCGTTATGTATGTTGAATAATTTGTTTCTACGGCGAATGGCTATTTTAGAGGCAGTTTTATAAATGTTATTTAGATATTTAAGTTCATCAGTAAATCAGTGGTTTGTCCATCTTCTTACCGATTGCTGTCAAGTTCTAACAAAGATGAATGCATGACACTGACGCGTAGATGTTGTGTAGAATTAACTTTTAAACAGAGATATGAAGATGCGCCAAGCAATGAAGATCCATATAGACTAACACCCATTTAATGTGAAATGAGAACTGACGCACTGTCGAAATTTCACAGTGTAGAACGTACTAAAGTGTAAACATGGACTAAAGCAGGTGAAAGAAATGGACTTTTCAAATTCCATGAGGAATTTCTTACCCATATTGAAATTTCGAGTATAAAGCATTAAGTTATTTTTAATAGTTTGCCCCGATGAGAAGTTTAACTGACAATTTTATTCCAGTGCTATGACATAAATAATTTGTAGGAAACAAAGAGAAATCTCAAAAATTCACAAAGTTCATCATTGAAATATTTTACGCTGCAAAACTCCATACATAATCAACATGAAACTAAAGCCTACTTTACCAAGTCGTTTTTATAAGTCACGAAGTGACGCGGGCTGCTAGTTACCTATTAAATTTAAAAATTAAAGAAAATTAAATTTCCTGTCAGAAAAAAGATTTCGGTCCAACCATTTACAAGGTAAGCACTAATTTTATTAATATTTAAACAAATATCCCTTACATAAGAAATACATGTAAATTTGTGGTTAACATACATGCCCAATGAATGGGGCCCAATGAATGGGGGGGGCTTTTTTTGCCTAAAGGAAAATGAAAAAGCATTCAGGAAATATTGACAAAATGTCCATTAATTCGACACCCCAATCATAAAATTTAGTCTAAAATAAAGTTATTGACAAATAAGAATAAGTTATTGAGTTTCGATAAATAACTACAAATTGTAATGAATCCTTGAAAAATAAAGTTTTTTGTGAGCTCGCCAACTCCTATATTCTAGACCAAATTTTATGATTGAGGTGTCAAATTACTGTAAATTTTGTCAATATTTCCTGAATGCTGTTCATTTTCCTTTAGGCGTAAAAAGCATTGCCCATTGGGCTGTATGTTAACTACAAATGTACGTGTATTTCTTATGGAACAGATGTTTGTTTAAATATTAATAAAATTAGTGTCTACCTTGTAAATGGTTGGATCAAAATACACATATTATATACTTTTCTTACAGGAAATTTAATTTTCTTTAATTTTTAAATTTAATAGGTTCTAATACTAAAAGTGTATAGTTTTTAAGATATTTAGGAAAAACCAAAAAATGTTACCTTCTCACCCCCCTCCCTCCCACCGCTCAAGGCTACGGACGGGGACTTTTGATATGTTCACCTACTAACTAGTCCAAACAAAGTCAAAAATTGTGTTCCAAAAAATTCCCTCTATACCTTTTTGTTGCCTGGACTATATGTTAGATTGAAATATGTTTTTTGCATTTTAAATTCGTTGAGCACGCAGGTTTGTTGAAACGGGGGTATTTTTGTACCACTGAATTCAGCTTTAAACACAAACATTTTAATAGTTTCAATCATTACCATGTATCCATTAGTTTCTGGGGGTTATTGGTATTGAGAGGTAAATACGGTAGGCTACATCGTTTCCATATTATTGTCATTGGAAATCAATGAAATTCCACATCTCCCGTATTTCTCGACATATATTAATAAAGCTTGTTTGTGGTTTCATCTTCTTGAGATCTACTTGGCGTAAAATCCCCCATTTCTACATTTCTGAGAATGGTAGAAAACCTGCTCAATCACTTTCCATGTTATTAAGAACATTTTTTCAAAACTTGATGTGAGGTTTCAAAGTAATGATTTATCTAAGCATATCAAATTCGCTGATTCTGCTAGCCTACTGCAATCGGAATATTTTATTTTCACTGTAATAAATACGTCTCAAATAATAGCGAGCTTCAAAAATTCTAAAAAAGGTACTGAGGAGCAGTGAAGGGGCAGGGTTTGGGTAGATGAGTAGACTTTCCCTCCTCCCCTAGCACCTGATGCGTCAAAATTGTTGCTATTGTAAGTGCACGAAGTACAACAAATAAATTTCTGTTACCCTTGAACCAGTGGACAATTAGGCCTCTGAGACGTAATTCACGTAACCATGTTACGCGTGCCTAGAGGACCGGCCTGTGTCCCAAGCATTGTTGTTCAGAGAAGCGGCGAGTCATCTCACATTACTGTAGCTGGGAATGAGCAGCCACAGACTATGTGTAAATTTTGAAATAAAAATGTAATTTGGTTCATCTGAAAAATAATTGTTGAATTGACCCAACACGAAAATAAGTCAAAGTTTTATACTTTGACGTTTGACGATACTGGACATGTATCGTATACTAACCTTAAACACAATGCAACCACATGCAACATAATATTTCTAACACACTTTACGAACGTATGTTTCTAAATATACAAATATTTTTGCAGGATTACAAGTAATATTCATAAAAAATATTACTAAAATGTCTCATTATGAATATATTCATACAACATATTGCTATGTATATGATGTATATATTCATAAAAAAAACTATCAAAACAAATTTATGATATTTCGGTATAAATCGAAAATGTCATATCTATCAGTTGACTTAAAAGGATAAGAAAAGTAAATAGTTGTATAGTTATTGATAATGATTAAAGGTCAGTATGTTCAGTATTTTAAGTATGCATTTTAATTGTCCAGCGAATAATCGCATTTCTTTGTCCTGAAAGTCACATTAAAATAATAATTTTTGACCTCATTAAAAAATTTCAACTTAATTTGAAGATAGACAGAGAGTTGATACAATCCTTCTTTTTAGGAAAATACTTGATGCAAACATAGCAAGTCGTTAGTGTTGCACGGACCCGAGGCACTTAGTTTAGCCGTTGCCTGTGGTGGGCAGGCGGGGGAGGGGTTCGTAACCATGGCAACGCGTTGATAAACAGTGCGCGCGACTGCAGCGCGCCCCGGCGGCTTACGCAGTAACTACTACGGCGCAGCAGCGTGGCAACGCAGCACGCTGATCCGCCATTTGTGCGTGGAAACTCGCGCGCCTACCTAGCGGCAAGCGCGGTAAAAACTATAAACCGCAACCCTCATTAACAGTCTGGATAGATTACTTTGTCTGTGCTTTAACCTTTTGGGGGTGGCTTGGTGTAGTAGTAGAGCGCAAGACTTAGATCCTCAGGGTCTTGGGTTCAAAGCCCAATAACCACCAATGGCAATTTGCTGTGTGATAAGGCCACAACCTTGAGGGTGAATAATAAGCTGGATAAATAGCTGCAATGCATGTCCATGGTGAATGCTAAGCCTGGCCCTCATCTAGAATTATTAAACATTTAACCCAGTGACATGACAGAGGGGGGTTCATAGAGTGCCCACCTCAAAGAAACAAAAAAAAATTAAGGTGCATGGAAGCATCTAGAGGTACCTTGGACATGACAGGGAGGCAGAACAAAGCATGCCAGATGCAACTTGGAAGCTGTCCTCTCGCTTGGACTGGTTTTGTTTGGTAAGTGTATAAGTAAATAAATAAATAATATTTTATTGTCATTAGGCTTACAAAAAAGCAATTAAGTCTATACTTGTACTATAGTGGTCAAATTATCATTGAGGTTTGTTTTATTCTATAAATCAAATCAATTTTATTTTTAATTGACCAACAACTTATGTAAGGAATTGTAACATGAAAAAACTTGTCATACTTCTTGATCAGGGTGTCTTACATATCAAAGCAGTCAAAAGGAAGTCTTTTGGAGTACATTTGGAGGACTCAGCAAAATTTCTTGGGGTGGTGTTTATGGAAAATATTGTAAATATTATTATTGTAAATTAATAAATAAAATAACAATAATCTAAAGCATTTTAGTGATAAGCTTATTTACCAATAAATGTCCCTCAATATCCCTAAAAAACTACTTAACAATCGTATTATATAAAATTTGTGTTTTCCCTCGAAAATTTGTAAGGTCCTAAGAGTCTAATTAAATTAAAATATTAATTTTTTTAATCAAAATGTTTTATGAAAATTGAAAAATTGGAGGACCGCAAGTTTAAAAGGAGGACTTTTGGGGGATATTTTTTTCAAAAGGAGGACTTGAGGAGGACTTGGAGGATTTTAAAAACTGGTAATCAGCCTGTATGAAGAGGTTGTTGATACAGAGGTCTATCGTCTACTCACCAGTCGCCGTGTCTCAGCCCGTGCCCGCAGCCCCTCCAGGTCTGCCAGCCGCACCATCTCGTCCTGCATCCGCTGCAGGTTCTCCGTCAGGGCTGCCAACTGCGCCTTCACCTTCTCCTCCATCACTTCCACCTGTCCAACAGTCTCAGTGTCTATCATTTACCCACCAGTCTCCGCGTCGCAGCCCCTCCAGGTCTGCCAACTGCTCCATCTCGTCCTGCATCCACTGCAGGTTCTCAGTCAGGGCTGCCAACTGCGCCTTCACCTTCTCCTCCATCACTTCCACCTGCCCAACAGTCACAGTGTCTATCATTTACCCACCAGTCTCTGTGTCGCAGCCCCTCCAGGTCTGCCAACTGCACCATCTCGTCCTGCATCCGCTGCAGGTTCTCAGTCAGGGCTGCCAACTGCGCCTTCACCTTCTCCTCCATCACTTCCACCTGTCAGACAGTCACAGTGTCTATCATTCACCCACAAGTCTCCGCGTCGCAGCCCCTCAAGGTCTGCCAACCGTACCATCTTGTCCTGCATCCGCTGCAGGTTCTCCGTCAGGGCTGCCAACTGCGCCTTCACCTTCTCCTTCATCACTTCCACCTGCGTTGCGCACAGTCACAGGTGTTTGAATTCACTCGGAACAATGGGAAAAAATGCAAACAAACACTAATTTTCAAACTGTTGTTCCTGCGTATATCTTTATTATTTTGAGAATCAGGTTGGAAGAAAACCACCTGTGCAACAACAGTCCACAGTCAAAAACAACCTAAAAACCATCGCTAGTGTGAATTTCTTTGTTATTTTAGCAATTGTGTTGGAAGTAAACATTCTGAAGTCCTTAACTAGCTAAAAATATTTTGATTGTTTTCAAAAGAACAAGTGATTAATATATATTTAGAATATTATACTAGTCTTGTATGTGTTTGAGTGCAACTTAAACCTATTGACAAGAAGTAATTGTCAAGGAAGCTCTTGTTGTCTTAAGAAGGCGGAACAAAACCAGTCTTAAGGCCTGAATAAAAGGAAACAACACTTTAGTCCTATTTGGAGTTAAATATTTTATATTTTACTTCCAACTTTTCTATTTCCTCTACATAGAAGTTAATTTTAGTACAGGAATTATAAAATTGGTCAAACATGTCCATATGGACTGTATTTCAAACAATGTGTGTTTGTGGCCACAGTCGTCAAGTTTTTTTATGTTCTTTGTGTTTTTAATGTTATGGCGACTTCAAGTGAAGATACTTGATTTTTGTATATGGATCTGTTGAAGGTGATCTGATGTCACCAAAACGATTATAATAAAATTTTGATTAGAATTACTTTGATACAATAGGTATTAGGTATCATAACTTTTATTTGTATATTGAAATAGTAATTCTGAGACTGCTCAAATATTACAGATATAAAATTTTATTGTTACTCGTAAGCTTTTTTATTTCCTATTAGTGTGATTAAAAGAAACAGTCACCTTGTTCAAGTACAGAGCCAGCTGGGCGTGATCGGCTGTGAGAGAGTCCAGCGTCCGGCCGCCACTAGCCAGGTCCTGCTCCAGTGCCAGGTAATCAGCTGGGGACGGCAGGGCTGCCAACCTGCGATTGATGGCCCCCAGAGTAGCCACCACCTCGCCCTCCAGTTCTGCCAGCCTGAATATTTTTTTGACAAAAACACATTTTTTTTAACAAAAAACTATAGATTTGCATTGACCAATATCCAGTGAGTAGATCAGAAAAAACACAAAGTAAAAATATAAACAAAACCCACAAGTTTTAAATCTGAGAACAAATAATCATTTGGAAGGAAACATTGAGGCATTTGATCCTAAAAATGGAGAATAGATAAATACATATAATTTGTCCATCCAACAGAATAATAATAATAAACAATACTCATATGAGAAAACTTAAACAAATTGTCTTTAAAATCGTAATACATTTACTTAATTTGGTATCACAGCTAAGAAATCATGTATTTTTCAAACTACGTTATACAAACTCTATTACATATATTACAAACTACTGATATTCACAACGAATTTCTGAATTAATACAAAAAATTTATGAAAAATAATACAAAGAATCACTTAACAGTAATGTTTCACAACAAAACAGAGATCTTGGCAAGATTTCTACATAAATATGACAGAAAAACTACTATTTCCAAAAATAACTAAACATTTCCAACATAAACATAAAACCTCAATCAATAAACAAATGGGCATGTTGCTACCCTAATGGTTAGCGTCTTGGACTTCGGTTCAAGAGGTCGCGGGTTCGATTCCCGGCATACCCTCACAAATTTTATGGGTTTGGACCGCTTTCCCTTAAAAGCATTTGTGTAACTCTCCTGAAAAATGCCACTGGCTTAAACACTACAAAAAATGTCAAGTTTGAAAATATGAAATAGCTGATAAATGATACTGTTTTCATACAGTACGGCTTCTGTGCCATAAACTGAAGACTAACAAAGCATATGTATTGTAGTGATAGCTTCAATGTTTCATTTATAACACTACCTAGCGGCCTCCGCTTCCTTCGTTTCTTCCCACGACGCCAGGAACTCCTCCATCGTCTCCTCCCGTTTCCGCAGCTCCAGATATTTGGAATGCCTTTCGCTCTGAGACTCGGTCAACTCCTGCAACCAACCAAGAAAATGCAATAGTCAGCTCAAGTTAATGAAATAAACTGTTACAAAATGTTCTTCTTCCTATATTAAACATGTTTAAAAAATTAAAGCTCTGGCCAGCTGTTCTCACAGGTGAGGGAGTGTGCTGTATTTGGAATTATAGGCCGTCTCAACATAAGTTGAGGCAGGCTACCTGACCAGAAGGGTTGACCAGGACAATGGCCGGACCGCCCAGGACAATGGGATTTTCTTGCCGGGTTGGGCCGGCCATTGTCTTGGTCAACCCCTCCAGTCAGGTAGCCCGCCTCAACTTAAGTTGAGACGGCCTTTAGTATTAAACATCTATATTGTGTAGACATGTTAAACATCCTATGATTACATGGCTAAGTAAAGATAAATTTAAGTTTAAACTATGAAAGTTTATGCTGTAAGCTTTTATGCAGTAAATATAAACATAAAATCTAAACAGTGTCACACAAATTTATCAAACACAACTATATTAAACTAACACAAAACGTGACAGTAAAAATTCCTGCAAAGCTTGCTGCAAGTCCAGGAAGAGGTTATGTTCTCATTGGTTGAGGCAAAACACAATGCTACGTTTCAAATTACAAAAAACAACTTTCAGGACAGTACTGCAGCACAAATTTCTCAGAGATAATGGACCTTAAAAACATTAACACTGTTCTGACAGCTCAACCCAATCATGAGTTTTGGCAGACAATTAGGAGAGTTTCGCCTTTTTACAAACCGCCAGTAGCTAACCAGAACAATATTAAACCATTCTATTCAGAGATAAACATGGGTAGGTATAGAAAAACTATCACACCAGTGATTAAAGGAAAATAAAACTGCTAAATATCCTGAAATGCTAGTAATTCTAATGCCTATCATTTGGGACAGGCACAAGGATGTTAATAGAAAAGCAACAACTCTTCCAACAGAACAGAGATTTTGCCAATTTGCCTTGTCAATAAAATTAGCATTAATAAAGTAACAAACAACTAATGAATTTTTATTTCCAAATTGTTTTCTTCTTCTCCATTAAATTAAATAATTTTTTCCTGTACCCATTGTGCTCATTAAGTTCTTTTAATCAGCAACCTACATATAGTACATTGATGGGTATAACACATTGTACAGATCTCAATGATTGAGCACAGCACTGCAATAGATGAATAAATAATAAATATTCTTCTAATGTCTCTAGGGACATAAACAATTAAATAGCAATAAATTACAATAAATTATTACTATTTAAATAAGATATTGACATTTTATGCTACGTTATTTTTAGTTAAATTTTGAAAAAACATTTACCTCATTGACCTGGTGTAAGTTAAGCTCGGCCTGTCGTATCTGCTCTCTAAGCTCAGCACTGGCTCTCTCCATTGAAGCTATCTCTGCATTGTCTTGCCTGCACATCAGACGAGTGTTGGTTTTAAACAAACAAATTCCAGTAGTTATAAAGACAATAAACATTTTTTCTTATTTTAAGTAAAAAATTGGCACCAGTAAGTGGCGGCTTGTGAATATATCCATAGATAACTCACTGTTAGTTGTAAACAAATCTTAATAACATTTTTTTTCTATTTTAAAAGTACTGTTATTGGTTTATGTCAGAGTGTTCGCAGCACTGATGAACCTTCAAATAAGCCGCCACTGTTCCCATTTAAGAATCCGAGCCTGAATCCCTCCTGAGGCTCCAATCGTTCAAATCATTTTGATATTACTAGAAGTAATCGTACCGTGTGTTTATCGAGTTAATTTGACCATTAACAGCTTAAAAGGACATAAATATCATAAATAGACAATAAATAGGCTTAGCCCTTAATATAGTAGTGAAAACTAGGCTTAGTCCTTAGCTTTCAGTAAATAATTTTATTTTTAAGCGCAGATTTTTTTTGTTGAATTGTTTGGTTTGCAACTTCTATATATACTTAGGATATACTAGTGTATGTTTGTTAGGTTAAGTTTGACGCCATTCTGTACAGATTCTGTATGCCATGAATAAAGATTATTTTGACTTTGACTTTGACTTATAGTAGTGAGCTCATGAGTGTGGGACTGAAATTTGCAGGCGCTAGGCAGCAGCCGATGCTATCATTATGGGGATGCTCTGCGAAACCATTATATAAACTAAATCATCTTTTTTACAACTTAAGAAGAAAATATTTATTACTTTTAATGCCTGTTGGTTGATCATTGCCTATGATTCCTCAATTAAATAATCTCCTCTAATAAAGGGTGATCCAGTTAGAGGTTACAATGTAAAAATTAAATAATACGCATTGTAGTTTACTTACTAGGAATATTTTTATTTATACAAATTTATGAAAGATTGACATTAAACATGGAAAATAATAACCGTGAAATGACCGCTACGTGCATCCCTGTGGACTTCAGCCCTTTTGATGAAAATTTCCATCACTTTCTCGATAAATTGTTGTGGAATTTGATGGATTATTCTGCGAATCTCGTCCCTCAGCTCCAGAATCGAGTTGGGCTTGTTTGCGTAAACTTTCTGCTTCAAATAACCCCAAAGGAGCAGAAAATCCACTGGACTGAATAAATTCATTGGTGTGAGGTCACATGATCTTGCTGCCCAATGCTGATCACCAAAATGACAGATTAAACGGCCGAGAAACTTTGTGCGCAACAACTGCACTGTTTCTCGTTCTGTATGACAAGTGGCCCCATCTTGTTGAAACTACCAGTCGTTCAACTCTTATTAACAACCAATTCTTCAAACTGCCGCCAAAAATAATCGCTTATCATCTCCCGATAACGTTATCCAATGATGTAACTACATCGCCATACCCACGGTCATTTTCAAAAAGTAAGGGCCAATCACGCCCCGCCGCCAACCTACAATCCACTCCAAACAGTAACCTTTTTTGGACGTATTTCTTTCGGGTGAATAGCACAAGGATTTTCAAGTCCCCAAACGTCACAATTTTGTTTGTTTACATAGCCATTGATATGGAAATGAGCTTCATCAGAAAATATGATTTTGTTCACATAGTAAAGTTTTCCCTATTTTTAAAAAAGGTTTTAACAATTAAACACGTTCTTCATTCGAATAACGCTCCATAACATAAAATGTCAGAACACAACAATGCCCAATTACAAAATATCAGCAGTTTATCTTGCATACGAGACCAGTGCTATCAACTTAAAATTGTAACCTCTAACTGGATCACCCTACAAGTCAATAATTCCTGAACAAGCTGAAACTAAACAATAAAGCCTGCAACACATGGTCATTTCCAACTGACAGTAATAACTGAGGCCACTAATTTCCGACACACGGTCTATTTAACTGTCACTTTTAACTTCTCGCGTACACACATTCAATCTGGATGTTGACAACAATGCCGTGGCGCCAGGTTGGAAACACTTGTGCGCATGAGCAGGAAGGCTGGACTAAACAACTGAACCAACTGAACTGACGCGACCGTACACGCTCATTTCGGTGTGAGGTCAGTTTGGCGTGTCAGTAAAAAGTTATAAATTTTCATCAGTCCTTCAGTTCAGTTTTTGGCATGAGCTCAGTCCAAATTAGGCATACACGCATGAGTTTGGCACATCAGTTTTCAAAACTGACAGTTAACATGTTCACTGTGTAGTATGGGTAAACCCGTTGTTGCGGTTCTTCCCGCGACACACACTATGGGTCTGCCTGAACACACAACACTCAAACTTTATTACTTCAACGTGTACCAGCAGGAACAATGATTTGTTGCTAGTTTGTAGCTAGGAATGCGGGCTTTATTTTGGTGTAGGTTGGTACTAAATTTCCCCAAAAATTTTCCCTCTGGCAATGTTGTAAAATCAACCATTTTGTCCCATTTTCTGGAATTTTCCCCCTCATTTTGACAATACAAGCGGGCTTTTACAATCCAGGCAATGCTGCTATCTCTGAGTGTTCCAGGGAACTACATCCATGTCATACGCAGTACCATGGACCATGGGTCCATGTGTTACGCAGTACCATTACCGCTAGTGTTTTATGTTTAGTTGGACAGAAATAAATCGAGTTCCCTGATCGCTGCCCCTTGCGACGCCCACATTTCACGAACCCCTGCCGTCGGGTGGCTTGCTGCGAACGTGTTAAAAATGATCATATGTAGTGGGTTGTCACCTGACACGGGCCAGCAGACGGTCGCGCTCCTCGGCCGGGCTGAGCCGGTCGCGTTCGTCCGCCAGCAGTGAGTCGCGCCGGTCTTCCAGCTCCGCCAGTGTGCAGTACAGCCGCACCGCTTCCTGCTTCACCTGGACATCAGCCAAGGTTTCAACAAGATTTCACGACCACTAAGTCTGATTTATGTCCGACTTTCTTTTAGAAAATGCCATAGTGAGGAAATGGATGTTGTAAAAAAGGGTAATGGTTTCAGGTTGGAGATAAACCAACATTTTTCAGTCGTGTGAATCCTCACTACTGGCTCAAAATAATAAAATTATTACCCTTATTTTTCTCTTACAGCTTCATAATAGCAGTTTAACATAAACAATGCACTTGAGAAAAAATATTTTGATCTTTGGCCTATTTTACTGCAGTAGTCTGATGCCCCAATGTTCTGATACAATAACCAATTAGTAAAAAAATTTCAACAAAGCCTTAACATATTTCAGAAATGCCAATAGATTTTTAAATTGACAGCTGTTATCAAACATTTAAAATTAATTCTGGTTAGTACAAATTCACACATGGACTGTGTTTTCCTCATAAATTTCACTTCACTCCATATGATACAGGAGTAAACTGTTCTCACATATCACAATATTACATACACATAGATAAATACATAATGTTTACTGATTTTTCAGACTGAAAACTTTTTACCGATGATCATATAAAATATATTTTACAGTGATTAAAAAACAGGTACTGATATTTCAAACCAAAAACCTTTTTACCGTTTATCAAGAAAAATATGTTTTTACATTTATACAAAAAATAGTTGATCATGTTTTCTTTTTACAAGACGATCAATAAAAAATGCATCCTAAAGAGGTACTTTGATGCCGAAATGAAACAAACAAGGAAGCATTTTATTGCCCCAAATAATTTAACAAAACATTCCTGAATAAGGAAACGTCCAGTTGATTCAACAACGAACATGGTTCGGTACTCACGGAGGACAGGCCGACCTGGTCCTGCAGGCCGCCGCGCTCGGCCGTCAGCGCGTCGAGCTGCCGCTGCAGCAGCTCCATCTGGTGGGTGAGCCGCTCGTTGTCCTGCCGCAGCGACTGGTACTGCTGCAGCATCTCCCCACTCATCCCCGCCACCAGCCGCTCCGCCGTCTGTCGCTCCTGGCAGCAAGAGGGGAGTTAGTGTGGGACACGTAATGTCTGTAGGCGCCATCACCACCACCTCCAATGCCTGGGGCCCTTTTTTGAAATGGGCGAGTTGGCGGTTGAGTGAGTCATTCACCCCTTAAGTTATTGGTTCCTAATCATAAAACTAATTCACAGATAAAAATAAAAATACTCTATGAACTCAACCTATCTAACTTTATGAATTCAACCCCGAAATATCTGTGAAAATCATTTTAATAGGCACTTATTCTTAAAAATTCATAATTTGAATACAGACATAATTTACATTGAGTATTTCACCAATCCAACCATTTTTACTCACCAAGCAATAGACTATTGAGTATAAAAGGGTGAGTTGACAGGAAAAAAGCTTCTTCTTATTCTCTTTCGGAGGAAATAAAAGTGGCAGAGAAGACTCGCCCCACGCGCAGACGGATAGTCTTTGTGGGGACATTTCCAAAACTGTATTGTTAAAATGTCCATGTAATTGTGAAAATTGTAAATTATTGGAAATAAAATATCTGAATATCTGAAATAATAATAGTAATCATGGAAAGCTTTTCCAATTAGGTTATGTTTAATTTTTTAATCTAAATATTTAAAAGCGTTCGGATAGCCTTTGACCTATTTACAAAATGCCTTACAAGTAAATTTACCTATAAATATACCAAGATTGTCTAGATAAAGCCATGAAAAATGAGGTCATTCCTTGAATTGGTCAATGATTACATTTATTTGGCTTTCTAGTTTGACAGATGTGTAGTTTGAAACGTTGATATCCCACGTGGTGGTTTAAACTATGCTACCATCAGCTGTTAGGTGACTTGACGAGTGATGCAACTCTAAACCATTCCAAAAATAGAGCCCCTGTACCTTACCATCACCACCTTCACCACTACCACCATTACTTATACCTTCCCATCACTGCCACCACCAATATCTATACCTTCCTATCACCACTACCAAAAATACCTGTACCTTCCCATCACTACCACCACCACCACCAACTGTACCTTCCCATCACCACCACCACCACCACCACCAATACCTGTACCTTCTCATCACCACCATCACCACCAACACCAATACCTGAACCTTCCCATCACCACCACCACCAATGTACCTTCCCATCACCACCATCACCGCCACCACCAAAACGTATACCTTCCCATCACCACTATCACAATACCTGTACCTTCCCATCACCGCCACACCAATACCTGTATCTTCCCATCACCACCACCACCAATACCTGTGCCTTCACATCACCGCCACATCCGATACCTGTACCTTCCCATCACCGCCACACCAATACCTGTACCTTCCCATCACCACCACCACCAATACCTGCACCTTCCCATCACCACCACCAACCAATACCTGTACCTTCCCATCACCAACACCACTAATACCTGTACCTTCCCATCACCAACACCACTAATACCTGTACCTTCCCATCACCAACACCACTAATACCTGTACCTTCCCATCACCGCCACACCAATACCTGTACCTTCCCATCACCGCCACCACCAATACCTATACCTTTCCATCACCACTACCAAAAATACCTGTACCTTCCCATCAGCACCACCACCAATACTTGTACCTTCCCATCACTGGCCACCACCAATACCTGAACCAACCAATACCTGTACCTTTCCATCACCACCACAACCGATACCTGTACATTTCCATCACCACCACCACCAATACCTGTATCTTCCCATCACCACCACCAACCAATACCTGTACCTTCCCATCACCAACACCACTAATACCTGTACCTTCCCATCACCAACACCACTAATACCTGTACATTCCCATCACCGCCACACCAATACCTGTACCTTCCCATCACCGCCACCACCAATACCTATACCTTTCCATCACCACTACCAAAAATACCTGTACCTTCCCATCAGCACCACCACCAATACTTGTACCTTCCCATCACTGGCCACCACCAATACCTGAACCAACCAATACCTGTACCTTTCCATCACCACCACAACCGATACCTGTACATTTCCATCACCACCACCACCAATACCTGAACCTTCCCATCACCACCACTACCAATACCTGTACCTTACCATCACCACTACCACCAATACTTATACCTTCCATTCACCGCTACAACCAATACCTATGCCTTTCCAACACCACTACCACAAATACCTGTACCTTCCCATCACCACCACCACCAACTGTACCTTCCCATCACTACCACCACCAATACCTGTACCTTCCCATCACCACCACCACCAATACTTGTACCTTCCCATCACCGCCACCACCAATACCTTTACCTTCTTATGACTACCATCACCACCACCACCAATACATGTACCTTCCCATCACCACCACCACCAATACCGGTACCTTCCCATCACCACCACCACCACCAATACCCTGTACCTTCCCATCACCACCACCACCGATTCCTGTACCTTCCTATCACCACCACCACCACCGATACCTGTACCTTCCTATCACCACCACCACCACCAATACCCTGTACCTTCCCATCACCACCACCACCGATACCTGTACCTTCCTATCACCACCACCACCACCGATACCTGTACCTTCCTATCACCACCACCACCACCAATACCCTGTACCTTCCTATCACCACCACCACCACCAATACCCTGTACCTTCCCATCACCACCACCACCAATACCACCAATATCACCACCACCGCCACCACCAATACCTGTACCTTCCCATGACTATCATCACCACCACCACCAATACACGTACCTTCCCATCACCACCACCACCAACCAATACCTGTACCTTCCCATCACCACCACCACTACCTGTACCTTTCCATCACCACAAACAACAATACTTGTACCTTCCCATCACCGCCACGACCAATACCTGTACCTTCCCATCACCACCACCAAGCAATACCTTTACCTTCCCATCACCAATGTACATGTATCCATTACTACCACCACCACTACCAATACCTGTTCCTTCCCATCACCACCACCACCAACACCTGTACCTTCCCATCACCACCACCACCAATACCTGTTCCTTACCATCACCACCATCACCACTACAACCAATACTTATACCTCCCCATCACTGCCACCACCAATGCCTATACCTTCCCTTCACCGCCACACCAATACCTGTATCTTCCCATCACCATCACCACCAATACCTGAACCTTCCCATTACCACCACCACCAATACCTGTATTTTCCCATCACCACCACCACCACCACCACCAATACCTGTACCTTCCCATCACCACCACCACCACCACCACCTGTACCTTCCCATCACCACCATCAGCACCACCACCACCACCACCTGTACCTTCCCATCACTACCACCACCAATACCTGTACCTTACCATCACCACTACCACCAATACTTATACCTTCCCTTCACCACCACCACCAAAACCTATACCTTCCCATCACCACTATCACAATACCTGTACCTTCCTATCACCGCCACACCAATACCTGTATCTTCCCATTACCACCACCACCAATACCTGTACCTTCACATCACCGCCACATCCGATACCTGTACCTTCCCATCACCACCATCACCACCACCACCAACCAATACCTGTACCTTCCCGTCACCACCACCATCAATACCTGTACCTTCCCATCACCACCACCACCACCACCACCTGTACCTTCCCATCACCACCATCACCACCACCTACAATACCTGAACCTTCCCATCACCACCATCAGCACCACCACCACCACCACCTGTACCTTCCCATCACTACCACCACCAATACCTGTACCTTACCATCACCACTACCACCAATACTTATACCTTCCCTTCACCACCACCACCAAAACCTATACCTTCCCATCACCGCCACACCAATACCTGTATCTTCCCATTACCACCACCACCAATACCTGTACCTTCACATCACCGCCACATCCGATACCTGTACCTTCCCATCACCACCATCACCACCACCACCAACCAATACCTGTACCTTCCCATCACCAACACCAACCAATACCTGTACCTTCCCATCACCACCACCAACCAATACCTGTACCTTCCCATCACCACCACCAACCAATACCTGTACCTTCCCATCACCACCACCAACCAATACCTGTACCTTCCCATCACCGCCACACCAATACCTGTATCTTCCCATCACCACCACCACCAATACCTGTACCTTCCCATCACCGCCACCACCAATACCTATACCTTTCCATCACCACTACCAAAAATACCTGTACCTTCCCATCAGCACCACCACCAATACCTTCCCATCACTGGCCATCATTGTACCTTCCCATCACTGGCCACCACCAATACCTGTACCTTCCCATCACCACCACCAACCAATACCTGTACCTTCCCATCACCACCACCAACCAATACCTGTACCTTCCCATCACCACCACCAACCAATACCTGTACCCTCCCATCACCGCCACACCAATACCTGTATCTTCCCATCACCACCACCACCAATACCTGTACCTTCCCATCACCGCCACCACCAATACCTATACCTTTCCATCACCACTACCAAAAATACCTGTACCTTCCCATCAGCACCACCACCAATACCTTCCCATCACTGGCCCATCACTGGCCATCATTGTACCTTTCCATCACCACCACAACCGATACCTGTACATTCCCATCACCACCACCACCAATACCTGAACCTTCCCATCACCACCACCACCAATATCTGTACCTTACCATCACCACTACCACCAATACTTATACCTTCCCTTTACCGCCACCACCAAAAGCTATACCTTCCCATCACCACTACCACAATACCTGTACCTTCCCATCACCGCCACACCAATACCTGTATCTTCCCATCACCGCCACCACCAATACCTGTACCTTCCCATCACCAATGTACATGTACCCATTACTACCACCACCACTACCAATACATATACCTTCCCATCACCACCACCACCAACAACTGTACCCTACCATCACCACCATCACCACTACCACCAATACTTATACCTCCCCATCACCACGACCACCAATACCTGTACCTTCCTATCACCACCATCACCACCACCAATACCTGTACCTTCCCATCACCACCACCACCAATACTTGGACCTTCCCATCACCGCCACCACCAATACTTGTACCTTCCCATGACTACCATCACCACCACCACCACCAATACATGTACCTTCCCATCATCACCACCACCAACCAATAGCTGTACCTTCCCATCACCACCACTATCAATACCTGTACCTTCCTATCACCACCACCGCCACCACCAATACCTGTACCTTCCCATCACCAATGTACATGTACCCATTACTACCACCACCACTACCAATACATATTCCTTCCCATCACCATCACCACCAACAACTGTACCCTACCATCACCACCATCACCACTACCACCAATATTTATACCTCCCCATCACCGCGACCACCAATACCTGTACCTTCCTATCACCACCATCACCACCACCAATACCTGTACCTTCCCATCACCACCACCACCAATACTTGGACCTTCCCATCACCGCCACCACCAATACTTGTACCTTCCCATGACTACCATCACCACCACCACCAATACATGTACCTTCCCATCACCACCACCACCACCAACCAATAGCTGTACCTTCCAATCACCACCACCATCAATACCTGTACCTTCCTATCACCACCACCGCCACCACCAATACCTGTACCTTCCCATGACTACCATCACCACCATAACATGTACCTTCCAATCACCACCACTGCCAACCAATACCTGTACCTTCCCATCACCACCACCGCCACCACCAATACCTGTACATTCCCATCACCACCACCACCAATACCTGTCCCTTCCATCACCACCACCACCAATACTTGTACCTTCCCATCACCACCACGACCAATACTTGTACCTTCCCATCACCACCACGACCAATACCTGTACCTTCCCATCACCACCACCAACCAATACCTGTACCTTCCCATCACCACCACCACCAATACCTGTACCTTACCATCACCACCACCACCAATACTTGTACCTTCCCATCACCACCACCACCAATACCTGTCCCTTCCATCACCACCACCACCAATACTTGTACCTTCCCATCACCACCACGACCAATACTTGTACCTTCCCATCACCACCACGACCAATACCTGTACCTTCCCATCACCACCACCAACCAATACCTGTACCTTCCCATCACCACCACCAACCAATACCTGTAGCTTCCAATCACCACCACCGCCACCACCAATACCTGTACCTTCCCATCACCACCACCACCAATACCTGTCCCTTCCATCACCACCACCACCAATACTTGTACCTTCCCATCACCACCACGACCAATACCTGTACCTTCCCATCACCACCACCAACCAATACCTGTACCTTCCCATCACCACCACCACCAATACCTGTACCTTACCATCACCACTACAACCAATACTTTTACCTCCCCATCACTGCCACCACCAATGCCTATACCTTCCCTTCACCGCCACACCAATACCTGTATCTTCCCATCACCACCACCTACAATAACTGTACTTTCCTATCACTACCACCACCAATACCTGTACCTTCCCATCACTACCACCACCACCTCCAATACTTGTACCTTCCCATCACTGCCACCAACAATACCTGTATCTTCCTATCACCACCACCACCACAACCAATACCTGTACCTTGCCATCACCACCACCACCAATACTTGTACCTTCCCATCACCGCCACCACCAATACCTGTACCTTCCCATGACCACCACAACTGATACCTGTACATTCCCATCACCACCACCACCAATACCTGAACCTTCCCATCACCACCATCAGCACCACCACCACCACCACCACTACCACCTGTACCTTCCCATCACCACCACCTCCAATACCTGTACTTTCCCATCACCACCACCACCAATACCTGGTACAGGTGTACCTTCCCATCACTGGCCACCACCACCACCACCTCCAATACCTGTACCTTCCCATCACCACCACCACCACCACCAATACTTGTACCTTCCCATCACTGCCACCAACAATACCTGTATATTCCTATCACCACCACCACCAACCAATACCTGTACCTTCCCATCACCAACACCACTAATACCTGTACCTTCCCATCACCGCCACACCAATACCTGTATCTTCCCATCACCACCACCACTAATACCTGTACCTTCCCATCACCGCCACCACCAATACCTATACCGTTCCATCACCACTACTAAAAATACCTGTACCTTCCCATCACCACCACCACCACCAATACTTGTACCTTCCCATCACCACTACCACCAATAACTGTGCCTTCACACCACCACCAACCAATACTTGTACCTTCCCATCACCACCACCACCAACCAATATCTATACCTTCCCATCAGCACCACCACCAATACCTGTACCTTCCCATCACCACTACCACCAATACCTGTACCTTCCCATCACCACTACCACCAATACCTGTACCTTCCCATCAGCACCACCACCAATACCTGTACCTTCCCATCACCACTACTACCAATACCTGTACCTTCACATCACCACCACCACCTTCCAATACCTGTACCTTCCCATCACCACCACCACCAACCAATACCTATACCTTCCCATCACCACCACCACCATACCTGTACCTTCTCATCACCACCACCACCAATACTTGTACCTTCCCATCACCACCACCGATACCTGTACCTTCCCATCACTACCACCACCATTACCAGGTGATACTATTAGAAAGTTTTTACATATACCTTCCTTTAGGTTATTATAATTTCATGATACCAGTCACTGATTGATTAAATCTACTAAAAACAAACAACAATGAATACATAAATGAAAAAAGGACAATGAAAAATAATGTCAACATTATACTTCTATCACATTTACTGTGACCAAATCGTCAGGGCAAAAAAGTATATCTGGTTAGTGGACAAGTTCTAGGCAGCTGCTTATTTTCTTTGACTGATTCCTTTTGTGGTGTTTTTCTCCCAAAGTAGCATTAAATTGCTCTACCAACTGAACACAAGACCCCCAACTAATGCTTTCATTTACTGCCAAATCAATTAGGTATGTGATTTTTAAACCTCTACTATAGCCCGATATAAAAATATATATCTAGACAATACTTATAAAATAAATAGGTTTGTTTGATAATATTGGACCAGAACTTTAAAATCTCTTGTTTTGTGAAGAGGTCCCAAAAAATCCTTATGTTGGGACCTCCCCAAAGAGTCTTTAGTCTCTCCCCAAAGAGTCCAGTCAAGAGCCATCTTTGCGAGCCACCAAAATCAAAGAGTCATCACACTCATTTCTTCACTCCTTCCATTCAACCTCTCTACACAGTTGAGTTTTCTTCCCTAATCCTAATTATATCTTCACTAGTAATGTGTCGTTACCAGTTATTTCAAAATCGGTACTGGTACCTTGAGAAGATCGATTCTTGGTTGTAATACTACTGCTACCTGGTATTTATTAAAACATGTTGTATAATGTAATGTAGCAACCAATCTGTTGCATATTATTGTTTTATATAAATGTTTTAATTTTCCTGTATTAAAACTGGATTAACAGAATTAAAATTTATTTTCATACTTTTTTTTAGAGAGTAACCGTTTCCCATTCTAATTAATTTTAAAAATCAAAAGTCAAAAGGTATATTTAGAGTAAATTTTTTAATTCAATTCAGAGTAAAAAGTAATTTTAGAAACATTATCAACTTACAATAATAGTCCGCAGCAGCTTTTGCATTCAGCGCAGCGCCCGCGGCAATGTTCCAAGCGATCATTCGTCTTACGTGACAGGTAAGACTCCTGCCGATTACCATGAGTACCAAAGTACCAATTCTGACTTTTTGACATTGGTTCTCAGTGGCAAAAAACCGGTGGTACCAAGAATGGTTATACTTCCGCAGAAAGGTTACACCTAATAGGGGAAGTCAGTGGAAACCTGTAATGTCTGGAGGGGAACTATTGAGTGATAATCATCACCAAATTACAAAATACATTTGCTTGAAACCTTACTGAACCATTTTAAAGGGTTTTAAAACAAACATAAATTACATCAAAAACCACATTGTCAGCTATGTTGAGATGAAAATGGATGGTTGATATTTCAGTTATAGTTTAGATAGTTATAGTTTAGACAGTTACAGTTTAGTTAATTCTGGTTTTAATTTAATAATAGTTATATTAATACAAGAATAATTCTAGTTTGACAAACCTTAAACTTATTTTGTTTTATAGGTTTGGATCTGTGTATTTTCATTAATGAGGTTTCATTAATGTTCGGGATGATATGGGTAACAGTCATTTTGTCTACACTTTGAATCAGTATCTTTGCTAGTAAATTAAATTTCTGATACATAATTTTAGCACTTTTATGGTCTTTAAGGTTGTAAGAGTAGAGTATTAGAATATATAAGAAAACGAAAGTGACATATTAATAGCAAATGGTGTAACCCTTCTGCGGAAGTTGCACCCAAGAATCTACTTAAGGTACCGACACAACCCTAATCTTCACTCACCTTACCTAATCCTATTCTTCCACACACCCTTGTCTCGCCTCACCTGCTGTATCTCTTGCTCCAGTTGGCCGACCTGCGCCTGCCGCCGCGTCCGCTCGGTGAAGGCCGCCTCCAGCGCCGCCGCCTCTGTCTGATTGGCCGCCGCCAGCTCCCGCGTCTCTGCCGCGATCTCCCCGCGCTCCGTCCCCGTGTTCAGCTTGTCCACCAGCAGGTTGTAGTCCGACAGCCGTCCTTGCAGCTCTGCGATCCGACACCAGGTTTATAGAAACACATCTAACATTAACATCTATTTTGCTTTCATGAATTCACACATGTCTTATGGCATAGCAATTTAAGGTGGTACCATTAAAGAGAATTCAGACAAAACTCTTTGCCAGAAAAAAACACTATGAATTATTTTTAAAATAATGAATTGATACAGTAAAACTGTGCTTTTCTAACCTATGTATACTGTAGTAAAACTAATAATGCAATAATAACACCTAGAAACAGGTTTTATTAAACATAAAAAACCACTATGACATGTTATAGTTTGAAAGTAAATCCCAGCATATTTGTATACAAACAAACCCAGATGATTACAGTTAGTTAATAATTTACAAGTGTAAAACATTTCAGTAAACAAGGAAAAGACTTTAGAGTAAAATTCATGACATATATTATGACCATATGGTGCTTAACGTCCCTATTACCACCACTACCAATACCTTTATCTTCCCATCTTCACTACTACCACGAATACTTGTACCTTCCCGTAAATGTATGTATGACCTATACATTTTTAAAACAATACTACCGTACATGTAAAAAAAACCACATTATCTAACCAGTAATCCGAATCTACACAAATGAATCGTTTAGTTCAAAAACACGTTAAACGCCAACAATGTCATTTTGAGAAAATCAAAGAAAATGTTGTAGCAACTGTAAATTTATTTCAATATTTTTAACAATTTTTTTGGTGAAAGTAGCCATTTTAAATGAATATCTGTGGTGGTGACATAAATATTTTTACATTATCCATATTAACATGAAAAATTTTAAACATGACTGGTTTTTGCACTAAACCAAAATTAGTCACCTATATTTAGGCAGTAAATCAATAAATTTGAAGGATTTATGAAATAAAACAAAAATTCTGGCTAAAACAAGTAGTTATTTATTTAAAGAACATTAAACAGTATTATAAAAACATTGATAATGACTGAAAAAAATTCCCTACTATCTAGTGCAAAAACATGCTAAGTCCCCTGAACGTGACCTGCTTTTGCTCTAAACACAGATTTCAACCTGGATTTTAGTAGCCTTCTGGGTGCGGAACATGACAGGTTAATGCACAGAACGATTCCTCTAACTTTCTAGAACAATAATATGGTCTTAACTCAATTTCGCCAAATTTGGCGTTTAACGTGTTTTTTAAACTAAACGATTCAAATATAATTGAAGGAATAATCGATATGTTGAACAGCGTAGGATTTGTTTGAGAAAAAAACTATTTTCATTGGAACAAATATTAATTTAATTGGTTTACCTAAAACTTATTTGTTGAGAATAATTTTGATGTTTTTAAGAGACTTCTAAAGGAGTATTTATTGACACTATCACTTGAAGATTTTGAAGATATTTGGAACCTGAGAAGAAATTAAATGTAGTACTTTATTTAAGAAAATTAACATGATCAGAAATATACATAATTCATTTACATAAAATGAATTCAATTACAATTGTATCTACAATCGCGAGCAGCAAATACGGCAGGTGATTGAGTGTGCTGTTAGCGAAATTATTGTTTATTATTTATTTGGGTTGTCAATCAAATATGTCATCATATGGTAAAGTGAAAACAAATTTACACGTAAAAGACCCTGAGAAACGTAAACAAAGCTTTGAAAGTTCAACAAGAACATTTCATTGTTATTTCAGCAGGAAATTTTATGAGTTTACATTTTTTGCCGCCCGCCGTATTTCGTGCACTCTTACACTATATATAATTTAGGGGTAGTTTTCAGTTATTAATAATGGAAATGTTTTTCTCTTGACACTATTCTAAGTATCATTGCATATACCATATACAAATAATGAGTAGGCCTATGCAATACAAATCTTTATTAAGGGTTAAAACTAGAACACAGCGCTGGCTACGTATTTTAACTGGAATATGAGTGAAGGATGAGTGTGTGATGGATGAAATGAAAGCCTTATACTGACCAAGGCCACCTGATTCTTTTCGTCAGGATTCATTAAGCTACCCCCAAAAACACTAGAACACTTTTAGTCCTAGGTCATACTAAATGTATGACTCAAGACAATGCATGTTCTGATTCATTTCTAACTAAAGGACAAATGCTGCTCAGCAGATTTTAGGTATTTGTTTATGTCTGCTAACAAATAAATGTTTATTAAATTCAACTGTTCCTTAAAATTTCAACTCCAATATGAAATTGTATCGACATATATGAAATTTTCGGGTTGTCTAGGGGTCTTCCCTTTCGTCTTACTTACTTACTTACTGCAGTGGCCATAGGTACCCCAAGTGGTACTTGGCCTCACCAACACATTGCCTCCAGCCTTCTCTGTCCTGCACCTGCTCTTTGTTCCTCCCCAGCTTCCTCAAATCCCGTAGCACCTGGTCCCTCCATCTCAGTTTAGGCCTACTTGGGGGCCGTCTGCCTTCTGGATTTTTCTTTAAAACACTGTTTGTGCTAGTGTTATCTTCTTCTTAGGACATGACCCGCCCACCTAATACGTCTACTTTTTACTTCAGCGGTTATATCTGGGTCTTTATAAAGTTCCCTTATTTCAAAATTATGTCTTATTCTCCAGATTTCATCTTCTTGAGTTGGGCCATATATTTTCCTTAGAATCTTGTTCTTAAAAGTTATTAGCCATTTTTCAGATTTTTTGCTTAAAACTCAACACTCTGATCCCAACCCTTTGATCAAAGGTTTCCCAACCTTTAGATGCTCGCGTACCACCTACCATATTTTCAATATTTTGGCGTACCATCGCAAGGACCCCCCTCCTCCCATCACTGAGGGATCCCCTCCAAGAATGAATGCTTATAGTTACCCTTTGGCAGTTTTGTTTTTACCAGGTAAATTTATTTTATTTTTCTTCTCAATGTAAATGTTTAGATTGTATTTTGATTATAAGGACATTTTGACAAATTATGTGTTCACTTCAGTTCTGCTCAATAATTTTACAGTAAGTAATATACAGTAAGTAATATAGTCTTACATTGATTGCACAGCTCAGGGGCTAAAAACATGGATAATATGCAATAACTTAATAGTCATTTTGGCGAAAAAAACCGTATGAATTACAATATGAATTTTGTTAATCTTAAAAAATGTCTATACATGGGGAAAAATAATTTCTGTCTGTTATTTTAAACTGTACATATTCCTCATATTTTATATTGAAAAATTAACATAAATAAACAATTCCAAGTCATTTACTTATGCTTATGTTGTATATTTAAGCATATTACAAAACTGTTTACAACAGATCGACATAACTAGACTCTTAGACTGTACGCTCAAAGTAGAAAACACATTTGGTTAGTAAATCGTACAACTAACAAAAATAGTAATATCACCGAATTAACACTGTGGTATTTTTTAATGAAAAGATCATTTTTAATGCCAAAATGTTTTGTAAAAATAATTAATTTTAAAATGAAAGAGAAGCAATATTTCCTAAAATATGGTATGAAATTGACATATTATGACCAAAACAAGAACTAAATAGTTAATAAAGGTATAAGGTATTAAGTGTGACTTTACTACTCGACGGGACAGGTTCGTTCGGAAACGTTGTATTTTATTTCGTACTACTTCGTCAATCTCTTGCGTACCACCTGAAAGCCCTTCGCGTACCACCGGTTGAGAAACACTGCTCTGATCCATACAACAGTGTTGGTCTAATTATATTTATTTTATTTTATTTACATGCTTCAAAACAGGTACAACCAAATTATAAAGAAGCAGTTCACTTAAAAATTGACATATTGATTTTTGAGGTTGAGTCTCTTTTAGTCTTTGATATTCCACTTCATTTCAAGAACAACTTTGAACCAGCACTGAACAATTAAATGCCCCCCCCAACAACAAGAGAGTTTATAGCCCCCCCAATTAAGAGTTTATAGTTTTGTAAACTCTTAATTTGGTGTTGCGGGATAATAGCTTTGAGCTCAAAATTTTGTTACATGCATGTAGGATTCTGTTTGCGGCATTAAGTCTGCTGGTTATCTCACGTTCTTCATTGTTATCATGTGTAAAATACCTTATACTCATTTGAAATGGCAACCACTTTCAGTTAAAAATACCCTTTCGTCTAACCTTCATAAAAATTATTTCCTGCAAAACTTGAAGCAGAGTTCTTTCCGACACCTGAATTATTAAAATCGATTCAGAACTAGAAGAAATATTGCTCGCAAATAAACCCTTAGCGTATTAATTAAGTATAGATTCTTGTATTCATGGAATCATACAATTTTACTCTGGCTCACCAGTCAGTTCCGCCGCCATCTCCTTGACCCGCTTGTCGTACACCAGGTACGTCGCCTGGTCGCGGGAGTCGCTCTCGATCTGCCGCCGTAGTCGAGTCACCTCGTTGGCCAGCTCTCGCGTCTTCAGCTGCAGCAGCGACTCGAAGTAGCGCTTGTCCTGCACCTGCGGAATTCATATGCCATATTACAATTTGAGCTTGAGTAGACTTGGACAGTGGCGTGTCCTGTAATCCAGCTACTTGATGATCACACAAATTGTGGATAGTTACAAGCGATGGCTTGTGGAATGGATGTGGTATTCTCTGGTGGGGTTTAACGTTCCCACTGGTGGTATACTATACTATCAACTATAATATCCTCATAAACCAGACCAGTTTGTAATTGATTGATAAGAATATGGTACGGTTAAATTGTGAGTATCTCAGTTGCCATTGGCTAATGGCCTTCTAATAACAATCCTGTCTAAGGAACATGTAGGGCTGTCAGAAACAAGAGTACAATATTGCGTCACAATCATCCTACACTCATCTCTAATTCGTACTTGCAAAAGGATTAAAACACCTCTGGGTTGGTTGTCATTTCAAATCAGTATAACGTAAAGTTCAAACTTCAATTCAAAAGAGACGTGGAAATCTCAGATGATAAAGTAATTTTTTTAACTTGATATAATAAATTGAATTTTGAACCGAATATTCAATAAGAAACATATTATCCAAAAAGAACAATCCAGACTCTACTAAACTATAACTAGATTAGTCATTTGTAGCTTTGTTTATAAACACTTATGTAATTTTCACTATAAAAGTACTGAAATCTATGTGGTTAAACTTTAAAAATATTTCAAATTGTGTTAATATGTAGTCGTAAACAAGTGAATTGGAATTGGACTTGATCAAATGTTGATAGATAGCATTACTTCCAAAACTTCAGTCCTTGACGATAATTAAGTGGTGGCCTTTCTTTAAATTCTGAGATAACATATGCATTCTAGTAAACATATGCAAATCTATGTTAAAAAACCTTTAGTTTGACTCTTCAAAAACTAAAATCCATCCAGCCATTATCAAGTTATGACTGTGAAAAGAAAATCATATGTATTAACATGAACATTATTCTTTGTATCATAGAATGCTTATGGTTCTTAGTTAATTGTTAACTAATGCAAAAGACCTTGAATTTTCAATTGGAAATTGGTGTAGGCCTGAGTCTACCTGGCGGGAGGAGGGGCCACGCGCCGTGCCGGTCCGCAGTCCGCCGAGTCCCTGCTGAGACACCAGGCGGTCGCGCTCCCGCAGGCTCGACTGGAGTGTACACAAGCAAATATTGATTTAGGCTAAGCAGCTAGAATTACTAAGAGACGAGCACAACTTAATATGAGTGCTTATTGGCAATCAAATAGATCTACCACCACAGTATTGAAACTTCTTTCAGTAAGAATGTAAAGTAACTTTATCATTGTAAACATGTCATATCAATATCCTATTTAAATTTCTTTAGCTGTCGATATAAATTAATTTAGCCTACAATGACTCACCAAAGTAAGAAAACTTAGAAAACAATTAGTAATTAAATAAACATTCCAATACAAAATCATGAGTGTAAAACAATTTACACACACACTAGCTGAATTCAGGAGAATCCACCATAACAGACCTACCTAGAGAATAGGTTTTCAAAAACTAAGTATCGATTGATTTTTGAACTCTTGGTCAGCATCCACTTTTAAGGCAGGTTGACACGTTAAAATCGGACCAAGCTTGATTTCTACTGGGTCAGAGTAAGAGCTCATTCAGCCCAAGTCTACTCAGACTGAGTTTAATCTGAGTATTGTGGGCAAGCTAGTGCATTCACATTGAATTGCCAAACGTATTCAATTTCAAACCCATTTCAAACCAAAATTTGGAACCAAAAATATATTTACATCCAACTAATTCAGGCGGAGTTGTTTAAATAAGAGCAGCTTGGATTCGTTAATGGCATGATCCGAGTAGGCCTAGCGTCTGAGTGAAGCGCACACATTTTTTTAATGCATTCAGTCCGAGATTAATAGTGGCCTACCGTGTAAACCCACCTTAATAAATTAAAGTGTAGATTTTTTGGTAAAAATATTCTTAACAACACACATCACCAATTCCAGATCCAACACTACCATGAAACATCGGGATGGGTCAGCAATGGATTCTAGTTTAGTGTTGTATGCGTTGTCAAAACGATCTGCAGTAAATGAATAAAGGTTGGTGTTCTCCAATTATTTGAAAATTAATAGACACTCCCCACCAAAGAATGAATGTCATTTTGGGTAAAGTAATAACCTGAGCAGGTAGTATTCCCATGCCAGTGTGAGGTGCAGTCATTAGCGCAGATGAAAGGCGAGAAGAAGTCCCAGTCAGGCGACTGTTGAACGCAGATGCCGAGGGAGGCCGCATGATCATACTTCTTTGTGTCATTGGTCGGTCTGCCTGCAAGTTGACAGACTGGTCACATAAGCCTGTAGTGATATGCCTTGGCCAAAGGACATTTTTTAAATATTATGAGGTCACGTAAGAACAGGGTTTAAACTCTATATCTAAGCTGGTTACAAACTCCTTCAATAACGATCTATGTTGTCTGTTGAGAGAGCCCTCTTTGAACAAACAGTACATTCACATGCTTTTATTAAATATTAATAAAACACACAAATAAAAGAGGCTACGGAAATTATGATTCAGGGTGATCTCTATGTGACGCATGGGACATCCAGATACTTGCTTGTAAATACAACAAAATAATAAATATTTTTTTCTTCGGAGGACCAGACAAAACCCTTAAAATTTTTCAAAAGAATGGTCTTAATGATATAAAACTTCAGTAAAATTTTCAACCTTGAGATTCAGCTGAGTAAAGTCTTTTTTTATATTTTGAAATTTGAGCTAATAACGCAAATAAAAATATAGGCCTAGGGTAATAACTCCATGGAAAAAAATTAAAAACATCAAATTTTGGTTTGCACCATTAAATTAAGTTGAAAAACAAATAAATTTGTATTTTTAATCATCATTTTTCTACATCCATTGCTTACCGAGGTAATGAAAGCGGTAAACACAGAACTTTGTAAATGGATTAAGCGCTTATTCAATGGTAACCAGTTTGAATTCTAACGAGGATTGAAAGCGGATCAGTTGTGTTCATCAAAGTAAATTTACATCGATGGTTGGGCTATGAACTGTTTAAAACATAGGCCCCTAACATAAACATTGTTTTTAAATATAGCCTAACGGAAACTGTTGAAACATAAACAGCTTTTAATAAAACATAATTTTCAATTGCATTATCCAGCCTAACTGAGCTAAAACATTGGCTAAAGATAAAGATAAACCTAATGCATAGACCTATTCTTGTTTTTTAAATAATTTACATGAAAGCCTGGTTCTTGTTTTGCTCCTCTTCTTGATATCGGTCGATCTTCTCCTGAATATCTAGATGTATCATCTGTGATTCCACTCCTAGAAGGAGGCCTTTCTTCTCTTCGCCACCGTGTGACTGGACGTTGTTCATGTAATCCACTTCGTGAAGATGGTCTGTCTAAATCCATTTCCACTTTCGCTTAAATAAAACACAAATTTACACTTAAATCTTTACATTTTCAAAAATTTGATCAGATATGGTAAACTAAAAACTTCTCAGTTTGATCCCAAATAAAGTGAAGTGAAAGCGCGGAATTTACAGAAGTCGAATGATAAACAGGTTATAAAGATTATAATTTCAGTCAAATGCAGCGGTTTAAGTTGTATGCGTTGTATACTACAAATGAACTCAAAAGTTTTCAACCAGAGACTCATTAGATTTTCAGATTTCTTTCTTGTGCTCGCTCACTTGCTCCAAACTCGCCAGCAGACAAGCTGACAAGCAGACAGAATTTTATCAATAAACTAAAAACATTAGTTGCCATAGCAACAAAGATAGCTGTGGTTTTTGGAAGTCAGAAGATAAATGATGATTGCATATGTATCAAAAATATACCTATTAAGTTACAAGGAAGAGTGTCTTTCTATTCTTCTTGGTAAACGCAATAAAAGTTGATTTTGGCAGTACTGTTCACCAGTGGCGGCTCGTGAGTGGGGGTTTCACAGTTAAAAAATATATACATGATATCATGTATTATACTAGAGTTATTGTCTTAAACTAATCGGTATTTAAGTACGTTAAACGCTTAAAAGACCTGAATGAAATTTTTTAGTAAAAAATAAAAAATAAAGATCTTAAAAAAACTTTTAAAAATTTGTTTTATTGACAATAAAAACATCTAATAACCTTAAAGATATATTTTGGTGCCTATTTGGTACAATATTTCCTGCGGTTATCATAAAATAACCCCGTTGCAGCAGTCCTGCATACTCAGCGAATTTCAAGTGCATAATTAAATAATTTAAATGAAGTCTCGCATCAAGTAAAATGAATATACATTCAAAAGAAAGCGTGCAAAAATACTCTCCTAGTGGCTTTTAGGAGCAAAAAGGCTATACAAAAAATAATAGCCTATAGTTGGCACGAAAATGCAATGTTCAAAATTTCAAAACAGCTGGATTTTCCAATTTAATCATATGGGAAAATGACCAGCTGTTTAAGTTTGACTAAAAAATTTCATAAACATCGTCAGTAAAAATCTGTATTCGCTATAGTACATTTATTTGACATATTTAGTTATCTGGCCTTTGAATAAGCTAATAAGTCTGTATCCACCATATGGCTTTGAATCAAACATCAGCTCACATGTTTTAATGTAAACAAAGCAGACGTTTTAAATCCCAATGCTACTTAAATGGCAGTTATTTTATGTTATTTTTTTGTTTTCTAACAAACTTTAAGAAATTACAGTGACGATCTGCTAACTTCTTATTCCGTTTCCCCTGATTTTCTGTCACGACGCAACGTGTACACAACCTTAACGAGTTGGAATTAATTTGAGTGTGGGAAAATACGCTACGCGTCGCGCGGTATTTGTTTAGCTCAAGCGAGAAAGACCTACTTTACGCTCTTAATACATAAATAACTATTTCATAATTGTCTAAAATGTGTGTCCATGATTATGGACGCTGGGACCGAAAGGGTTAACATTATCGTAAATTATGATTATTATAAAATTGATTTGATTTTTCCGACTTTCTGGGTTTTAAATTTTTCGGCATCCAGAGCCCTCTTTTGGTGCCCCTCAGGCCTTGGCGCCCTTCTAAACTTTGTTTGCCTACATGGTAGAGTCGGTTCTGAGCTTAGATGTACAGTATTAATAAAGAAAAAATACATCTAAAGAAAAAGTGAGGAATATTTTGTGGGATAATAATTAATTCATCACACAAAGCCACAGACTGCTATCTATGACAGCAGTCCCATATTTTGCTTTGTTGTTTACGATTGGACCAAAGACCAATGAGCTCTATACTAACACTTAATATTCAATGATACTAGTATAGAGCTCATTAGATTGGACAGTGTGATCATGTGTGATCATAGAGTAATAATGAACTTCGTAAAGAGATGGCACTCCTATGTTAACTCGGTGGTAAGGGAACAGCAGCGCTATCTGAATAAAGTGCAACGAACTAAAAATATCGATGCGATATATCGATGGTCGTCGATGCGATATATCGATGGTCGTCGATGCGACATATCGATCGTCGTCGTCTGCTTTGTTTATATTTTCGTTTTCTTGTTTTGTTTGCTAGACTTTCAATTTTAATGACTTTACCGGTTTGTTTAGATTAAGTGCGTTTGCCGCTAGTGCAAGTTGTTTCGCGAAATACTGTACTGAGTGATTCTTATTGTGCTTAAAGCGATTGATAGAAAATAAATACGTAGATCTTTACATAAAAGCACTTAATAAAAATTAACTTACTGTCCGCCGATAGCTTGATGGCTAGCGGGATAAGTGCAGGGGGAGGGGAGGAGTGCGCTTGCTATTGGCTGAGCCGTTCCCCTCTCGCCACAAACGCGACACTAGTAGCCGACCTGAAAATGTAGCCTGTACTATACTGATGCCGATGCCGCTGCGTACTCCCCGCGCTGACGTACTCACCTGCGGTGCGCCGGGCGTTTAGTTGCGCGCCCGAATGGTTTGTCCATTTTTACGTACGGATGCCATCACGAAACAGGAAAATAAATAAACCTTTACCACAAAAAAACTAATTTTGAAACTTTCATTCGCACGAATCGAGCATAATGGCGTGAATAGAAGAAGCTTGGATGTTTACAAACACAACTGGATCAATTTGGATTTTCAAACGTGGAAAATGAAACAATAACATATGATCAATTGATTTATGTATGAATTTCTTGTGTTTATCATCTGTTATTTTTAACAAGGTAAAATGTAGACGGGTAGTAGCGTCGTTGTTATGGTAACCGGCCTGCTATCCCCTCCCCTCAAATTTATCCCGCTAGCCATCAAGTCATCGGTGGACAGTAGTTAATTTTTATTAAGTGCTTTTATGTAAACATCTACGTATTTATTTTCCATCAATAGCTTTAAGCACAACATGAATCACGCAGTACAGTATTTCGCGAAACAACTTACACTAGAACAACTTTCTACAAACGTACTTTAGGTATTTTCCCACACTCAAATTAATTCCAACTCGTTATGGTTGTGTACACGTCGCGTCGTGACAGAAAATAAGGGAAACGGAACGGGAAGTTATCAGATCGTTATCGTCGTTTTGATTGGCTGAATCAGTGAAGAAGAAGAAAGTCATATTTTTACAACGCCGTCTGAATAAAGTGCATCGAACTAACCCGCTCCAATAAGCTTACCACTTGGCTCCACTTAAGTGTCAGACCGGTGGTAGTGTGATTTTTCCTTTCTTTGCGTAGATTATTATTTTCGGTTAAGTTGTCAAACTGTCTGTCATCTGTTTACCAACATAAGCGTCAGTTCAGTTCCAGTGTTCCAGCTCCAGTGTTCCAGTTGTCATTTTAATTTATTTGTTGTTTGTTGATCTTGTTAATGTTCAATTATTGTATTGTCATGATATTATTTAATGCCTCTTAGCTTTTCTTGAATTTATTTAAACTCTATCAGAACCAAACTCTAATAAATAGGCGATTAAAAATTTACTTGTGTGTTGTGCTTGGAAAAGTTGGAGCTTTTTTGTTATGCAAGCCTACTTTATTAATTCTAACCTTGAAATAAATATTTTAATCAAGTATTAATTATTTTGGACATTAAACTCATTAAAGTTTGAAGACATTTTTTTTTAAATAAAAAATAAATCTGTTGATCAAATCATCAGATTGTCCTGTGTTAAACATCCTGGTAAGTTGTCAAAGGGCTAGGCTCAGGGTTATGTGATATTTTTAATATAGGCCCAATCCATGTAGGTAATAATTAAAAAGAGAATTAAAAAAAAATATGAGAAAATATTAAACTGTTAAGTTTTGCCAAACTGCTCATAGATGCTTTAACTTAGGTCTATGATATGATGTGATACAATGTGATTATGATAGGCTAGACTATTAAAAAACTGTGGGCCAAACTGTCTTATGTTTTTGACATTATGTGTTTGTTAATTACAACAAATATATTTGAGTCTGATAGGTTTAAGGCTTCTGAAAGTAAAACATCAGATAAAAGGTCTAACTTCTAAGGTCAACGTCAGAGTTGAAGGCTCCCTAAAAGATCATTAACAGCATAGTCGACTCTCGCTATCTTGAACCTTGATAGCTCAAACTATTTTACAACTTGAATTATTTTCAATCCTCTTCAGAAAATAAAACTTGTCTTAAGAGGAAAAAAATCCTAAATGTAGGGAGGGGCCCATATAACTTAGGCCTACCCTACTTTGAAATAATTGTGTTTATATTTTTTTACCTCTATCCTTAAATGGAAGGGATATGGAAATGACCTCTATAAAGTATAGCCTAGTTCACTAGATTAAAGACAGTTTCAATTTGCCCTTTCCTCCTTAAGTTTTAAGTTATGTCAAAGTTAATCTCTATATCAAAAGATTTATCAATTGACCCGTCTAAGCTGAAACACTGGTAAAAAACTCACAATATGTCAAATGAGTGATATGCAGTTCAGTGTCACAATCACTCTGTGAGTTTAAAATCTTATTTGGTTTGGCTCTGTGCCTTGAATTTAGCTGGAATGAACTTACCTCTGTAAGTTGAATTTAATTAAGTTAAGAATTACCTCTATAACTCAAACTAAGCTATAAGTATGTATATGAGGTCAAACGTCCAAAAAAACCAAATTTTTTGAGACTAAGTAACTTAGGCCTAATTCTTACTAATTATCTATAGCTTATTTTAAAGTTTAAATAAATTTAAAACAAACTAACTGGTGGGAGAAAAACAAACAAATGGTGTGAGCTCCAAAGTAAAAAATATGAATGATGCTGTCTGTAAGACAAGTGTTATCAGAGTTGAAGGGTATTCTATAAGCAAACCATGTCAAAAAATGAATTGGAACCGTGTTAGCTTTGAAATACAACCAGGGTGCGTCTTACCAAAGGAAAAAGTTTAAAAAATAAAAGAACAAGAAAACAAGTAGGCTTAAGCAGTAAATGAACAATGCTTGGGAATTTTAATTGCTTGGGCATGTCAACACGTTTGCTGTAGGAAATGCCTTATGACGTCTGGCAGGACTTAACTGGAATCTGAAGAGCAACACATAAACGCTCAGCCATGCCTATTTCATTCATTTGTTGTACGGTAAGGCACCACACCTGAGTAGTTGGGAAATAATTTGTTCTCGTTTTTTATGCCTGTCGTACCGATACCGTAACCTGTATGAAGGTTCTACAATTTCTCATGATACGCTCTAAGAGATGCTTCTTAAAAGCCTGTTGGTCACTCATTTTCCCTCCATTTGGCAAAAATGGGGGGAAATGGACGGTGGCCTACGGCTACCGTCTGACTGGTGCTGCAAAAATCTTTGACTCTTTTGGTGTCTTTTGGTTGGTGTAGTCCTACATTTTTTTGGTTGATTTATGTTTTAAGCCAAGACTGAATTTTTCAGAAATGGAGCCTTAAATACAAGTAACAGTGACTTTCAAACAAAATGGTTTCATCTGTTGAGCGTACATCTATTAAGATATTCCAGTACGTGAGAAGTTGCTGTAGGAGGAATGCTTTGCTCAAACTTCTTGGTGAGTTTACTGAATTAACTAAGACTGGGGGGGATGCATCTAGCTGTTTTCACATGTGCTATCAGCTGTTTCCGAAACGTCATGTGGAAGCAGAGAGTTTGACCCTCAGACCAAGTCAACTGTTTATTTTTTTTTTTTAAGAATTTACTTTATAATACATAATCTTAAGGGGATTCTCTACTGAAAATCGGTAAAAAAAATCTTGTTGGGAAATTTTTTTTAGTTATTTTATTATTTCTTAGGTGTCCTCTTTCAGAAAAACCACATAGCCTATATAATACCATTATGACTGTTTATATGTGAATAAACCCATATAAGTGTAGTATTGCACGCTGCCGAACTGATCTAGAGTAGCCCTGCTGGGAGACTTGGTCTATATTTCCAACGCGCGATTCCCGCATATTTGATTTTCCGTGTTTTTTAAACACATAAATTGATATATCTCAGAAACTACTTGAGGTACAGGTTTGAAATTCTTGTCAGGCATTCCTTATTATTAGATCTAAAAAGTTAGGAAGAATTATGCCAGTATCACATTTGGAAATAATTAAAAAAATATATAATATATGTTTATAATATTGTCACAAGCGATCAATGTATTGTCATTAAAAAATATATGTATATGTTTGAAACAATTTCAATTTCAATTTTTGCGGCTTGTAGCTTTTTTTTATGGATAGATAAATTTATAATTTTTCTAAATTTTTAGTAGACTATGTGCCCTACAAAATAACACCTTGATAGTGAATATCTAGCCAGTAGAACTTGAGATAGGCCTATATCAATTTTAAGATAACGCTTAATTTTTCCTATAAAAACCCCATAAAAATACACGTAAGAATTTTTTTCACTTTTGACTGTAAAAATTTCTTTTCATCAAAGTTAAAAACTATAAAAAGAATAACCAGATCCAAAGAACTGCATATTGGCAGATTTAGCATTTTCATTAGAGAATCCCCTTAAGGTATTCAAAAGGTTTTAATGATAAATTAGTGGCAACCCTATTATTTTCATCGTAACAACATGGCCATAACAACAAACTTGTATCATCATTCATAAAACTTTTGATATAAATGTTTCCACTTTGTAATCACTGCATTGTTAAAGTATTTATTTCATAGTGTATTGTGGTGGCAATGTGTTATTTCCTCTGGATTTACACTGGGCGAGTTGACGGTTAAGTACTTTACTCGCCTTTTTACTCGTCCTCTTACTCGACCAATAGAAACTGGCCTTTTTACATCACACTCCATAAAACCAGAATATGCCTTTTTAACTGTATTTTTAAAATTCATAATAGCGAAGGATTTGTAATTATTATTTAATTTGTTGGACTTTTCCTATCGCTTCTAGTGTTTTAACTACACTACGTTTCGAGAGGTATTGAAACTCCTCTCGTTTTCAAGTGACCCTACTTAAAGTTACATTAACCTACTTATGTTTATTTAACCTACTGTTTTTGGGTTTTTTTTGTTTTTTTGACATACAATTACATTCATCCAACATTTAACAGAAATCTCACTCACACAAAATTTCATACAAAACACATTAAACATACTTAATACAGAAAGAAAATTAAAACTAAAACATATTACATGATAAAGGGCACAGAAAATTAAAACAAAAACATATACCTTACTGCCGGCAATGCCTCCAAGCTGGCAGTGGCACGACACGCACACACGTCCACTCACACTCACATACGCAACTCGAAATGTAACTTTAAGTAGGGTCACTTGAAAACGAGAGGAGTTTCAATACCTCTCGAAACGTAGTGTAGTTTAAACACTAGAAGCGATAGGAAAAGTCCAACAAATTAAATAATAATGCCTTTTTAACCAGAAATTCTTCCATTTTTTTCAAAAGAAAAGTAATATTTTACAATTTGAAGTTAGTTAGGCCTATGTAATCTATTACCTAAATATTGTGATGATACATCTACTTTAATTTTATTGAACACCTTATAAATTAATTTGTACAGTAGAGCGCCGATTATCCGAACGTCGGTCATCCGAACCGTCAGTTAACCGAACGCCGTAAATTCATATTTTGAACTGATTCTCAAGCAATTCAAATTTGCGCGCCAAAACAAAGTGTCAGGGCTAAAGCAAACACAAATTTTGGTTTTTTTTCCTAAATAAAAAGTATACAGTATACTGTATCTATGTATGATAAATTGTTCTTCAAAACTGTATACCCATGTATTCTGATCGATTTCATAATAAAATTATATGAATAATTTTTGTTTGATAATTTTTTAGCCTTTTTACTAGTAAAAATTACATTGCATATATAATTTTTAAATTTTGTCTTTTCATGTTCGATTATCCGAATATTCAGTTATCCAAACACCCCTTGTCCCCAATTAGTTCGGATAATCGGCGCTCTACTGTAGCATTGACTATGAATGTAGAAGTCAATGACTGTAGTTTCAAAATATCTCTGGGCCATTTCAACTGTCTTCATTTCAACCACAAGTTCATCCTTTACCCCAAGGAAAGGCAGAAATAAATCCAATTTTAAAATAACCAACACATTTTATACATGACAAGTATTTTATATTTAGTAAAAAGTCAGTCCAAATAATGAAAAACAATACATGAGCAATCAATAGTAATCTAAAAAAATATTTAGGCTAGTTGAAAAGTACATTACCTAACTAACTGTGTATTTTAACCAAAATATGAGTGAAAGATGGGTTTAGATTAATTTTCAAAATATTAGCCTAGTTATTAATTATCAGACCACGAAAGTTTTCCAAGATGCATTTCCATTGGAGAAAATTCAAACTTAACTTCTCACAACTCCTCAACTATTGGGTTTGGGAACAAATTTAAATTTTAAAAGGTTTTTTTTAAGTTTAAATTTTAAAGTGTGGAATCCTAAACACTATACAGTGTGATGAATAAATCTTTGCTTTAACTGTGCTTGAAACTTTTTTAGTTCCTAATATTATTTTGTACAATAAGATGTAAGGAAATAACATGAAATATACAAGGATTTGTTTATCATGAAAATCTTTTTTATTGGCAATTAATTTCCTATTATAAAGAAATAAAAATAGGTGTTCTTTCAGGATTTGCCAAGAGATCTGCCGGAGTGCCTGTAGTAACAGTCTTATTAGTCTGTCGTTACGCTCAGTAATATTTAAATCAAGAACCTTATAGAAAGAGTTTCAATGGTAACAAAAGCTCATGCTCGCATATTGGGTCGGTCATTAGTGCTAATAGCCAACTGTTTACACAGTTCTGTTCATAGCTATGTTGTGTCAAGTCCCCGAAAGTAGTGTTTGTGCAGTTTCATTGTGGGCTGCCTTACTTAGTGTTAGAAAACCAAGTGAATCTACAACTTTACCATGGTTAGATGTACCATCGCAAAGTTGGTTTTTACAGGATTCCTGGTGATGTCGGGTATTTATTATAAATTTTATATAATCGTCAGAATTTTCAGATTGAAATAGTTAACTAACTGAATTCTTTCAGACATTCGTAAATGATAAGTGATCGAAAATTTCTGTTAAAACTCTATCACCAACAAAGAATTAAATTAGCTTTTGATATTATTTTTCGTAAAAAATTGTATTTTACTAATTACTGATGGCAAATGTCCACAAAAATCCAAAGCAAAATATAAAATTGTAGTGTTTGCTTTCAGAATTAATTTTTTACTCTATATAAGTTTGTTTATTGCTAAAATTGTATGTGCACAAAATTAGGCAGTCGTAAAAAAATTTGAACTCTCCATATAACATTATCAGCTAAAACTACTAGATGGTGCAAATTAAGTGGTGTTGTGTGACTGTTTGAACTTTGTGTGTTTTTTTTTGGTTTCAGTTACACTAGATCTATACAAGTTTGAGCTAAAAAATGCCCTGAACGTTGTCTTGCAAATTGAAAACCTCTATAGAAGCTTTTGCAAATATTGTCTAAATGCTTTTTAAAGGAGCCTTTTAAATTTTATTTCATCAAAGTATTTTTTAGTTCAGAGATTAACCTTTGATATATCAAGCCCACGCTATAAATCCTTGGAAGTTTTTAACACTGCTTGCTTATGAGCTTACAGCACAAACTCTTAGAGTGTAAACATATATTTAATTAATATTATATGATTGAATGATTGGTGAACTACTCTAACAAATGGTAAACGCTAATTTCACCAGCAGTTCAATCACTCACATGCCTAATTCGGTGCCCTTGATTATAGCTGTATTAATTGTATTCACTGACAATTCGATAAAGAAATGAGTAAAAAGACTTGTACGTATAGGTCTTTTTACTTTTATAGGTTATATAGGTACATGACAAAAAAATTTTATACTTAAAAATGTTTGACAATTTTGTTGAATTTATGAAATTTATTATGTGAAGTTATTGATCATTCTTGCAAAGATGAAAATAAGCACACCCCTTAGGTCAATTTTAATCCTCCAAATATTATAAGTCTGGAAGTTTGAATTTGAAAATCAAAAAATTTTGAACCATACTGAACTGAAAGGGTTAAACAAAATTCAGCCCAATTCTCAAGAATATAAAAAAAATGCAATTATTAACATATTACCTCACAGCCTGTAATGAAAATGACTATTGAAAAGAGTATGATTATTGCTATAAATAACATTTATCAGAAATTACCATGTGTTTACTAGGCAGGAAATGTTAATATTTAATCAAAACATAAATTTTGTTTTTAAACATATTGCAATTGTGGGCGAAGCCACGACAGGTACCTTTTTGTAAGTTATTAATTTAAAGGATTTTTAATACCAAAATTTAATTTTTGATGGGAGCTAGTTAAAGAAACATGGAAAACATCAATATGTGAATAGAAGAGCATAACATTTGATGTGGTCTTATATCGCTATGTATTTAGAGTACGGTACCAGTGACATAAAAAATGGGATTATAAATTAGGAAAAAACTTCTATGTTAAGCGTTTTCCCAACAACACTAAGACTGTAGTTGCATGAATCACCTGATCTGCATCAAAGCTTGACCTTGGCATGCCATTTCTATTGATTAATCTTAATAGGAGGATTATCGCTGAAGTGTTTTGTTAACAGTAGGCTATCTTAGTTTGTTTACAGTTTTATGAGTAGAATTTTTCTCTTCCTAGTAAGTATGCCACTTGCCTTATCACCTCTTGTTCCTAAATAATTATGTCATTAGATGCTAATTTAATGTAACAATAAAGATGAATCAGGTGAGTTTTCAATTTCAACTGGTCATTTCATTGAAACTAATGAAACTTTCATTATTTTTATAACAACTTTTCATCAATCATCAAATGTCAAATCAATTTTAAGTCTCTAATAATTTACTGATTGTTTGCAACAACATGGTGTATTTACAAAATATTTCTTGCATCCTTTAAAAAAATTTGAGTTTTGACCGTAAATTGATGCTATAACCTGGAAGTTTTGCATTTTGATATTTTTTTCATACCATTGAAGCTGAATCACACCCTATCACAATTTCTGACTTGAAAACTCATCTGCCTTTCTGATTTAGTTAAAACTTTTTACACAGGTAGTAAGGTCAAGACTAACCTCTTAACCAGATATCAGTACTACCTCATAACTCTTACAACAATACTACCTCATAACTCTTACATTTTGTTACAGTTTTCTTGCTCATCACCTCGATCCTGTACCTGAAGATGACTACGCTGCCAAACACGGTGTACAGTTACTACAACATCGTGGACGGGCCGAACAGAGGCTTGACGGCTGACGACCCCGACACGTTCCGACTAAACGGCCGCAACATTACGATCACCAGCGGGACGATCCACTACTTCCGCGTCCACCCGCAGTACTGGCGCGACCGGCTGCGCAAGCTGCGGGCGATGGGCGCCGTCGCCGTGGAGACGTGAGTACAGCCACGCACAGATAATGATCAATTGAGTGATTTAAAGGAGCATCTGAGATGATAAGTCATTTATTTACAACAAAAGGTATTTAATATATTAAAATAAAAATATATCATTAAATATATCAAATGAAATAATACAATCGGTGAATACCAATTTTTTTAACTGATTTAATTTTACAGCCCTTCACTAATTTTGAAAATATATTCCCAGAGTTACCTATGTCTTTTCTGATATACTTGTAAATACATATGATCAAATTTAGCGGTACTCTGCTATTTTTAAAAAGTTGTTTTCGCGATTGCTAAATTTGTTCAGTGTGATATCTTCACTTCTTTTGCCAAGTTATTTACTGTTTATCTGCGATCGGTAAACAAGCGCAATTTGTCTTTGCAGCAACTCTTATTGTTTACATGCAATAAAATTTAAGGCCGTTTACAAAATCCTGAAAGATTTTAAATCAAACAGGCTTTTGTATTATTACCAAATTTCAGATTATTGGGAATTCACTGCAGTTCATTACTAAATATTCATTGGACCAATAAAAGCTGTCTTTGTGAAATTTGAGCAGAGTTTTTGGAGTAACTATTGAAAAATTTAAATACAAAACAATACAATATAATGTCATCTTATGTATCCCCCAATGGAAAAACTATTTTTGGCCAGATCTGAAGCAATTTCCATATTTTATTGCCTCACAACTACCTCATGGCAAGGTGCAGGTCACTATTTTGTGATGCAAATGGCTGGTTGGTGTAGTGGTTTTAGTGCCCGCCTACAAACTTGTAGGTAGCCGGATCGATCCCGAGAAAAGTTAGTAGCTTTTTGAAGGGTTGTTTCTGGAGCCAGCTGCCATTGGTTGTTGGGCTATTAATTAACAATCCTGTAAGGTGCCAACCTTAGTCAGTAACAAGGCTACAAGATCGCGCCACTATCATCACGATCATCACACTCATCCTTCACTCATATTCAGGGTAACGTCCTCCATGAGGTATCTGTCTTAATAAGAATGAATAAGAATGATATTAATTGCCATAGCTCTGTAAGGAAAGATTGGCAAGAAACAATGGAACAGCAATTGGTTTAGACATAAACTGTTGAACGAATTACATGCAATATGACTAGGTGTAAATAAAAATAACTTCCAATGTTTGTAAGCTTACTCAAAAAAAATATTTTCAATGATTTCTTGATCATACCCATTGCATTCCATTTTCAATCTTGTGTTGTTACATGTTACAGTTATGCTCCCTGGAACATGCATGAGCCTTACAAAGATATCTACGATTTTGGTGACGGTGGGTTTGAAATGTCCGCATTTTTGGATGTTGTAAAATTCATTAAGATGGCTAAAGAAGAAGACCTTCTTGTGATATTCAGACCGGGGCCTTACATTTGTGCCGAATGGGAGTTTGGAGGTCTCCCGAGGTAAGATAATAAATTGTAAGGTAGTTGTCATGTATTAAGAAAACAAGGTGTGCAATGTTAAGCACACGAAAAATGTGACCAGACTAATAATAATTAAAAACCACAGTAATTTCACCTTCAAACTAGTGTGCATTTTTTTTATTTAGTTTGATAACAAAAATGGTTTGATTTTTTGAGAATTTGTTTTTGAAATTAGACTTATGTTAAACTATTTCCTTCTTTAGCTTAACAAGTTTAAAAGTTTTCTAATAATTTTCTTTTGAAGTGTTTTATTTGGTTCTGGTTATAAATTGATTAAAATCAATCAGGTGTTGGCCAAATGTAGATTGTATACCAGTACTCTCTCAGGTTGTAAAAATATATACACCCAAATCACAGGCTGGAAAAACAAAAATCTACATTTGGCCAACACCTGATTGACTTTAACCACTCCATCGATGACATCAATGACAGCCTTGACATATTACATTTTTATAAATTGATGTTGATGGTGATGTTGTTTTATTGAATTGATGTTTGATGTTGAACCATACACTTCAGTGTCATAAGAAAATGTAAAAGAAAATGTGAGAATGAATCAATGAAAAATTTTTTTTTTGATTTTGTATAACATGAAGTAGATAATCTTTTCAAAGCAATAGTGTTTTGTATGTGTTTGCCTGCGCTTATGTCATTGTATGTCTTTGCTGCGCTTACATCCTTGCATATTGATGGCTTAATTTAATAATTAAATTCTAGATGAGGGCCTGGCTTAACTGTTTCCATGGCCATGCACTGCAGCTACATTTTCAGCTTATTTTACATCCAGTATTGTATGCTTACTGTAAATATTCAGCTTCACTATTTTTTTTGTGACATCCTTAACCCTTGAGCAGGCGCTTCACTGGTAAAACGGCAGAGGCCGCATGCAGAGTTTTACAAACAACACACAATCACACAAATTTAACCTATTTGACCTGTTTTACAACATTGTATTTAAAGGTTGACAAACTTCATTAGGAATCACATTTATTTCATTAGGAATACAATTAATTGTTCAACTTGTAGGTGTAATATTTCAGTTGAACATAGTAAGCAATTTTCGAGTATAAAATATGTATCACTGTCTGTGTTATGGGAGAGGGTGCTCCGCAAACTTACACAGCATCACTGTATTGTAATTAACAAAGTACCAAGGTTTGTCGGGGGTATAAATAGCTTTAGGGTTTTACAGGAGTGAGACGCTTGAGGTACAAAGGCGGACACGAATGCTGAAACCCATTGCGCCTGTTTATTTTAATAAATAAAACGCTTGCGGAGGAAAAACTCACATACGCTTACTCGAGGGTTGAGCCTGGTTCTATATGACGACCAGTGCAGTGGATAGTACAGAAGAGCGCCGATTATCCGAACTAATTGGGGACAAGGGGTGTTCGGATAACTGAATATTCGAATAATCGAACATGAAAAGAAAACCTTTAAAAATTATATATGTAACGTAATTTCTAGTAGTAAAAAGGCTAAAAAAAGATCAAACAAAAATTGTTCACTTAATTTTATTATGAAATCTATCTGAATACATGGCTATCCCGGTGCGACGGGAGTTTCGGTTGTCGTGCGAATTTGAACTGCTTGAGAATCATGCTACGAATATGAATTGTGACGGCGTTCGGTTAACCGACGGTTCGGATGACCGACGTTCGGATAATCGGCGCTCTACTGTAACACCTTTAAACCAAAGAGAAAGAATTTTTCCCTACCGTTATACTGTCTGGTCATTGTGTAAACATGGCTGTATGGCTGGCTTGCAGCTACGATTGTGTGTGTCATCCTTGTGGTTGGTTACAGCTACCTGTTGTCGGACGGAGCGCTGGCCCGAACCACCGACCCTCGCTACCTCAGCCGAGTGGACAAGTACTTCGGCAAACTGCTGCCTCTCGTCGCGCCGCTGCAGATCACACACGGCGGTCCAATCATCATGTTCCAGGTAGATATTGAGCCCTAAACTAAACTGTTGCGAGTTTATGATTTTTTGTTTAGGTTGCCCAATAGATAATAGCTAGAGATATCAATAAATAAAGCTGGTTCATCCGGAGTATTAACAGGTTTTTTGCAATTTTTATTGCAAGCAGAAATTAATATTATAGAGATTACAGGTATTAAGTGTGATGCTTGCAGCAATATGTAACATTCCAATTCTAAAATACCCCCGTTGCAGCAGACCTGCATACTCAGCGAATTTCAAATGCAAAACAAAAATGTCAATCCAACATAGCGAGATTTGACATGTTTTTTGTAAGCTCCATAAGAATAACATGGGGAATGAGTATGCAGGTTTGCTGCTACAGGGATGTTTAAACTGGTTGGTTTTAATTCAATATTTAGTAGATTTGAACTAGAAGAAGCCATTTACCAAGTTTTATCAAGATATGTTGAGAAATAAGCGAGGTATAGAATTTTACTTATTTCCCATAAGGTTAACATTGAGACAACGTACTGTGTTTACCTCTTTCAATATCTCGGTAACCAATGGACATAGAGCAGTGATTCAAAATACTAAATTGTTTATTTTTTTGAGCTGAATTCAATGGTGCCAACAAAAATTTGATAAACTTCATTTTTCTATGTGAAAAACTCAAAAAAACCCATTCTTGGGGAGGTTTACCCCCCTTTACCCCCCCTTCCGGTGGTCCGATCGGGCTGGTTCACGAACTCGTCCGAGTGATTACCACTTTACACGTCTGTACCAAATTTCATTAAGATCGGACCATATTTACGGCCGCTATCGTGTTAACAGATATATATATATAAAAATTCGAACGAATGGTGTTTTTTGCTTCTGGGGACCCCAAAATGAAAAATAAACGTGGTCTCGGACTTAGGTCTTACCATGAGTACTACCGTAATAGCTTATTCCTTTAAGGAAATTCGCTAAAAAGGAAAAAAGTTAGTTAACATCAAAACCAGTGTTAACCTCAATTTCTATTGAACAGTTTATTCACTTTGCTGAGGTAATTTTATTTAAGAAAAGTCAGTAATTTACCAAATAATTCTTTACTTTGACCTTGTTACAACTTATTTAATTTTCTATCAGTTAATTCTGAAACTATTCTGTTTAGAAGCAAAGATGTTTACAGTAGGTCTGTTTTTGAGAACTTCATTCTTGAGATTTATCTTGGGAATATTGTAAATTTAAGTTAAAGTTTAAATTTGAAGACTCCCTAAAAATGATATTTTAACCCTATTGCACCAGATGATGCACCATTAGTTCAAGCACTAACTGTCCAGTATCACTTCTAGTGTACTGTTATGGTATGTCTTTTAATTTTATTATATGATGGACCAGTCCATTACACAAAAATATAAATGATAAGAAAGTAGTGAATATTTTCTTGCGGAAAAATATTAATACGGTAGAACCTTGGTAAGAAGACTCTCAAGAGGATTCTCGAAAGAGCCTCGTTATCAAGAGAGTCTTCTTATTGAGGTTCATGTTAACAAGACATGAAGTGTCATTACAGTATCAAGAAGACTTAAAAAGAGCACTTTTTATCAAGGTTTATGTGTTATCGAGTGTCTTCTTATCGAGGTTCATAAATTACTTTGGTAATTTATTTTATCAATGGACCAGTGCTAAGTAGAGGGTTCATCTCATAACTGTTTGTCCAGGTAAAAAAAAATGGATGATGGTCATTGGCGAAACAGTTACTGACAAATATTTTACAAACATCCTTTTTAGAAGGCCAACAAAGCTAAACGTCTAGCATGTGTAGTTGGGAGCAAAATATGGGAATTAATTGATCTGTTTAACTCAGGTCATTGCTCTCATTTAGTTTGCACAGTTGACAAAGTTTGATCCAGGTTGTTTAAAATACAATACTATCTATAATACTACAGTCTGTTTAAAATCATGATTTTAATTTTCTCAGACAAGATTTTTTTATATACTCAGTAGCTAGACCCTTAGGCCTACCATACATATTCAGTTTTGCCTCAAGGCCGGGACTGTACAGTCCTGGACTGATGGACTGTACAGTCCAGGACTCAACGTTCATGGCAATTCCTTGAGGCAGATCGTTGGACGGACGGCCGGATGGGAAACACTTGAGGCCGGGACTGTGCAGTTCAGGACTGAAGGCCAGAACTGCACGTGTATGGTGAATCCCGCCTGCCAAGCAAACCCTCACCTCTCCCCCCGCCTGCTGTTAGCCTTTCATGAAGCGTTATAGCTTCTCTCATTACTATGTCTTGCTTAGCGATAAACTGTGTCACCATTGTCAATAAATTAAGGTATGTTGGCTCATCCATTCTTAAATAGTTCCTCCAGTCTTTAGGGTGGAATTTCAGTTCGGTGCGTGAATTTACAGAGTAGATTTTCTTCTTTCGAGCCACGATTTTGTTAAAATTGTCCTCTTTTGCTTTTTTTATTTGCTATAACACAAACTATTACAGCCAGTGCCTCCAAATCGTCAATTGTGGACATCACTCGCACAGTACACAGCCATCACTGAACGAATCACAGTGCAACTGGTGCGAAAACTGTGCAAACTGAACTGAGCGTGTGTGAGCACACGACGATTCCGGCAAAACTGCGCAGTCCCGGCCTTTCAGGCCTGGCCTCGAGGAAAAACTGAACATGTATGGTAGGCCTTACACTTGGGGCCTTATATCTTGAGCTTTGGGAGATGGAATGGAGTGAAAGTCATCAGGACACCAAACCTGATGCGCAGGGTCATAGTAGCCTGCCATGTTAACATTTTCCAACAGCTGTAAATTTATACCCTTATAGCTGTTTGCAAACAAATTAAACAATTGTTGACAGCACCGAGCATTGAGTAACCATGGCTCAATATACAATGTGTCAATGTGCCAAGGGTTAAAATAGTTTGTATTAAGTATGACAGGTGTTGACAAAAACAAAGATAACTGTTCCACCAGTTTACTATTCTGTCCTGGTGTATTAAAAGTTTTGAATCTTTCTTCAATAGACAGTAGATATTCATTTTGTCCTGTGTTAATTGAAATTTTGTGTACAATTCAATCTATGGCACGATTTCTGAGATTATTGATGGACTTGCTTTAGTAATACAATTGGTTGGACGTTAATGAAGTCTCACAAATATTGAGGAACTAAAACATCACATACAACACAAAAACAAATAAGTAATAGGCCTAGCTGCTTTTGTGTCCAAACTAAGATCTGACAATTAGGCCTAACGTTGAAATAATAAGTTTTATTTTTGAAAATACTTCCTTCGCCCAATCAGTTGCTAGTGAAACTGTACAAGGAAAGCAATCTTAAGCCAATATTTCATGGGCAAATAGTACTAGTAACATTACTACTTCAATTCCTCTTTATCAAACTAAAACAATACAAATTAACAATTCACTCTACTTCCCCACCCAAGGGTGGGGGGTCAAGCCACACTTGGAAAAACACATATTACTTGAAAAATGTTTTTTGACCCTTTTTTAAGGTGGAGAACGAGTACGGAGCTCTACGCAACCCGGAGCATGAGTACATGGTAAAGCTGAAGAAGATAATGGACAAGTACGGGATCAGGGGACTGTACTTCACTTCCGACTCTCCCCAGCCCTCGCTGGAGACTGGGGCCATCCCCGAACTCAACGGTACAGTCCCATCAGTCCAATGTTGAAATTAACTCTAGCCTCATGTACCAACTGGGCCATGTTATTTTACTTGGACTATAGTTGACTAATGTTAGCTTTGCTAATTGACCTTTCTGCTCAAAGTCATCAGTTCAATATATATCTTTGATTTATTGATACCGGTTTCTGCAGTGTCCACCTGATTAATTTTTCATTTTAATTTGTTTTGTCAGTTACAACTGACTTTAGTAGATTTTTTGTGTTCATTTAATTTAACTGTTTTGGTAACACCAATCTTAATCATAACATATTTTACTGTTTCAAAACAGTTTCAGTTTCAAAATAAACGTGAATGAATCACCTGTTAGTGAAACTCAGTAAAATATTTCTTTGCTCAAGGTGTCACATGAGTACCTGATGTTATTGCTACACAACTTCGTAGAGCTGTAGTAAAATCTGGAGCTGGAACTGGATGACCGTTGACAAAGCAAATTATGGTTATGTTTGTTTGCAGTGAATGTAAAATGCATGTAAGCTTTTCAATAAGTAAATTAATAGTTCAAAGGGCAAAGTAATATATCCACACGTGCTTTTTTTATTCTTCATATCATATAGAACTTTTTCACTTAAAATCACTTAGTGGAGTGGCTGTGAACCATCCCTGGGAACATATGGACTGTTTCTTCTCTGGTTGGTTCTTTTCTATACAAATGTCATTTAAAGGGAGGGACTTCACTTACACACTTGCTGAATGAAGTATGACTGTGGGTGTCAGCTGTACAGTGTGTTTGTGGTGGCAGTGCTGCAGACGGCCAACTTCAAGCAGGACCCGCAGCTGCAGCTAGGGACGCTGAGGCAGCTGCAGCCCACGAGGCCGCTCATGGTCGCCGAGTTCTGGACCGGCTGGTTCGACCACTGGGACAAGCCTGTGCACGAGGTCTTCCCCGCGCTCGGTGAGTCCTGCCGACAGACGAGACGGTCCATTGGTCAACTTAGAAATAGTGTTTTGGTGTGTGACTTTTATGAAACTTGGGCAATTAAGAGCTGGCAAAAGATTTACTTGCCATTACATTTAAAAGATTTACTTGATTTACTTGTTTTTCGTCGTAAACAGTGACATAGTGATATTTTACACCTTGGATTATCCGAACTTCACTCTGTCCGGATTCTGATTATCCTGATTGGCCTATCTGTGAAATAAAAATATTAATATCACGGTAATGATGTAATTTAAGCAAGTTTTACACGGTAAGAGTGTCTTTTAAATTAAGATGCAACTGCAATAATCCAATGTGCGCATTTGATATCACAAATATGAAGTTGCCACGTTACATGAACAGTACATTGCAGAATTTTTGCATGACGTGTGTTTTGGTTTGCCACTTTGAGTGCTAGCAATAACCATCTCATGCATGACCTATGGCAATTTCACGCGTTAGTTTACTACTGCCACTTGTTGCATTTACAGTTATGAATGTTTATGTGAACTGACATGAAGTTTAAAATTGAGTGGGTGTAAAACCAACTTTTACACTCATGATGAGCCGTTTGCAGCATCTATATAGCAGGAGCTAGGTGCACAATTGCTATTTAGGCGATATTAGATTGATATCGGGTCATCCAGTTAATTTACTATCCGGTTCGGAGTTCTACCTCATTAATCCTGATAATCTAAGATATATTGTAGATCTTAGCTTTACATAACACATTCACTACCAATGGTCGATTGCTCAATTGAATGATTAAAGTCTTAATTGATAGCCCACCACGTTCATATTGAAAGAAAGAAAGAAAGTATTTAAGAAAGAAAGAAAGAATATAATCTTGGTTATTGTGGAATATCTGTATCCTAAATTAATACTTTGAATGTTATTTATAATGCTTTGAATGTACATTTTAATTAATGATTTACTGATATTTTTATCTTTACTTAAAAAAATACCTATCAGTCACTTATTATTATGTCCAAACCAAAAATTAATAAAAAAGTAGATTTCTCTTAGCTTGGAACGACCTCAGATATCATGGAGTCTCGGATAACCAGAACTTGGATAATCGAAAGCATACTGTATTTAGTTATTCTTTAATTTCAGATTACATTTCCAAGCTCAAGACAGTGCTTGACTACCCTGCGTCTGTCAACTTATATGTTTTCCATGGAGGAACTACGTTTGGCTTCTTGAATGGGGCAAATAATGATGATACGGAGGACTCATACCACCCAGACACCTCTAGTTATGGTGAGAACTGATTGGCAACTATGAAATGTTGTTTTTAAGGATGGTTTGATACCAACATGTTTTGCTTTTTGATACCAGTTGGATTAATTCTTATTTTTTAATATAGGCTTACTACTTAAAAAAGAGTTGCGACTTCTCCTCAGAATACAAACGATTCAGTTGAGGAATTAGTTGAGGAGAAGTATTGCTTACCTTATATACAGTTAAAGTATTTCCATTTTTCACTTTACGTTATTTTAAACCATCTTAAACATCAAACACCAATCTCTGGAGGAATGATCGGAAAACTCTCAACCAGCACAGGTGTTTGGAGTTGCATCCAAGGCACTGGAATATTCAAGGAAAGTGGTATAAGACAAATCAGAATATCTCTTTGGAAATTTTAAGAAACTCTAAACCTTGAACAGCATATTCAAGAACTTCTGAGTGGGTATTTCCCACTGAATATTTATTTCATGCGTCCCCAGAAGCACTACTTCCCACTGGATATTTCATGAGTCAGTGGGCAAGTGTCCAACTTGTTGTGATTTTTGAATCATAGCTGTGGCCTGTGATTTCAAATCAACGCTCAAATCGTATTCGTGGCCCTGATTTTAACAGTTTTGTCTACCTTGTTCTGAAGCAGATCACCTCTTGCTCCGTTTGATTGTTTCAAAGCGATTAATGTAAGGGGAAAGGATAGAAAATCTCTATTAAAAAAAGATACTTTCAAAGTACAGTAGACTCTTTAATAGTTTGACACTTGTTATTTCGACACTCTGAATCGTTTGATATAGGCTGGCAACAAACATTAAAGTAGACTATTGAGTATTTTGTTCAGTAATGTTTACTGGGATCTATATTTTGATAAAAGTTAGTAAAAGATTTGTGCTATGGTTGTGGCTTATAGTATTAATTAAATTTAAGAGATTTATATGTACAACCTGTATTTTTAATGTGTTTATTTATGTAAAATCCCATATACTCCCTGTTGTTTGACATTTCAATACTTCTACACCCCTGAAGTCCACTAAGTATTGAACTTTCGAGAGTCTACTATATTTAAAAGAAGAGATGAATCTTTTGCTGTGGATCATATTACTTCTAGGGTAACATACTCTGCTCTGAATGTCGTTCAGACTGAAAAAAGTAAAGATATAAGAGGTAAACGTGATGGTAAAATCGTTCTTTCACTGGTTATCGCAGACTACGATGCACTGGTGTCGGAGGCCGGGGACTACACAGCCAAGTACTCGGCGACCCTGGAGCTTTTCCACGCAGTGCACCCGCAGCTGTACCACCCGCCCCCGCCCCCCGCCACGCCCCAGCGTCTGGCGCTCGCCATCGACATCAAGCATGAGCTGCCGTGGCCGCTGGTCGTCCAGCAACTGGTAAACCCCACCGGCCACTCGGGTGGCTTTTTTTTTCCTTTTTTTTTTAAAGAGGGCCATGGCTTCACTTGGCCATGGTGTTGCAACGCAGCAGAATTAGCTTATTGTGCACCCTCAGTCAACAGGCCTTCACTCTCTGTCAAATCCCAAGGTCCTTAACGAACCTTGAGGTCTTCTTGACGAAGGTACCTTGTTCGTCACAGCGCTTCCGTATGAAAATTGCTTAGAGCCGCGGCCGGGAGCTGAACCCGGGCCGGCTGAGTGAGAACTCAGAACGCTACCAACTAAGCTACGGCGCCGTCTCGGGTGGCTTGGTTTGAATCACTCATTTAATCGTTGTTTAATGCCAACTTATATAGGGTGTTTTTTTTAATGCAACCTATAAATTGTGCTTTGTCAAAAAAGGATTATACCCCCCCCCCCAAGCTCCCCAGATCTGACCCCACTAGATTATTTACTTCAGGTGTACATGAAAAATAAGGCCTAAAAATTAACCCTCAGGATGTTCAGCAGCTGAAAACAAACTTGAAAAATTTAATACAAGGAATTGAAATAAAATCTAACAAATTCATAGAAAATGTAGACAAAAAAAGCCTTTCTGACGAAGCTCAAGGAAATTTCAATGTAGCAAATAGGCCTATGTGTTGCGTTGGGCCAAGATCTGCCCTCGGATTAAATATAAGTGGATCGCGCTCTCAACGGACGAAAAACGTGCCAGCCTCCCAGGCCGTTGGGTGGCAAGAAGGTCTAAACTCGCCGCCGCGTAATGAGTATTAATATCAGATAAGTCTCTCTCTGACCTTCATACATCATTATAATATATTAAAAGCTATGTGGGTGAGAAGAATATATCTTAAAGAATGCTGAAATGTAATTTTTTATGGTTTAAATAAAAATATAACAACTGGTTTTCTTTAAAATAATCGGAAATACCCGTTTCTTGATAAATTTTCAATTTAAAATTTTTGTAAGTGGATCTTGATGTTGAAACCAGGTAAACTTTATATTTTTAGAAAGATAAAGCTCTGATAAACTTGTTTTGTGTTCTCAATTACCAAAATAAAATTAATATACATTTTATCATCACTGAAGATGAATTTCACCCACCGCAACCTTGTTTATAAGGAAGCGCTGATAACTTTGCTTCCAGAAAAATAATTTAAAACAATAACTTCACTTTAAAAATACTTTTGTATTTTCCTAGTACCTATTGTATTTTATTTCACTTCTCATTTAATATAAATTTAAAATCATTATCAACAATTTAAATAGGAACAGTAGAAAAAACATACAGGTAATAATATTAACAATACTTACTTCGTTCGTATCTATTTTCGAAGAATGTGAGATTTCCTAAATACTATATTTTAACCTTCCTTTTTTGACAGTAAAAATTCAATCTTAGCAAGTAGGTGTATGATAAAATATTTAAAAAGTCCAATGAGATGTAGTATTGACTTAAAAGATAACGTGTATCAGTTTTAAATATTATAAATATTTTTGGTAAAAATAGAGAAAGATATTTCTTAATATAAACATAAATTTGAATTGCAAAAACTAACAAAGATAAGGGACAATGTGTTAGCTGGAAATTAATAAAAACAAATGGTAAAGATGTTCGTTCAATGTAAGCAAGTCTGGCATGGTAAGACAATCATCGGCCCATGCGTTATCATATGAGGACTTTCTTGCGTTATCATATGAGGACTTTCTTGCTTTATCATATGAGGACTTTCTTATACGCGCGCCACCTGATAATCAATTATTTAAATTAATCTCTAGCAAAAACGATAAATCCTACAAAATAATTGTTGAGACGAAAAATTATCTCTGGAATGTTATCTACAACTTTGTCACTGACACTTTTTACCTGACCAAAATATAAAAAACTTCCTCACTTACTACATTTTTCATCTCTTATTTTAAGAGCATCTTTTTCATCTCTTATTTTAAGAGCATCAAAAACATTTTGTGCTAGACAAATTATTAAAATCTATGCAATCAGTTTTTGGAATCACAATGGTTACCATAAGATTCGTCATTTCAAGCTGTAAAATTTGATATAAAATTATAATTGTTTACTCAGTTGATTGATTGGCATATGCCAGTTTGATTGAAGCGCTGTTCACTCGACTTGCGTCGGGGTCCCGCCAGATTAGACCTTTTTGCCAACAGTGAAAACGATGGCACGGTTTACGCCTGATTTTAGCAATGGAAGGCGCGATCCAGTTATATTTCATCCGAGGATCTGCCTTTGTTTAAACTTTCAGACCTGTTGGTTTAGTGGTTCTCTCAATCACCCTGCATAACAACCGACACAAACCAGTTCTTATTTATAATTTATCGCACACAAAGTCCAACCTCCAAGGGGTTGATAATGGAAATCCCTGTGGCTGTTGATACCATTTACATTTATATGCATGCAATTCAACACATCATGTATAATGGAAAAAAGTTTAAGCATGAATTCAAGAATACTAATACCTTTTGCAAGTACTTTAGACTAAACAAAATTTTTCGTAACTTGGACGATTGTAAAACAAGAGACCAAAAAACCTGTGGCTGTGGAATGGGGAAGGCATCACACAAGTTTTTTGTCCTTGCAAAGTTGTGCATCTTTTATTGTGTTAAGATGCTAAATGTATTTCTTTGTTAGGTTTATGAGTTCCATTGTTATTCTTAGGCTCAGGTATTATTTTGAGATGTTCCTGTTGTAATTTGAAACAATTATTAAAAAAAAAATCTTAACATTGCAAGCATAGGCTTTGAAAATATGTTTCACTCTGGTCCCCTTGCATGATAATGTTGCAGCTTGATAAGCGTAGTCATGTTCTTTTAAAATATCGGTAATCAGAAAGTTTTTCACTCAGCCAAAAAGGGCTTTTTCATGTGATGCAAGTATCTTTAAAAAAAAAAAAAAAAAAAAAAAAAAACACTTTAAGATTTGGTGTTGACTTACACGATAAATATAGTTGCTTTTATTTCTGAATGACATGGTTTTGATTTTGTTTTTTTTGTGAGGTATCTTTTATATTTTCAATTATATTTTTGTGGGCATCACTCACCTTTTTTTACACTTGCTTCTCCTCAGCCAGAACCTAAAGGAGAGCTGAAGAACAGGAAGGAGTTTATCTACATGGAGGATTTGCCGGGGGATGAGCTTGGCCACAAGCAGAGCTACGGCTACGTCCGATACACGAGAGGCTTGACTGTGACTCAGCCGAGGGCTAAGATCAGGTAAACTGTCACCAACATCAGACATATGATTGGCCGCACCAATTTGTGACGAATTTCTTGTAAAAGGAATAAAATTAATTTTCCTAACGACACGAGAAATCGCCTCAGACTTATGCCAGCGGAATCGCTCAAGCCTGGCAGCTGGGTCTGTTCCAGGGTTCGTTAATTTTGAATAGGTGCAGATTTCTATCAAACTTAAAATTATTCAGGTGTGAACTCAGGCCCACAAACTAACACAATGTTTACTGCACCATCATCATTGCTCACACCTGATGGTAAAGCCAATTGGAAATGATAAGTTTTATTAATTTGCACAAAAGATAAAGCAAACAAACTTATCCACAATAACACACTCACGTTACCGTCCACCACGTTTCTCCCCAACAACACGGTTTTACCAACCACGGTTACTTGGGAACCAACGCCACAGTTCGCCTGCACACGTAGGTCCTGTTCTGATACACAGGTTCCCCACCCACGTTTAAGTGGCAAAAGGAGTCGAATCACCCCATGACAAACGCGACGGGGTTAATGAAATTCGACGTTCGAAACGGCACAAATGATACGCAGGAAGCGCTATGTATCACACTAAACACTCAAACGAGTAAAACGTCGATCTCGGGTTCCAATCTGCCGGCTAACACACACTAGGTTCGTCGCGATGGATTCACACCGGACGAAGTTTAGTAGACCGTTTTTTAGGACCGTACAGTTGAAGAACCAGAAACAGAATCATCCACCCGCTAATTCTCCGGGTTCATCCCTCCAAAACTTCCCCTCCAAGGAAGGGATAGGGAGGTGATAAACAGCTGATCACCAGTGGCTGTGATTGTGACGTAGCACCACTGCCACTGTCAGCTGTCAATCCAGCATCTCGTCGTCTGTTACCTCAACAAACATGATTGAGGTTATGTTGCTCAAAGCAAACGCAACACCGACGATGTTTATTATGGCCGCAAAGGGGTTTTTTACATTTAACAGACCAGTGTGAGGGCAATTATTCACAACTAGTGTCACAAGTGTTTTAACTATAAAGTTTTATGAAATCAACTTCATGTCAACACTATGGGCTGTGACACCAGCGAGAGAGGTTAGCCTTGTGTTTGTTTTATGGGCTTTCAGCAATGGTTAGCAGTGCACCTAGTGTGATTTAGGTTATATTTCACTGCATTAACCATTATTCATGAGCTGCCCAACTATGTCAACCAACCAAAGGATGGGCTAGGCTTATGGCAAACAAAGGCCTAGGCTAGGGTTCAACCTAGTTAAACCTACACCAGGTAACTTTACCCTTTTTATAGCTAGGCCTAAGCAACTAGCTATAACAAATCACCTCCTCTAGCTATTAAACAGTAAATTTCTACCCCCCTACAAAATTTGACCCGTTACAAATTCATGTTTAGACGATTTTGACATCAAATAAATTTATTTATTTTTATTTCTATATACAATCAGGGCTGATAAACATAATATAGTTCAGCTAATACTAAAAGGTGGGGCTCTATTCTCGGCTATGGGAAATTGTGAAATGACCTTAGTTCTTTTTTTACCTCAGACTGAACAAGGATGTTTTCAAATTTTGAATATAATTCTGTTTTCTGGTGAACATGAGTGATATTTGAAACGTATTAAAAAACTCTGTGATGACTTTTATTTTTTACCAATAGGAAAGAAAGTCTTGAAACATTAAACTTGTTTTGCTCGTAGTTTGGGTGTGATTAAAAAATTTCAAACCTAGGAAAATATTAATCTCCAGCCCAAAAAATACTATTCTTATAAATGTTTATTTGGTTTTACAGGCTTACAGGAAGAATAAGAGACATTGCAATCGTGCTGGTGGATGGAAAAAGACAAACCATCGTTCTCAATGATGGAAGCGAGACTTCTCAGTTTGGATTTTGGGCTTCACAGTATGTGTTTCGTTTGATGTGAATTTATTTAGCTGGTAGAGTATTTAATCTAAAAAAAAATTGATACCGTAACCATCACATGGTGAATGGTCACTTTTTTTTAGTTAAGTGACAACAAAATAATCATAAGAGTCAAACTAAACCTATATCTAGTTGACTTCTCAGTATGGTTGTTATTGTTTTTGTTTCTTTTTGTTCTCTGCTTATTTCAAATATTGAATGAAATGCTTTATTCATTCCAACCCAGAATATTGCTTCAAAATAAAATCATATTATGGCTTAAAACTTAAATCTAAACTAGCATGATAAAGCTTGGTGTTTGAAAAGGTAAAGTATATTGAAGTGGATTTTTTGTTGTTGTTTGGAAGGACAACAAGTCATGTAAATCAATGAAATTTATTATTTAAAGAAATAATGAATTTGTTTCTTCCTCAAACCCAAAAATCCGATTCAAAACTAACTTTGCTTATTTATAAACACTCAAGCTTTAATATGATTCCACGAGGTATAAAGGCTACATTTTCCTTGGTCTTATCTTGGTCATAAATTAGAAATTCTTTATTTGTAATCATTACGATCAGAATATAGCATGTGTTTTTTTAGTTAAAAACTAATGACACCATACAGTTCAAAAAAGATAAAATAAAAATTCACATACCAAAAAAATAATTGTCATATTTTTAAGACAATTATTGACACTACCTATATTTTACTATGTGCATACAATGATAAATAAAGATGTTCTGCTTGATTGATTGATTGATTATCTGACACGTAGAGAGGAGGAGCTGGAGCTGGCTGTGGGCCCCGGCAACTACACCCTGGAGCTGCTGGTAGAGAACTGCGGCAGGGTGAATTACGTGAAGACGCTGCAGTGGCTGATGCAGAAGAAGGGGCTCGGACCCGAGAACCAGCTGACGGTGGACGGCGGAGAGTTCACCGGCGGCATCGACGTCACAGGCTTGCCTTTCCTCGCCAAGTGGGTCGACAGGTGGGTTATTATTTTTTAGTAATTTTTTTTCTGTATTTATTTGATATCGCCCCCCCCCCCATGATCTAACATTTTATATATTGTAAGGCTTATTTTGAAATGAATATATAATAGTACGAAAACCTATTTTTTATATCAATAGAAGTAATTACGTTGGGTTTAATTATGTTAGGTTAGGTTAGGTTATGTTAGGTTAGGTTAGGTTAGGTTATGTTAGGTTTGGTTGATCACAGTTAAAACACAAGGATCACTGCACACACTGAACAACGCCGATGGTTCATTCAAACTCGAGCACACACGGGCAGTGGCAGACAAACTCAGACGAGTCATTGCGGCAGTGGTGGATTACAAGATATGACAGGCAGAGCGGCGAGTGGCCAGAGCAGCATTGTTTTTCCGCTTTGCCCGTTATCTCTTTCCTTTGTTAAACCTAACATAGACTAACTTTATTACTACTTAAACAAATTTTTTTTACAATTATTGTGCCCCACATCAAGATAAACTGTACGATATAGAAAATATTAGGTCGGTGGGGGGGAGATATTGAGAAATCAAATAATAAATTTTTTTTCATAGCAGTGTGTCTAGAAACCATGAATATTGGGAAACCCGGGATAAGCCTGGGAATTTGGAATTATATGGAAACGTTAGGGAGTTCTTATTTTGGCCAAAGAAAATAAATATTTTTTACCAAGTCTGATGTATATTGAGTCAGCTGATAAAAATGTTATGTTTATGTTTGTAAATGGTTTGGTTAAATAATTATAAGTATAAAATATTAAAAATGTCTTATTATTTTGTGTAGTTAAAAACACAAAAGTGGTGACGAAACAACGAAAAACAAACACCAAAAGACATCAAGAGGATCCAGTTGAAATATAAGTGCAACCACAAGAAATTGTAGGACACTTGAAGTTCACATGTGAACAGTTCAACCCGGAAACTATGGAAGCTGATGTATGGCATATCAAGTTTGAAACTAATCTACAGCTCTCCAATGTACGAGATGTAACTACTCAGCGCTTACTTTTCATCAACTGCTTAAACACGAGCGTTTAACAAACACTTGTAAATCTTTGCTGACCAAGGTCAATCAATGAGTACAGTTATGAAGAACTATTTAAAATACTCTCAAGTAATTACAAAACTAATAGTTATAGTTGCAGAACGGGTGAAATTTTTTCTTCTAAACAGAATGGAGAATCTTTCACTGAATACGCCAACATATTAAGAAACAAAATCAACTACTGCAACTTTCCAGTTGATTTTTATCAACAAGCTTTGGTAACAGCAACCAACTTAAGAGAAAAAGTTCTTTCAGACCTTCATGAAACCCACAAAGTTATATAGTGAAAATGAAGGCACTGGCTCGAGAATATACTTTGTGGCCAAATATCGATCAATCAATAGAACGTAAATCCCAAACTTGTGGTATCTGTAATATGTATGCTCCTCAACAACCTCAAAGGAAATTTTTATCAAGTTGGCCTGATTGTAATCAACCATGGAGTAGAACTCATGTTGACTTTGCAGGACCATTCTTGGGTAGTGTATTTCTTTTAGTGGTCAACTCTTGCTCAAAGTGTATGGAAATTACCAAAGTCTACTCAATATCTATTGTATTGACAATTAAAGAGCTAAAAACATGATTTGCCATTATGGAATTCCAAAAACAATAGTTTCTGATAACGGAACTTCCTTTACATCAACAGAGTTTGCCGTATTTTGTAAACAACTCGGAATAGAACATGTAACAACAACAGTTAATCATCCAGATTCCAACGGACAAGTGGAAAACTGTGTACAAACAATGAAAAATACATTACGAAAACTGCCAAGAAAAGTCACCAAAAGGATTGGAAGCAAATCTAAATAACTTTCTCTAGAAGTAGAGACTTACCCCACATGAATGTATCAACGAGATTATCACCAGCCAAACACTTTCTCGATCGCAAAATTTTTTTTTTTTTTTAAAGAGGGTGGCGGTCTCTTTTTACCTTGCATTTGCCACCCCAACATAGGCCTCAGGCCTGTGCGTGGGAGTTATCAAGCAAACCCAAGGAGTGAGCCGGTACAGTACAAGGATGAACAGTACTGATAAAAGTATGCGGCATCATCGGGACTCGATCCTGCGACGCTGCCGCCACAGAACCAGGGCCGAGTGTGCTACCAACTGCGCCACCGACTCACTAAATCAAAATTGGAAGTAAATCAAATTGAGATGTCAATTTGATTTACTTCGTCCTGAAAAGAGTAGTAACAGGGGAGAAGGCCAAGACACAAGAGATACTAATGGGAAAGTTACAAAATATACTAATGGGAAGGTTACCAAAGATTTTCAGGTTAATCAAGCAGTATTTTGGTCATGAATTAAGGATGGTAAATCTCAGTGGACAGTGGGGAAAGTAATAAAGAGGTTAGGAAAAAATGTTTGGTTAATAGAAGCTGGAGGACGCATATTCAAAAAACACGCTGATCAATTAAGACCTAGATCTTTAAACTCATAACATCACGAGCGAATTGGCTCAGTGGGGAGATGATGTATATTGAGTCAGCTGATAAAAATGTTATGTTTATATTTACGTTTGCAAATTGTTTGGTTAAATAATTATAAGTATAAAAGATTAAAAATGTCTTATTATTTTGTGTAGTTAGAAACACAAAAAGGTCAAAGATTTCGAGGCCAAAAAAGCCAAACTATTGCAAGATGCTTTACTGAAAGCTGAAGATTTGGCTTCAGTAATCTTTTTCTTTATGATATAATTGGTTTTAATATTAGGCTATTGAATTTTCACTCAGTTATAAATTGTAATGAGTTAGGGTTTTGGTTGTTTTATTAAGATTCCATCCCTTTTTGGTCAAGTAAAAATATTGTTGCAGCAAGGAAATTTTGGAAAAAACAGAGAATTTCAGGGAGATGACAGCAGCAGACCTGATGCTAAGAGCTCCTCTGCAAGGCTAGCAAAACACCCTGCATCTTTTTTCTAAGTCCTTAGTTGGCAAAGTATAATTTGTTTGAAACTTCTTATTTGTATATTTGTATTTGGACTCATAAGCAGTTGCATTCTCTGAACATTCTTTACATTCTTCCTTTATGACCTTTTGAGTCAAAAATCATAAAATTGTCAATTTTTGGGTATGTAAAAATTTAGTTTTTGTAATAAAAAAGGGAATAGTTCATTTCATAAAATTCCTCTTGCATAATATGGTTTAGAGTAGTCTGCTTTGGGAAAACACTGTGATATAGATAAATAAATTTAAAAAATATTTGGAAAAAGAAAGCATAACAATTTTTCATTTTGTAAAGTTTGTAAACTATTTCAGATAATCTCTAACTGTGTCCTTTTCTTAAGTTCTGTGTCACAAGAATAACATAAAATCTTTTTTTCTTTTCTTTTTTTGACACTTGGGAACTTCCACCACAAACACCCTCTCTAGTTTGATTTTTTTGCTTCCCTTGCTGGTTGAGAGATCTTACTGTAACTCATTTGGTGTAAATTTAAATTTTTACCTTGCCCTGTTATTTCAAGACTTAATCTTCCCATTAGCTTGTAACGTTTTACAATTGATTTTCAGCCTGAAGAATTGGACGCATGAAGTGACAGTGGGGGAGAAGTCGGCCCCTAGCTTTGTCGAGGGGCATTTCCACCTGACGTCGAGCCAAGTGGGGGACACATTCCTCGATGTGCGAGGCTGGAAGAAGGGTGTCGTTTATGTCAATGGCTTCAATATCGGACGATACTTCTCGGGTGGACCCCAACTGACTATGTTCATACCTGGGCCGCTGCTCAGGCGGGGGCATAATACTGTGAGTATTTAGCATGTACAAATTTTTTTTGGTCAATAGAATAATATAATTAAGTAGAAGGATGAATTTCTTTATTTAAATTGTTCAATAAATGTGATTTTTTGAACCTATGATGACTCTTAGGTATAGAAAAGTTTCTTGTACCATTAAAGAGTTGACCAAATGAACCATACCATGCACTGTTTTTAATATTAATTGTGATGAAAAGGTATCTGAAATATTTGTCTTGTTTTTATTTAAGGTCACCCTTTTCTCAAAATTTATTAATAGGATTGTGAGTTGTTGAGTGTCAACCACTTGTTCGTCAGTCCTATGTACTCCTCCAACTTTTTTTTCACCTTTATGACCCTTTTAGAAATAATTCGAGCTCTAGAAAATAATTTATTGTTAACTAACTGTTGTACTGTTCCAGATAACAATATTCGAACACTACGTCAACGCCCCAAAGATACAGCTGGTTGCTGAACCATTGTTCCTAAAACCTGACAATTCTCAATCTGAATTTTGAAGTTGAAAAACTTAAAAGCGTACTGTGAATGCAATAGATTGTATATTGTGTGTATATTGACTGTCTTGTAGATAATATTTTGTATGAATAAAAGTTTAGTTTTACAATAGTTTTGCATTTTTCATTTTTCAAACACTTTTTCTCCTCCCATGGTTGAGATATTATTTTGAATGTGAGAAAGTACACTTTTGTGTAAAAATCTAAATTATTTATTCTATGTAACAAAATGTACCTACCATAACAAAATTATCAACATCTTTTAATATGAGGTGTAAATAAAATTTGTTGAAAAGCTTTTTAATTAATTTTTTATTTAATTAAATCAGACAGTAAAATTGCATCTATAAAATAACAATGAAATAATAACAGTTTATGAAATATCAGTTTATGAAATTTCTTTGGAAGTAATAATCTGACGGTCTTTATCAATTTATCATTTAAGGTGAAGATTAATTTTTCAAATTGTAATATGTCCTCCCATTAGTTTATATTTAATGCTTAAGAAATAATTGAATACTTTTCAAGTGCTTAATAAGTGCTGAAAATGCAAGGGATCTAATGAATATAGCATATTAATGAAAGCACAAGCTTGTGGTCTTGGAAGTATCATGTGCTTCTAGCAATTACTTCCAAAATCGTACTGTGTGCTCCTCATGTTAGACTCCCATCTATGTTCTCTCCTCAGTACGGTGACGGATAGTCAGTGTCCTTCAGATATCTCGCCGTCCACTCCTCAAACTCTCGAGCCTGCTCCTCAGTCAGCACTTTCTTCCACCCTCCGGCTTCCCCTTGCCTCATGAACGTCAGACCCGTCCTTCCTTCCTTCTGCTCGATAGCGCGAATATCCTCCTCAAAGTTGACGGATTTGTTGTTTTTCATGCTGGCGAAGCTGAGGTGATGCAGCAGCTCGCTCTCTTGATCTTTGGTGTAGGGGACCTCGAGGAAGTCTGCTGTCCGCTTGAGAACTGAGCTCAGATCCTTGAAAAGAAAAATTTGTTTTTATGAAATTTCTACAAGATTTCTATGTGGTAGGGTCCCTATAATCCGATACTTAGTGATGAAATCCCGCTTAATGTGAAATGCTATTGGGATGGAAATTTTATCCTATCTTAGTAGAAAAAATGGGTGAGCTAAAGGTGTAAATGGCCTTGAATTTGATGGCGCGAAATCTGCGGGAGTAATTTTTTGAACAACGATCGTAACTGACCGTGGGTGGGTAGACGAAACATATAGATTGCAGGTAACAGTAAGAATAACTTTGCTAAAAGCTAAAAGAGTAAATGACCGTGAAATTCGATTACACGTACTAACCAACCACAGGGACAACTTAGTAGGATAAGCAAATGACCGTTTAAATTGATTGTGAATACTTACTGTTTGCAGCTATTTGGCATGGCAGCGGCAGAAGTAGGTTTGCAAAGAAAATTGCACATCTTATTCAATTGTGGAAAATTGACAGGGGTAACTCTTCGAATACAGTTGCAAAGTAAACAAACGCGCGTAAAAATTTGATTACATAAATTTGCTGATTGGTGTTAAACAGCAGGAGTAAATTAAACACTTTGTTTCATAATTATTTTTGTTTTAGTAATAATTTCGCCGAGTCCAAGATTTATACAGATCTCCAAGAGGTCTGATCCAAATTATTTTAGATTAATGGGACTCCATTGTATTAAGGGTACAAAAAAGACATTGGCGTTCAAGAAAAAAAATTTGGGCGGTTTACTAGTCATTGAAAAACTATTGAAGAACAATGTTCTTCTGTTCCTTACCTTTTTCATGTCTTCAAAAGTATTGAAGAGAATATTAGGTTCATGCCTGAGTTTCCAGTAAGACAGGACATGTTCCCAGAATGGACTGAATACAACTGTAACAAATTAGATCAAAGGATTGAAATTAACCTTTTATTTGAAAGAGATGGTTCTTTATTTTATTTTATTACCTGATTGGTGCTATAATAGAATATTTCGCAACAAGGGCCGAAAATGAAATTTTGCTTGCTCGAGGAAACGATCGAGAGCTGCAAAACCCTTTCGGCCGAGGTGCGAACGCTATTTTTCACCACACTACACAATGAAATATACCCTAAATAATTAAAAAAATGATTATTATTTGACTCACTTGAAACAAAACACAGCTATGAAAATCATATGATCGCTACTATCCTGTCTTTGGAACCTCCGTATAATTATGTGATGTTCTAATTTTGTTTCAAGCAAATAAACGATCAGCTGACTTTCGGCCCTAGGGCCCTAAACGTTTTCGGTCCTGTGGCAGCACAGGAAACAGTGTGTTTCGGTCCGCGTTTGACGTTTGTAAAACAGGTGATTTCGTCGTAGTGTGGTGAAAAGTGTAGTTCATGTTGCAATTTCTTGTGGCATTTTTTTGCTACCACACAGGCACTAATAAGTTAGTAAACATTTTCGTATGAGTTCTTGAACCTGGATTATTAGAGCAAGGTTCTGTTGTGTCTAACAAATCAAATCAAATCAAAATAAATAGCGTCAAACCTTAAAACTAAAAGATACTCAAAATAAAAAATCGTAATAAAATTTTGGCTAATTGTTATAAAATTCTTCAAAATTATAAATAGCTTGGTTAACCAGAAAAACTTTTAATTTTGATTTTAATTTTACAATATTTGTTTCCCGTCTTAGTTCATCTGGATATGCTCTAAAAAATTTATTTCCAATGTATGTGGTTTTTTCCTATAGAATTCTAACCTGTGTTTACTAAAATTAGTTTCATTTTGTCGTCTTGTATTGTACTGATGATCGAGAAACTAATTCAGAATCTATTTTATTTTTTTAATTTTTGAAATACAATATACATTCAAAGATATAAAGTCCATGTACAGTTAAAATATCTTTAAATAAATGTTTTACAGAGTCATCTGGTCTTAAGTGTAAAATGCATCTAATAGCTTTTTTAGTAATTTTAGAATTCTATCCATATTTCCCATAGATGTTGAACCATACAAACAAATGTCGTAAGCTATATGCAGGGCCGTCGCGACACATTTTTATTGGGGGGGCAGAAGTTACAAATTTCCCAACTTTTAAATTACTTTTTCCCAACTTAAAATATATTTGGTTTTTTCTTTTGCTCTTCATCTTTGACCAATTTTTCACCCCTACCGTTACCCACGCTTCTTCTTTCTTTTCTCTACCGAGTCCCATCAGGAAACAGGCTGCAAATAAAACAGAATGCAGCATCCTTTACAGTACTATATTTCTAGATATTCAAACTCCTTATACCAAGATGGGGAGAATTTTCTTGTCTTCTCGTCAAGTGAAAAGCTCGCTAAATGGGGTTGATGGGGACCCAAGTGTATCAAATAATGTTTTCGATTTTCGGACAATGATTTTGCTCGCAGCCCAGGATCATGTGTCATCAACTCTGAAGTTTCATCACTGCTATCAATCGTTAAATTTTCTTTCATAGAGTTCAACTTGTTCAAAAACATATTTGCAGATTCAATACCATTTTTGGCAGTGTTTTTGATTATCAAACTAGAGTTCATAACTTCTATAGCAGCAAATTTCTCACTGATTATATCGGACTCTGCAAACTGTTTGAACATCTTTTTACAGTCTTCAAGTTTATCAATCAAATCTCCGAAACATCCCATTAACAACGGCCATTACTGGAATCGATATCACGTTCATTTTGGATTTCCGAAACACTTTCTTGTTCAGGTATTTCACAATGCTTTGTAATCTTGATATTTTCGCAGGTATTAGTCGGTGATTGGATATTGGTACAGTCACTTCAGGACTGGATTGTGATGTTACTTCAGGTCCATTATCATCTTCTGGAATTTCAAATGTGGGATTGTTTTCTCTTTTTTCTACTTTTGTCTCATTATCCGTTACTTCTCTTTCAGAGCCAGCTTTTCTTTTTCTTAGAAGTGAAGCTGCTTGAAAAGGATTAGCTGGAGCTCCAACCTTTTTTATGCCGACTCTTTTATTGTTGTGAATGTACTTTTCGTGAGTGGCTCTATAATCATTGTTAAAAATCGCTTTGCACTCACAACATTGAACTTTGTATCGTTTGGGTTTCGTTTTGGCCAAAGATCTAAAAAAAACATTATTATTCGTTCCAGTGAATTGCGACTGATAGTATTTAAGCAAATTGTTTTAAATTTGAAGGAAATCTTTAAGGCTGGTCGAACAGCCAAAACACCATAAAATACAAGAAGAATTTTGAAATTAAAGAGTGCAATTGAAAAAAAAACTACTTTATTCGCTCGCCATACTGCATTAAAACTATGTAAGGTAAGATGGAAAGGAGCTGCCTGCATTAAGATGTAAGGTAGGCCTAAATAACCCAAATGCCGACAGTCCCAAACGCTGGCAGCTCTGTATTTAAATCAATAAAATAAGACTAAACTTATTGCAGGTAATAAAGGTAGACTTTAGTAGCCAGTAACTGCTAAGTAAGAGGTGTGCGTGGCGCGTCTGGCGTCAGTCTGACAAACCAAACGATAGCCACCTCCCAGCCAGTGGACTTTCACTGTTCTCTCATCACGCTGTTTTACTTTGCCTACACTTTTCTTCAGCAGATTTTGCCAACTTCGGACACAATATAATTAATTATTAAATAGGTTAAATATTCTTGGTTAAACAAGTCGGGAAATTTGCGAGTCGAACATTCGTAATTTGGAAGTGGCCTTTATTTTTTGTTTTTCCAGAAATTTTCTTTACAGGCACGAATTTCCCAACTGTTTTTTAAGACTGAATAATTCCCAACTTTTGACATCCCTCCCGATATTGGGGGGGCACGGCGCCCCCCCAAACCCCCCCATCCCTGGCTATATGCGAACGAATGAGAGCAAAATATATATTCTTTAATACATTAAGTTTGCAAAAAGGGGCCATACATCTTAATGCAAAGATACCAGAACAAACTTTTTTAATTACATGTTCTATATGATTATCCCAGCACAGGTTTCTATCCATATTTAATCCCAAAAATTTTGTCTCATTTACCTCCCCAATAATTTCATCATCAATCATAATATTTGGAGTTGAAGATAGTTTTTTACGGTTTTGTTTTGTTGAAAAAATCATAAAATTGGTTTTTGATGCATTTAATTTTAAATGATTTCATCTCAGAAAATGTTTGATATTAGCCAGTTCTAAGAAACTCAATAGTTCAATTCTTTCATGATTTTCTGCAGAGATTTTTAAATTTGCATCGTTGGCATACAAACAAAGGTTATTTTTAGGATTGTTTTGAAGACTTCCCGGAAGGCCAGTAAGGTAACACAGAAACAGTAACGGACCCAGGATAGATCCCTGCGGAACACCACAAGATATCAGACCCAGATCCAAAACAGTTCCTATGACCTGATTTTGAACTGCCGACTTTGTTTCAACAAATTGAAAACTTTCAGCTAGGTATGATTCAAACCATCTATTTGCCACTCCTTTGAGACCAAAACTGGTTAATTTTTTTAGGAGTTGACAGTTTGCGACTAAAAAAATGAGGACTGGTGTTGCGACTGGTGTTTTTTTAGGAGAACACAACATGCAACTGAAATAACAACTATTCTGTTTGCCTCATGGTCCGAAAGTGTAATGGCTGATGATTAGTATGTGTATATATGACATATATATAGTATATATGACTTGTGACTCGATCCCCCAAAGATTTGCTCTAAGTTTTTCTATGCCTGTTCAGTGTCATCCGTGAAATTTGTAATTCCCTGTGTTTATTAACTCTGGAAACTTCATTCTCTCAGGATGATGTGTCCTTGATATTAACTTTACTTTTAAAATGGACCTTGGTTGAAAACCAACCTTAGTGTGATACATAATGTAATCATGTAACAGTTGTAATTTGCAATAGTTAAAAAAATTAAGTAGGCGCGGCCACTAAGTACGGCCAGGGGTCCCGATCCCCCCCCCCAAGAGCTATGACGCCAATCCCCCCAAAAATTCCCAGAATCTATCAAATATCCCCCCCTCTGCACAACATATATTTATGACATCATATTTAAGCAGAGGACATTAAAAATAATCTGGGTTAATTTAAGTTACATCACTTTCAAATTTTAAACATTTTCCCGACTAAAAGTTAATAATATAAATTACTTAAAAATTATTATTTTTATTAAACTTCAATTTTATTAGTCGTCAGTTATTTCCGGAACATCGTCTGGAGGAAAAAGACAAGTGTAGCCTTTTACCATTCTTGAGCCTTGGCCCGGAAACTCGAGGCATTTCGTCTTATCACAAATACTAAAATACGTAAACTAGGACATGTGGTCGATGGACATTAGGTAGCTACCACCAAAAAAGTCAATATTTCCTTCTGTCATAAGCTTCACTCCAACCGTTCACTAAACCACTGTCCCAATACACGACTGACGCTCTCAATTGTACTACAAGGCCATGATCTAACCCTTAAAACACCCATCACATGTAGGCCTACACAGCAGGCAACTTGACAACATGTCAACATAACAACACCCACAACAACTGACCCTGCCACTATCCACTATCCCAAGTTTTTCTGTTTTTCCCACTTACAAAAGGCACTAAAATTCTGAATTTTTGTGAGTTCATTCCACATTACGTAGCTGGTCGATAGTTTTGTGGAATAAATTAAGAATTATTTCATCCTTTTTTGGCGAAAATATGTCATTCTGTCATGAAGCTGTTATATTACTGCATTTTTAAATTGAAGTTTTACAATTTTTACAATTCCTGCTCCTAAATATTAAAAAACTTTTTAACGCCCCCTTCGCTCCTAGAAATAATCTTTAAAACGTCAACGCGATATTGGGGGGAACAATCAATTTTGCTAATGGATGACCGATTAAAATTTTGCTTTATCACCATTTTTACTTTCCCCCCCTAAAATGTGATGGTTCTTTTCAAAGTCCCCCTCTAGAAATAACCTGTGAAACGTTAAGGCTATATGGAAGGGGGGATAATTCGTTTTGCTATTAGTTGACTGATTAAAGTTTTATTTGTATTACCATTTTTTCATTTCCTTCCTAAAAAGGACCTGTTCATTTAAACACACCCACTCCCCCCCCCAAAAAAAAAAAAATCTTTATAACGTCAAAGCTGTATTGAGGGGGAATCATTTTTAGGTGACCGATTGATGACTTTGTTGTGTTACCAGTTTTCAAGTTCCCCGCTAAAAAGTAACTGTCCATTTCAACGCAACTTCCCCCTAAAAATAATCCTTAAGCATCAATGCTGTATTGGGGAGGGAATCGTTCATTATGCTATTATAGGTGACTGAATGAAGATTTTGTTGTGTTGCCGCTTTTACATTTCCCCAGTAAAAAGTAATTACTGTATACATTTCAATGCACCCTCCCTCCTCAAAATAAGTTTTAAATCGTCAAGGCTATATTGGGGGGAATTATTAATTTTACTTTTTCAAGTGTACCAAAGCAAATTTGCATTCCCCCCCTAGAAGTAGTTGAGTAATTTATCGATAGGAAACAGGACAGGTTGAAAGAATTAATTTGTTTGTGTTTGTTTTGGAGAGAGCCTCGTGGACTGAACCAGTTCGGCTGCTTGCGTGCCGCGGCCGCCACGGAAGAAACGAGTGTACAGGAACGCTGGCAGTATACACTGGACAGGACAGTCGTGCCGTGCGGGCATGTCCATGTTGTATATTCCCACAGAGAAATCCATTCTCTGTGATATTCCTATTCCATACATTGAAAATAATAATTTTAATTTATATACAAATTTAAATAGTGTAGCAATTAATTTATTTTAGACGATTTATTGGTAAAAATTAGTAGTAGTACGTTTAAAAAAAATCCCCCCCAAAAAATTCTATGACACCATTGGCGTCATAATCCCCCCCTGTAGGCACCCCTGAGTACGGCTGTGTTTGGTGAGTGTACTATAAAGAAAACATTACATAAATCTACTTTCGCAATTCTCTAGCAAATGAATGAAATAAAAATCTACCGAATGCAAATTTCAGATTTTTAACTGAACATCATAAAGTAAAAGATTTAAAATCGCGAGCAGCGGCACTTGAGTGCGCTGTTAGCGAAATAATTCTTTATAATTTGTTTGGGTAGTTAATCAAATATAACATCTTATGGTATAGTAAACACAAATTTACACGTAAAAGACCCTGAGGAAACGTAAACAAAGCTTTGACAGTTCAACAAAACTTTTCATTCAGTCATTTCAGCTGAAGTTTAGCAGACAATTTTATGAGTTTACAGTTTTTGCCGCCCGCCGTATTTCGTGCTCTCTACACTAATCTTTTACCCTTATCTTCAACAAAGGCTTTCAAAAACAGCTCTTGTGATCCTGAGTAGTTGTTCCATAGACGGAAATGATGGAAGTAGGAAATAGCTGCATCTTTTGGGTTCCTGGCTACATATATGATCTGAAAAATAATAAAAATGTGTAAAAAAAAGAAAAAAAGACAAAAAAATTTGCAAATTATGAAAATTTCAGTTGTTATTAGTTGTGGAGATTTTGGTTTTAGTGATATCGATTAATTATGAAAAACTTATTTGTCTCTTTAATTCAAATATCGAAGAAATAGGCTGAATTTGTGAAATTTAGAAATTAAATACAGATAAACGATATAACCATTGTTAACTTGTGAAGTAAAGCAAATCATACCTACTTTTGGCTTTTTAGTCCAAATTTGTTTTGGTAGGAGCTGGACTGGAAGGTGAGTTTTGATGAATCTTGGAGATTTAGCATTATTAACTTGCTCTATTAAATCTGGAATGTCATCACCATTTTTACCCCAAAGAGGTTTGTATCTGAAATAGAGTTAATGATATTCATTTTACATTAACGAATATTGAATATTTTGATTTATGTTAATTGTTTATTAAGTCTATTAAAATCCTGAGGATTCAAGCATGAAGCATGGAGTAATAGTCTGCTTTGTCCCTCCACCCAATCATGAAAACTGTGAGCTGTGAAAATGAGTTTGGAATTGCAACATAAATTAACCTTCAGCAACCCATGAATCTCTTTGTTGCACATTTAAATCTGTGATTCTTTTTTCAGATTTAAAAAATATAAAATTTGTACATAAATGAAAACAAGGTTATCATACAAATAAAAAAGGTAGGGGGGTTTGAAGGTTTATACAAAGAAAAAAAAATTAGGGTTGTTTTTAATGTCAGTGTCATTTTTTAGAAACTATGCAGTGGATATATTCTATCACCAACCAGTGAGTTTTGTTATTGAAAATTTTAATCTTTGTTTACTGTTGTCCAATTAATTTTTTTCATTGGAGTATGAATTGATGGTTCTATCTAACAAAAATGCATTTAATAGTGACAAGACCTGTGTGGACGTTTCCAAACATAAAACAGTAATAATGGTGTAAAAACATGCAAAAAATATAGTCACCACTGGAATATGAAATGAAATAATGAGTTTATTTCAACCAGATATTACAATGATTATTACATGTCGTTTGTTCACTTCCTTGGAATGATAACTGACCACTTTACCAGTACTTTCACATATTTTTTGATTAAGAATTATTCTCAAAAAGAAATTCTGAGTACCCTAACCCTTATCTTTTCGATCAAAGTTTTATAAGTACCGACCCAACAAACAATGGCATATTGAATTTTAGAATCAATCAAAACAAAATACGATGTTCCTAAAAGTGATGAACAACAGAAGTTCCTTAAGAAGAAAAATTTCCTTACTGTGCTTCTAATTTTTGAATGCAAACTTGTGATAGGGGTGTGCGAGTAGTGATTTTTGAAGTCGAGTCGAGTCGAGTCGAGTTTTAAAAAAAACCCGCAAGTTTCGAGTTTTTTTTCGAGTCGAGTATTTTGAATAGTATATGAGTTAATAGTTATCGTGCTTATTATTGATCAAATAAAATGCATTATTTTTTATCTACTAAACTGGGTTGTTTTTCTAAGCATTAAAAGCAAACATGTTTTCAAATGAAAATAAACGAGAATTCAGGCCATCTTTAACATAACTTTATATCACTACTCAATATTTTTTAAACTTTCAGCCCTAAGACATAAAAGCCAAGCTACATCTGCACTTGTTGCTTTAAAAAAGGGGTTTTTTAAACGTATTATTGGTTTAAAAATTCAAGTTAAATCAGTATCATTGAGCATAAGTAAGAAAATACTGTATCTCAAATTACAGAAAGGAAAATGAAAAAAACTAAATTTATTGATATAAATACTAACTCAAAAACCACTTTAATTCAAGAAATATAACAAAAGTTTTATGGTGGCTGGTCATGAGTGGTGTTGACTGTGTGAAAAACGACCGTAAAATGCGATCGCGCGTACCGATTCCGGGTAAACAGCGGGGGTAACTACTCGACTCGAACTTCCGATTATTTTTCAAAACTTCGAATCGAGTCGAGTAGTGTAAACTCGGCTCAAAAAAAGCTCGATAATCGAGTACTCGCACACCCCTAGATATAGGGTTCCCATGTCATCTTTTCATCTAAAATAACACCCAAATATTAAAAATTTTTCCCTTTTTCTAACGGTTGACACAGACAAATATTGCCAATTTTACACTGTTGTTCATGAAAAATAATTGGAGAAGTGAAGTTAAAACCCCTGAAATCAAAATTTAAATATTTAGTCTTGCCTGTATTAACTTGCATTTTAAAATTTAAACACCAATCCCTGTTCAGGTGTTGATTAATATGATTACTTATATGGCATCAGGATTTTTATCAGAATAAAAATAGCTATGTCATCAGCAAATGCCCTAATATGACCTGGAAATTTTGAATAAGCAAATCGTTAATAAAGATTAAGAATAAATTTGCTGAGATAGTTGAGCTTTGCGGCACACCTGCCTGGACAGGCAGGGGTGGGCTCATAACACCACTGACCCTAACTTGCTGTTTTAGATTAGAAAGAAGACTCTTAAACCAATTGAGAGCCAACCCACGAATACCATCAGACTCCATTTTACCCAGTAAAATTTCATGGTTCACCAAATCGAATGCCTTTTTAAAGTCAATAAATAACCCTGTAACTTTATTATTCACATTGAAATTGTTATAAATTAATTCTGTCACATTTACCAATGCATCCTCGGTGGATTTCCCTTTAATAAAACCGTATTGTTTATTATTTATAAAATTTACTTTGTCGAGGTAGTTTACAAGTCTAATTCTCATAATTTTCTCGAATACCTTTGAGAAAACTGACAAAAACCTTATAGGTCTTATGTCATCCAAACTAACGAGTCTTTTTTTCTTTGGTAAAGGACTTACAACACTTAATTTTAATTTATCAGGAAACACACTTTACTAAAACTAAGATTCATTAAAAAGGATAAAACTGGTGCTACTGATTCAGCAATATCTTCTATTAAAAAAACATTAAAATGATCGTATCCTGAGGAGTTTTTGTTTTTCATACTTTTTATTGTTTCTAACACTTCACAGACATTGGTTACAGATTGGACATTGGACAATAATGTGGCTCCCAGATTGTGTACCTGTATAGTTATCTCCAGACTGTACTTTGATGAAATGCTTGTTTATTTCTTCTGCAACAATCATTGGGTCACTAACAATGTGATTACCATCGATTGTTATCTTATTTACAACCTTACTGGCTGCTGACCCAATTAAACTATTAATTACCTTCCACTGCTGTGATATATCTCCTTTACAATCATCTAATTTTTTTGAATGAAAGTTATTTTTTTATGTCTATTTCAATCCTTAACTTTTTACAAAACTTTTCATAATAGTTTTTAAAAATATTGTTATATGGTCTTTTCCTTTGAATTCTAAAAAAGCTTTGATCTTTTAATTATTTTTTTAAGAGACTAGCAGTTATCCAAAGGCTAATTAATTTAGCCTTACTAAGTTTATTACTAGTGCTTACAATTGTTTTACTTTCTTGAATAATATTAGTCAGGATATCGAGAAACTTACTGTAACAAAGATTAACTTCGTCTAAATTGTAAATGATATTTCAATCTACATTTTTTTAATTTTTCATGAACTAGCTTATAATCAATAATATAATTAGATGTCTGGTTTTTGTCAGTGCAATTACTTCGTGAATTATAGTTATGTCCAAACCTTCATCCTAAAATACAATGATCAGTTATATGAACATAAAAAACTGCATTTTTAAAGATATTTAAATTTCTACTCCTTACAAATGTGTGATAAATTAATGTTCTTGAGTTAGCTGAAATTCTGGTAGGTGTGGTAGTTAAGGATTTAAAACCATGATTACTCATGAGGCTGTGGTAAGACTTAACATGTGAATTATTACTTGATAATAAATCAAAATTTACATCACCAATAAAAAGTACATCATTCATTAATTTTCCCATAAAATTTAATAATTTATTTAAAAAATCATTTTATGAGGAGCAGTGTAATCTATAAATACAGCACAATTTAAAATAATAACGATTTATTTTTACATCCAAAACCAAAGGGTCAGCAGTTCTCATACTTAAATTAACTTTAGCAACATTTATTCCTAATCCTTCTCTTACATAACACGCTACACCACCTGCCCTATGTAAGTTATTGCACTTTGAGAATAATTTAAGCTTGGAATTTTATAATGGCGTAGCTCATTTTCTTCAACCCAAATTTCACTTAAAACTACAAAATGTACATTACCTTGGATTCATGCTTCTTCTTATATGCTTATATATATATATATATATATATATATATATATATTTTCTTCTTAAGTGGACTAGATTACTTCCAATGTGTCCTCTTTAAACATATTTCATATTTATTTAACGAAAAAAAACTTTACATAGTCTGTTAAAAAGTAATGATTATGAACTCACTCTAGGAAGGGGAATCTTTGGTAAAGGTATGTAGATTTGGCTGTTTCATAATCAAAGTTGTTTTTTAGAAGCCATACCATTTCTTGAGTCCATGTAGTTCCTGCAACAAAGTATTTGACTTCAATGAATCCCGTCACAATAAATTTAAAGACAGTACTAAACTTATATTTTCACATAAAAAAAACCTGATTTGTTGATTATTACCGGTACTCCTTTTGTTTTTATTGCCCTCCTTGTTGACACAGGTAAATAACTCTCTCCTCAACCAAGCCTTCACAAAGACTCAAAAACTGAACATACTGAGTAAAATATAGTAGACTCTCGATATTTAGACACCTCGTTGACTTCAAAAGTTGAAGTATAAAGAAATAAAGAGAATATGGGATTTTACATAAATAGAATCATCAAAAATTAAAATGCATCCAAAATGTACTTAAACCATTGCACAGCTATTTTATAAACTTTTACCATACTAAAGGTCCCAATAAATACCAATGGACAAAATGTTTTGGTCTTGAGTGTCAGCCCTTGTCAAACTATACAGAGTGTTGAGGTATATCAAACCAACAGACTGCCAAACCGGTAAGCCGTTGTAGTGCCAGGGCCGCGTGGGTGAAAGCGTCGAACGATTGAGGTTTTACTGCATTCCAGGTTAAAAAATATTTTTTATGTCCATGAACAAAAGTTGAAGTGAAAATAAACTATATGCCACCTACCTTGAACAATGGCAGTTGTAACAAACGGTTACCACATATTTTGGTGGTAAAAATATACACCAGTCATTGGAAACAACTTTTTAATAGGAATTTTTAAGTTTGATTATAATGGGAAGACCTATTAAGGTTTTAAAATTTGTTGTTCTGTATTATATCATTTTAAGTTACTGTTGATGCTGTCTGTTGTGCTTTATATATTGAATGACAATATAGTCTTATTCTTATTCTTAAGAAACAATAATTCATATTCAATATTACCAAAACTTAAACACTGCTGATGTTTTTAGAAAATTATCTTGTTCCCCTGTTTCCTGCTCTGAACAGCTGACCTAAGGCCATCTTCCATGATATGAGGAGAGATTCACATTGCGTGCCTTTCGAACAAACCTTTTTGTATGTTTTACAGGCTTTCAATTAATCATTGAGTATTAGTGGTTGCTTAAATCATGGAGTTATACTTGTTGCTAAAGTAATATAGCAATCACATGTACAGTTAAAGCAAGGCACTATGAAATGAAATGAAAATAACTTTATTCATCAGATTGTAGAAGTACAATAAAAATGGCATGACAGCGTTAAACTAGTAATACATTATTAACCAATAAAACTAATTCTAGAAAAATCCTAAACAATAAGCATACTGTATATTTATCTATTGAATAAAAAGATAAATTTTCCAACAAATAATTCTTTAATGCTGTCTTAAATTTGTTTTATTCTTTGATTTTTTTCAAACAGTCAGGCAATTTATTGATAGATTTAGCTCCCACATAATTTGTTTTCTTTTCAAAAAACTTGATCTGTGATGGGGTAACTCAAGATCATGCTTATACCTAGTACAATAGTTATGATAGTCACCTAAAAGTGGAACAGAGTGAAATTTAGTATAAAAAATGGTTTGATAAATGTATACTATAGACTGTCATAATTCTTAGAACTTTAAACTACGCTTTGACTTACTCTTGCCAACTTAATTTTAACACTGTGTGAATTGCTTTCTTTTGTAATATTAACAGCCTGTCCATAATCTTTTTAATGGTTGAACCATAAATATTAAGCCCATAATTTATGACAGAGACTAACCACATTTCGGGAAGGAAACGACCCACACGTCGTCGTCTCTGACCTCCAGGTCCAGCACTCGCTGGGCGTTGCGGCTGTAGGCCTCGGTGATCACGGTGCCTCCCAGCCGCACCTCCCCCGCCGGCATGGCTCCCTGGCAGTGCGACTGCAGCTGCCGCGACAGTGGGTCTGTCAGCGGCTCACACGGGAGGGCCGCCATCTCTGCTGGGGACAACATTAGTTAGACACTGCGGCTGAAGGCCTCGGTGATCACAGTGCCCCCCAGCCGCACCTCCCCCGCCGGCATGGCTCCCTGGCAGTGCGACTGCAGCTGCCGCGACAGCGGTTCTGTCAGCGGCTCACACGGGAGGGCCGCCATCTCTGCTGGGGACAACGGTAGTTAGACACTGCGGCTGTAGGCCTCGGTGATCACGGTGCCTCCCAGCCGCACCTCCCCCGCCGGCATGGCTCCCTGGCAGTGCGACTGCAGCTGCCGCGACAGTGGGTCTGTCAGCGGCTCACACGGAAGGGCCGCAATCTCTGCTGGGGACAACATTAGTTAGACACTGCGGCTGAAGGCCTCGGTGATCACAGTGCCCCCCAGCCGCACCTCCCCCGCCGGCATGGCTCCCTGGCAGTGCGACTGCAGCTGCCGCGACGTCGGGTCTGTCAGCGGCTCACACGGGAGGGCCGCCATCTCTGCTGGGGACAACATTAGTTAGACACTGCGGCTGAAGGCCTCGGTGATCACAGTGCCCCCCAGCCGCACCTCACCCGCCGGCATGGCTCCCTGGCAGTGCGACTGCAGCTGCCGCGACAGCGGTTCTGTCAGCGGCTCACACGGGAGGGCCGCCATCTCTGCTGGGGACAACGGTAGCTAGACACTGCGGCTGAAGGCCTCGGTGATCACAGTGCCCCCCAGCCGCACCTCCCCGCCGGCATGGCTCCCTGGCAGTGCGACTGCAGCTGCCGCGACAGCGGGTCTGTCAGCGGCTCACACGGGAGGGCCGCCATCTCTGCTGGGGACAACGGTAGCTAGACACTGCGGCTGTAGGCCTCGGTGATCACGGTGCCCCCCCAGCCGCACCTCCCCGCCGGCATGGCTCCCTGGCAGTGCGACTGCAGCTGCCGCGACAGCGGGTCTGTCAGCGGCTCACACGGGAGGGCCGCCATCTCTGCTGGGGACAACGGTAGTTAGACACTGCGGCTGTAGGCCTCAGTGATCACAGTGCCCCCCAGCCGCACCTCCCCCGCCGGCATGGCTCCCTGGCAGTGCGACTGCAGCTGCCGCGACAGTGGGTCTGTCAGCGGCTCACACGGAAGGGCCGCCATCTCTGCTGGGGACAACGGTAGTTAGACACTGCGGCTGTAGGCCTCGGTGATCACGGTGCCCCCCAGCCGCACCTCCCCCGCCGGCATGGCTCCCTGGCAGTGCGACTGCAGCTGCCGCGACAGCGGGTCTGTCAGCGGCTCACACGGGAGGGCCGCCATCTCTGCTGGGGACAACATTAGTTAGACACTGCGGCTGTAGGCCTCGGTGATCACGGTGCCCCCCCAGCCGCACCTCCCCCGCCGGCATGGCTCTCTGGCAGTGCGACTGCAGCTGCCGCGACAGCGGGTCTGTCAGCGGCTCACACGGGAGGGCCGCCATCTCTGCTGGGGACAACGGTAGTTAGACACTGCGGCTGTAGGCCTCGGTGATCACGGTGCCCCCCCAGCCGCACCTCCCCCGCCGGCATGGCTCTCTGGCAGTGCGACTGCAGCTGTCGCGACAGCGGGTCTGTCAGCGGCTCACACGGGAGGGCCGCCATCTCTGCTGGGGACAACGGTGAAGTTAGGTCAAGAGGGCAGAGATAGAGAGAATAAGGATAGCATTGGAGTAGGAAAAAAGGAGGGGATTGTAAGAAGTGAAAGATAAGAGGAAGGAAGAAAAGGAAGTTAGAGAAGAATGAGAGAAAAGGAAAAGGAAAAGCTGCTGTGATAGCAGGTCTGTCAGCGGCTTGCATGTTAGGGTCACCATCTCTGCTCAAGACAACGGTAGTTCAGACACTTCTATGAAATGGCAACCTTGGTAGGTATTTTAAGCAAAGTATATGATTGAGGAATGACTATAGCGCAATGTTGAAGCCTTGCTACTGACTATGGCCTCATGTTCCTTGGATAGGACTGTTAATTAATAGCCCAACAGCCATTGGAAACTAAGGGATCCCAGTTTAATTTGGGATTCGAACCATGATTTTACCAATGAATTATGAACTGGTCCAATCATGAGAATGGTCTTTTGAATGAACATAGTATTCACTAAAGTGACATTTTGGACCACCAAGGTAAGAGATGAGGAGGTTGTAAGAAGGCAAGAAGACGATGGAGATGAAAGAGGAAAGTAAGAAGATAGGGGAACTGGACTTGACTATGATGGGGTCTGCAAACTGACAAAGCTCAATGGTGGACCTGTCAGCCATGGGTTCCCCGAAGGTAGGAAATAAAAAACAACGGCCTAGGAAAGGGACGGTTATTGGGATTGGAAGGAAAATGAGGAGGTGTTGGAGAGCAGGAAAAAAAGGAGATGAAAACTAAATAAATAAAACATTAAAGTCGGAAAGTAGGAAAGTCTAAGAAAAGTACTATACTTGATCAGTCTGTTAGACAGAATATACAGGGTGTCCAGCGAGTACTGTGCCAAATTTTACCAGGTTACTCAGCAGGTCGAAACAAACAAAAATTGTTTGAACATATGGTCTAACTCGCTTCGTTTTCCGTCTGTCCGCCTGTTCTTGATTTTTACATAACCGACTCTAACTTTTGAACGACTTAACGTACAGATATCAAACTTGGTAAATGTATGATGACTAACAGGACCCATCTTTGTATGGAGTATCAAGTTTCTGCTTTTTACCATCTCAAAATGGCGGCCATTTTTAATCTTAATCATTCTTAATCAAGACAGGTACCTCATGGAGGACGTTATCCTGAATATGAGTGAAGGATGAGTGTGATGATCGTGATGGTAGTGGCGCGATCTTGTAGCCTTGTTACTGACTAAGGTTGGCACGTTCCTTAGACAGGACTGTTAATTAATAGCCCAACAACCAATTTTCAATGCTTAAAACTAAAAAACTACAGGTTTTACAAAAAAATTACAAGAGAAATAAAAGTTGCAGAATTTAATTTCCTATTCAAAAATGTACATTTTTACTGAGTTTGTAACATAAATAACTTGAAACATTATATTTTTCATTACTCGTGTATGAAGTTTAATAGTTTTTAAATAAGGGGTTTTACCTTATTTACGAAATAGAAATACAGAGCTATTCAACAATCAGCTGATTTAAAATTAAACCAACTTACAGCTGGTGCAGTAGTAAACAAATAAACAGCTGATTTGCAGGTCATTGTTGCATTATTCGTCAGTACGTGTGCACTGTGCATCTTGTGCGTTGTTCGTCGTCAACAGTGTTTAATAGCTTAATTTAATTGGTTTCAAAATGTTATTTCATCACAATAGTTATTTTATTTGCTATCTCATTACATTTATCTTGAGCGCCAGTTTGTTTTTTCTGTGAAATGAATCGCTTTACGTGGGGGCAACACATGGAGATGAATTTTTTCTATGGATTAGCTAATGGAAATTCTAGGTTAGGGTGTTCATCCACAGAAAAAATGCATCTCCGTGTATTCTCTCCACACAAAGCGGTTTATTTCACAGAAAAAATAAACTGGCGCTCAAGATAAATGTAATGAAATTGTAAATAAAATAACTATTGAAATTAAACACAATTTACAAACCAGTTAAATTCAGTTATTAAACACTGTTGATAATGAACAATGCACAATATGCCCAGTGCACACCTACTGACGAACAATGCAACAATGATCTGTAAATCAGCTGTTAATTTGTTTACTACTGCACCAGCTGTAAGTTCGTTCAATTCTAAATCAGCTGATTGTTGATTAGCTCTGTATTACTATTTCATAAATAACATAAACCCCCTACTTACGTACAAGAATAAGGAAAAATCTAATGTTTTAAGTTATTTGTGTTACAAAGTCAGTAAAAGTGTACATTTTTGAATGGGAAATTAAATTTCACAACGTTTTTCTCTCTTGTCATGTTTTTGTAAAACCTGTAGTTTTTTACTTATTAAGCATTGAAAAATAAAAATGGCCGCCATTTTGAAATGGTAAAAAGCAGAAACTTGATACTCCATACAAAGATATGTTCTGTTAGTCATCATACATTTACCAAGTTTGACATCGGTACGTCAAAGTTGTTCAAAAGAAAAGAACTTTTTTAGAGTCGGTTATGTAAAAATCACGTACAGGCATACAGACAGAAAACGAAGCGAGATAGACCATATGTTCATAACATTTTTTGTTTGTTTAGACCTGCTGAGTAGCCTGGTGAAGTTTAGCACAGTACTCTCTGGACACCCTGTATACTACACATGTTTTTTCATGTCAGGAGTCGGGAAATCTTACAAAAGGGAGTAAGCACTACATGTTCTTCCATTTTATTTTGAAATAGTTTTAAGACCTCTGCAAAGAAGAGGGTATGAAATGTAGTGAACAGTCTAGTCTGACTAATACTTGAGGAATGTTTTCAACTCAAAAATTCCAAGCATTAACTATGTGTATCTTTTGTAATAGATTTTTAACTATATTTAATGTACCACCTTTCAAGACTTATTAAGATTTTATTTCATTCAAATGATCAGATAATGCACAATTTTACAAATCCAAAGGGAAATATTTAGAAATTTAATTTTACAATTTACAGTACTTACATGTTTCTAAATTGAGCTGACACTTTCTAAGCAAATAAAAGTCGGTTGAGATTACAAACACTGACTTTGACACACAGGCAAAGGAATGGTGAATGACTCAGACAAACTGAGCCACAATGGTCTAGAGTGTGCGGAACAGAATATGCTGATTAGGCACAATAGGCACAATTAGCTGCTGTTCGTCTTAAAATGCTGATTTGCTTTTAAAAAAATAGTTGTGTTAAAATAAGTATTACTACCTCATTGAATAAACTTCTTAAAACCCATAGTAAAATAATATTATTAATTAAATTTTATGTTTAATTGGCACATGAAAATAATTAAGTACAGCCAATTAACTTGGCAGCCATTAAGATCAAACCAAAACAATTTAAATTCTTTTATCAGTGATATAAATAAATACCTTATTGTTTTATTACTATGATGTTTGTATGTAAGTGTCATGTGTCATTCGGTGTTTTATTTTAATTCTATGACAAGTCCTCAAAGATGCTGCCTGAAGATGTGGTTGTTGCCACGAAACATGTCGCAGTAACGAAAACGAAAATCCCGGATATTGTAAGGTATTTATTTATATCACTGATTTAAGCATCAATATCCAGTAGTAGGAAAATGAATTTCGATAAATTCTTTTATACAATGTTAAATTGTTAATGGTCTATTTCCTTTATTTATGTAATAGGTACTCTTAATGTAACAATAACAAAATTTTGTAAACAGTATTCTTTGTTTTATAGCAATTTGCAGTGGCAAAAAGAAGTAAATTTTTAATAAACATTTTCTATATATAACCTAAACAATTCTATAAAAAAATTTTCAAAATACCTTGATTAATTTGAAAACACTTTATGTGTACTGATAAACATTTTTATGAATATGGCTTACCTATTTCAAACTAAAATACTGTCTATTATTAAAAAAAAATAAAATAAAATAAAAATGTAAAAAGTTAAACCACACAAAGTACAAAGTTGTCTATATGAGTAAATCAAGTTTAGATAGTGAATCAACCAAAAAATTAAACAAAAAACAACCCACTTGTACGGAATAGAAGGGGGTCTGTCTGTATGCTAGCAAACAGGTGGTTGATTTGTATGACACTGACACAGTTAGTTGGTCTAAGTAGAGTGGTTTTATCGTCTGTATGCACTTGACATAGCCTCACAGTGCACGATTAGCATTCAAGGTCACCTTTTAATATCTTTACTTCAGTAATTAGCCTTATGTTTTTTACAACGGTTTTCATTTTTTCAAAGGAGAATTGATTTTATATCATCTTATTTTATAACAATATTTTAACTACAAAAAAGTCAAAGGAGAATTCTTTTATAAGATAAACTAGATGAAGCGGGTCAAACTTGACAGAAAAAAAAATTAATTTATCTGTCTGTCATTTTGTATTTACTTTCAATCTGTCTTAGTATATAATAAGCTACACCTACTTTAACTTTAAATTATTCTTATTTTGTTTCTGTTTTTAACTTTTAATTCTAGGTGATTCTGTTTATTTACCGACACAATGAAATAGACGAATTTACCACAAAATCTATCAATATTTGAAAATGAAAATTTTAAAAATAGTTGATGCTATACTATTTTAATGTTCAAAAACCTAAAAATATTTCTTAATTAGTGGATTAATGTAAGGCGTTACTTAATCAATTCTATGTTTTGCAAATAAAACTTTCACAACCTGAAGCACGCAAAATTAGTAAAACAAAAAATTTTGTTATGTATATTTTTAAATATACATCAAAATTAAATCATGTGCTTATATTTGGCATAACAACTAAGAGATATCTCATTTATGTTGGATGGTTTGAGCTAGCTGAAAAAAATAAATTAAAAGGTTTTATTTTCTCAAAACAATGATAAGTCTCAAATCAAGTTTTTAAGTCAACTTGATCAACAATTAGTTTTAATCAGGAGGCTGCTAACCTCTTGTCTAAGTTTGAAGAGTGATTCTACAAAAATCCCCTTGTACAGTTAAAATAAATAAAAGATATATTTGCTTAAAAATAAAATAGGATATTAATCTCTAGTAATATTGATAAAAATTGTAATAAAATTGAAAACTCTCTCAAGAATCTACTTACTGATAGAACAATATGGGATGCTGTCTCACTGGAAACAGAACTACAACTAGCGACAGTCAACTGTTAGCACAGATTGGTACACAAGGCCAAAGTGGGAGAAACTGATAAGTTCAATGTGGCCGACTGTGATACTATTTATTTCTTATTTACATGCATTTTGCAATCCTTCCTCATTAGTTTATACAGCTACTTAAGGATACTTCGTTACCCAGCCCAATAAGATCACTGGAAGAAGGAAGTAATGGAGGCTAAACCCCCCTAAAACCTTTTTTTAGTTTTAGCGAATTTCCCCTATAGGGAAGAAGCTATTACCGTAGGTCTCATTGTAAGACCTAAGCCCAAGACCATGATAACTTTTCGTTTTGGGGCCCCCAGAAGCAAAAAACACTATTCGTTAAAATTTTTGGATATATATATATGTGTCTGTTAGCACGATAGCGGCCGTAAAAATGGTCCGATCTTTATGAAATTTGGTACAGACATGTAAAGTGGTGATCAATTGGATGAGTTCGTAAACCAGCCCGATCGGACCACCGGAAGTGGGAGTAAAGGGGCTTAAACCCCTCCAAAAATGTTTTTTTTTGAGTTTTTTACATACAAAAATAAAAATAATCTAATTTTTGTTAGAACCATTGAATTCAGCTCAAAAAACCAAACAATTTGGTATCTTGAATCATTGCTCTATGTCCATTGGTTACCGAGATATTGAAAGTGGTAAACACAGTACGTTGTCCCAATGTTAACCTTATGAGGAATAAGTAAAATCCTATATCTCGCTTATTTCTCAACATATCGTGATAAAACTTGGTAAATGGCTTCTTATAGTTCAGATATACTGTATATAGAATTAAAACCAACCAGTTTTAATATTAACATACCTGATGCAGCAAACCTGCATAATCATTCCCCATGTTATTCTTATGGAGCTTACAAAAACATATCAAATCTTGACATATTGGGTTGAAATATGTTCTTTTGCACTTGAAATTCGCTGAGTATGGAGATGTGCTGCAACGGGGGTATTTTCCTTAGAGAAATTAAAGTAATCTACTTTTGTTAGCTCCATTGAATTCTGCCTGAAAAAAATCAAACAATTTAGTATCATGACTCATTGCTTTATGTCTATTGGTTACCGGGATATTCAAAGTGGTAAACACAGTACGTTGTCCCAATGTTAACCATATGGGAGATAAGTAAAATTCTATACCTCGCTTATTTCTCAACATATTATCTTAATGAAACTTGGTTTGTGGCTTCATCTAGGTAAGACCAAATGTATATTAGTTTAAAATACCCGATTTTTTTACTTTTGTGGCAACAAATCTTCATACTCATTTTCCGTGTTATCCTTAAAGGAAATAAAAAAATAGACATCTTTATTTCTTAACATATATTTTGATAAAACTTGGTATATCGTTTCTTATAGCTCTGATATATAAACATTTAATTAAAACCACCCAATTTTAATATATCTGTTGCAACAAACCTGCATACGCATTCCCCATGGTATTCTTATGGAGCTTACAAAAACATAAAATATCCCGGATATAATGGATTAAAATAAGTTCTTTTGCATTTGAAATTCGCTGAGTATGAAGGCCTGGTGCAACAGGGGTTGTATCTTTCCAAGTAGAATCTATATAAACTATACTAAGAAATAAAAATAAAAATGTTTCAAATACTCATTTTAAAAACAATCAAACTTAGAATGCTTTTATTAATTATTATAATCAGGAGAAAAATAAATCGTTTGACAATTTTCTAGCATTTTTAGGTTCAGCTACAATAAGCAACATTATAAATGTGATGTTTAAAAGGTGATATCTCGACCTATATTTCGCCGAATCCGCGGTGTCTGTAAAGTGATAAGAGTGATAAGGGGCGGTTCTACACAGACGCTGTGACGGTTCAGCCGCCACGTGACCTTGACCTCCGACCTTGACCTACTTCACATCCGCTTATCAGTTCCGGAGAAATAATACGCTCAGTGAGCAATTTAAATTGTATGACTTGGCAATAATTATCCTTAGTGTGACGAAATGCTCGAGTGATAGTTTTAACTTTAGTCATAGATCGGTTGAAAACTTTTCATGTGAACTTGATTTTGCATTACTGTATACGCAAATCGTACTATTTGGAGTTTCTGAGCAGTGAGTCTTTAAAGATTAAATTTGGGCATGAATCGAAATGTATATTCTTCCAATGTATGTCAAATTTATTTTTTTTAAATATGTTTAACGGATAGCCCAAATTTATTCTTACAATTTGATTGCAAAAAGTAAGTTTCAATTGAAGTATGGTTTACCTTGAAAAAAGTTATTTTGACTGTTAAATTGTTCAAAAAGAAATACTGTAACAGGGTTTAAGACAAGGAAAGAACATTGACGTTGCTCTGGAATACTAAGTTGCGCCAGGATTTACGATTAAACTATAATATCCATTAAAGAGTTTAACATTTTCAGAAGTGAAATCTCTCTTTGAAATCTGCTATAGGTATATTTGTCAAATACCACTGTCCTATCATCGTTCTGCCGATGATGTATATTAGTTTTACCTATTTGACCCAGAACATTGAAACTTTGCATGAACGTTCCTCTCAAAGTGTACAATCATCGGCAAAGAATGGATTTTTCAAAATTTCTTAAGTGCACGCCCCATGGTAAAAGTTTCAATTTTAATCTATGGGGAAGCCTATGAAGTTGTCATGGCAACCTAATGAAGTAGACAAATTAAATAAAACGTTGAACCCTGAATCCAATGTTTTTCTGTTGTTCCACGGGTGAAGCCGGGTTTATCAACTATTATGATATAACAAAGCAAAAAGAGGTTTTGGGTTTTAGTTAAATGTTCTGCGTTCTTAAATAAACCGAATAAAAAGAAAATTTCGACCTCTTTAGTACTAATAACTCGTTAGTAAATTTATATATACATTTAGTGTATTGATTCTTGATACAACGATTTTCTTCAATGAATACGAAGAAATGAGAGACCAGGTTAAGAAATTTTATTTAATTTTGTTGTTTCGGTGAGGATAAGAACTCGGAAAAAGGTACTAAGTGAGGAAGTAAACCTTCAGAATTATATCGATAAAGTCACCTCCAGGATAAGAATACGTATTATAATGAGCTATTCATCTCCTGAAATTACAAAACGATAATGGTTTTCTACCTCGTGTTTTACTGACCACGAAATCGCAAAAAGCCGCAAATGGTGCTGAGCAGCAAAAAGTTTGCACACATTTATTTCTCTGGTGGACACGTTAAAAATATTCGTAATTATAATATTTGCGTGAATATTCTTGTTAAGTATGTCGAACAGCTATGTGGTTACAAAATTAAAGCAAGGCTTAACTTTATTTTTAGAACATATATGTTTGTCTGAGGAAGAATAAAATCGAATTTCAATAAGCTATTGTTATTCAAAACGAAGATATAAACATAGTACCGAAGCTAGTAAGTTTAAACAAGGGATTATTATACAAAAAGTTAGTTGAATTGTATAATAGGCCACTCATTTTGAAGTAAAAAATTGATTTTCTTTTGCAAATCGTTTCATTGAGTTAAAAATTAAATTATTTACATCATAATAAACATTATTGGCTATGGAGTGAATGAAATCGTGTATAAACTGTAAAAATTTTCGTTTGTCATTGGAAAATAGCAATATGTCTTTTGTACTGTTCACGATACACATACTTTGTAAATGATAGGATAACGCAAAATATTACGATCGTAATAAATAATTAAACGTCTTTATTGTTTGAATTGAGTATCCAGAATCGTTTAACATAACATAAACACAACAATTATTAGCAATAACCAACATAACGCAATTTATCATAATTGCTGTAATCAAGCTTTTACAAATGCCTTCAACTGATGCTCAGGAAGGTTACTTAAGTGCACGGCTTGCTGCTTCAAAATAATTGAAGGCGCCGAGTCTTATTTGCAGATTCCGTTATTCCACATGCATTAAGGAATATTTAGTCGTTAAATACACCTTGACACTGCTACTGACTGAAATTTATAATTTAAGGGGTTTTTACATAGGTTCAAACTAAGTTTCATTTACTTTCCTGAAATGCAAACTAAAAACTGAACTCGCAAATTCTATTGTTTAGTAACTTATTCAAATTTATTGATTTTTTTCAGCGAAGAGAGTCGAATTTTTCAATCGCTCAAGCCTTGTCCAAACAAACAATTAAATAAATGACCAAACGTAGCCTACATTGACGAGTGCACAAATAACTGAAAATATTAAACGTGATTGTTTTAAACTTCATTCTTTATACTTTTGTTTGAAGGTCACTGTTTTTTACCTCGAGGTTGTCTAGGCATAGTTTCATGGCAACAAGAGTGAAAAGCATAATATGTGTAAAATAGCCTAGATGACCAGGTTTAATTTTATTATCAGAACTGAAAACATAGTTGCTATAATCATTGACTGTTGGATCCAGTTTCGAACTTTTATAACATTATCATAAGTTTTTGCATATGATCTAGTAAATTAAAATATATCACGATAGAATTCTGGAGAAAAGATGGGTTTAATTTGCTAGCCAAAACTATTGCAGTTTTGACTAAAGCCCACTGGAGAAAACGTTCCTTTGGAATTGATCCAAGTCTAGTCTATCTGTTGTTTTTATAGCCAAAATAGAGCACTGTCAGTCACTTCCCGGAGTAATTAATGTGACGGGAACAATCATTGGTTGATTATTACTTGTATTCTGGAGTGTTGATTTTCAAGTTAACAAAATCCCAAGATTAATTAATTGACAGTAGCTCTCTTTAATGGTAGTTCAATCAAACTAGGCCAAATTAAAATTCTGACAAGACCCAAATAAAAGCTAGATTTGAAAATAGAGTTTGTCTTTTTCAGCTCTGTTATCAAATGTGCTTAAGGCGGTCTCAACTTATGTTGAGGCAGGTCACCTGACCGGAAAGGGTTGACCAGGACAGTGGCCGGACTGCCCAAGGCAATGGGATTAACTCGTCGAGCTGGTCCGGCCAATCCCTTGGTCAACCCCTCCGGTTAGGTAGCCTGCCTCAACTTATGTTGAGGCGGCCTTTAGTGCAGCACTTTGCACCCTTACCCAGCGACTGAGATCGGAGACTTTGTAGCCGAGTGAGGTTCTAGCCACACTCTCTTGATTATGAAGTGAAGAAAAAGGCGAAGGGAAATATGATTTGGTTTATTGCCAACCCACATATTGTAGAGTTGAGATTTGTGGCAGTCACAGTTGGTCGAGCCTCGCTCTCTTGCAGGGGCAGGCCTCGGAGCCGCGGGGCAGACTCAGCTGTTCCCCCCACTCCTCCAGTTGCTGCAGGAAGCCTGGGTTGGGGCAGACGCAGCACCTGCGGAAATAAAATATTCTGTAAGTTATGAGGAATAGGACCCGAGCTTTTGGAATTTATAAATAACACGGTTTCACCTGCGTGGAAAAACAGAAAAACTTCCTTGGATTCAAGATTTCACACTTCATTTAATTCGTCATACTTAATAGGTTGCAATGATAACTTCATAAGCTTCCCTATAGTTTAAAATAAAAACTTTGAAGTACCATTGGGCGTACTACAGAGGATATCTTTAAAAATCCGTTCTTAGCGGATGCCTAAGCCCTAAGAATAAATTGAAATAAATTATTCAAGAATCGAACGCCTTCAATTTTTGACGCAGACATTCAAATATATTGAAGTTCAACAGATTGTAGGCGCTAACAGGTGATTTAGTGGCAGGAATAATCACATAAGAATGAATTTTCAACAATCAGCTGTAAGAACATCTGAAAATTGAGCTTGCAAGAACATTGCAACAAACAGATGATCGCTGGCGCATGTATTGTTGCACGAACTCGAATGCAGGCACTATACTCAATTTTACATTCGCCTTTCAGTACAGGCCTTATGGGCCAATGCAATTCTATTATCCATGTTGGGTATATTTGTTTACTAATATTCATAACATAATATTATAAAATTATCAGCTGATAATAACAACATTTGGCTAGTACGCTTAAATTGCAATTTGATATACGTGGCTTATGGAAATTCCATACTGAAAGGTGAACTTGGAACAGAGTATAATTACAAATATAAACTAAATGGATATCGTTTGTTAATTATTATTTAATTGAATAGATGTTTACAGATTGGGTATTTTTTCCAGGTGGGGGAAATAAATTTGTGTATATCGAGAGTAACGCACATTGACTCCCTAGATGTCACCCCCGACACTCGTGAGATCATGTTGTGCTTTATTCACTCAATTCATAAATAACCATTTCTATGTAAGGGGTGTTTTTTTTTTTAAAGCAACCCATTTCTGAAATTTAATAATGCACATATAAATATGAAATAAATATTGTTTTGATGATCTTTACGTTTGATACAACCTATTATATTAGTTTTATCACATTTAGTTTACATTATTTGTTCAAACAATCCGCCATTGGCATTTGTACAAAGTTGTGCTCTACCCATGAAATTCCTGAACACGTGTTGCAAGGTGCCTCTTTGAATTTCTTGTATTAAATTTGTTATGTTTGTTTTGAGGTGCTGACTATGCTGTGAATTGTTTTCGTATGCCTTACTTTTTATGTATCCCCAAAGAAAATAATATAGTGGGGTCAAATCCGTGGATCTTGGGGGAAATAATCCTTCACTGATAAAATGAAGTGTTGGGTTGTGTAAAAAAAGCAAAATGGTTTAGATTACCTGCTACTGTCGAGTGATCCTGTTATTGGTACTACACTACCACTGGTTTCGAACCATTTGAAGGTTCATTTTCAAGTGTACAAAAACATCAATTGCCCATCTTCCGTGATGATGAAGTTGTCAAAAGTTTAAAACATTTACAAACTACACAAAAACGAACGAAAACATTAAAACACATAACTGGCCAGTACAACTTTACTGTTACACGCGTGTGGAGCCGGCGGGTGATGAGTCATGACTGCCGGTAGTCGTGGCTGGATGACGTAGGGAGCCTTGTTCATCCTTATCTCGTCTGGACACAGTACGAAAATCCCCATCACCTATTAATGCCATTGCTCTGTTGTATATAATATTTGATTCGAAGGCGAGTTTATCATTCAGTAAAAACTGTGGGTTTTCTTTGGATGACCGATATATTTAAAACTCTTCTATGGTATTCATAAAATTTCCCTTTTTGCATTAATGAAGGATTTCCAAGTTTTAGCGAATTTCCCCTATAGGGAAGAAGCTATTACCGTAGGTCTCATGGTAAGACCTAAGCTCGGAACCACTATAACTTTTCGTTTTGGGGCCCCCAGAAGCAAAAAACACTATTCGTTCGAATTTTTATATATATATATCTATGTGTCTGTTAGCACGATAGCGGCCGCAAAAATGGTCCGATCTTTATGAAATTTGGTACGGACATGTAAAGTGGTAATCAATTGGACGAGTTCGTGAACCAGCCCGATCAGACCACCGGAAGGGGGGGTAAAGGGGGATAAACCCCCCCAAAAATGGGTTTTTTGAGTTTTTTACATAGAGAAATAAAATTCATCAAATTTTTGTGGGCACCATTGAATTCAGCTCAAAAAAACAAATAATTTAGTATTTTGAATCACTGCTCTATGCCCATTGGTTACCGAGATATTGAAAGTGGTAAACACAGTACGTTGTCCCAATGTTAACCTTATGGGAAATAAGTAAAATTCTATATCTCGCTTATTTCTCAACATATCTTGATAAAACTTGGTAAATGGCTTCTTCTAGTTCAGATCTACTAAATATTGAATTAAAACCATCCAGTTTTAATATACCTGTAGCAGCAAACCTGCATACTCACTTCCCATGTTATTCTTATGGAGCTTAACAAAACATGTCAAATCTTGCTATGTTTGCTTGAAATACGTTGTTTTGCATTTGAAATTCGCTGAGTATGCAGGTCTGCTGCAACGGGGGTATTTATTGATATCAGAGTAATTATGATTTGAATTGATGAGGTGATTGGCATAAGCAGACTTTGTTGATTTACGGGGCAAATGCTCTTTAAAACGTTTGGAAAACGAACGGGAGGTCTGGCCAATATAAAAACTAGGTCAGTCATTGCATTTTATCTTATAAATGCCGGTCTTATCAATGTCGTTTTTACTAGCATTACTGCGTCTTTTTAACAAAGATGAAAGTTTATTAGTTGTTTTGAATGAAACTTTGACATTGTTCTTAGACATTTCTGATTGTAAAGTATTATTTAATGTGACGCCGTACTCAGTACAAACATATTTCTTTTCTCCAGATTCAGGATGGTTGATCATTTTATTTCTGTGTTTGTAAATAAGCTTATCGACCATAGAGCTTTTATATCCGTTGGCCACAGCGATATATTTAATAATATTGACTTCATCACTGAAATTATCTTGGCTTAGAGGAAGGGAAAGTAATCTATGTACTAGGCTATTATAAGCTGCCAATTTCTGATTATGTGGGTGATGGGATGACTCGTGGATTGTCTGGTCGGTAGTTGTAGGTTTCCTGTAAATTTTAAAGTCGAAACTACTATTGTTCTTAGAGATGGTTAAATCTAGAAAATTGATTGCACTGTTCTCTTCTACCTCTAGAGTAAATTTCAAATTCTTATGAATATTGTTGAAGTATGTATTTAGAAGGTTTAATTGTCGTCTATTGCCATTGAAAAGCACGATGGTGTCATCGACATAGCGATAATAAAATGCAATCCTCTCTTTGTGTCGGTTCAAGTCAGACCAAAGATGATCGTTTTCAATTTTATTAAGAAATAACTCAGTTAGGACACTTGATAACGGTGACCCCATTGCCATACCATCATGTTGTACATAAAACTTATCATCAAAAACAAAATAGTTTTGTTTTAGAACAGATGCTGTTAACTGCAGAAGTTCACTTTGAGCCTCTTTAGTCATTGAGGAGTTCTTATCAAGATTCTCTTTTAGAATATTTAAAGTTTCGTCAATAGGAACGTTCGTGAATAAATTGACTATATCAAATGAGGCTAATATATGGTGTGAGTAAACATTTACATGAGTTATTTTATCTACTAAGTCCACAGTGTTTTTGATACTGTGATTGTTTGTCAAAACAGTTTCATTTCTGATTACAGAATCAAGTTTTTTAACGACTTTGTAAGCAGGGGATGGTGTGAAGTTCACTAGTGGTCTTATCGGTACATTTGTTTTATGTATTTTTGGTAAACCTCTTAGAATAGGGGCTTGGGGGTTAGTCACCTTTAATTGTCTAATCTCATCATTAGATAAGAGGTTAGTAGAGGATGATATTATTTTATTTATATCCTTAGAAAACTGAAGTGTTGGATCTTGATTGATAGTCTGGATATTATTATTTGTAATAAAATCATTAACTTTGTTTACATAATCTGCTTTATCCATTACCACAATGCAATTGCCTTTATCAGCTTTGGTGATAACTGAATAATTTAATTCAAGTTTTTTCCTAATAGAGGTAGCAATCTGTTTTAATCCAGAATACTTGGATAAATATTTATTTCTAGGAGCTGGGTTATTTGTTACTTTTTCTATTTTTCGTGAGATCATAACCCTAGATGCCTCCCGGGCCTCATTACTTTTTAGATATTTTACAGCTGTTTCTGCATTAAATAATTCTGACAGTAAACTATTTTTCTTGCTATTAGGAAAATTAAAGTTTAACCCTTTATTAAGTAAGTTTAATTCATGATCAGTAAACTTTATGTTTGTTTTATTTATCACTCTAGGGTGAAAAGTATGAGTGCAAGCAATAATTTCACGCTGTAATTGTGAGTCAGCCAATGAGGTTAACTTTTTGGCTTGTATTTTCTTTTTTGCATGAATTTTCCTGTTGATCTGGGCTTCTAGTTCATTAAAAATCCCACATTGTTATTAATTAAATATATCGCTGTGGCCAACGGATATAAAAGCTCTATGGTCAATAAGCTTATTTACAAACACAGAAATAAAATGATCAACCATCCTGAATCTGGAGAAAAGAAATATGTTTGTACTGAGTACGGCGTCACATTAAATAATACTTTACAATCGGAAATGTCTAAGAACAATGTCAAAGTTTCATTCAAAACAACTAATAAACTTTCATCTTTGTTAAAAAGACGCAGTAATGCTAGTAAAAACGACATTGATAAGACCGGCATTTATAAGATAAAATGCAATGACTGTCCTAGTTTTTATATTGGCCAGACCTCCCGTTCGTTTTCCAAACGTTTTAAAGAGCATTTGCCCCGTAAATCAACAAAGTCTGCTTATGCCAATCACCTCATCAATTCAAATCATAATTACTCGGATATCAATAAAAACTTGGAAATCCTTCATTTCTGCAAAAAGGGAAATTTTATTAATACCATAGAAGAGTTTTAAATATATCGGTCATCCAAAGAAAACCCACAGTTTTTACTGAATGATAAACTCGCCTTCGAATCAAATATTATATACAACAGAGCAATGGCATTAATAGGTGATGGGGATTTTCGTACTGTGTCCAGACGAGATAAGGATGAACAAGGCTCCCTACGTCATCCAACCACGACTACCGGCAGTCATGACTCATCACCCGCCGGCTCCACACGCGTGTAACAGTAAAGCTATACTGGCCAGTTATGTGTTTTAATGTTTTCGTTCGTTTTTGTGTAGTTTGTAAATGTTTTAAACTTTTGACAACTTCATCATCACGGAAGATGGGCAATTGATGTTTTTGTACACTTGAAAATGAACCTTCAAATGGTTCGAAACCAAAGGTAGTGTAGTACCAATAACAGGATCACTCGACAGTAGCAGGTAATCTAATCCATTTTGCTTATAATCAGTAATTCAGAGGCTATACAATCATGAAAAAAAACACCCTGTATAATCAAAATTTGAGGAATAAAAATCCTCACTCCATACCTCTTGGCGCTAACCATACCCAGAGCTCGGTCCGCATCCACCAGGTACCTCCTCATCACACAGGCCACGGCCAGCGCGGCGCTCCGCGACTGCCCCGTGTTGCCATGGATCAGTGCCCTCCCTCCTCGGGCAAGCGCCTCGTCCAAGAATCTACCCACCGGCTCAAAATACTGCTTTATGTTTTCCTCGGGGTTGTCGGCGATGTTTACTATAAAATATCGAAACTCCTCTGGAAAGTTCGGTTTGATGAATTTGGCCTCGACTTCTTGACGGACACAGACAATGTGGGTGATGTTGTGACGTTTCAGAGTTTCCAGTTGGGATTTCTGCGCCGCGGAGTACGGGCCTAGAAACAGCCCAGGGACTACTTCCTGCATTGACCTCCTAGTGAAAGAATTTCAATTCGATGTATGATTTATGTTACAACAATCATAACTAAAGTCATAAGTTATAAAATGTGTCATGTATAATATATATCAAATCCAAAATAATATTCAATTACCCACAGTTTTATAACAATTATTTTTAATAATGATATCAATTTGTGGGTCGTATTTTATTTTTACTTCATTAGGTAGAATATCAAGGGAATAGTAGGAAACTACATGTCTTTTGAGCTACAGATCGTATTGGATACCGACCTCAAAGAAAGAAAGACATAAAGGAGAGAATAAAACCATAAATTTATTTAAAATAAAATTAATTTATGAAAAGACTTGATAGAAAGTGTTTTTTTTCTGTACGCAGTGCAGCAAGTTAAGAAACATAAGTATTGGTTAAGGAATTTTGTGGATAAAAGAATGAATCGACCAAACAAATATTGACCAAGCTGAAACTTTGCACATATGCAAACCTCCCTAATTAAAATGTCAAAATTCCCCAGAAATTCTTAGTGAGCTCCAGCGAACATTTTTAAAAACCATTTCCGGTCCATGTTTTACTTTCACCTAAGTAAAAGAAATCTCTTAATTAAGGTAAGGTCCAATAATTCTCTCGCGGTAAAGTATACCATAAAATGGAATCCCACATTAACTGAAGCAAAGCTTGACTTGGAGTTCCACATTAAGTGAAGCGATTTTGATTTCACAGAAATTAATTCTAAAAATAGCCTAAACTACAAAGCTTAAAAATATTTTGGGCTAGACTTTTTTCACCTCATGTCGTATTTCCAATCCCCCCAGGCACGGAGGAGAAGACCATTCCAGTTGCAGAAAGAATCGGTTTGAGACAAAGTAGCCTCCAAGCCCATATTACAACAAATCTTTCTAGATATAACTAAATAATTTTAAATTGTAGGGTTTGTGCATCCAATTAAAGTACCGATCTTAGAGCCATTTAACTGATAGGTTTCCTAGCAATTAAGTTATTTTTTCGTATGTTGGTTTTATGGTAAACTTTATCTATATAGTGTCAATACCGTAACAATGAAGAAATGGCACATAAATAATCTAATTTAATTCCGTAGAGAGATTTTATTTCATCAATTTAATGAACAACTCTGTCAGAAAAGGTGATTTCAGTTTGGCAAGCTCCCTCCAAGACCGTTAGTAAAGGGATTAAAGTAAGCGGATTCATTTGTTTCTGCCGATCTTTGTTGGCTTTGAATCTACCTCAAAGAAACCGTTAATTTTGTTAGTATCTTCAGAGTCACCGCGGTCCAAGCTCCAAAAAACTTTTAGTTTGATACGTGTTTACGTTTCTGTTCTGGAAGAGAATATTGACATTTTTTGAAAACACTTTTTTGATTGAGTATACTGATAGAAGAAGTTAGCGTTAAATGTTATGTATTAAACTACTTCTTAAAGTACTTGTGAAAAATTGCACCAATCTAAGGTGTTTTAACCATAGAAAAATTGACCATCTGTCAAATGTTTAAAAAATGTTCTCAGGCTTGAGTAAGATATCAAATGGTTTATGAAAATCAATACGTTCATTCTGACACGACTTTCAATAGTTTAAGAATATGACAATGATGGGTGGATAAACATCGTAAAGCTAATTTTGATTTTACCGAAAACTTTCATGGATTTCACTTTCAATTCTAAATTAAGTTCGAAAGATAACGTCTTTTGTTTTTGGTACTTGCCTTATATTTACATAATTTATCGCTGTATAACAATAACAATATTCTGCCCAACAGTAGGTTTTACTTCGATCTCCAAAAAAATTTATGATCCTACCAATTTTATTCTGTGTACATGTAATTGCTAAGATTAACATTTAAACATTCAACATATTGTCTCGCTTCGATCATATAGCAAAAAATAAAAAAACGAAATAAAAATAACGACATTTTTTGAACGCTTGTTATTGTTAATGAGACATTAGATTAAATATACTCATCGATCATAACCCAAAATTTTTAAATATGAAGACAAAATGGAATTACTTTATTGATGCAATCAGTTTATAGTTAAATGTTATTGAAACGATAAAATAAGGATGTTTATATAGTATGACAGAGGTCGTGTAATCGGGGAGGCGGTGGTTCACCCCTGTGGGCGGAAACGGAAGCTGTCGGACGTGAATCTAGTCAGCTGTGATATTCGATAAACGGAAATCGAGGGCTAACTTATTTACAAGATGACGACTAACCTGCGCAGGCCACAATTTACAGCGGAAATTATTCTTGCAGTTGTGGAAAATGTAAAAAGCCGTTGGAAAAGGTTTTGCCGAATGACGTTACTATTTTAAAATCAAGCGATCAAAATTCAAGAATTATTGTTAACCTTAATGTGATAAAAATATACAGTTTTAACGTTGATAAAAATTACTCAAAGTCAATAAACTTTTGTATGTTTTATGTAGGCTGTAAGTTTGAGTTTTCATAATCATTATGAAGTCACGCTGATAATGTTTTTAAACATAAAAATATTTATTAATTATAAAAAATAAGTACATGAATTTTAAATTAGATAACCTCGGCCACGCGAATGTTATTACATTTATTAAGTCTTGAGTAATGGTTGGGCCCAATATGTGTTTTGTTTGAGAATTATGGTATTTATTTATTACAGTTTAACCTTAAAAAACAGTACCATAAAAATTAAAATTGTGGTTTATACGTTACCTGTTATAGAAAGTACAAATAAACAAAAAAAAAATACCAGACTATTCCTTAAGCAGCTAAAGATTTAACAAAAACACAACGTAAACCTCAAGAGCGGCTTACTCAGTTTACGGATTAAAACGATTTGTTAGCGTTTTTTACTTTTAATGAGTATGATATCATGTTAGATGTAGTTTATATTATGTATGTTAGATTTGTTATTTAGAGACAAATTCCTAAATAATCCAACTGAATTATACTTCTAACAGAAACCTGAGGCGATTCCAAAGTTATTAGGTTTATAAGGTTATGAGTTCAGTCTGTATGTGAAACCCAAAAGTTTTAAATATATGTTATATCAATGATCTTCTTTATTAAATGTTATTAACTTGAATGTATTTTTTAATTTAAAGTTTTTGAATATAAATATCACTTAAAATTATTTTGATTTTTGAAGAGAGCAATCCAAATTAAGCGGTTTAAAATCAAGTACATATTTAATGATTTCATTTTTTGAGGAAATAAAAGCAATCTGTCCACCGCTGTATTGATGATTTAGGCTTTTTAAAGGTTTTTTTTTGTATTCGAATGGAAAATTTAAATCTTTTTAGTTGTTATCTATACAACGGAGGGTAGGAACAAAGATATGTACGTTTTTGGAGGCGAATGAAAGACGAAGTGGCAAATAATCCAAACGTCAAGTCATTTGTCAAGTGCGTTTGTCTTACATTTTATTTTGGAAGCTGAACGTAACTGAAATTTCATCTGAATAACCCTAAAAAAGACCATCTCTGAATATTTATTAATACTAATTTTAATGCTCCGCTTAATCAACGAATATTCACTACTAATTAATAAGAAATATTATTACCTAATGAATAAAGTAAAATAAAATGTTCCCCTTGATAGTAATTTCTTTTATTTGAATCGGATATTTCCTTGAAATACATTAACACAAGAATGGAGGATTATTTTTCTCCGGTTCAGATTTAATTTATTTGTGATTTGTTCACTAAAACAATTGGTTCAGATTTAATTTATTTGTGATTTATTCACTAAAACAATATGGTGGTTTTTTCATTCTTATCGTATACTTTGTCTGATGTTTTATATATATATTTTTAAAGTTAACTTATGCTGTTTTAAACTATGGCATTTATCAAACATTCTTGCAGATCCTGAGTGAAAAAGTGAAATGTATTCTAAATACCTTACATCTGATCGTCATCAGATGTAAGGTATTTGTCATCAGATGTAAGGTCAGATGACCTATTCCGTCGAATAGGTCATCTGGGTAGGTAGGAAAGAAGTAAAAAGATTTCTACAAAAAGTAGAAGTTTTATAAGTTACGGCCTTGCTAAGGTAATCTCTTTGCAGAATTGTAGAAATAGAGAAGTGACCTTCACATTTGCAATGGTAAAATCTCTTTTGGCAATGCAGATTGAGACAATAAACTGTCCTTTCGTACCAACTTGCACGGATTATTCGCCCAACTTCTTTATGCATTCAAGCAATACAACGACATTGGTTACCCCCGATGCATAAGATAAATTAGACCAGCGCCAGCGTACGCAGCGATTTTCCAAGCAATAGACAACATTTATTTTCTCTTTTCTCTATATGAATAATATATATCAAGAAATTACTTAGAAAATTAGTATGATAGACATATCATATACGGGCTTTTTTCTTTTCACAACATAGTATTTTTAGTCTTAATCTAGTGTAGAGTAAAGCCTTACAAATAGCTTTACATTTCAAACCGACTTAGCAATAAAAGAACCTGATACGCATTCATTGGAAGGTTTTCCATTTCGCACTACAGGATTAATCTTTTGCATATTCCTCACTCTCTATTTACCACTTAGGATATAAACTTCCAGAAAACAAATTGTATACAGAGTGTATAGTATTGTTGTAAAGAATAGTACTTTTATTATTTAAACCAGTGAGACAGTGGAATTGTTGGCAAAATAAATTTTCAGCATTGTAGCAGTTAATGGACACCTTTATTAAACAATTCAAATAGCTTCAGCTACTGCTTCATTACGTGTACTGAATTTCCATGCGCCCAATTAATGTTTCAATTATGTTTTCTAACATAAAAATACATTGGTTTTCCTGAAAAAAATTCCATATTACAATCATTAAGTGATTCAAGTAGAAAGGCGATGTTTAAAGTAAAATAATGCTTTATTTTGCTATAAACCCATACTAAAAATCTAATATTATACTAAACATTACAAAATGTGGATAAATCTTATAGACCTACATATAAAGTAAATACATAGGGTCTGAGTAATTTACGGAAACACCAGGCCTATGTTTTATCTTAAAAAAAATCAGAACGTAATAAACTGAAACTCCTAAGAGCTTTGAGTACATCTAAAACAACTACAAAATTAATGTTTTTTTCAGGTAGACTCAAAGCTAACAAAGATCGGTGAAAACAAATGAATCCGCTTACTTTAATCCCTTTACTGAAGGTCTTGGAGGGAGCTTGCCAAACTGAAATCACCTTTTCTGACAAAGCAGTTTATTACAGTCTTGGGAAAAGAGGAGTTTTTAAAGTTCTAAATCGTTTGAATTATTTGTGTACCAGCTATAACGTTAAAATTACAAATACTTTTATTATTATACATTTTTAATGAAAATAACTGATGAAGCTGTTAACTACTGTGATAAATTTTGCAAATCATCGAGTTAAAATGGGAATTTCGTGGGATAGATCATAAGTTTCCCGGCGATAATCCCATTTTTAGAGAATCTGCTACATTGATGTTTAAGTTTCAAATCGTGTGTCATTTATGTCGCCTTTATTACCACTGAAGCTAAGGCGAATCGGTTTGTTTCTGTGGTGCTTGAAGATAACTGGTTCTTCTATTACAGAAAACTTTATTTATTTTCCTAGGAACTTTTTTCATAAAAAGATTGTTTGATTTTAATTAATTTTAAGTGTACAAATGAAACTTGCAGAAACAATACCACATCAAGGTTTAAGTATTGGTATTCATCATTAAGTATATTCATCACACCATGTGAATTGAAATATTAAAACCCATTTGTTCGTTTACGAGTAGTACTTAATGGGCATAAATGATAAACAAATTTTAAAATTCTAGAAATTCACTTTTGAGGTGTTTGCTACCACCGATAGTCTGAAGAAAAGCTTTCTTTTTGACATTTTTGCAGCAAATATTCCAGTGCATTTGAGCTTACTTGTAAGGTTTTAACTCTCCTGCATAGTGAGCATAATATCAAGAAGGGGTTTACCCAGAAGAGAGGTTCTCCAATGTGATCCCTGTTCTCAGGAAAGGTCATAAGGCCAACTGTGCTCATCACATGCCATTAAATATTGTTCTTGCCTGCAGTCCAAAGGTCTTGGAGTAACTCATACATCGACGTAACTCTTAATATCTCGAAAGTAACAATCTTCTGTGCTGTTAGTAAGGAGCAGCGCTTGCTTACAAAACGATATTATTATAAGCTAAACATAACAATTAAAAAACTTTTTTGTGAATACAGTGAAAAATTTCATTGCATTTTGTAATTAGACTATATGCATATTTGACATTTTTTTCTTCCTAAAAATTGCGACAGCTATCTCTTGACGTTTCTTAATAAGATCAAGAGTATGTTGTAACAATACAATTATTCCTCGTTTTAAATTTGTAAGGATGAAATTTTGTCTTGTTATAATTTTATTGTATGGTTAATACTTTGTCATTCAGCAACAATGATTGACTTTCAAAATATAAATTCTAATTCAGTTTAATCTGATGATTGGTTTTATCAAATACTATCTGTAGTAATCTAGTTGAATCTAATACTAAGAATTTTGATTTATAACATGACATTTTGCCCGCTCTCTTAAATTTGACAATAATTGTACCAGTAACGTTTAAACTTTCATGAGAAAAACAATTGAATCAATTAAAACTTATAATAATCTACAAAGAAACTCTGAGTTATCTGAAAAAAATTAGATATCGGTATCACGAAATTACCGTAATGTCTTCACAACGTGCTTAAGTCGACTATTTAATCTTGTACACAAAACATCCACGTTGTAGACTTGTTACAAGCATAAAGTTACAGTTTGTTGCAAACTAATTTAAAACTTTACTAAAGTTCATAATGAAAAGAGTGAAACGCCTTCATAAAGCAAACGCCTTGTTATTCATGAGGAAGGAAAGGCTATGAAGAGGAACCTGGTCAAGTATGGTTATTATAGGATTTTTCCAAGTTATCATAAGATATTATTTCATTTCAGGAAGCGATAACGGCAGTAAAATCCTAAAATACCCCCACTGCAGCAGACCTGCATACTCAGCGAATTTCAAATGCAAAACTACATATATCAATCAAAACATAGCAAGATTTAACATGTTTTGGTAAGCTCCATAAGAATAACATGGGGAATGAGTATGCAGGTTTGCTGCTACAGGTATATTAAAACTGGGTGGTTTTAATTCAATATTTAGTAGATCTGAACTAGAAGAAGCTATTTACCAATTTTTATCAAGATATGTTGAGAAATAACCGAGATATAGAATTTTACTTATTTCCCACAAGGTTAACATTGGGACGACGTACTGTGTTTACCACTTTCAATATCTCGGTAACCAATGGACACAGAGCAGTGATTCAAAATACTAAATTGTTTTTTTTTTAGCTGAATTCAATGGTGCCCATAAAAATTCAATTAATTTTATTTTTCTATGTAAAAAACTCAAAACCCCATTTTTGGGGGGGTTTATTCCCCTTTACCCAATTGATTACCACTTTACATGTCCGTACCAAATTTCATACAGATCGGACCATTTTTGCGGCCGCTACCGTGTTAACAGACATATATATATATATATTCGAACGAACGGTGTTTTTTGCTTTTGGGGATCCCAAAACGAAAGTTAATACCTTGAATATTATTGGGCTCTTCCCACCTCCAGGTTGACGGCGTTGGTCCAATTACTAAGCGGAGACTGCAATGAGGTCCGATCAGTTCACTTGTCACATTAAAACACAAACACAATATTGACTAAAACACGTAAACATTAAAAAACGCACGCCTAAACGAACCTGACGTTTCGAAAAACCAAAAAAAACGTTTTTCGTTATCAAAGGTCCCCGGAGAAACACTTAACTATTTACATTATTATAATTCGTGGTCGCGATCAATCGAGCCGAGCGCCTAACCATGCCATGACTCAAATAACCATGAGCGCTTAACCATGACTCTCCGGGGACCTTTGATAACGAAAAACGTTTTTTTGGTTTTTCGAAACGTCAGGTTCGTTTAGGCGTGCGTTTTTTTAATGTTTACGTGTTTTAGTCAATATTGTGTTTATGTTTTAATGTGACAAGTGGACTGATCGGACCTCATTGCAGTCTCCGCTTAGTAATTGGACCAACGCCGTCAACCTGGAGGTGGGAAGAGCCCAATAATATTCAAGGTATTAAATTAACAAAACCCCACCTAAGAGATGTCTTTCAAAGAACGTAAAACGAAAGTTATCATGGTCTGGGTCTAAGGTCTTACCATGAGTACTACGGTAACAGCTTCTTCCCTATCGGGGAAATTCCCCCTATCACGGCCGCTATCGTGCTAACAGACACATTGAGATATATATATATAAATTCGAACGAATAGTGTTTTTTGCTTCTGGGGGCCCCAAAACGAAAAGTTATAGTGGTCCCGAGCTTAGGACCACGGTAATAGCTTCTTCCCTATAGGAAAAATTCGCTAAAAGTAAAAAATATCATAATTGTTTCCGAAATTATGTTCTATTGTGCTTGAAATATCCAACAGGTTTCTCAGTTGTGCTATTCCTATTGCAAGATTATTATTTCGATTTCATATAATCTTTTAAGTTTATAAAATTAGAATTTGATGAAAATTTCCTCTAACAGGTTGCAGGTGATAACACTGTTTCTAAAGAAAAAATGGATAGTCCAAGCTGAAAAATATTTGAAGATAGTCCGTATGTTACAAAAATTAGTACATTCTTATAGAGAATTTAGGTATTAAGTAAATTTAAAATATCTTTATCATTCCCTCTTTTACATCCCTAGTTTTGAGATTTAAAAAAAATCACTTTTTTTAGCATATTTTAGCCCGATAAAAGCAAAAATATACCATATCAGGAATCAATAGCTTTAGCGTGAAATCACACTCCTGGCGCAGTCTTTAGTTACGAGTGCCGAACTAATTTTGCGAGTGCTCAATTTCTGGCTTCAAAAAATCTGTAAGCATGAGCAGTCTACTGTTAGTTATAAAGTCAACGGTGATTAACAAAAAAGGTAACGGCGATAAGCCGCCCCAGGCCGGCGGGCCGCCGGCCGGCGGTACGGCGGTAAGGTTAACGGTGATTTATTTATGTACATATATAAATTTTAAATATGTTAGAGCCCGATTTCCGTTTATCGAAAATCCCAGTTAACAACAGTAGTAACATCCGTTTCCGTTTGTCGCCTTCCGTTTTCACCGTTCTGATTCACGGCTTCCTGGATCGCACCAGGCCACAGCTGCTGAAACACTAAAAAAACTGTTATATGTTGTTTTCATATTATTTTGATACAATAGAAAAAACCCATTGAAATGACATGGAAATTAATGACATACGAAATTTTAACAGTTTCATGTTTTAGCTGTAGACAACTCAGGTACCTTACAGGGTACCTACAAGGTTTGTCATTCGATCCCTTAGCAAAATCGCAGCACTTCGATATTATTTGAGGTTTTTACCCAAATAACAATTTCCAATCTACTGCACTGCGTTAGGCCAATATATATTTTTAATAGACATCGAATGTAGATACTTAGCTGATGCCAATATCATAGTTACAAAAAACCTAACCTGGTAAAGACAAAATTTACGAAGACATTTAGGAACATGTTTTTTTTAACTCTACAGACCAGTAGTCAACAATTCTTGAACCTAATTGTTTTATTGGAGTAGGCCTACATACTAAAGTTATTTTAATCAAGAAGAGTTTAACATCCTTTTAAGGACTTTATCAACAAGATCTCTTTTAATTGAGTTTTGCTATGCAATTCAATCTTCGGTTGTAAATATATCATTAATGTAGTTGTACCTACTTGCGAACTGAAAAATTATCAAGTCTACGATTGAAAGTTGTATTTTTTCTTTACTGTTTTCCATGCTAAACAAACAACGGAAGTTGAATGAATGCCTGAAGACACTTTGACTTGACAAGAGTTTTGGCTAAGAGCCTGAAACAGTTCTGCTCTCAACTGTTCGACTTAGAATAAAAGGCAAGAAATAGATTGAAAAAGTTTTAAGAAGCCGTGGGAATCGTCCAAGTAATCACGGTATTCTCCTTTGTGAAATTTGTATAAACATCTTCAAACCTGTATTATATTGAAGTTATTGGACTATTTAAAGTGATTATTTCAAACATACTTAAAACATTTGTGTAATGAAGTATTTAATAACTACTTAATTAGTTCATTTTCACCTCTTGAATTGATGCAATTAATTAAAAAAGGTTACATACCTTAAACTGTCTTCAATTCACTTGTTAAATCTTACAGATTTACTCGAGTTTCGGCATAACTATGCCATTTTCAAAATCGTCTATATAGAACATAAATTGGTCGTCAATAATTTAATTTAAAACAGTTAAAATACATACATTTAGGTTACACAACACACACGGACACACGCGACACATTACCGGCCGGTACGATACGAGCTCCAGACTCATATCGTATCGTCTGGAGCTGGTCTCGTATCGTACCGGCCGGTAATGTGTCGCGTGTGTCCGTGTGTGTTGTGTAACCTAAATGTATGTATTTTAACTGTTTTAAATTAAATTATTGACGACCAATTTATGTTCTATATAGAAGATTTTGAAAATGGCATAGTTATGCCGAAACTCGAGTAAATCTGTAAGATTTAACAAGTGAATTGAAGACAGTTTAAAGTATGTAACCTTTTTTAATTAATTACTTAATTAAATTGTAAAACTGTTTTGCTGCGGAGAATAAATAAATAGGTACCTTATCTAATCCTTTTAAAAATATGTAATGAAATTAAGTGAATACGTTACTTTTAAATAGTTTATTGAGTTCATATGGTAACCTTAGTTTATGGGTCACGGGTTGTTGTTGGGTTTTAATTCCAAAAAGGCAAAGTCAACCTTTCAGGTTATATCAGGTTTTCAGGGTTATATCCCTAAAACGTTGACTGAGGATGATAAACAGAAGTTATTTTTTTAACTGTGCACATAAAAAGTACATTTTTACTTATCTAACTATTTCTTAAAGCGACTTTTGGAAGTCTTAAATAGACCTAAATAGCAAATAGTGTAAAATACATTGGAAAAAGATTCATTCTAGATATGATAGAAAAAAAAAGGTAAATCAAATATTAATCATGGAGATATTCTACATATACATAAAACCGCAGAGACAGTGCGGTGTAAGCTACAAATACCTTATATCTCGAGAATATAATAAATTATAATGGCCTAATCATCCAAGAAGGCATTTCAGGATTTCCTAGTTTCTATCACATATTTTGGAGCCTTTGGATAAACAAGCTAAAAGACGTATCACTGCTTTTTGAATTTCTAATAAATGGGAAGGGGAATACTAAAAAGAAGGAGTAATCTTTAATCACATAAAATACTGTATGTGTTTCCAAAAGGGACGGGTGTTTCCACAAAATATCGCTTTTAGATTAATGAATCATTACAGATGAAAGATGAAAAACCGTAATTTTAAAACAACAAGAATAACAGGATAAAACTCGAAAAACGTTTTTCTTTTTTATTACAAGAGGCACAGTTGTATGGAAAGGTATTACACTGTTACTGCCATAGAAGCTACAATAACGAGATAACATAAAATACCTCGCGCTCCGAAACAAGTCTATACGGGGGCAGATTTACTACATTGAACTTTCTCTTTTAAAGCACCTCAGTGTTCAAAACATTTCAGGTCTACGTTATAAATGCATATGTTTCATGAAGACCCTAAACTGAGAATTGAAGGTGGCTAACTGATTTTTAAGATACTTTTATTATAAATGGAAAAATATATTTCACGTCTCAAAATATGCAGTTTGCATAAAACCCCTCAAAAGCCTTTGTATAATAAACTCTCTTTTGATTTTTTCATTGATTTTTAATTATACTAATTTTGAAGTAAAATAATCATAAAGTAGTGAGTGAAATTCTTTTTACATTTTGTTGAGGGTAAACGTTGTTTTAAAGATGCATGGTTTATAATAAAGGAAATAAAAAGGGTTATTCTGTTTTACAAAGCTGTTAAGTAATTCATTGTAAAGGTAAAAGACAAAAAAAACAAAGTTCTGAGAAATACTTTTTAGGGCTGTACGTGTGGGGAATCTTTTTTCTTTGTAAAACTTGAAGTAGGTATTTCATCACGACATTCTCGAGCGAAAATATCTGGGTGGAATTCATGAAGAATATCGAAAAATAAGGCCACAAATAAGATAACGCTTTATTTTTTACTTTAAAAAACTTAACTAAAGTCGTTTTTGAACAAATCCAGCAGAGAATAATTACAAACAACATTTCAATCCTATTAATTTAAATTAGTAATTCATGTAATTTATACCTCCTTAAACGGCTTAAACAATTTTAATGAATTTTGCACCTGGATGAAGTTTTAATTTTTTATTCCACATCCGAACTTAGTTTGCTTTAGAAATGCAAGTATTTTTTAGAAAACTTATATTTGAATTCTAACACAGGGTCATGATGGTTACGGAAAACAACGAAAATTTAGATAAAATAATGTTCCAGCTGTTCATAAACAAGCAACTTACTACTAATTTAGCAAGTTGCAAGTAAGGTGGAAACTGACTTTTTATAATTATCGAGTTACTACACCTCACAATGCCCAAGAAACCTGCAAAGAAAACATTGAACTTTATTTTTAAGAGGATAAGGTTTATTCTAAGAGATCATTGAAGAAAATCCTTCAACCCAAGATCCTCAAACTTTGCCAAGTGAAATTAAACTTATTCCACTTCAGTATGTACTGCAAAATTAATATTTAGAATAGTTATCTTCTGTTATTTTTGAATAAAGAAGGAATAATTTGAATTTTCTGCAAGATCGTAAGCAGTTAAACGCAACACAACAGATAATGACTGATAGATTCGAGCGATGTGTAGTTAATTTTTGGCCCTTAAAACAAGCGATTAGAATGATAAGGAGAACAAAGACCGAATAAATTGAATAACTGGAAAAAAGGGAAACAGAAATAAATCAAACCACATTCACGAACAAAGTTTTATCAAAATCGTCAGAGCCGTTTTTGAGATAGGATTTACATGAATTGTTCATTTATTTGAAGTAATAGGATTTAGATACAACTTGGGATAAAGGTAATGAAATATACACATACAATATAACGTTTCTGTGTGTTCATTTATTTTTATTTTAAATTATAGCTACCCTATATTAAAAACTGCAAAATCTTAAAATTAAAGTTATTTAAAATGGCTCTGATAATTTAGTTCAAAATTGGAAGTTGAAAAATCTCTGGGCATCGTGTCAGTACTGACTGTAAAAAGTAGTGTCAACCAAAAAGTTCTGATAATGAACTTAAAACTGTTTAGGGTTACTGCGTAACAAACCTATTACAAAACATATTTTTTTATTCCTGTTCTTTTTCTATTAATACAAAATGCAATTTTGTTAAAACAAAACGTTTAAATGCAACAGTTTTCGGTAAAGTTAAGCCTACATATTTTAAACAATATGATTGAAAAATTTATTTCAATTACCTAGAAAGGAGTTTTTCTCCATTGATCCGTTGATGTGGTTAGACAATTTTTGTAAATGTATATTTTTTAAATGTATTTAAAATATGCTTAGTAATGTGAAGGTAAAGAATACTTTTTCTTTAAATAAACCATTAAATGAAGGTTATCTCATGCTGCTGACATCTTAATAACTAAAGGCACTTCACTTCCTTTATGAACTTCACATAAGAGCTCTGAGTAATACATTATGGAAATTCCTCAACATTTAGATTGCAGTCTGTTCTGATGATACAAGACCAAATCCTATCTCAGTTTGAGGCTGAATTTTAAAATAATAGTTGTAAGATAGTAAAAAAAGGAAAGGAATAACATTATTGTTGTAGTTAATTGTTCATGTTCACTTGGATCCGTTATACAATTTACGGTATTTTGTGTTGATTAAGAAATAGAAAAATTAAATTTTCTGAGAAGAAAAATTGGTTTTTATAACAATTATCAATTATCAACATTGGGCACAACCAATAGTTTTTGTGATGTATTAACTTAACAAGCCATGTATGTATATGAGCGACATGTACTACCGCTTTTTATCGAGTTTAATTTTTGTATCTTTATTAGTAATACAAAACCAAAATTAATTGCATATTGAACAAATAAATCCAGTAATTACAATATGTCTAATAAAAAAATGTAGTTATGTCTTACATCTCGTTAAAAATATAATATTTTTTTAAAATTAAGTGACTTCCAGCGTAAAAGAATGGATTGACTGACTAAGAATATTTAGACTGCTTTCGTATTTCATCATTTGATATTTGAAGTTTACGGAATATCTTTTGGACATTAGTAATGTATTGTCATATCTCGCTGGAAGAAGAAAAATGTTGCCAAGCCAGTTTTACCAGTGAAACAATCCGTAAGACAAACGCAGTTGACAAATAACGGCATTGGGATGATTTGTAGCTTAGGCCCCTCATTCGTAAGAGTAGCAAGCAGCTATCATCACGTCCTTAGGAATTGAAAAAGTGTATATAATTTTAATTGAAACAAATATATTTAATTTGAAGTTGCTGTACGAACTAGTTTGTTATACTTAGGGTAGAACAAACTAGGTGGTATAACAACTTTAAAATGAAACTCTCGGTTAGTGACTTAGACAGTGGAAGATTTCCTGTTCTCCTCAAATATTATGCGGATGTTAAATGCAATTATAAAGTTGAAGGAAGTAATCGACTTAGAACCAAGGGTAAAATAATAATTTCAAATATTCCCTTTACATTTTTAAGCAATTCTGGAATATCCAAATATATTTTAGAAAGTAAGTGTGAGGAAACATGGTTTGCCTCACCATTTAAATAATGATGCCAACGTTCTATGTTTGTTCCTCATTAATATTTCAAAAATAAGGTTTCAAATACAACAAGAATGCCTGATAAAACTTTAACGTTTAAGGTTTATGAAAGAGTTAACACCAAATTACGTATTTCTTTTCAATGCAAAAGGCACAGTTGTTGTTTGGGAAGGTATTACACGGTTGCTGCCATAGAAGCTACAATAACGAGATAACATAAAATACCTTTCGCTCCCAAACAAGTCTATAAGAGAGCAAATTTACTACGTCATACTTTATCTTTTGAAACGCAAAAGTTTCCAAAAAATATGAGGCTTTTATTATAACTGTAAACTAAACGTAAAAAAGCTCAAGCTGCCAACTCAAATCTGTCTTTCAGGGATTCTTCCATAAACTGTAAATATACATCATCATTAAAAACACTTAGTAGTAACACTTGAGAGTAATTCTTCTAACATAAGCTGATAATAATGTCCTTAGATTTGTATTAATTAAAAAAATTTGATTAAATAACAATCATGTTAAAGTAGTAATTAAAATGTGAATCCTTTTGTTAATGTAAATTTATTTGTAACTTTTGTAATACAGATTTATTATTTTATACCAAGCAAACAATGTAACCTTCATAAAGTAGGATAATTCTTTGAAAAAATCTGTTTAAAGAATTAATGCTTAAACTTGAAAGTACCAGGAATCCCTTTACTTTGATTGCACCTCTTGCAGTTGGTATTTCATAACTACATTCTTGAGCGAAAATCTCTTGGTGGAACTTAGTGACACGAATACCAAGGAATAAACTCATAAAATATGAACCAACTAAAGTTCTAACTTCTAGCAGGTGAACTAATTGAGCCCAGCAAATAAAAATGTCGTATTGCTTTTTTGGGCGTTAAACTATTTTCGTTTAAATTGATTTGAATAGAAAAAGGTGTTTACACTCTAATATAGAAATTAAGATATTAATGAAAACGGTTTGATGAACCATCTAAAGATTATTTTGTATAAAATTAATGAAAAGTAATAAAATGAGTAAAACTAACAAGGTATAAGAGCTATTTAAATCACTTTCGTCGTGGATAAATCTCATGTCGAAGGAGAAAAATAACTTACTATTCCCTAAGGACCTTGAAAATAAAATGTTTTAAAATCCGACACTAAAATCGTGGATTCTTTCAACAACTGAAGGCGAGGCTAAGTATTTCAAATTTTCTTCACGCAAATAGTATAATGAACGAATTAGGTGTAGTTTCCAAACACAAAACGACTGGTCAACCTATCTCATTAATTAAATTAATAATAAAGCGATTGGACATATGTATGGGTGATCTTAGGAGATAAACGAACATGGTCGCCAAATAGAGGTGCATGATGTACGTATCACGTAAGTACAGAGAAGCAAGAGATAAGTCCAATCGTGCTATAGATAATGGTAGACTAATCCATGCAGATTGAGCTTCTTGTGGTGAAGTGGTCGATTGAGTGGAGAGAGACCATTGGTTAACTGTCCGATGTTCCTCTGGTCTTCTGGTCCTTTGGTCTGGAGCGGTCGTACCCAGGGCTTGATCCGCTTAAGCTTTGGATCGAAGCTTTAGGTTAAGTCCTATCGATTGTTTGTCCCTCAGCTACAGCCTAGATTACTGATCTTTAAGTAATATTTGGATTCATTCCTAAACTTAAAATATCTTGCACCACAACCCCTTAAGCTGCTAAATATTCCATGTAAACTTTAAAGTAGTGCTCAAGAATCAAGTCAACATTTAATGCAGACCTGGAATCTCTAAGAAGTAAGAAGACTAACTGTTTCAAACAAATAAATTTGGTGTTATTTGTTTGCTAGTAACAGCTGCTCTTGCTGCTTTTTTGTGAGTAATTAGCTGTATACAAAAACGTATTTATCTTAAAAATAATTTGAAGCTACATGACGTTTACTTCCTATTTTTGAAGGCTTACATGATCTTTTTTGTAGTAAAAAATATTAAAGTCATAAAAAGTGCAAAGGATAAAATTGGTTTCTAAAATGCATTGAAAACAATTCACTTTACATTGTAATAGGAAATAAAATCTTTTTCTAGAAAATCAAATTCTTTACTGTCAAAATAGCATAGACATAGCGAAGTAAATTACAAGTTTAAAAAATCAACTGTACAATGTGTCATAGACATAGTCAAAATAATAGGTAATAAAATCTAAAGCCTACAGGATATTTAGAAGGCAGAAAATAACTACATACATAGCTAGTTTAAAAAATATGTTTTTTATTACTAAGAGCCAAAAAACTCATCATTTTTTATTTGACAAAATTGAAACTGTATTAAAACTGAAAAACTGAAAACTAAGGTTATTGCAGCTTAAAAGCAATAAAACAGGAAATTGTTGATGGGTAAAATTATAAGGTACAATATCAGCCAGTCTTTCAGTTTATTTTTAAAACTATTTCCACTGAGAGATTTAATATTATGTGGCAGTAGATTGTAAAATTTGGTTCCCTTACATGTGGACTGTTATTGGCTGTACATTGTAAACGTCTAGAAATCATACGAAATACTTGCCACTAGAGCTCAACTTTTGTCATTTCTTAACAAATTTTCCAACTTGTTCACAACAGAATGATTTACATATAATTTCAGTCAGCACCAAACATATCCGATGATCAGGTATAAAGTTGGCAGCATTTCTTGGCTGCAACGAAGGCAGAGGAGGCTTGAGAGAAGTAAAGTAGTTGGCACCTCCTCGCCCGCTATCACTTAAGTAGACGTTTAACTATACCCGGATTTATTAGAAATTCATCATGAAAATTTATTAAGAAAATTATTTCAATGTTAACTTTTTACATACACGTATGTTATGGAGACAAAAAAGTAACATTGTACCACTAGACGCAAAAACCTTTTTTACAAAAGTTGAGGAAAAACTGATTGATACACTTTTTAAACGTGCGATGAGCTAGATTGTTCGCAATTCTGCAAATGTGCAGTATTTAGTATTACAGTATTTAAAACTTCAACATGAACTTTCAATAGTTTTAATTATTGTACTATATTATCCTCGGTGGATTTGTTTGATCTAAAGCCAGGTATCCCCTTTTTTAAGTTTAAAAGCGTTTATGTGTAGTACTGTAAAATAGTAATGGACGGTTTAACTAAAGGTTTTATAGTAAAAAGGATAATCACTAAATTAATAAATTACAAATATAGATTTGGTCTCTTTCATAACTGAACCTTAACCCACACTTTACAATACTAATGCTTTCTTTAGAGGAAGCCAACGTCACATTCTAGAGTTAAAAGGTGATGACAAACTAAAATGGTATATTTAAGTATAACCTTTATAAAGTTGACATCAGTATACAGCACTTCTTACGTGGTGTAAAGAAAGCACCGAGAGATATTTTATGTCGGGTCGTTATTACCTCCGAAGCAAAAGCTAACGAGATTTCCTCAGATGCTTATAATAAACTACATTTTCTTTTATGAAATAACCTGCCCCAGGCTGTTCTACCGTATTTATCGTACAGTATTTTCAGTTGTTTTTTAACTGTTTACTGTTTGTTAACTTGCTGTTTTGGATTTCCAAGGTCAATCAACGGGATTTATTGTTTGTTACTAAATATGTCTGCTTTCATTAAAGTTCCTTAAACCTGAACCGCATTTAAACATTAAAATAACAACGTTTTAGCTTTCAAGGTAATAAGCTCGAGGTCAGACCCAATACTAGGCCTAATCTACCTATACCAATTAAAAAAAGAGGTCAATTCTTTTTAGCGAATTTCCTTTAAGAAAGAATCTATTACCGTAGGTCTCTTGGTTAGACCTAAGGCCAAGACCATGTTAACTTGTCATTTTGGGGCCCCCAGAAGCAAAAAACTCCATTCCTTAAAATTTTTATATAGAACTGTTAACACAATATCGGCCGTAAATATCGTCCGGTCTTAATGAAATTTGGTACAGACATGTAAAGTGGTAATCACTTGGACATGTTCGTAAACCAGCATGATAGGACCAGCGGAAGGAAGGGTAAAGGGGGATAAAATGCGTTTTTTGAGTTTTTACATAGAAAAATTAAATTTATCAAATTTTCGCTGGCACCATTTAATTCAGCAAAAATAATTTAGTATTTTGAATCACTACTCGTTGTCCATTGAATACCAAGATATTGAAATTGGCCAACACAGTACGTTGTCCCAATGTTAACCTTATGGGAAATAAGTATAATTCTAAATCTTACTTATTTTTTAACATAATATTTTGTTAAACCTTGGATTGGGTTAAGCAGGAGAGATTTAATGTTTAATAGCCTAAAATCTCCGATACTTCCATTTTCGTGGCAGCAAGCCATACTCATTTCCCATGTTATTCTTATGGGGCTTACAAAAAAAGTCAAATCTTGCTATGTTGGTTTGAACTATGTTCTTTTGCATTTGAAATTCGCTGAGTGCGTAGGTCTGCTGCAACGGGGGTATTTGATTATAAATCAGCAATAGGTTCTCGTACGAGTTAGTATGGACCAAGATGAACAGAAAAAAGAATTTTTCTATCTAATTTATTTTGGGTATCGAAAACAGTTTTTTTAATGATTGTTTATAAATTTTAGATTTTTATGCAGTAAATAGTTTAACTTATTAATCAAACATTAGTAGAAAAATATTTCAGTAGGTCCTAGCCGGAAGCGTAAAGTCAATGCTAGATTCAGTTTTGTTATCTTACTATTCTGATAAGTTATCTTGGTTCAATGTTCAATCCGGAAGCTGTATAGTAGTCATGTGCGGTCTTCACCTATTCGCTTAACTTCCCCTGTAGTACAATGTTGCCAACGGATAAGAAGGAATTTCCAGTATTACGGAATCAACTTTCAACAAATACATAAAATAAGTTTTGTGCCAAGGATTCATTATACTTATATTCGCTTACTATGTCATATTTAAAAAGAGTAAGTTGAACTAAACATTTACTTCGAATATAACACCAACCTAGTAAATTTCGAATATTGATTTAACTTATTTGTAAGCTTTAGTACTAGAAAAATACGAACATCCAAGTGAGTTTTTTAAAATGAGACAAAGATTATTTGAATGTTATTGGATATATAGCCTGGTAGTTACACTTTAGTCCTCGATTACATTTCCTATGATTTAAACACGCGAGGAGGGTAGATATCCGAAAACGTTAGTGGATTCAATTTAAATTTTAATTAAGTCATGCTATAAGGTACAAACAGACAACTTTTATATGTGCATTATACATGCCTCCTATATCTACCTGCTCTACAATCGATTCATAATTGATCCCAGATATAAAAGAATGTTTGTGAGTAAAAAGTTAAGTGCGACAAAATGCTACTAGTGCACAAAAGCACGTTTTGTTTTCAAAGGTGGACTGGCAGTCGCACCAGCCGATCTACCCCCGAGCGCTGTGGAGGCCGGAGCGGCCGAGACTGCTCAAGTACATAGACCAGCCCGCCACCGCGGTCTTCTTCACATACACCCGGACCTCGCCTTGCACCTCGCTGGACGGCTGCTGCCACACCATCCACGAGCTGCAGCAGAAGCACATGTACCAGTTCGACACCGCCGTGCCCGACATTAAATACAAGTAGGTTCATTTTAAATGATATGTCAGTTTATAGTTTACACGTCATCGATTGGACATAATTTTGAATGTGAGATTATTCTTTAAGATGCAGTCGAGATGAAATTGAACTTTATATGTGTGTAAAAGTGTTGAGGTAATCATGTAATACGTAACTTCATTGCATTGCATAGCCCCTCTAAATCTGATCCAATCAACACCAATCTAAACTGAATACTGTGTAATCAAAATTATAAGTAATGAAAATACTTAAGAATACCTAAAACAGTTATCTCAAACATTTCCAATCTTTGTTTTTATTTGTAAGCAAATTCTTGATTTTTAGCTGATTTATATTGAGCTGAAGGAGTAAAGTTTAACTCGTTTAGCAATAACAAATGGAAAAACGGTAAACAACTTGCGTATTAAAAAACATAATAATAATTTTATGATTTAACTGATTTAATGGGTAAATGTGGTAGACAGTCTACTCTTTTTATACAGTATTGGTATGTTTGCAGTCAAAAACGTTAAGTTACTTTCAATCACACCAATTGACAAACAACTGATTTATGACTTTAGTTCAAAATTTATACAGTGTGTAAAAAAAGTCCCGGAACGGCTAAATATTTTTTGAACAGAATTGGTTTAAGAAATAAAACTTTACACATTCACTCCTATGTAAAAAATCTACTTTCTGAGGTACTTACCGACTCTTAGCCCCCGGTGGGGGACGGCCCACAAGGAGTCGGCACAAAATCTTAAATGTAAGTATAGGTCGATATGCACATCATTTTAAAGGGCTAATCAAGTAGAGTTCAATGCCGCAAACCGCACTTCAAAAGGTCAATTCGTTACAAAATGGCGGCTGATCAAAAATCTAAAGGAAATACACAGTGTTCGCTCAAAGATTGCTTAAAAATTGTTTACAGACTTTTTCTGAAAGATCTAAACTCCAGAATAGTATGTCAGACCTAAAATCCTATATTTTAGGGTGCCGTAGAGGATATTACCTCCAAGGGGGGATGGGATGGCCCACAAGGAGTCGGTATAAAATCTTCAATGTAAGCATAGGTCGATATGCACATCATTTGAAAGAGCTAAACAAGTAGAGATCAATGTCGCAAACCGCACTTCAAAAGGTCCATTTCTTACAAAATGGCGGCTGATTCAAGTTTACAACAAAATTTCATAGGTTTAGGTTTGTTGGGGGAGGGGGATGGAATAAAAATTTTAATACATTAAATTGCGTAACAAACAAGCCTACGTTTCCGTTGAAAACTTAAATCACCCGCTATTTTTTAACCAATAAGCCTTTTGAAATGCGGTTTGCTGCATTGAATTTTATTTGATTAAACCTTTAAAATGATGTGCATATGGACCCATGCTTACATTTAAGATTTTGCACGGACTCTTCGTGGGCCGTCCCCCATTGGAGCTAACATCCTATTCGGCACCCTAAAAAATAGGCTTTTAGGCCTGACATTTAATCCCGAGTTTTGATTCTCCAGACATAAGCTGTGAACAATTTTTTTTACGATATTTAAGCGAAAACTATGTCATTCTATTAGATTTTCGACCAGCCGCCATTTTGTAAAGAATGGACCTTTTGAAGTGCGGTTTGCGGCATTGAACTCTACTTGATTAGCCCTTTAAAATGATGTGCATATCGATCTATCCTTACATTTAAGATTTTGTACCGACTCCTTGTGGGCCGTCCCCCACCGGGGCCCAAGAGTCAGTAAACACCTCAGAAAGTAGTTTTTTTTACATAGGAGTGAATGTGCAAAGTTTGATTCCTCAAACCAATTCGGTTCAAAAAATATTAAGCCGTTCCGGGACTTTTTTTACACACTGTGGAGGGGGGATAAAGAGAGTCTCAAAGTGGCCCATATCAATATGAGGTCTTTGAACACAGCCTTTGATGAACTGTGCTCCATTGTGAACGATTTTAATTTTGAGATTCTCGGGGTGACTGAAACATGGCTGCAACCTAGCACACCATCTATTAACTTTGTCATACCGGGCTACACGATGCTTCGAAGTGACCGTATCGCTGACGGTCGAGACCTGGGTGGTGGTGTGGCTTTGTATGTCAAGGAACACATTCCTGTACAGCAATACCACTTACCTGAGGTTGTTGGTACTGGTATTGAACATCTGTGTGCTGTTCTGAAACTTAACGGGAGTAGGGTTGGAGTATGTGTGGTGTACAGGCCGTCCTACGTGAGGTACACTCGCCTTTCGCCTTTGTTTCATTCCCTGTTTGTTGACCTTGCAGTTGAAGTAAAATCAGTCATCTATCTGGGTGATACGAATATTGACATGCTGTCACAGACCTGTTATGAAACTAAATATTTACAACGACTCATAAGAGAATCAAATGCTGTACAATTGATAAATCAGCCAACAAGGGTGTCAGAAACTTCTGCTAAATTGATAGATCACATAATAGTTGATAAGGCAGTCGAGATTGAAAGAATTGGAGTTATTGACACCCCAGACATTTTAGATCACAGAGGAGTGAAGATGACTGATCACAAACTAGTATATTGTTGCATTGCTTCAACAAAAGAAAACATGGGGCCGAAGTTAATAACTTATAGAGATTTTTCAAAATTCAGTCCAGATGCTGCTCTTAGACAGATAGCCCTTGTCAACTGGAATGAAGTGTATGAGTTGGAAAATATAGATGATATAGAGAAATATATCACCAAGCAAATTACAAATACTTTTAATGATCTAGCACCAGTTGTTTGTAAGAAAGTGACTAGAAAGAAGGCCCTATGGAGAAATGATGAAATAAAACATTTATCGAAACAAAAAAATAAACTTCGCAAAAGGTATTGGAAAACCAGAAAAGAATCAGACTGGGATGCTTATAAGAATTCCAGAAATAACTTGAATTATATGGTGCGAGCAGCTAAAAAAAGGTTCTTTACAGAAAAGCTAACCTCATCTGGAACTCCAACTGAATTTTGGGACTGTTTGAAAAAGTGTGAAATAATTGATAATAAGAAGAATAATAGGTTCTCCCCTGAGTTAAAATCAGATGAGATAAATGAATACTTCGTAAATATGGGATCTGGAAGTACAGTATGTAGTGGCATGGTAAGGATTCTTCAGAATGACAGGAAACATGGGGTCGTAGATAGGTTTGGTCTAAAGATTGCTACTGAAAATGCTGTAAAGGCTGCAATGAATGATATTAAGACTAATGCAGTAGGTATTGATGAAATATCAATTCAAATGTTAAGATCAGTAAGTCCGTATGCAATAGGAGCTATAACGCACTTGATCAATAAAAGCCTAAGCTGCGGCATATTTCCCGAAAGCTGGAAAACAAGTATTGTTGTACCACTGCCAAAAGTTACTGCACCAACAAAAGTCGAGCAGCTAAGACCAATATCTTTATTACCTGCCATGTCAAAGATCATTGAAAAAATTGTTACTGAGCAGATAACAACATTTATGAACGAAGAAAATATCCTACCAAAATTACAGTCGGGATTCAGAAGGAATCACAGTACTTGTACAGCACTCACTAACTTGTTTAGTGACTTGTTTGAAGCCAAAGATAGAAGTTTATACAGTACAATTGTGTTACTTGATTACTCACAAGCATTTGACTCTATCGATCATGAACTGTTATTGGCTAAGATGATGAACAATGGTTTCGATGATGGAGCTATTCGTTGGTTTAGGTCCTATTTGGAATCCCGACTACAGGTTACCAGGGTTGGGAGTGAAACATCTAGGCCTCTTTTCAAATTGCGGGGTGTTCCTCAGGGTAGTTGTTTAGGCCCTGTGTTGTTCAATTTGTTCACATCTGATTTGCCCAGGTGTATAAGTCATTGTTCAGCACATCTGTATGCTGATGTGCCACTTATCATATAGTGCAATTGGCTGTAAGTGCCAATTGCACTTATCATATAGACCTGACCAGACCATCACGGCAATTGATTTAATCAATGCCGATCTGCAAAGTATTGCTGAATGGTCAAACAGGAATGGTCTCAAACTCAATGTTGATAAGTGCATAGTCTTCCATACAGCACCACAAATTCTGTTACAAAATCTGAGCGAATCTGGCATTACAGTCACGCTTGGTGGCAATGAGTTGGCAGTTTGTGACTCCGTCAAAACTCTCGGAGTTACACTTGACAAGGAACTGTCTTTCTCAGCTCATGTCACCCTCACTACACAGCGTGCTGTTGGTAGACTGAGAGGTCTAAGCCGATTCAGAACTGTACTGCCAGAATGTGCCAAGTCGCAGCTCGTACGATCTTTGGTCCTCCCAGTTTTCAGCTATTGTTTCCCTGCATATGGGAACAGCATCTCCAAGGAGGACATGGCAAGAATCCAAAGAGTTCAGAACTCTGCAATCAGGTTTATTTACAACCTGAGATTCTTTGATCACGTGTCATCCTTTCGAGAGGATGCTAAAATGATTCCTATGGCCGATTTATGCAGGGAACTGACCTGCTGCATGGTTCACAAAGTGCTCATGCTGGGTGAGCCTCGGTACCTCTGCGAGAGGCTCCAATACCGAGATCAGGTCTCTAGCCGGAGAACCCGCTCCGACAAATCACTCCACTTCCCTAAGGTGAGGTTGGAGGTTGGAAGGCGTGGGTTTTCTTACTTCGGCCCGCAGTTGTACAACGGCCTCCCCAAAGAAATAAAAAACTGTATCTCACTCAACTCTTTCAGGGCTGCTATAAAAAAGTATAGAAAACTGTAAATATTGTACATACATAATTAAGTTAGGTTAGTTAGGTTAAGATGACTTGAGTCGGTTTGCAAAACATCTTTGATGAAACACGCTTGTAAATAAAGGCCTTTTTATTTATTTATTTATTTATTGTATAGTTAGAATGTTTTTGACACAAACTCTATTCCTGTTGTATAGGCACCTGCCCACGTTTGTGTTCACTACCACTATATTTTCTTTTTACATACTTTTTACTTGAAATGGCAACCTAACCAGGTAGGTGATTTTGAGCCAAATATGAATTTGAGATGATTGTGGTCATGTGAAATGTTGTAGTCATGTTACTGATTAAAGCCGACATGTTCCTTGTCAGGACTATTAATTATTGGCTAATTTATAGTGATTAGTGCTGTACACTAACCGTCAGTGCAGCACTTTCGCAGTTTCCTGATCGGCAGCGACGGGCGGGCGTACACGGGGCGAGGCTGGAGGATCAGACCCACTCTCCCGATCAAGTGGAGCCTCTTCTCCAAGTGTGGCTACTACATCGCCTTCATCGGCTCGTTCGATAGTGAGTACTTCTATAGCATTTATAGTTGCCTATTCGATACGTCATTTGATACAACCAGTACAGATTTAGCTAGAGGATATAGTCGACCAAGTGGAGTCTCTCCTCCAATGTGGCTACTACATCGCCTTCATCGGCTCTTTCGATAGTGAGTACTTCTATAGCATTTATAGTTGTCTATTCGATACGTCATTTGATAAAACCAGTTTAGATGTAGCCAGATGATGTGACCAATATGTGTTTCCTAAGTGACGTAATTAAAAGTATCGTGCGTTACACAGCCGGTAAGTTGTACCGTATTCACATGAAAAATGTCATGCTCTCCTCTGGCTCGCGCGGGAGCTACCATGCTCGTCCGGTAAAACAGTAATTTCCTAGTAACACCTGATAGTTTCCTGGCCTAGTAACATAATATTCTATTGCGGGTTATTGCAGCCCAAAAAAGGGTATTTCCTGATCGTTTCTAGTCTAATGGTCGAATTGTGCTATCGTGGTCCAAGTCATGTTAAGTAGTTTGTCTATCTGCGTACTAAAATGAGTGTAGGCTCCTGAGAGAAGGACGGCTGGTAGGCTCCTTTATTGAAAGTCATACGTAATTGTTGATTTATGTATCTGAATAAGCTAAAACAAAAGTACAAGTAAAAAGTAATTGTTCCTATAACTCGGAGTACAAAAGGTTTGGTCTCCAAAACCCTGAATCCGTGAAACCCTGATGTTTTACGTCACAAATAATATAATCAATGTAATTGTATACTATAATGTAATTTTTTACATTATATTTTTACATTATTGATCACAGTACCGTGATCAATATAAAACATAAACTTTGAAATGACTAATATATAAATTTGACAGGATTATACTGGTCTTGGCTAAAGGAGATCCAAAATAATTAATGCAGGACCTACAATATGAATTGAGACATTTGATCAATAATAAACGAAAAATAAATATTACAATCTTATTACAGTAAGTGGTGTTATTGAACTAGGCTTAAAAAATTATTGGAGTATTTCTTGGTATTTTGACTGTGTATAAGGAAATCTAAGAGTTTAGAATATCTTTGCGTTTTATGCCTTTATCAATTACTTTATTTTAATGTAATATCTGAAAAATATGAATCGACATGACGGATAAGGCATACATTACATGACAGTGAATGGAAGTTTAGAGACTACAACCAACCACTTTGTGACTTTTCATATTTAATTTGACTAAAATCAGTCTTTTTTTTAGATCGCAAACCGTCTGACGCTATGTTTGAAGCCCAAGATTGCATAATAAAATTTGGTGTTTACAACAAATACATTGCTCCAAAATTTTTGGAGTTCACACTCGAGTTTGAGTGACTTATACCAAATCGTGCAGAAGTTACAAATTATTTGGAATATACTTTTGCTTCATGATGTCATACGTACGATGACCTGATGGCAAAACATATATTTCTCTTAGTTTTATTTTTAACATTTGTACATGTTATAAGTTTAATTATATTAAATTGATTACCATGTAAGGTTTATAGTTAATTATTGTCAACAAAATTGCCAGACTGTTAATCAAACCATATTACAACAATAAAATCTTTCACTTTTGTAGCATCATACGTCATGTATACAGGATGTATATAAATTTAAATGAGAAATAGGACCCACAGTCTCTGATTCGTTAAGAAACCACGGACATTTTTTTTACTTATAACAATAAATTGAGCAATGAATACTAATAGTATCGTATTAAATAGGTCTAAATCTGGTTTTTTTTTTTTAAATAGATAGGACCTCTTCTTTATATTTTTGTGCAGCTCAGTCTGCTAACGGTTCTCTCCCTGTACATAATTATTTTAACTGACTATATCCATCAAAACGCATGGAATCGAGCCTCTGCAACCTGACCTTCGCTACATCTGACACCAAGGTCTCTAATCTAAATCCCACAGTCTCAAGATTTTTCAGCATAAGCCTAGATTCCTTCAGTGTTAGATTTTCCAGCCCCTGCCAAATAAAATCAAATTATTAAAAAGTTCAAAATTTTAATATTCAGCTCAAAAGATACCTGGTTAGACTTTCTTATTACTCATTAAACTATTTTTACAATAGCATAGGTAGATATTAAACTAGTTCCGTTTGCCTAATTTTAGTTTTTCTACCTCCTTTGGGAGTAAATGTTGACCTATCAGGTGAGAAAACCACCGATGAAATTATCAAGTATCAAGTAGATAAGTGCCTAAAGCTTTGATGCATGAACACACGAAAAATTATAAAATTTGATCCGTTACTTTCTCAAGCAGTTCATGAGGGCGATTCCATTCTAGAGGCAAATACCTTTCTGCAATAACGTCAAAGCAAAAAACATCATCCATTTTTTATTTTTTTTAGTCATAGAGATCTATCAGTTTTATTAGATTCCAATAAAATTCCAGTAAAGTTGTCAGGGAAAGGTGCTGACTCCTGTCACGTCTGTACCGACCGTAAAGTTTTATGGGCTTGTTCCATTAGACATACTTTAAGGTGGGTAGTGAAAATATAATACTATCGTTTATAATAAAAATTAAATTCTTTACTTCAAACATCTTATTTTACTTTATTTGTTTATGTTTATTAACTAGATACATCACTGAGATAAAATAATCCCTTACTGAAAAGTTAATTGGTTAGTATATTACCAATTTACTAACGTAATAAGAAGAATTTAAATAATCCTAGACTAACGACAATAATTACTTTTATTTTTTATTACAAAAAGTATTTAATGTTATGTAAATAAAACTTATATAACAAAAACATACATTAATCTTATGATTAACAAATAAAATTAACGTTAAGCAGCAACTTTAGACACTGAGAGTAAATTGTTTAGGCTGTCATAATTTAGTTGTGTTATTATCATTATGGATATTAAATTTATACTTCGAATGTAATGTAACCAAAGCATAAGCTGAGTATGATGCAGGCAACAATGTAAGGAATGAAGAATGTTTCTATACAATAGATGTGCCATCAAGTGCAAGCTTGCCACTAACCCATTATGATAGGCTTTATATGTTATGAATACCTTAAGCTATATCGTTCATCAAAGAACCATCAACGAGGTAAAGTATTTGCCTTAATTTTGCCGCAGGCTAATACAAAGCACAATTAATTGTCCTCTATTGAATTCCGGCAGTTTATTTACATTCCAATGGTCAAGCGGAGTCTTCTCTGAAAACATTTCTTGGAACATTATCCTTCTTTTACAACATATTCCAACATATTGTAGGTACTAAAATCCTTATTTATATAAGCTATTTTTAAAAGGTAATATGTCATTGATTTATGTATATTTATTTATTTATTGTAAAAGGATTCCCAGTTGTACAATCTTGTTACATGGTGGCTTTAAACCTGTTTATATTTGTAACCTGTTTATTCCATCCTATTTATATTTGTAACGGCAACTGGATCGTTGCCATGCTACCAAAAAACAAATCCTAACGGTAAGAAAACAACTAGAAGTAAAGTGTATGAGGATGCTTTGTTGAAATCAAGATATAGGGCTGAAAGAAGCAGAAGAAATAAATCGTAAGTTAAAACCGATGGTTAAAACCCGGTTTACAACAGTGAGTTTATTTAATTAGCTATTTCCATTACTGATTACAAAAACCAAGAAACAACACTTAGAAATCTATCCGTGTTGGTCGATTTCCTGAAACATGTTTCGTTGAGAGGCTGCTTTGAGGTAAAGCATGCTTGGTTTGGGTTAAATGCGTAAACACATATAGACAAACAGTTTTTTTTTTTAAAGTCGAATTCCAAAGTAATGGAAGAAATAGAGGTTTGAAAGATGTTATTGACATGGTTGTCAAAGTCAATCATGCGGGTATCTGCGATGCTGCCAGTGACATACTTTATTTTACTTTACTGTCGATGCCCTAATTGCACACCTAACTTTATAAGCATCAAAAGTTTGTGATACACAATGTATTTAGTAGAGATTAAATGATGTATTCATTATTTAGTTATTAGTTTTAATTCTTCATAATTCATTAAAATTGTCATTTAAGTCACATTAGCTAATTAACAGCTGGGAAATGACTATTAGTTATTACTCATAAAATATTAGTTTAGCATGTTTTGTAAGCTATTTCCTCAATCTTTTTTTATGTCTTTTCACGAAAATAAAAAAAGACTCGAAATTTTTCCCTAACGCAACAATATGGAGTAATTCCATATCTAAGATTCCTCAAAGGTCCAACACACTCTGAGCTCTACCTCGAGACACAGGTTTCATAAGTCATGCAGAATTCATAACATAATAATGCCATACTTGCTGAGTTCTACCTCTAGGTAAAGGATTGATTAAACCTTGGTACAAGTGGCTTATGTTCTAGTTTTAAATGACATTATTTTCCTTTTGGGCGAGGTGAATTTATTCCTAATTCCTACTATTTCTTGGGCTACTCTCATCTATTCATTAAAAAAAAGTCAATCAATCATTGTAGACCCCTCAGTCAATCCTTTTTGTTGAAATCCAAATTTCAAACACGTCAAACTATTTTTAAAAACCCTGTTTTTAAAGTTTTTTAAGTGTCTTAAAAAATAGTTTGACGTTTTTGAAATTTGGATTTCAACTAAAATGATTGACAGAGGTCTACGCAACTTAAAATAAAAAGGTGCGAGTAGCCCAAGAAATAGTAGGAATTAGGAAGTGGCGTATGATTCAAGAACGCTCATATTGATTCAGTATTACTGATAGATATTAACGATTTGTTTACGTTAAAGTCTTGTATACTAAAAATAAATGCTTCTCCTACAGTTCTAACTCACTAACGTTTGGACCGATTTTAACGTTTTACGTGTCAAATTAAAGTTATTTCCACGTAGGCTGGCTATCAAAATACAATTTTTAGCGCACTAAACGGTTACATTTTCGGATCTGTGGCGCCATTCTTTGACATTGGATCAAACCCAATTTATTTTGATATACTGTAAAAATGTAACTAAAAACAACTTTTAAGCTCAAGATTACTCAAATCGTCAATTCAGATTCATGAGAGATAATGAGCATGAGCCCCATATTGAAAAATCGTCTAAGGTGCCGTTATGGAATTATTTTTTACAATTTTATCTGCTGCAAAATTACCTTGACAAACATGTCCAACTTTGAGTTGAACATGTTCATCAAGGTTTTCTATGTTGAAGATAATGGTAAAGTGACAATATCTCCTATTAAAATTCTTGTCGAGTACTTATTTATATTCATTCAAATATTGAATGAATATAAATTTAAGGTAAAAAACATTTAAATTACAAAAAATGTTCATAGTATTTCCGGATTATATTGAACATAGTTGACGGATTATATTGAAATATGAAAAGAGTTCAACGGATCTTCAGTAAATTAGTAATTTCAAAATATTGGCTCCGCATTTTAATTTTAATAAACACTATTGACCAGCTCGATGGTTATTAGTAAAAGTATTAATACGTGGAAGTAATTATTATTCTCACAAATATTAACGTTTTATGAGGTAATATAGTGGCAGTTGCTGGTTTATAAACACGCTCTCGTTATAACACGTCCATCATGTGGCGATAAAGCCTACCTTTTGCTTAGAAATGTTTTATTATCATTAAATTATGGTCAGTCAAATTTAAGTGCATTAGGGTGGGAAGAAAAGCGTAGTTTTATCAAAATTTAAGCTAAATGTTATGGACTGAGTTAGAGAATATTACAACAACATATACTGAATTGTCGTTTTGTTTTTTATCGTTCCACTTAAAAATATTAGTTCTATAGATTTTTTGTTTAAGGCTAGCCTAATGTTTTTTTATATCTCAAGACATAAATATGTTTGATTAATTAGCTTAAAAACGAACAACCCAATTTTATAAAAATGTGGAAAAGCAACAAAAGACTTAAGATATAATAAAAATATTAATTAAGCACTGTTTACATTTCTACAAAAGTATTTACTATGCTGATAAAACAAAACATAATCAGTTTTATATATTTTTTGATGAAAAAAATATTAACTTAACAGAGTATGAAATCTATTAACAAGGACGCAACCAACAAAAATATATTCGTCCTGGATCAAACTCAGAAGAACACTTCACTCCTTCAGTTTTCATCATTAATTTATTTAATTTGTCTATAATGTGTAACCCTCTAACAATTCACAAACACCATGGTTTTATATTCATTCAAAGAGCTACATTTTTAATTCAAAATATGTTTTCCTAAATTTGTAGAACAAATATTATTTTTAAATTCCTACACTGATTCTTGTGTAGAATGTGTATGAACATGTATGCTCATCAGTGGACATACTTGATTTACTTGAAATGAGTCTTTATCTGAATAACTTATTTACACATTTGAAATTCACTAGGTATGCAGGTCTGCTGCTACGGGGTATCCAAAAATTCAAATACATTTTCCTAACAGGCGAACATACTATCGAGTTATTAATATAAACAAAGCACAGATGAGTAATCATTATAAAAAAAATTTACAATTTCTATGTATAATGACTGCCAGGAGTGCTAGGACATTGCGACTCAGTTGTAGCGGTCCCACGGGCCTCATCCGATATCGACTGGTATTTAATTAACTAAAAGCGAGGTTTCCATTGGGAAAGCGCTCCAGGGAAGAAAACCTTTTAACACTATCTCTAAAGTCTTAGTGAGTGAATATAATTAAAGTTTTGTTTATCGTAGTCAAAGAATCATTTGTACACAAAGTTTGTAAAGCTTATTTACTTAAATACTGTCTCTGTTTTTATAGATTTCAATTGGAAATATAAAAAAAAATAGCTGTTAATGAATGCTGCCTATTGATTTTTATTTTTTCTATTTGTCTTCTTATACCAAATAAACCTCCGTACAGCTTAGGCCAAGTCAATTCGAAAATAAATAGAAAGTCCACTTTAAGTGTAAAGGCCTATGGAGAACAGTTTAAGTGCGACTTACCTTAATGGTATTTTGATGGTTATTTTAGATCCAAGCGGCCGCAAGCCAGTCAGCTGCTTGGAAGTTATGGCTCAACGCTTTAATATAGGATCTTCCTACGTATGAACACTGATTGACGACGTACCGTTCTCGTTTGAAGCTTTATAAGCCCTAAGCTCTAAGCTTTGGCGATGATGAAATTTATATCATTGTTAACTGATGGCATCCATAATATCGTTTAATATCTCGACGATTTTACTTTCAAATGTATGTTTATTTATTTATAAGAGGGCAGAGACATTTCTATCTCTTCACGAATGTTGGCGATGAAATGTCAAATAGAATATACAATAATAACATTATAACAAGTGATCATTTGTAAAGTGAGTCATTGCTTAGTTAAAGGTAAATAATTAGAAGTAAGAGAAAATACGAAATAATTATACTTCTAAATAAATCCTGTTCGTCAAAACTAAATGAGTGGGACAATTTTAAAAGTTTTTTAATCCAATTTAGAAGTGTCATAAAGAAAAATATGAAATGGAACTAGTCGAGCGACCAAATCAGATTTGATCCCAAAAGGATCAGATTTTTCTGATTACATTTTTCAAATGGATTCACTGACATTTCATTTCTTTTAGTTTTACTCGTTCCATGCCAAAATACCATAATATATAAGCCCTAAATAGAGCATATTGTAAAACAAAGAATTTTACGCTTGTAAAGTGTGTAAACATGTCAAAATATAAAATACAGCGTTGGTTTAAAATAAATAAAAATAACAAGAGATATATTATGGTAGTTTTAAATTAATATAAAGCAATTATATTTCTCTTTTTTCTGTCCATTGCTTCTTTAATTGTTATTGTCAACCACTTAGCTTAGTCAGGAAAATTAATGAAACACAAACTCACGAATACGAATAAAATACATTTAAAAAATTGTTGAGGTCTGATGCAACAAAAAACAGGGTCTGTTCACGTCTGTTCACTACCGCCAGCGTTGAGCGACGTGTTTTGATGTTGGTATTAGGCCTCAGCAGTTTTTAAAATTATTTATTTGTTCATATTCGTTTCGTGTTATATTTAATTTTCTTGACGAGGCCATGTGGTTAAAAAGTATCTTCGCAGCGAACATGTTCGGAACCAATATTCGAGTTGACATTTTATAGTAAATAATTTATACTTATATTTTATTGTTCAGCTTAGGAGCTAAAATAATGAATAACTTCAATATCACTTACTAAAAAAGAAGATGCTTCTTATCAGCCAACCCTTTCAATCCTAGCTTTTAAACCACAACTAGAAATTAGATTAGCATTTTCAGAACTTTGAAAAAACAACGTAAAATACGAGCGAACGTTGTATTGCTAACTTAATTTAAAAAAGGTAAAATTTGACGACTGATTTACAAATGTTCGATTTATGCACTAAATATTCACATTAACAAATGCTTGATGTGGAGTACAAATTTCATCTGGGTGCTTTTTCGGATAATAATCGCGTCAGAAAAAAAATTTACCACCCACAAGGTGCACGAGGATGTTCGCTTACACGAATGCTTGCTTCTGATCATAGACAAATGAACGGATCAGTTTTTTTTATCTGTTTTCAGGTGATCGTCATTCGAATAGGCTTGTGCAGCCTCGGCACTCGGGCTAGCAGTCCGTGTTTCATGCCCCAAGCCATCAGTTCGTCTTTGATTTCTACCATGGCTTTTGGAACTTGTTCTGAAATATCACAAACAGTTTAATTGAGTGGAGTGTTTATAATGATAATGATGAACTTCTGCGGAAGGCTAGTTTATGCCACTGTTGACAGATCCCTTTGCCTTAATTCAAAACTTGCCTGACTGAAAGTCTAATGTTATCAAATGTTATTGTTCATTAAATTATTTATGTATTTTGTCGTAACTAATATAATATTTGAATTTATGTATTATTGTGAAACTTGTGTCTAACTGTAAACCCGATACTGTAAAGCCAGACCATGTTATTTGTTGTTGTAGTACATACATCATGTATGTACATAACTAAAAAAGACATGGCCTGGATATACAATATCGGGTTTACAATCAGCCACATATGTTTGATTCTGGTAAAGAATATTCATATATTCTTAAACCGTTTTAAGAATACATGAATAGTCTTTACCAGAATCAAACATATGCTTATTTGAGCACCCCAACCAACAGTACAATCAGAAGAAAACCTTATGTGCACCCTTTGTGTGCTTTTATGTATAGAAAGGACATTGTTTTTAAGGTTATAATGTAGAGAGAGTAATGTATAGTTGAAAAGGTGAAAATTGATGATATTTGTCAACTGATCTGGAAGAACCTTTCGTTCACGTTTCATTACTTGATTGAATGAGAAAAATTGTTTTCAAGAAAAGTCTGTTAAAATGTCTCTTAAAAGAAATTGTACAATAATAATAAACATTTTTCATGACTTACCTCCAACATTGTTCAGCATGAAAAGTAGACTGAATGAGGCGTGTTCAAATATGGCGACTCGCTTTGGGAGGTCGGGCATGACACCCCACCCCCTGCCCTCGTACAGACGGCCATCTCCCCCGATCATGAAACTGATGACAAAAAGAGAATAGGCGATTACCGATGGTAAAATGATAAATCGGCGCACTGATAGTAAAATGATATTCCGTGTAAAGCCGGTTATCATCTAGTTCGTAGCGTATGGGCCGATTTTATAGTAAACCACGACACGCTTCGGATTCTAACTTGATAACTGTCGATTCCTCTAGACGTAATTATGAGGATCTTTTTTTTACTCATGGGTTTTATTTTCCCCTCGGAGAGCCGCTTTGACGTTGTCTCATTTATTTATGAAACAGTAACACCAACAGAAAATATTTGACCCCTAACTTCAATTCATATGTTATTTGCGTTGCATTACAAACGAAAGTGAAAATGAGCTTACTCAGAAATAGAATAAAAACTTAAGTACTTAGGCACAAAATAATTCCAAACCGGAGTCTCTAAGTGGTTCTAGAGAGCATGTACAATCGTTTTAACTTATAAAGGTATTTTTAAAACACCCCGTAAAATATATGTGACTTATATATAAAATATTTGACCCCTAACTTATGAATTTTCAGATAGTCGGACAAACCAAGGTTCAAGATCAAACAGACAACAGTTTAAAATTATTTAAATTACGATCGGTTAAATTTTGATTTTTGAAAGTTGATGGAGGGCCTAATTCGGAAACCAATTATATTTTGCCCACATACCTCTGCTCTTCCCCGCCGACCAAGGCGATGGGACTTACAGCATCATGATGATCGGAACTGCTCCTGGCTAGATGTTGCTGGTCGGCGGGCAGGAAGGAAGAGAGCGAGTTACTTACCTTTCCTCGCGTCTCCCCCTCTCCAACCCTCTCGCGTACTCTGCCTTCCTTGGTCAGGTCGGGCTATGTCTCGCTATGATTTCTGAGGTGGACGTCACAAGTTAGTCTAGAAACACCGCTCGATGAACACTCACTTGTAAGGGATGTCGGTGAGCTGCTTGATGTAGACGTAGCGCCGCTGCAGACCCAGCAGGGTGGCGGCGCACTGCTCCACGCCGTAGCAGGGCGAGGAGTCGGTCAGCGTGTAGAAGACGTCGGTGGCCGGTCGCTCCAGCGGCTCCTCGTGGTACGTGGGCTCTGCCCCCCACACGTCCCGGGTCACGATCTCGAGCATGCTGGGGCAGAGAACATCCTTGACTACAAACTACCCTTCACTAGCAGGGGAGGAGTCGGTCAGCGTGTAGAAGACGTCGGTGGCCGGTCGCTCCAGCGGCTCCTCGTGGTACGTGGGCTCTGCCCCCCACACGTCCCGGGTCACGATCTCGAGCATGCTAGGCAGAGAACATCCTTGACTACAAACTACCCTTCACTAGCAGGGGAGGAGTCGGTCAGCGTGTAGAAGACGTCGGTGGCCGGTCGCTCCAGCGGCTCCTCGTGGTACGTGGGCTCTGCCCCCCACACGTCCCGGGTCACGATCGCGAGCATGCTGGGGCAGAGAACATCCTTCACTACAAACTACCCTTCACTAGCAGGGGAGGAGTCGGTCAGCGTGTAGAAGACGTCGGTGGCCGGTCGCTCCAGCGGCTCCTCGTGGTACGTGGGCTCTGCCCCCCCACACGTCCCGGGTCACGATCGCGAGCATGCTAGGCAGAGAACATCCTTCACTACAAACTACCCTTCACTAGCAGGGGAGGAGTCGGTCAGCGTGTAGAAGACGTCGGTGGCCGGTCGCTCCAGCGGCTCCTCGTGGTACGTGGGCTCTGCCCCCCACACGTCCCGGGTCACGATCTCGAGCATGCTGGGGCAGAGAACATCCTTGACTACAAACTACCCTTCACTAGCAGGGCGAGGAGTCGGTTAGCGTGTAGAAGACGTCGGTGGCCGGTCGCTCCAGCGGCTCCTCGTGGTACGTGGGCTCTGCCCCCCCACACGTCCCGGGTCACGATCGCGAGCATGCTGGGCAGAGAACATCCTTCACTACAAACTACCCTTCACTAGCAGGGGAGGAGTCGGTCAGCGTGTAGAAGACGTCGGTGGCCGGTCGCTCCAGCGGCTCCTCGTGGTACGTGGGCTCTGCCCCCCACACGTCCCGGGTCACGATCTCGAGCATGCTGGGGCAGAGAACATCCTTGACTACAAACTACCCTTCACTAGCAGGGGAGGAGTCGGTCAGTGTGTAGAAGACGTCGGTGGCCGGTCGCTCCAGCGGCTCCTCGTGGTACGTGGGCTCTGCCCCCCACACGTCCCGGGTCACGATCTCGAGCATGCTGGGGCAGAGAACATCCTTCACTACAAACTACCCTTCACTAGCAGGGCGAGGAGTCGGTCAGCGTGTAGAAGACGTCGGTGGCCGGTCGCTCCAGCGGCTCCTCGTGGTACGTGGACTCTAAGCGTGGTAGGCCTTCACTAAGCTTTATTCCGAGGGCCATGGGGGCTAACGATTAGGAGAGCGAGCTTGCGAGAACGGTGGTACACTGGTACGTCAGGTGCCACGGCTGTTGAAATGGAGTACACAAGCTGCTCTTGATTAAATCTACAAGCTTCACTATAACTAGCCTTTTACGTGAGTCCCTCGGGCTTGAACCTGAATATTGAGGAAAAAAGTGATGTATAAAAGAATGTGAAGGTACGAAGATAAAGGTGGAGAGAAGAAAGATACGAGAGCCCTGTCATGGCAAGTGCCCTGAATTAATATAAATTTAAATAAAGGGCTTGGTTCTGGTTAGAATGGTGAAATTTATAAGATTGAGGAAGTAGGAGGATAAAGGGAGAGGGAAGAAAAAATAGAGGGGATGGTAGATTAAAATAGGTTAATATAAAATAACCACGAGTAAGGAAGCCCCCACCTCAAAGTAAGTAAAAAGGTTAGGAAAGATAAAGTGAAACCAAGATATATCAAAAGATAAGAACTTGGGGGAAGGGGAGTAGAGAAAAAAACATTCTTGACTTACAGTCATTTTCATAAAAAAAACACAAAGTAGGCGTGTATGCCTTAAAATACGATATACCTTAAAACCTTAATGCCTCTTTAAGACCGGAACGCAGCACTGGCTGCGTATTTTAACCGGAGTATGAGTGAAGGATGAGTGTAGGATGATTGAGGCGCGATCTTGTAGTCTTGTTACTGACTAAGGCCGACAAGTCCCTTAGACAGGAGTGTTAATTAATAGTCCAACAGCCAATGACAACTAAGGGACCTACATTTTAACGTGGGATCCGAACCACCTAAATATTGGATCAGGTTGTAAATCGCACCTTTAACATCTGGCAAACTAGATCGAGGAAGATGCACATCCACAGTTATGAAGAATTAAGTTTGTAATATCCCTAAAAACTTGTAGATACACAAAAAACGTCCTCTGATATAAAAAATTCCTCATATAACTTAAAATGATTACACGAAAAGGATAATTAGAGAGTTACTAGACAGGACTATTAGAAAAAAATCATAAACCACTGTCTACTTACGTGAATTTGATCTTTTTTGTTGTCGGTATTCACTAGGAAACGGATTAAGTATACAGTATTGGGCAAAACATTAAGTTGCACGTATTGTAATGTACTAAATATTTACGACTTGAATCTTGTAATGATTTCCTTACACACATGGTTTACTAAAACGTAAATATTAATGACAAGTTAGACGAAAACAACAAACAATTTTGCAAAATATAATTGTGAAATTCAAAGTGGATTATTTTTCTAATACATTGTTAGGCTTTCAAAGGATAGTCCGAAGTTCAAAATTAGTTATCAATACGCACTATGTCTGATAAGAACTCATACCACTACAAGAGATAACGAAATTTATTCTACAAAGTGTTTAATTGATCACACAAAGACAATGTCGGTTTGACACAGTAATTTACTAGACACTGAAACTTAACATGTGAACTGATATTTTAAAATTTTCAACGCAAATCTTTTAAACTATTTCAACGCAAATCATTGGTACACTAAAAACTTTCACTTTTTAATAATTTAAATAATTTTTAAGTGTTAATTTCAATTTTCCTACTTCGGTAATTTTGACTTTTAATCTGTAATTTTTTTTTATATATTTAACGATTTAAAGTTTTATGGAATTAGTTGTAGAGGATAAAACTGTAAAGTAAGTTAAACAAATTAGGCATACATATTTCAGAAATGTTAAAGAAAATCAGGTAAAGCAGACGCCATTGAATAAATTATCGTAAAAAGTAATAAATATAAGTTCCTCAACAGATATTGCATAATAAGTATGATCTCTTTACTTTTTGGTTGTAAAATTCTTTGACTGATAAAGCTATATAATTTTTTTACCACTTTATTTGAAGATTGAAAAAAACATAAAAGATAATAAATTTTTAATTTTAGATTAGCCTTTTGGCTTGAAAAGGGTTTGCTTTTAATGGAAACGGCCTTTACGTTAAACACTATTTACAGAAAATCAACTGTATCTTCCGTTGAGAGCAAATTCCGTTGAGAGAAACTCAATATGTGTTTAAGTACAACGACATGAGCTCTTGGACTTTTGAAATATGATCCAGTTGGTAAGTAGGAATTATTTAAATATTTTCAGTGTGTTATTAAATTATATTATGTAGATAAATGTATTTAAAGATACTTAAATGGAAACAACAATAACACTATAATGTATTGTTTGATACGTGAATTAATTTTCACACATTAAGAAATTTATTTTCAAAAAAAAATTTGAAAAACCTAGAAATCTTTAGTACAACTATTATTATATAATTTATGTTATTGATTCGTGAACGTAGTTTTTGTAGTGATTTTAGTGTGTTCTTGGTCGCTTAAAGGTTGATCCATAAAAAGTTGTCCTTAAACTGGGTTGTATAATAATGTCTATTTTAAAGAGAGCTATTAAAATGATCCATTAATCTGTAAAATTAACGATCTCCACATTTCACTAAGGATCTTATTCAATAATTAATGATCCATTAATCGGTGCGGAGAGACCTGATAGTTACATAACGTAAATATATAAGGGCCAATTAGTTTGGAACTAAAAATAACAAAACGTTCTTCTTACATCAAAAACTTGTTGTTGTTGTTGTTGTTTTTCCCATTGCTCTTCCTGCCCGTTATTTTTGAAATGAGGACTATTTCTGGTCATTCTAACGCAAGTGACAATTCCTATTTTTAACCAAAATTTTTTTCATACTTTCTTTTTTTTGCCTTCCCGAGTACCCATCTTCCACCATACCTCGGTATCAATTTCCTCTATATTTTTCCTATATCTTTGATTATCTTCCTCGGAGGCTACTTCCTTCCATGGTTTTTCCTCATTTCTATTTTATTTTACTTTCTCTTTCGATTCCTTCTCTCTTCCTTCCTCGTCTTTCTATCTCCCTTTTCTTCACCAAATCCGTTTTTTCCATTTCCAGCTTTCGCCAGGTTAACCCACCGTTGCTAAGTCTACTGAGGGGTTTTGTGTCGATTCTTGATGCCTCTTGGAGCTGCTACATTGGCTTTATCTGTTTGCCTTATCCTTAAATATTTCTGAATGACATGATTATTGATGGGGACACACTTAGTAATAAATTATTTTTGGGCTCCACCCACCTTTTTAATCCTGTACCAGGCTCTGAAGTCGGTTGAACAAAAAAAAACATAATATATTGATTTGTGAACAAAAAAGACAAAGCTCACACGAAAAGTTAAACACAACTTTGTACTTACGACTTAAATGGGACAGAGGGACAGGCAAAAATCTTACGAGAGGGACAGGGGCTATAACGGGGTTGGTTTGAGTATACTGTGCGGGGCCTCAATACCTGATACTTACTTGATACTTCTTCTCTTTCCCGTTGACTCGATTAGTGAGTTTTGGGAGCATCATCTTGTCCTCCATTATAGGAAGGGCATTTCAGGCTTTTTGCTGTTCGGAAGGTTAGGTTGGGTTGATAAATAACTGTAAAGTGTTTGTATTAAGTGTTAAACTGTTTTTGTCTAACATCAACCGACTTCGGAGCCTGGCACATGATTACAAAGGTGGTTGAAGCCCAAAAATCATCGATTACTATTATCCTTAGTTGTAGATTCGACTCAAGCAGTAGATAGTATAGGTTTATTTTTTTTCTACGCTATTTTAGCAGGGAACCGTCCAAGCCCTATGCTGAACATAGTGACGCGGGCGGTGTGGGGGGCTGAACCCCCCCAGGGAGCCCCCCCGGAGCTGGTCGGACCGGCCTACAACGTGTTCCTGGCGTACACCAAGTACGTGAGCTGCGCCGGCTACGAGTGCCACGGCTACCTCTACAGGGAGCAGCACAAGCACATCAACTACAAGCAACTCCCTGACATTGCTTACAGGTATTTCGGTTTTTGGCCAGCCTATTATCGCAATCTTTTCGCAATTTATGCTGCAATAAGGTATTTCCGACATTTTCTAGAGGCAAATCATTGTATTGTTTTCACAGACCATACGCCTATAACTTTCGCCTTTAGTAAGAAAAAACTGCCTTATCCAAAAGCTTACATTCATTTCTCAGTTTACCACAGAGATCAGGCATATTTCTGGATCAGCAAACATAGTTGCTGACAGTTTTTCTCGTGTCGATGTCCTGTCAACCATAAAAATCTGTTTTGATGTTATTGTTTTTATTTCTGGAATTTGTAAACATTATGATTTTTTGTTCCTGTATTTTTCTTTATCTGAATACAAGTTAATTGTAAACTGCTATTGATTTTATTTTACTTGAATTTAAGGAACTGGGGTTAGTAGTGGCACTACAGGTTTAAACCATTTACAAACAATACACTAGGTGACTGCTCAATGCCACTGTAATAAGTGTCCCAACTTTCGTGTCAGCCAGTATTTGAAAGTGGACGTAGTTACAGAATTCTCCAACAGACTAGATACCGCTGTCAACTATGCTTTCAGTTGGTGTTATTTAGGAAATTAGGTATTCAGGGAGCATATTTGGGCTAATTTAGCTAAACTATATATAAACTAGAAATTTTGTTTCCTAGCGTGCAAAGTTTTGGAAACTTAAAAAAATAACTGAAATAAATCTTTTATATCAGCACCATTAGTTGGGGTCCTAGCCAAACAACGTTTACTTCGAATCCTGGCTACCACAAATATTGGTACAGCTTGACCGTGATATACAGGTGGGAGGTTTCCTTCTGTATACAAAGTTTGTGGTTTAAACTGAATTTATAGCATTCATCGTAAGTCCAAAGTATAAAATAACATTTTTTATTTCGGTTTCATAGTATTTTATGTTAAACGTGGAAATATATTTGATATATATAATAAGATAAATATATTATATAAATTATTCTTCATTACTTTTATCATTTCATCTGTGGTTAAAACGCCAACCCCAGTATGGAGAATTTAAAGCCAAAATGAGTGATAGACAACCAGCATACAGTATTCAAAATTGTAATTTTAAATTCAACACCTCTGAATCGTAATTATTTTTTTTAACTTCATGTAAGTGATAAAAACGTGTCGATTCTTACAGTAAACATTAGAGAATACCTTTTTTTCACTCCAGTTACATGATAGACCTAAACGGGACAATCTACGAGGGAAGGGGGATCAGGGAGATGCCCACCCTGCCCCTCAAGTACCGGTACCTGGAGAAGAACAGTCTGTACATCGTCTTCCTCGGAGGATTCGAAAGTAAGAGTTCTTTTTCCGACAGTACACTTCGTTTTATTGTACTTATTTTTCCCTCTGATCTTTGAACGGCAGTCAGCTCATGATAAAAGAAGTTGGATTTTCTCATAGTCTCACTACTTGTGTAAAACAAATATGAATGTAATCGTTCAAATTTGTCCCTCTTCCTGGTTAAGACTCAAAAACTTGAGATAACTTTAGCTGTGTAAACCTCACTGGATTTGTTGTTTCATTAAACTCGATTCGTTTCACCTACTTATGAATATTTTATTTTCATATAGGTATGCCCCCACAGTGATTAAAATAAACCTTGCATAAGTTTAAACCCTTGGATAAAATATGATTTTGAATAGCAAGTTTTGAATAGGACTTTTTTTAAGTAGAGCACCTTTAAAACAGTATTTTCTAACTGTAATCCTCTTAACGTTTTGCAAATGTATCATTTATTAAGGGAGCATAATACTCGTATTTTATTGTTTTCCGCCTGTTCATTCATAATAAATTAAAATAATACATAGGTTTATTTCCTCACTCATTTATCGTTGCATGTATGAATTACTTTAGCGAATTTACCTAAATAGTGCTATAATATTTCTAAATACTATTTACGTTTCTTCAGGCGAACCCCCTCCAGACAAAATGTTCCAAGCAAGAGAAGATTTTTTGCTTTACTTAGCTAAAAACAAGTTAATCCGTCAAGATTTTCGTACAATCGTCATGTAAAAGAAATAGTTTAAGACCGTTTTCTTGGAAGCGGAGATTGTGGATATAATCCGAAACCAAGAAATATATGCTTCAAAATCGATTAAATGTGACTGGCCCTTTGTTGCATAGAAACATTTTCTTTATATCGCTTTTAGAAACTGTGTTATTAATCACAGTATCTATCACAGTATCACAGTATCTGTATGTATGAACTTTTATCAGCGCAAAATATTCAAATAATTTATAAATTATATTTTAATATTTTTTTTAATTTGCAGTATTTTCTGACTATGCTAAATAGTGTGTATATACTTGTATTTATATAATATGATAAAACTTTGATTTTAAGAATAGAGTTGATTTGAGATAAAACCTATCATATTATTGTTCACTATTTACCCTTTTACAAACGTTGGTATTTTAGTGATTATTAAAATATAACAATGCCGAATAATAAATGGTTGTAAGATAGGATAGTTTGGCTTTCATCTTCCATAACAACAAAGTTCTTTCACATTCTAGCCATGATATGTTGTCAGACAATTGACGTCGCAAAAGTGGGCTGGCGGGCAGCTAGGGATGAACTGTGTTTCTTGTCTGCGGAAGTACGATGTCATTTCATATTAATTCAACACATTAGTCCTTAGGGGATTTGAACTAGGGGCTTTTGGATAGAAGTCCAGTACTCATCCCACATAGTTGTTATTATTCCTTTATTTAAATAAAAAATACTACCGATTGTTTCCCTCTTACTTAAGACTATTCGTGCTTATTAATTTTCTTAAATATCTAACACTAACCACAGAAGCGAAAATGACAAAAAATGTTAGAACACTGTATTCACCCTCTAAATTTAAACTTATTTTTAATTGAGTCACCTTTGACGTATGCTGAGTGAGTGATGTCGACAATCGGCACTAACCGAAAGCCGGACTGCGAAAATCAGCACGATGTAGTGACCACTTAGCAACATTTGTTGTGAAATATTTCAAATTTACTATCTTGTTTCATTTATTATTTTTCATTACAATTATTAATTAAAATTTTTCAAGACAATATGTGTTTATTTTAATAAAGTTAATAATTTGTTTCAAACCAAGAGTTTTCTATTAACGTTAACGGGATTAAAAAAGGTCAGTTTAAATTATGCTTCATTGGCCCATAACATTACACTATAATACTTTTAAATTTAGCTGTTTTGTTAATTATTCTTTTTGAATGCATTTTTACACCAATACATTAAGTTTTGTACTATACCGAATTCCATTGTATAGGTGGACTAGAGCATAAAAAAAACAAAAAAATCTATAGTCCAACCAACAACCAAATATGGTAACCACCACCACCACCGTGGCAGCCATGGTGGTTTTTGTTTGCTAGATCATATAAACAAATTGGTCCATTATAGTATAAACAATTTGAACAAGGATGACACCAGTTATACACCTTGGATTATTTACTAGAAAGTACCAGTCGTAAAATACTAACACTGCCTAACTGAGTCAAAACTAGTTTGATTCAGACTAAATAAATGTCCAGATTCATAAACATAAATTACTTGACATAATTAATCACTGATGAACTGTATTAAAATATGTAGCATGACGTAAAGATAAGATAAAAAATGTGTTGGCTTGAGCTGTGTTAAATTTACATTCAAGGAGCGAAGTGATTCATAGCTTTGTGAGTGGTTTTAATTTAAGCCATATTGTACTATATGAGAACTAAATAGCCGATACATAACACTGGATTATATTATGTGCTATAAAATTATGAATGTCAATATTACATGTGTACCTACAGTTGAGGCCAATATTATTTCCAATTTAATATCTGCATAATAATCTTGGAAGATCACACAAATTCGTTTAAAAATAGTAGGCAAATTAATTTATGATGTGGACATCAAACTTAATTTTACACCCAAATCTCGCTTATATAGAACAATGGTTTTGGAGTAAATGCATTCGAAACAAAAAAAGACCTTAAAGTTCTTTTTTAACATAGCATTAAAAATACAAATTTCATGGAGTTATCTGCTTAGTTGAACAGTTTTACTATTAATTTGATAAAAATATGAACTAGATAATCAAGTGCTTAAGATACATTTCAACTTCAATTACAACCCTTATACTACATCGAACACTTTACGGTCTACAACAAGTCATCTAAAACCAAAGTGGCAAGAAGTGATGTAATATATGTGCTTGGCTCATTTACAATCTTTTTAAGTCTTTTAACACATCCTCAGATTTCTCCATCATTGTTCCAGAGTTCCCCAACATGAGGATGGATCTGGTGTACTCGAGCCTCTTTGCCATATTTATCTACGTCATTGTTTTCATAAGTTTGTGGAACAACCCGAACGCACTTTCCTTCCTCGGATCTAACTTCACCGTCTCCTAATCAAAAGGTTGGGCGGTAAGGACATTTAAGAAGTTTGTAGATTTGTTTTAAATTGAATTATTTTATTCATTGTTTCCCGATGTTTTGATGACCGATATAGAAATGTCTTGAATAAAAAAATACCAAAATTAAATTAACTTTCACTTTTGGAAAACTGAACAAGGTAACTCCCTTAGTAAATTTCAGTCTTTTTTTATCTGTATTGTTAACCTATTTTGTCCCCAATGTATATTCACCTATACCTACATTTTATAACTATTTACTAATTGATTAAAACTGACCCAATCCTGTAAAAATAATTCCTGAAATTTTAAGAATTTAAATATTATTCTTATTATTCTCAAAGGTGTTACATCTGATTGAGTCGCATAAAATTATGTAAGAGATTACACTCTGATGCTTTTGTCCTCGAACGAAAAACATTGTAAAATATATTATTCTTACGGAGTAGTTCCATGATTCAAGACGTGTCTCAAAATCCTACTTATTAGGGGTTTTAAGTCGACATCTCAAGAATTTCTAAAAAAATAAAAAATAAAATCACTCCAACCAGGTGTCGATAGAAATAAAATCACTCCAACCAGGTGTCGATAGAAATAAATTCACTCCAGCCACAGGTGTCCGACCATGGATGTTGCGCGATGTTTGACCCGGCGAAGTTCAGAATCATCCCGCGAGTGTCGTGGGCCAACACCCGCGTGTGCAAGCAGCTGCCCGCGCTGAGGCTGCCGGTCAGCCACGTGCTGTTCACCTACCACGTGGACCCGCTGCGGCTGGTGAAGACGAGGAGGAGCCGGCGCACCAAGCCCGACCCCGAGTATCTGGAGTGTGTCTCGGAGCTGAGGAAGCAGGATGACGGCAGCGTCACGGTGGTCAAGGACATCCGGTACAAGTAAGTAGATATTCAAAACTCAATACTTTATTATCAATAGAAATTAATCAATAGAAAATATTGTCACAGAGAAGAACCAAACAGAGGTCGCTTTTAAATGGGTCTTCTGTTGCGCCCAAATAGTATTTACAGTTAAATCCAGTTACGGTTACATAAGTTACTAGTTTCTAGCTAAATCCAGTTACTAGTTACAGTTAAGTTAAATTAGGAAAGGGCAGCGACGGTGCTGCTCTCTTACGGAGTTCATGGTAAACTAAGTCATCGACACACGCTGGGCAACGCTCGACACACTCTGAGCGCAACTTAGAAGGTACCTCTGGTTGATTCTCCTCTGTGATATTGTTAATTTTTACGCTTTGTTCGACTGGGATGTTGGAGTGTTCTGTAATCCAGCGACTTAATGGTCACGAATGGTGGATAAGCTTCGGATTGTGGATGCGGTATTCCCTGATGAAGATTAACGTCCGCAAAAGTGAATACAAGTTCATCCTACTACTACTAAGACCATCCATCCTCATAATGAGACCAGTTAGACATTGAAGTTGGCGTGATTGTGGTTCGGATATCACCTTAAACTGTAGATTCTTTAGTTTCAATTGGTTGTTGGGCTACCAGTCCTGTCCAAAGAACATGTCGGCCTTCGTATTTAACAAGACTACAAGATCGCACTACAATTATCGTACTATCATCTCTCATTCATATTTTGCTTAAAATACCTACCTGGGAAAGGTAGCCATTTAAAGAAAAGGTACAAAGTTTGAAGTCATTAAACTTGATTTTAAAGTGAAAAAATATATGCTCAGGTCATTATGTAGCTGATTTGGTGCTGGAATGTGTTCTAATTTTCATTTTACCGGAGAACACGAACATTAGAGTTTTAACATTTTTAACATTCGGGCCTGCCGTGTCAAAAATATAAATAAAAAATAATGTGACGAGACATAACGAGAGTGTTATGAGTCAACCAACATAAAAATTAGCCTAAAAATTATAACTCATAAAGAATATAAGTGCATTAAAAATGAAAACGAAAATGTATTTTGATACAATTAACAAAAAAGATACACTTGGCTTGAATAAATACATATTTTTATTAACTACGAGTACCAGACGCGGTAGTACAGTACTCTTAGTCTGTCGTGGTTGGTTCGATTATGTTCGCGCCAAATCCCTGTCTAATTAAAATTCGTCCACAAAAATCAACACATAACAGTTTTGTTCACTTTCGCACTGACTACTGCTTAGGGGAAGATAACGATAAAAAATTAACAGTTGCGTTTGCAGATTCTTTTTAGACTTAAAGTTCATAAACATTTAAAGGTGTATTGAATCTAAGGTAATTTTAAAGACCTAATTTACAAGACATGGTATCTTTCTTAGCAGGATTTCTCTATTAAGAATATTATCCTGTTAAGTGTGTTCCTTAATTTTCATATTTGACTGTGCAGTTTCATGATCGGCCCTAGAGGCCACGTGTTCGAGGGTCGAGGATGGTTCAAGCGACCGGCGCTGCCCTCCAGGTTCGTCCCCCTGCGCACCGACGCCCTCTACGTCGCCTACCTCGGCAACTTCAAGAGTGAGCTCCAAGTTAAATCTTATTTCTGCTTAAGTAGTTGTTGATTTCAAGTTAAAAACTAGTTTTACCCAAGTATTTGCAATTTTGAATAATGTAAATAATGTTTCATGCCTTTAAGCAGATATTTTAAAGAGTATTTTTTCTTTTGAAGACAACTGATCAAATGTATAGTTGCTTTAAAAGTTGCAATTAATTTTTGAACATAGTAGAGCTTCCAGTCAATATTAAGAATAACATACGGGAATATCACTGTCAACTTTTTGGGTTTGGTTTTGTGACTAATTTCTTGCAATGTATTGGGCTAAAAAACGTCATGAACTTTCCAAACTCATCCAGAGTTTTATATATAAAAGACATAGAATGAAAAAATACATCTATTCAAGAGCTTCATTTAAAGGGAATTAAAAAAGCTGTATACTTATTCCCTTTATTTTTACATAATATATCTGTTTATCTTCCATGCGTTAGTGCTATTCGATACTTTGGAAAGCTTTTGTACGCGAACGTGTGAAACCTTTTCTCATATACTGTTCTTAAAATGCCGAACAAGGGCGATGCTCTTTAGGCTTCTTATGTTTTAGTTTTTACATCACAGAAGGGCAAAACTAAAAATATTTAGTATGGATAGCTGTGGAGTACTACAAAGTACAGGCTAGAAGAAATATCTTTCTTAGCTATTTTATATCGGGATCTCAGAATATGAATACGACTTCTAAATAAATTTGAACATTCTCACCTGATCAGTCCGAAACATAAAAAATAACAAATACAATGTACTTTAATAATTGAAAATCTAAAAATTATCGATAAAAACCTGTATGATTACTAAAATAGTTTTAACTGCCAAAACTGGTATATATTTTCAGGTGATTGAATTATGCAAGTAGAAAAACTTTATATAATATGTTTCAGAATCCCCACCATCCAAAGAACAATTTGATGCCAGATTCAAGTTAATGTTATATGGAGTCAAGTATCGTTACATAAAGAAAAAGTGCTTCGAAATAACGTGTAACAGAAATTGAAGCACTATAGCAGCTGCAAATAGTGTGTTGTAAATAATTGTATATATTAAGTGTATTCTTGATATTATTTTTCTGAAATTTCATTGAATTTATGTTTTTTTCCTTATATATTTAGATAAGGAGTATACACCTGAAAACCAGTAGAAGAAGAACACATTTAAAGCATGAGAAACGATATTTAATATGTTTATGTAATGGCAATGACCACCCAAATTGCTTGTAAATGGCACAAACGTTTTAGTTCCTAGTTCATTTTTGTGAAGATATTGATGATTTTCAAAACAATAACAAAATACCTTGAAAGTTTCCAAAAATAAGGCTTGAATAATTCGTCGGTAAAATGTTTTAGAATGCTTCCGTGCATAGTTTCTCGTAAATAAGAAATTTAAGAGTTTTTTTAAGTATTTATTGTCGATGGTATCTTTGACTTTACTTTTTTTCAGTAATCTGAGTCAGTGTTTGTCTGTCAATTTTTTCTTACATAGTTTGTTTGTTTTAACTATTCGTTTGGTTTATCGAGACCCCAGACATTAAAACAGAATGCAATTTTAATTACTCTCATAAACATTATTTCCTCCTGAATACTTAATTGATAGGAAGTTGACTTAAGTATACTGTAGGCGATTTACTGAAACATCTAACGAGATTCTTTACTAGTTCTGGCTTAAGGAAAAATATAATTTTAGTATATAACTACACGCTTTAGTAGGCAATGAACCATGAAGACAATAAACCAGTCTATAATCCCTCTTAATTAGGAATTCTCATGGGCAGTTTATTCAACTAAAATATTAATTTATCGAACATTCCACCGCTATCTTCATAATTGTGTGCCAGGTTATGTAATAATGAGGCTGTCTAATATTACGGTAAAGATGATACCTGATCCGTTCGACATACAGACTATTACATCTTTCTTTGGCAAATCAATTGGAGTCATAAAATGATAGACTACATGAGCGTAAGGATAGTTATTTATAAATATTGTTATAGTGCAGCCAAACATAACGAGTTCTGTTTATTTGATTTTTGAATGTGTCATGTTTTTCTTAATGTATTTTTTTTCTGTGCCGCGTAGTTTTGTGGTGAAACTCGCAAGTTAATTTAACTCAACTGCAAAATCTAATGACGCATTTAAATCGAACCGCATTTTGAAGACACAGTTATAAAGAAGGTGATATATATTTGTAAAAAAATTTGCATAGTTAAAATATTTTAATATAAATAGCCAATATCGCCTCTGTTTCCTCCAACATTTTAACAATTTTGTAACAGATGGCGTACTAAAACTGACTTACTAAAATAACCAGCTTAGCTTAAAGTCTCGCTTCATTGATTCGTCAGCACTTCAATTTGGTATATAAAATCTGTTGAGATATTAAGGAAAGTACCTTAACCCGGACCTCGGGCCTAAAGTAAAGACCCGTTCATAACTCACGGGACCACCAGTCATTATAGACTGGTGTTACTATCGCCTTGCTAAACTGAAATACTTGTTTATGTGGCTGTGAGAAACGGCGCTAGTTACTTAAATGCGTTGTCCACTTGATAAGTTTAAGGGTGAATTTTTGCTATCTTAACTTTTTTTGTCATACGTATAATGACTTGAGTTGTTCTGCAAAGCAGTTGTAAACTGAGAAACGCTCTAAAATAAAGGCATTTTTATTTATTTATTTACTTATAATTTGCTCCCTTTATATGCCTAGATTGTTCAATCATATCTTAAACCTCCAAGGAGAGAGGTTAACGGGGAACTAAATTTCTTCTTCACCTTACTCTCCTCATTCTTCTTCTTTCCAAGGATCAGGCAGCACTCGTTCCAGTCTCACAAATTCTTCTGTTTCTTTCACTCCCATCTCTTCCGAGGTCTTCCGACATCTCCCTTCCTGTGGGATTTTAATTAAAAATCTTCCGCGGAATTCTGTTCACCGGAATTCTTTGAAGGGAATGTATCAATTCATTTTTTTACTTCAAGATCTTAGTGAACTCCCTTGCGTCTCCACAGTGCCATGAGCCTGAAGATAGTGGAGCGGATGGAGTGGGGGGCCCAGCCGCCGCGGAACATAGCCTTCTTGAACGGCCCAGCGGCCCACGTGTTCGTCACGTACACAGGTTTGTATTATCCATACCTTATAAATTATGCACTAGTACTTTATATTTTCTATTGAAATTATAAAAGCGACATACCTGGGCAGTAATATTTTAATTAAGTATAGTATGAATGAGAGATGTGTGTAGGATGGTTATGATACGATATTGTGGTCTTGTTACTGACGTAGGGCGACTTGTTCCTCAGATAGGACTGTTAATTAATAGCCCAACAATCAATTGTAACTAAAGGTCCTAAATTTTAACGTGGGATCCGAACCACAGTGTCACCAATCAATTACCAACTATTCTAATCATGTAGTACTAACTAGCGCAGACGTGCAGAACTAGTATTCCTAGTGTTCACTACTAAGGAATACCGGATTCATAATCCATCGCTTATAACTCCACAATTCCATCTCCACAGTCCACAATGCGTAATCTTCAAATTCTGTTCACGCCTCGATCCAGTGTTATTTTTCTCCCCTTCCTTACGTTAATAGTTTTGTAATCTTACTTCCCTTCTTTTAAAACAATCATTATTTAGAAACTGACATTGGCATATACAAATATTTTGCGAAGTTGTGTCCCGATCGTACCCAGTACAATACAAATTTTGCAATACACTCTGTTCGGTTCCAGGGAAGAACCCCTGCTCCAACCACGAGTGGTGCGTGTTCGCCATGAGAAAACTGCAGCAGATGCAGATCTACAGCAGGGGACTCAGTGACATCAAGTTCAGGTGAACTGTACAATATTTCTTACCTGTTGTAAATAGTTATAAGACATTGATGCACTGATGCATTCTTCCTACCTACATACTACCTTTTAAATTGTGAAGAAATGAGAGGTAAGTACTCACAAATACCTATCTAGCCCTTAATAGGGGTGGGGGGTGCCTAGTGAGGAGGTTAGTGGTGGTGTGTAGTATAAAGTAAATGTTGATTGGAGTGTTTGAATAGTGTTTTAGACAGACCTTAAAATATTTTAAATGTATATTTGAAATATAAAATCACCGCTTAGTTTGAGGTTGTTATCGGTTCATTACATGTAGTTTAGTTAATAGACAAAAAAGCTTAATTTAACTCAAATCCAGAAGAGGCGTGGGCCTTACTTTGACAATTTAATACTTGGTCAAATTATTTTAGACTTTCAATGAGTTCCTGGTTATGTGTATTTGTCCCTCTCAAATGGAAATATAATGCTTTATATTTTGAAGCTCTCACCTAAAAAAACAAAGGTAGAGCCAAACAATAAAGGATCGAATATAGTTCAAGCATAGTAGAATACCCTAGAACACCTAAACTGAGGATAAACTAACTGCAACTTTTGCTGTAAATAATATAGAGGAGCTAATCATAGTAAGTTCTATGTGACTTTTAAGGCATACAGGAAACAATATAGTCCGATTGTAACAATAAATAAACCTTAACTATCAGTTTTATGTTTTGTCAATAATAAAGAATAGCCTATACATTGTTGTAATTTTTTTCATCAAGTCGTAAAATTGTATATTCCAACGTTGGCGTATTTTTATGTCTTTCAGACTTATGACTGATTGTAACATACTAAAAATGCTCTTATTTAATTTACATGGAATCCCTGATGGTCATTAGGGTTTCCCTTGGATACTTTGTTTTTTTTCTCCCTCATATGTTGCAAGCTATTATCAATGTCTTATAGTGTTATCACATAAGTAATATTTCTACCTAGGCCTTCCAACAATAAAACATTACATTGTGGTGGTTGGCGTCTTATATCATAATATAATATTAATGTAACCCATAGTTAATCTAAAGAGAATGTATTTATTGATTTGTCTCTAATGTAGATGTTTGTAGTTTCTGCATCGGCGGCAACGGGCGCGTGTACGAGGGGAGAGGGTGGTACGGCAGACCCACCCTGCCCAAGCGGTACAGCGAGTACACCTGCACCTCCCTCCTCATCGGCTACCACGGCCACTTCCTCAGTATGTCCCGCTTTAATATTTTACGAATTATTATGATTTGACCGTGGCGTGTCCTGTAGCTGGAGCTCACGTTTTGTGGATTACTCTGAGGGCCATGTCACACTGGCCGAGTAGGAGGGCGAGTTAGACGGGCTAGTTAGACTCGACCGTCAACCGGACCAATGTGACGCGGCTTTGACAAATGGGCGAATCGAGTGTCGGGCGAGTTGTCAATCCTTAACAATAGGAATCAGCTGATCCTAGCAACTCAGCCGAGTTATTCGACAGTGCGTCAACTCGACCAGTGTAAACCGACCATTTTCAAATGGGCAAGTCGAGTGGACAATTAATCTAAACAATAGGAATCAGCTGATCCTATAGAAAATCGGCCGAGTTTCAGGAGGATCAGCTGATTTATATTGTTTGTAATTGTCAACTTGACTCGCCCATTTGAAAAAGGTCGGTTTGGGCTACGTCACACTGGTTGAGTAGGAGGGCGAGTTAGACGGGCGAGTTAAACTCGACCGTCAACCGGACCAATGTGACGCGGCTTTGACAAATGGGCGAATCGAGTGACGGGCGAGTTGTCAATTCTTAACAATAGGAATCATCTGATCCTAGCAACTCAGGCGAGTTATTCGACAGTGTGACGCGGCCCTTTACAATGGTCGAGTTGACGGTCAAGTCTAACTCGCCCGTATAACTCGCCCCCCTACTCGACCAGTGTGACTTGGCCCTAAGCGATATCTTATACATACAATATTCTCTAGTGGGGATCAACCTCACACTAAAGAATATTATTTATCCATAAAAGTCCATCTCTATAATTATAGCGGTTTGTAATTCATTGGTGAAATTGTGGTTTGGATCCTACGTTAAACTGATGATCCCTTAGATACCATTGGCTGTTTGGCTACAAATTAACAGTCCTGTCTAAGGAACATGTCGGCCTTAGTCAGTAACAAGACTGCAAGATCGTGCCTCAACCGTCCCACACTCATTTCTCATTCATTCTTTGCTTAATATACTTATCTGGGTGGGTCGCATTTTCAAGGAAAAGTTTTTTTTTTGAAGTATTATAAGTTCTTCAGGAAAACCCACAATAATGGATTAAGCATAAAATGTGAAATTCAAACATTTTCAACCCAATCATTTTCATATTTGCAAGGCTTTAAGCAGACACATGCAGTAGTGTGTCCAAAGAAGACATTTTTTACAACCATCATCGGTAGCGAAAGGCATTACACAATTTAAATATTAATGTTGTTTTGTCTTATGGAAAATGAATTATGCATTCTATGTTAATAGGATAGGACATAAAGTATTGTGATAAATGACCTGTAAAATCAACTAAGAACAGCGTTTTTACAAATACTTTAAGTAAAAAAAGTTGTATACAGTAAAAGAGCCAAAGCTGGGTTCGTTTAGAAAGGCGAATGTACTCATACTTCATTAGGAATTGATCAGCATTTCAAGTTATAAACTGGAGACTAATAATATCTCAGAATAGTAATGCATGTAAAGTGTTTTAAAAATTAATTTTGAAATGCTGGAGATTTTTTCAAGGAAATAAAAAAATGCATGATGACCATGTCTTGTATTTTAATGAATTTAAAATAATTTTTCATAAGTTGTTAATTAAGAATCTGGTAGCAAAGTCTTTAAAATATCTATACATCAAGTTTAAATTGATATTTAATAGTTTTTTATTATTTTATTCTGTTGCGATTCCTGCTTAACCTTTCTATACAAATAATTTTGTGTCCAATGACGTTATCGATGATCACTGAATTAACAGAATATTTGCAAAGTCCCCCTAACATTTGGCAATTGAAATGAATAATCTTCAATAATTTCGGAGAAGATCAAGTTTAAAGTATGTCCAGTAAAGTATGCCCTAAAATCTATCGATACCTTTTTTTGTAGAACCTTATTATTTTTAACGTTGCCGTCAAAAATATAGTTACAAAATAACGGAGGATAATACTCCTACATAATGCGCTTTATTGTTTCTAGACCCTTGAGATCAATTACTTTAGAGTTGGTAATTTTGTTTCAGATAAGAAACCTGGTGACAATATGCACAAAGCGTTAGAAGAGTTACTTATATACGGGGTAAAAAACTACTTTATTCGGCCAAAGTTTTTACAGTTTAGAATATAAGTACTAAACGATTTTTTATATGAAGTTGTAAATATATTGCTCGTTCCCTATGAACTATTTATGTATGTAACAAGATTACATTTTCACCATGCTGTATTATTGTTATTAATCATAAAGAAAATGGTCGCTAACTTTAGTAAGGTATTGAAGATGTGTCCCAGAAAATAAACTCGATTTGGTTTAGGATGGTCATTGGTTAGACAAAGTCAAAAGAAAAGCTTTCTATAAAAACTTGAAAGGACTCAGCTGTCACCTAGTAAAAATTACAATTTAGAAGAAACTTAGCAACTATCTTAGGAAGTACATTCATAACTTACTTGACAGTGAAGTTGATTTAAATAACTATATTAATAATATTTCTGGCGACTTTGAAAATTTGTGTTCTAATTTTATTAGTCTATCATAAGAGTTATTCTCCTATACGGCTATAGAGTTTTAACCTATAGGCCTACGGATAAAATGGTTAAAAGAGTAATAAAAACTATAGTATTGTAACTGATAAATCAAAGCCTCATATATAGTACGCCTGTCACATAAAAATTTGATGTTATTATATAAAAAGATAATCCTCAAATTAAATAAAATCACAAAAGATCATATAAATACGAGAACATCTATATTTACTTTGAAACTTGAACTTCTTAATTAATGGTAATACTTTGAATAAATATTAAGAATAACATGCATTACTGTAATGTTTTTTCCACCTGGTTTGTCGTCAATATTATAACCACAGTTTTTTATGTTCGTATCGTCTTTGAGTTGTTCTGACAAGTCCCATTTAACTATTTAATTTAATTAAATTCTTTGTTTTAGTTTAATTACTATAGATGATTGGCTAATACGACGTTTAAAATTTTCATCGTTTTACTTACAATTTCTTTTTAAATCGAGTTGAAAAGTATTCCAAAAACAGCCGGATGATAAACTCTGCCACTAAACCATTTTAACAAGGAAGATGACAGCGTAATAATATGATAATGAACAGATTCCAGACCGGATATAAAGTATGCGACAAGTGCTCCAGTTCCGGTGCAAAATGGCTCTTCCCTCGGCAATCTCGGCTGATAGCCTTCCCCTCCCCCTCCACCGCCACCTCCGTTTCTACTCGAGCACCCTGTAAGATTTGCTCCATTATCTATATTCTGTGTGCTCCTACACCATCCTGATATTAAAATTGCTTCTGCAAATGTTAATATAATAATCAACAGGAACAAAGAAATCTGAACTCGTTCTGTTTTCAACACTGACAAACTTTTTTCTTAGACAAAATGTTTCAGTCACGACAATGTAGACTATTAATACATTAAATCCATGAAACTCATGGGTTTTTGTTTTGTACCCTATTATATTTGAGAAGGAGTTTCTTAAATATTTTTAAATAATATTATTTACATTAAATGATATTTACACATGATTGGCCAAATAACAAACGAAATAAAATACATCACTGATAATATCTATCAAGTCCGTCCTTTTCAATAAGTGACCCTCCCTCTAAAACAAACTCCAATATCCGTTTTTGTATCAATTTTTGCTCGATGCCATATCTTATAAGAGCTTCCTTAGCTTCCAGCATTTTTTGGTTCGGAAGATCATCTGAAACAACGGTTAATCTGAGAAATATCTTAGTGGGTAATAACATTTTCAGCAAAAAGTAAGGCTCAAATAAAATCATTTTATCAGTTCTTAAACATTATGGTTGAAAAGTTTACCCATTACAGCCTGAAACAATAGTATTATAATAGGCCTATAACATAATACTGTAACATGATGGTTAGAATCATACAGTGTACTTGCTTTTTTTCCATGATTCAATTTAAGATAATGTATTTTTTTAAAGATAGTTCAACTGCAACAAAGTTACTGTAAAATGATTTCCACAAGTTATCTTTACATTAAAATGCTTCATGAAATTGGATTTTATTACTAAGCTCATATAGCTTAATAGCAAATTGTTCATAGAGTTTTTAATCTTAAGAATTGCACCACTGTATCGCTGTATTGCTATCTGTAGTCTGTACAAGACTAGAGATCGCCTACTGGTCAATTTTCATCCAGGCACTATTTCGGTTTTGTTGTTTTTACTCCTTGTAATCAAACATGTGGCTGGATTTGTTTACATTTCGTTATTATTTCGTAACCAACGTGGCAACCCATAAGGCCTATGTTATTTTTCAATTTAATATTATTTTTCTACTTATAATACATCATAATATATATGATGGGAATATATGATGGGAATATATGATGGGAATATATGATGGGAATATATGATGGGAATATATGATGGGAATTTACCTGTAGATGTGTGCACAATCCCATATTATGATGGGATTGTGCACACATCTACAGGTGAATTCAATTCTACCGGAGTGCTTGAGATTTGTCTAAGGTTTCACACAGGCTGAGAAAAAGGAAAAAATCATGCTTGTTAATTAATTATATAGATATATACTTACCTTTGAAGACCCCGATGTAGCCGATGTACAGACTGGTGTGCTGGAGGTCCCTGTAGACCCCCGGAAGGCTGGGCTTGGCGAGCCACCCTCTCCCTTCAAACACTCTGCCAGACTCGCTGATCAGAAAACTGCCGAATGGAATTTATTAGTTTTGTGGCTGAAACTCAGCATCAACAAAAGTTTACCAATAAAATACCCATTTATCTTTATTGGACAAGCGCTACTCTGCAGCTTTTAGTTTTGTTTAGTTTGCTGATAAAACAATGTTTATTATAATCAGCTGGTCCTTGGTATTTCTATACCAATGTTAAATATTATGTATGAATAAGATTTAGGAAACATTTTTACGACCTTCATAATTCTGTTTCATGCAAATCTTCACGACAATTAAATCGTTAAAATTCTTGAAGAACTGTAGGAGGAAACATGATCTCAAGTATCAAGAATCAAGAATCAAACATTTATTCCAATTAGGCACAAAGAATGCATTTGGTGGGTCAATAGGTTCTTATGTTAGGGGTAACATGCGTTATAGCTGCAAATACAGGCACTGAAATAAAAAAACAAAGATTACAAGAATAGAGAAACAGACAGTATTAAATGTAACATAGGTCTCTACAAATCAGGCCTAAGTGTGACAGGAGTTGGTATCACGAGTGTGTAAGTATATCACGATCTCAAGATATACGTTACAATTTATTTATGAAGGTACCTATTATTTTTTAATGTTGAAGTAGGATTTTAAATCTGGCCAATCTCAAGTTCGTCAATCTGGCCAAAGTTGACATTAAAAAATTCTTTCTTCACTTTAACCTTATCAAGTTCAATATATTTTACTGTCCTAATATCCGTATAATATTCATGTAAGTGTAGCCGACCTTAAATTACTATTTACGTAGAGCATACTAATTGGTGGTCTTCAAAAATTCTTGCTAATTACATAAGGTTCACGGGGGAACGAAAAATATATAGATGAGAGAACAGTTTTGTTAACTTTAATAGGCAACACTGGAATAGTAATATTCAGAGTAATTCATAATTATGAGACAGTTCAATAACGATTTCTGTGTCGCTGCAGACTTGCTTAATAAATGGATTCGAAATTCTTAAATTAATATTTTAGACAAAACCTCACATCGAGTAAATTAAAAAATCCCATTAGAAATACGTAATACATACTTTTGCTTGATGTCTGGACAGTTCCTCATGTGTAACCGTTGCATAAATAAAAGTTCCTTGGTGCACCTGTCCGGCAAAACGCATCTAGGACACGTCATTGTGTAGCCAGTGTGAATGTAGCTCAGTGGAAACCACAATTTTCCTTTGAATTTTGGCTTCACTGCCCCCCATTCTTCACGGCGTGCTATCGAGAGGTGAGTTGGATATAGAATTCTGAACGGAGGCATTTTGAAAACTTACTCGATATCAATAAAAGTTAAGAAACCAAACGAAACATTTCCGTGACAGTTACGTTTTTTCCTTAACCACACTATGAAGAACACTTATCAATCTGTAGAAAATCCGCTGAAAAAAGTCATGCTGAAATGCAGCGGTTTAGTCTAGACAGAAGAATTATATTAGTGTGTATAGGTTTGAGAATTTCATCAGTCAATCTTATCTGTGATTCAAGGCGAATCATTCTGATGGTATTTGGGTGAAACTCTTGAACACCAACGTACACTCACAATATGGAATTTTCCTTAAAACTGAGCAAACAATTATATCGAATTAAACGAACGATTAAATGACCTTACACTAGATAACATATAAAATTAAGGGCAATCGCCTCCTTGCGATAAAATCACTGCATTGTTAAATGTTAGGAAATACCTATTATATCTGTGAACGCGAGAATTTCATGGCCTTATATAGTAACTAATATGTTAACTCTTGGAAGACTACGGGTTTAATTCAAATATTACAATGTTTAAAGTAATATTTAACGAACAGGAATTTAAATATACTAGCTATTTAAAAATAGGTCACACAAGATTCTGACTGCGTGAAGAACAAATCTCATCCACTTTATAATTTGGACATAATTTATAATGAATTACTACAGGACTCGACAACCATGAGAACCCAACCATAACACGAACCATAAAAACATATATTTCGGATTTTTTTATATTATGCCAATACCTGAGTCAGTCTTTTCTAAAGGACTATATTATGATAACCCTAAGACAACATGGATCGATTGATCTGATTGGACAATATATGTATTTAAAAATACAGCACCAAAGACTCCGTCGTACATATTTCAGTTGCATGATTCAGTGTTGAAACCATAAACACCTTATTTTGAGCAAAGGTTAACCCACCTTAGATTAACGTATTACAAAGTTCTAGGAGTTAGTTAATATCAACAGCTGAAATCCATTAATACATGATAATCTCACTCGAAAACCACCAGGTTCAACTAACACTGACTTGGCGATGTAACTTCCTCTCCCTAATGTTATAAAAGTTCCATCTCCGTTTTCAATTGAAGATACAATGTTGTTAAAAAAAATACTTCGCTCAAAAGCCCTGAAAACATTTAAAACAGTACATATTGGCATTAATATTACGCTAAATTTAATTTTCTTAAACATTGTTATTTAAAATTAAATGCATGGACATCACCAAAATAAATAACATGATTGTATGTTTCTAACTTATGAATGATAACGATACATTTAAATTTATAAATTTTCTATATTACTGTATTGTAATTCGTATTCGAAATACATGCATTCGTTTGAAAGTTATCTTTAGTACCTTAAGGAAGAAATAAATTTCGTAGGCACTTCAGAAGGCTTATGCCTTGTTCGAACTGAGTAAGTGACTCTGTAACGGATAAGTTTTTTTAAGTTAAGTCTCGCACAACCACCAATTTAGTTATAATTTATTACTACTGCTATTCTTAATTGCCAATATAATGTAGCAGCAAAAAGTATACTGTTCTCGACTATCATAAATTAATCCATGCGTTATTTGTAATTGCCCTTAAAGAGTATTGTCGGGTGATGTGAAGTGCCAAAGAGCCTTAATATTGTGAAGTAATAAATAAAGCAGGGCAAGGTTATTACACGAGTCAGTAATAGCTGTGAAAAGATCAATAGCAATATCAATATCTGCAATATCAATAGCAGAGATCAGGCCTGTACTGATATCGTCTTATTGGCTTCCTCTGCCGCGCTGACTCAGCTTCTTCCTCGAGAGTTCTTAATTTGACGAGCTGAGTGAAATCCTCGTTTATAACAGCATTAACCTATTTATAACAAGGGAGTTATTCATATTTTATTCAACGTATTCCGGTAGATTACATTGACACCCTTTATTCTAGTTATAAGGTTTATAACTAGAATAAAGGCGATATAAAGGTTTATAACTAGAACAAATTGTATTCATATAATACAATTTGTATGATAAGGTTTATAAGGTTTCATAAACCTTACCATGGATTATTTTATTGCATGGATTTAAGGTTATTAAAATTAAATCGTGTTCAGTTATCAGGCTCAAAAAGAGTTGTTTGCTGGAACTTTACTAGTGCAGCATTCAAAATTAAAATGAAGAGATCATCTACAAAAGCGTAGCTAAGGAAGTGAAAATTTACAGTGACTAGTATAAAATGTATCAATTATTTTGTTTTTACCTTTTTAAGATTAAATAAGGGATTTATAGGCCTAACATAACATCAAAAATGTAAAGTCCTATTCAAGGGGGCCCTGATATTAAAGTAATAAATGTATACGTTGTTAATTTTTATTCAAAAAATCCCTGTAGGATAAAAAGTCAAAAATCTTAAATTTTTTTACGTACTAATATATATTCATCTATGAAAAATTTTATTAATTCTTGTTTAGTGTGCATACTTTTTTAGCTATCATGTATTAGTTAAAAAATTATATACATAAAAAACCTCGTGAAATAGAGAAGGGAATTATATTGTCTGCACGTCAGAAACTTGCTCTAAATGGCAGATTAAGAGTAAACAGCTGTGCCAAAGTTTAGAGCTGGAGCTTCTGTGTGGTTTAGTCAACTATAAACAGAAATGTTCTTTTTCTGTGCTATTTTATGCGTGTATATTATGTAAAAATTGTCGGGAATATGCGTTAAGCTTACAAAACACGGTTATTTCAATGGCTTAAAAATAAAATATACACCTAGATCTATCTCTGTTTCCTTTTGTGTAGTTAATATAAGAGAATTTGACCTATTATAATTGAAAAGAAAGAGTGTTAGTACATATTAAATAAATACATATTATCGAAATCATTTAGCAATTAACCTAGATATCGGTTTTTGAATATTTGCCATATGAATAAAATTGGACAACGTACCTCGTTTACCGCCAAACGTATATATCTCCGCAACCAGTTGACATAACTAGACTAAAAATTAAAAATTCTAGATTATTTATTTTTTTCAAATCAAATTCAATGGTTGTTTGTATGTTTTTTTGAGAAGTTACAGATTGTGGAATTTGAAAATTATTAATTTTTTTACATTTTAGCCCCCATAACTTCTGAACCTGAATTTTACGGGCATGCGGATGGTGTAATTTTATTTGTCATTTTAAGCACTAAAAACCTTGAAATTGTTATCGATGTCGTTAAGAGCCGTAATTGAGGAATTTGATTTTTGTCGTTTTTATAGGTTTTTATGCGATAAATACCCAATGAAAACAAAAACTGCTGTCATGGCTTTGTACCTAAACACAAAATTTCATAAAAATCGGACCACTTGTGTCGTCCCTAGCTTTGTTTACATAACACACACCTCCACACGGACGAACAGATACCACTCCGAAACCACGTTTTTGGATTCAGGGAGCACTAAAACAATTATTTCCACTAACAAATCAAATACGAAAAATTTGAAGAAAACAATCATACTTTCTCAATATACAGTACTATGTATAGGGGAGAAAAAGTAAAACTAATAAATATCAATATTAATTTTTTATTTTCACAATTTAAAAATATAACTAATATGTTGCTGTTCAATGGTTAGAAAATTTGAAAAATATGGTTTTGTGTTTCTCAGTTTACACTGGAAAAGTAACCAACCAATAAAAAGCAACAATTACCTTATATTTAGCGGAATCGGCTACTTTGGATGTGCTTTTCATAATTATTTGCATTTAGATCATTGTCATTAAAAAAAATGAATTGATCCATTTGAAACTGCATTAAAATCTATAACAATAATCAAATTAATTATGTTGTCATTTTACAAATTACTACATGTACATTTGGAGATGAAAACGTGTAATAGCGTTTAAGCAGAGAACATAAAAAAATAATTTGAATCTACAGCATAAACAAATAGCTATTTCCCTATAGGGAAAATTCGCTAAAAGTACCTTTATGGAATATAAGGTGATTTTGAAAACAGGAAGCGTTGTTCGCATCAAGTACTGAAAGCCAATACGGGGTGGCATCAATATTGATATAGAAAAGTTCTCGTAAACGTTACACTTCGCGCAGTACAGAATATTTTAAACAAAACCTGTATCTTGTGCATGTTATTATTTCTTTGAAATAATTTTTGTAATGAACTGAATTATATTTTTTCCGTCACTATTGTTAGATAATTAAATAATCCCTTTATACCAGAAGAGAAGCAAGTACATTTTATTTATTCCGAATGAAATATACTTAAGTATTTGGACACAATTTAGTCACTAAACATATATATATATATATATATATATATATATACATAGTGTTTTTAACATTGTTATTTTCGAACATTTTAAAGTAAAACCAATTTCGCTATAAACATTATTTCAAGGGTGTATTACTTTCCTCCATAAACTACTAAATCACTTAACTGCAAATCATATTTAATTTGAACTTTTAGACCAAAATTAAATCATGATGAGATGATTATTTTAAAACAAAATTATTAAAACTATAGTTTTGGATGTAACCCAACAAAGGCCGCTATCAAAAACTATTTTTGTAGGATGTGACAAATTTCTGCTCTGTACCATTTAATTCTGTACCGTCATTTTTTCGAATAAAAACATACACATTTCGGACAGTACGTTCTAAATAACCATATTTTTACCAAGAAAAATTACAATTCCTTCGTTATTAATAGATGCGTAATCATAATCCTAATAACATCATTAATTGGATTAAAACATTTTTGTCTTTGTCTATTGTAAAATTATTTTAATATTTTAAGACATTTAGCAGTGAAAACAAGAACAGCCGCCATTTTGAAATAGTTCCAAGTAGAAATTTGTCACTTGCTACAAAAATAGTTTTTAATAGTGGTCATCCATCTACTAGTTTTGAAGTTAATACGTTAAGAGGTTCATGAAATATAATTAAATAGGTGAAACATCACTAGCAGACACAAAGACAGAAAACAAAGCTTTTTAGGACCTTTATATATATAAATTTCATGTTTATTATTTACTATTATAAAATAATATACTAAAATATTCTATCATAATTTCAGGACACTATATAACGCTCATTGAACAATCAGTCGACAAAGGAACCACATCGACAATGAAGTATTCACAGACGTGTTCCAAGTGTTCCAACTTTTCACTCCCCTCGATAATCGGTCTACTTAATCAAGTACCTGTTTTACAAACTTTGCACGTTTCCTACACCTCGTGGTTGGTTTATGTTTACCCGAGTAAACTTAATGGATCTCATTACCAAAGCGCACACCTCATTGCTCATTTGCTTCGTTGTCTTGCAAATAGGTACATTAGCTCAAAGAAATCTTTCTTACTTGTTTACAAAAAACTAGTAGTTGCTCCTCAGACTTTTAAGTCAGCTAGTGTAACCGGCATTTAAAAATTTACTATTCATACTAATCATCAAGATATCATATCAGGATTCGTTGGGAAACCTGATTTAAAAGTTTAAAATAGTTCAAATTAGCAAATATATCTCTTTTCCTCTCTTTTGATTGTGTTTAGATATAAAATTCGATTCAAGAATCATAAATAAAATGTAGTACAATTTATTCTAATTGATATTATAAGATTCTCTTCCTGACTTACTTATTCATTTGATCTTCCTTGAAAATTATGCTTTTACTTCTAAAAAATTGGATTTGAGGTAAAATATATTGTGGAAACACTCTGAAATAGATTCTAGATTGATACATTTTCATACAAATTTACTGAAAAACATTAATTTAATTAAAAGTATTTGTAGGGCTCAAATAAAATATTTCTGTAATAGATTAAAACCTTAAATCCATCTGTGTTGGACTGAAAGTGGAATAACTTGAAACACACGGCTACATCTTCTGTGAATTACAAGGTAGTTCTGGCAACACCTTCAATATCGCTTAGAAGTTTTCAGTGGCTGCCAAAAGTTAAAACATCGAACTTCGATTTGAAAATGTAAGTGATGGATATAAAACAATTAGAGTGATTGAGTTAATGATTTTACAGACCTTTAACCATGAATAATGACCAATTTGCAGTTGTGACGACGGCGCGTTCATTCCAAGAATAGATTAGTGGCATCATATTGATCGTTTAATTGAACAAATAATTTACTACACTATTTAGGTACATTAAAATATTGTACAGGACGTTGTAATGAATCCAGAACTACTTTATCCTTCAAGGGTGCCTGATGCAACCATTGAAATAAACATATTCAGGAGTTATTCCTTCGGTGATTACACACCAGAAAGGATTATGGGTCTCCCGTACCTACTTTTTAATGCTCTGTATCTATTAGGCCCCATTTAAATGCTTGGTATCAGTTGTTGATTGTATCATTCCGTATTAATCGCTGTCAGTTATTTTCCAAAGCATAATAGTTAAAAACTACAATTTGTTTAAAAGACGGTCAAATAACAAAAAGATGAAAACTTTAATTTCCTAATCGAAAACTTTAAAAAAGGGTTATACCACAAATGGCCAAGAAACATAATTAGTTACTACACCAAAGGGGCCAGTTTTATTAACTTAAATGAATATTATATATTTTAAATTATTCTATCTATCACAAGTCTAAATTGATTGAGATATATCTACCCTCTGTTCCAAGCAAGGTGACACTAAAAAAAACTTTATTTAGTGTCGCCTTGTTCCAAGTCCATCTTTAAGTTGATTTTAATTAGCAAAATTATCCAATAATCAGCTTGTGATTTTATAATACATTGTTATAATATTACTAAACAAATGGATAAAATGTAATAGAATAGCAATATCCCGTAAGGCCTGTACTGAAAGGTGAACGTGGAATCGAGTATTGTTATGGATTTTAATTTAAAATTATATTGTTTAAAATTTTTAAACAATATAATTATAAATACCCCCGTTGCAGCAGACCTGCATACTCAGCGAATTTCAAGTGCAAAACAACATATTTCGATCCAACATAGCGAGATTTGACATGTTTTTGTAAGCTCCATAAGAATAACATGGGGAATGAGTATGGAGGTTTGCTGCTACAGGTATATTAAAACTGGGTGGTTTTAATTCAATATTTAGTAGATCTGAACTAGAAGAAGCCATTTACCAAGTTTTATAAAGATATGTTGAGAAATAAGCGAGATATAGAATTTTACTTATTTCCCATAAGGTTAACATTGGGACAACGTACTGTGTTTACCACTTTCAATATCTCGGCAACCAATGGACATAGAGCCATGATTCAAAATACTAAATTGTTTGTTTTTTTGGGCTGAATTCAATGGTGCCAATAAAAATTTGAAAAATTTTATTTTTCTATGTAAAAGTCTCAAAAAACCCATTTTTGGGGGGGTTTACCCCCCTTTACCCCCCCTTCCGGTGGTCCGATCGGGCTGGTTTACGAACTAGTCCGAATAATTACTACTTTACACGTCTATGCCAAATTTCATTCCGATTGGACCATTTTTGCGCAAGTTATCGTGCTTAAAGACACATATATATATAGATATATATATAGATATATAGATATATATATATATATTTATGAAAGTGAACGAATGGTGTTTTTGGCATCTGAGGACCTCAAAAAGAAAAGTTATGATGGTTTTAGGCTTAGGTCTTACCATGAGACCTACGGTAACAGCTTCTTCCCTATAGGGGAAATTCGCTAAAAAAACACCAAAAAACAACAAAAAGAGGGGGGTGTTTAGTTTTTGTGTGTTTTTTTTACTTAATTAATTAAAAAACAAACAACAATATTCTCAATAAAAATATGTCTTCATAAGGGAATATAAAGAAAAAGCAGGAAAACGTAGGAAAATACGGTTAAGTAGATCCATAACAGAAACGGAACATCCGATGCAAGGTCCTTACATGCGAAAGCTTCTTAATTCGTACAGTATTATTTTAAAGCTTTATATTACAGAACTTGAAGAAAAATTTGAATATGAAAATCATATAATATATTTGATCAAGTGTTTTAAATATTAATTTTTACTTTTAAACTCTTATTCATAGTAAATGGAGATGATATTGTTATTGTCAAATACTTTGGTCCCTTGATGCATAAACAATTTTTCTACCACCTACACCATTAACGGTTAACACCATAATTTGGCTAAAGTTATTCTTAAGGAAGATATGTAAAAACCGTCATGTCCCAGGGACTGACTAATTTTGATTAATCTTGGTACCCCCAGGGACTAACTAATTTTGATCAAAAATGGTATGTATTAAATTGTTAATTTGTTTTATTTTCTTGTAGGTTTCCTTGCTTGAACTGGTTTTAAGGAAGAAAGTATGTGTCAATTTCTTGATACCGTTTATTTAAATGTACTTTCAAATGCATTATTTTCCAAAGCTGCAAACCATATAAGGCTACAAGCATAATGCTTGTGATGAATCAGCATACATCCTTTCTTCGATGCATTTCTACATTTTTGCTGATCAGAGAAACATTTCATAACTAAGGTATAGAGAACACTCCTAATTTCGTCATGTACACTAAAACTCAAAAAGCTTGTCTAAAACAAACCCCAAAAATGTAATAAGTTTTAAATATATTTCTGCTTAAAGCTAAGCTAAATAAGGCTATTCCGCCACTATTCACGCCCAGGGACTCGTCGCTCATGGCAGACGAAGAGGTCCGTTAACCGCGGCGATAAAGGCTGGACGTGCGGCCGGCGCTTTGATTGTTCAGAACCTCTTCTCACCTTGCCGCCTCGGACATCGGCCACACCTGCGACATGCATTTAAAAAGGTTAATTTGTTTGATTACTGAGATAATGCTGTTTTAAGTTACATCTTAATAATTAACCGACAGTTCAGTATCAAAATTATATAGAACAGACAAAATCCAAAACCGTTGAAAAACGTAATATTATTTTTCTAAACTTAAGTCACATCATAGCTTATTTCAAAACCATAATTCATGGCCGCCTCTAGTAATAAGGCTACGGCCTTCATACTGGCAACGTCACTTTTCAAGCGGTTTCACATAGAGAGAGCCAGGTCTTTCCAATAAACAGAGATAGTGCCATTAGACATAATGTATAAAAAAATCAGCCGAACCTTTAGGCTACCCGCGATACTGCCATTTACTAGCACCGAGGCCTTTTTTTTACTAAAGATAGCTATGCTAATACTCAAAAATAAATCTTGACTAAAACATTAATCTAAGCTTATGGCATTAAGCTTTTTTTCCTGAACTGATCCTAGGTTGCAAGACGATTTTAATATCCAATATATTAACTTATAAAATGTCTTGGAAACGTTACCAAAACATTAATACTTTTTTACCTTCAATCCAGCAAACACAGAACAGTCTGACAGTGTATTGGTACCCTAATGGTTAGTACATTGGTCTTAGGTTCGAGAGGTTGCGGATTAGAGTCCCGGCAAGCCCACAAACATTTGAGCGACTTGGGACGCTTTCCCTAATGGGTTTACCATCTTGTCTAAATGACGTTGAGCACCAACAAAAAAATCGCATTTTCATCAAGTACCCACGACACAAAAATGCTTTCCTGGAAAATCAGCTTCATTATAACGGCATCAATCTTGTTAACTCTCTCTCAGAACTACTTTATCTGAACAAGACGCAGGACGGTGTAGACTAAATATTCAGCGATTACCTGTGAAGCAGGCTACAAATATGGTAAGGGAATATTGGGAGATATAGATTATTTGTAACTATTCCAAATTTTCCAAATTAATTTTGCTTGAGCGATTGACATTACTGTACAGTATTATCGGGTACCAATAAAGGCGTGTATTTTTTGTTATTTTCAACATTTTCAGTAAATAAAGCAGCAAGTTATAACTCCTAACTCGACATGGTGATGGGAATTTTTTAGAGCTAATTTATTTAAATTAATAATTTTAAGTCTTTCTTTTAGACATTGTTATAGTGTCACTGCTCCACACATGTATAATTTGAATTTTAATCATGTGAGAAATTTAAATACACTGTCAAAATATATCAAAGGCTTAAAACATGGCTAAGTACAGTGGAGAATGTAGAATTTCTATTACAAGTAGAGTGTAGTTGTATTTTTTATGGTTTATTGTATCTGGTAATTCAATTTAATTGCTTTGTATGTACTTTTTTCTCACTTTTCACGTATTAAGAATGGAAATTTATTGTTGCTCCACAGTCACTTGCGAAACGAAATATGTTAACAATATTGTAAAAAACAATACATATAAAAATCAATCCTTTTCTGGTTATTCGATTTTAAATTAACTTGGTTAGATTTATATTTAGCCAACCTTTGACAGCGATTTGTAATAATATTGTATAATGGATGCCTCAAAACTGGCTATGCCTAAGAGGCACCTATATTTATCCATAACAAAACATTGTGATATGTAGTAAATATAGGTATGTATTTTTCTTTTTTATACAAAGCAACCGGAAATGTTTTCAATATTGTAATATAAGTATTTGGTTCTTATGATTTAAGCAGTGTTTATGGCTTTGTACTGTTTATATATTTTTTTTAATATGTACTTTTGGATAAATAAACGTATTCATTCCTTCACTCATTCATTCTTTAATAAAACTCTTTTGAAGTCAACTTGCATCACAAACATAATTATTTCACTGAAAACCGGACTAAGCTACGATTCCTGGTCCCAGCGATTCAGGAGTGTGATTGCTGGTAAAATAAATTTCTTTAGATCTATGTCATTGTATGCAATTTCCACAAACTTTATCTTATCAACGTTAACGTATTCTTCTCATACTGACAATTATCTTTTGTATTTTATGTTTCCACGAATACAGTTTTAAATTTATTCAGGTCGAGTAAAGTTTAAGTTTAATTAGCCTTGTGAAATTTAACCAGATTGAGAAAGAAAAATTATTAATACTAATGTAAGCTTTTATGATATGATGTAAATTTGATTGTAATCATAATGAATTCTTTACTAACGTAAATATAATCTAAAAACGTTATATCTCATCTAAATTTAACGAAATCATTAAAAAATATGGAAAATTTAAAATAAATTTCAGACAAATCAGAATTTTGTACAAATTTATTTACAAACAACGCATCATATATATACGTTATCACACACTTTTCTGACACATAAGATTAATAAATCCAGCCAAAATCTAGAAAGACAAAGACGTCAAGAAACTTGTATTAGCTACAGCAGTTTTGATATCCAACAGCTGCGACTAAAGTTACAAGTTTCTGTCTTCCGTTACCATTAAATAAAAAATAAAAGAACAGACTTTCACCAGAACCTTTTGTGTATACTAAAATTAATCACACCGGCTTATTAATTAGGATAGTTAAAAATAGAACACAATGTTCCAAGGAGGCTAGTTTAAATACATGTTTTGTAAGTTAATTATTTAGTAAAAATAGTACTTAGCGATTATTTAGTACGTTTCCCTAGTGAGCATGGCCACCATTGACACCAACAAAACAGGTTTTCGCCGTTTTTCTACCTTAAAAATACCCATATGAAATGTCAATCGGAAGCTTATATGTTGCTTAGTCATAAAATATATTGAGAGATTGATTTCTTACAAATAAACGTTGAGACAGAAGTTTTTCAAATAGTATATTTCACAACAACAATGGGCTCACTCATGTTTTAACGATACATTTCATTCACAGCTGATTAATTAAAAACAAATGTTTGTTTGTTTGTATCTTAAAAAAGAAAAAAAATTGTAAAAATATTTTTTCATGGTAAACATTGGTTTTTGCAGTTAACAATGTAATGAGTAATTTACACATAACAAAAACAAATAATTTCATAGTACTGTAGCGAATAATTATGTACCATCGAAAAGTTATGTCATGTAAAACCTTATAAGACTTCTTTTTGGAGGGATTTCACCATAGGAGCCAATTTATTGCTGAAAGGATTAATCGCACCGAAGTGCTTCGAGACCGGAGAGAAAAGATTAATTGGATGAAAGACTTCTCTCGATCTAGGAACGAGTTTATAAAATGGAAAGTAACTTTAAAAGTGAGCTAATTCGATTGTGTAAATGTGGTGCCACAGAGAAAGGTCTTTTATACTTTAAGTCGTTTTATAGAGACAGTTCAAAAATGTATATCTTTATCATTTTTTGTAGTTTTATACAATGGATAAAACTTTGACTTAAAATCTCGATACAGTAATTATTAGAGGATTTGTAAGAGAAACCAAAAAAACTGAAAAGTTATAAAAAAAAAATGAATTTATTACTATCTCAGTTTTTTTGCTACCCAAGGGAATTTAGTAAACCGATTGTCAATCCTGAATTAAAACCTGTGACACCTTGAATTTATTCCCGTAACTAAAAATTACTAAAAAAGTTGCAAAGTACAATAATCCTTATTGAAGGTTTTTTATTATTTTAATATACTCTTATTCAGTCGCTAAGTAAGGCATTATACCCTAGACTGCCAATATCGTGCTTTCTCCTCACGATCCAGATAATAGCCCCTTTGCGATATTGTACTAATATAGAGGGCGCTTGGCTTCATCCACTGAACGTTTCATCATTAAAACTCATATAACAAAACTGTTATCTTTCCCAACAGATTTCTTGTTTGAAAAAAGGTTCAATGCAACGTTTATAGTTTATTAATTTAAAAATATATGCTAACCTCTTCTGGAGACTAAACAATTATATTATTTGTTTTAATTTTCAATATTTTAGCTAAAATTTTAATAAAGGCTTACATGAGATAAAATGTCATGTCCTAAATGTAAATTTTTTACAGTCTCATTTCCACAAGCTACATATTTATGGGCATCACATACACAGATCTCTCGAACTACCCAGCAGCTCAGTTAATTACAATCGAAATTTCATTGTAACTTTAAACTCCTCCTTATAGTTCAACGAATATCATAAACAATATTTTATTTTAGAATAGAAAGACAATGACCTAATTGAAATTAAAATTAAAAATATAATCAAAAACAGTTTGGGATTAAAATTAGAATAATATCCACTGGAAAAAAACGAGAGGATGTACTGTATCACAAAACCCTATTGTGACATAAAACTAACCGGTGTAAATTAGTTTCACTGTTCTAACTTAAAGAGAAGTAAGAGGCCCGACCACCGCGACCGTCTCCCGGCCTCTCAAACGCCAATCCGGATGGCAACCAATAGCACTTTGTCATGGAGCAAGTTGCTTTGCTTATAATTGGCTGGAAGGCAAAGCTTTACGAAATTTTGGGGGGAAAAAGATAGTTGGGAGGGGTCAATTTTGGAAGTTTTGAAGGGAGAAGATTTGGGGCAGTCGTGAAGTTTTAGGGGAAGATCGGGGAACTAAGCCCCGGAGGAAGACTAGCTTAGACGGAAGAGTGTGAAATGCCACCATCATGAGCTTCCCCATGGTTCAATATTGAAAATATAAGGAATTATATGTAGGGCGTAACCCTAAGAGAGTTTTGTAAAATCGTCTTAGTACGTATCTAGGATCCAAGGGGCGCACTTATGCTAAAATTCAGCTTTCTAGGTTTCATAGTTTTGGAGATTTACTGTCCGACAAGAACCCACTTCTCGTTTATATATAGTACTAGCTGATCAACACGGTTTCACTCGTGTAAAAACAGAAAAACCTCCTTGGATTTCAGATTTAATGTTGAGGTTGCCATGACAACTACATGAGCTTCCCTAAACTTTAATATTGAAACTTATGTATCATTGGGCGTAGCCCTGGGGGAATTTTTAAACATCCGTTCTCAGTGGGTGCCTGTGCCCTAAAAGGAACGTTCATGCAAAGTTTCAAGGTTCTAGATCAAGTCGTTTGGGCTGTGCGATGACAAGTCAGTGGTATTTGACAAATATATACAGTGTCATCAACTTTATATGCACTTTACGGAACGTTCATTTTACATTGTGAATAAACAGCATATTTCTCTTAATGGATTGCTAAGTTTACTAATAGCTCTTTTACTTATTTAATTTTCGATCTTTGGTTATTTTCTTCCTAACTTGGCCCATAAAGTTCAATGTTAACATATTACAGCTCTTAAAGTAACGTTATCGGCCTATACTGGTAATAAGTTTTCAACTAAATACGGTTTTGAGGCAAAAAGAGGTTGAAGCATTTGAATGAAATTCTAGGTGCCTGTTTTTAGACAATTAATTGTTGTGCAACAAATCCAGCAAGAAAGTGTGTTTTGCTCGTATGAGTACCGGTTAGAATACGTTTTGCTTAAAAAATATATTAAAATTACACTTTGAATTCAACATACACATTTACTTAAGCCAGTTCAAGTACATACAATCTGAATAAGAGTTCGAAATACCAAAACAAAATGGGGTTCCTCAAACAGTGTTTTTAATGTAAAATTACAAACACAAATACTGGAAACAATTAAGGAAGCAAACAAGAATTGTTATCAAGACGAAATTGACGCCATTGAAGAGTTATTACTTTGATAAGAGGTTTGTGTTCAGTGAAGCGGTCCGGTTTAATCTCTCGGTCGTCATTCGAGATGAGAGAATTCAAACCAAGAGAATTAAAACCAAAGAAGCCGAGAAAACTCAAAGTTGAAAAAGATGAACCTCCTTGGTATGAAGACGACGGGGACAAGGTAAAACGCAAAAAATAATATTAGTTTTTATTAATGGATTTTTTGACTTGCCTTATATGTCATGTTCAGGAATATTTAACATCATTAACATTTTTAAAGTTATGGTATAACGTTTTCTTAAAACCCAATTGAGTTCACTCTTCACCATAAAAAAACATTCTCATGGTAAAAAAAGAGTTTAGAACAATTTTGATTTGCCTTTGGCAACAGTTATAATAAATATTTTTAAAATTATGTATAAGGACAGGGTGGTTTTTATATTGTAATTAAGACGTACTTAACCTTAACAAACCTTTCTCAAGAATCTGCGTAGAATCTTAAAATCTATATGATGTATAACAGCATTTCACAAACATATACAAGATACAAGATCTTTATCTGTGGAAAAGAAACAAATGAGTACATTTCACATCATAATATCCTCCGTTTCGTCATGCTTAATTACTGCTACATATGGCCCTCACATTAACAACAAGTTAATTACCGAGACCACTGAAAATTGCTCAATAATATTAACAGCAGTTGGACCACTGATTACTGCTTATTTGCCAAAATTCGTCTAACGAGTACAATGGAAGGTCTGCCAAAACCTTTTTAGCTTTAACTTAAATTGTCTCAGTGGTAGTTCTTTAAGTTTTGTTGGTACCTGGTTCCAAAGTTTTGTACCAAAAGTTAAGCTAGGCAATGACTGTTGCCGAATATTATGCTTTGTTATGTTAATATTGCCCCTACCCCTTGTGTTACCTACAAAGATGGTACAGTTGAAATGTCTCGTTCTAAGAAATGTTAGAGAGTAGAATCAGTTGATTTGAACCTGAAAATACCCTGTTACCTCTATCGTTTTCATTTCCTACTTTGCTCACCCGAGTACCTATCTTTCTATCTCAGTTCTGTTTTCCATTCCTATTACTTTCTTTCTTTTCCTTATCCTTCTCGGGTGGCTCTTTTCACACGTTCTCGCCGTTGTCCCCAGCAAACCCTCATCTCCATGGGATACCTGCCCGACGTAAGGGAGACGGTGCTGGAGCTGGTGACCCGAGAGGCGTGGGGGGCGCGGCCCCCGGCGGCAGAGCAGCGGCTCAAGCGACGGGCCATGAACGTCTTCTACACGCTCAGCTACACGCCCGTGTGCCAGCGGCTGGCCCACTGCTGCAAGGACATGAGGAAGATGCAGGACCAGGCTTTGGACGAGGAGAAGGACGACGACATCGGACCCAAGTGGGTACCACAGGCTTTGTGTGGTTGTAAAGATTGATTTACAATTATTTTTTAATACTAGATGGCGCCTTGGCTTCAAGGGGGGGGGAAGGGGATAAGTGCTGCAATTTTTGTTTATCCTCTAAAACTATATTAAATCATTTAATTATGATTAGCTGTGCCAGGGAAAAATTGAGTTTGATCCAATGTTGACGGATAGCGCTGTCACGAAACAGCCCTTAACTGTATTTAAGTGAATTATGCGACCCTTTTGAAAAATCCTTAACGTATTGGAAAATCTACACAAAAATATCTATGAATTGACATCCCAAACATCAACATCGGTCCACCGTTATTGAGGAATGACTGTGAAAAGAAAGCCCCTTGCGAAATAATAAATTTTCCCATTGCTTGCAGGTATAGTTTTGTTGAATATACAAAGGACAGTTTTAAAATTTATTGCTTCAGTGGAGACATTTAGATTTAACTTTCTAGGCTTCTTTGCCTCTGATAACAAAGTTTTTGATCTGTGTAAGAGATTATGACGAGACAAATGGAGAGATTACCATGAGACTACCACGGGAACGGCCTGGTGTAGTGGTAGAACGCAGGACTTAGACTCCCAGGGTCTCGCGTTCGAATTCCGCCAATCACCACTAATCCGTATAAGCTGAACGTTATTTTTCTCAACAAAACCGTTCGCTAGACTGATATTGTACCTTCAAAGTGACCTGAAACGAGGGTAAACTCTATGTTTGATGAATTAAACACTATTCTAGTCATGACAGTAGAAACTGGTATAATCTCCTCCTATCGTGTCTTTGAGGCCAAGCGATACCATGTAACCATTAAATTATTGCAAGGAAAGTGTTTGACGGTTGGTTGTTGACACGCAGGCCGTTTGCAGCTTCCTGATTGGCTACGACGGCCGCGTGTACGAGGGCCGCGGGTGGGGCGTCGTCCCGAGGCTGCCCAAGCCCTACACTAGGATGGCCCGGTCCAGCTTCCACGTCAGCTTCATAGCTGAACGAGACTGTGAGTCTCTAAAGTACTCAAACATTATTTACACATGATTGGGCTTAAGTCAAGTAATTTCATACTCAAAATATGCCTGTAAAAAAGGAAAATATCTTATAGTTCTGGAAACAGCTTTAAAATGAACTCCTTGATGTAAATTTTAAAACTAGAGAAAGCCCCAACGGTGGGAGATATCACCCCCGTGTTGGATTTTAGATATAATTTTTAGGTTTTCTGAAATACCTAGAAAACTATCAACTTTTCGCCTGCGATATTAAGTTGAAAAATGAAAGTAGATTTTATTTTCTGAAAGAAAAGTACATAATATGTTTGATCTGGTCCAACCATTTGAAAGATAAACAATAATTTTATATCCTATCTTAGTAACCATCTCAAGAATCATTTTATTGCATACTAGGTGATCTATACCTTTCTTTGGCAATTCTTTGGTATTTTCTGGTAATATTGATTGAGAGACAATTCAATCATGAAACTCATAATCCTCACCTTCATACGCTGTTTATAAATTAAATTTGACTTTCTTCACCCAGGTGACTGTGACCTGGAGATGTACGACGCGAAGTTCGCCCTGATAGACTGGGGGGAGCGCTTCGGTTACATCAACCCTGAATTCATGATCTACGAGCCTCGCCGCGACTACCTCAACGAGGGGAACGAACTCTTCCAGTGCGAGGCTTTCGACAAAGATGATTATATATAGGGTGAAATTATCCTATAGAGTTTAGGATCCGCTGATTCAGGGAGGGTCTACTCGAGTCCTGCTGGCAATGCTGGAGCTGTTGAAAAGATGGATTGATTTTCTTTGCTATCAAGTTTGAAAACTTTCAAATTCACCTAATTACATCAATTAGTTTTCTCCTGGCAATGTGATCTTGATGGAACACGCTTTTGAGGCGAAATAAGTTATTTCAAACGTTTGAAGAAAATACTCAGCCGGTTTTAGGTAATTATGCAATTAAGTAAGCGAGCGACCATACAAATATTGCTTAATTTTAGTAAGAAAATCTGATTAAAGGAATCGCCCTAACGAATGAGTCTGTAAGGAAAGAAAAATTAACCCTTCAGAAAATAAAAAAAATACATGTACGAATGTTTTACGAAACTACGCATATCGGTGTGATTGTTACTACACGCCACAAGTCCTCGAAATGGTTCCAAATTAATCTAAGTAAATCAGTAGTTGCATGTTTACAAGCTTATTCGTAAACAAAAAAGTTGGCCAGTAATTAATTATTAGCTGTAGGTGTATAGGCTTATAAAATTATTTGTAAGCAAATAAGTTAGTCAGTAGTTAATCAGTAGTTTTAGGTTAATCAGTTTAATTATGTGTGTAGTCAAATAAGTGATTTTTGAAGTGATTCCGGTTTTTTATTAAGTAATTCAAGTTATTGAATTCTTAAATATGCCTGCTTATCGGATTACTGGAAACGTATTAAGTTGCAGGATAATATGTTATGATTTCAAAATATTTGTGAGGCAAGTGTTATTCAGATCTCTTAAACGTTTATGCTATTTATAATCTAAAATACTTAATTTCAAGAGTGATTAAAGAAATGACTTTGAATTTACGTGAAATTACTTATAGTCTTAAGAAAATGCTCCTGTAAAGTATAACATAATTAAGATGTAACATAGTTATAACCTAAATCTTTAATAAATACATATTTTCTAGTGAATATCAATAAATAATTTCTCAAGCTATTAAATCTTTTGGAATTCCAATGATACTTGTTAATTTTTTTTCCTGAGAAAGTAATTGCGGTCGAACTCCTCAGGGAATCTGACATTCCTCGGAGCGTTTTTAAAGGGTCGTTTTAAGGTTGGATCCCCTTCCCCAACTGAGGGTGAGATTTAGGTAAAGAAACCGCAGTTAATGGAGAAGAACTAATCCCTTGCTGCATTCAAACAATAGCGACGTCTCGCGAAGATATGCTTTCGCAGAGCTCTGATTATTTTCAAGTAAAATCCTTTCTTTTTCGTTGCTCAAGATGAATCTTTTGTTGAGTGATACACAAATATCTTCCTCGCTTGGGGTCCTCCTCTATATTTTAATTCTATCTTTTGTTCTTCCATTTTTACGGTACCTTTTGAATTTAAATTTAATGAAATATTTTAAAACCAATAAACAAGGATGGTGAAGTTAAAAATAGTACGTTAAGTTTAAGTAAACAAAATATATACCAGCAAAACAAGATTACCCAACCGAATACCTTAATTCTTCTTAAGTTTTACTTTTAGTATAAATCTCTTTTTTCATTGAAATATCTCATTGGTTCAGTTATGGAACGATGTAACTAGTAATTTCATAACCAATTTACCAACAGAAGTTATACATCCTATGACAATCGATAGTGCCTGTATCATTTATGAGAAGTGGTTTCGGATGTATGAGTCCCGAAACTACGCTATAAATCAGGAACAATACTGGATAGTTTGTAATCCACAGGAACTGCAGCTTACTCATTTTACATCGGCTGTTTTATTGAATGTCCTACTTTATAATGGTGGTTTGCTTGACACATTTCACTGTACAAAATAACAACACTTCTATCAACCATACAGATTTCGAGATTCTAAAATCGTGTATTTTGTACTGTTTTTATTTTTGTTTTGTTTTAGGGCGATTTTATAATATTTATTTTGGTAATAACAACAGATTCAACCCATGGTTTTTTTAAAGCAATTTATTCTGTATGGTCAGGGGTGCATTAAAAGCAAACCTTTAAAAAATGTATTTACTCATCGAAAACACTTATGATATATTTTCTTGCCATCCAAGACATTTTTGGTTTTAATAGCTGCTATTAAAAACAAAAATCATCACTTAAAAACAAAATTATAATAAAAAATAACACACAGCTAAGATGTAGCTGAGCTCGCACAATATTATATCAACAACCTATAATGTTGGATATTAAAAGAACACGAGTCTTTTGTAAAACACCCTCGGTTTGAATTAAGAAGTAATTAAAAACTGGTTATTTTGTAATATTCCTTTAATTACTCTTTCATCTTTGTTCAGTTTTTCTTCCCGCTACCCAAGGCGACGATGTCTTAACTAGAATTTATTTTCCTCGCAAAGTTTAAATTCTGATAAGTCAAACTTCAGCAAACTTAATCAATGAAACCTAATTGAATGTTAATTATGTTTCCATGTCCATGTCGTTTCATCTATTTCTTAGAATTAGTCAAGTTTTTTCCTCTTAACCAATTATACTATGCTTAGAACAAACATATAATTAAATCAATGTTATGATCTTTATTATTTTTTAGCATGTAAATAATTGTTCTCATAGAGCAAAGCAAGTAAAAAAGGTAACAGTATTCAATGAAAAGAAAGTGCGAAAAGAGGGAGAACATAAAAAACGACAGGTTTTTAAAGGTGCTCTCATTTCTGTTTATTTTCAGTTACGAAAAAAAAGAATCCGTATTAGAGAACTGATCAGATGTAGCTGTTTTACACGCCAGTTAGTTATACACACCAGGGAGGCAGAGCGGGTTTTGTGTGTATCGATAGCACCTGGGGCCACCACTTCGTCATTCGAGTTGAGCCGTTACAAAAAAACTGAGTTCAATTTAACGCTTTTCAGATTTCAGTTCATTCAAATTGTGCTGTTTTCAGCACATTTTGAATATGCCCTTGGAACGAGGTTTAAAACAATTTTACAAGCCGTTTTAAGTAAACTAAATCGCTTGAAGATATTGTTTAATCTTGTTACAGAGTGATGCTGTATCCCTATGTGGCTTTATTTTTGCCATACGGTTTAGCAGAGCGTTTAATGAATTTATTGGTTATTTTTTTAATTGTTTATAATCTACTTAGAATATAGTTTTACTATTGTAAAATACGAATAAAAAACCAATAGTAAAAAATGATTTTTAGGCCCAAATTTTGTAAGAAATATTCTTCGCAGGATTTCGGTTCTGAGCCACGAATCCTTTGTATAATTTAAAGTAAAATGTAAATGAGATAGCTTTGAAGCTATGATTGAAGCTTCATTGAAAACATTTATTATTGATCTGACCCACTCCCTCTGTGCCCACATACAGGACCAACCACGAATTACACATTCAGCCCCTATGTAGTAGGTTAGCACTCTTTAAACACAATAAAAATCTGTCTCAAAACTATATAAATGTATGCCGGCATATTTTTTTTGTATTTTAATTGGTATTTCGTTAAAATTCAAGTTGTAACTATTCTTTTGTAAATTATTGTAGTTTGTTATCTTTTTTTCACAATACTTGATCCCAGTCTTAAGGCAAAATGGTGGCGAAGAGAGTGATGTTGGAAGAAATTGATATAGTGACCTTGATGAAAATTATTATTTAATTATGCCAAAGCTTTATTATTAAAACTTGAGTAATGTGAATTTCTCCCTCCAAGATTCTTATCAATCTTGATTAACTCATTATTTCCCGGAACAGGAAGTTTCTCCGAAGCGCCTCCTTCTCACCGGAAATTAACACCTCAAATGATTGAGTTTATCTTACGTCTAATGCTGCAAGATAAAACGTTTTGCCCTAGGTGAAATATTAAAATGAACTGATAGAAGAGTTATGAAGAACATATTAATTACCAATATTGATTGATGGCTTGACCTTGTCACGTTATTACTGCTCTTCCTTTTCCTAAGTAACATTTTAACCTCACTATTAGTATTGAAGAACCAATAGTGTTTATAAACAAATTTTCCAAAGTTAAAGCACCTACACTGTTAAAATGAAAATCATCAGTTTTTAATTGTTATTGATGTATCTTAAAGCGGGTGCTTATTTATTTTAATTCCCTCACTGTACTCAAAGTGAATGAGCGTGATAATGTATTTTTTATGATCATTTGAATTTTTAATTTATGCGAAAAAGTTACAGGCTTTTCATATATTTATTAATAATCAGGCTGCTTTTTGTTAAAATGCGGTTTCCGACAACTGACTACAACATATACTTACCACTAATTAATATCCTAGCTTAAAATATTATGTTGATAAAATCAAATACTGTATGGGAACGAAAGCTTATCACAAAATATGCTGTTGTGTAAAAGAAGAGGGAACTATTTTCTTTTGCACACTCACTGATTACTAAAAACTTCAAAATTTCATAAAATCGTTTTCATTTTCTTCCTTGGCAGCAAATTATAAAGAAATAATGAATGTTCTTTTATTCATATAATGAGCAGAATGGCAATGTGTGGCAATGTGTGTTTTATTAAATTACACATTTCGAGCTTAAAACAAACAATTTTGATTAAATTTATTTATGGAATTACAAAACCACTAGTTTTGTCCAATATTTACTAAATACAATACATCAAATATTTAAGCCCAAATAACAGACAGATTGTTTGTTGTGTTTCACTGATTTTTTTCAAGCCCGCACTAAATTAGTTGTATCACTTCACAAAGGGTACATTTAATATATATCTCACACAATGACCACATCACAGAGCACCCCTCTCTTCCCCACCCTACTCCCGCCTCCACTCCCTTCTCTCACACTACAATACACCTTGCTACGAAGTTCAGTAGACGTAGACAAAGGTTACCGTTGATATATCTTTTAAAGTGAAGTATTTTTATCAAAGCTAAACATTCTCTCTTTCCATCTACTAATCCCATGAATTTTTCTCTTATTATTATAACGGAAGAAATTAAAAACTTTTTCTTAAGAATATAAAACAGTATTATCAAACTCTTGTCGCACTATTAGTAACCATTCTCTGTCTCCTCACATTATGAAAAGAAACAATTGATTTACAAAAACTTCTTTCCTTATAGGACGTCTTTTAGATAGGGTTTGAGAATTAAATTTTTTATGAAATCCTGTTTGGTACTTTCAAGGGAAAATATTAATAGTAATTAGTCAACTAGAAATTAATTGATTCTACATTGAAAATGAGAGCGTAATGAGTGTCCAAAGTTTCCTTCTTTCTTTTATATTTTAAACTCGGGTGGCTTCTAAAATTAAAAATTACCTCAGAATTAAGTAATCCATAAAAATTCAACAGGCCATCTACAGTTGGAACCATTTTATCTTAGTTCGACCATAGATAAATGAAATTTATTAGAATATGACACTGATACATAAAACACATTATGTATTATCACCACATAACAAATAAAAATAATCGTTATAACAAAACATACGAGCAAAAACTTGTGACTGAATATTATGTTTACCAATACTTATTTGATAACTGATATCAATTATACCTATTTACACAATATCAAACATGACGCAGTTTTCATATCTATTTTTAGCTAGAGAATCATAGTCTATTCTTAACCATAGTGTAGTGGAGGGGAATATTGAAATTAAAATGTTTATTGGATTCCTTTTCATGGGCTGAAATGAATGTCATTGCTTGGCAACTTTTGGTATGTGTTACTAAATTTAGCTTAAATAGCAATATAATTGTTTGATCTAGCTTAAGACTATTGCAAATCTACAAATAAAAATTGGTTGTATGTGCACAAATGGATGATATTTTAATATAATTTTTAGAGAAAATATCATTTAGTAAAAATTTTCTCGTAACTTATATCACTAAGCACCAGATTTTCACCTCAGTTTAAAGTTGGTTTAATCTAAGTTCATTGATTCAATGTGAAATATATTGTAAATTTTTCAAAAGTTTTGTATATAACTTACATTGAATGTCGATCAAACCAAGTTTAAATTAAAGGGTACAAAATAGTGCTAAGTATAGTCATAGTTTTATGTAGAATCAAAAACCTCTAGAGAGAAAAAAACGTCTTGACAGTAATCACTGCGTAAATATTACCAGATAAAAAAACTCGAAAAACATTTAATTTTTTTCTATGCTACTTGTAACAGCTGTACACTTCCGTTATTTCCCGTCTCTCTTATTTCCAGAGCACTCCTACTCAGGATACCGCTACGTAAAAGTCCCTGTATTTACGCTTAGGAATTTCAAGTGGAAAAATGTCCCTTGAGATCCAACCTCGGGACGTCTGGCAGGCCAGGGCCCCCAAGAAGGTGATGATCCCCGACATCATCACGCCTGTCCTCTTCGTCTTCTTCAGCTACGTCCTGAAGGATTACGACCGCAGGATGCACTACATCCCCGGGCCTCGACCCGACTTTGACCAAACGGTCCAGGAGTTGCAGTACATCCAGCGAGGCGACCTGAAGAAACTGCCCGACATCCGGTTCAGGTAAGTATGGCTTGAAGTATCTCTGAGTTGTCAAAAATGACCGTAAGCGGCGCCAGAACCTATTTTTGAGTAATATTCTCTAGACAGTGTTTAAGTTGCATGTGACATTGATTTATACATGCTTGTTATTTATTAATGTAAAAATATTCCCTTTGGAAACTTAGTTGTCTTAACTGCCATGTAAATGAAAATATAAACCATTATTTTTGTGGAATATACAGATTACCACTAATGATCTAAAAACCCTTAGCACTTTCCTTCTAGGCTTTAAAAGTATTAGAGGCTTCCAAATGGAAGGAAACACTTAGTTCGACGATTCAAAAGATGAAACTGGATATTTCAGGGTAAATAACTTAGATTGATGATAAAGTAGTGCTACACTTTAAACAACCCAGCTCTCGAAGACTCATGATTGCAATAAGTGACCTATCAATAAAACGGATTGATTCTAACAATTCCCCTGATTTAAAAATTTTAAATTAATAAGAAAAACATCTTCTGTGAAGGAATTGGCTTTTAAAATTCGATGCAGCTCATAGCTAAGTACTGCACAATTGATTTAATTGAAACACGCTAAGCAACCATAAAAAGGTTCTTTGGGAATAAAAATAATGTATACTAATGATGCCTGATACTGTATACAAAGTGCAGCAGTTGTAATCCTACAGTACATTAGTTCGTGTTTGCGAAAGGTTTCTCCTGGAAAATAACTTTGATTAGAATTTTCTACCTATGTTCTAGTGTGGTAAAATACACGTTGATTGTTCTCTGAAATGATTGCTTGTATATGAGTTTAGTGTTTCCTGCTAGAGTTTATGGGCCCTGAACGCTTTCAATGCGCTTAACCTAAGGCTTTTTTAAACTCCATCATCTATTTATTTTGTAACAAATCTTTCTCTGAATACGCTAATACACAATGACAGTTTCAGGAAAGAGGTGGACGGTTCGCTGCACAAGTGATTTAATTGTACCATAGTTCTCTTTGGTTACGCTAATACAAAGTGACAGTTCAATGATCAGGGTGGATGGTTCGTGTAAGAGTGAACCGTACGAGATGATGTACGATTGGAACTCTAATCTAAGGCTTTGTTAAATACAAATCATTTATTTATTTTGGATCAGAATTCTCTCTAAATACGGTAATACATAGTGACAGTTAAATGGTAGGGCTGGACGGTTCGCTGTACGAGTGAACCGTAGGAGATAATTTACGAGTAACTGAACTCTAATCTAAGGCTATTTTAAATACCAAGCATCTATTTCACACCAGAGGTTTCTCTGGATACGCTAATACACAGTGACAGTTTCATGATAGGGGTGGACGGCTCGCTGTTCGAGGGTAGGGGTTGGGACAAGCGGCCGACGATACCGAGGAAGTACTCCCACCTCTCATGGAACAGCCTGTATGTCGGCTTCATCGGCGACTTCCGGAGTGAGTACCACAAAAAAATGGATGGAAAGTAGCTGTTAAGCTGGATTAAAATATCATTAATATAGTAATGTGTAGAAGCAGCCGAAATCATAAAACTATCATCGGATGCAAACTAATATTTGTAGTTTTCTTTACATCATACTACACAGAAATCTGTTTTCTGTGCACGTGCATTCTTTACCGTGCACATACAATTCACAGTAAATTTACCTTGCACTAGGAAACGGAAATTACAGAATTTAACAATCAGAACAATCAGCTGATTGCAGTAAACCGACGTTTAATGCATGTTTATTGGTTACTTCAGAGGAATGTAGTAGAATGTAGGAATGCAGCACTGGTGGCTGTAGCAAATGTTTGTTTATTAATTATAGGCTAGGTTTAAAGAATTGGAAACGTAATCATAGGGAGTTTTTACCATCCGAGGTAAGACAATACGATTAACGTTAACGGTATCTTTTAACATTGTGCTAATGTAGAAAATCAGCTGATTATACCGTTTAACGTTTATCGTGTTGCTTTACCGTGGATTGCAAAAACTCCCTAATTTATGCAAGGAATACGTTATGAATAAACTATATGTTTTTTTTCTGAGTAGTATGATGTAAAGTATTGTACGTCACACGCCCTGTATGTTTTACCGGGCTAGTAACGTAATATCCTATTACGTAACTGGTAGTGAGGAATACGGAACTGGTAAGGACGATACGCCCTCTCTCTAACATTAACAACCTTTGGCTTACAAATTCTCAGTGTCCTTTGCCCATTTTCTTTCACGGGTATTGTAATTTACGAATTTAAAATAATTATTTAAAAAAATAATAACTAAAAAGAAAAATATTTTTTAGAAAAATATCGCTCTAGGAAGAGACTAAAAACTCAGATAATTTGCTAACACATTTCCCATCGTCTTAAAAATTAAATTGACTTTTAAATAAGATATCTGTTTCAAGACATATTTTTAGCGAATTTCCTTAAAGGAATAAGCTATTACGGTAGTACTCATGGTAAGACCTAAGTCCGAGACCATCTTAACTTTTCATTTTTGGGTCCCCAGAAGCAAAAAACACCATTCGTTTGAATTTATATATATATATACTAGTAGATATACCCGCGGCCTCGCTCGCTGAAAGGATAACACATGTTTGGTTCAATCATACGTTATTTGTAATGTGCAATTTTTATAAATTTCCAAATTGACTGATGATTTTGAAACTGAAGTTGACGTTTTCAAGCTCTTGATTGCAAACTTAAGGTAGCATCTCCATCCCAGACTGACATGAGAAGATTAAACGCTGCCTCGGTGAATTTTACTTTTCCCTCAAATGGAATTAATTGGCTAGCATGTGCTAACACATTCCAATTTTTCAGTCATATTGGAGACTGAATTACTCGCTTAGCAGCTTGAGACAAAAATCTAGGTAGAAATAGTTTATTTGTTTGAAATAGCCTAAATTTCTTTCGGCTAGCTCACGAACCCTTCTAAAATTTTTTTAATTAACAAAAACCCCGATTCTATAAAAATAACAGAATGATATGTCCATGCAGAGTTTAAAGATTCTAGTTCGATTACTTCGGGTGACAGAACTTACGTCTCCAATCCTGTTTTTGTTCAGGAAGACGTAATTTAAATATCTGTTATTTGCAAATCAATCTGTGCTACAAATCACAAATCATACTTCGGGTGATCTGCAAAACGCGAGTAGTCTATGTACAGGGCCTTTGGTATCTGACAAATATGTAATATAATATATCCGTAATAGTTTTATACCATTCATTCTTTTAGTAAATGGAATTCCTATTTTGTTATCTTTTTAAAATATTTTAGAGACCTTCTATTGATATTTTGTAATTATAGCTCTTAAAACTGTAAAGGCCACCATTTTGAATTTTTGAATTACCTTATTTTAGGCTTTACAGAAAATTTTTTTTTAAATCCATCATTTGTATACATCTAGAGCCAGTAAAGAATATTTAGGCCAAAAACTAATGGCCCAAAGCCCTACATTGTTTCAGAAAATAAGCTTTGAAAACTAAAAATGGCCGCCATTTTGAATTTTATAGCATACCCTATTTTAGCCTTTCGAAAGAATATATTTTTAAATCAGTTCTTAGTACGCATCTAGAGGCTATAATGATTAATTGTGCCAAGTTTCATGGCCAAAAGCCTTATAGTTTTTGAGAAACTGTGATCAGTGAGTCAGTCAGTCAGTCAACCGTTTTGGCTTTTATACATAGATATGTGTCTGTTAACACGATAGCGGCCGTAAACATGGTCCGATCATCATGACATTTGGTACAAACGTGTAAAGTGGTAATCACTCGGACGAGTTCGTGAACCAGCCCGATCAGACCACTGAAAGGGGGGGGTTAAGGGGGATAAACTCTAAAGGGGATAAACTCCCCCAAAAAGTTTTTTTTTGAGTTTTTTACATAGAAAAATAAAATTTATCAAATTTTTGTTGGCACCATTGAATTCAGCTCAAAAAAACAAACAATTTAGTATTTTGAATCACCGCTCTATGTCCATTGGTTACCGAGATATTGAAAGTGGTAAACTAGTACGTTGTGTCAATGTTAACCTTATGGGAAATAAGTTAAATTCTATATCTCGCTTATTTCTCAACATATCTTGATAAAACTTGGTAAATGGCTTCTTCTAGTTCAAATCTACTAAATATTGAATTAAAACCAACCAGTTTAAAAATACCTGTAGCAGCAAACCTGCATACTCATTCCCCATGTTATTCTTATGGAGCTTACAAAAAACATGTACAATCTCGCTATGTTGGATTAAAATATGTTGTTTTGCGTTTGAAATTCGCTGAGTATGCAGGTCTGCTGCAACAGGGCTATTTTATATCAGTTATATCACTCATAAATATTTCATATTTGCTTTAGACGCTGATCCGACGGAGGAGGCATTCGAAACCAAAGAAAAATTCCTCAGACTCGGAGTGAAAGAGAAAATTATAAACCCTAGATTTTTAGAGTTTTTCTTGGGATACAGAGAGTACACCAATGAGACGTTGGGTTACAGATAATTGCAATGTGTCTGAGCTTTCACGAATTTAATAATTATAAGCATTTGTTCAGGTACTTTGATTTTTAGTTTTCTTTTTCTTTTTGCCTAAAAACTCAAAATCCCTTTTTCTTAGCCAGTTGGGGTCATAACAAAAATCCAAGCGTACCTTTAAAATTGCACTTTCCTAAAGATCTGCACTACCCCATCACAATATGCATTACTTTTAAAGGCACGTAGAAAATTGAATTTGAAATCACAAAAAAAATAGCGTGGGCCTTAGAGTTGCCATGTTGGTCATGGAATAACAACAAAAAGAAAACAAATCCAACCACATGTTTTATTGCAGCAAGGAGAAAAAATAAAACTGACTAAAATAAAAACTGACTAAATAGTTTCTGGTTGAATGTCTACCAGTAGGTGACCTCTAGCAGTCATTTAAAGGAATGGCAAGTCAAAAAAGCAAATATGAGGCCTACGTAAAAGTAGATAATTATTGTATTTGAAGTTGATGAGTAAATAAATGTTTTGGTCGTAGGCTACCAAAGCCTACAAAAATTTTACATTAAATTGCCAGCAGCAAACAAACAAACTTCTTTTAAAGAAACAGAAAGAAATATCCTAAACATTAAACAATATTAAACAGATTATTAAACAATTACAATGAATTAAGACTTCAAATCTTTCATGTCTATTCAGAAAAATTAATCAAGCCTCTATTGCCAAACCGAAACCTACCATGTTGTACAAATATATCTTATACCTAAGACTTTTTTTAACTGTCCTTAATAACAATCATCTTTTGCAAAGCCAAATAATTTTTCTTTCCAAAAACAATAAAAAAGCTGTTTCCGGATGGTCAAATAAAATAATCTATCTGCGACTTCCTTTTCTATTACAAGCACTGAGTTTTGAAGAAACTATCAGCAGAAGACGCTTCTTGAAAGGTTGCGTTATGTTCTGATAAGTCAAGCACCTGATTGATGGAGGTTGTATTTGACCTATATTACCAAACGATTTTGTAATACCTAGTTACAAAGTATATTTACAAAGTATAATAATTATAAAGTAGTTATTATTTTCCTCTGGATACAACCTGAAAGGATTGATTTCTGCCAGGAGATAAGCTCACAGACCAGTCCTTGCACTATAGATATTCCTGCACTCTGACATTAATAAAAAAAATTTAAAAACGGCTTACCTGATACGGAATACGGAAAATTCATGCTTTTAAGTCACAACTTGGTATTTTCATAAATAAAAAAAATGATAAGATATTAAAAAGTTGAAATTTCTAATTATAATAAACATGATAGTGTCTCATATATTTTTTACAAAAGTTACGGATTCAATTTAATTCCTTTAGAGCATAGTTAATTGTGAAAGTCTAGTTTTCGTTGCCTTATTTTCATTAGTAACTCTAAAGTGACCACTATGTATTGGATATTTGTATTTAGGTAGCCAAAAGACTACCGTTAACTGAGGCAGCTAATGTTTGTTGTACCCACTGGCGTACTGTAAAAAAGTCAGAGAGTTATCTGAGGAATAGAGTGACATATAAGACATAAACCATCTTATCATTTTGACCTGGAAATGATGCTGATAAATCCAATCTGGAAAAATTATGGTAATAATTTTTTCCGTCAACGTCAAAACATATCAGATAGTTTCCAATGGCTAAAACTATCAGTTAGTTAAAAGTCATAACATTTCTAACAATTGATAAAAACCACTTTACTAATCATATACCAATCATCAAGCACAATGTAACCGTTCAACATATTTTGACAATTAATAGGAATAAATTATTTAGTGATTTTTATTTCTTGGTAATAAAGTAGTCTTATCTTTTCAGCTTTAGTTGAGGAGTGAGTTTGAAATTGTATACTAAAAACTCTTAGAGCATGTTAAAGAAAGTGACTGACTCTACCTGAACATCGTGAAAGCAAAAGCGAAAATATAATCTACTAGCAATGGAAAAATAGACAGTTTAAAGCTGCCTATATAAAAGGATTAAAGTAACTATACGGTAAGTTGTAATAATGTTTGATATTGTAAGTAATGATTACAGTTAAAATTTGAACATGCCTGAGTAACAACAATAAGGTAAGACTTGTGTGATTGGGACAAATTAATTTTATAAAAAAAGCCTCAATACAGTATTGAATTCCAGAAACAACAGGCAACTTTGCTAATAAAACTGCTTATAGGAGTTATTAAGTTCAGCAAAAAGTATATTTCAGTCAGTGAATGAATAAATATACAAATTTATGAAGCATAATATATTTAATTTTTTAATCGTGCTCAGATGAGGCCGAAAAGAAAGAAGAAACACGAAGTCCACTTCGAAGATGAAGAAAAGTACCCTTTTATACCCCTAGTCAGAAATTACTGGGGAGCCCTGCCCAACCGCGACCAACCGCCCGCCCACCTGGAGGCCCCGGTGTCTATAGTGCTCGTCTACGACTATGACCGCTGCAAGCCTTGTGTCAGCGACAACGACTGTACCAGGGAGGTCCAGGCTATACAGCTGCGGCAGCGGCGGATGAGGCTGCCTGACATGATGTATAAGTAAGTATTGTATAAGAGACATTGACGTAGTAGAGAACTTGAGCTTCGTTTCAGTTTCGGGTCGAGGAGTGATTTGATTATTCTACCTAAAAACATACGATAGTTTTGTGATTTCTGGATGGCCTGAGGAAACAGGTCTTCTTTTTAGGTAGCAGAACTGAGTAAATCAATTACAGAAACAAGTGTTAAGGCTAATCAGAGTTGTGCCTTGAACAAAACTATTGGTCGAGCGAAACTAAATGTACTACTCTAAAATTGTTGTTGTGTCCAGTGCCCAAGCCAAAAGTAGTAACTGCAAGATGCTATTGAAAAATTTTTATTTTTGAAAATGGTTTTGGTTTACACAGAATTAGACCCTGCACACTCTGTTGATAACTTATTATAATAGGTCTTCCCAAAAGATCCTCCATACAAAAGCCTTTTGGTTCAAAGTCCTAGCTCAGATAAAACTAGATACATTGCAAACGAAAGAGACTTCTTAATCTTGGGTATTGCGGTCAATAGTACAAAAGGACACATAAGCTTCTAATAATTTATGTTATTAAAATATTCACTCTGTTAAAAATTTAAACCTAGTACAATTGGTTCCTAAATTTGTTTTACCTTTAGGTCTCAGTATTATCAATTTCCCCCAAAACATCAGAACCATTGACATAAAACCGCCGTAGTTTTTATTGAAAGATCCTTTTTCAAGGGTACGCAATTAAAGGTTAGTTCCAGGCCAAGAAAACCAGTATGTGGGTATATGGAGCCAAACCCCTCCCAAAACCTCTGTTAATAAGTACGGAATGGAACCTCCGGATAAGTACGGTTGGTGATTCCGGTGATGATGTAACCAACATTCTCACCCTGTCGCCAGTTTCCTGGTGGGCGGGGTGGGCCGGGTGTACGAGGGTCGCGGCTGGGACGTCAGAGCCCACGTGGACAAGCGACACTTGGACCTGGTCGAGGACTGCCTCCTCGTGGCCTTGATCGGCAAAGGAATAGGTAACTTTACAAATATTTTTTTCAATATAAAGATTTATTCTAGTAAATCAAAAATATTACATTGCAAAATTAATTATCTGTACTTGCATTTAAACAGCAAAAAAACCTTGATGCATCTTCATGTATTATTAAGAGTAAATAAATAAATATACATGCTTTAAATATAAGTACCTTATTAAGTATAAATGTAAAAAATTACAGGCTGTAAGAAGGCCTATGGAATAAGCCGACATGGGCACAAATGCCTGTGCGTCAGCTTGAGATGCGTCCTTAATAGAATTACCTAAATTTAGATTAGAAAAAAAATTGCAATGAGGGAGAACTGGAATAACATTTATTATACCGGTAAAATCTAACTGTTGATTGTTCTTTCCCTTACATTGTTACACATGTCCATTGTTACGCATGGACTTTGTCAAATAACATTTGCAAATAAAATATTGACGCAAAAACTTGCGTACGAATTAATAATACAAAGATTTACCTCATTTTGTCAAGAAAAATGTCCAGGAGGTTAGGAAAGTTTTAGATTAGTAATTCTTGTAGCTCTTTTTCAGTTAGTTTTACTAGGTCCTTTGATATTATAAGGCAACTTGCTGAAGATGCCCTTTATGTAATGGCTGTTTGAGGATGCGATGGATCCTCTTTGAACCCTGTGACTTTCTAGCCTAGACCTTGTAAAAAGATCATGAACAGCCTCATGCTACTACATAAAATGTACATTGCATGGCTAGTCATAATATCCAAAGACACGAAACATTCCTTACAGAATCGGTGCCTATTTTAACATTTGTATCACAGCAAACAATATCAATGGTATTTTTTGCAATATAAATTAAAGTTTCAACTGATATCTTAAATTACTACCCTATAAGAAAGAAAATAATGACAGGCCCCAAAGTAAACTGATCTCGGTAGACTAGTAAGAAATTCGCCAAATCTGACTATTCCCGAACTCAACCTTTTTTCATATTTCACCTAAGACACCCCTTATTCAAAACCAAAGAAGATGGATTACTTAAAATTAGACATTGCAACGTCAATACAGGATATTTGGTCACAATTTTATTAAACATAACTATAAGTTTTCTCTACATCACTCATCAATTTGATGTTTGAAAGTTTTATGTTCAGCAGAATTCAATATTTCCCAGCACATTACATGTATAAGCAAACGCAATCCAAAATATATTTGCCGTCACAGAGGGATACAGGTATCATCTTTTAGCCCTGCTGTTACTAAATCCAAACTTGAAATTTTCAGACAAATAGCTATTGTTCATGCATCATGACAATAGATTCTCGATTCTTGACTCATGTTTAAACACTTAAGATCACCATTGCGCCACCTGGCTTATGTTGTACTGTTAACCTGTCAGTAACCTTACCTCTCTACCCATCCACAGACGAGGAGTTCGGCCCCCACCGGAAGATGAGGTTCGAAATGATGTGGGGACTGGAGCGACTGCTCAGGGAAGGGGTGAAAGAAGGCTACATCAACCCCAACTTCCTGCAGTACAACGTGGGGCCCACGGCGAGACAGGGGGCGGTGGACATTCCAGACTACATTCTCAAGAAGATGAAGAAACCCGAGTACAGGCCGAAAATGATGATATAAACCCTTTTCATTTCAGGGTGCTAGGTTTCCTAGATAAACCTGAAGCATAATTATTTAATTTTACACTATTAATATCGTAATCAAGCTTTCCAACTGACGTGATGTACGAAAAAATTTTTATTTTTATAGATTTAAAAATTCAATCTGTGATATTCCAGTTTTAATTTTCTTATAACAATTCTTTTGAGGAGTAGAATCGAAGTTACCGGATTTTTAAACGAAGATCCATGACTTTTACAAGTTTTGTAAATTATTACGCTATGGAAATAATAGTCGTAGGGATTTCTATGGTTGTTGGGTGATTTAACAGTTCTGATGCATTTTTGTAGAAAAACTTTAAATCATTTAGTAGTTACAATCAATTAATTTTAGCATCGTGATACCCTCTAAATGAAAATATATATTTGCTAAAGATAAAACCTCTTCAATCGGTGAATTTTCATGATTGGGTGAATGGAACAGTAGACAAACAATATGTTGTTAATATACCTTCTATAAAGAAGCGTGTAGACTTCATGACCAACGAGCAAAGCCCATGGAGCTGAAGAAAGAATAAATAGCTACACGGCTTTGTCTTAAACAATTTAATTTGACATTTCATCTTAAGAGGTCCAAAAGTACACTTTTCTGATCCAACAAAACATTACAGGGAGTACGATTTCGTAATATTTAACAAGATATACTACATACGTTATGTAGTCAACAAATTTATGAAAGAAAATGATTGTACCTAAGTTACAATTGACCTTCTTCAAAAATTAATTTTAGCTTTGACTATGATTAATTATGGTCATAAATTATCGTCATACAGAACTTTGTGTAAACAACAACGAGTAAAGAAGATTATTGAAGTAGGGTGATAGAACGTAAACTCAAACTAGCAGTCAAGACGTTAGTTGCAATGTCGTGGAGCATATTAACCTACATGTAGTGATATACTTCTTACTGCTACAGCCCAAACACGGTTTAATCTAGCTGGGCTTGTATTTACATTGTAAGAGACAAACCTTCCAAACTGAAATCGAAAATGATTGTGTAACTCAATTTAGATGGTTTGGATTTCAAAAAGTATTCCATTCGCAAATATAATCGTAATCTTTAGAGTATCTTAGACGCTCGACACTATGTATAGGGTTTTTGAAGACGATTAGGAATGCATAATAGTACGTATTTTGATGGATCTAGAAAATAGGAGGAATCATTTAAAATTCACTTCGAATACGGGATCTATTCAAATTCTGATGATTTTGGAAATCTCCATTTTTTTGTAAATTATTAACTTAACGATACTGCGCCATTTTAATTCACTTTCGCGATTTACAGATGTTTTAATCAAAATATGTTACTCACTACAAAACCTTTAGGCAGACAGCTTGACGGTTTTCGTCCCTTAAAATATTCCCCTTTAGTGAAGTAAATATTTTCCTAAGTAAATGTTCATTTCTCAATTAATTAAAAAAGCAATGAAGGGCGGTTATATTGTTCATTTACATCGTAAAAATATGTTTATCAAAACATCTTTTATTAGTTTCCTCGTAATTTGTTCTTCATGTACGCCATGGTTATGTAATGGAAAGTGTTTGAATAGAAAATTAATACTAAAAGAAATGTACTTCCAAAATATGTTTTTACCCTCACTGTGTGCGCGCAAACATAGTTTTCCGTAATCCTATATTAAATATTTATATCGTAGAAGTATAACCACTGGATGAATAAAAGGTACTACATACAACTTAGATTGTCAAAAAGGTGTTAAATGTTTATATTGTAATAGTAGTATTTATCACTAAGACAATTTAAAAGTAAAATTATCTCTCGTAACTGTAGGCAACTCGTTAGTGTGATCGAATATAGCAGGTGAATTCCATATGCAGTCCTTTAATCATCACCTGCTATGTAGATGATGATTGTGTAACGAACTTGTACTTGATGAATACTGTTGATGTGATATTGCTACTCTTTTTAATAAACTACAAACATATGCAATATTGTTATAGAATAAACCCTAAGGGATCTAAACTAATGATGTACGCTTTTTAGAATCTCTCCATTGACCCATTATTTTCTTATAGCCCTGCTTTTGAAGATTGATCAATTATAACTATAACTCAGATCTTACCTCAAAAAAGAGTATGAATCTGTAAAATCCTGGACATTAATTGAATTTATAATTAATGGATAAAGGATGTATGAGTATTCTGACCTCCTTCTTTATCAGAAAAAATAGTACCAATTGATTTTATGTGGTGTGAAGGAAAAATAAAATAACAATATCTATTGTATAAAGGTTTTATTGCAAAGTTTAACAGGAAACAACAGCAACGAAGCAGGATGGTAACAACAACATTTCTTGGAATGGGTATAAATTAGTTTGGATTATTATCCAAGATAATTTTTACCCTCAATTACTTCCTGCCTTGATAAGAAGATAACATTTTCATTATGATTAAATGTGACGGTTAAATGGATTTAACGTACGAATAGTTGAAACTTGTTCAGATACACTTATAAATGCTGATATATTATTTTTGAATAGTCAAAAAATTTTGGATCACAATAGTCTTACAGGAAATACTGCGGAAGGGTGTCCATAAAGTCCTAGTCACATTTTAATAGCTTTTCCTCTCGAAGCTGGGGCACATTTGGGTACATACGATTTACGTGAATATTTTACGATTTTCCGGTACAGTAGAGAACTCATATTATCTCTGCCTGCAATATCATAGTAAAATTTTTATTAGCGACTAAATCGTGAAAAAGGACTAAAAAAGGATAAAATCTTATGATTTTTTTGTTTCATAGACTAATATATTGATCGAAGTCATTTTAAGAGGAATAAAGAACATTTGGCATTAAACCCTATTGTATGAGGTGAAATGAATATAATATGAGTACTTGTCACAGTCCCATAGAATTTCTTTTTCACTACACTATGACGTAATCACCTACTTTACAAACGTCATTTGGTGGCCGAAACCAGCTTTTCCGCCAGAGGGCCGAAAGTCAACTGATCATTTCTGTGCTTAAAACAACGTAAGAAAATCACATAATTATGCGTCATCAATATAATCCAAAGACAGGATATTTGCGATCATATGATTTTCATAGCTGCGTTTGCTTAAAACATATCAAAGAACTGGTACCATCGCAAATAACCTCATAGGTTTTTTTTAAGTGAGTAAAATAAATAATCAGATGTTAAATGTATATAACATTAAAAATCTGATTATTTATTTTGGGTGACTTTAACTGCATAGTGTGAAGAAAAATGGCTTACGCACCTTGGCCGAAAGGGTTGAGCTGCTCTCGATTGTTTCAAATTCTCGACGTTGTTTGGAATTTGAAACACGATCTAGAATCTGTAAAACCTCATCTTTGGCCCTATTTGCGAAATGTACCATTGTATTATAACTCTGGCATACTCTTAAAATTAATTATTTTTAAAGGCTGCTTTAGTTAACAAACCTAGCTGTATCCTCTTTCATCTTACCGAATGTATGATGTGATTTTATTCTTCATATTTAGTGGTCTAATGTGATTTTGAATACATAGTAGTGATCAAAAAATCCGATTCCTGAAACCATTTAAACCCTAGATTTTAGTTCATTTCGCTACCGTTCTCTAAATTTAGACTTTAGCTAAATTCTACCTTGGTATTACAAGAAACGAAAGAACAAATGTTGCCGACTGCTCCAAACAAAACTTTATCAATTTAGCTTTAAATGATATAATGAAACGAGTATTTGCATAAGCCACCTCTACGAGAAAAGCGCTGTTCGAATGTTTCCAGGAATCAAGGGACTCCATATAAGATGATTTCTTTATTGTGCCATATATTTTGTTTTATTTCTTCAATACATAATTGAACAATCCATCAAAATAAAATATCATAAGTACATGGAAATTGCATTGGCACTAAAAGTTTTTATCAAGACGGAAATAACATGTTCAAGCAGTTATTGTTGAAAAACAAATAAACAATCGATTTTCAGTGCTTCGCTGCCACTAAGGCTGCACTTTAGATAAATCCATACTTTGCACATCCAACGATTCACGTGTAAGCATCTTACGTTTGACAATCCTCTTTGCCTAAAGCTCACTCGACTCAAGTGGATTTCACCTAGAAATTTATCGATTCATTTTCTTGTTTGCACACTACTTCAAACTAATAATAGTCTCTTTCTCATCCTCGTGTTGGGATTTACCTGAATTTTTCACACGCACAAATCAGAATTCTTTAAGAACCTAAATAATTGTCTGTCTTAACTATAAGTGCTTTCAAAAGTATTTTAATTATCCTAAGACATTATGGACACCCAGTACAACATCCTGCAATATTTCTTGCAAGGTGTTTCTGATTCAAAGATTTTATTTTCAGCGATTTGAATCCAAGATACTTTGTGTGAAACCTATTTAATAAAAAGGTTATCATAGAAACCATCAAAACATGTAGAATAATTTATGAAAAAAGGTCTAATATATCAATTTAAGTTACGTTTATCTATAATTATAATTAAGTACATAAAAGATACAAATTGAGAATGTATTTCTCCTCCTGAACTTTCATTATGCACTATTGAGAGTGCTATTGTAGGAAACAACGTCACTGTTACACATGATTTAAAAAATATAGGTAAATATTAATACAAAATCAAGGTTAAACGAGGTTTCCATAAATTTTTTATGAATATTGTATTTATTTAACTGTACACTTTTGAATTACCTAGAAATTAAATTGTACACTAAAACGTAACCCTTCTAATTTTTTAGTCAAGGAAAGACACTGTTTTAGATTGTCCAAAAAGTGCTGCTTCATTTCAATTTTTTAACACAGACCAGATCAATAATAAACTAAATCCCGCTTGAAACAATCAGGTTCTCAGTGTTCGAGAGCAATTAAAGCAGTAATTACAGGGCAGTTATTAAATCGTCACTCCCTTCACCCCTCCCTCTTTTAAACTCCGCATTATCTTGTTACATATTAATTTAATTTTTTTCCTTCAAATACGTGAAAACTAGAAAATTTGAATCCTGCCCTCTCTCTGGCTTAAAAAGTGTCTTCACTAATAAAAAAGGTTTGATTAAAAGTTGAATATTACGTGAATCCAGCACAATAACACATAATAAACATGATGAACTGCTTTAATTGGTGAGAATTAGTCATCAGATTTGTGCATTTTAAATTAAATGCCTTAAGGTACACAGTCAACAGAGATTTACATACAAACTCCCATCTCAACTTGTGTGACAGATATTTTCATCAAAACGTCACAGGGGAGGTCCTGACATCTTTGTCCTCAACAATGGCGTTGTTTCATGAAGTAATTAAAAATGCTTTTTTCTTTGCAAAATATATGTTCAGTTAAATTTATATTTTTCTAAGTACAAAGTTTGAATATTGCCATTCTTCCTCTGATATTTTGTTTCATATACCAAAATAGCATTTTAATTTTTATCACTTTGTTTTCTATTTATTTTTCTTAAATCGATTCTATGATTAATGATTGCAAATGTCAATATTCTTAATCTAATAAGATGGTCGAGGTAACAACAACAAATTTGTGTCTCTGTGAAATTGTATCCTGTATGGACTCATCTGAGTGGTCCCCGAGCTTAAAAACTGTCTCTGGCCTAAACCAAGAGAAGAGAACCGTTATAACTGACTTGACGGAAGTTTTAATATTGTTTCTTGGACAATTAATTCTATCAGTAAATACAACTCACAAATTGACAACGTTTTAGAGCGTTTTTACAATATTTTACTGTTGATTGAGTCATTAAAACATTTATTAGGTTACATATTTTAGGTATTATTCGTATTGGGTAGTTTGGTATTATACATAGACATAATTATGATGAGCAGTCTTTGTGTTCTGCCTTCCAGAAGGCAGCGATGTCAGCGAGGATTGAGTTGAAAGCGTCACCACCGCTAGCGGCCACACCGATCGCCACCCTTATACAACGCGCTGTGGCGGTTATGTTAGGCTAGGTTATCATAATTAAATATGTTACTAAGACTTTTATCGTTTCGTTTCGAATCAAACTATACCAGATGAGTCATTCTTTCACCCACCAAATCCTGTAAGCAAGTGATGCACACACTCCGGTCAACTCATCCGGTATGACTCATCTGGTATCGTTCGATTCTTAACGATACGAGGAATGTATTTCGTACATATTTATAATAACCTAACCTAACGAAACCGCCGCAGCGCGTTGTATAAGGGAGGCATCCGTATAATACCAAAGTACCTTGTAGTTTAAATAAATTGCTAGCCGTCAGATGTTGATTTATGATTTAATGCAGTTAAAAATGCAATATATATTTATCATTAGGCCATATAAGTATAAACATAATTTTTAATTAATTTTTGCTTGGACGTTTTATTTTACGAAATCGCATTGATAAGAACTTATTCATACTTAAAGTTGCCCATCTGAGTAGAAGACACAGCCGATTGTAAATGTTGTTGTTTTATACACAAAAGAACATTAATTGGGAGTTTTAAATTAATGCTATATTACGTAATAAGAAAATTTCACTTAAAATATATTTTTATATTTGCTATAATATTTTTTAATATGATCTATTTGTACCATAATTATGAGCAAAAGTTTAGATGACATTTTCAATGATAATTTTAACTGATTTTTGACTTGCTTTTCCAGAGATATTTTACATTGAAAATAAAAAAAGGCACTAACTTAAATACTGTAATACTAAATACTATTTTAAACCATCTTGAGAGGGAGGTTTGACGCCAAATGGAAGGGTTGGTGAGGGAGGCTACGATTGCGGGGGCTGAGATCGCACGTACAGCCATTCTGACGCACCTGCCACTCCGCTCTCACATCTTCCCATTATCTTATCATGGTAAAAATCTGGCACCATCGCAAGTCATGAGTTTAGTTACAGGCTATCAACTGGAATTAATTTTTTCAACGAATTTTCAAGTATGAGTTAAAAATTGTGACAATCTTTACAACAATAAAACACGTCCCTGTCATTTCACAAACTTCATTGTAAATACTTCTTTAGTTTAAAAGATTTTCTTAAACGTCTAGTCAATCTGAGGTAATCATTGTTAAGGAAACATTTACTTAAGGCTATGGGAAGTTTCTGATTTTTTAGACCACGGGAACAAATGAACTTACCTTTCAGTTGGCATCAAAGTGATTCAAGAACTTATCCTAATTTTTCACTACCTTCGCTGACCGGTTCGCTTAATAGTCATAGTCCAGTAGACCCCAATTAAAAGAAGCCACATGTAAAGTTGTATTAATTTAATAAAGAAATAAAGAAGATATAGAATTTTATACTCATTGCAGTAAGAATAATATAGGGGCAACGCACTGTTTATCATTTTCAATATTCTGGTAACCAATGTACATAAAGCAGTATTTAGAAAACTAAGTTGTTTGTTTTTTGAGCTGAATCTAATGGTGCAAATCTTAAATCTTGGCTATTTTAAATGATCAAGAGGACAGTTCCAAGAAAACATATTAGGCCACCATTTTCTAAGATGGCGGTTTTATTGATTGTTGTACAACAATATGTTTGGCATAAATACTATAAATATTTTCAAAATAAACAACTTTTGTACTTGATTTGTTTTGTAAATTCGATTCTAAAAAAAGTCCATGTCAAAAAACTATTATTGGCATCCTTCCAAGATGGCGCCTTTATTTGTGAGTGTACAATAACACAATAAGTATAAAGGTTGTAGATTATCAAAATATCAGCAACTTCTCTTCAGTAACCTTTTTAGTAAGATAAAAAAATAAAGCTGTAGCTGCCAAGAAAACACTTTCTGGTAGTCATTTTCCAATATGGCGGCTTTATCAATCGTTGAACAACAATATGTTAAAAATAATAGTTATAGGTCTATTCAACCTAACCAAATGTTGTATAAGAAGTTTGTTTTTTTTAACTTAATAAGAATAAATAATAATGATATAGCTCAAAAACTCTATTTTAAACGTAATTTTTCAAGATGGTAGCTTGAGCACAAGTGATATCTTTGAAAAAGTTATGGGGTTTCAAAGGTAACATACCAAGAAATCTTTGGTAAGAAGTCCCACTTGGTTACCCGATTTTTAGAAAAATATTTAAATTGACTGGTCTATTATTTAACTTTTCAAAGCTTGCAAAGTCTTAAAAGTCATATTGTCCACTTAGTGATTCGATTTACATTTAAGTAATTTTTGAAAACACTATCAAATTAGAATAAAATTGTATAAATACATTCAGAATTAAATTTGGAGTCTAAAAATGTAGCACTTAAACAAGCTAAAATGAAAAAATTACAGCTAATAGTTGATCCCCTTAATTCATGTCGGTATGTGTTCTTTGTGATGGCTATTCTTCCCCAGGATAGTATATGCTGGAGAGCCTTTTGATTATATTATGTATAATATCGTTTTTTAACAGTAATTAAAAATGCTTGTGCAGTCAAATGAATTGAAAATTAATAAATTGCATGCATATATCAAAACATGAAACGATAACTGAAAACATAGTTGTAAATTTCAAGTGTTTGTCATGAATTAGCTTTTGTAAACTAAATTTCAAAGAAATTACATTGTTTGAGTAAAATAACGTTTGAAAGATAAGCCTGTTTGAAAGTATGAAATCCTCCTAGATTGGATTGACCATTATTGCAGTTTGGCAAATAACTGTGGGAAATTTCTGAGAAAAAATCGAAAGGCTTAGCAAATCAATGCATCTTAGACGACTTTTTTAATTAAATTTCAAACATATCGGCTTTTACTTCGTAAAATATCTATAAAGCAAATCGAAAATTCAGCGGAAAAAGTCCTTAGGGCCTGTTCCGAACGAATTGTTACCCTCCCGAACTAATTGTTACCCTCCCGAACTAATTGATTGTTGTCGTCCTTTACGTTTATTATTATCTTAATTTCGAAATGAGAAAAATCCCTTAAATATTTTTCTTGCTCGTACACAAATGATTAAGCCTTCAAAAACAATGTCTGCTCTAAGTTCAAGGGATCCATTAAGTTTATTTTGGAGAATATAAGTTAACCACGAGGTGTAGGAAACGTGCTAAGTTTGTAAAACAATTACTTGATTAAGTAGAGCGATTAGCAGAGGGAGTGAAAAGTTGGACCACGTCCGTGGAGCACTTTGTTGATGACTGAATTCTGTTGTACGTTTGTGCTGTAATTATAAGATTAACATTAAACGGTAATTTCGAAATACACACTGCTATACAACTAACTTGTTACAGTCGTAAAAAATCGTGATGTTCTCTACGTACTACAGATTTGTCATACATTTTGTAGATTGGTTCCTTACTTCAATACAAACAAATTTTGTTATATAACCAAGTGTCTCTATACCTAATTTTCTAGTTATATGTATGCTATTTATTTTACATATATTAACTTACAACTTGTAAGCTTTAATAGGTATTAACTTTAAATTTAGTAAATTAAGGACAATAAGACCTACTCTGGTGTGGAGTAACAAGATTCCATTATACAACTTTTAAAATGGCAGCCATTTCTATTTTTCAGAACTTAATATCACTTAGGGAGCGTCCTGGTGTAATGGTAGAACGTGGAGGGCACCTAGGGTCCCGCGTTCGTATCCCGCCAATCACCAATTTGCTATGTGATAATGTCGTCGCCTTGAGGGTGTACAATAAGATAAATAAGCTGCAGTGCATGTCCATGGAAACTTCTAAGCCTGTCCCTCGTCTAGAAAAAAAATCACTAAAACCACACTTTTCATGTAGACAGATTACAGATGATCACAGGTGATACAGAAGAAAATAATAATTTACTTTAGAGTATTGTATAGTTTTACCAAGGTTTCAGCACAAGTATTTGAGCAATTTTAATTTTTATGTTAAGGTTTTTGGTCAATATTTTCCTACTTTCATGTAATGACGTCAGAAATATTTAAATAGGTCAGGTTTTTAAATTGAATCCCTTGTAAAAACTATACATTACTTTGAATTAATTGAATTTAGAGCTCCCATTGAGATATTTTAGGATTACGAAAAATAACAATAAACTAAAGCATATCCCTATATCCTTAACTATAGTCAACCTATAATTGCTATAACCTAATTTTTTTTAACGCTTAATTCAGTACAGCTAAGCTTGGAGAGAGAGAGAGAGGGAGAAAGAGAGAGATAACGCATTGGATTTGTAATCGAGTCACTGAGTTTAAGCTCGATGTACCTTTATTGTAGTGCAGCATTTCCCCATTCATGGATCAGCGCAATCCCTGCCTAGTTGGCCAACTTTCCTAAACTACAGTTTCATCGAAAGCATCTGCAGCATTAGAAAGTTAGGTTGTTGGAATTCTGTCACCGGGTGTTGCGCAATTCAAGACTTGAAATTCGAAAAGTTGATTTCAAAAGTTGATATCAAATTTTAAATTATTTATTCTAAAATTATAGAAGCAAACTAGTCGTTTCCAGTTAATGAAATTAACTATTTAAATGATGACAGAAAATTTTGTCAACTTTGAGCAGGCATATATTATATAGTTTGCAAAATATTGGATATCATTATTAGTTTAATTCTCATAAGTTTATGTTATCTTAGCGTTATTATGATTTTAGTTTGGTTTAGTAATGATTTCTAGAAGTATAATAATCAATATTTGCTCTCCACTGAGGTACAGCATAGTTGTTCATATGGTTCACAGTTTTCTTTCTTTAATTTGTTCACATACGCATTCTAATGTCTGCAACAATTTTATTAGGCCCTCTGGCAACCTTCACCGTTATAGGTCGTCTTCATGCAATCCCGCCATTCCCTGGATTTAGTCCATACTTCTTCAACACTTGACATTTAGGACTTTCTTGTACATAAAAATATTGTTTTCTCTTTTTGTGGCTGGGAGGCCCATAGTTAAAACTCTGTCTCCTTCAAATCTTGAATAATTGGTTGTGGATAACTAATTACTTCTATCCTAAGGTATATATCCTTTTTAAGCGAACCAGTAATCATATCTCCCAAGCTACCCTCCTTATTCCTAATCCTTCATATTTCTTGTTGGAGTGTAAAACCCTTCTTGAAGTACCACTTGGAAGTTGGAACACTTTTTTAAATAGAACTTCTTATTCGTTTGTCTCCGTCTTTAAAGAACTGATCAGGAATTTCTTTTAGACAGACAGTTTGAAGAGAATATATTTGTTTGGTATTGGTGAAATGAAATTTATTGGTTTACTCTATTACGTTTTTTACATCCACTTTTAAAAATTATTTTATGTGAGTGATTCTCTACAACAGATTTATTTTCTACAACAGATTTAAATTTTATTTGAATATTATATTTCAATATTAATAATCCACCAAGATATGAATGCTTTCACAAAATAGTTGTTGTAAACGAAAAAAAAAACCAAAAAATGTAAATAAATATCAAAGTGACAGAAGGTAGCCATTAAGATTTTTCTCAAGACAGCTGTTAATTAAAATAAAAAGAGTTTATATAAACCATATGTTTGGTAAAATATACTTCCATTTAAAATACATGGGACCTTTAAAGTCCAGTGGGACAAAGCACATTGAACTTAGGATTACAAAAATTATTCCATAACCTCTAAAGAAAATTCCCTTTAATTTGACACCTCAATCATCAAAATCGGTTCATAAATAAAGGAGTTTTGCTGTACACAAGAAATTCCTTAGCAAATTAGTGTAATAGATTCAGGATAATCTTTCCAACTTTAAAGACAACTTATAGCACATTGGTTCGAATGAAAAGGTAATGCACTTTTAAACTAGAAATTTTCAAAAGAAAATTTATAAACATTAGTAATCTCTGTAAAGGATATTAAAGTATTAAGTGGGGTGAAGTTTTATGTCAAACTCTAAGAATAAATTAATCTTTGACAAATGTGTAAAATGTCCTTTCATTAGCAGCTATTTATTTCAGATCTTCATTGATTCTTGTTCAACTATCTGTCTCTCTGGAAAAACATTAAACAATTACGCTTCGCAAAAATATATGATTGTGAAAAACGAATCAACAGAGAGTTCGTAAAATATAAAGAAGTAAGATTCAAAATTCAGTCTTCTCAGTCTCTTACACTAACGGCCAACTTGACATGAACAGAAACATAATTTTAAAGAAGTTGGTTGAAAAAAATAACATATAATTGTGAATGTAATTCAAGTATACAAGTTGTGTTTGTTAATTAACGACCAATTTTGAAGCGGATAAGGTGCCGCCCAGACGTGTCTTGTCATTGTATAGTATGAGACCAGTAGTAAATGCAGAGCATGATGTTCACTGGAGGTTCATGGTATTAATTTTATTGAATAAAACGGTCATTTCTTAAGTTTTTCTTTGTAATTTGGCTTTTATTATTTACAAGACATTTTTGGCTTTCACCTGATTACTTTTTTGTTTAACATGGTTTGGGTACTATTTTCAAATAAAAGATAAAATTAAATTACGACAAAAATAATATAAACAAAGAATACAAGAAAGGCGTTTATGTCAAGTTTAGTCAAGATTTCAAAGAGTTTAAGAAAGTAAAAATCGTATTCCAAATCAATAAACAGGTAATTATTTTAGGTCCTAAATGAAATACGTATGCTTAATACAATTTTATAAATAAACCGCCCCTAAAAACTTCGGTTTTCCTCATTGCCATTCTAAACATGCTTTGTTGTCATAAACAACAACTAATTAACATCAAGCGTGTATTGATTTTTGAAAATCAATGTTTAATTTTACATCATTCCTTTCATTATAACAAATTGAAGAGGATTACTAAACTTTCCTGTTATACTTAAAGATCGTTTATTTTTGTGACGATCTACCTACATTTGATTGCAGTCGTTTTTATTTGCATCAGGCATAATTTTTAATGTTTGCTAGATAAACAAAAACATTTCAAAACACAAAATTAAAATATTGTTGGTAAAATTATACTTCATTTATATAAATAGCAAATGACATACAAACAAGAATAATTAAGCCCAAAATTTCTCTACATATCAAATTTGTATATTCTTCGGTACTTTAAGAAACTACTTCCCACCGGTTTATGAAGAACAACTTCATCATACAAAAACAAACCGATCTTAGTTAACAGGCAAGGGTAAGGCGTTTTCAGATAAATAAGGGAGGCAATTTGTCTGTGTCTTACATTTATCTAGTTGTTGTTATTCAGCGTTACCCATAATCTTGTCATTTATATATTTTATTCGATGTACCATCGTGTTTAGTTCAATGATTTTTACCTCTAAGTTAAATTATCTATTAATTTATTCAGTATTGGTGACTAGAAAACTCAAGAAATGCAGGAAACACAATCCAGCAAAAAAATTGCATTTTCAAAAAATACATTTCATTTTACACTGAATAAGTAAGTATTGGGTTGATAATAATATTGATACTATCAAACCAACTCAACTTGTTGATACTCATGAGGATTATTCTACGATGTTATAGATGCTCAAATGCACGAACGATACTCAGTTATATTTAGAGAACGATTCTCAAAAATCTTAAAAATTTAACGTGTGATATTGTTTTTTGCTTTTTGTCTGAGAGATAACGTCTATATTGCGTTCTATATCTATAACGCAAATTGGTATTGTGGTTATGATTGGAGGTAATGTAGTTGTGATGCATATGATGCAGAGGATGTGATTGTTGTATGGTGTAGGGGGAGGGGGATTGAAGGAGGGGCTGGAGGAGGGGCGGAAATCTGGAGGGACAACGTTGTTAATTACCGTGCAATCAGATGACTGATTCGCTTAGTCTTGCTGAAACCACTAGAACATCTTACTTGTAGCTCTCGTGCGATCGTTATTGAAATCATAAAAAATAAGTGAATGATGGAAAAAGTATTTTTAGGCCTATCAATAATTGCGTTTAATTAAATGTGTTTTTGGATTATTACCAATATAATGTTTTATTTAATTGATATATTTTAACGTATTCAGGCAACTAATTGTTATTATTTAAAACACTTGGGAGTATGGGAAATTTTAATCTTCTTGCAACCTTTTATACGAGTATTTAACATAAAAACTATTCATGAAGGCCCTTTCCCAATTTAACGTATAAACAAATATTAAGTAAGAACCATCACCGCTGCAGTTCAAGCTTTGTAAAGTTTAGTTAAATTGGTTGGAAAATAGTGAATTCTATTTGTTCACATAAAGATTGGATACATAACTGTTAATATTTATTCAGCGAGTCTTTAGGGATACATTAAAAGGTCCAAAGCAGTGGAGGTGAGGCACGTCCCGCCATACTTCACCTCCACCCCGACTGCATCTTAACGTGTTGTTTACCTGAGAGCGCCCCACTGATACCTCCACCGTATTTTTCATCGGGGAAATCTTTGCCTTTCAGAGTTTGAGTAACGTCAAAGGTTTAAAAAATAAAATATAAGTATCATATATTTTAGTAAGGGTCAACGTTGATAAAACACTGACGCGTCTTAATATTATTACAACATTCAGATATCACTGGATTTAATTAGTACAATTATGGCAATAAAGTAGTTTTCACGGACATGATTATTGAAAATATTATTATCATCTCTAAGGAGTAGGCTTGTGTTTTTCTAAATTTTTTCTTTGCGGTTTTATGTTCCGGATAAAGTGATTTATCCTTAAGTAATTTTAATCATGTCTAGGTAAACTTTCTTTAAATTGTTTGCTTAGTTATACCTATAGGTGGCTTTATAAAACGTAAATAAAAGGTCAAATCATAACAAAGGTTTTTTTAATTAACTGGTTCAAATCCGAGAGAAATTAATTACAACACATTAAATTCATGATATAATTTAAAATTGTACATCACCTAAGCTATTCCTAGTCTAAATATTTCAAAGTTTTTTTTGAACATATATCAACAATATATACCATCAATATTGAGTCAGCCACAATGTGGTCAAGTCCATCATAAAACACTGATCTGTTTTTACAGTTTACTACAAAACTAAAAAAGGCGATCCTTAAAATCTTTATAAGATATAGTTATTTTTTTTATAATTCTTGCGTATATTTTTTTTAAGTACAAGGTATAGCAAGTAGAAACTTTTCAAAAGAGAGAACTGATTTGGCAGTGTTTATCGGCTGGGTGAAATTGGTGTTCAGAAGGAAGACGTGACTCTTTCAAGACACCAGCGCCGGGACGTGGTGACCGGCTATTACCTCGGGGACACAATAAGATACTGCTGGTTCGGCATGGTGATAGATTTTTTACACAAATAGCAACACAACTACACAATATAACACATTTGCTAACTGCAATACATGTGGCTGTGGCTACGCATTGTGTCTACTTCTAAAAATACATGGAAATATATAAATGTATTTAGGGCCCGAATACGTTATAATACATTTAATTCCAGTTTTTGAAACACCTATGGTTGAACGAAACGTTATAGTTGAACATGATTTTGTTTGTTAACTTCAGGATTTCGTCGTGGCCGGAAAGCGGGGAAGTAAAACTTGCTTATAAAAATCCCCGCGATCACCAGTCCATGCTGTTTATCAGCACAATATGTATTTATATGAGATCATAGACGTGTAAGTCAGCCCCCGGTTGGTGTCGTTCGTTTAGCAACACCCAGGGAGGAGGTACAGGTTAAAAAGTGTTTACTTAAGTCCTGAACAACCTAATTTTCCATCATACCGATACGGAATAAACACCTCTAAGTCTAAAATATAAAATAATATTAGTTAAAATTAAATTAAATGTGTTTTTACTGAAAGGGCAATGCGATTAAGAATTTTTTAGGTGCTGGTTGGTTGGTTAGTTAATTTAATAGTGGAAATGCTTGAAATCGCTGAATGACTAAAGAGTTTTTTATTGTGGAATTTTAATTTTAATGTTATATTAGAATTATTATAATATATTATAACATTTTCAATAATCAATGTAATAATGATGTACAAATGACGAATGAAGATATAGAGGTTAAAGGGTTTAATTGTAACCCGTTTTTAAGATTGAAAAATGCGCATAAAAATATGAAATTAGTATTGTTTTGTTTATCTTTACACTTTATACAACCTATTATTTAAGTTTGATCACATTTAGTTTACACTGTGTGCTCAAACAATTCGTCATTGGCATTTGCACAGAGTTTTTGTACAAAGCTCTCTCCATCAAATTCCTGAACACGTGTTGTAAGGTACGTCTTTGAATTTCTTGCATTAAAGTGGTTATGTTTCTTTTGAGCTGCTGAATATCCTGTCAATTATTTCCGTAGGCCTTACTTTTTATGAATACCAAAATAAAATTATATAGTGGGGTCAAATCCGGGGATCTTGGAGCGGAATAATCCTTCACTGATAAAATAAAGTTTTGGGTTGTGTTTAGAGAAAACAACCTGTATTTTTATTTCATTTTAAAACATGTACACTCGTTGAAAACTCAAACTAACTTAATATCAAAATTGCTTGTAACATGTATTTTAAATTTAAAAATGTATACATACAGTTACATACATGTACACATACAGTTATATACATACACATACAGTAAGTTTTATATAATTTTCAAACTCCTATAACTGTCTGAAATATACACATTAGTATTAAATAAATATACAATTTACAATAAATTTGTTACTGCTGTCTACTAGTTATATTGCACTACTTTAAAATGTGTTGAGACATACAGCTTAAGGTAAATTTTAAATTATTTATAGTACCGTTTTATGACAGACGTAAAAGCTGAAGCCACTTACGTGATCTCCCCTTGTGGCACAAAGTGATTCAGTGTAATTTATCCATGCTGGATTTAAAGGTGTTGTAAAGGACGAGGCTCGTTAAACCAGCGATGCACATCTATCTTCGGATGCAATAAATATAAGTTTGTACTACTTACCTTGTATAGACCACCTTATAAGTCTAACTTTTTGCAATTTATTGAAATATTGGAAGATACCTTTAGTATTATTGAGAATAAACATGGTGACCTACCATTGGTTTTATGTGGTGACATAAATGTGGATAATCTTGAAAACTCGTGGGAAAAGGAGTGTCTAAATGACGTTTTGCAATCTAATAATTTGCATGTTACTTTTAAGCAACATACAAGAGTTGATCTTAATTCAGATAGATATAGTCAGTTAGACTATTTTATTACTAATTTGAGTAAAGGCTCTTATTCTATTGAAATATTACCACCACTTCTCTCGGATCATAGTATCCTTGTTTTTAGCCTTAATATAAGTTTGTCTTATATTCGGAGGAAAATTGAAAGAAGAAATATTAACAGAGCAAACCTAGAATTATTTCGACATTTGCTGTCAAACCAGGTTTGGCATACTAATGATGCTTCTACTAGCGTAGATGATGATTTTAATGAATTTTATTCCACTTTTTTGTATATATTCGATGTATGCTTCCCTAAGACTGTTTTAACGATTAAGGACGAACCACATGTTAAATGGATAACCCAAGAGGTTGTAGAGTCCCAAGAAAAACTCCTGGAATTGTACTGGCGTACAAGAGATAGGCCTAATGATACTATTAAGCGTGAATACGCTAGCGCTAAATCCCAACATGCTGCTCTGCTTTGTAAAACAAAAAAAGAGTACTTTAAGTCTAAAATTGAGAATGCCAAAAACATTAATAAGGAATCTTGGTCTATTGTTAGAAGTTTAACGTGTGATGATAATGTTAATAATACAAATATAGTTTTAAGTAATAATGACGAGCTCACTACACATCCAGTTAGTGTAGCGAATAATTTTAATGAGTTTTTTGTATCTGAAATTGTAAGATTGACTGGACCTATTGCTCCAGATGAGAATTTTGGTGGAGGCCTAGGCCTAAACAACTCGGAGGAAGGGCTTCGCCTATGGCCTGCAACTGAAAAAGAAATTCTAGAGATAATGCATAAAGTCAGTTTAAAAAATAGTGCTGGTGTAGATGAAATTCCTTGCAACATTTTAAGAGTATGTAAAGAAATAATTGTTGCGCCTATTACCAATTTAGTTAATAAGTCCTTTGAGCAAGGTGTGTTTCCTAAAAAAATCAAAATGTCGAAAGTTGTACCTATACATAAAAATAATGAAAAAGATTCAGTTAAGAACTATAGACCAGTAGCAGTACAAAGCTTATTCTCAAAAATTTTTGAATTGACTTTTCTAAGAAGACTTTTACCATATTTGGAGAGCAGACAACTGCTTAGTGACTGTCAGTACGGATTTAGGAAGCATAGGTGCACGACTGATGCAATAATGGATCTTTTGGTCAGGTTGTATGATAATCTTGACGTGGTTGGTGAGCAATTGTGTATATTTTACGATATGACGAAGGCTTTTGACCTTTTGTCACACGGCATATTATTCAACAAATTAAGGTCTATGGGCATTGCTGGTAATTCACTGAATTGGATATCGTCATACTTAAAAGACCGAAACCAAATAGTAAGTATTAGGCACACTGGCCAAGATGGATTAACTCGGTGTCACCAATCGTCAATTTCTCCTCCGATCAACACAGGTGTACCCCAAGGATCGAACTTGGGACCTGTCTTATTCATTCTTTATGTGAATGATATGCCTGAATCAATAACTAAGGGTAATATCTGGCTTTTTGCTGACGATGTTAGCCATTTAATTCATTCTGAAGATGAACACTTGTTGAGAAATGAAGCCCAGGAGGGATTGAATGAGATGAGAAATTGGTGTACACAAAACAGATTGCTGTTAAATAGAGGCAAAACCAAAGTTTTAACTTTTTATAACCGAAAAAAACCAGAAAGTTCCCCGTTACTTCGTCTTGAAAATTCTAGTGTAATTGTAGACAGCCAAATCAAATACCTTGGTATAACCATCAGTGAAGATCTTAGGTGGTCTCAACATATAGACAAAATGTCAGGGAGGCTAACTGCTGTCTGCTATATGATGCGCAGATTACAAACCCTAGTCGAAAAAGAAATTTTAATGAAAGTATATTTTGGATGTTTCCATAGTATAATTAAATATGGCATAATTTTCTGGGGAAGTAGTCCTTCGGCTCATCGAATACTCCTATTGCAGAAACGCATTATAAGAACTATCTGTAAGGCACAATACCTAGCCCATTGTAAGGAGTTTTTCATTGATTGTAGAGTCCTGACTATACCGGCGCTTCTAATCCTGGAGTCATCACTGATGGTGAAGAGGAAGCCCGACATATTTGGAAAAAATGAAAACGTACACAATTACAATACAAGACAGAAGGAAAATGTCCATGTAACACAAGTGTCAAGCACCCTGGCCAAAGGTGGACCTCGCTACCTGTGCACTAAAATTTTCAACAAACTTCCTCAAGAAATTAAGAAGATCGATGACACTGAGCAGTTTAAAAATATCCTAAAGGAATATCTTATCAAGAGGCCTTATTATACTATTGAAGAGTTTTTCAGCGAATAGGCCATTCACCAAATTGACGACCACGGCACCTCAGTGCTTCTAGTGGGAGAACAACAAGTAACAAGTAAGTAACAAGTAACAAGTAACAAGTAACAAGATTCTTTCTGTTGCGAATTATCTGAAAGGATCGAAAAAGGAACGGTTTCCGTTTGCACATTGACATATACGATTTATAAGCAATCAATGATTCATCTGTAATTGCATTCATAAAATGGTTGTAGAATCTGTATCATATTTAATATTTAAGTATGACTCAAAATAGAATCTAATAAACGAGAAATCTCTTAAAGTATAAAGGGTGAGCGTAAAACAATTTCAGTGTTATTCGTTAAACTCTTTTTAATATTATGGTACAGTTTACAGAGTAAAATATAATTATTTTGTCTTAAAAAAATATTCCTCTGTAAACTATTGCACTCAAGGTTTTCATAAAGCTAACGGTGAACATATCAGACCGCAGCTGGGAGATAAGTGCCAGTTTACGATGCAGTCCACGTTGCGGTGAAGTATTACTAGACGTGTCCCACTTTATTACTGTTAGAATTTGTTTGGCCAAACACCCCTTGATCTATAATGTAGGTTCATCTTAAGGTTTACAGATCTTTTCGCCAGAGATATTCCTAATTTTTAAAATTTTTATGTTTTGTTTTGGCATCTGAATTATATTTTAAAATTTAAAAAATCCGCTTCTAACAGCTTGGTTTATAATGAATAATATTTAAAATCCAAAAGATTGTAGCCAGGAAGATCATTAACGATTTGTCTAATAAACAGATTATTTCTCGAGACAACTTGGTTTTAAGATGTTTTAACTACATCCTGCTAACAATAGAATGATGGTGATAGAAAGGTAATAATGAGATAATGAGGAGAGCCGAGAGCGGAAATGGAAGCTGCGACAAGTGGTGTGGATCCGGTAGAAAATGGCACTGCTCTACGTGCAATCTCAGCTGATAGCCTCCCCTCCCTCCCTCCTCTCCCCTCTCCATCACCTGCCAACCCCCCTCCCTTGTAAATAAGCACTACTGAAACATCTATTTCACATGTTAAATGTTTGAGGATGTTTGTTTTACTCAATAATACTGTATTACTGATTTATTTCTGGATGTGCTTGATATTTTACAATGTTGCCAAAATACAATGAATAATGCTTTTAAATTTTAACCTTTGATAACTGAAAGTAAAATTCAAAGCGCATGAGTAGTATAAGAACTGCTATATCAAGTTTGTTTTGTTCAGGACTCTTCATTATTTGTTATGATTTTTTTCTCTCGCAAATAAAGGATACTGTACCGTTTTATGTATTATCCTAATACCTTATTTTTTGTTTACACAAATTTCTTTTAAGCCTCATAAGGTTCATATTAGTCAGAACTGTTATCGAATTCCTCTACAGGGAAGAAGCTATTACCATAGACCTCGTAGAAAGACTGAGATAACTTCGTTTTAGGACTCTAAAAATCAAAAACCACAGAGAAGACACAATTCGTTGGTGTGACTGTTAGCATAATAACTTTTATAAACATGTCAAATTGTAATCGAATTTGTTACAGACGTTTAAAGTATTGGTTGTTCAGATGATTTCGAAAAGCAGTCTAATCGGACCTTTGGAAGGGTGATAAGGTGAGAACACACCAAGTCTTATTAGATTCATATTTTTTCAGAGTGCAGGATTTATGCTTGTCAGCAATAATTATTTACATAAAAGATTTAAATATGTGGTTAAAACGTGTTTTTAAGAAAAACAAGCTTTTTTTAATTCCAACACACGATGAAACTAGAAATAGAAATGTCCAGAGCTTGCTTAAGCTGACTAATCCATCTTTGGTTCCTGCCACGCATTTGGGTTGAGTTAAAGTTCTTGCGAAAAGATAAACAAGCATCTCCTACTTACTGTTCAACTACAACATTGCTGAAACATTTTCTGAAAACTTTTTCCAAAGTTTATTTATCTATTTTAATGAAGTTCACATTTGTATTGATTTAACATGTGTATACTACTGTATTAACTATGTATTTACAGGTAAAATAGTGTATAATAGTATTATTTTATTTCATGATTAGACGCATGGCCAACAACGAACGTCGTCCCTTGTAATAAATATAAAGGTCGAAGTCCCTTGTGAAATACCTCGGCAAACTGACCGGATTACGTACCTATAGGTTTACGTTTGAATATTTTATTTGCTTTATAGACGAGCTTTGAAGCTCCACGAGTAAAAGAAAATTCAAGCACGTAATTAACCTCATATATGTTAATTAATGAATTGAGCCATTACCTTTTCACGACAAAATTTGTATTTCAAACGTTGGTTACATTTTCGCATCACTATAAAAATGGAAAATTAATAACGAACAGGAATCAGGAGTGTTCGAACATTTAATATACGTGTTCATTTTCGAATTAAATTTATAATATAAAAAGTAAGAGAGAAGCGTATAGCCACGCTCTATTAACCTCTTAACGGGTTAATATTTGCAGAGGATCTTAGGTGAATTTTACAAGCAGTATGCAAAGTACTTATTGGCTTATTTAAGGAGCAACCTTATCCTGTTGTGTATAATTCCGAAGATTGTCATATTATAAAGTAAAAAATGTAAAGTTCACCACTAAGCATTGAAAAGATCATTTTAAAAATCAACTTTTAAAAAGTTTATTTGTTAACGAATTTATTTTTTGTGTTATTGGTGAGACAAACGAAACCATCAATCTTAATGATGACCGTGCAATTTTTCTTATTGGAAATTTGATTTTAGCTTTGAAACAGGAGAACATAACTTTGAACGAAATCACTAATTACTAAGTTGGGACAAAGTCGTCATAAACATCTGTGACATTGGTTAGAGTTCACTGTCTCGTGTATTGTATTGATTCCTGGTATTTTGTAATGCCGTAAGCTTTTGGTTTACATTTCATCAAAATAACTTCTCATAAGGAATTTAAATCTTCTAATTCATATTTTAGTATATTTCATTAAAATATTATAGTATTTTTTAACGAAAGGAATAAGTCTTTGTTTGTTATTTGACAATTTGTTTCCATTAGTATTTTATGGAAACGAACTAATCCGTTGTAGTGTATTTTTCATCACTCTCATAAATAACAATATTCCAATGAATACTCGATAAAGAATGTCCAAGGTGACGATGCTTTAAATATTCAATAAATAAATTATATTATTTAAACAAACCCATGCTTAGAATAAACTGAATTAGATATTTTTGTTAAGGTCCTAAATATCTATTTTACAACCGTAAAATAATAAAAAAAAATTGCTCAGAAACATTTCGTACCTAAAAAAAAACCTCAAAAGCATACCGTATTCCTCAAAAACATTTGAAAATAATATGTCTTTATTAATAAAAGAAATGCATACTTTACTCGTCTGTTGATGTACTTTTTTAGGCTTTTAGAATTTTATATATTTTCTGTAAACTCCTGGAATGGATTGATTCGGGTTGTTAATAAATAAAATGTTGCGGTTTCGTAAATAATCACTGACACAACATTATTTCGGAAGCAATAAACATTTGCCCGAACATACGCAAAAAAATATAACTAAACTAATTTTAGTGTGCCACTAAAAGTTTCTAACTACAGATGACAATTTTCCAATTATACAAGTAACTTTGCTGTTTGGGTAAAATATGTTAACCAGCCACACAAGCACTGAATTCGACAGAAACAATTAACCTATAGGAACCAAATAATTAATTACAGTCGGTGTCCCGAGCAGCGCGAAGGTAGAGCTGCGCCCGCCCTCTCCGTGTCCTGTCATTGTTATAATGCATGTCTCCGTCCTGCCGGCGTGTATGCACCTTGCCGTGAGTAGCAATGTATCGATAATTAAACGATTAAAGTAAGTCAAAATAGTAAAATATAATTGAATATCTGTTTAAAAAAATTAAAAAGAAAATAGTGTTTTTTGTGAAAGTATTATTGTGTGTTTGTCTCTTGATGAGCTTTAGTCTCAAAGAGATTACCATTTAGAGATGAAATATGTATCAGGATTATATAGGAAGTTACCAATGTTCAGATATCATGTAATATGAAATGTCATATTTATTCCGAAATTAATTAAATGAATAATTTCATACGATTATCAGGTAATTTATTTTTATGATATAAAATTAAGTAAAAACCTTAAATGGTTACTAATTGGTTTAAGTTATTCTTTCGGAAATACTATCTTGTGTATAGCTTGGGGAAATGTTTGGGCAGACATGAATGTTAACTAGGTTAGCAAGTCGGCAATATCAGATACAGGTCGTGCCGCTAGTTGGTGGAGTGGGAGGGGGGGAGGTCTGTGGAGAACTTGTTAATCACCCAACAATTAGATCTGTAATTTGTTCGAGGCTTGTGAGAAACTATGGTAAGTTATATATTATCCAAGGAATAAAAGCTCCTTCTTGTAAAAGCTATAAAAACAGTTAATGTTTTTCTCGATGTTGCATTTAACTAATAAAAATAACTTTCTGGTATGTATCAGGATTTCATCAGTTATATTTTAATCCTTTGAAATTCAGTTTTTAGTTTTACGGGTTTTATATATATATATATATATATATATATATATATATATATATATATATATATATATAACCTTGACCCGTACAATTTCTATTTAATAAATATCAAACCCTAAGTTCATTCATTATTCATCACACTGTTCGTATTCAACAAAGAGGGAAGCAAATACAATTTATTCTTGTAACCACTTAGTTTACATTTGGGCTACGAAAAAATGATGTAATTTAAAGCATACGTTAGTAATAAAGTGCCTCAAGTTACTGGTTCAATCCCCACTCTGCCTTTTTAAATATTACCGTTATCTAGACTGAAATGTTTATTCTGTTTGGTCAGACACAGGTTAACCGACTTGAAATTTGAGTTCATTAAATGTCTGAGTCCCGGACTCTTATATTAAATACCCTCGAGAAACATTGGCTCTAAATCAGAAATTCGTTTGGTAAGGTAATACATACATGTTGGCATGACAGTTTGTTTACTTATTAAATCTTAAAAATAGTTAATGTATAATAAGTTTTAAAGAATTAATAATATAGTTAAATTTAGATCACTCGGAGACAAGAACACTCGGGGTAAAGTTTAGTCCCATTCTCGGCGCAGCTGGTGCGCAATTATTTGACAACAACTGCCGGAGTTTTCATGTAATTCACGTTTTTGTTGCGTTAATACTCATAATTGCTCTGATTTGTTTGTGGGTTAATTTTTTATTATGTTCTTTAGAATACCAGATAAAATATCTTTCACTTTCTGCTCTTTACTAAGTGAAAGCATTCATTTTTCATATCTGGCCTATATCTTTGTCATCAATTACTGATATTGATTTGAATAAAATATACAACTTTTTTCAAAACCTTTTCTAATGCAGTATTTTTAATCACATACCTACCTTTAATTTAACTTAATGATTTTACAAATGTCCAAATCAAGAGAGTATAATTATTTATTTATAAATTACTAAGTCATATAACGTATATTTTTATGTTTACTGTCACTGTCACTGTTGTCGCTCTTCACAAATGCCACTCTATAGAAATAATATATTATATTTATAATTTTAGCAGGTCTTCCAAGAACTAAATATATTTAGCTTAGTAAGAAGAAGAAACTAGAGAGTAAATATTCAGTAAAGCCAAAATTTATTTCCAAAAAGTTGGCTTAGAGTCTTGTGATATCACTTTCGGACTTCTCTAGTAATATTAACATTCAAAGGACAAGTTTTCCGTCAATTGTTTCTTGATTCTATTAACAGCATATCAACAAATACAATAATGTAGTTTTACTCATGTGTTTTATAAGCATTTATTGTGTAAATTATTTAAATGTTTCTATTCTATATAATTAAATAGTTGTGATTAATTATACAGTTATTCTTTCGGTAGAGTATCTTTATTTTAACTTTCTTGTCATAACGTACGAAGTTTTGGAAAACGTAACAATAAAATGAAAGTTTTGGATAAGAGTCTCACAGAAAGGTTTATCTACAATTTCCTTGCACAAAGGAAAAATTGTAATAAAATAAAATAACAGTCATCGCTACAATTACTGGAGAAACACATACTACTAATAAATAATCTTTGGAGCTTAAGTTACTTTAGGTTGCAAAACAGTGTTTTAAAGGAAGAGAAAAGTAATTAAATCTGCAGCCAACAATGCGGTTTAATATACCGTGGCTCGTTTGACGGAAATGATCACCTTACCGGATGAGGTTTAACTTTTCAGCAAGTGTGGCATTAATTTTATAAACCTCAACCTGATATAAACATATTACATTCACTTTGAATGAAGAGGTTTATAAATTTGATGTAACATCTGTTTTAATTAATAGAGTACAAATATAAACATTTATTTGTAATTTCCTAAATTATTCAATACATCAATAGGTCATACTCTACAAAATACCACACTGTAAAGTAAACATTCTCTCTAAAACATCTGAGTAAAGATCTTCATGCCAACAAAACACTATACAAGAATTCCGATTCCGATCCAAAACAACATCTTTATCCTGATTGTCTGCCTGTTGAAGTTGGCATTGTAATCTTTTGTTTTGTTTCTTTTCCGTTTTTATGATTGATGTTACACGTTTTATGTGTTTCAGATGCAATTTTGGAATGGAAATTAGAATGCAATTCTTGGGAAATAAAGCTTATTTAATTTAAATTCATGCCATGAGATGGTAATAAGCTGGTAATTTTTATCCAAGCATTTATTGTCACTTGCTATCTTGCTATACGTCTTTTAAAAATACTTAAACGTAAACATATAAAAAAATCATTTTCTTACGTTCCTTTTAATGTAATTAAGGAAATCTTTACGTTTTAAGAAATAGGTTTCATAGACTAATTTATTGTTTATATCATTAAAAAGCAATTGAAAGATAATTATGTTTCATTTTAATCACACTGAAACGACATTTTTGTACAACCTACATTTTTGTATTTTTGCTTCTTATAATTTAAGCGATTTATTTCATATATAAGGACTTGAACTTTACTTCAAGACAATGTGAAATACCAATATATTCAAGTCCTTATAAAAAATAAAAAAATGAATGAAAATAAATTGCATGAAATATTAGAAGCGAAAAAACGTGAAAAAACAGCCAATGTACGTTGTACAAAAAATCGTTTACAATGTGATAAAAAATGAAACACGATCATCTTTCAACAGGTAAATCAAACATCGTCTTTCAGTCTAATTACTGTCAAGAATCTCTCTTGGGATAATCACATTAATCATAAACTAAATAAAGTGTCTATTACTCGATTACTCTATGCAGCAGTCAGACAGCTCAGTTGTGTTTTGTGCTCTCTCATCCAAACTCTTTCTAAAAGTATTATTTAAGCTATCAATGTGTTGTGATTAGGCATATATTGAGAGAAGAGCCTTATATTGCCAGTGAGTACAATAGTTTCACCCATCCAATCAAATTAAAATTACTTATTAAGTCAAAACTTGGACATAACCTCAAAATGGCGGCTTGTACAACTTGTAACAAAACTATTAAGTCATCTGAGTTAAAGATAAAATGTGCAGACTGCTCTAAAGAATTTCATGGAAGATGTGCAAAACTGAGTAAGGTTGATATTGATTTTTTGAACAATGAAGGAAACATATGGAGATGTGAACCTTGTGCCAAAGCTAGGCGGAGTAGTCTGAGGTTAGAAAGTACAGCTACAGAAGGAAACCTAACACTACAAGATGTGATTGATGCAATCAATGAATTGAAAAAACAACAAAAGGACTCAGACCATAGTTTCAATGTATCCTATGAGGCACTCCATAAACAAATAGAAGAAAATACCATTGCACTGAAAGAGCAAACTGAGAAATTTACTCGCTACATCAGCACGATAGAAGAGCTTAAGACGGAGAATAAAACTCTTAAAGAAAAATTGAAAGTGCTCGAAGATCGATTGGATGATGCGGAACAATATTCAAGGCGCAACTGTGTGGAGATTCAGGGTGTAACGGTGAAAGACGATGTCGTCCAAACAGTAAAAAGTGTTGGGAAGGCGTTGAACATGGAGATCGAAGACACAATGATTGATGCCTGCCACGTCCTTGGTAGCAGACCCAATGTCACCGGCCCTCCAGGTATAGTTGTCAAATTCGTCAGGAGAATTGATGCAGAAAATTTATTAATGAAACGACGTCAAAAGAAGGACTTTTCAACTCGACATCTCGGTCTCCCTGACGACAAGCCGATATATGTGAACGAGTCACTGTCACCAAACAGAAGGAGGCTGCTCGGGATGGCGAGAGATGCCAAGCGGAACGGGCGCCTCAAGTGGCTGTGGGTGCGAGGAGGAAAGATTTTCTGTCGCAAAGAAGATAACGGACCTGTGATCATTGTAAAAACCCAGGCTGACCTTCCAAAATGAGCTTTATTAGAGTAAGTCTTTACATACTGCTATTAATATTTTTATTTTTTCTAATGTTCATGTATTTTAAAGAGTTATTTTATCTATATCTATCTAGTGTTAATAATTTAGTGTTTATCATTAACTGTTGTAATGAGTTATAATACTGTAGATACATTGGATGGCTTTACTGGGTTTGTTATAGTTCATCAAAACATAAGAAGTATGCGGGAGAACTTTGACTTATTGCTATCCGAGTTTGCTATTTTAAATAGATTACCAGATGTCATTATTTTAACAGAAATATGGATCAAGAGTTCAGAAATTCAAATGTATAATATTCCTAACTATGTTTTACATGTCAGATCAAATGAAGAATATAGAGCGGGTGGTGTGGCTGTTTTTATACATAAAAATATAAGGCATAATGATTCCATAAACGTGAAAATTACTTCAGCAGATGTTTTACAGTTATTTTTTGAAATACAAGGTTATAAATTTATGTTGGTGGCAATTTATAGATTGCATCAATTTACAAAAGAATTATTTTTAAATGAGATAAGAACCTATCTGAACAGTCAGGATACACGATGCTGCAAAAATGTCATTATTATGGGGGATATAAACTTAAACTTGTTAGAAGACAGCAAAATCCTTGATGAATATAAGATGATCTTAGCAAATAACGGTCTAGAATCCTTAGTCAATGTCCCAACTAGAATAACCGAATATTCCAGAACTTGTATTGACCATATACTAGTAAGGGTTAAAAATCAAAACTTACTGAAGGTGGACGCAGAGGTTATAAACAGTTGCGTAACTGATCATTGTATGACAGCGCTGTCGCTGTGTGTGTGTGGCGCGACGGGTACTGCGGCCGCCGCCGCCGGCGCCGCCAGTGTGCCAGCTGTGCGCGGTGTCGCGCGCACTGACTATGACAGACTCACTGGTCTGCTCGCAGAAACTAACTGGGGCGATGTTTATAGGGAACATAATGCATCTGATGCGTTTGATATATTTTTGGGAAAATTGGTTTTTGCTTTAGATTTAAGTAATTATTACTACAAAAGCAATAAAAATGTAAAATTGAAGCCTTGGATCGATTTTGAAACATGTAAAAGAATAAAAACCAAGAATATGCTATTGAAAAAATTAAAAATTAATCCAAACAACGAAAATTTAAAAGTTTATTTCAGGAATTTTAGAAACAAACTAAACTCTGACATTCGTGCAATGAAAAGCAATTACTATAGAAGTCTCTTTAATAAGTTTCAAGGCAATTCAAAGAAAACTTGGTCTGTTATAAAGGATGTGACTGGGCAGACAAAACCTGAGTGTTCGAACATATCACTTGAAATAGGAACAAATATTATTGACGATCCAGCTGAAATAGCAAGTGAATTCAATACATATTTCTTATCTATTGCTGAGCAACTCAGTAGTAACAATCGAAAACCAATTAATTTTTATTCTTTGCCTTATGCAGACTATTTTAAGCAATCAAGTACATTGAATTCAATATTTTTAAGACCAGTTTCTCTTGAAGAATTGTTGACCGAAATTAAAAATTTAAGAAACGGCAAATCTCCTGGCATTGATCAGATAAGTTCAACAACAATAAAAGAAATATCTATTTATATTTGTGAAGCTCTGCTATACATAATCAATTTAAGTTTCCAAACGGGTGTTTTTCCAGAAAAATTGAAGGAAGCCGTAGTAATCCCTATTTATAAGAAGGGATCAAAACTGCAGTGTAATAATTACAGACCAATTTCATTGTTGACAACTTTTGCAAAATTATTTGAGAAACTCATGAAGAGCAGGATAGTAAATTTTCTTGAAACAACATCTTTCTTTAGCGAAAACCAATATGGCTTTAGGCAAAATTTAAGTACTGAAAATGCCCTTTCCAATTTCATGAATGAAGTATCTAGTGGTATAAACAGTGGGAAAAAGGTGAGTGGGTTATTTTTAGATATTACTAAGGCTTTCGATACAGTGAATCATAACATATTATTGGCAAAATTGTATAACTGTGGAATTAGAGGGGTTGTGTTAAATTGGTTTCAAAATTACTCAACTGGTAGGAAGCAGTGTGTCAGGGTTAGGGATATCAAAAGTAATCATGGTGTGATAAAATATGGGGTACCTCAGGGTTCGGTGTTAGGATCAATACTCTTTTTGGTTTATATAAATGATCTGTGTAGTGGTAACTTTAAGGGAAAGGTAATATCTTTTGCTGATGACACAGCACTTGTATATTCTGGGATGACTTGGGAGGAAAATGCAGAGAATATGAACTCAGACTTACAAGCTTTAAGATGGTGGTTTGCAGAAAATAACATGACCTTAAGCCCTAGTAAGACTAAGTATATAAATTTCACACTAAAGGGACAGATTCAGTTTGCTAATAAAATTAAATATAAATGCATGCAGTGTTTTTCAGTGAATAGTAATTGCTCGATAAATTGTGATGTAGTAGATTACGAAGAAAATATTAAGTATTTAGGCGTAATTTTAGATACAAACTTAAATTGGAAAGCACATATATTAGGAATTAAAAAGAAAAGTTTTAATCTGTTGCGTTTTTTCTACTTTCTGCGCAATTTTTGTGATGCTGATCTGTTGAGGACATTGTATTTTTCTTTGGTTCACAGTAGACTGGATTATGGAATTTTATGTTGGGCGAGTACATACTTGACCAACCTTAAACCTATAATAACTATGCAAAAACAATTTATTCGATTGATTTTAAAGAAAAATGTTGATGAACCTTCCTGGCCTTTATTTAAACAGTTAAATATCTTACCACTAAGATACATGTATGTTTATAAGGTTTTAAAATTATTTTACTTAAGGTCTAATAGTTGTAGACAGGATAATGTGTATAAGGGAAAACTGAGAAAGTTTGAGGTTTGTTATGTTCCAAAACCAAATAGTACATTTTTTACACTGACCGAAAATTTCATAGCTCCAAAAATATTTAATAAGCTTCCCCATAGCATAAAAGAAGAAAGCAATTTCAGAGTATTTTTGAAAAGGTTAAGGGAATGGCTCTTTAGTATTAATGATATTGAGGGTACATTTTTCAATATACCAATTTAGATAAACTAATTTAATTTGAATGTCCTTTACTACTTCTGTCATCTTGGGTATTTTTTTTTTTTTAGATCAGTATTAACTAGAATCATGTTGCATTAGTGTTGTTAACTTTGTAGGTAGGGTATTTGTTATTAAGATATCTATTTTTCTAGTTAAGTGCTGTATTTTTTTAGTGAATTGTAATTTTACTGGCAATTGGATTAGGCTCTTTTGAATTTTTCACATGTGTTTTATCATTATTCTTGTTTTTCAAAAGATACTATAAAGCTCATGAGTTTGGATTTTGTTAAAAGACAAATTTTAAATAAAGCTGTCTTTACTGCTGAAAATAACTTAAGAAAGTGTATAAACCTCCGATCAGGCTTTGCCTTGGAGGTAATTTTCTCAGTACATTAGTAAAATAGACACATAGTATTCAAATAGGTAAATGTGACATCATTGAGGTTTTTTTTTCAAATTAATTATTCAGAGGAAGGTCAACCTGGGATAAGAGATAAGGTTAATTTATTTTGTATTTTTGTTAATGTTTACTGTATTTTAATGTGTCTTTATATTTTTTGTGATCATTGATGTATTATGTATTGAGAAAATAAAGATATTATTATTATTATTATTATTATTTATTATGCATTACTCGATGGTCGAAGTCTTATACGGTAATGGTACCTGAAAAGATACATTATTACACAGCCCTATACCAAAGAAAAAGTATCAGAAGAGAAACTGAAGTAAATGAGCAAACTCAGATTGTATCTTCAACTCATGGAAGTAATAAAAACATCTCGTTGAGAACTACACAGATAGCTAGCTGGAAAAGGTTCATAAACAATTCTGTAAAAAAAAGAATAAAAAGAATAAAACTAAAAATTGAAACATTAAAAAAGCTTTAGTAAAAAAGATGGCAATTACAATGATAACTAGGAATTAAATCATGGCATTTTGATACTTCACTGATTCACTTGTACTGCGTAAATGACGTATTATGTGTCCATGTTTGAAATCACGTTTAAGACACGTCCGGGCCGGCAGATTATTGCTATCTTAACCGCTTAGTTACACGTCTGTTAATGAGAAAACTTTCTTGTAGTGATTGCCAATGCGGGACGTACCCGGGCTGTGTTCACGGCAGATAACCTGATATCAGATACGTGGATTAGTACAGGTTAAACTTCTATAATTCAACGTAAAACTAAGCGATATCAGAAGGCAATTACTGATTAACTGTCTGTAAATTTCCCCTAATAAATCAATTGCTTGGTCCTTGTAAATTAGTTGTATATAATTTGATAATTACTTTCACAGATGTATATAAATTAATTACTTCCAAATCCCTCTTGAAAGTTATATTCTACATATTTCAAAAAATTACTCCCTACATTATTAATATAACGGACCTATAGGTTATTTACCAAGGCTGACTAGGAAACTGCAAAAAATCATAATATTCTACATTGTGTGAAATGGTTCAAGAAAATTTATATTTTTGGTATTTGTATCAGTTTTCAACAAAATGTTCAAATATTTGAAAATTTTAAGAGAAGGTTAAAATTAATTATGAAAACCCGTCGTTTTGTTGAGGCGTTTTAGATAATCAGACATTTTCTTTGGTTTCAAAGCTCCCAGTTATGTTTTGTAAGGAACTAGCTGTTCCATCCGTTCTTCGCACGGATTTAGAATGAAAAAAAAACAATGGTCTCTATGGAAACTAAATAAAAACTGTCATAAACCAATAAATTGGCATGAAACATACCATTGGCGTAAGAAGTCCACGGGGCGGAGCCCGAGGGAATTTTAAGGAAGTGAATAGGCCTATGCGTTTCCCGGGTTCAAGATCTACCTCTGTATGAAATTTCAACCCGGTCAGAATTTTACAAATTCACATGGTACATACATACATACAGAAACCACCTCTTCTTTATAATAGTATAGATAGATAGACGTTTTACCGAAGTACCTTCAATTTAAAGTGATTACAAAAACTGCTCATTAGGAACCGTCTGCCAGATTAAAACATGTATGGACTTAATGTGTTCTAGATTCCTTTCCCCACCTGAAGAGGGAACAGATTTCAGATACAAAAACTTCATGAAAATTAATTTTACTAATCGGTAATAGCAAATATCCACAAAAATCAAAATCAAAACAAAAATTCGCCATCTCAAACAACAAAAAAACAGAATACTTGTATATGGAACCGTAGAAGTAAAATTAGGAACATTTTGTTAAACCTAAGCTGTAAATATTATGGCATATCTTATAAATAGGTAGTGAGAGGAAAATTTTAAAAGTAACAAACGTGAATTTCATTAAAAGTCATTAAGTTCATTAAAAGGTGCCATAAAATATGAAAATCACAGCATATTATAAGCTAGTTTTCCGGTACCTTACAAGTTTCTTTGGAAACTATTAGAAACAACAGAACTCATAGAGTTTCATTTTTTACGAGATTGATTCATACACAATTAACTCACCAGTGAATCATACTTAATATTAAGTACTAACGTAGCAAAAAAGGGAATTATATGAAAACTCAAAAAGTTGATTCTTAAACAATTGCACAGCAGCTACGCTGATAATGGCTCTCAAATGTTATTCCTGAGTTCTTGTCTTCAGTTTGAACTGTGATATCTTTTGTTTCTATTCCTTTAAAAATGTTATACCTGACTGTTTTAAGTAGCAAATTCCTCTTTTAATGAATGAGATATAATTCATTACTCTAGCCTACGCCTAAAAATACTATTCGTGGCTTGAATCTGAATTTTCCCCATTAAAGTGATCTACAATCGTCGACGAATGGTATAATAAATTGACTAGAAGTGAAAATACTAATTGTTTGAAGTTAAAATATAGGTTGGAAATCTAGACTAAAATCTAAACCAAAATATAAGTTAAATCTAAATTGAAATCTAGTTTTATAGCCTCTGAAACGTTATTTAACGTCATATTAGTAGTTAAGTCTTACTTTAAGATCCTATTATTTTCGTCTTGGGGACCTAGGTTTCTGATCCTAGGCTATTCTATTTTGTCATCTCTTGGTTGAGATGATGTGATTTCTATCAAGTTGATAAAAGTTACTTTTCATTTTCATAAACATAAATACTAGCACTGACACAAAACAAGAAGACTGTACGTCGTAGCCATGGTCCTAACCTCCGACGTTGGGAAGAGTGGTGGTACAATTTGATATTGTTGATTTGCATTTTATTCCATAAGTTACCAATTAACGATTTAATACGTATTATGTTTTATTCCTCTTTCCAAAATAGTATATCCCTTGGATGTAAATAAATAAAACTATACTAGTTCATTGAAAAATATAATACTACAAAAAAACATAATATCTAGAAAATAATTATACTCATACGTCGCAGTTGAACAACTCTTCTAAATAAATGTTGGATTGTTTTGTTGATTCATGATCATTTCATTACCGACCTACAGCAAATTAGATGCCTGATTGCTGCGTAATTAACTATGTATTCCCCCCCCCCCTTCAGCCTTACAACCTGCATCTGATATTGCGACTCGCTCTTCTAGTTAACATTCATGACTGTTTATACTCCATTCGTATTCTACACACTACAATATAATCTTTACGAAACAAAAGTTTATAAAAAATATAAACCAGTATAGTAACCTTTAAAATGCAATTAAGGAATACATATGAATACAAAGGGCAGGCCTTTTTGGGTTCTGGGAACATAGTAAAGATTAGCAACAAACCTGGTGATTTATAGGTATAAAATTTGATGTAGTGAAACAAAATTAATTACATTTGCGAATTTTCGACTAATTGAAATTAAAATGAAAAGAGAAAACCCTATTAGATATAAAAACGACCAAAATTTAAATCTTCTCTTTTAATTACGAGAAATCGTTTAAACTCGAATAAAAAAATATTTAACATACCTATCTTGATTTATTACGTATTTAGCTCGGGTTGTTTTATAAAAATTGTCATAAAGGTAAACCTTTTCATAAAAGGTTCCGTTTAAAAGTTATTGGACTATCTTCAACATTTAATCTAATATCTAATTTTCTTGAAAGAATAATTTCAAATCTTTACTTTGAATTTGTTTTGGACATGTTGAGTTTCCATAATATTAATTTTCCAGCACGACATTGATTTCAGAGGAAAAAACTTAATCACTGCTAACATATATAGAATATGAATATTGTAATTAAATGTTACCAAACTTTTGGTCGGTCAATTGGATATGATCGATCATCCATACAATATCGTTGTGCTAAATAGAGCAACTGCCCACGCAATGGTTCAATACTGTACAAAGCAAGTTTTAAACGTGGCGATAGGACAAAGACATGCATTATAACAATGACAGGACACGGAGAGGGCGGGCTGCAGCTCTACCTTCGCGCTGCTCGGGACACCGACTGTAATTAATTATTGTGGTTCCTCTAGGTAAATTATTCTATCAAATATTAGTGACCTCAGGGTTGTTATAACCGAATCTGCTGGTGTCGAAATCGTCACGATTTTAAATTGTCGATCCAAAAACAAAAATGATTGATGGTAAATAAACAATTGTATCGAGAGTAGTTATCTCTCTCCACTCATTTTGGCTTCATTTTGAAAAGCTTGAGTTACTATTTAAAAAGCTAACCCTGGTGATGAGTCATAACTAGTATTACTTGGCTAAGGAAACAAATAAAACAGTTTTAACTTTAATTGTCAATGTAACGGTCTAAAATATGTTATAATTATCTTAAGGATATCTTGTTTTGTATTATCATTTTTCGTACTTGGTGGGCTTTGTTTCCAAACAAATTAATGTAATTATTTATAAAAAAAGGGTTTTACGATATATGAGTTATGAAGTAACATTAAAACATGTAACAATGGTTTCACTTTACTAAGGCGTTACTTATTTATCAAATACTAGTTTTTCAAATCTCATACCTCTCTTCAATACTTCATATAAGTTCTCTGTAAATCAAAAGAAATAACAGAGGACAAAAGAACAATTATATCCTAGAGTTAAAATTGTCATAAAATAAGACCAACCTTTGTACCCAGTCAACACGAACTTAAAAAATGTAAAGAAAATTCGAATTATTATCATACTTAATCAGTAATTAATACTCGGTACTATAATAATTATAGTTTAGCTTATAATTTAGCTCTCAGATTGTAATTATTTATTTCTCTTCGAAGAAGAATTCCTAAAATCCTCCACAATAAGGATGCAAGATCCTTACCATGAAAAGACTCAAAGATAGAAAATAACGTGATTATTTCTTTTATTCACATTCTAAGCTTCAGGAGAATTCCAAAGATATTTTCTTCTGACGTATTTTCAATATCCCTGTTTTCAACTAGATGGTAAAAGTAAACATTTGTTTGCGTTTTATTATAAGTGATTTTATAGCTGTACAGTCTAAACACTTTAAAAGAGATTTGTGTACTACAAACGTACCAAAAAGACCCTCAAAATCAAAATTTTCGGAATACCTTACTTACAGAAAAGTCTATCAAAATGCTGCTGAATTGCAATTATATTTCACAATATAACAAGTAGAACGATGATTACCTGAAATAAAATAAGAGTAAAAGCAGTGAACTGTAAAATTTTGAGGAATCCAACATTTTCAACACTCTGGTAAACGTAGCCTATACGTTGTATTTTTGTATTCGCACATTAAGACGTTGGAGTTACAAAATAATACTTAAAAATTAGATCAGGCAACTTTAACTTTGAACGTCTCGATTCTAGGGCTTATGCCAGATATATTATATAAGCTAATTGGAAACAGTACGTATAAACTTTCTAGGATAAATCGGTAAATTATGATTGAATTTGGATGGTCAGATGTCTACATAGGATTGAATGAAACGTTCTATTTGCTACCAACCATGCTAAAATAAAATAGATAAGATATTAATTTAAGAGTGTGCACTTTGATAACGTAGTTTCTTAACCGTTTGTAATGCCAGTTGAAATATTTACTAATTTTTCGGAGCGTGCAGTTTTTCTTGCGTTGTATGAGCTATTTTTTGAACTTAATATTATCACCCCAAATTTATTCCAAACTTAAGAAAATACCTAGAACTTGCAATCGTAATCAAAGCCTTAATCTAAAAATGATATATTTTAAGAAAAAAAGACGAACTTCAAACGGGGCAAATGCACGATAGTCAACCAATGTTCAGTCAACACTACAGTAACAAAAACGTATTTTGTTTATTTAATATTACCCAATTTTGACTTAATGTTTATCTGGAATAAACCCACTGCACTGTATCAAACTATTGTGACTTAAAACGTTTCGATACAGTGTATAAAATATTCAACTGAGCCGTTCGACGAAGCATTACATATGGGATTTGAACCTTTTATATTTATTGGATTCTGTGAATTTACGGTTCGTTCCTGTCCGTTTGTTCCATCCTGAAACCAGGTGTCAAAGGTGCTCACGGCTTTATTGAGCAGAGAAAAGGTTTTGAAAATAATATGTTAAGCTGGAATAGATGTTAGAAAAAAATACTAATTTGGATGTTTTAAAATCCCTATAATCCATTTCCTTAGAAAAAATCGTTTTGGTTTTGAAAATAATGTGTTAAGCTGAAAAAGATTAATGAAAAAAATACTAATTTGGATGTTTTAAAATCCCTATAATCCATTTCCTTACAAAAGATCGCTTGAGTTTTTCACGCTGTATTGTAATATCTACGAATATAATTTGATGTTCATTTCGTATAATGTGGGTAGTATTCGATTCTTTATATAAAATTAAACAATCTCAAGCCATCAACAAATAAATTTGATGGTGGATAAGCCGGCCTTTGTCAGATCTCAGATACAAACATTTAATTTTTGTTTTATTCTCTAGAAAAAATAAAGAAATTCTCCAAATATATTAAAAAAACACTTCATAACTCTGCGCAATTGGTTTAGTTTAATATACCCTATTAAGTAGTTTCAAAACTACATATTCTTATTACAATAAATTTACTATCAGTTTTCAAACAAGATCAAATATTAATTTTTATTAATATCTAGAGAAAGGTCTCTATATAAGAGTAAAGAATGAAACACAATGAACAGTTATAATGACTGCAGACGCTAGTTCGTCTCAGAGGATAAAATATATGAAAAGCTTCCCAAGATTAAAGACCTCCGTGCCCCTGGACATATGGCCCTCTCCGACTGCAGCGCTCTGCTGCTCCTCTTGGTTTCGTTTTACTTTGTTCTCTGTCATCATATACTTAATTTCATTCTATTAGAAAACAAACAAAAAAGAAATATGCATTCCTTTATCAATAGGTTGATGATGAATTTGTAATGTAATAAAATATTGCCCAAAACTAAATTACCGACCATGTCTTACTAAATAACTCATCTATGAAACTCTGGGGCACAGATGTCAATATTAAAATATAACTGGGCTATAAACAAGTTATTTAAAGCAAATGTTACTGAAGTACACAGTTAAACTCACTTGTATAAATATTATGGTATTTTTTAAAATACTATTCAGCCGTAGGAAACGGCAAAATAATGCCTAATTAATAAATAATCTAGACAAGTATATTGCAACGATGTGAACAGCAGAGTTCCGACGGTGACCGCTAGTAGCGCCTCGACTACGCTCCGCCCACCGAAGCTCCCCACCCCCGTCGACAGCAGTGGGAAGTGAAGATCGGCGACGCAGTCAGTCGGGCCACAGCGGCCCATCCCGCCGCCACGGCGCGTTGAGCCGACGGCAACCTCCCCTCCCCTCCCCTGACCACCGCAGAGGCATGTTGCGCCCTCGGCGGTCAGTCTGTCCCCGGCCACCGCAGAGGCAAGCTGCGCCCTCGGTGACCGGGTCCCGTGTCCCCTCCCCTGACCTCCGCAGAGGCATGTTGCGCCCTCGGCGGTCAGTCTGCCCCCGGCCACCGCAGAGGCAAGCTGCGCCCTCGGTGACCGGGTCCCGTGTCCCCTCCCCTGACCTCCGCAGAGGCATGTTGCGCCCTCGGCGGTCAGTCTGCCCCCGGCCACCGCAGAGGCAAGCTGCGCCCTCGGTGACCGGGTCCCGTGTCCCCTCCCCTGACCTCCGCAGAGGCATGTTGCGCCCTCGGCGGTCAGTCTGCCCCCGGCCACCGCAGAGGCAAGCTGCGCCCTCGGTGACCGGGTCCCGTGTCCCCTCCCCTGACCTCCGCAGAGGCATGTTGCGCCCTCGGCGGTCAGTCTGCCCCCGGCCACCGCAGAGGCAAGCTGCGCCCTCGGTGACCGGGTCCCGTGTCCCCTCCCCTGACCTCCGCAGAGGCATGTTGCGCCCTTGGCGGTCAGTCTGTCCCCGGCCACCGCAGAGACAAGCTGCGCCCTCGGTGACCGGGTCCCGTGTCCCCTCCCCTGACCTCCGCAGAGGCATGTTGCGCCCTCGGCGGTCAGTCTGCCCCCGGCCACCGCAGAGGCAAGCTGCGCCCTCGGTGACCGGGTCCCGTGTCCCCTCCCCTGACCTCCGCAGAGGCATGTTGCGCCCTCGGCGGTCAGTCTGCCCTCGGCCACCGCAGAGGCAAGCTGCGCCCTCGGTGACCGGGTCCCGTATCCCCTCCCCTGACCTCCGCAGAGGCATGTTGCGCCCTCGGCGGTCAGTCTGCCCCCGGCCACCGCAGAGGCAAGCTGCGCCCTCGGTGACCGGGTCCCGTATCCCCTCCCCTGACCACCGCAGAGGCATGTTGCGCCCTCGGCGGTCAGTCTGTCCCCGGCCACCGCAGAGGCAAGCTGCGCCCTCGGTGACCGGGTCCCGTAGCCCCTCCCCTGACCACCGCAGAGGCATGTTGCGCCCTCGGCGGTCAGTCTGCCCCCGGCCACCGCAGAGGCAAGCTGCGCCCTCGGTGACCGGGTCCCGTGTCCCCTCCCCTGACCTCCGCAGAGGCATGTTGCGCCCTCGGCGGTCAGTCTGCCCTCGGCCACCGCAGAGGCAAGCTGCGCCCTCGGTGACCGGGTCCCGTATCCCCTCCCCTGACCTCCGCAGAGGCATGTTGCGCCCTCGGCGGTCAGTCTGTCCCCGGCCACCGCAGAGGCAAGCTGCGCCCTCGGTGACCGGGTCCCGTGTCCCCTCCCCTGACCTCCGCAGAGGCATGTTGCGCCCTCGGCGGTCAGTCTGTCCCCGGCCACCGCAGAGGCAAGCTGCGCCCTCGGTGACCGGGTCCCGTGTCCCCTCCCCTGACCTCCGCAGAGGCATGTTGCGCCCTCGGCGGTCAGTCTGCCCCCGGCCACCGCAGAGGCAAGCTGCGCCCTCGGTGACCGGGTCCCGTGTCCCCTCCCCTGACCTCCGCAGAGGCATGTTGCGCCCTCGGCGGTCAGTCTGCCCCCGGCCACCGCAGAGGCAAGCTGCGCCCTCGGTGACCGGGTCCCGTATCCCCTCCCCTGACCACCGCAGAGGCATGTTGCGCCCTCGGCGGTCAGTCTGTCCCCGGCCACCGCAGAGGCAAGCTGCGCCCTCGGTGACCGGGTCCCGTATCCCCTCCCCTGACCTCCGCAGAGGCATGTTGCGCCCTCGGCGGTCAGTCTGTCCCCGGCCACCGCAGAGGCAAGCTGCGCCCTCGGTGACCGGGTCCCGTGTCCCCTCCCCTGACCTCCGCAGAGGCATGTTGCGCCCTCGGCGGTCAGTCTGTCCCCGGCCACCGCAGAGGCAAGCTGCGCCCTCGGTGACCGGGTCCCGTGCCCCCTCCCCTGACCTCCGCAGAGGCATGTTGCGCCCTCGGCGGTCAGTCTGCCCCCGGCCACCGCAGAGGCAAGCTGCGCCCTCGGTGACCGGGTCCCGTGTCCCCTCCCCTGACCTCCGCAGAGGCATGTTGCGCCCTCGGCGGTCAGTCTGCCCCCGGCCACCGCAGAGGCAAGCTGCGCCCTCGGTGACCGGGTCCCGTATCCCCTCCCCTGACCACCGCAGAGGCATGTTGCGCCCTCGGCGGTCAGTCTGTCCCCGGCCACCGCAGAGGCAAGCTGCGCCCTCGGTGACCGGGTCCCGTGTCCCCTCCCCTGACCTCCGCAGAGGCATGTTGCGCCCTCGGCGGTCAGTCTGCCCCCGGCCACCGCAGAGGCAAGCTGCGCCCTCGGTGACCGGGTCCCGTGTCCCCTCCCCTGACCTCCGCAGAGGCATGTTGCGCCCTCGGCGGTCAGTCTGTCCTCGGCCACCGCAGAGGCAAGCTGCGCCCTCGGTGACCGGGTCCCGTATCCCCACCCCTGACCTCCGCAGAGGCATGTTGCGCCCTCGGCGGTCAGTCTGCCCCCGGCCACCGCAGAGGCAAGCTGCGCCCTCGGTGACCGGGTCCCGTATCCCCTCCCCTGACCACCGCAGAGGCATGTTGCGCCCTCGGCGGTCAGTCTGCCCCCGGCCACCGCAGAGGCAAGCTGCGCCCTCGGTGACCGGGTCCCGTATCCCCTCCCCTGACCACCGCAGAGGCATGTTGCGCCCTCGGCGGTCAGTCTGCCCCGGCCACCGCAGAGGCAAGCTGCGCCCTCGGTGACCGGGCCCCGTACCCCTCCCCTGACCACCGCAGAGGCATGTTGCGCCCTCGGAGGTCAGTCTGACCCCGGCCACCGCAGAGGCAAGGTGCGCCCTCGGTGACCGGATCCCGTGCCCCATCCCTGATCACCACAGAGGCGGGTTGAGCCCTTGGTGACCCCCCCCTCTCCTTTTCCCTAAGACCCGGGAGCCTGCTCCTTTCCCCCCACTCCAGTACCGGATAAGCCGGTCTGACTCGAAGGACTCATTCCTCACTCGACTGTCCTGGAGAAAAGTCCTAGCAACCATGTCCAGAGCCTCCCCTCCGACCGACTGCAGTGGCGCGCTGAGCCCTCAGCGATCAGACCTATCCTTGACTGTCTGCAGCGATGCGTTGAATCCTCAACAGTCGGAATCCTTCCAAACCCTCCGCAGTGGCGAGTTGAACCCTCGGAGTCCCGCCAGCATCAGGTCCCTAGAGAGAGGTTTAGAACCCCAAGAGGCTGGGGCAATTCCTTCCTTTTCCGTTGACGGCAGAGGCGGGTTGAGCCCTCGGTCAACTATCCGATCCCTTTCTCCTCACCCTAGCGTACAGGACTTCGTTCCCCCGTACCCGTACCGTCCTAGGAGCACTCCTTCTCGTGTTAGGCTCTCCCAGGAGTCCGACTGCCCGTCTGAAACCTGCCCCTATTCCCTCCACTGTCACAGAGGCGCGGTGAGCCCTTGGCAATTCCCCTGTGGTACCACTGTCTATGGCTGTGGATCCCTTTCTCCCGCACCTGTATGGGGGTATCCCTATCCCCCTCCGTTAACCCCTCCGATTCCGTATATTTATCCCCACCATTGTATATGTGGGTATAAATCAAGGTCTCGCTGTTGCAGCCGCCAGTCGAGATCTACCGGTGAACCAAGTTGGTCCACCTCCGCATCCGTACGAGCTAGCTCATCCGTTAGATCCAGTGGATCATCCGTCCGTATTCCCCGTCAGCAACCGGGGAGCAGCGCCGTCGACGCCAGTCCGCGCCATCACCGAGACCTCCTGTGATCAGCTTCGGCCCAGGAGATCGCCCGACCCCCACACCGAACTAAGAGTCTTCGGACACCAGTGAATAACTCGTGTTAAAGAAGTCCTAGCCGCAATAGTGGGTGGTGATAGACACTAGTAAGAGTGTGAACCTTAGTGAGTAAAGCCAGTGTGAACTTTTCTTTTGTTCAATAAATTTTCAGTCTCTGTGAGAAAACGTTTATTTTTGAAACCTGGGTAGACGCCCCTTACAAAAGTCTAATAAGGGTAAAATAACCTTACATTTTGGCGCCCGAACAGGGACAGTGGGTTTAACCGTGATAAAAGCAAAAATTCTGTGACAGTGAAAAAGTGCACCAGAAGAAAGATGTCAGACGACGAATCCGATACCGCCAGCGTCAGCAGTTTCACCATCAGGGCTAAGGCGGAGCCCAGGACTTCATGGATCTACACCCTCAAGAAGGCCGAACTTGCAGAGGAACTTCAGAAGTTTGGACTACCCGCCAAAGCGAAGGTACGAGAGATGCGTAGACTCCTCACGAACTTCATTAAAGGGAACTACAAACCAACGTCAGAAGCCGTGGATCCACCAGAAACCCTGACGGTGACAAATCCGGCCACTTCAGCCCAGACACCGCAGCCCTTGCCAGCCCGGAGGCTGGCAAGGGCTGCCAGCCTCCGGCCTTTGACTTACGGTTACGAGGCCGGAGCCTCGTAACCGTAAGTCAAACCACACCTGAACCAGTTTCAATTTGCAACACTGTTAGGAAATGGAACCTCTTTTTCGATGGTGACAAAGATGTCATGCTGTTTTTAGAAAGATTAAACGAACTTAAAGACGCTTATAGTATTTCTCAGGATAAACTTTTGTACGCCCTGCCGGAACTATTTAAAGGAAAGGCCCTACTTTGGTACCGTAACAATAAATGTCGTTGGAACACTTGGGAAGGTTTCCTTCAATGTTTCGAAAGTCAGTTCTTACCCAGAAGGTTTCGGGAGAAATTAGAATTGGAAATACAAGGTAGGACTCAGGGTCCTAATGAATCTTTCAAAGACTACGTCATTAGCCTCCAAACCTTGATGCGCCGTCACGGCAAATTTACGGAAGAACAACAATTCAATCGGATTTTCGAAAACATGCTACCGGAGTATAAACTTTACGGACTCAGAAACAACATAACTAAATTGTCTGATCTATTATTGGCTGCTAGCGACTACGAAGTAGTTAAACAAAGTATGCAAGATTACAAACCCCCGAAAAATGCCGCTCAAGCCGTTTATCCAGATACCGCGTACAACAGCCGTAATTCTGTACAAGACAACTCCCCGAAACCGAGGAAATCCCTAAACTCCACGCCTTCCAGACAAGTGCAATGTTGGAACTGTGATCAATACGGCCACGTTGCCAGTGACTGCCGGAAGCCAAAAATAATCAGATGTCGTTTTTGCAAACAAATGGGGAAAACTATGACATGTGGATGCCAGGGCGCGGTAAACTACCGGGGGTCTTGGAGGAAAGCGGAGACTCCAACACCTGTGAACAAACCATAGACACTCCGCTGTTACCCGCCACCGCCCCCAGTAACCCAGACTCATCCGCAAGCAACAAAAATAAAGATCCCAGATTATACTTGATAATTCGCATATTTGACGAGGACATACCTTGTCTTTTGGACACTGGCGCCGTTAAATCATACATTAGTAAAAAGTTCGCTAACAAGTGTTTGTCTTTTGGCATACGGCCTGCCACGCTGAGTCATAGCCGAGCCCGGCTAGCAGACGGAAGTTTGGTACCGATAACTCAGGAATTTACCTTAACAGGGGATATAAAAGGAAGACCCCACAGCTTTAAAGCTTCGGTTTTACCCGGTTTAACAGTAGATATCCTAATTGGACTTGAAGATATGAAAAAGTGGAAAATAAATGTTGATTTTTCAGCCGTAGAAGTTAAGCTAGGAGATATGGCGATACCAAACGATCCGATTTGTAGCCTTAGAGCAATCACGGACTCAGAGAGCAAGGTGTTAGAGGCTTTCTTAGAAAGAGAGTTGCCCAAGTTTGACAAAGATCCCGGCCGAACCCATCTAATTGAACATGTCCTCCGTCTCAAACCGAACGTACAGCCAGTCAAACACCGTTACTTCCCTAGGAACCCGGCAATGCAAAACATAATTAACGCCGAGGTAGACAGGATGTTGGAGGATGGTGTCATCGAGCCTTCAAACAGCCCCTGGAGTTCCCCAGTTGTACTCGTGAAGAAGCCGTCAGGAAAATACCGGTTCTGTGTGAATTTGAAAGCAGTAAATGACGCCACCATTAAGGACGCCTATCCTCTTCCACAAGTAAACGCCATCCTAGACCAGCTGAGAAACGCAAATTATATATCCACAATCGATCTTAAGGACGGTTACTGGCAGGTACCCCTGCAAGAAGAAAGCCGTTATTTAACCGCGTTTACTGCCCCGGGTCGTGGTCTTTACTGCTTCCGCGTTATGCCCTTTGGACTTCACTCTGCTGCAGCCACTTTTCAACGCCTCCTTGATCGCGTCATTGGACCCGAACTTGAACATCGAGCGTTCGCATACTTAGACGACGTTATAATTTTGGGAAAAACCATGGAAGAACACCTAAAAAATTTAAAGGAAGTTCTCTACAGATTACGCGAAGCTGGACTTAAGATCAACAAGGAGAAGTGTAAGTTTGGACAGACCGAGATAAAATATCTTGGACACATCGTAAATAGACAGGGCATCCAGACCGACCCCGAGAAGATAGAAGCCATCACGAAATATCCCCGGCCATCCTCAGTAAAGGAAGTTCGCAGCTTTCTAGGTATGGCCTCCTGGTATAAGAGGTTTGTTCCAGAATTTTCCAAAATAGTCAAACCCCTTACTCAGTTATTAAGGAAAGACTTTAGATGGCGATGGACCGAAAGAGAAGAGGAAACTTTCAACAAAGTTAAACAATTTCTCACCTCCGCGCCCGTCTTAACCTGTCCAGACTTCGAAAGGCAGTTCTACGTCCAAACCGACGCCTCAGAGGCAAGCTGCGCCCTCGGTGACCGGGTCCCGTGTCCCCTCCCCTGACCTCCGCAGAGGCATGTTGCGCCCTCGGCGGTCAGTCTGCCCTCGGCCACCGCAGAGGCAAGCTGCGCCCTCGGTGACCGGGTCCCGTATCCCCTCCCCTGACCTCCGCAGAGGCATGTTGCGCCCTCGGCGGTCAGTCTGCCCCCGGCCACCGCAGAGGCAAGCTGCGCCCTCGGTGACCGGGTCCCGTATCCCCTCCCCTGACCACCGCAGAGGCATGTTGCGCCCTCGGCGGTCAGTCTGTCCCCGGCCACCGCAGAGGCAAGCTGCGCCCTCGGTGACCGGGTCCCGTAGCCCCTCCCCTGACCACCGCAGAGGCATGTTGCGCCCTCGGCGGTCAGTCTGCCCCCGGCCACCGCAGAGGCAAGCTGCGCCCTCGGTGACCGGGTCCCGTGTCCCCTCCCCTGACCTCCGCAGAGGCATGTTGCGCCCTCGGCGGTCAGTCTGCCCTCGGCCACCGCAGAGGCAAGCTGCGCCCTCGGTGACCGGGTCCCGTATCCCCTCCCCTGACCTCCGCAGAGGCATGTTGCGCCCTCGGCGGTCAGTCTGTCCCCGGCCACCGCAGAGGCAAGCTGCGCCCTCGGTGACCGGGTCCCGTGTCCCCTCCCCTGACCTCCGCAGAGGCATGTTGCGCCCTCGGCGGTCAGTCTGTCCCCGGCCACCGCAGAGGCAAGCTGCGCCCTCGGTGACCGGGTCCCGTGTCCCCTCCCCTGACCTCCGCAGAGGCATGTTGCGCCCTCGGCGGTCAGTCTGCCCCCGGCCACCGCAGAGGCAAGCTGCGCCCTCGGTGACCGGGTCCCGTGTCCCCTCCCCTGACCTCCGCAGAGGCATGTTGCGCCCTCGGCGGTCAGTCTGCCCCCGGCCACCGCAGAGGCAAGCTGCGCACTCGGTGACCGGGTCCCGTATCCCCTCCCCTGACCACCGCAGAGGCATGTTGCGCCCTCGGCGGTCAGTCTGTCCCCGGCCACCGCAGAGGCAAGCTGCGCCCTCGGTGACCGGGTCCCGTATCCCCTCCCCTGACCTCCGCAGAGGCATGTTGCGCCCTCGGCGGTCAGTCTGTCCCCGGCCACCGCAGAGGCAAGCTGCGCCCTCGGTGACCGGGTCCCGTGTCCCCTCCCCTGACCTCCGCAGAGGCATGTTGCGCCCTCGGCGGTCAGTCTGTCCCCGGCCACCGCAGAGGCAAACTGCGCCCTCGGTGACCGGGTCCCGTGTCCCCTCCCCTGACCTCCGCAGAGGCATGTTGCGCCCTCGGCGGTCAGTCTGCCCCCGGCCACCGCAGAGGCAAGCTGCGCCCTCGGTGACCGGGTCCCGTATCCCCTCCCCTGACCACCGCAGAGGCATGTTGCGCCCTCGGCGGTCAGTCTGTCCCCGGCCACCGCAGAGGCAAGCTGCGCCCTCGGTGACCGGGTCCCGTGTCCCCTCCCCTGACCTCCGCAGAGGCATGTTGCGCCCTCGGCGGTCAGTCTGCCCCCGGCCACCGCAGAGGCAAGCTGCGCCCTCGGTGACCGGGTCCCGTGTCCCCTCCCCTGACCTCCGCAGAGGCATGTTGCGCCCTCGGCGGTCAGTCTGTCCTCGGCCACCGCAGAGGCAAGCTGCGCCCTCGGTGACCGGGTCCCGTATCCCCACCCCTGACCTCCGCAGAGGCATGTTGCGCCCTCGGCGGTCAGTCTGCCCCCGGCCACCGCAGAGGCAAGCTGCGCCCTCGGTGACCGGGTCCCGTATCCCCTCCCCTGACCACCGCAGAGGCATGTTGCGCCCTCGGCGGTCAGTCTGCCCCCGGCCACCGCAGAGGCAAGCTGCGCCCTCGGTGACCGGGTCCCGTATCCCCTCCCCTGACCACCGCAGAGGCATGTTGCGCCCTCGGCGGTCAGTCTGCCCCGGCCACCGCAGAGGCAAGCTGCGCCCTCGGTGACCGGGCCCCGTACCCCTCCCCTGACCACCGCAGAGGCATGTTGCGCCCTCGGAGGTCAGTCTGACCCCGGCCACCGCAGAGGCAAGGTGCGCCCTCGGTGACCGGATCCCGTGCCCCATCCCTGATCACCACAGAGGCGGGTTGAGCCCTTGGTGACCCCCCCCTCTCCTTTTCCCTAAGACCCGGGAGCCTGCTCCTTTCCCCCCACTCCAGTACCGGATAAGCCGGTCTGACTCGAAGGACTCATTCCTCACTCGACTGTCCTGGAGAAAAGTCCTAGCAACCATGTCCAGAGCCTCCCCTCCGACCGACTGCAGTGGCGCGCTGAGCCCTCAGCGATCAGACCTATCCTTGACTGTCTGCAGCGATGCGTTGAATCCTCAACAGTCGGAATCCTTCCAAACCCTCCGCAGTGGCGAGTTGAACCCTCGGAGTCCCGCCAGCATCAGGTCCCTAGAGAGAGGTTTAGAACCCCAAGAGGCTGGGGCAATTCCTTCCTTTTCCGTTGACGGCAGAGGCGGGTTGAGCCCTCGGTCAACTATCCGATCCCTTTCTCCTCACCCTAGCGTACAGGACTTCGTTCCCCCGTACCCGTACCGTCCTAGGAGCACTCCTTCTCGTGTTAGGCTCTCCCAGGAGTCCGACTGCCCGTCTGAAACCTGCCCCTATTCCCTCCACTGTCACAGAGGCGCGGTGAGCCCTTGGCAATTCCCCTGTGGTACCACTGTCTATGGCTGTGGATCCCTTTCTCCCGCACCTGTATGGGGGTATCCCTATCCCCCTCCGTTAACCCCTCCGATTCCGTATATTTATCCCCACCATTGTATATGTGGGTATAAATCAAGGTCTCGCTGTTGCAGCCGCCAGTCGAGATCTACCGGTGAACCAAGTTGGTCCACCTCCGCATCCGTACGAGCTAGCTCATCCGTTAGATCCAGTGGATCATCCGTCCGTATTCCCCGTCAGCAACCGGGGAGCAGCGCCGTCGACGCCAGTCCGCGCCATCACCGAGACCTCCTGTGATCAGCTTCGGCCCAGGAGATCGCCCGACCCCCACACCGAACTAAGAGTCTTCGGACACCAGTGAATAACTCGTGTTAAAGAAGTCCTAGCCGCAATAGTGGGTGGTGATAGACACTAGTAAGAGTGTGAACCTTAGTGAGTAAAGCCAGTGTGAACTTTTCTTTTGTTCAATAAATTTTCAGTCTCTGTGAGAAAACGTTTATTTTTGAAACCTGGGTAGACGCCCCTTACAAAAGTCTAATAAGGGTAAAATAACCTTACAAATTGTATTACCAATCCAAATAACTTGTGACTTGAAAGGTATTCTTCTAAATACATCATGAGGCTTGCAATATTCTCGTGTTGCCTATCGAACTGTGTTGAACTAAGCACATCAGGGCGATTTTAGTTTATGTGATACATTATTTTACAAATATCAAGCTTTCTATAGATACCGATCAGAAAAAAAGTGTTTTCGAACCGATTAAGAAGTTAAAAAGGCTGTTAAGTGTTTAGCAAGAGTTAAACGAATTCTTACTTGAATGTATGTAACTTACTCAATGTTTATTCGTGAGTTGGTAGTTTCCTTAAAATTGCTTTCATCATTTAAAGTTATTATAAGTAACTATGATGTCTTTAAATCGATGTGCTGTTTTGCCTGATTTTTTAGTCCAGTTGCATTTATCCTGACATTGATAAAAAATGTAAGAAATTGGGTTTTGGTTGATAGAAAATCAATATAACAATGACGAAAATGCACTGAAAACATTAAATAAAAATAGTATTTCAACATTAATTCTTTCGGTAACAAAGGTTGAAAATCCTTACAATACATCACCAGACGTTGAGTTCTTCTGAAACTGGCATTAATCCCCCACCTTCTCATTCTTCTAACCTTAAGGTTTTGAGGGTTTGGATCTCTTATAGCTTGTGCTTTCTTTTAAAGTTTCTTAGTTGACCGTTGAGTAGTCACCCCCAAAAAAAACTCTTTATCGAGCAAAAAAAGTCACTCATCGAGCAAAACTTTTTAAACGGGAACCTAATTTTTAATTTATTTTTTCAATTACTTTATTTATAAAACAATTTTGAGTTTGGGGCCATTTCAAAGATCAAAAACTGTATTGGCCAACAGAAATAGATTTACCAAATTCTTTGATTATTACTAAATTTACTTTATTATTCAAGTAACATTATACATATCAGACTCTATCACTTTTTTTGCTGTCGCGAAAGGCACGAAGAAATAATGTCAGATGGATCGCATAATGATCAAAATTGTGTTATCTATAATACGCTATCAACACCCTGCAGTTTTATTAGGGTATATCAGCTATTTCTCAATATTTATTCGAATATCTTGCTAATTTAGTCCCTCATATTGTATTTGCCAGTATATCGTCCAGAAATCGCAAAAGAAAAATATTCTAGAAATATAACGAGTGAAATGGCACTAGCAATTTGAAATCTAAATCAAATTACTATTAATAAAACATGATATGAAGAAAAAATTCTTTAAATACATTTTTTAAACTGTTAATATTAAATATTTTTTTTAAAGTTGGATTAAATATATTGCAATCTTCAGCAAGTTCTAATACGACAGAAACGATATTGTGATTACGGAGCATTATAGTCAAGCGATATTGGTGTTCACTGACGTGGTAAATTTTTACTTTTACCATCTAGTTGAAAACAGGGATATTGAAAATACGTCAGAAGAAAATATCTTTGGAATTCTCCTGAAGCTTAGAGTGTGAATAAAAGAAATAATCACGTTCTATCTTTGAGTATTTTCATGGTAAGGATCTTGCATCCTTATTGTGGAGGATTTTAGGAATTCTTCTTTTGTTCACTGACGTAACGCGCTCAGCGCCTTCAAAACAGCGCATGGTGACCTTACATCATCCGTGAGCAATAGAAATGTGGTAAAAGTGCTCCAATAATCCTGTGATACACTAATAATCTATTCATGTACGACGGGAATGTATTACCCTTGTGACTGAGTATTCATAAAATATCGATGGTTATTTTTTTACACTTTGCAATATTTCCTCCCAGGCCAGAACACATCAAATTTCACATTTTTTTTCAAATTAAAAGCATCAAAAAAATCATATTAAAGTTTCTCTGTCCAGGTTATACTACTTTTTCATGTCAACCTGTATTTCTTTCAAAATTTGAATGCGCATATTGTGGCGGAACTGGAGACACAAAGTAAATTAATATATGTTTCATAATTCATGTTTCAACACCCTTGAGGAAATTTTAAAATTTAATTCCAACCCGAACAAATCAAGAAATATCAAATTTTAAAAATGTTTGTTGATATTAACATTTTTTCGCAACACTACACTAGTAAGTAGCCGATTTCCGCTTCGTTTCAGTGTGGGAAGTCGCCGTTTACAAAAGAGTACGGCAAATATACCTCACGGTGTAGTGAGGTAACAAATCAGCTGGAGTGCGGTAAAGAGATTGCATTGAGCATTTACCGCACGAGTGCGGTAAATGCTCAATGTTGCCAACTTAAGAAAAAAATAGTATATCACACAATTTACATACATTATACATAAACACAACATACACATTTTAACTATGGCGACCATATCTCAATTGTAAATAAACTGGTTTTCCAGGTTGCGACTAGTTACAGTTAATAGCGATAGGTTAATAAAGAGCAGTATTATTTAATCAATTGTTGCCGTCTGTGTGACGATAAGTATTCCTAGAAAGGCTTACTCAGTCGCTGAACAGCAGAGATAACGCTTTTTGTTAACTCCCCCGCACAGATAAATATAGTTTGGTTCATATTTTCTCTCTACAGTTTAATTAATATTTTTTAAATCTTTTAACTTTCATAGACGTGTTGTTTTTTACTTACCCTGTATATTTGTTGCTGGTAGTTTTGCGAAAACTATCGTACGCAACTCATCCAGGAAGGTGTTTACGTTGCTCGCATGAAATTCCCGCGCTCCGCAAGCGTCGCGCGTGAACTATCATGCTCGCACGTAAACACCTACTTCCCGCACTCGTTGCGTAATATACTATTTCTATACTACAGCGTAGTATGATCTATGCTTTTAAGTTTATAATATAAATATATTTTTTCTCATATTTAATTAGAAGGATTTATACACAGAAATACAACTTATGGCTGAAGAAAGAAGTTCATAAATTATCAGAGGTATAGTATATAGTAATCGACAACACTCGGCAGTATAATGGATCCAAGCCGAACCCCTTAGCGCTGGTTTAAACGAGCTCTATCCTTCACAACACCTTTAATGCAGAAAGGATAAATTACACAAAAGCACTATGTGCCACGAGAGGAGATCACTTAAGTGGCTTCCGCTTGCAAAAGTGAGGAGCTCGTCATAAAATTTCACACGCATTCTCAAATAAATTGGGATTTCGACACGGTGAGTCAAAATTAGCTATTTTATCTGTTAGTGTGAAGAAGCTAGAGAAATATGTTTCTGGCATATGTAATGGATGTTGAGACGATTTCTTATATTTTTAAAATTCAGGTCGTCTCTGAGTACAGATATTATAACCAGTTCAAAATAAGGCAGTTAAATTGGTTTTCTTCCTTTTTATTACATTTCTATAGTTTACAATGATACATCAGTGACGTGAATACCCTATAGATACCTAATTTTTCCTAATGGTATGATTATATTTTGTTACCTTTCACACATGAGATGATGGTTAATTGGGATTCATAAGGGAAGAACTTCTTTACCTCATACTGTTTTTCCAGTTTAATGTTGAAAGTGTAAGTAAACGTTTAGTTTAGTTTTTTAATATTTTTAACTCAGCTGTATCAAATAAATTAACAATTTACAAACATGCTGAGGGCACAGATCTGTATCGTGTACCCAGACGTACCGGCGCGACGCGGGTGCCTTGACAGCGTCACGCTCCCTCTGAACACCAATCTCCCGTTTCACCCCGTCAATAAACGCCTAAATTACACTCTGTCTAACTTGCTGTTGTTTATGTTATAATCATTACTGAACTAAGACCTTGTAGTCAGAGCCTTTTGCATATTATTTACCTATTTCCATAAAATTTGTTCTCTAGATAAAAAAAAATTTTTTAAACAGTTTACTTAAGGGGATTCTCTACTGAAAATCGGTAAAAACATTTTCTTGGAAATTTTTTTTGTTATTTTATTATTTTTTAGGATGTCCTCTGTCAGAAAAACCACATATATAATACCATTATGACTGTTTATATGTGAATAAACTCATATAAGTGTTGTATTGCATGCTGCCGAACTCATCTAGAGTAGCTCTGCTGGGAGGCTTGGTCTATTTTTTCAACGCGCGATACCCGCATATTTGATTTTCTATGTTTTTAAAACACATAAATAGATATATCTCAGAAACTACTTGAGGTACAGGTTTGAAATTTTTGTCAGGCATTCCTTATTATTAGATCTAAAAAGTTAGGAAGAACTTTGCTAGTATCACATTTGGAAATAATTATAAAATATATATATATATATATATATATATGTTTGGAAAAAATTTTAATTTCAATTTTTGCAGCTTGTAATTTTTTATGAATAGATAAATTTATAATTTTTTCTATATTTTTAGTAGACTATGTGCTCTGCAAAATAACACCTTGATTGTGAATACCTAGCCAGTAGAACTTAAGATATATCAATTTTAAGATAACACTTAATTCTTCCCATAAAAACCCCATAAAATACACGTAAGAATTTTTTTTCACTTTTGACTGTAAAATTTTCTTTTCATCAAAGTGAAAAAATATAAAAAAATAACCAGATCCAAAGAACTGAATATTGGCAAATTTAGCATTTTCAGTAGAGAATCCCCTTAATGTATTTAAAGCAATTACACACTTTTCATTCTGCACATAGCTTCTTCAAAAATTTTTTGAATTTATAAGTTTAGTCAGAATTATTGTTTTTAGAAAACGGCCTTTGTTTCAACGCGTTTTAAATTTAAGAACGCTTTTTCTCTTGATTATAAACGATTGTGTCAGTCAAAGTTTCTTCCGTTGCGTCGCGGGTCGGTTTGACGTTTTGGCCACCGCCATAATATGGCTTGATTTCCCTAGCTCAGACTTTCTGCATTAAGAATACAGTGAAGAATCAGGGAGGTTAACACAATGTTAAGATGCAGTCTTGGTAAAGTTAACGTATGACACAGGACATTTCAGCTGCTTCACTCCTACTGTTTTGGATCTTTTAATATCAGACCGCTGATCCATCAGTACAGATTTTTTTAGAGTCTCGGTATGTGACAGTAAACTACACAGTGACATACTAAGCTAATAGAAGTGCCTTCTAAAAGGACGAATTTATTCTTACTTGAATTCAAATCCCTTTCAAGAAATGTAAGACACCCTATCAACAGTTACTTACCTCTCAGTGAATTAAATCTTTTAACGGATGCTTTGTTTCATAAAGCAACCGGTAGAGGAAAAATGGTTCCATCATAATATAGTATAATATCACATATTTAAAATTAATATAATATTAACTCAGTTTGGAGAGGACACTCTTGAGTTCATCAACAACATCCATTTTGACATGAAATTAAATAGGATTTACAAATATTACAGATTATGATAGTTTTATTTGTTTTCAAGACAACCTTAAAACTTCAATTAATAATTGACAAATTAACTCGCCTTTTTGAAACTTCTGAATGGTGATGTATTTTTATAAGGAGTATTGTACCAATTAAATAACGCCATATTAGCCTTTGGGACGATTTATTACTTGGTAAAAAATTTTAAATTTAGACTAAAACATTATTTAAGACAGTTTAATGCCCTACAAGCGAGAGCTCGCATTGCACAGCTTGCTCCAAGCCGGCCATACATTACAAGAATGACAAGACACGGACTGGGCGGCCCCTTATCTGCCTCATAGTTTGGTCGGTAATTATCATGTTCAAATATTGTATCGAATTGAATGAGACATTACGTTTTCCTTCTTTGCAGTTTTTTTAATAGTGTGGCTTCTTTAGACAGTTATTTATAAAGAGTTTGTTATCATTATGTTATGACAATTTAAACCTAATACAGCAGTGGCTCCAGTGACACACAGTCGAGCTCAATCGAACTAATACAGAAGCGGAAGTGTTGGAGCCAACGAGAGTGCTTGGCCGGAGGGCTTATAGTAACAATGACATCAGCTGGCGAGGATAAGTAAACAGCTGTTTTACTATCTGTTTTACGATTGGTTCAATTGCATGACTCCCGGTTGTAGGAACAATTATTTATAGTATACCTGAAAATATTTTGCCTATTTGTCAAAAAATGTCTTCCCCTTTTCATCCACTTTCAAATAGTAATGTTATTTTTTTAATATGCTTTACACCAACTATAATAAGCCATGTTGATGTACAATACAGAATAATTAATTTAGCCGTAGGATATACTTTTTCTAATTTCCTTAGGTAACATCGGGTGACAGAACTCCAACAACCTAACTCTCTACTGCTGCAGTTGTTTACGATGAAACTGTAGTTTGGGAAAGTTGGCCAACTAGGCAGGGATCGCTCTGATCCATACATGGGGAAATGCTGCACTACAATAAAGTTACACCGAGCTTAAACTCAGTGACTCGTGTGTAAATCCAGTGCCCTATCTCTCTCTACTGGCTTAGTTGTATTGAGTCAAGCGCTTGTGAAACGCTTATGTTGACTAAAGGAAATGCTAAAGGGGCATGCTAACGTTGATTGTGATTTTTTATATCACTGAAGAATCACAATGTGAACTCTTCAGTTACTTTACGTTATAGCAATGTATGTATGGTGTTTTCAATGGTTTCGGCGCAAATAACTGACCTATTTTGATATGATATTTCTGATGGTATAATCAGCGACCAAAGAATAATATTCTTTGGTCGCTGGATGAAAGTAGGCAGAAAATAACCCAAAAAATTAAGTGGTAACAAATTCGCTCATATATGTGTGCTAAAACCCTATAAAACTATACATTGCTGTGAAATAAATTAATTCTTTATCTTTGGTCACCAAACTGGATCCTATTAATGAGTGTTTTTTGCGATATTAAACTTTGAAAAATAAAACAATCTGCCTTTTTAAAAAGATATTTAGTAACAACTTGATACTCCATATCGAAAGAGGTATTATAATTCTACAATTCTAAATTTAGAGTTGCTACCTACTGAACCTCAAAAAGTGTAAATTGATACGTACAAAACATAACATACAGAAAGTCAGAAAAGTAGGCTAGGAGACCTTGAAGACCTTGTTATGTGTCTAAATGTATTTGTCTTGAAGTAAGAAATCAATCTACAAAATGTATGACGAATCTGCAGTACATAAGAGAATATCATGAGTAAAACAATTTAGTTGTATAGCAGAGTCTATTATACAATACTAAATAAATAATGTAAGTAATACAATTGCAACACAATGCAGTCAACGACAAAGTGCTTTACGGACGTGGCTCAACTTTTCACTCCCTCTGCTAATCGCTCTACTTAATCAAGTACCTGTTTTACAAACTTTGCACGTTTCCTACACCTCGTGGTTAATTTATGTTCACCCGAGTAAACTTAATGGATCCCATGAACTTAAAGCAAACGTTGTTTTTGAAGACTTAGAAATTGTGGATGTGTAATAAAAATATTTATGAGTTATTTCATATTTCTAAAATAATTATTAAAATAATAGTAAACGTAAAGGAAGAAAACAATGAGTTTGGAGTAACTACTTTCATTGCTGAATTTTTGATTAATTTTTTTAGATAAGTTACGACGTTAAAAACGGTAATTTTGAAATTTAAACTTTATCCTTTTATTCTTGATACTTCATATTTGAGCATAGCTAATTTTGTTTTAATTTCGTTAGTGAATCAGGGTTCCACTAAATTTGCAGCTTCTGGTGCCTTGCGCATTTCAAGGTTTTTTTTCACAGAAATCTTCCTCAGTTACCCGCCAAAGGCGATGGACGATCCGGTTAAGGGGGTTTGAAGAGTTTTAGACATATCTTTTAAACTTCATTTTATTGTTAATATGTAATTTCTTTGCAATTTAGTTTACAGAAGCTAATTAAAGTTGGAAATTGTCCATATCCAATTAGGATTTTAGGTATCACCATCCAATTCATCTCATTTATTGATGTACGGTTCAGTTCTCTATATCCGTGATTTAATTTTATTATATATATAATTGTGTAAGCGACATTTTGCATAGAGATTGTGGACGTTTGGCACATTGTCGGATGATGGGAGAGGGCTTCAATTGAAGGTCTTAAATGTCAGGGACTCGGGAATAATAGTTGAATTTCTTTTAACTTGTTATAAAATGAGAAATTAACTTCAAATATTTGGCATTTGAAAAGCATTGGGATCTAAAAGCGACTGCATTGTTTAAATAAAAATATGTGTGCTGGATCGAAAAGTCAGTTCACTTTGAATGAGGGTATTTTTTACATAAAGAAGAAGGATTGTTTGCATGAAAATTTCTATAAATTATAAATAGGAGTGTTTAGCCCCTTGAAGCCACTAGAATAAAATATAATCACCAGTAGAAACTGTCAATATTAAGAGCTGCTATCATTGAGAACACATTTCGCGCAATCAATATATATAAAGAGAGTTGTGTGTTGGTATATTTCGGGCTACAGCCAAAACTACATATCCTAGACACTTGATCTTGGTGTCAAACTAAAGCTTGGAATCTCATGATGTGCACTATGGTGGTTTAGTTTTGATATCTTTAAGGGCTTAGGCCCAGGATCGTCCGAAAGGGACCTATGTCAAGAATTTTGGGAGTGCTTTGAGTTGTTGCTATGGTTACCATTATTATTTCTAATGGTAGCTATTTCTAGCTACTATGGTTACTAACAGAATACAGCACAAAGAAACAACCAGAATACAATAAGAAAAAATAATCTCCCGGGCAAAGCCGGGGTTATCAGCTAGTAGTTAAAAAGATACAATACTATAAAATGACAGATTACATCTTTGACAAACTTGGCTGTATTATAACACGGAGAAGACCGAGTCGCTTACACTACGGTCTAAACACGGGCTTAATTCCATTCTGGGCCTAATTGACACGGCTGATGTCAAATGTCTCATTGTGTTGTCTCAGCAAACAGACGGCGCCGCTGGTAATGGGGACTCCAGGTAGACTGTTAATGGCCGGCCAACCTCTCGACTGAAACAAACAGCGGCGAAACCTTTAATGTAGGTGACAGACGAAGAAACCCTTAATGTAGGCCCTTAATGTGTTACCTTTAATGTAGGTTCTGTGCAAGGATTCGAGAGTTTTGGCTTCTTTTTGTTTAAACGAAAAATTCTTGTCAACTGAATTTTAAATGTAAAATAATTTTGGGATACAATACTGATAAAAAGGGGAAATTTTTAGGTACTGATACTATACTAGCAAATAAAGAAATCAAGACTACCTTAAATATATAGTCCAACTATGTTGTTGGAGTCACATATTGTAGGTGAAGTATGATCCGTCGGGCTGTTGTCTGCTAATTCCCCATTTCATCTCCTCATTCACATAGGTTTCCTACTGTTCTAGGTATATGACATGATTTTCAAAGTTGGGTTATCTTAGAATTCAAAGGGAACTTGGTTCCTGAAAGTATTCAGGGAATGGTCGCTGGCCTATAGTAACAATGTAATCCACAACTTCACTCATTTCATGAACTAAAATTTGTATTTGTACTTTTTTATTATACTTTCTTGTTTTCCGTCCTTAAACTCTTCAGAAATAATAAAATCTTTTATTTCTTATACTTTTTTACGATAAGGATTTTTACTACAAAACAAATATGTGATCTATGAAATATTACACAAGCTGAGTGTGAGTGTATGGATAAAATTATAACGGCAAACTGCTTTAAAAAATACAAAGTACACTTAATCTACGAAATATATGCTTAATGAACCAACCAATCTATTCATTGTACAAGTTTGTAAACACAGGTAACTTACATCGTTATTAACTTCGTGAGATCTATTAAGTTCACTCGGTTAAACATAAATTTACCTCGTGAGGTAGAAAACATGCAATGTTTGTAAAACAAGTACTCAATTAAGCGGAGCGATTTGTGAAAGGAGTGTAAAGTTAGAACAGGTTCGTGGATCATTTTGGTGCAGACTACGATGTAAGTTCCTGTGGTATTTATTTCCATAATTTAAAGTTTGTGGGAATGCTTGGTGGGACCTAAACTAGCGAACAAATACACCTTTATATTTGTTTGGAAGACAGCTTTTGTAGTGGAGTAACAAATAGGTACGTTCGTTTTCTTGAACCCTTTGGATATGTTCCGTAGGCTACCTAATTTTAATGTTAATTCAAATTAAAAACAGTGTTTATTTCGGGAAAGTATTAACAATCAACTTAAATAATTAAAGTAAGCAAATAAACAAATATTTATTTTTATGTATATTTGTTATATCTGAAATATCTATTCGTTAAACATAGAAAATCTCTTCTAACCCTTGGTAAGGCTCCTGTCGATATACATGTGAAGGAACATATTAGATATATGCCACATGTATACATATAATATTTAAAGAAACCATCAACTCCCTTATTGATAATCATAAAATAAGAGTTGTCTTAAGTTAACGTTTCCTTAAAAATGATTATCTCAGATTGGCTAAAAGTGTAAGACGTTCTTTTAAACTAAAGAGGTATTTACAAAAACGTTTGTGAACTAGAGGGATGTTTTATTGTTATAACGATTGCCTATTTTTAACTCATACTTAAAAATTACTTGAAAGTGAAATGTAATGTCAGTTTGTAGTCTGCCTTCAAACACATGACTTGCGATGGTGTCAGATCATTACCATGATTAGGTAATGGGAAGGTGTGAGCGGAGGTGGCAGGTGCGTCAGAATGGCTGTTCATGCAATCTCGGTTCTCCCGCTATTGTAGCTTCCCTCACCAACCCTTCCATTTGGTGATAAACCTTCCTGAAAAGATTTGTTTAAGTAGTATTTAGTATTACAGTATTCATTGCCTGTTTGTGTTTTCAATGTAAAATATCTCTGGAAACAGCAAGTCAATGTTCAGTGAAAACGTATTATAGAAATGTCATCTATACACTTATAGTCCTTAGACACTTATTTATGCTCATAATTATAGCATAAATAGTGCTTATTAGAAAAATAAATATATTAATTCTAGCAAATATAAAAATATATCTTAATTGAAATTTTCTTCCTCTCTAATATTACAACAATCTAAAACTTATCATTGATGTTCTTTCGTGAATAAAACAACATTTACGATCATTTGTATCAAAACTCATGAAGGGCAACATTGGTATTAATAAGTTCTTATCAATATTACAAACAAAATGCCACCACCTATTTTTCAGTAAAAATTCAGGTTCAGAAGTCATAAGGATTTAAGTGTTAAAAATTCAAATATTTCAAATTTACTTAAAATCATGTTAATTATTTAAAATACACTTGTACACTTGTCACTTATCAAATTTAAGTTAAACATATAAAATTCAGTATTTTGAAATATTAGTCTTCGCCAACTGGTTGCGGAGATGATTGATATTTTCGTTTTGGCGGTAAACGCAGTACGTTGTCGCATGGAAATTATTTATAAAGCGATATCTACATTAATTATAAACCTATTTTGATAATCCTTGGTATATGTTTTCGTGACATTGTTAATTTGTTCGATTTTATTGAAGGTTTTCTTACTTTAAATGACCTTAAGGGAGAAATTATGAGTCAGTTTACTGTTAACATTTATTTTAACTCCATTCACCTCATGGCTTATTTCATTATTTAAAATACAAATATACCGAAAATATGAGCCCTAAAGATGGTTTAAATGCCTTAATCAACAGTAAAATATTGTAAAACCGCTCCAAAACGTAACCATTTTGTAAAATATTTTTACTGGCAGCATTAATTGTCTGAGCAACAATATTAAAACTTCCGTCAAGTCGGTTGTTACGGTTTCCTTCTCTTGCTTTAGGCAAGAGACAGTCTTTAAGCTCGGGACCTCTCTTTTTTTACTCAGAGGCACAACTTTGTTGTAATTACCTCAACCATCTTCTTAAATTTATTCTGTCTTTTAATATAAAATAGCACACCCTTCAAATTTCCAATATTTTACAAGTAATTTTAAGAGTTTGTCAGTAAAGTCTGTCGTAATGGTTAGAGTTTAGCCTGTGTAATTTTTAAAGACACACTTTGAAATCATCACTTTAAAAAAAAAAAAGGAAAACAGTAATTTATAATTGTTGGATGAAATCCCAGTTCACCAATTTTAATGCATGTTGAGCGTAAAACTAAAGGGAAATCATCAACACTGAATATATGTCTACGAGACTAACCTAATTACACCTTAACTAACACACTTGATAAACTAGATTAAGATTATTGACATTTGCAATCAGTAGTTTTAGCACTAATTGAAGAAGATTAAATAGAAAAAAGAGTGAAAATTTAAATGCTTTTTTTTATATTTACACAAAACGTCAGAGGACGAATATCAATATTCAAACGATCTGTACTTAGAAAAATATAAATTTAAGTCGCCATTTCTTTTGTAAAGAAAAAACTTTTTATTACTTCATGAATAACGCCATTGATGAGGACAAAGTTGTCAGGACCTCCCCAGTGACGTTTTGATGAAAACATTTGTCACACAAGTGGAGATGAGTGGTGTATGTACCATTTGTATGTACTTTAAAACATTTCATTTACTATACACAAATCTGATTACTAATTCTCACTAATTAAAGCAGTTAATGACTTTTGTTATGCGTTATTGCGCTGCATATTGCGTAATATTTAACATTTCATTAAACCTTTCTTCCCAGTGAGGACAGTTTTTATGCCAGAGCGAGGGCGTAATTCAAATGTTCGTTTGTTTACGTACTTGGAAAAAATTAATATAATGTTCATTTTTGTTACAAGATAATTCGGAGTTAAAAGAGGAAGAGAGTGGCGATTTAATAGCTGCCCTGTAATTACTGCTTTAATTGCTCTCGAACACTCAGAACCTGATTGTTTCAAGGGATTTAGTTTATTATCGATCTGGTCTGTGTTAAACATTGAAATAAAGCAGCATCTCTCTTAGACATCCAAAACAGTGTCGTCCCGTGAATTTAAGGTAAAAAATTATAATGGCATTAACATTTCGTTTTTAGCGAATTTCCCCTATAGGGAAGAAGCTATTACCGTAGGTCTCATGGTAAGACCTAAGCCCAAGACCGTGTCTGTAAGCACGATAGCGCTCGCAAAAAGGTCCGATCGGAGTGACATTTGGCATAGGTGTGTAAAGTAGTAATTATTCGGATGAGTTCGAAAACCAGCATGATTGGACCATTAGAAGGGGGGGTTAAGGGGGATGAACCCCACCAAAAATGGTTTTTTTTGTTTTTAACATAGAAAAAAAAATAATCCAATTTTGGCTAGCACCACTGAATTCAGCTCGAAAAAGCAAACAATTTAGTAATTTGAATCATTGCTCTATGTCCATTGGTTAGAGAGATATTGAAAATGGTAAACACAGTACGTGGTCCCAATGTTAACTTATGGGAAGTAAGTAAAATTCTATATCTCGCTTATTTCTCAAGAAATCTTAATAAAATTTGGTTTGTGGCTTCATCTAGATGAGATTTAATGTACTTTAGTCTTAAATCTCCGAAATTTCCATTTTTATGGCAGCAAACCTGCATACCCATTCCTAATTTTATCCTTATGGACAATAAAAAAAATCCATATCTTCATTATTTCTAAACATATCTTGATAAAACTTGGTATGTGGCTTCTTCTAGATAAGCTCTACTAAATATTGGATTAAAACCACACAGTTTTATCATGCCTGTAGCAGCAAACCTACATACTCATTCCCCATGTTATTCTTATGAAGATAACGAAAACATGTCATATCTCACTACATTGGTTGCATTTGAAATTCGCTGAGGTCTGCTGCAACGGAGGTATTTTTCCATTTGACAAATTGTACGAATTTAATTTGCGATTGTGAAATACAGTAAATTAGGACAAAAATACTATACACAATTACACCATGCTTTAAGTAAGACACTGACACACTGTGATGCATATTTTTAAGGGGAATGAAAGAATAATGGGTTAGATGACAGCCTTGTTACGGTTGAAGGTCAGTTGATTCTTATTGCTATGTAATAAACTACAAACGTGGATCGCTCTGAGATAAAACAAAGTTACAAAAGCTATCTAACAATAACTATCACTTCTTAGTGTTAGCAACATCTTGTTGGAAAATGTCACATTTATAGATTTATTAAGATTATTATATTCTCATTTTAATTTATCTTGTCAAATCGACATTTTTAGTGGCCCTACAATTAATAATTGGTTTTAAAACTAAAACTGTACAGATAATAATGTACAAAGTAATACAATTTGTATACAAAAAGAGGATGAAAACCTCGTTGAACCTTTATTTTATATTATTATTTACCCTTGTTTTTTTAATTCATGTGTGACAGTGACGTTGTTTCATACAATTTCACTGTCAATAGTGCATTAAAGAAAGTACAGAAGAAGAAATATACGTCTTTTAAGTACTCAAATATAATTATAGATAAATATACGTTATATTGATATGGAGTATAAGACCATAATCTTCTTAAAAATGTCATTTGATTTCATTAATCCTTCAAGATTTTTTTATGATTGCAATGACTTAAATATCTTAAGGTATCTTATTTTACAATGACCGAAAAGAAAATCTTTGAATCAGAAACACCTTACAAGAAAAATTCAGGATTTTGTACTGGGCGGCCATAATGTTTCAGAACAACTAAAACACTTTGAAAGAATTTATATTTATGGCAGACAATCACTGAAGTTCTTAAAGGATTCTGATTTATCCGTGCAAAGAATGCTATGAAAATCCCAACACGAGGATGAAACGTAGACTATTAGTTTGAAATAGGGTGCTAACAAGAAAACGAATCGATAAAGTTCCAGGTGAAAACCACTTGTGTCGAGTGAGCTTTAGGCAAAGAGGATTGTCAAACGTAAGATGCTTACACGTGAATCGTTGGATGTGCAAAGTATGGGTTTATCTAAAGTGCAGCCTTAGTGGAAGCGAGGCACTGAAAATCAATTGTTTATTTGTTTTTCAAAAATAACTGCTTGAACCTGTTTTTTCGTCTTGATAAAAACTCCTCTTGCCAATGCGATTTTCAGGTACACATGATATTACATTTTGCTGGATTTTTCAAGTAGGTATTGAAAATAAGATAACAAAATACACGGCCAATAAAGTTATCATCATATCGGCGCACCGAAATTGCGCCCCATACCAAACTGACGAAAAAGGTTCGCTAATCCCTAACCGATATTGCGCCCCGAGGGTGGCAGGTACCTGAGGACCGCAACACCACGCAATGACTCAGGAATGTTACCCTCCGCCCCCCCACCCCACCCCCCGCCTGACCAGTTGATGAACCACCAAATAGGTAATGACCATTTTGGGGCCTTAAAGTAATAGTACTAACAATAATAGATTGATTATAAAACGTAAGACTATGAACGTAAATATAATAACTATCTAGAAAAATAAATATTAAAACACGAGAAGTGGTTGATAAAAGGGGTAACATCGGCATATAAAACGTTTAATCAAATAGTTTTCCGAACGTGTTGTTCGTGTTGTTCCGAACGTGTTCCGAACAGGTTTCAACTATTCGTACGTTAAATCCTTTTAACTAATTTAAATGAAATGGAAATTATTATGTTTTTAACATGGAAAGAAGTAATTAATAGTAAAAAATAACTATGGGAAACATTTCAAACAAATTTATACCCATTCCAAGGAACGTCTTTGTTGCCACCCAATTAAAAACATTTGTTTATTTGATTTTTACTTCATCCCACGTAAATACTATTGGTTTTATTTATTCAGATAAAGAAGGAAATCATAATACTGATACAGCATTTTTTCATCAATTACATAACTCAATCGATGTTGATGTTTTTTTCAGATTCTTTACAGTATTCTTTTTGTAGGTAAAAACTGAGTTAGATTTATTCGATTTTTAACAGCAGGACTATAAGAAAATAATGGGTCAATGGTTACATTCTGAAAAATATAAATCATTAGTAAGATCCCTTAGGGTTTTTTTTCTAAAACAATACTGCATATGTTTATAAGTTATTTAAAGAGAGTAGCAATATCAACATCAACAACATTCATCAAGTAAAAGTTCATTACACCCTATCTACATAGCAGGTGATGATTAAAGGACTGCATATGGAATTTACCTGCTAGATTCGATCACACTAACGAGATGCCTACAGTTACTGTTCCTGAGATAAATTTTACCCTTCAATTGTCTCAGTGACAAAGGTTACGGTTACAACATTTTACACTTCTTTGACAATCTAAGTTGCATGTAGAATGTTTAATTCACTTAGTAGTTACACTTCTGAAATACAAATATTTAATATAGTACTACAATAATTTATGTTTGCGCGAACACTAATATACATATATTTTCTACATACAAGTACATTTTTTAAGTATTTATTTTCTATTTAATCACTTTCTATTGCATGCTAAATAGAAATCGTACGAAAACGAAACGAAATAATAAAAGCGTTTACGGAGACCAAATTACGACGAAACTAATAAAAGATGTTCCGATGATCATATTTTTATTATGTAAATAAACAATATATCCGCCGTTTATTGCTTTTTATCTCATCAAGAAATGTAGATTTACTTCGGAAAATATTTACATTACCAAAGGAGATATTTTGAAGAGTCCAAACCTTCAACCGAATCACCTAAAAGTTTTATAAAAATTATTTCTGTATTTCGTATTGTTGTAAATTGGTATTTGGATTGAAACATCTGTGAACCACGATAATGGAGTAAAATGGTACAGAGGTCCTAAAGTTAATACTATAATCATCAATATTTGGTTGGGAAATAGCTAGCTTTGGCAGTGGAGTAACACATAGGTACGTTCATTCTCTTGAAACCTTGAGATATGTTCCGTGGGATTCCTAATTTTAATATTAATTCAAATTCAAAGTAGCATTTATTACGGTAAATAATTTAAAGTAAATTGAAACATAAACTGAAATAATAATTCCCGTCCAAGAAAATTTCTTTGTGTGGGAATGAGTTACTAAACAAACAAAAATATATAGAGAGAGAGCAGCGGAAATAACACCATTTTGGAATATTTTATTCATATATTCATTAAATATGAAAAATCTCTCCTAAAGCTTGCAAAGAACGGGTGAATCATCCATCTATATTGTATGTAAAGGAAAATATGAAGTATATACCACTTACCACTCTATAGATGCAATATTTTGAAACGAACGCCCACCTCTTTTCAAAACTTAGTGGTCACAAATAAAGGGAGCCTCAGGTCAATGTTTTCTGAACAATAGTTGTTGGTCGCCTAGACTTTGTTAAGACAATCGTTCAAACAAAATAAGTATTTACAATGGAGTTTAAAGGGAACTAATACGGAATTTTATTGTTTTAAAGATTACTTAATTTTGTTTATTCAAACTTAAACTATTGTATCAAATTGTGTAATTTTGTGTATTCCAAATTAAATTATTCGTATAAAATAATAATAAGCAATATAAATAAAATAAAAATAAAAGGTTATATTACCTTGTTGATGCCAGTGATCCTTTTTAACTCCAACGTTGGATTACAATATTTTCGGTAGTTTAAACCACCTTCTTCAGATCCAATACAATATCAAGCTTCACTCATGACGAGGTCGTTAAATTTTAAAAACTTTAAATAGACTCACACGAACATTGAACACAAAATAATTACATTAAAATTGGAGTTCAAAAGGATCACTGACAGCAACAAGGTAATATAACGTTTTATTTGTATTAGGCCTCGGGTACGATACGAGCGACGAGCGGCAAGCGACAGGCGGCGAGCGATAACTCACTTCTAGTCAAAATTCGAATAATTTTAAACCAATGTTCAAAAAACTGTATTTCTATATTATATTACTAAATAATCCTTCCTTGTTTCCAGTCTGACAAAATGAAATCCAATTTTTCATCAACTAAAGCATTGTCGCGGTATCTCCAGTTAGATTCTAACCTCAAACACTGCAACAATGCATCAATGCAGATGGTGAGCGACAAGCGACGCGAAAAACATTTTCGAACCTGACCGGCGACAAAAACGACAATGAGCGACACCACTGAATATCGCTCGCCGCTTGGGACAATCGTAGCAACTGCCTTCAAAATTTACAGCTGACCCGAAATTAGAGCGTTATCGCTTGTCGCTCGTCGCTCGTATCGTACCCGAGGCCTTAAGTGATTCGGAAGCTACACAAGAAATGAGAAAAAAAGAGAGCAATATAAGTTGATAGTCTGTCTTCAAACACATGACTTGCGATGGTGCCAGCTCATTACCATGATTAGATAATGGGAAGATGTGAGAGCGGAAGTGGCAGGTGCGTCAGAATGGCTGTACGTGCGATCTCGGCCCCCCCCCAAGCATAGCCTCCCTCGGCAACCCTCCCATTTAGCGTCAATCCTCCTTCTCAAGATTGTTTAAATTAATATTTAGTAGTACAATATTGGATGTCATCCTGTATTGTCAATGTAAAATATCTCTAGAGACAGCTGATCAATATTAAGTTGAAAGATTGTACAGTACAACATTGGTCATATGTATATGTAGCCTCCAGAACGACAAGACGCCTTTATAAAAAAATCTATAAATGTATATATATATATATATTCGAGGTAGTTAGATTCGATTATAAGGGCTACTATATACATTAAGCACTAAGTCAAACTGTTATGATTTATTGTAAACTGACATGTTGTGATGACTATGCCCATTTTCAAGGCATTAATTCAGTTGTTTCATGTAAATATAATGAAGAGTTTTATATTCACACGAAACAAAAAGGAAACCCTTAAGATAATTTAAATACATTTATGAATACAATAATGTATATATAATGTAGGGTGTGAAAATAACCACAAAATACAATACATAAGAACTAACTCTCGGCTGCTCCATGATCACACACAGTTGATTTTGATTTACTTTTAAATAATTTATTTTTAATGTTATTTTTTACATTCTTTATAATTTTGAATAACTTAAACCTATATAACTGAACTAATTACTTAGTCACCGAAACACTTCGGGTTAGAATAAATTATAACTACAAAGGGTAGTCTGTTCTTATTTTTTGCTTAATACATAGGATCTAATCTTATTGACATTTTTCGTCTACCTTAAACCACAGAATTCCTTAAAATTCATTACTAATGTTTTTTTGCAGAAAGCAACAAAATTTGTGTTCGGCTTTGCCTCCCGATCATCAAGGACAAGATTTATACGTTTAAGCTATCATCAATATGGTTATAACATTTTGTAAAATAAAACGTTCTAAAAAGAAATGTTTATACTTATGTATCCTAATACTAGATGCCTATTGTATTTTTTATTGCTTTAAAGTATAAACCAACATCTGAGGGTTACCATTTTTTATTAAATACTAGTAGTACCTAAAATGTACAATCTATAGTTCAAATGCCTTAATGAACAATAAGCTGTTGTGAAAACGTTACAAGACGTAACCGTTTTGTAAAATGTTTTAACTGACTGCATTAATTGTCTGAGAAACAATATTAAAACTTGCGTCAAGTCGGTTGTTACGGTTTTCTTCTCTTGCCTTAGGCAAGAGACAGTCTTTAATCTCGGAACCACTTATATTTTTTTCAAAAACTTTGTTTTAATTGCATCAACCGTCTTCATAAAATTATTCTACTCTTTACTGGGAAAACACCCATTCAAAATTTTCATTTGACAAGCAATTTTAAGATTTTATCTGAATACTAGGTCATGTTCGAAGTTTGAATAGCTTGATAAATATACACACTTCAAAAATAACTTATAAGAAATAGTACTATGATATATATATATATATATATATATATATATATGTATAGAGCTAACGCATCTTAAACTTTTGTCCACACAACTGAGAGAAAATCAACAATGCTAAATATGGCTACAATAAATAATTAGCTAATCTGATAAATCCTTTATTAAACAAACACAATCATACAGTAGCTTAAGAATATTGACTGACATTTCCAATCAGTAATTTTAGGATTATTTGAAGAAAAATGACTAGAAAACAAAGTACAAGAAATAAAATGCTCTTTAAGTATAGAAAAACAAAACGTCAGAGAAAGAATGACTTAATTTAATTGATATGTATTTAGAAAAATATAAATAACTGGCCATTCCTCTAATGAAAAAAACGTTTTTAATTACCTCATTCAACGCCATTGTGGAGGACAAAGATGTCAGGAACTCTCGAGTGACGTTTTGATGAAAATACCTATCACACAAGTTGAGATGAGAGTTTTTTTATAAATGTCAGTTGACTGAGTACTTTAAAACATTTCATTTCAAATACACAAATCTAATGACAAATTCAAGTGACAAATCTAGTGACAAATTCTCAACCGTCAAAGTAATTTATGATATTTTTATGCTTTACTGTTATGATTTATGTAATATTAATCTTCTAATGTAATATTTTTACCAGTGAGGCAGTTTTTACGGCTGATTGAGGAGAAAGTTATATATTTTCAAGTTTTCATATGGCTTCTTCCCGAAATAGGAAATTCGCTAAAACCTGTTTCGTTATTGAAATACTTATAACAAACTTAGTATTAGACCAGGCCGTGGTGGGGGTTGAGTATCCAAAACTATTCCGAGGCAATTTCTCTTTTGTACATTTTTCATCAGTACTTGGACGTCAAAGGAACTCATGTTGCCAGTTAAGAAAGTGGTGCCATTCCAATATGGTGGCCATTTAAGATGGCGCCCAGTGCGCACAGGCATGTACAATAAAATTGTCATATCTCCTTTGGTATTTGCCTGATTTCGAATGAACATTCGAAGTTCTAAAGGGAAAACTAGGTGCATAAAATTTGATCGATATTATTCACTTACTTCAAGTAAATCAGGGGTAAAATGGGATTTTGTTAAAAATATTTTTATTGCAAGTATGGAATATACCCATTCCTTTTCTACATTTCTTTGGATATCTATTCCAGACCAGCCTGAAACATTATTGGGTAACTCACACTCTTTTTAGATGGAGTGTCAATTTTCTACCGACATCTTGGATACCGATTATTTTTCTGAATGCTAAGATAGTGTTGTGACCCATCAGCATTATTACAAACTATATTATTTTATAATACGATATTTTAATGATTTTTTACTGATTTTTAGTAAATATTATTTGCTTATAATGTCAATGCGATGCTTTCTAGTGCCAATTGAACACCAATTTTGAATGTTGAATCAATTTTACGAGACTTTTATGAATGTATAATTTTTTACCACCGTGTAGGATTTTTGACATTTCATTTTGGAATGACATGATTTTTAAATACAAAGGTGGTGTTGTGACCCATCATTTTAAACTAATTTTTTAAGCTGGTTTGTTATTCTTAATTTTTAAAAAATTAGATTCTTTTAGAAATTAAGACGATTTAAGTAAATGCAAATAATTCAAAAACTAATGATCACAAAAAATGGATTTTGGCATTAAAATCTGTTTGAAAATTACTTTTAAATGATGGGTCACAACACCACTTTTGTTTTAAAAAATCATATCTCATTTCAAAATGGCGGTCCCAAGATGGCGGCCAAAGATTATACATTCATAAAATTCTCGCAAAATTGATCCAGCATAAGTGGTGTTTAATTGGCATTAGCAAGCATCGTTTTAACATTATAATCATATATTATTTACTTAAAATCAGTAAAATAATAATAATAAACCATATTATGAAATCTTGATATCTCAAGTATAAAGAAAGTACCGTCTTGGATTTAGGTACTGTGCTCAAAACGTTTAGTATACTATATTAAATTGAAAAATAAAATTAGATAAAATTTTCTTTAAGAAAAGTATGTAAAATGTTAATTTGGTCCAACCATTTACAAGAGACCCACTGGTTTTATAGATACCTTAACAATTATTCCTTCCTTAAGAAATATTCATGAATTTTTGTGTGAAATAAATGCCCGACGGGGCAAAGCCTATTTACCTAAAAGAAAATAAATTATATTAATGAAATCTCGGCAAAATTTGGAGCAAGTTGACACTTTAGTTATTAGGATTGAACCAAAATTAACGTGATGGCAATCTCAAAATAAGTGGTAACCAAACGTTCCCTCCTTTAAAAACTAGCCTTTTTATGAGGTCACCTAGTCCTTTATTTTACCAATTTCTATGACTGAGATGTCTAACTACCCTAGATTTATTTTAGAATGCGTGTGATCTGACAAGCTCTACACTTTTACAAGCCGACGCTACTTATTTAAGTGATCTTCCCTCGTGGCTCAAAGTGCTCCTGTGTAATTTATCCTTTCTGCATTAAAGGTATTGTGAAGTATAGAGCTCGTTTAAACCGGCGCTAATGGGTTCGGGTTGGATCTATTATACTGTCAATTATTACCGATTACAATAGTGTTACTATTTATTTTTGATAATTTATAACTTCTTTTAGCAGCCATAAGTTGTATTTCTGTACATTAATACTTATAATAAATATAAATAAAATTCATAGTATAGAAACTTTAAAGTATAGATCATACTACGCTGCAATATAGTGAAAAATGTCATGTTCAAAATGTTTTTATCAGTATATTAATTGATAAGTTTTAGTTGGAATCCAAATTTCCCTAAAAAAAGATACTGAATTGTGAAACATTTACTTATGTACTTGACATAGTCTTACGTTGTCGCCGCGATTTATGTATATAAATATATATATCCTTGAAACGCGACTTAAAATGAGTCACGTAAAATATAAAAAAAACCTAATTCCCATAGTTCCAAGGCATCACGAGAATATTGTGAGCCTCGAGTAGTATTTAGAAGAAGAATTGTACTTTTTGAAGTCGTTTGTTATCTGACATAATTAAATTTAAAACTAATCCAATGATAAAATAACGCATATTTAGATGTTATTTGTTATTTACTACGATAAAATTAAGTACATAATAACAGAGAACGAAGTAAAAAGAAACAGCAGAACACCAAAGTCAGAGAGAGCCATATGTCCAGGGGCACTAGGAGGTCTTTAATCTTGGGAAGCCTTTCATATATTTTATCCTCTGAGACGAACTATCTTCTGCAGTCATTATAACTGTTCATTGTGTTTCATTCTTTACTCTTATAAAGAAACTCTTCTTCAGATATTAATCAAAATTGAAAACATTTCTTGAATGCATACAAATAGAACATTTCTTTTGAAAAGAATGTGTGTTTTTAAAACTATCTGAAAACATAGGCCTACTATAAACTAAATCATTGCAAAGAATTTTAAAGTGTTTTAAATATCTGGAGAATTTCCTTATTATTTCTAGGGTAAACCAAAATCGAATGTTTGTATCTCACAAAAGTTGACCCATCCACCATAAACATTTATTTGTTCTTAGCTTGAGTTTGTTTCTACCTAAAGAATTGTATAACACTCAAATTATTCAAATTAATTTAAAAACTTATTGGTAGATAATACAGTGTCAAAAACTCAAGCGATGTTTTTCAAAGGAAAATCACTTTAGGATTTTTATAATAACCAATTTATTATATTTCTTGCGTACAATCTAGCTTAACGCATATTTTCAAAGCATTTTCTCAACTCAATAAAGTTGTGCAAACCTTTTTGACAAACTATTTCAGGGTGAAACAAATGGACAGCAACAAACCGTAAATTCGTAGAACCCAATAAATATAAAAGGTTCAAATCCCATATGTAATGCTTCGTCGAGTAGGTCGTTCTACTGCGGAATATTTTATTCACTTTATTGAAACGTTTTAAGTTACAAGAGTTTCAAACAGTGCATAGGATTTATTCAATACACACAGTAGATAAACAAAACAATTTTGGTACTGTATTATTGAATTAACGTTAATTGATTATCGTGCATCAAGTTTAAAGTTTGAAGTTCTTTCTGTTTTCTGAAAAAATCAATTGTTAAATAAAAAATTTATAAAATAAAATTTAATTCTAGCCTTTAATATACTATTGCAACTTCAGGGCGTTCAGTTTGGTATAGAATTGGGATGATAATATTAATTTTTGCTGTAAAAATGCTAATACCAAAATAAAATAAACTGAACATACAATTTCTCCCTATAAAGTCATTTAAAACCAAAAATCTTATATGATAAAATAAAACAAAAAAATTAATTATCTCGCAAATACATGCCAAGTTTTATCAAAATCGGTTAGCAATCAACGGAGATATATTATTGACGGTTTTTAATATTTGCCATAAGAATAACTTGGGCATCGTACTGCGTTTACTGTGAAACGAGAATATCAACACAGATGAAGAACTATACAGATTGGCAACCTAATGCACTTTTGCGTGTCCGTTTTTTCGCGCGGCGTCAAGTTTGTTATGTCTTTTTGCCGCGCATATTCTATTGGCATCAAAGTTATTAATGGCTATATTTGTTCTTTGAGACCTGAAGATTTTATATTGACGAAATTATACTTGATACCAATGAATATGAGCGGCAAAACAACCTAACAAACCTGATGCCGCGCGAAAAAACGGGCACGCAAAAGTGCATTGGGTTGCCAATCTGTATAGTTCTTCATCTGTGATATCAATTATCTCCGCAACTAGTTGACGTAGACTAGATTATTTAATTTTTCCATCCAGGTTTAACGGTTGTAAGTATTTTTTCATTAGATGTTAGAGATTTTGTAAAATTTGCAAAAATATGCATTTTTTATACGTAAATTCCAATAACTTCTGAACCTGAATTTTTACAGATATGCTTAAGTACGAAAAACTATGAAATTTTTATCAAAATCATTAGAGCCGTTTTTGAGAAATTTGGATTTTGTTCGTTTTTTATGGGTTTTTATGGGGTAAAAATACCCTTAAAAATAAAAAATTTTAAAAAATAGAAAAACTCATACTATATATTATGGTTTTATACCTACTTGCCAAATTTCATGAAAATTATGTACCTATGGACTTCTGGTGTCGTCTCTAGCTTTGTTTACATACACGCACACGGACAGACACCACTCCGAAAACCAATTTTTGGATTCAGGGAACACTAAAACTAATATATCCATTAAAAACTTAAATTCGAAAATTTGGGCGAAAACAATACTTTCTCCTTATACTGTGTGTAGGGGGGACAACGTAAAAACTACACACTCAAAGAGGAATTGTAACTTTTACATATGAGAGGAGAAAAATATGTAGATCTGCCAACTCGGTTGTCTCTATGATAATTAATAGGAAACTATGTTATCAACGTTTACTCTCTTGAATTAATAAAATGCTCATAGGATGTTTGATTCAAACCTCTATAGAGACCTCAGAGCATTCAAATTTAATCGCTGTGAACCCATTTATCATGGAACATGTATGCTTTCTGATTCCAATTAGCTTTTATAATATATGACACCTAAGCCCTGGTATCAAGACGTTTACAGTTAAAGTTGCCTGATCTAATTTTTTAAGGTTCTATTGTCATACCGCCTCTACATACGAATAAAAGGTAATTTGGACAGAAGTGTTAAAAAAGTTTGGATTCCTCTAAATTTTGCAGCTTACTGTACTATTTTTTTATTAAAAAACTCTTACTTATATCTTCTTTTATATAACTGTTTCACTTGTGATAGTGTGAAACATAACTGCAATCCAGTAGTATTTTGTATACTTTTCTGTATTTTGGGGGGCTTTTTACGTAGGTTTGTCGCACACTTCTCTATTATTGTTTTAAGACAATATAATCACTCTTATAATCAATATAATCTTCTTAAACAGTATTACTTAAGACTAAAATACCAATACAGGAGAATGGTAAGAGAGTTCAAAGCAAAGTCGATACTGAACACGATTGAAGAATCAGATAGTAAAACGAAGGGAATTTGGAAAGTCATAAATGCCAGCAGACCTAATCAAAAGAGAGAATTAGAAAGCATTTGCCTCAAGAACAGCAAGGGTGACATACTTACCAATCCTGAAGAGGTCTGCGAGAATTTCAATAGATATTTCGTCGAAGTAGGCAATTCTGACTGCCCAAGACAAAACAATAATGTTTATAGTCATTCAATGAGACAAATAAGATCTTCGTTTTTTATGAGTCCTGTTACAAACGATGAAATAAAAGGCATTATTACTGGACTAAAAAATAAAAAAATCGGCAGGGGTTGACGAAATATCTCCTAAACTGCTTAAGTCAATATCTGATTTGATTGTAACACCGCAATGTCACATCTTGAATTGTTCTTTTGTCGAGGGCCAATTTCCATCTAAACTTAAGCAATCGATTATAAGGCCCATCCTAAAATCTGGAGATAAAACGTGCTGTAATAATTACAGACCTATAAGTCTCATTTCTACATTCTCTAAAGTGTTCGAAAAGGCAGTTCTGAATAAATTGTGGAGCTTCCTGGAAACCCATGGAATAGTATTCGAAGGCCAGCATGGGTTTGTAAGAAACAGATCCACTACTAGCGCTATACTCAGCCTTGTAAACAGAGTCGTAAAAGATATTGATTTTATTAGAAATAAATTAGCAGAGTATGGTACGCAGTGAAATTTGTGTATAAGTTTTAAAATAACTTTTATTACAAAACAGATAAAACTAGGGTAAGTAAAATTCACAAAATCATTGTTTACAAAACAACATATGGTTTAAATAAAAATGAAGTAACTTTCATTTTATACACAGGACACAATATCAGTTCTTATTTAATTTTGAATTTTAACATTCTTGACACCTCTCCTTTAAATTTCAAAATTATCACTGAACATTGTATCCCGCGATCAAACCATAAATCTGACGGAAACCTTGAGCAACTAGCCTAGTCTTACACTTAACAAAATTTCCATCTCCATCGCTCTTCATTGTACCTAAGAACCCATTTGCATCCAATAACATTGTTGGCTTTAGGTCTTTCAACTACCTCCCAAGTACCTTGTTTTTCTTGATTTTCTATCTCAGATCTCATATCTTCCTTCCACAGTTCACTATGAGGCCCAGCAATTGCTTCCTCAACACACTTAGGTTCAGTTACAGAACTCAAAACATTATTCACCTTATTACAACAATGGCATGATTCAGATGGTGATACTCGTTTTCGGATCGACCTCCTTAAATGATCTTCCTGAATCGTGTTTTGTACGTCAGTGTCATCTCCCGGATCCGCATCCTCTCCTGGATCAGCGTCCTCTCCTGGATCTGCGTCCTCTCCTGGATCAGCGTCCTTTCCTGGATCCGTGTCCTCTCCTGCATCAGCGTCCTCTCCTAATGAATCATCCTTTTTAAATAGTTAAGTCCCATGATAGATCAGTTTTCTCCGTTTTCTGTGCGTGTTCCATTCCAACGAGCTGTGACCGCATAGGAAAAATGTGTTCTCGAAATATGACATCTCTGCTGGTTATCACCTTCTTACTTTTCAAATCCCATAGTCGATATCCTTTTAAACCCTCTTCATAACCAAGGAATATACACTCGCGTGCTCTTGGACTTAACTTGCCACTTCTTTGTACTTCTGGTGTCCACGCCCATCGACATCACTTGCTTTTAATTTGTGTCCCTTCCACTTCTCAAGAGGAGAACAAAACTCTAAAGCACTTGTTGGACATCGGTTTCTCATATAGCATGCTGTCTGCAGAACGTCTGCCCAGAATTTGGCTTGCATACCAGCTTCTATGAGTATACACCTTATCACGTTGCATAAAGTAAGATTCATTCTTTCAGCTAGTCCATTTTGTTGCGGTGTGTACGCCACTGATCTTCTGTGTAGAATTCCGTTTTCTGCTAAATAATTCTGGAAACTTTCTCCTGTGTATTCTCCTCCTTGATCTGACTGAAACTCTTTAATCTTCTTGCCATGTAATACTTCAGATCTTTTCTTATACCTTTTAAACTCCCCAAGGGCGTCACTTTTCTTCTTGATGGCAATAGCCGAAACATATCGTGATGCTTCATCAATAAATGTCACAATGAACCTATTTTGTCCCAGTGAAGCTGGGGATATTGGTCCCATAATATCAGAATGTATCCTATCCAAAACTTGCTCAACTGGTTCTTCTTTTGCTGTGGGAAAACTTTCTCGTCTCATTTTCCCTTGAATGATTGGAAGACAGTCCATCCCAACTTGTGTACTCCCTTCTTCGATAAGTGATTGTAGGACATTCATTTTATTCATAATTTGCATGCTTGGATGACCGAGTCTCTTGTGCCAGGTTTCCATAGGCACTCTTGAAACCTTCGATGCTTTCTTCTTATGGGATTCATATTCACTCCTTATTTCATCAATTGAGATTCCATCTAAAGTTGTTATGTAGTACATTCTCGAAACCCTGTGTGCTTGGAATATTAATTTTTCTCCCTTAAAAACCTTAGTCACTCCCTTAAATGTTTCCAATTTTACTCCTTTTTCTTCGATTTGACCTTGGGAAATTAAATTATCTTGTAGTTCAGGTACAAATAGTACATCGGTAAGTTCAATGTCCTTTCCGCCACATTCTTCAGACATATTCAGGGTAACTCTCCCTTTTCCTTTTATCTTCAGAGGGGTTCCATCTCCCAATTCCACCTCTCCAGTCATCTCTTCAAAATTTGCTATCAGATCTCTTCTGTATGTCATGTGATCTGAGGCACCGCAATCAAGTAGCCACACTCCACAATTAGTTGAGACATCCCTTCTTGAACATAGTGTCACATGATCTCTGGTGACACCTGAAGCAGATACTTTTTTCTTCTGGTCTTCAGGATAATTTTTCTTCGGACATTCTATTGCGTAGTGACCCTCCTCTCCACATGCAAAGCACCAGAATCTTGGTTTGAATTTTCCTTTAGGATTTTGTTCTTTACTTTTGTTTTGAAACCCTTTATTTGGCCTTTCTTCGAAATTTTTCTCTATTCTTTGTTCTCGGCTATTTTGGTTCTTCTTACGTGTTTGTAATGCGTGGTGTCTATCAGAATCCTCTTTCCTTTGTTCTTGTTCTTCTTCTTCAAGAAGATATTGTTTTACTTTTGCATATTCCATGTTATCTGGATTTGCTGTCAGGGTCTTCACTGTAACTTCATATTTTTTCTTTGGAAGTCCAGATAGACAAATTGCAGCTAATTGCTTGTCGGAAAATTCAATTTTGTTCTTAAATAGCTGTCTGTTCATGTCTATTATTTTATTGCAATACTCTTGTATGCTCATTTCATCTTCTTTAACAAAGCTCGCCAATTCTCTTAATTTCATTGTTGCACCGTAAATCGTATTTTCATTGCAAATTTTGTCCAATGTTTCCCACGCTTCTTTGGCACTTTCTATGTCCAAGATGTCGTTAATGAGGTCATCGCCTACACTTCTCATTATTAGAGCCAAAGCCGTGAGATTCACCTTTGTTCTCCGTCTTGTTTCTGTCTGCGACAAATTCGTACCAACTTCATCGTTGTACCCAATGACTCCCTCCCAGCACTCCTTCATAAGCATTTCTGACTTAATGCGTGCGTTCCAGGCATTGTAGTTTTTTCTATTTAGCTTGGGGATGCCCAAAAACCGATCCTCCATTGCTTCGCCCATCTCTTAGTTTTATGCTGCCTAATAAACTCCCTCAAAAGTTATTTTACTCCTAACAACTCATATACACACTCCCTCAATTCACTGTATCCCCATAACCTATTAGAAATAAATTAGCAGAGTATGGTACGCAGTGAAATTTGTGTATAAGTTTTAAAATAACTTTTATTACAAAACAGATAAAACTAGGGTAAGTAAAATTCACAAAATCATTGTTTACAAAACAACATATGGTTTAAATAAAAATGAAGTAACTTTCATTTTATGCACAGGACACAATATCAGTTCTTATTTAATTTTGAATTTTAACATTCTTGACAGATTCAAAGCAGTTTGCAGTGAGCATGTTTTTTGACTTTACGAAGGCCTTTGATATGGTCGACCACGGGCTACTCTTGAGTAAAATGAGTGATATAGGGATTAGGGGCATTGCTGTTAGTTGGTTCTCCTCATATCTGGAAGGGAGAAGGCAGTCAGTCACCATACCTGCTGTTGACGCAAAGGGGTACATGCAGAATTGTTACTCCTCAGAGGCTTCAGTCAAGAAAGGTGTGCCTCAGGGGTCCGTCCTGGGACCAATCCTCTTCCTTCTCTTTATTAATAGCTTACTTTCTAGTGTGAAGAAGGCAAATATCTGTCTATTTGCCGACGACACTTCTCTCACTATTTCTAATCCCAGTATGGAGGTGTTAGAACAGACCGCTTTTGTTGAATCAAACAGCTTGCTTCAGTGGTGCGAAGAGAATCGTTTATCCTTGAATGCCCAGAAACCCCAGCTTCTTCAATTTCACATTTCCAAAAGACGATTCCAGGAGACTCGCGCTCACCTAAATGTACTGCTTGATGAAACCATAATCTGTCCCTCCCAAACGGTGAAGTTCCTTGGACTAATCCTTTATGAAAACCTCAGATTTCATCAACATATTGAGCATGTAATCAAAAAAGTATCTGTGGGTATTTTCATGCTTCGGATGCTTCGCCGAACAGCTACCACTGAGGTACTCTTATCTGCCTATTATGGACTCATTTACCCCTACCTGACTTACGCTGTTCCAGTTTGGGGGTGCGAAACACAACGGACGCTGTTCTTATTCAGACTTCAGAAGAAGGCGATTCGAATTGTGTTCTCCCTTCCAAAACAACAATCATGCAAAGAAACATTCAGATCATACAGAATTCTAACTTTTTCTTCTATCAATATCCTGGAAACTCTATCATATACCAAGAGCAACCTATCTTCATTCCTTACTCCAGTTAATTGCAGATATTCTCTCCGGAACACTTCCGACCTTGTCATTCCCCGTCACTCAACTTCATTCTTTCAAAAGCACTTTTACTACAATGCAGTTAAACTCTTCAATAACCTTCCATTCTCATTACAGGCTGAACAGGATGTTGGTAAATTTAGAAACAAATTAAAGTCAATCCTTTTAAATAAGGCAGTATACAGCACCCGTGAAAACTGGTAGCCTTGACTCGTAAATACTGGTTGTATTAAACTGTAGTTAAGACTGTAAATATTTCAGTTGTTTTTACTGTAAGATAAACAAGATGTTTTATCAAAGAATGTATTATTTGACTTGGCCAATGCAAGTATTTGTTAATATGGCTTAATAAATGACTTATTGACTTATTGACTTATTATTGACTCTTATGCCTTCTTATAAATAAAACTAAAACATTTTCGTCCTGTTTAATAATAATCCTGTGAAAACATTTTTCAAAACTGTTAATTGAAATAGGAAAATTGAAAAGAAATCCAGGTATTTTATACCTGAGAATAAAATATCTTAAAGTTTTTTCTCGTTGTAAGTGTGTGAATAAAATTATTCTCAAGTTATTTTTTCTCTTTGAGTCTGTCTTATATTTTATCTTGTATTTTTTTCAAGATCCTCTGCTTTGGCTGGATGATTTTATTAATTCACTTCCAAATGAAATAGTGGATCCACCTTTTACCTTCTGACTTAATTTATTTATTACAATTTGAATGTTTTTTATGATATTTTGAAATTCGTTTTGACTTTGCACAGACGTTTTATCTTAATTTTTGAAAAATGTAATCCCCGGATGTATCTTTCTTTGCTTTTCCTTCTATAGATCATTGTTGTAGGTTACAATGTTACTTCATTACTTATATATCTGTAAATCCCCATCTCATGTAATGTTAAAATTTGATTGATGTAATATTAAAAACGTGATATCTTTGATTTATAGAACAAATTATACCGTTAAATTCACAAATCAAGTTTGAACTATTTTAAATGTTGCTCGTTTTTCGATACGAACTCAAGTTTATCAAAATTAATTCAAAATGAGTAAGGATAGATAACTACTCTCGATACTATTGTTTATTTATTTTGGATATTTTTAGTTGCCGGACTAACAATTTACAGTCGTGACGTTTTCGACACTAGCTGACTGCTATAGCAACCCTACAGACGCTCATATTTGTTAAAAAGATTTACCTGCAGAAACCATAATAATTAATTACAGTCGGTGTCCCGAGCAGCGCGAAGGTAGAGCTGCAGCCCGACCTCTCCGTGTCCTGTCATTGTTATAATGCATGTCTTTGTCCTATCGCCAGTTTAAAACTTGCTTTTTTATTGAAGAATTGTATGGAAGACTGTTTTTTATTTAGTAAAATGGTATTGTATGAACAGTTTAACTTTAACTATCCGTATTTGTGTTCGATATTCATATCCTATTTTAGTTAAATTGCTTAAGGTTTGTTCGCTCCGAAATAAATACTGCTACGGTAAGAAGTACGTTGGGTTTCTTAGTTGAGAGAGAAAACCATTATACAAACAACTTCAAAGTACAGATGTTATATTTTATTCTTTTAAGAATATTTATATGAAATTAATTCGATAATTTAACAACTTCTTACACTGAAGTTGTCTTTGAAATATGTAGCTAATACCATCCGAGTTTAAAATATAAATTTACTTCCATACACTAGTATATTTTTATCCTCTTCAAAAATGGCTTATAAGTTTTAACTCATAATTAAACTTAAAATGTTTAAATTCTTCCGTGTCCAATAGGCCTCCAATAGTAAGTACCAATAGGGGAATCCCATCGGCACTTAAATTTTCCATTTTACTTCAATTTAGTAAATCAACAACATTTACGATTTCATTCCACTACATCAAAATTAAAACTTAATAAATAAACATTAAATAATGTTTAGTTGAATCTATATACCCATTATACCTGGTATCCAAAAAAGGACACTCCTTAACATTGTTATGTATTTTCCTTAACTGTATTATATTCCTCCTTAATTGTATTTTAAGGCCTGCTTTAGCGGTTGCAAATTTTCCGAAATTTTTCAATTTCGTAAAGATTATCTTACAGTGCGTCGATTACGAATGGAGTATGAACAGTCATGAATGTTAACTAGGAGAGCAAGTCAGCAATATCAGATGCAGGTTGTGGGCTGCAGGGGGGGGATAACATAGTTAATTACGCTGCAATCAGGCATATAATTTGCTGTAGGTTGGTAATGAAATGATCATGAATCAACAAAACAATTCAACGTATATTTTAAAGAGGAGTTTAATTGTTGTTTAGTTGTCGATAATAACTATATAGAATTAACTTACTAGTTTTAATATTTTATTTTTCCAAATGAACTAGTATCGTTTTATGTTTCACTTACAACGGTTCAACCATTTTAGAAAGAGGAAATATAAAATCCACAATAAAGATTAAATAGTTAATTGGTAACTTAACCAAGAACAAGCAAATAAATGAAATCAAATGACAACAACAGGTAACTGGATTAATATGAAATCGAGAATTATTACAACATGCAAAGAATGACAATTATTTCCCAAACAAACAAACTCACTGTTTTGTCTCATCTAAATTTCTTCGCTCTTTATTTTTATTGACATTTTTATAGACCTCGGATTAGTTGAGGTCTATTATATTTGATTATTACTTAAGCATAAACTATTCTCAAGCGTTATATATTTTTATATGCTCACTACCACGATCTACTCTTATCACTTCGTTGTTCCCATTGCAAACCTAATTATTCCATTAAAAATTTATAGGCAGATAAAACTAAAACTATTTTGCTAAACTAAAAATGTTACCTACCTACACCTTAACTAACAGATAAGCAACAACCTAGACTTAAGGCAATGGCCATAACATATTTTTTTTATATATCTACTGTTTTATATTAGGTAATCAGTTCAAGTATTAACTTTAACAAAAAACGGTTTCACTTTTCGTCATTTTATTAAACAATTCGTTGATATCCGTAAATCGCTTCAACGGGAATAAATACTTATTCAAGCCTTAAATAGTATTTTTAGGCATAAAGTGATTCATTACATTTTCTTTATCAAATCTGTATTAGCCACTTAAAAACAGTCAGGTATAGAGGTTTTACAGGGATAGTCACAACAGATCGCAGTTTAAACTGAACTCAGAAATAAAAGATAACTCAGGAATAAAAGTTGAGAACCATTCCCGGCGCAGCTGGTGTGCAATTGTTTAACAATCAACTTCTTGAGTTTTCATATTATTCCCTTTTTCACCATGTTAATCCTGAAAAAAGGTGTGATTCGCTGGTAGATGATTGTGGATAAATTCTTTTATAAAATTAAATTTCATGAGTTGTATTGTTTTTGATAAAGAACAAAATAACGTGTTAGATTAGCTTTTGTGATGTAATTTTAAATTTTTTTTCACTACCTACAGATTTTCAATGAAACACAGGTTTGTTATGTTTCATTAAGGTTTTATACATACTTGCTTTTAAGACATATAATAAACACTGTAGGTATACCAAAAATTCCTAATTTTCCTCCCACGATACTCAAGCATTAAGCTGTTTTTTTTTATTCATTGTTGGTGACGGTTAGTTAAAGTTTTAATGTTGATTTTTGTGAACATTTGCCATTACTGATTAGTAACATCCAGTTTCATGTCGTTTATGAAAATCCTGCACTCGCTTTTGCACGCCCGGGAACTTTTGTGATCGTTCGGATCTGGAATCTGATCTCCTCATCAGGTGGAAAAGAACCTAGAACACAACCAGACTAGTAATACACAGCCAGGAGAACCTGTACAAAACACATAGCTAAAACAGAGAACTGTAAAATTAGTCAAAATTCTAAAGCTGACACAAAACAAAAATACAATATAACATAAAAATCACATATCATGTACATGATCTAGTCTAACAAATGGTATATATGATCCAGTCTTACAGACGGTGTCTAAAAAGCAGTTTTTGGTAGCATTTAAAATTTAAGATACGTCGGTAAACATAACATATAAAATGCAACTACGAGCTTTGAAACCAAAGTAAATGTCTGATGTTCTAAACGATTCAACAAAAGGAGAGGTTGTTATGATTATGTTTAATCTTCTTTCAAAATTTACAAATATTTTAACATTCCGTTGAAAACGGATGCGACCAATATGGAGTTTCCTATACCTTCCCTAAAAAACGTAGAATGTTATGATATATTTTACTGTTCTGTCTCGTTAGATCTGTAGTAAATGGCCTATAGGTACTTATGATAATAATGTAGCTTTATGATTATGATTCATCACGTCGTGTAGCATATGATTTTCAAGTGTGTTATGGAAATAATTAATTTGTAATCGTCTTACAAAGGACCAAGGTTATTTATTTATAGGTAGAAATATATAAAAGTTCATAAATAATTTCTTTCTGATATCGCTTATATCGACGTTGATATATCAAGTTTAACCTGTATCAATCCGCGTATCTGATAATAAGTTACCTTCTACAAACACAGTCCGGGTTACGTCCCACATTGGCAATCACTACAAGCAAGTTTTCTCATTAACAGAAGTGTAACTAAGCGGTTAAGATAGCAATAATCTGCCGCCCGGACGTGTTTCAAACGAGGTTTCAGACATGTACAAAGAAGCCATAACTTGCGCAGTATAAGTGAAAAGGGAAGTATTCAAATGCCACGTCATACTTCCTTAGTTGTCGTCGTATTTGCAAGTACATGCCATCTTAGTTATTGAAGTTTTTTTAAGTTTTAATCTTTGAAGTGTAATTATTTTTTTACACAAACTTTTACTAGCCGTGTCCAGCTTAATATCCTTTAGTCTTCAACGAGATGTTTTTATTACTTCAATGTATTAAATATATCATCTCTACGTCCTAAGTAAAGAACACAGCTTTAGTGATAGCTATAGTGGATGAATGCAGATGTTTGGTAGTCAAACCATGCCGCCTCAACCATAGGATCTCCCTGCTATAACCGGATTATCTCGCTTTACCATCATCACAAGATCAATCTACTTGTAATCCTACTTCGTCGCCTCTGATCCACAAAATATCCACCTTGTTTAACTTTTACTAAAGTAGGACACCACCAAATTATTTCAGAAATAATTTTTTAAGTGTAATCTTCCTAACGAAAGCTAGTAAAAGTAATATAGTTTGTTTATCCATTCCGTATTTAGAAGTTTATCTATTAATATAAAAATACCATCAAGAAAAGGCTTTTAGAGAACATAATAGTTCAGAGTGAAATGGTTATACGGCGGACCCAATTTTTTAAAATGATTGTTAACATTTAGTAGTCTACAAACATTTCTTCTGAAATAGGCTACAACTTGGTAATACAAAACTTGGTCATACAAATGTATTTAAAATCAAAATGAAAGTAAATTGCTGGTTAAACTAACTACTTGTAAAACAGCTTCAATTCTTTGCAACTGGCAACATCGTATATAACATTGTTTTATTTATTAGTATCCCTAAACTACATTTTAGATCTCTCAAATAGAAAAACTTACCTTTTATTACTGTAGATCAATTCATTTTACTACTTATCTCGGCCTCTTTTACGGGCCTAAATAAGACGTCTTGACGCCTTGAAGAAGCTGACTGGGCGAGACGCTGCAAGAGTCGATAATTCTACATCAGTACAGCCTGAACTCCGCATTGATATTGGATCACATACGGTGTAATTCCTTTTGTGAGATTCTCTTTTATGTGCCCTCTCCTGTATTCGACGTAAATTCATTAGCGTATAAAATAAGTTTGTTATTATTACGCGTAAAAATTTAATAATTTACATGATTGATTTGGGGATTGATAACAAACAGCCCATGTAGATGGACTGCGGTATGTAGGATCATTTCCTTGATGACTGAGCAAGACAAATCCTTTTTTCCAAATAATCTTTTCAAAATAATAAACTGAAATAAATTTCTTAAAATGTAAGGAGCGATCATTCTTAAACAACCCTCTATATACAAAGAACCAAAATTGAATTTATGAGGAAAAATGTAATATTAATATCTATTATTTTCCTCTAAATGATATAAAAACATAAATAGATAAAAAGAGTCTATGAAAACTATTTTATAAGCGTAAAACTATCCTAATTTACATAAAAAGGAACGTCGAAAAATTTATTGTTATGTTTTCAATTTTTGTATTGAAACGTAGCAAGTAACAAAGAATGAGATATGAGTATATTAATTCAGAGCAGTCCTTTAGAATTTTAGAAGGCTTTGTGCTGTAATTCAGTTGTGATTTTTTTAAGAGCTGTATTATATTATACTATGTAACAAAAGGTTTGTTTGTGTAGGACATTGCGTTAAGGTCAATAAGTCAACTACAAAAGAAACTGCAACGTAAAAAACAAAACAATACAATATGGTCTTAACACTCAGACGTTCGGCAGAAAGATATCGTTTTGGATCGGATTCGGAATTCTTGTATTTCGTCTTTGTGGTATGAAGATATTTCCTTTGGCCCTCGTTTAAAACAGGTGTTTTATTGATTATGTTTTTCCTTTACGATATTATGTTGCGTAGTGTGCAAAATATCGATGTATTATATTTTTAAAGCGGAAAGTTACAAAGAAAATATGTAAATTTATATATTTAAAATGTATTTATGTAAATTGTTTGATATTAAATTTACAAAACGTAATATGCCTAATGATTTTGTATAAATTTATATGAGAATGAGGTTTATAAAATTAATGTCATACTTGCTGAAAAGTTAAACCTCTCTCTGCTAAGTTAATCATTTTCGTCAAACGAGCCACGATATATTAAACCGCAATGTTGGCTGCAGATTTAATTACTTTTCTCCTCCCATTAAACATTTTTTAGTAAGTAAACATAACTAGAAATTCGTTTCAAGAATTTTGGAGAAATTATATTTCAAAAATTAGTTCTTAGTAGTATGTGTTACTCCAGTAATACTGCGTTTACTTTATTTTATATTTTTCTTTGTGAAAACCTTTTTTTGAGACTTTTTATCCAAAACTGTTATATGATATTTTTCCACGACCTCATTCATAATTATTTTAAGCCTAAATAGATATTCTCATAACCTACTGAAAGAATTAAAAAATAAAAACATTTTTTTCATTAAAAAAATTATATAGTTATCCCAACAGTTAAACTATTAAATGATCATCTCAAAACTGTAAATATTAAACTTAAATTCTTTCATAAAGAGAAAAATAAAACTACATAATGTTATTTGTGGATATGGTTTAAGCGGAATCGAGGAACATTTGACGGAAAAGTTTTCCTATGAATGTTAATAATACAAGAGAAGTATGAAAGTAATATTAAAGCAAGACTCTAAGCCTGTAAGGCTTTACTGAAAACTCACTCTTTATTTTTATGATAAGCTGAATATGTATATCTTAGAGCAAAACTTGCTTACATATTATATATCTATATACTGGAATTTGTGAAGAACGTAAACAGTAAACAGAGTAAATTTAGATTATATGATGTGGCAGCATTGTATACATAAATATATGCTTTATTCTTCATCCATTCTTGATTTGGAAATTTTTAACTTAAAATCAGTTTGCATTAGAGATAGATATGTGATTACAACTACAGCATTAGAACATTTTCTGAAAACAATTGCGTGAATGATTTTTTTATCTAAGAAATTTCTTTTCATGGAAAATATATAAGAAATTATAAAAACCAAAGTTCTCAAAGCTTTCACTTAGAAAGAGAAGAATGAGAAAGCTCATTAATTTGGTTTTCTAAAGCACATAATAAACAATTAACCCACCAACAAATCAGAGCAATTATGAGGATTAACACAACAAAAACGTGAATTATATGAAAACTCCGGCAGTTGTTTGTAAAATAATTGCGCAGCAGCTGCGCCGAGAATGGGTCTAAACTTTACCTCTAGTGTTCTTGTCTCCAGTTTGATCTTGATTCTGCTATTATGAATTCTTCAAACCTTTTATACCTTAATTATTTTTAGGATTTAATTAGTTAATAAGCTGTAATATACTTATGATCTTAACATAATTTCTGAGTTAGATCTATGTTTCTCGATTGTATTTAATGTAAGAGACCGGGGCACAAATGTTTACTGAACTCAAATTTTAACTTGATAATATTACCATTCTCTACTATTTTGGACCTTGACTAACCAAATGAAATACAAATGTCGGGTTATAATAAATCATATAACTCAGAGAACCTACATAGCACTAATATTAAAAATTGCAGTATGGGCGTTTAACTCACAACTGAGCCACTTATTTCCTAACATATATATACTCTGGGTTACAGCAATCTTTCGTAGCCGAAAGGTTAACTAAATTGGTTACAAGAATGAGTTTTCTTTGCTTCTCTTTTGTTGAACATGCACAGTGTGATGAACAAATAGCTAAGATTTCAATTTATATTTTATCTGAATTGTATGTTTCAAGGATTTATTTCTAAAATAGCTGGAAATATTAACTTACACAACCTGTAAAAAAAAGACTGGATTACCCGAAGATTAAATTTTACTTTATGAAAGGGCGTTAAACCCTAAAATTTCTTGTTTGTGATTAAATCTAACATTAACAACAAACAGCTACAGTAACTTCTTTTAGTGTTTTAGACTGGTCAACTAAAGTGGATACAAACATGAGTTTTATTTGATTCCTCCTTTTTGATATGAACAGTGTGATGAATAAGAAACTAAGGTGTTTAATGATATGTTATGGAAATTGTACGGGTCAAGGTTTTTTGTAAAATATCAAGAAATATTTATTTTCTCAAAATGTAAAAAAAACTATGAATCATAAGAAACTAGGAACAAAAAAAGGAGGGAACAAATCAAGGAATGTACTTTATGAAATACTGATGAATCCTACAAAGTTTTTTATTAGTTAAATCTAACATCAGTAACAATAGTAATTGTTGAAGAAGCTTTTGCAAAAAAGGTACTCCTTGGATGATTTATAACTTACCATAGTTTATCATCAGCCTTGAACAAATTACAGATCTAATTGTTGGTTGATTAACAAGTCCTCCCCAGACCCCCCCCCCCCCCCCACTCCACCAACTAGCGGCGCGACCTGTATCTGATATTGCCGACGTGCTAACCTAGTTAACATTCATGACTGACTACACGTTTCTGCATGTGTAAACCAATACATTAAAGAGTATTTTCAAAAGAATATCTTAAAACAAATAAGGTGGTGGAGTAATTTGTGTATATAATTATATAAGGGTGCACCCAATGTAATATCTTAAAAACAAATTCAGTTATATTCATAAGAATATTATAAACTTACTTTTGGAAGAAATGTGACATTCTGTATTACATTATTTCTGAACGTTGGTCAAATCTTATTTGATTCACTTTCTCTGATTCATTCTGCGTGGTCATACGTTTCCAAGAAAAAATAAACGATTAATAGATATATAAAATACATTTTTACTACGAATTTCGACAATACTTTAATCTTTGTGCTGTCTACACTTTACTGCTCACGGCAAGCTGCATACACAGCGACAGGACAAAGACATGCGTTATAACAATGACAGGACACGGAGAGGTCGGGCTGCAGCTCTACCTTCGCGCTGCTCGGGACACCGACTGTAATTAATTGTTATGCTTCCTCTAGGTAAATGTTTTCATAAAACCCAGTGGATATGTGACTGGAAATCGTATTTTACCGAAAATTGCAAAGGCATTTGAATAGAATTGAAATTTTCTTATTGTTGACAGAAACTTGACTTGGCACCTTAAAAATAATTAAATTATATTTTTTGCTTAAGTTCAGACTGATATTTGTTGCTCCCGAAATGATGTCGTGTCCGTGATTATGTAGATAGCCGCAATATTCTTATTTATTAACATTCGAAAGCAAACTATACGTGGATGTTACAGATGGTTTGTAAAACGTTAGAAGCTTAAAATTTTACATTCAAATATGAGTTGAGGATATTTTTCTTTACTGATAATGAAAGAATACTTTGATCCTATGTGTTTTGTTGAATCCATAGGTTTTTTAAGGTTGAAAAATATGTTTTGTAGCCTTAACAAAAATATGGAATTTAGGGGGAATATATTCTAAACATCATTTCTTTACATAATAAACATTTTTAATGAACATTTAAAGCATTGTCCCCTTGGACATTCGTTATCGAGTAATCATTGGAATAGTGTCGTTATCGAGAGTTCTAAATAATACACCACAAGGGATTAACTATCTCGTTATGTCCTGATGGGGGCAAATCGTCAAAAATACCCCCGTTGCAGCAGACCTGCATTTTCAGCGAATTTCAAATGCAAAAAATATATTTCAATCCAACATAGCGAGATTTTACATGTTTTTGAAAGCTCCATAAAAATAACATGGGGAAAGAGTATACAAGTTTGCTGCTACGGGTATATTAAAACTGGGTGGTTTTAATTCATTGTTTAGTAGATCTGAACTAGAAGAAGCCATTTACCAAGTTTTATCAAGATATGTTGAGAAATAGGTGAGACATAGAATTTTACTTATTCCCCTTAAGGTTAACATTGGGACAACGTACTGTGTTTACCACTTTCAATATCTCGGTAACCAATGGACATAGAGCAGTGATTCAAAATACTAAATTGTTTGTTTTTTTGGCAATGGTGCCGAAAAATTTTGTTTTCCTATGTAAAAAACTCAAAAAAACCCATTTTTAGGGGGGTTTGCCCCCCTTTACACCCCCTTCCGGTGGTCCGGTCGGGCTGGTTTACGAACTCGTCCGAATAATTACTACTTTACGGGTCTGAGCCAAATTTCATCCCGATCGGGCCATTTTTACGGCCGCTACCGTGCTTAAAGCCATATATATATGTATGTATGAAAATGAACGAATAGTGTTTTTAGCTTCTGGGGGCCCCAAAACGAAAAGTTATCATGGTCTCGGGCTTAGGTCTTATGAGTACTACGGTAACAGCCTCTTCCCTATAGGGGAAATTCGCTAATAAACAATAACTTATTCCTCCCTTTAAAAAATGATTAAATTATATACTCCTTTAGTACCGATTAAAAATTAAACCGTCTCATGAGAAATTATCTTGACAAAATATAAATCAAAAGATTAAAGTATTAGATGATATCAGGAATCAAATACAATACACGAGACAGAGAACTCCAAACCAACGTCACAGATGTTTATGACGACTTTGTCGCAAGTTTGTAATTAGTGATTTCGTTCAAAGTTATGTTTCTCAGTTCCAAAGCTAAAAACCAAATTTTCCAACTAAGAAAAATGACACGGTCATTATTAAGATAATGGCTTCATTTGTGATCAACAGCTTCAGACCCATGCCTTCTGTTTTTTTGCGAATTTCCCCCCCTAGGGAAGAAGCTATTACCGTAGGTCTCATGGTAAGACCTAAGCGCGGAACCATCGTAACTTTTCGATTTGGTGCCCCCAGATACCAAAAACACCATTCGTTCAAATTTGTATATATATATATATATATATATATATGTGTGTGTGTGTGTGTGTGTGTGTGTGTGTGTGTGTGTGTGTGTGTGTGTGTGTGTAAGTTTGTGTGTCTGTAAGCACGATAGCGCTCGCAAAAATGGTCCGATCGGAATGAAATTTGGCATAGGCGTGTAACGTAGCAATTATTCGGATGAGTTCGAAAACCAGCCCGATCGGACCACTGGAAGGGGGGTTAAGGGGGATCAACCCCCCCAAAAATGGGTTTTTTGGGGGTTTTCACCATATAAAAATCAAAATAATACAATTTTAATTAGCACCATTGAATTCAGCTCGAAAAAAACAAACAATTTAGTAATTTGAATCATTTCTCTATGTCGATTGGGTTACCGAGATATTGTAAGTGGTAAACACAGTACGTTGTCCCAATGTTAACCTTATGGGAAATAAGTAAAATTCTATATCTCGCTCATTTCTCAAAATATCTTAATAAAAATTTGGTTTGTGGCTTCATCTAGATAAGATCTAATGTATTTTAGTCTAAAAACCCTCGAAATTTCCATTTTTGTGGCAGCAAATACTCATTCCCCATGTTATCCTTATGGGAAATAAAAAATTCTATATCGTCCTTATTTTTTGATAAATCTTGATAAAAGTTGCTATATGGTTTCCTCCTAGTTCAGATCTACGAAATATTGAATTAAAAACCACCCTAGTTTTAAACGGACCTGTTGCAGCAAACCTGCACACTCTTTCCTCCATGTTATTCTTATAGAGCTTACAAAAAACATTGTTAAATCTCACTCTCTTGGATTGGTTTTAGATTGACATTTATTAAAGACTGACATTATACATGAAAAATAATATCCGTCAAATGTCACAGTTTTTTGTCAGAATTTTTTTGTCACAGTTTTGATGTTCTTTTGCCTTTGAAATTCGCTGAGTATGCAGGTCTGCTGCAACGGGGGTATTTTAATAGTCTAATCGTTTGAATAATTAGCTGGCCTTCATTGGGAATAGCCTTGGCACTGCAAAATTTATTGTAATATAATGTCGATCACCTCTGATAAGCTAATACCATACTCTCAACGCAACTTATAACGTCAATTTTTATGGTTTAAAGGTTTAATCATGTACTTTAATTTGCTGTAGATAACCGACTGCGTAATTTATAATGTATACTGCCGTAAGTTTGTCAAACATCAATATTTTATTTAAAAAAACATTTAATAGATTAATATACTTTTTTATAGTTTATAAAGGATCAACTTTCATCATTTACTATTTCCAGTGCACAACACATTTCTTGATATTTACATCCTTAATTAACAATATAAGTGGCTATCTTTATTTAATCGCAATTAATTTAGGCGTATTTAAAGAACGTAAAGTGTTAAAATAACGGAAATAGAGGCTGAATTTTAAATGAAATTGAAAACTTATAGTACATCAATAAGTAAAATGTTAAGTTATTCCCGAAAGATGTGTTCAGTTCAAATTCGATTAAAGTAGAAGCCCTCAAATAATTCAATCAGAGGTTCTTGGAAGAGAATCGCCAGATACATGCCATGAAAGGACTCAATGAAGGGAAAAGATTCGAGCAGTTCTTTTCCTCATGCTTTAAGAACAACGATAGGTCCCATCGCTTGATGTTTTCAACCCAACACTAATTATGTTAATCCGTAATTATCTTTTCATGTTCTTTTTAGACCGTGATATCTAGCTACTTACAAATATAGAATCGTACTAAATAAACTCAATTATTCTTTAAACTATTACTATAAAATATATATAGGGTGATCCAGTTAGAGGTTACAATTTAAAAATTAAATAATACGCATTTTAGTTTACTTACTAGGAATATTTTTATTTATACACATTTATTAAAGATTGACATTATACATGAAAAATAATATCCGTCAAATGTCCGCTACGTGCATCCCTGCAGACTTCAGCCCTTTTGATGAAATTTTCCATCACTTTCTCGATCAATTGTTGTGGAATTTGATGGATTATTCTGCGAATCTCGTCCTTCAGCTCCGGAATCGGGTTGGGTTTGTTTGCGTAAACTTTCTGCTTCAAATAACCCCAAAGGAGCAGAAAATCCACTGGACTGAATAAATTCATTGGTGTGAGGTCACATGATCTTGCTGGCCAATGTTGATGACCAAAATGAGAGATTAAACGGCCGAGAAACTTTGTGTGCAACAACTGCACTGTTTCTCGTTCTGTATTACAAGTGGCCCCATCTTGTTGAAACCACAAGTCGTTCAACTCTTATTAACAACCAATTCTTCAAACTGCCGCCAAAAATAATCGCTTATTATCTCCCGATAACGTTCTCCATTGACTGTAACTGCATCGCCACCCACGGTCATTTAAAAAAAGTAAGGGCCAATCACGCCGCCAACCCACAATTCCCTCCAAACAGTTACCTTTTTTGGACGTATATCTTTCGGGTGAATAGGATAAGGATTTTCAAATCCCCAAATGTCACAGTTTTGCTTGTTTACATAGCCATTGATATGGAATTGAGCTTCATCAGGAAAGATGATTTTGTTCACATAGTAAAGTTTTCCCCATTTTTAAAAACGGTTTTAACAATTAAAACTCGTTCTTCATTCGAATAACGCTCCATAACATAAAATGTCAGTACACAACAATGCCCAATTACAAAATATCAGCAGTTTATCTTGCATACGAGACCAGTGCTATCAACTTAAAATTGTAACCTCCAACTGGATCACCCTATTAAACAAACTTTGTTTTAGAAATGTTCTGACGAGGCAAGCTAAAAATGAAGAAAGGTGTTCATGAGAATTATATATATTGAATAACAGTTCCCCATCCAGACTTTTACAAAACAAATAAATCCCCATAATTCAACAAATCCAACATTTCTCCAACACTCCAAAAGGAGATGTTTGATTTTTACACTCTCAGATTTTTGGACATTATATAAAAGGTTAGGAAAGAGTTACGAGACCTATATTTTTAAATACTAAATATTTTAAACTTGTACTTTGTAACTGTACCGGCTGTCCTGATGGCTATGGTACTTCTTTGAATAGTTTAGAGTTCTCACCAAAAAATAAAAAAGTAAATGAATAAATTCCTTAGGGGTTGATTTTTTCATTTTCTAAGGGTTGATATTTAGTGATGATCTTTACATAATTTACTTTACATTTTAACAGCCTTCGAAATACAGCATGTTGAGGTTGTTCCTTAAAACTATTAATGGCTTCATTTACTTTGCATATTGCTTCACCAAAGATCGTCTGAAAATATTAACACGTTGAAAGGTTTAATAGAAACGTGGCAACATGCATTTCTCTTACTTTTTATTAATATTAATTTAATTAAAATCTCAACAAATATATTAATGTTTCGAACATTCCTGATTACTGAATAATATTAACTTTACATTTTTATTTTATATTCAAAAATGTGACCAACGATTGAAATAAAAATTATTTTGGCGTTCAAAATCATTAAACAATTAATTAATCAACATCTATTACGTTAATCACATGCTTGAAAATATTTCTTTTCACTCTTGGGGCCTTAAACTCGTCTATAAACCAAATCAAGTGAAATGTTCAAACTTAACCCTTCATATGAACCGGCTCGTTTGCCAAGGTACTTCAAAAGACTTGAACCTTTGATATTTATTAAAAGGAATACAGTAACAGCTTTTTGTTTTTCATTATTCTAAACCTGAAATATATCAATACAATCTTACACTGTTTAAACAGTAAATACGTGGTTGGTTAAATAATTGAAGGTTAAAACAAAACCATCAACATAGATAAACACCGTTTGTGAATGGTCATCAGAATATTTTATAAGAGTGATGTCGTTGAACAAAAAAAGTAGGAAATAATTTTGTTATATTTATTTTTTTCAAACACTAAAACTATTTCGACCCAAATGCGTGGCAGAAACAAAAGCGGATCAGTCAGCTTTAGCAAGATCCGAACATTTCTATTCAGTTATTGTGGATTTCCCTAGAAGCAACCACTTACTGTTTCATCCTGTGTTGGCATTGTAAATTTAAATGCTTATTTTCCTTAAAAGAACTTTTTACACAAGATATTTGAAAATATAATCTTTTTATGTAAATAATTGTTGCTGATTAACATTACACCCTGCACTTGGAAAAAATATTAATCTAATAAGGAACGGGTTTATTTCTCCCCTTAAAGTTATCATGACCTTACTACTATGGGTCTCAATCCCGGACCTAAATTCCGATCCCGGGATTTCGGGATTGACAAAAGCCGATCCCGGGATCCCGGGATCAGTCCCGGGATTCCCGTTTTCTATAAAGGCCTACCTATAATATATTGCTGTGTGAGAACAATATGACATTTTTTATTAAAACTATCTATAATTTTATCTTACAAACTTGTCAAATGTGGGCGTGTTTACGGCTGATTACCTGTTGTTCCCAAATTTTTAATGGCTTTCATGCTGTGAGTACTTGTCAAAAGAGTATACAGTTCCTTCGTGGACCCGCCTTATGTTTTTAAACAAATTTGCGAATTATACATTGTGCTGTTTTCCCGTACTTTTGTGTAAGACGAGAATAACAGACGGATGAAACATCACAATCCTTCTGATGGGCCACAAGAACATTTTGGTCGCCCAAATTACTTCACACTTCATAAATAATTCACAGATCACGCATGGTTATTTTAAAAAAAACGAATGATGAAACTCACTACTTACTACACAAAATCCCGATCCCTCAGATGTTCGCTACACGAAAGCCCGATAGCAACTGAAAATGTTAGTGATCAGATAGATATGAAAATTCAGTAAGATCAAAAATATCAAAATAAAGTCCTCTCTGTGGCCCTTAGGATACGTCGAATCGTGGGAATTAACTGCAACGAAAGTTCAGAGCGATAAGGAAACTATTGAGTACTGCCCCAATACATTCCAGGAATAAAGTTATCGTTGAATTGAATATTGATTTTGGACAAAGTAAACATTGGGATCGGTATTTGCTATTGAAATATAGATAGCAAAATATTAATATATTTGCTATTTTAAATATTAATTTACAAAAACATATTTTTATTTTATACGTTTGGAAGGGCGACTTTTGCAGTAGTCAAAACATTCAAAGCACGCAAAAATTGAGAAAAAATTATTCTTTTGCAATCCCGTCAATCTCGGGATTGTGAGACTCTAATCCCGGGATTATCAGGTACTCAAAAGCGACCGGGATCCCGGGATTGAGAACCCTACTTGCTACGAAACCTAGAAATTCGCTGAAAGTTCTAGCATGAACTTGACGAGACATAAAATAAAATTTTATAAAAACAGTATGTAGGAGAATATATATGTATCCTTCATTCACGAGAGAAATGCATAATAACAAAGAATTAAGAGTCCTGTGCCTAGCATTCTTTTAATAGCAGTTCTTATAGTACTAATGTACTTAATTTTAGTTTGAATTATCACACAAACCTTTTTTAAAAATATATAAGGCTATTTTTTTTTAATATCTATCATATACAGTGATTCCTGAATTAAGCAAACATCCTCAAACATTAAAATGTGAAATAAATGTTTCAGTAGTGCTGCTCAGGGGTTTGGCAGGTGATGGAGGATGGAGAGGGGAGAGGAGAGAGGGAGGGGAGTCTATCAGCTGAGATTGCACGTAGAGCAGCGCCATTTTCTACCGGATCCACACCACTTGTCGCAGCTTCCATTTCCGCTCTCGGCTCTCCTCATTATCTCATTATTACCTTTTTATCATCATTATCCTATCACTAGCAGGAAGAATCTCAAACGTCTTAACACCAAGGTTAAGCCTCAGAAGAAAATCTGTTTATTATACATGTTTTCAATAACCTACCTAGTTCCAAGCATTTAAATTTAAAATATTCTTTATAAATAATAAATCAAGTTGCTGGACACTGATAAATCGTTTACAATTTTGAAAAATAGTTGACATGCCAAAATAAAACACAAAAAGTGTGAAAATAACGAATCCATTTGGTAAAAATACCTGGAAAACTAAAGATGAACCTTGACTGTAGATCAAGGGGTGTTTGGCTAAACAAATTCTAACAGTAATAAAGAGGGACACGTCTAGTAATACTTCACCGTAACGTGGACGACATCTTAAACTGGCACTTATCTCCCAGCTGCTCTCTGATATGTTCACCGTTAGCAACCCTTGAGTGAACTCGTTCCGGAAAGGAAACAAAACTTTAGAACAAAATGATTTGTTGATTATCTTGTGTAGGTTGAGCCATTCGAGAACTATAACTCAACCTACACATATTAATTAATGATATTTTGTTCTTGAAAATGGGTTCACAAACATTAGTGAAAAAATGAATGATTGTTACTCTGTAAACTGTGCCAAATTTTTACAAACACTTAAAAAAAAACATTGAAGTTTTTATCGCTCGTTTGTACCTTAAACAATTCCTCAATTTATTATGGTCTCATTTGAATCATACTTTATTATGATACACATTTTAAATTATTTTATAAATGATAATATAGATAAAGAAATGAATAATTATAATCGCATTTGTTCATGTATCGTCCATGTGTCCGTTCCTATTCTGTCCTTTTTGATACTCGGAAACAGAGAGGATCCAAAGATAAACCTGCATCGCTGGTTTAACGAGCCTCGTCCTTCACAACAGTTTTAATCCAGAATGGATAAATTACACTGAAGCACTTTGTGCCACAAGGGGAGATCACGTAAGTGGCTTCAGCTTTTACGACTGTCATAAAACGGTGTAACTAGTTTAAAATCAACCTTTAAACTTTATGTGTTAACTTTAAAACTATACAATGTTGTGCGTAAATACTCGTATTTGACAGTATTGACAAACAGTGAGTCACATATTTATTTAATACATGTGTATACTTTAGACAGATAATTTATTTAATACTTTTATGTATACGTCAGATAGTTACAGGAATAATAATCATACAGTCAATTCTTTGTTTGAAATTCATTGTTGGTGATGGTGATTTTATATTTTGATTAGGATTTTTGCGGACATTTGCCATCACTGATTAGTAAAAAACAAGTTTCACGACGTTTCGGGATCTGGAATCTGATCCCGTCTTCAGGTGGAAGAAAACCTAGAACATAACAAGATTAGTAACACATAGCCAGGAAAACCTGGAGAAAAAACAGAGCTAAAACAGAGAACTGTAAAAGCAAAACAATAAGCTGAAAAGAAAAACAATACACAAAATAACACAGGAATCACAAGTATCAAGAATCACCAGGCAGGAGAGAGCACGTCCACACCCAATCAGAGCTGAGCTGAGACTGGTGGAAGGAAAGCAAATGGCGGCGGCAACGGAAATGGCGGCGCCCACAGGTTTTCCACAGGTTTTCTCCAGGTTTTCCTGGCTATGTGTTACTAATCTTGTTATGTTCTAGGTTTTCTTCCACCTGAAGACGGGATCAGATTCCAGATCCCGAAACGTCGTGAAACTTGTTTTTTACTAATCAGTGATGGCAAATGTCCGCAAAAATCCTAATCAAAACATACAGTCAACTTACATACATCGTTCAAACAATTATTATGTGATTTTCTAGGTTTCCCACGAGCGAACGTGTTTTCGAATTAAGTAAAAATATCCTTATTCGTCAACTGTTCATCAATCGTACTTTGAATGTTGGCAGTTGCAATATTATATCATAATAATTTTTGTACAATTTTAAAAACCTATACCATCCAAGCAAACAAATAATTCTTTGGTTACATACAATAAATTCAAGCATTAACCATTACCTTCGACAAATTGATTTCGAGGTCCTTTCAATAGAAAAGACGTTTAAGTTTAAATTTAATCAGTATTATTTTAGATATTTGGATTATATCTGTTTGATGTGGAATGAAGTTGTTTAAAATTTCAGCGATCAGTCTTTAAGCCCCAAGTGGTGCTAGGTTAACGACTCCAACTGGTAGCTGAACTTCCTTCCCTTTCTCTGTTCTCCTATAAATCTGAGCTGTACCCTCACCAGTACATCATGGCAATGGTGATCAGAGGGGACTTTTGAAAGCAAATTTTATTTGTCCCATATTGCACAATGAAATATTACATTCGATAAAAAATACTGTTCAAACACAGCGTGACACTACTTTTTTGTATTTTTAAACTCAGGTGTTCCCAGAAACTTAGAATTAATTCGTTATAACATATTTCAGCCTCACATTTCTTATACTTTTTATGTAATCATAGAAGTACGCACAGTGCGTATCCGTATCTATAAGTTTTTAATCAGATAGATATTTGTACAAAAAATCTATCATACTCCTGAGCCATCAGTATTATTGTGTCTCAGAGGCAATGGCTGGTCGCCACGTTCTGATGCGGGGTTCTTGAAAGAGTCACGTCTTCCTTCTGAACACCAATTTCACCCAGCCGATAAACACTGCCAAATCAGTTCTCTCTTTTTAAACGTTTTGTACTTTCCATACTGTATCCTTCAAATCTGGTTTATTTATTACAAGAATTATAATACTTTACCTTTACAGGTTTTTTAGTACAGTATTTTTTTAGTTTTTTAATAGACTTTTGACCACAATGTGGTCATTGCATTATGATGGACTTGACCACATTGTGGCTGTATAGATCCTGAATATTGATGGTATACATCGTCGATATATGTTCGCAAAAAATCTTTGAAATTTTTAAGATTAGGACTAGCATGGATGATAAACAATAACAAAATAATTCATAAATTTATTAAGTGCTGCGATCAACTCTTGCCTAGGTTCAACTTTGAATCAAGTATAACATTAATATATTTAATGTGAGACATAAAATTTTAAAAATATAAATATTATAACTAAACTAGTTATAATTTATAATCTTATAACTCGCCCAATACAATAATAGCTTGAAGGCATGGTTAGGCACTGCTAATGATATGGAATTTCTATTTCAAGTTATTATTTAGGCACAAAAAGAACTAGTCTTGAGAAAAGTTTTATAGTTAAATTTTCACAACTTGCATTGTTGTATTATACTTTTTTGTTGTTGTAATTTATTGCTATATGCTGCACAGTTTTACATGTTATATTGCTATAGTTTTTTTAAGACAACTAGGTTTTTTATTAAATTAATTTCTGAATATTATATTAAAGTGTTATTTATTTTAAGTTAATCGCCAGCCCTGTTTTCCTTTGTTTATCTTTATTAAGAGAAGAAAACCTCAAATCTGGCAATAAGGCTAGGAGGGTCCTAAAGTTATTCGTCTATGTGACCATTTTAGATTTGATACTTAAAGTTGAATAATACTGCGATAATTTTTTAATTTGGATTTAAAACTTTAAAAATTTAAAATGCATTGATAAATAAACGTTTTTGACTTTGGCTTTGATTGTCTAACCAAATTAAACAAGTTATTTAAAAAAACATTGTTATTGTTTGAACTTTCATACCTGCTTTTCAAAGTGACAAATGCTGACAAATGCTTAATATAGCTTAAGGTATATTTAGGTAATTAAAATAAAGTTTACCCGTAAATTGACAAAAGTGACTTGAGAACAAATCACAGCACTTTATCTAAAAACAAAAAACCGAAACCACAAGTCTAGATAAACAGCTGATAATTTAGGCTTTGAGCGAATAATGATCTCACTAATGATATCCTTCTCAGTACGGTATTGTCATCATTGTAATTAAGTCCAGTGCTATTTGAATTCATTAGGGATATTCCTGACAGTGTTATTTTCAACAATTGACTCTTACCCATTGACTTTGAAAAGCTCTTACTTACAAAAACCATAATGCTTGTATTTTCTATTATAAACCACTCAAAATAATCAAACTCTGAAAGGCAAAGATTTTCCCGATTAAAAATCCAGTGGAGGTATCAGTGGGGCGCTCTCAGGTAAACACCACGTTAAGATGCAGTCGGGGTGGAGGTGAAGTATGGCGGGACGTGCCTCACCTCTACTGCTTCCGACCTTTTAATGTATCCCTAAGACCTTCTGAATCAAAATTATAGAACTTCAATTGCAATTATATTCCGACCAATATAACTAAACTGTACAAAGCTTAAATCGCAGTGATGCTAATTCTTACTCATTATTTTCTTGTATGATAGGTATAAAAGTAGTCATTAAGTTACCTAACTAGCGTATAAAAGGTAATATTAGATTATATTCTTTATTACGTACCGTAGTGTTTTAAATTATAACAATTAGTTGCTAGAATAAACTCTCTCAAATTAAATTAAGAGAGCAATAAAACAATATACTGCTGGTAATAATTTTACATGGCTAGATGTTCAAAGGGTTGCAGCAAGACTAAATGAATCAGTCATCTCATTGTACGGTAATTAACAACGTTGTCCCTCCAGATTTTCACCCCTCCTTCCTCCTTCAACCCCTCCTCCAACCTCCCACTCCACACAACAATCACATCTTCTGCAACTAAATTACCTCTAATCACAACCAGTCATGCAATACCAACTTGCGTTAAAACACAGAGTTTTCTATGTTCACATGATTTTCGAGACAAACAAAAAAATACCCCCGTCGCAGCAGACCTGCGTACTCAGCGAATTTCCATAGGATTTATTTTGTATGTGTGAGCATTCAACTTGTTTGAAGGAAAGTATCATTTGAATACGTTAAGTAAATAATTTACTAAAAACACATATTTAATCATTCATGAGCTTTAAACATGAGGAAAATTAACAAAGAGACCATACTGGTTTTCATTAGTAATACATACACTTTTGTATTTTATATAATTCTTAGTCTTTTAATTATTAATAACTGTAATCTTGTTATAGAATATAAATGTCAACAAACGTATAACCAATGAACTCAAAACACTCAAAACAAACAAATAATTTAATGTCATGAAAAAATTAAATTCAATCATATGGTCAGTTTTATAGTAATTAAAACATCCCTGTTGCAGCAGACCTACATCTCCAGCCAATTTCAATAAAACATATTATCAATCCTCATAATTGTAAACATAGCATATATTATGCTACATTTTCAGGCAGTTTAGACCAAGACATCCCCCCCCCCTCCAAATGCTCTTACTTTCTTTATTAAATTTAAAAATAATTTGTATTTTTTGATTTAGTATATATTTTCTGCAAAATCTTGATCAATGAACTCTAACTATTCAAAATAAACACAAATAAAATATTCTACACCTGCAAATTTAATCATATGTTCAGAATTGTATGTTTAAAAAACATCTAAAATCACGGTGCCTATACTTTTTGGAGGGAAAAATTAAAAACAATATTGGACAACGTACTGTGTTTAGCACATCCAATATCTAAGCAACGGATTAACGTAGAATAATAATTCAAAATGCAAAATTGTTTGTTTTTTTAAGCTGAATCCAATTTAGAAAATTAAGTTTAAAAATAATTGGTAAAAAGGTATTAAGTCTTGAAAATAAATTTTATTTTGTGAAAAAAACCTTCTTAGAGTAAATCAATCTTGCTGGTTTTCGAACTCGAAGTCATGAATGACGCTTTACACGTTTGTCCCAAATTTCATCAAGATCGGACCTTTTTTACAAAAGTTATCGCGCCTACGGACAGGTATATATATATATATATATATATATATATATATATATATATATACATATATATGAAAATGAACGAACAGTGTTTTTGGGGTCTAGGGACCTCAAAATGAAAAAATAACATATTCCCGGGCTTAAGTCTCACCGTGCCGCCTACGGTAATAGCTACTTCCCTATAGGGGAAATTCGCTAAAACAATATTAAACTTTCAATTTGAAGTTTTTACGAATTGTTCACAACATATGACTGTGTAACTGTCTTGCAATGGAGGAAATAAAAAATTAAAGAATAATCCTCTTATGTATCAAAAGAGCTGTATTGGTAGTAAAAATATTCTTATCGAAACATCGAGAGCGTAAGTTGGTTTGCTGGATTATGATTCCTACATTCCCTAACTTTTCTAGGTAACATTGCCGGATGAATTAAGATGTACACCACTCGTAGCTAAACTTTGCATCTTGAATTTAACTGAGAATTTAAAAAAAATGGGTTTGACTAAACACAATTCGACATTGAGCTGTTTTTTTAGGGAATAAAATATATGAACGAAATGATTAGGGATAGCGTTGGATAACAACCACTTGACAAATGTAAGACACTGACAAATTGCCTCCCTTAGGTATCTTAAAACTCCTTACCCTTATCTATTAACTAAGATTCATTTAATTTCGTGCTATTTAATTGTTCTACATAAGCAGAAGGAAGCCTATAAGTATCGTTAAATATAAGGAATTATATATGCAAAATCACTTTTAGACTTAATTATTCTTATTTTGATTTCATGTGCTGCTTATATAAATGAAGTATATTTTTTCAAAAATTGCTTTGTCAATAAAATTTTTTTTGTTTATTTAGCAAATATTATAAATAATGCCTGATTAAATTAAAACTGCTGCAATCAACAGTTAATAATTATTTTTTAATGATATAAGGAACGGGTAGAGACAAAGTAAACTTATTTATTTTCATACACCAATAAACCCTTTGGGTTATTTAATCATTGCTTATGACAACAAAGCATGTTTAGAATTATTGCAATGAGGAAAATTGTGTTATTTTTGAGATGTGGTTTATTTATAAAATTGTATTAGCATACTTATTACATATAAAATAATTACCTGTTGTTGATTTGGAATACTTACTTCCTTGAACTCGTATAAATCATATCAATGACTTGATTACCTGCCTTTCTTATGATATATAATCATTCTTTATTCATAATTTTTTTTAGACTAGTAATTGTATTTTTTTAAATTTAAAATAACACCCGAACCATGAATTCAATAAAATAATCAGGTAACAGGTAAACAATCTTGTAAATATTAGAAGCAAAATTACGGAGGAAAACTTAAAATTTGGCCGTTGAATTTTAATAAAATTGCTATCAAGAATTTCAGTGCACAGCTTGCTTCTAGAACTGGTCATACATTACAATGACAAGACATGGACTGGGCGGTCCCTTATCTGTCTCAGAGTCGGGTTGGTAATTATCATGCACAACTTGTGTACTTGAATTATGTTTTAAAGTATACATTAATTTTTCCTAACTTTCTTCTTTGCCAATATATGAAGTTTGTTTTTATTTATATGAAGTTGAACGTTGGTATGAAATATTAAGCCGATTCAATTTTGAAACTTACCTCTTTAAATTTACAAATTCTCTGTAGAGTTGTATTTTAGAAAGATGCCTTTTGCGGAGCGTAATAGTTTTCATTTTTCTAGAGCGAGAGATAGTTGAACGGGAATTAATGAGGATCTAAAATAAATGGCTGCTAAGAAAAGGCTTTGTAAACATGTGTTCAAAAATAACGTATTCTTAGGGTTTAAGACATATAAAGGATCAATCCACTTAATACATTCATATCCATTCAGGGATTACCCATGCATATAAATGCTATGGAATATTTCTCTTTTAAAAGTATGTCAATTTTTTCGCCTAAGTTTGCTTTCAAACAAGGCAGATTATCCTGAATTTGCTTCTATACTTTTTGATTAAATAATTTGAACCATGATATTTACTTTTCAACTTTAAAAGTCTTGAATAGTGCAACACCCGGTGACAGAACTCCAACAACCTAACTCTCTACTGCTGCAGATGGTTGCGATGAAACTGTAGTTTAGGAAAGTTGCCCAACTAGGCAGGGATCGCTCTGATCCATACATGGGGAAATGGTGCATTACAATAAAGTTACACCGAGCTTAAACTCAGTGACTCGTGTAAATCCAGATTCCAACTCCCTCTCATATAGCTTAGCTATTCCGAGTATAGCATTGCTGAACAGTGAGGCAAGTATTGTTGAATACTGAGTGTTGGTAAAGCGTCATAATCTGAACACAGTAAATCTGAATAATAGTAGCTGAATATACATACATACTATTCTACCTAACTGCTAAATCGAGTACGATATGTCGATGATTAAAAATACCCCCGATGCAGCAGACCTGCATACTAAGCGAGTTTCTCATACTTCGAATTATATTTCAACATAACGTAAGCGATTCATGACCTTTTTTATTTCCTCCACTGTTGCTTTTTCGGTCGAATTTGATAAAAAAGTAATTATTTTTGTAATTGTATGTTACATCAGAAAGGCAAGTGTAAATCTATTAAATATGATACATACTTCAAAATTGATTTAAATTATATGAGTAAAACAAATAAAATTAGCTCTTAGTCCATCTCAACCTGGAACTGCCTTCCAAAACTATGCCTCAAACTTATATTTACAAAATTATCTAAATTAATAAAAAAAAGGATTTCATTAAAATACTGCAAATATATATTACTAATAGGATGTATACTATCCTACCCGAAAACTCCTACATTTTTTTCATGAACCAATAAACCCTATAGGTTAAGTTATGAAGCTGCAAAATATCCGTAAGAAGTTATAAGTACTATTAACCACTGAGTTATACGTAATGATGACCAGCCTCTTCATATTCAAAGTATATACATTAAACTTCAAACATTTATGCAAATGTATTATGTAGATATTATTATTGCAATTCTGAAACGCAACCCAAAACTTGATTTTATCGGTGAAGGATTATTTCCCCACAAGATCCCTGGATTTGACCCCACTATATTATTATGTTCTTTGGGGATACATACAAAGTAAGGCCTAAAAAAACGTCACATCATATTCAGTACCTCAAAACAAACAAAACAAATGTAATGCAAGAAATTCAAACAGGTACTTGTGTTCGGGAATTTGATGGAGAGAGCATAACTTCAAACAAATGCCTCTGGCGGATTTTTTGAGCATATAAGGTGAACTAAATGCTATCAAACTTAAATAATAGATTGTATAAAACGCAAAGAACCATAAACAATACTTATTTCATATTTATATATGAATTATTCAATCTTAAAAATGGGTTGCGTTTAAAAAAAAACACCCTGTATTATAACGTTTTTCGACTTTCTTTTTTTTAATTCAATATTACTTGATCTGTTATTTTTAATACAGTCTAAAATAAACAATTCGATCGAGTAAAAATATATTTTATGTTAGAATTTCAACTTTATGAACAACCGAGCAGCAATAAATTAATTATAATTAGGAGTTGGTTATTGAATTATATTTTCCTTATTTATTTTTCTTCTTGATCAAATTAATCCTTGTTTTCGTCAACATCAATGAAGCTTTTAAGCAATTCTTTAAAATTATCTTGAACAAACCTGTTGCAGGACGAATATGGTAATAAATTAATAATCTAAAAAATAAACCAAATCAGGCTCCAGACATTTTTTATTCTCATTATGCAATAAACGAAACTGAGACTAACTATCGTATACAGAATTATTTGTTTCGAAACTTAATGTTCAAATATTAATTGAGTTATGTTCAAAATAATTATTGTTTAATATATTGCGAATTATGTTATAAATATATACCAATTTGAATACATTATAGGGAAACGAATGTACATTGTTTTAACGGCATTTTTTTTTTAATATGCACGAGCTAAGTGGTTATAAAATTAAATCGTACTTCTAAAATTTCATGAATAATCTGTCGCAATATAATTTTGGATAAGAAATTTTATTGTTTAGCTTAGCAGTATATTTTTATTCAAGCTAAGAAACAAACGTTACAGTAGATAATAAATGGTAGCCACCAATTTTTCTATGTCATCTAGAAACAAGAATGTAAAAACTGGCTTAACTTAAAAACACCTTACCAAGCCTCGAACTCGTCGTCTTAAAATATATATTCACAATATGAAGCTGCATCGCTTTGAAACGTTTTTTAAGCTGCTAACGCTCAATTTTTACTTTGAATTGATCAAATTTGGTAGTACAGATCTTTGAGTTTATCAGAGTTATGTAAGAAAAATTGTAACTTCATTGTTAAGAAGTGCTTTATTTAAGAATCATTTATAAACATTTATTAACATGAAAATATTGCATTAATTTATTAAGAAAATAAATAACTATCTTGTTTTCAAAACCTTCAAAACGGATTCATACGAAAAATTAAAAAATTCTAAAATCTACTAAAAATAAGAATTTGGTTATCAAGCCTTACTTTAATAAAATGTTTCTGCGAGGTGGGATGACATTTATAACAGCCTATATTGGAGTTACCATTACATCAAAACCTCTTAGTATGACAGTACTATTAGAAGTTTTATGATTCTCCTCCTTTATAACACACGGAGTAAAAATGAAGTAAACAAAGGACAAGCAGGATTTTCTGTAGCATAAATAATGGTAGGCTTATTCCTGAGAGGGTCAACATGTTTACATTGGTATTCGGGGAAAGACTTAACCCCCCCCCCCCCACATGTTCACCGAAAACCACCCGATGCCCTACATACACCATCCCTTAAGTTGGGATTAGTAGTGAAGACTATTTTTAAAAAAACAAGTAATTAATGAATTATTTTAGGAATTTGTATACATTATGAATTCAACTTATAAGTTTAATTTACCCAAAAAATGTAGTTAGTGTGGAGGCGCAAAATTATTTGCATACAAAATACATTTTTTAGGCTCATAACTTCATCGTACAAAAGTTAATATAAAAGTGATTTACGAAAATATATCTGGCATATCAATCATGTAGATCATTATGAGTTTCAGGACTTACAATTTCATTTTGAGTTACATTATGTAGCATTACTGGTTAGTTATACTTCAGAATCTCATAAAAAATTAATATCGTGTGGGCTTTCACTTTTTTTAAATTGTTCTTGTTTAAACGGGCTAGGCTAAAAATAATATTTTTAAATGATACACTAGCTTTTTTATTGAGGCTAAACGTACGGTTGACCGATCTAACTATAGCGGTTGACGATATATCTTTATTTAAAATCATCTAATCCATGATTTTGAATTATTTTTGCCAGCATGACATATGAAATGGTTGTCTGAAAATCTTAAAAAGACTTAAAAATATGGGAGCATTAATGCAAGTAACTTGCATTGCATAAATGTTTCACCCCAAGCGATCCAGTAGTTTTTACCGAGCATGATCAATCAAAATGACGACTAGCTCTAGGCACAGGAAGTGAGGCTGAGCAACCGGAAGTGGAGGTGACAGAAATATCACCCAATGTCAACATCCACCTCATCTTCTCTGCCCTAGATTCTGCTAAAAGACTAGGTGTGTTTTTTTTAGTTTGTACGTGTTTGCCAAAATATATCTGCCTTTAAATATAACAATTTAAAACAAATGTTTAAAAAATATTGGTTATATTTTTATGGCCTTTTTTAGAATATCCAATAAAAAAGGTAAAACTACCAGATAAAAACACTGACATGACAAAGAGAAGTAACAAAAAGTTAACAAGGGTTTGAAAAACATTAAGAAGTAGTACAGTGTTAAGATAAAAATGAAAAAAATGTTTAATATAAATTAGTTTTTGAAGTGTGAAAACTAAAAGTTATGATTGAGCTAGGTATGGAGACTGGGTTTCGCTATATTGAAACAAGCGGCGGCGGGAGCTGTCATATGATGTGGTCCGAGTGATCAAATGCGCGGCGAGCGTTATGAATCCACACAACCGTCCACAGGTTCAGTTGGCGAGCACAATAAAAATACCCTATTATTGTTTTATTTGAAAATTTCTCCTTGATGTGATTTTTTTTCAACTTCGCTTCAAAATTTTCAAGTGGTAAAAATAAGTGTATCGTTCTAAAGTGACATTTATTTGCTCCGATTCTGGGCAAATAAATTTATTTCTTCATTGGCAGGACAATTTTCTTGTTTTACTTACTCTTACAAGAATATAATTTTATTTTATTAAAGATTCCTTTTGCCAATTCAGTAATCACTAGCTAAGACGCCAAACTACTACTCATTTAAAACTAAGCTTTTAAAGCTTCATTTTCACTAAGCTATTTTTGAGTCATACAACGTGTATTATAACTTTACTACCCAACAATAGTATATCTTTAGTACTTAATCAGTTATATAATATTTGTGGATAAATGTAAGCAGCATAAGTATATATACAAGCTCTTCTTAAACTTATTGTTCTTGATATTAAAAACATATTGACGCAAACTGTTTCTTACTCTGTACATCTATTGTTAAGAATAGTGCAATTTTCACACAAACCAAACTATATTTACACTAACATTTTTAAAATTTATTGGTATGAAAATTAGTAGGTAAAGAAATAAAGTCTCATTACAAAATAATTTTCTCAAATTTTGTAATAGGAAAATGAAATATTTATCATAAGTTTTGACAATTTCAATCATACTAACCACATGAAAACATTTCTAAATGGAAATATAACTGAGTATATCATGTTACATAGGAAAGAGGTTGATATGAAAATTCGCCTTGAGAGAATATTTAATGCAATAAAACGAAAAAGAAGGTACTCTCCGTGAAAGGACGTATGTTAACATCGGTATTCTAAGGGTGGGTGAGTCCCATTTAACACTTCCCACATTCCATTCAAACCTTACACCTGTCATTGTGTATTATTTATCATCCCTTAAGTGGAAATGACAAATGTACTCTATCTGCATCCTACTGCAGTCTGTAAGTGTTTTCTGTTATACATTTTACACTGTATCTTTATACTGTATTATAAGTTATACAATAATAAAATAGATCAAGTTTCTGGAACAGATGTACTTCTTTTGCTTGAAATTCATAAGGTGATGGTGATTTTATGTTTTGATTTTGATTTTTGCGGACATTTGTCATCACTGATACGTGAAAACAAGTTTTTCTACGTTTCGGGAACTGGAATCTGATTCCATGTTCAGGTGGAAAAGAACCTAGAACAAATATATTTGTCATGCAATTTTTAGTGCTTGTAAAACATTACTTCATGTATTGATAAGATTTTCAATAATAAGAACGGAATTGGAACGAAACCGATTTGGATCTTAAATGCAAATATTCATAACGTCTTACAACAAACAACAGTAAAACAGTAATAGTAAAAGTTGAACTAGTAAAGGTAAAAAATATTAAGTTGCAATTAGTCTAATAAATTGTAGTAAGTGTATTGTGTGGGCAACAGACTGTAAGGTTTCTAAGAACGACTGTTAACTTGTATTATTATATGCAACATATGAGTTGGCACTAGATAATTTTTAATTTTTTGTCTGAAGGTTAAAACCTCAAATTACAGTTATGTTTAAAAAATAATATTACACATTCATTCAAATAGACCAAAAAATACTTGTTTGTTTATAATGGACTACTTGAAATAAACAAAATCATCAAAATGTTCCGATAAAACAGCCAGATTATGAATAGGGCTATCAAAGTTTATACCCATTCTTAATAGTTTAGCTAATTATTGATAAAACACAATCAAAAAATCCTTCTTAATGGCACTTAACTAACTAAATCAAAAAATCCAATCATTTATTGCTGTTTGGCACATTTTACAGTACTTACTCTGAAATCTAAATTCTATAAAGATAATAAGGTCGACCAAGTATTAAATTAAATTTCCTACGTTAAACAATTTAAAACTATATTTTATTGTAAACATAGCAAAAATCAGAAAGACATTTACTCAAACAGACTTTGGCAGAAGTAAGCTAATGGGCTGAGTGATTTAACCAACGAATTTATTTTGAGTCCGAGTTAATTGACAAACATTTAACGTTGCGTTGAAAATATGGTGAATGATGTTTTCTGTGACTAATGTTTCTTCGCCTCCACATCCGGTGACGTCACTGTAGCTTCCGCCAAGCCTCGCTGTGGATCGCATTTCCGGTTTCTTTTAGCAGTGTTAAATAGCATATAACTAAAAAATTGAAATTAAAAAGAATTTATCACTCACACACAAAGCAAAAAACATTAATTTGGTCCTCTGTAATGAAATTAATTTCCGACCGTTCTAAAAGAACATTGTAAACAATAATTAATTTTATTTAAATCAACAATTAGTCAATATGATATTCAAGTAAAATAAATGTAAATATAAAATGTAATTAAGTTTAAAAGAGCGAGTGTTCTTTATGAAAAGGATTACGCACATCATAATAATTCACAGTTCAAGTTAACTCATGATTATTTTATTTTTTTACTTTTCTACACATGAACATACAGTAATTTCGTAACTAATCAATGTTAGCATTGCTACTAATTTTCAAAGGAAACCTTAACATTATCTGATATTTCCCGTTGGCAAATATAAACAGAAAAGCGTTGATAATTGAACTATTTGCTATTTCCTTCAAACACTTCTGTGAGAATATTTTTAGGGATAAGAATTATCTTCTCAATAATTAAGTAAAATAGTGAAAATATTTAGAACTTATTGTTTACCACTTATAATGGAACTGGAAAGGTGTTAAATTAAGAATGAAGGTGTTACATAGTTAATGAGGAAGACATAGCAAATGAAAATAGTTACGGCCAACTTTTACAGTTAAAAAACAATGTGTTTGATGATGAATGAAAATTTGCCCACTTTTTAAAATTGCTTTAATAAGTAAGATAAAGTTTTAATAACCGGATCGCGAAGTGAAGGCTGGAAAATCTCCGTTGACATCGCATTATGCTCGGTGCAACGTTGGAAATAGAACTCCTTGAGTCATTTTGCTTCACCGAGCCCTTTCATGGAAGGATCTGGCTTTCCCCTCGGGTGGATCTTCATTGTGAACACACATGATTGCCTCCACATCCCTGTTGCTATCTAAGCAATGAAATTATATGTAACAACGTTCAACAAACAAATTTGTTGTTTATCTTTGTTTATAAAGTGAGCTAATAAACGGAGATAAACCGTGTCCTTTCAACGGTGTCTTAAAAAAGGTGCACGCTATGTCGCGTAAAATTAACGCTAGTTTTTAAACTCGTAAATATTAAAAAAATATTTTTTCTCGCATGACCCTTAAAACCTTTTAAAGTAAATTAGGTTCACAATATTGGAACTTAAAGTATACTTTTTATCCATGTTAAAACTGTTTTCCATAGAATTTGTCGATTAATTCTTCTTAAACCCCCTGAGTAAAGACGGTAACAAACTAAACAAAGCACTCCACTTATCTTGTGCTCGTTGGGGATTCATAGTCTCATTCAATATGCGTGCGTTCCTTCATAAAAGTGAAGTAAAAATTATGCAGAGCCAAACGTAACTCTACTGCAAACGTGAATGGGGGGAGTTATAAGTTAAGAGATGTAGTTATTTGATCATTTATCCAAACCATACGTTATTCAATAACGTTTTATATAGGCTTACATATATTTAAAGCATTAACAGTTTATGGAGATCTTTATTAAGATTATTTTTAACAAGCTATTACCATCCTACTATTCTGGATACAGCATTAGGCGGGTGAGTGAGTGCGCTGCTGGCGTTTAAAATATGTTTTGCTTAGTAAATCACTTACCCATCTGACGTTGTAAACAGCTATGCTCTTTGCTTTTCTCCACAATCAGTTGATCATTGAAACACGTGAATGCACAGGGTCTATATTTCATCGTGTTTTCAATTTACTATCTTATCTGTAGAACTTAATCCTAGTATTTTAAAACGTTTGAAAGTCATATAAAGTACTATACTCGGTTCCACGTTCACCATTCAGTACTGGCCTTTAGGGGGATCGCTATTGTATACCTTTGCTGAGTATATTTGTTAACTAATATATTTAATATATTGTTATAAAACCATCGACTGATTATAAAATAATTTGGTTAGTAAAATTGTCATTAGCATTTGAAATACACTGCCTATGGAAAATCTATACTGGAAGATGAACGTGAACCGAGTATAACCCGACCGTCTAACCGAGTATACAATAGGCATCTTGCTTATACGTGCTTTGAATTTACTTAAATACTTGATTCCCCATAACTGGACTCAGTTAATTAAAATCCAAGTAAATATCCTCCTATCTGTTGTAAATATGGTTATCTACTTACCTATTATGTAGAGAAGCTTAGCTGCCTCTAACCTTAAGTCAATTTACACTACTGAAGTTTCCACTTTTTTTGCCACCCGCGCTTACTGCTGTGACAGAACAGTAGACATATTTTAAAAGGTTTTAACGAAGTTTAATTTGTATGCTTGACATAATATTTTTGCAATGAAAGTAATTAAGAAAGGTAGGTATTATTAAGTTTCAGAAAGTTGTGTGCTACTTGGAAAACGATTTTTTAGGAACCTATTGAAGTAGATATTTAAATTATACTTAAATAATATAAAACTTGATACTTAAACGTATTTAAACTTTGATTCTAACCAAAATGAACGTTAAATGCCTAAAAATAAATACTATGAAAATATTTGAGCCTTCATAACACAACTCTTGAAAGTTTGGTTAGTTTAAAGTAGCAATGGAACTTTTGCCCTTCTCAACTTTGGTCCGAGCCATCTAATGTTGTCTTTGTGCCAAGCCAAACAACGTACAGCGATTATATACTTATAAGTTTGTATTGATACATCAGAACATTCTGGTTAAAATATTTTCTTTTTATTGCCACTTTTATTTTAGACTCTTCTTAATAGTTAAAAAATATTTAATTTGCCATTTCGAATTAAAGTTACTTTGAAGTTCAAATCTCAATCACAAAATGAATAGGCACAATAGAACAGTGTCAACTAAAGCCTTCTTTGATACCAAAGCTAAACATTAGAGTTTTTTGAAGTAACTATTAATGTGCAGCATTTAAACATTATGTTCCTTTTACATAAATTGAACAAGAACATGTCAAAAGTGATTGTCAGAACACATGTCAAATCTAAATCTGAAACACGCTGTAATATGTAAATTCAAGAGATTTCAGCTGTGCTCTCGCTGTGACGGAGGCAAATAAGACTTGAAGTGACAGAATTTCGTTTGCCAGTGGTAAACTACGCTTTCGGTTTGAGTTGAATTTCAGAATCAAGAGCTGTATACTCGAGCGCTATTCTTGCTCGTGGGCTAAAAATTATTTCCTACTGCACTTTCAACCACTTTAGATATTGTTTGTTTACCGATTAATGTATATGATTGTGTAGCGCGGTCTTTTGAATGAATGTTTACAAAGGAATATTACGAATGTACATAAGTTGGCCCTTTAATCATAATCTTACACGTTAGGTTAAATTACAAGGAATTCCTTTATTTAAATTTATATTCACTTTCATCATAAAAGAATTATGCAATCATGAAATTCAAAACCCTGTATATGTTATAAAAACCGGTTTTAACTATTAATTTCTAGTTGATATCAAACGAATATTGTCAGTGAAAATGTTCGGGTTGCAATGTACAATAATAAAAATAATCAAGATAATGAAAAATCTTTTACAGCTGGTTTTCTAGTTTAAGCTAAGTCAAAATCAAATTAAAACAAAAGGTAGATGTTTTCTTATATAAAATAAATTTTATAAAATATTTGACTGTTAACTAAATTTATTTATTTTTAAATGTTCGTGTCAATCTTTAATTTGATCTATTAAAAAATAACTGGACTGAAGTGATTAATGAGTGTGATTAAAGATTTTATTTTATACATTCAAAGAAAATCTTCCATAACAATACATACTCGTACATTTTATTTTAAATATGTTTTCCGCACAAATGTATTACAGCAAAGCTTGAACATCCATGCAGGATCACGAAAACAATCTTGGTGTCAATAAAAAGGTTAGAAATAAAATTGCAACTCAATTTTTCCACCGTCCTTATCATCTCTCTCACGAACCACTTTATTATTGATTCATACATAATTGAGGAAACGAAGAGAGGGCTTATAATAAAACCAGATGTCAGTTCCTGTTACGGATACGTCTTCAAGAGAGAGCCTTGTTTACGATGGTCGTAACACCTCTGGAGGGATGATCCAGCATCGTAAGCTTCCCCTCAGTCTGGGGCCTAACATCTATTAATAATCCTCCAAGCAGCTGTTCCTATAATGGTTGGAACATGGTAAAATTTCGTTGTTATATTTAATTTTGTTTTAACCACAGCAACTTCGATCATTAAAGATGGAAAAACTTGTTCTGTTGAATTTAGCTACGGAAAACGAAGTAGGTATGCAGTAGCAGTTGGATAGAGCAAATTGAAAAGAATTAGAGGAAGCAAAGGCATAAATAATACGTACTACAGAGAATTAAAAGCACGTCTCCTGCTAAATTATAATTTCCAATACCCCGTTATTAAAAAGAAACCTTTTTTACCATCAGAAATATTATCTTAATACTCAAAGCTCTAAAAAGAGCCTTAGTTAGTTTTTGTGTATCTCCATGAGGACAAGTCAAAAACTAAAACTTTAACACATAGTCCTTTTCCAGGTCTGACTCGAATCAACTCCAAATTTAGTTTGAAGTTATTTCATTAAATGCATTCGCAAATTTATGATTTAAAATTATTTTAAATAATTAAATAACGTCTTGATTAGCATTACAGTGTAATTTTATACGGTATGAATGTAAATATATAAGTGTTTGAAGACTTTTTTTAACCAGTATTTGAGTGAATAGCAAAACGTGTTTCACTTCTCTTAGTCAATAATTATTTTTCGCCAATAGTCTGTATAATATTGCGTCTTCTTTGCTCACTACGGTCCATTAACTTTTCCTGCTCAAAATTCCAATCATCGCGCTGTTGAACACTTTGTCTTTTCTGAGAGGTAATTTTGAAAGTGTCACTCTGCTTTCAAGCTCATTTTTGGTCAATACCAAGTATAACTTATTCTTAATTAGAACAATCAACTCATTAATTAGACTTTTAAGCACTGCAAGCCGTAAAGCTTATGCTCACATTTTACACTAACATAATTGATGGCGATTCCTTAAGGATATTAGTAATTAAATTAAAAATATAGTTTTACTCCCCACCTCATTAGACATGTTCATAAAAAAATGCCTACATCTCGACTTTCCTAAACATTTAGCTAAGAAAAATATTCTAATTTAATTTTTATCTCGTATTTAACATATTTCAACCAAAAACACTTCAAATTCCAATATTATATTTTATGCATTAAACTTTAAGCTATATAAAATTGTAGCTTTTAATTTTTTGAAAAAGGTGAGAACAAATATAATATTGCTGGTGATAAAATTAATATTGCTGGAGGAAGAAACGGAAGGCGGCTTTAGGTTAAAATACACGGCGATGTATCTACTAGATTAAACCTGAGTTTTGGCAACACTTCCAATATCACTTAAAAGTTTTTATTGGATCCCTGGCCAAGTTAAACTTTCAAACTTTCAGTACATAGAATATAACCAATGAACCTTCAGAAACTAGTGGCTTTAAAGTTTCCTCAACAAATTATATCACGTGGTGAGCATATTTACCTTAGTGTTAATTAATTTGTAAAATAAAAAAATATTCTTACATATCATGAATAAATGAAAATATATTCATTATTTAATTATTTGTTAAGTAGTTTTTGGACAGATAGCAGTATCAATGTTGCATTTTATTGTTAGATGTATCTAACATCTAAAGTTTAAAAAAAACAACGGTTTTATGGAAACTGTTATGGTATTGAATAAAATATCAGTACTGTAATAATTTGACTATTACCTCATAATCATTGATTCAATATTAAATTTGATATTTTACCGAGGCCTTTTAAGTTATTATAATTTATAACGTCATAAATAGTAATATAACAAGGCTATTTAAATCAATATCATTATATTTGTTCTTATTAATAATTTAAAATCCTCATTTTGAGTTTTCATCAAAAATATTCAAATTCAAATAATCTTTATTCATATAGCCTACATTATACACAGAGACACATTGAAAAGTGTTAAGAGAAGAACATATCTGGCCTAAATAATTAATATCTTAAAATTAAATTGGAAACCATTTCCAAGACATATTTGCTAGGTAATAAAAGAAATTATAGGACGAAGGAATGAATAAATACCGATGTTTACAATACTTAATAATCCCATGCATAATGCTATGATCTCTTGCTCAAGCACACTATCTGATGTCAATTGTAATGAATGTACCATGTAGGCTTTTTACCAAGAAATTCACTTCCACTAAAGTCACTGAGAGAAGACAAATCAAATGTGAAGCAGTGGAAATTTCATTTGCTTGAGGTAAAATCAGCCTAATGCACTCCAAATGTCAGTGTAAACAAATAATACCTTTGAGTAGAGATGATGGCATCGGACTACTCTCCTTTTAAATGTAAAACAATGAAGAAAAATAAAAAATAAAATAAATTTTATTTCCATATTTTGCTGGAGTACGCTTTTATAACGAGGTTTAATTATATTACATTTTCCTCCAGATCATTCAAATTTAATTGAAGCTATGTAATATTAAAATTGTTTTAATGTTAGTTTCTTTCTCTCTATTTATTTGTTAAAAACAAAATATTCAAAACTTAAAAGTTATATTAGTTTAAATTTTAAATACAGTAAAAGTTTAATTGCAACAATAAATTTTGCTTCAATACAAATAATCTAGTATTTTTTTAATAATTAGTTTACGCCAAACGCTGTGGAGACGTTTATTTTTGTGAAGCGATAAACATTGTCTGTTATTTTTATAGGGAACTGGCAGTTGCCCGTGGCTTCGCTCACGTTGGATAGTTTGAAACCAGCTGATCTTGCCACTGCTCTTGGACCTGTCAAATTAGTACCCACGGCTGTTTACATTTCTGTGGTTTAATGTTTACATCCTTAAAAATGAAAACATTGAAACTGAGAACGTTCACGGGGTGTAGTTCGAAGGAATTTTAAGGAAGTGAATAGGCCTATGTTTCCCAGGTTCAAGATCTACCTTGATGTGAAATTTCAACCCAGTCGGATCAGTATTTTTCGCGTTCACTTGCCACATCTCAATATACAGAAACCACCTCTTCTTTATATTATAGATATTAAAAATAGATTTATTCATTAGTTATTAACCAATTTTTATTAAACTTGATATGTAAATATCAAATATAAATATCTTTTAAGTATGTAATTTATATTGAAGTTTTAAATGGCAACTACCTCCACTACAAAGTAAATAAAAAAATAAAAACAAAACCGCAAAGTTCAAGAAACCCAAAAATGTTATAAATTGCTCTTACAGTTAGTGAGACTCTACAAAACTATGGTCCCCTAATTAGATGAGACCTCCTTGTTGACCGTAAATTCGGGTTCGAAATTACTAGTAATAAATTAGAAAATGGAATCATGCAGAAGGGTAGAAAATATGTGTCTGATTTTTTATAACGTTTTTTAGCGAAATACTTTTTCTCGGCTTGTATGCATCGGAGGAATCATCTTTGCACACTGTAAGAAAAGTACTCATATTTTCTGTAAATGCGCACAATCCTTTCATAATGTTTGATATTTTTTTAGAGATGTTGAATTTATTTTTATTAAATTGATGTGTTCCATATGGGTTGCATTGTTAGCTACAAAGTAACAAAAAAAAGAAATAACGTTCAACCGGAGATTTTATTGCAGCAAGAAGTGACAATAAAACACTTCTAAACACTTCTAACACTCGTTCTAATTATCAGGTAGCATTTTTCATATATTTAATAAGCTAGTTTATGGAACTTGTTCCTTTTTATCTTGCATTAATTAAATCACAATCTATAGTAAAGTTGATATCAGATAGGCCTAATCTATTTATATTTTTGTAAGTTCATAGTTTGGTTCATAGTGCATTCATTATTGTAAGAATTACTAAGACTTTAATTTTCTGTTTTACGTTGAATAAAAGTTTTTTTTATGTCGTCGGCTACAATACTTTTTTGTAAACTTTCTATAAAAGGTACATACACACACACACACACACACACACACACACACACACACACACACACACACACACACATTCGTACATATTACGTTTTAGATTTACAAAAGGTAATATGACTATTTCTTTATCTGTGATTTGGATTCTACTTAATATATAAAATAATAACAAAGATAATCTTCTCTTTTCTTAATAATATATTAAGATGTTCTATTCAACAAACTACTTAATTCAAATAAAATTCCAGATTTTCTCTAATCTGACTAATGATAGTCAATAAGAGTTGGGGAATGTAGACCTAGCTACAACAACGAACTATAGTCGCAGTTCAGCTAAGTCGGCAGCTTGTTAGAAGTATGTCTCGCAGCTGTTATCCCTGTTTATAGACGTCATACCAAACTTTATTGGAGTGATTTGGGATCATCTTTGATGGTTTCCGCCCGAAATTGGGATCAAGAAGGATGTTGCAACGCTTGCTGTGGGATTCCAACACATCTCAGTGAAAGCGAAAGCTTTATTATCAATATCACAGTAAGGCATACAAGTAGTTCGTATCGACACAATTTGTTTACTGAGAAGTTTTTTATTTAGCAGAAAAGGGAAATAACATTGCTAAAAATCCAGAGTGTGTTGCAGAGATCTGACTGATAAATCAAAGAATTACATATAAATAATTTTCAAAGAGTGCTTAGAGTACCTTTATTTTAGAAACCTCCCATAAAAATTGCTTTCTATATATATAAATTCGAACGAATGGTGTTTTTGCTTCTGGGGGCCCCAAAACGAAAAGTAATCATGGTCTCGGGCTTAGGTCTTACCCTGAGACCTACGGTAATAGCTTCTTCCCTATAGGGGAAATTCGCTAAAAGACAAAAAATAGGAGGTCCATTTACTAACTGTACAAAACTGATACGCTTATCTCATATTATGTATTTTTCAGATACCACATACTTAGGCTACTCGCGTTTCACGGATCACCCGAAGTAATTGAATTAGAATCTTGAAACTCTGCATGGACATACTTTTTGGTATATTGATAAACATACTATATTCAAACTCTAGGTCTATAGAGCCCGCCCTTTGTGATATTTAAATTTGCTATATTTACATCAGTTATGAATGCCTCTTTTTCTTTTATGTCAAATTGGCAGACAGACTTTAGGACACAGTGCTGTATAATGAAAGTTCCAAATTTAAACCCTTGAAGTGCATGGATGATTTTTTATTAAAACTATTAGACACTCAATGTTATAGGTTAAATAATAGATTAACTAGGAGATTTCGGTGTTCTTAAGGCTTAAATGAAAAATTAGAATATGTTAGCACATTGTAGCCAATTCATACCATTTGAGGGGAAAAGGAAAATTCATCGAGGAAACGTTTCACCTTCTCATGTCAACCTGGGATGGAGATGCAACCTTAAGTTTGTAATTAAGCGCTTAAAAACGTAAAGTTCAGATAAATTATTGAAATTAACAGTCTATTTGGAAATTTGTGAAAATTGCATATTACAAATTACGTATAATTGAACCAAACATTCGTCTTCCTTTTAAGCGAGCGAGGCCGCGGGTATACTTTCTAGTCCATTATAAAATGTGAAATTGTAAAGTAAAATATTCTATATTGCAAAAAGTAAAAAATATAAAGTATATTACTATTGCTTTTATTAAAATTAAGAAAATTCTGCTTATAATTTCACGTATCATCATAAAACAATTTTTATATGAGAGAAGAAACTTTTTTTGCTCAGTGACTCACAGATAAAAGTACACAAACTAAATAAACTCTCTATTTTAGTGTATTCTGTAATTTATTACACTGAATATTATATGTTATAATATAATTATGCTTTAGAACCGAGTAACGTAGATTATATTAACAATATTACCCCCGAAAAATTATATTCTTTCAGCGTATGCCAAACAGGTAATAATACTATTCCCACTTATATCATTATTTGACCCAACTTCACAAGATTATACAAACACATTAGAGTTGCACGAAGGAGTTTGTCGGTGATTGTCGTAAAAGAAAAGAAATATCGCGAGGAGTGCATTTTCTAGATTGGGCTCTTGGCAAGAGATGTGATTAACACAATAAATACAAGTTTCAGTCTGAAGTCAGGCTTATCCTAGAGTGCCAAGCTGCAAATTGGACTCAAGAGAAATGGAAACAACTCTACATTCGTCTAAGTGAGACATAACGTGAAAATGACCATACTGTTTAGTGAAAAACAAAATGTAAGTAATATTTTGTTGATAATTTTTTTCTCAAGGAATAATGGGGTCTTTGGAATATCATGGGAAGTCGCATATTATACGAAAGCTGTAGCAATCCGTTTCATTATTGGGTCTTGAAATAACACGTTTCAAGATGAAGAGGAATTAAGTAAATGCATAGGTAAATGTCAGGTAGTCAAGAGCAGCTATTTATTTGAGTATTGACAACAACGAAAACTAAAATTAAACCTAACATCGTCATAAAGATTAGGAAACAATGTATTCGTCTGTTCATAAAATGTAAATACATTAAATATAAACATTATATAACATAACATAGATAAATAAATACATTTCACGTAATATAAATGCAGTATTTTGGGCGAAGAAGACCGGGATATTTGCCACATCAGCCACCTGCGGAGAAACAGAGTTCGTGTTGAAATCATTAGTGAATCAAATCATCATCTTCTTATATAAAATCATAAATTCTATAACAAGGATAGAACCCGTTGGACATTGAAAAGAACGGCGACTTTGACACAGTCCCGTAACGTACTTAACTTTGACCGAACGTTAGTAAATTGGTTAAGCATATTTCTAAACGATTCATGCACTCTAATTTCTGTTGTTATGTTCCTTGAATTAAAATCGTTGTCCATTTAAAACTTTATGATTACTTTTTATGAAATTTATGACTTTTTCAAATTGTCATGTCATAAATTAGTATTCTCTATACTTAAGCATGAATTTATAGTTTTCAAGAAGTGATACCACTCTCAAAACAAAATTAATTAACCATAAAAATAATTGTTGATACATCGTTACTATGCAACTTTCAAAAGATCTAGAGCAATCTATCTATCTATATTACTAATTCTGTAAGCGATTTTTTTTAATCAAAATTGTGAGAGTTTGACAGCTCGCATGATGATGGGAGATGGCTCAAATGAAAGGTCTCGGCTCCAGGGGGTCGGGAAAAATATCAGATTATGTCCAAATCTACCAGAAAATGAGAAATAACGAAAAATAGCTTCCATTTAAAATGCATTGGGATTGAAAAACGTCTGCTTTGTTTACATTAAACATGTGGTGCTAATGCTTGATTCAAAGCCATATGGTAGATTTTGACATGTGGGATTTTTTTCAAAATGCAGCTAACTATGCACGTTCAATGTACTATAACAAAAACATTTTTAATTTAAGATTTTCTCATTTTATAATAATTAAGGGTTTGAGTTTTTTCATAATTTAAAAGTTAAGTACGTTTGTTTAGTTTATGTTATAACGATGCAGATTTAATAACAAATGATCTATACATATATATAATTACGTAAAGGAAATTTTTGCGCCGAAATTGTGGGCGTCTGGAAGGTCGCAGGATGATGGGAGGGGGCTGAAATTGAAGGTCTCCATCCCATGGACTCGGGGAAAATACTGAAATTGATTTAAGCTTACTATAAAATGAGAAATAACGTAAGAATGAGAAATAGCTGTCATTTAAAAACCGTTAGGATGTAAAAAGGTCTACTTTGTTTACTTTAAACCAAATGCTAGATATATCATAATTTTGTGGATCCAAAAGCCTACTTTCTAAGAAGGTATTTTGTACTATGGTAAAGAGGGATTATGCTTAGGGGCTATTAGCCCCTTCAAGCCTCTAGTTTATATAAAAAAAATACCTTGGAATAGTGCATTCAAAAAATAGCGTATTCAAATATGCAAATAGCACACTCTCATTATTCTGGTGTACAGTATAGGATATATCTCTGTGTGTGATAACCTACTACATGGTAGATACTACACAGTACTTAATGATTTCGACCACAATTAAGTTGAGTTTGGTGAAAATCATAATGTTGATTATACCAAGAACTATAGAAAATGGTAAGTAGACACTTTCAAAGCAATCAGCAACTACAAAACTCAAATACCACAAATATAGAGTGGGTTAACTCTTGGATCTTACCCACCTCAGGTAAATATTTACTCAAGTATATTTAGGCTAATATAATTTTACATTTGAAACTATCTTTTATTTACTTTGCATGAAATTCGACAAGAATGCCTAAATTTAGACTTCAATTCAAGATTTTTCAAGTAAAAAAAATGAAGGTTTAACATGAAGGGGGGTATCGGGCAACGTTCATTACACTAGGGATTGAAATAATTTGACATGTTTTGCGCTCTTAGTATGAACAGCAGTTTATAATTTTATATTATAAGAATAGATTATTTTGAATTGTAACAATGTAAGTTATTAATTCCACAAGGATTAATCTTTAGGTGTTTAAATAAGCAACGGGAACATGTAACTTGAGTCCCAAAGGTAGCTTTATAAACAAATGTGAATTGAAAAAGTTCACAGGTTTTAAAACAGATAGTAGCACTTTCGCTGGAATTTAAAAAAATCTCCTGAGCAAAGGCTTTTCATGGATTATTTTTTAAACCTACAAAAGGTAAATCTAGAGAGTAATAGCTTTAATCTGATACCAAATATATATAGAAAACAAATGTCTTCAGGGCGGAATACTCTGGACAAAATCCCAGAAATCCTTTTAATAATGTATATTAATTACGTAGGTAAAATATATTTTGCACATGAGTTCCAAAAAATATATATCTTCTTTCAGTGCATTTCACATCTGCCTCTGTTTCCTGCGCAGTGCGTTGTGGGGGGGGGGGGGGGGGGTTGTACCAGCAACTCCATCAAGTGACCACTAATTTATAAATGCACAAACAAAATGCCGCTAACCCGAGGTCAATATCATGCGCCTAACCAGAAATGTAGCAGTTTTAAATTCGAAATTGTCTTAAGGTTTTGTATAGTAACGTACCCATACAACATGTTAATACCAAGTAAAATAAAATAGTTTCTAAGCTAAAATACTGTTGAGAACGAACCCTCACAAGGCTTCCGGCACAAAAAGTATCCTTCGGTAAAGTTTTGATAGGCACTCCAACCCAAAATCAAAATTTGGTAGGAAAGTTCCCCTGCCCATATTAAAAAATTCAAACCAGAATCAAGTGACCATTTATTTTTTAGGGCTCGTTTAGTATGAGAAGATTGTGTATATCCATCCGTATGACGCCGTTACACGGTAGTGCCTGTAACGTAATGTTTCAATACAAACCTCAAGGCATGAATTTTCAAACAGCTGTAACAGCTACCGGCAGCGACCTTGGGTTTGCGGAATTCTGTTGCTTTTATTAAATTCTTCAAAGTGAATGGTTTGAAGTTAGATTTGATTTTTTATTTTTTAAAGTTTTACACTTGATGGAAGTTTGTGATCGCATTTTGGGGACAGGGGCAGATATGACATGCAGCAATGATTTGGTTGCTTCTCATGTGCAAAGTATCTTTAATGACAATTAATTATTTCATTTAAAAATGGATTAATCGATCTGGGACGAGGGTCACGCGACATTCTTTGTGTATCTATGGCAACGTAAGTCCAAAACCTCTTGATCGGCGAATAGTTGAAGGCACAAAAACATAAAAATGTTACTTCGTAGGAATTAATAGCTTAAATTGGCATTAATTTTATACTAATATGAGTCGAAGGATTATAATGGGAGGGAAAAACCTCAAAATATAACTAAATATTTCTTTAGAAAGTAATAAAAGATGAATAAATCTAATTATAAAGTTTCTTAATAACGAACAATGAACGTTTGCACTTCAGAAGGAGTTTAGTTTGACTTTTAAGCTGTAGGTAGCAAAATTACTCAAGTTTGTGTGATGAATTTAATACAGTGGAATAAAATTATATTAAGGCTGTTTAAGGCCCATAAAGTATTAAGATAATACTTCATTTCATTAATAAAATGCCAACCATGGATATAATCATACACTAGGGTTGGAACTTTGCTCCTTTATTAACAAGCTCCCAAGCCTTCCCAGAAAATCAGAATTTGTAACTTCATGACATATATCGTGACATTAAATTACCAAATGATATGCGATTTTATAAATAAATAGTGTTTCCAACTTTGTTTTACGGAACATGCATTTGTACAAAATAAAAAAGGATTTGTACAAACCTGAGACGAAGTTTAGCAGCTCAGTCAAATTACAATATCTTAAAACAAGTTCTTAAGACGGATTTATTGTAATTTTCTTAAAGTTAAAACTACTTTCCATGAGAAAATATAGTTCGGAAGCAACACAAAAAAGACAGTTGCACTCCCACTCGCAAGTGCAGATCAATTTAGATTGTTGTTAAAACTTTTACATTAACTACCAGCTTACCAAACTCGCGTTCATTCTAAATCAAATACTGTATTAATTTATTATAATTATATCTATTAATGCAAAAATCTAGCGAGTGGAATGAATATTAAATCATCGTAAACCCGACCGTGAAGAAATGCAGTTAGTATTCCGTCAGCGGGAGGAGGAAACAGCCTTGACTCGACTGCATTGGGACGTAGTGTGCATCATCAGTCATGCGGCTGACGCAGTCATCAGCGCTGCATGATCCGCCTGATGACGATACAGATGCACCACTGATTGTTGAACGGCAATACATATACACCTGCTTGTGAAAAGACTGAATTGGAATAATAATCTGAGTTAATATGTCGTTTTGCTGTTACATTATACATCATGTTGTAAAAACTACGTTTTAAAGTCATGAACATACAAACATACAGACATAGAGACCTGTAGGCTACGTACAGACATGTCTATGTTCTCTGTGCTTCTAGTTTGTAAGGTTTGGCACTTATGATTCGTATTAAAATACTATTTTCTACTGTGATACCCGATTTATTCGAAGGAATTTTAGTTAGTTTTCTTTTACTGTATGTATAAAAAAAATTATATTTTTGGCTTGTTGCTTGGTGATGTAAAACTAATTTTATTTTAAAAATAAGTGTTAGTTTTAAAATACATGCATTATTAAAATATAGGTTTTAAGGGAAAGAAGCGATTCAGCCAAAATTAAGACGATAAATATAATTTAGTTTATTGACATATATTTTTGAAACTGAACCTTCATTACTTATGCGTAATCACACATTTTTAATCGGACTTAGAAAAGATCAAACTGAAGCTACTGCATTGTTTTAATAATGTACGTTTATGCTGCATTTTTGTATATTATTCTGGCGATTATACTTTTGTTAATTAAATGAAAACACCATTTGCTCTTTTATTCTGTGTTGTTAATGATGGCGATAAAGGTAAGTTTTTCAAGTCCTCACATAAAGTTTATGTGTATTTTATTTATGAACCTTCCAATTTTTTTATGAGATGAATAAAATAATTTATGTTATCAATTTAAAATTTCAAACATAACAGAACACTTATTAGTGATCTGACCTGATAGTGCTTTTTCATATATTTGGACCATCCTTCCAGAGATTAGCGCTCAGTAAATCTTGTATTTTTATGTTTTGATGTAGATAATTTATGATTATTTTATCTACTTGACATTCTTCTAACTTATGACTTCTTTAAAGTATAAAGTACGTCAAAAATTGTGATAGGAAACAAATTCTAATAAATTTTGTCCATAGCTGTACTGGTCATTCACCTAGCCTTGGTTATTCACTTTGGTTTCTAGATATCACTTTCACGATAACAGTGTTGGGATCACTGCATTTGATGGAGACACGGATGTTACATTTGCAAATGGCCTCTTAATTGTTTACGGCGGTTTTACGGTGATATTCATTGTAACTAACGTGCAAAATAAGAGGGTTTAAGACTAACAACTCGAGTGCATCTAACATTTCATTTTTAATTAATTATGTTTGACTGTTTATGTACAGAAAAAACGTACTTCTTTTCAGTGGACTTTTGTAGTGTTTATCCAAACAATTTAACTAAAACTCTCCATTGTGTTGAGGTAAACATATACATTTGAGGACCAGGTCACAGTTAAATATTTTAATTAATATATACCTAGAATAATCATAATTTATTGCTATTGATTATGAAATCTGTATTATTAGCGGCTTTAACACTAGTTTCCGCTTTTGTTTATTTGTCCGTATATTTTTTTGTCTACAGTTGCTTCAATTTAGTTTTATCGACTTTTACCGAGTTGCCGAATTAATTGAACTACATCTATGTATAAGCAGGATCAACATTCGTCCGTGTATCTTTTTATGCCCTTGTGTTTGTGGATTTGTGCGTGGATGGTTGCGTGTGCACCCAATGCGCTGACTTAAATGGATTACCCTGATCATTTCATATTACGATTTAGCACGAACGTTTGATAGCTCACAAAAAAAACTGATATAATTATGAAGCAGACCGTCCGAACGGAGTTTTAGCGATTTAATATTTAGAATTTGAATAAATTAATTATTTCGATGATACAAAAATAATAGGATCCGGACTGAGCGTGGTTTGATAAAATATAAGATACAATTTTATTTTTTAATTAATGTAAATTAATTAAACTATTCGATTTGTATCTGTATTTAGTAATGAAAAAAAATCCTACCAAAATCAAACAATGAAAAATGCACAAGACAGAAGGATACGCATAATAAACTACGAATGGAAGATTTCGATTTTTATAAAAGAGTTTAAATCGCCAAAGTATAAACTAAATTTAATTTTTACATTTATTGGCTAGGATAATTGATTCTTTAAGCCGGCAGTTTAAAACAATTCTATCAGTAATATTTCTCGGCACAAGGAAATAATATTTTATGAAATCGTAATAATCTAACATCCTCCCTCACATCACAGATAAACTGTTCCCTACCCCCTCTGGCAGGCAGACAGACTTCGCGCCAACACTTCAGAAATCATGAGAGCATCAGAATAAATATTTACAGAAAAGCTACAAATAAAATAATAAAATTTATGAAGTAGAACATAATACAGGGGTTTCTTTTAAACGCAACCCAAAACTTTATTTTATCAGTAAAGGATTATTTCCCACTACGATCCTCGTATTTGACCCCACTATATTATTTTCTTTGGGGATACATAAAAAATAAGGCCTACGAAAACAATTCACATGATATTCAGCACCTCAAAACAAACATAACCAATTTAATGCAAGAAATTCATAGAGGTGCCTTGCAACACGTTCTCAATTTGATGGAGAGAGCACAACTTTATACAAATGCCAATGGCGGATTGTTTGAGCACATAATGTAAACTAAATGTGATCAAACTGAAACAATAGGTTGTATAAAATAAATATCAATAAAACAAAACTCATTTCAAGTTTATATGTGCATTATTCAATCTTAAAAATGGGTTGCGTTAAAAAAAAACTCCCTGTATAAGTTTAATATATTAGTACTGGTTAATAACAAAGGTTCCGCCCGGGAGATTCGTATTTTATCAGTGATTTTATTGATTTTTTTTATGTTAATGACTAAAGTAGTGGAAATGGAATTTCAGCACCTTTTTACTTCAATAAAATTAAATGTATAAAAGACAACTGGAAACTTATGGGACCATTTGCTTGCATTTCGATCTTGTGGACGTCCCACGGGGAGTAACCCTAGAGAATTTAGAGAAAACTCAGTACACTGTAAGACAGGTAGGTGCAAAAGCTGACAAGAAACATCCCCTGAAAACTGCATGAGCAAATGAAACTGTTCTTAGCGAGACAATTTATAATTTTAACGAATTTCCTTAACACAGAAAAGCCATTACCGTAGGTCTCACGTTAAGACCTGTCTGAGATTTCATCTAAATTATTTATATCAGAATCAGAAATTCTCGTATGGAGGAATACTGCAACGGGCGTATTATAAAATTTCACTTATTTATATGGTGAAAGTTTTCACTTCGAAAGGCAGTTCCGGTAAGTCGAAAGGTTAATAAGTTACTTTAATCCGTTCAGAAAGTGTGATAATGAATCAATTATTCAGACTTGTAACAATAAAGATAATGAAAGCAGATTTAATTAAACGGTTACTTGGCAAGCAGCAGAGTTTATCTTTGTGATAAAGTCTGGCAAGGTCATGAATCTCACCCTTTACTTAATTGAACTTATTTTTGACAGCTGTTTGGACATTTTAACTCTATGTTACACAATTATTTACGCTTGCATGAGTAATAAGAGTAATAAGAGAGTAATAAGAGTTTATTGATCTTTAAACATTTACATGCTATTGATCCCGTCATATTTACAGAAGTGCAAAGTACAGATATTGTTCAGCAAGATAAAATCTAAAAATAACTAAAGCTAATAAATACATGCAAGATAGTAAATATAAATGCAAGCTAATAATACATGCAATATAATAAATGTAAATCCAAACTGAAAACCATGCATGTTGCACTAAACAAACCTTATCATGCTAAAATCAGATTCAAAATACTCAGTCAGGTTGTAAAATGGCCTATCCACTAACCAAGCATACAGCACTCTCTTAAAACTATCTAAATTAACATGCTGTGCACTCAAAGGTAGTTTGTTAAACAAGTTAATACCATAAGAAGAGAGTGTTTTGGTTAGTCTAGTGTAGGGTCTATTAATGTTGTGCTTCCCTCTTGTTGTGTGTGTGTGGATGTGCCTGTGCGAAACAAACGTATCAAAATTATTCTTAACATAAAGCAAGCATGCAAATATATACAAATTGATAACAGTCTGAATCTTCTCCTTTACAAAAATAGGTTTGCAATGGGCTTTATCTTCAGCATTGGTCATGATCCTAAGTACCTTCTTTTGGGCAACTAAAACATTACTTATGGTGCTGGCATTATCCCAAAGCAACAGCCCGTAACTAATCCTACTCTGAAACAGTGCAAAGTACACCATTCTCAAACAATCATAAGTAGTACTAGTCTTAAGCTTTCTCATAAGATATGTCACTCTATTCAGTGCTTTACAGACATGCTCAACATGCAACTGCCATGAAAGCTTAGAATCTAGGTGTATGCCCAGTAGTTTTACACATTGTGAAATTTCCTTTTCAAATGTGACATGATTTAATGAAAAAATAGCTTCTTGGGTCTTATCAGTGTTTAAAAATAACATATTGGCTCTATACCATTCATTTGCTTGATCTAAGATAACATTGGTCATATTGGGAATATCCCTAATAGCTATATCTTTAGTGAGGAAAGTGACATCATCGGCAAACAAAATTAATTAACATTAGAGGCAAGATCATTAATAGCTATCAAAAACAACAATGGGCCCAAGACCGACCCCTGTGGTACCCCAAATTTGACCTCAGTAACATTAGAAAAGGAGTTGTTTGCAAAAACTGTGCTTTGGTTAAACCATTAAAATCACACTAAAGTTAGTAAATACTCACGTATATTTTTTATTTAATAAGTTAATTGTATGAGTTATAATTATTATTCTAAATATTAACAGTTTAATCTAGGTAAGCCTTTTTAGCCAATTAAGTTTTTTATATGGCCTAATTAGAGTATTTCCATACTTATATATTAAGAAGAACCAACTTGTACATAATATCCAGAGCTGTGGTAGGTACCGTAGACAGTATTATGTCAGTTATTTGTTATGTGATCACAATCCAAAACAAAACCTCACCTCATGGACGAAATTTTAATCCTACGGCTTTCATCAATAGTTTAGATTTAAAACAATTTGTCTTCAAGTAAGCAGGTTCACCGCTCATCTAAGCAAGATTAATGAAAAATTGTTATTTTGAAATGAACGAGGACGAGAACGTAATACACTGAAAACCAAAAGGTCGCGTCCCATTCAGAGGAAATTTTTTAAAGAGTCTATAATTTGAAAATATGTTTCATGAAGTGTTATATTTTGATCATCAATTTTCGATCAAGGTTATTGAAATGTGTCAGGAAACTTAAATTCACATCTCAGCACATCCTTAAGACATGCAAAAAGTTCAAACTGTAACCTATATGCACCATTTACAAATAATGAGCATAACATGCAGGGTACCAAAAAAGTGGGTTAGATTTAAATTATTTTACACTTGCGACTGGACCCAATCATAGTAATGATAAAAAAATAAGCACTCAAAAATTATCAAACTAAAATAATTACTTTCAATAAAGAACGAAAACCGTTTTTATTGTATAGCTTTACAGAATGAAATTCAACTCTAGGATACTTATCTGATAAACTTTCTCAATCAAGACAGAGTTTGGAAGTCAAACGTAGTGGAATCAGTTCCATCAAACCTGTAAACTTGGGCCTGCATTGTTCATTATTAAATAACTTCAATTCTGTTAACTATTTCCTCGATGCTTCCATTATAACACTAAAGTTTTGTGCCGCTTCGAATGTTTCTTATAAATAATTAGATTTTACATGAGTTGCTCAGTCGTATTTAGGAAAATTGTATTCAAGAGACTAATTTAATAACAAAATATAGCAATGCAATTTTTTACGAGTATTTATAAAAATTTGGCTTTCTCTTTATAAAATCTTAGGTGATACATTTTTTTGCGAAGCCAAAGTTGTAAAACAAGCAGGAATACAAACAACACTTCAGGCCGTGCGATAAACTATTTTTTTATGTGGCTGCAAACAGTCCATATGTTGCTTAGTGTTAACCTGTGGCCATTCATTTCTTATTTAGGTGACGTGTTATTATTTATAACATGAAAGACGGATAAAAATTATCCCCAAAAAACGTACGTGTCGTGCGGTATTTGATTTCACACTATTAAAATATATACTATGGAAACCAACCAATATGCATTTAAAAAAAACAACTTGCTTTTGTCAAACTATATTCTACAGCTATCACATGCTGATGAACCAATCCAAATATCGCTAATGGCAGTTTGAAAAACATAGTGAAGTCACCGTCAGTTTCCCCAAATGGATGGGGACTAGTTTCTTTGAAATAAAATATCTCTGGAGGGGATGAAATGCTGTTGATGTCTGGCAGGAACCCTCAAAACGATATGGGATGTTTAAGTTTTGTTTTTTCAATAATAACATCTATAAAACCTTGTTCAAGACTTCCATCCTATCCTCGGTTGAAGAGTTGTTAACCAACATCATGTTAAAATATTTTTTTCGGATATTTGCCACATTCTTCTTTTGTTTTTTTTAATGATCTTTATTTGTATCCCATAATAGATTTTTCCCAAACGCTAACAACTATTTATTGCATGTTTAAACTAAACTTTCTCACGTTTTAGTCACGTTTTGGTATGGAAAGGTGTAAAATCCCTAATTTTCCATAATTTTCTCAAAAAACCACACTAACCTATTTACCTGCAACAACAATAAATATTCTGTTCAGGAATGATTTCTTTAGTGAAGGTGAAACATTATGAGTGTAAATCCTGACATTAGGACTTGAACAACACACGACGTTTATACGGAAAAGTCATTCCATGGTGTGAAATTATCAGGAGTAGGAAGTCGTGAATGGGTCGAGATTATAGACATTGGCTGGGATCGATCCCGCGCACGCTCGCGATATTCACGTGACCGAAGTGCGCTTATGAGGGCAAATAATGGCCCGTAGTAATTGATAAGCTGGAAATGTATTTATTGAAAGCATTCCTTCACGCCATGATCACGGTAGACTGACATTAAATGTTGCGTTGAATTCCAAATACAAAACACAATAATGACAAAGTAATTTCGCACGTGAAATTAAATAAATGGAAAATATCCTGTACGGGACAATGTTTTATACTAGAGAAAGAGTCTTTTTTAAATCACGTTCCTATATATAGATGTAACGGTTTTTGACACAAAAAGCAAATTTTAGAAATGTTTGTATACTTTTACGTATTCTAAATCTTACAACGGATGAATTTGTTATTGTGAATCAGTTCGGTAGCAATATGGAACATCCCTATTTTTAGTTTAAATTTCCCGCTCTTTATTTTCTTAATTATTTACGAACAAAGGCTCTTAAGGCCTAGCAAGAAGTGTTTGGCATTTACACATCACATTCAATATTTTCCAATTTTCAATGCTCTTGTTAAATTTACCAAAACAACTTAGGCTTAGGTTAAAAACGATTAATGATAAAGCAATTACTGATTACACTTAAGAAATATATACACCTTACTACTTTAAAGTCTTTATATGAACCATGGGGCTTAAACACTACTGCCATGGTAAAAATTGAGCTGAAGGACTTTATTGTAATTTTCATATCCAACTAATCTCTTCTTAAAAACTAAATTTGACTCTGTAATATTCCTGAAGATAAAATTATAAATAGCTAGAGGAGGATAAAACAGCGGGTATGCAACGCGGGACATTCTTGTGGTTTGTTAATGCCACGCTGCTGACCTCTCCTGGCCTTGAATCCCAAAAATGCTTTGACAGCCAAACTTCTGACAGCTAGACTCCCAGCAACGTGAAAATTGTTGTCATGGCGAACCTCTCTCGTAATCATGAATACCTCAGTTTTTTTTTCAATTCATAAAAATCATTTATTATGCTACTACTTGACATATTTTTTCTTATTTTGTTTCTTTCGCCAGTCTTGAGTCTATTGTTATTGATGACATGTCCTAAAGAAAACCACGTTAGGATACTTCAGAATATGACCAAGCCGTTTTATTCTTATTATTAGGATTATCAATTATCAATATTTCTTTTCTTTAAGAGTTGATTAAAATGATTCGTCGTTCCAAGAGGTTCAAATTCTTCCAAATCCTCCAAATACCGGATTCCAAATATGAATCTGTTTACTTAAAACCAGATTATCAACATGACAAAAACAGCGACAAACCTTTTTATTAGTAAATGCGTTGTTCTGCAAAATCTAAAATAATTAGAATAATAAAACTTGATATAACCAATAAAGTAAAGCTCACTTACTTAAAACATTTCAAAAATAACAAATAGAACAAACAAAGAGATAACAGGAAGCTACGCAATTTTCCAAGAGCCACTTGGTGATAAAAAACGAACCGATCACTCAGTGAAGGGCGGGCCTGCACGTGTGACCCGTGGCTGATAACACTGTCAACATTACTGATAACGTATCACCTGAGCGCAGCGTCGCCGCCGCCGGCGCCGTGCGTACATATCCGCTTCCGGCTAACGGCAGACTCGCACGGCAAACGTGGCACGCAAGAGTAACGAAAAATAAACAGTCATAGTTTTTTTTACTTGTGAGCGAAGACTTTTTCGGATTTCAAGATTACACAGCTATCCTATTTTTGTACTCCTGGTTACTCGTGTACATATTTAAAGAGTGAAATTCAGTGGCAACAAGAAGCATACCAGACTTGTAATACTCGTGTGAATCCTTATGAGTGAAATTGATATGTTACTTAAGTGTTAAAGGAATAAAAGCTATATCTAGAAGCAACTTTTACATCTATTATAAATTATTTCTACAGTGGCCTTCAGCTACAGTAAACATTAACAACTTACTCTGTATGCAAGTTTCGGATGGTTAGGAGTTAAAGCCTATACCATTGATCCTCATCGTAGAGGGATTTTCTGCGCAAATTAAATTTTTGTCGAATCGCACAAGCACAAACGACATGGACGAAAACCACACACTTAAAACATTTCACACTGACATAATATTGAGTCACACCCATTTACAGGTCTGAAATCATACGTCTGAGTTCATCGCTACTCAGAGTGGACGGTAATACACCAAAAATGTGCAGAGTGTGAGCTGTGAGGAAGTGTGTTTTGACTAGTTAAGGCAATTAACTTAGTGCTTATCGTGTATATTTGTTCCGTCGACATCAAAGCACCGCCAGTTAGCGTTTATGAACCACTTAACGCAGAGTCAAACAGTCCACCAGTACAGGAATCATGGTAATGTATTCAGCGCGAGCACATTTCATCGTAAGAACATGGTATCTTCTGCCACCCCCCCCCCCCTTCCCCCTGGGGGGCTCCCCCCTCGGTAGGATTCCTCAGACTCCCACTGCGGCGGATTTTTATGCTAATTCCCAGCGCCGCGCCGGCGATCCCAGCTGACTCATCTGGAGCAGGAATGCGGCGTCCTGCCGACTGTACGCTTCGACACCTGTAAATAGACGCGGAGTAATGACTTACTTGTAAGAGTAGGGGTGTGCGAGTAGTGATTTTCGAGTTTTTTTCGAGTCGAGTATTTTGAATAGTAGAAGTTAATAGTTATCATTTATTGATCACACATAATGTCATATTTTTAGTTATTAAACTGGGGTGTTGGGATGTTTTCCTATGAGATAGAAGCAAACACGTTTTCAAATTAAATTAAACAATAATTCAGGCAAACAATAACGTAACTTTATATCATAACTCAATATTTTATTAAACTTTCAGCCTTAGGAGGTAAAAACCAAGCTTCTTCTATACTCTTGTTATCTTTAAAAAAGAGTTTTTGTAACATGTTTTTATATAGGTTGAAAAATTAAAGTTAAATCAGTCTCATTGAGCAAAAGTAAGAAAATATCTCAAATTGTAGAAAGGAAAAAAGAAAAAACTAAATTTATTAATTTTAATAACTCAAAACCACTTTAATTCAAGTCAAATAACAAAAGTGTTATCATGGCTGTTCATTAGTGGTGTTGACTGTGTAAAATACTGCCGTAAAATGTGATCGGGCCTTACCAACCCCGGATAATCGGCGGGAGTAACCGCTCGAATCGAGTACTCGCACACCCCTACTTACATCAGATGAGAGAAAGAGTCTTTCACCCTTGAACAAACGCCAAAAGCTGACGCGCGTATTACCCTCGGACGCCATTTTTTATCCGGTTTTCTTAAAATTACCCTTAAAATTTTCAGGAAGAGTGCCTCCGTGTCTGTATAACCTCCGAATTATGATAAAATGCAAGAAAAAGGCTATTCACAAAACTATAAAATACTTGATTTTTAAGACTTAAAATTAATACTTTCAAGAAAAACATTTTTAGTTTTAAGGTAATAGAGACACGCTGCAAGATGTACATGTTGTATAACATTTTAAGTCATTAATTAAATATTAACCGTAGCGACGGAAACAGGGTACTCCGAAAACCACAGTTTGGGGTAAAAACACGGTTCGCAAATCCGCACTAAACTATGGATTAAGTTAAACTTTCTAAACAGACTACTCTAAACATCGTCGCTTAATTTACCCAAGCATGTTGCAGTAAATTTACACTTATAAATAGGAAAGACGCATATGTGCTCAAGATTTTACTGGAACAGGACGTCAGTAGTGTTTATATTTTTATAAATGTATCCCTCTTCCCCCATGGTCCCAGAATATCATCCCTGACTATAGCAGGACTATTTGGAATAAATCAGAATGTACGGACTAAATTCTTACTCGGGTGATGAAGACTCTTAAAGACGCGACGTTAGAAGACACAAACCATCTGCATTCACATATTTGTAAAGAAAAAATGTTAAGTGTAAAGTTTCAAAGATCTGAGGAAGTGTTCACATGCTTCCTCTTCTTACTGTTGACCCAGCAGCAACCTCTGTCCGCGTAGTTCACAGTAAAAGTGCCTTGCAAGGTATCTCATTCGCTCTTCCCTCGCTTATTTTTCATGTTCCAGTGAAATACACAGCCATGAAACAGTAAAAAAGGCAACAGTGTTATGGACATGATTTTTCTGCGAGCTGTGACGGGTTATTGTTCTAATTATTTTCAGGCTCTTCATCATCTAAAATCGTTATAATAGACTAAAAACCAAATGTTAGACGATTTCGGTGACAAATCTTTTTGTTACTCGCATTTCAACCATTAAATAACCGCAAATCAACACATGTTTTATATTTATTTATGTATTATTAATTGCAATAAATAAAATTAAGACTATGATCATTAAAAAATGCCAGATTCGTCCGCTCGTTCAAATGAGTTATAAATTAATATAATTGATGATCGGGAAGACAGGCGGACGGTATTAAAAAGTTAAACAGTTGCTTAACAGACGACACAAGTCTGGACACCTTTTTAATAGTTTTGTCAGCAATTTGAATAATTATTGCAGTTATGCTAAACATTCTTAATTAGGTTTCCTACTCAAAACGACAAATTCTCTTAGGGTTGAGTGCCTTCAACTGCCAAACGCAATCAGGATGCTGAGTTCACTTTGCGTTCGTTGAACCTGCAGGTGTAATGCGATGATTGTATTTAAAAGAAGAAAATTTATAAATGTAAGCATTCTCTTTGTTTAGCCACCGTCTAAAAGGTTCGGTCAATCATCACAAAAATTCGATGTGTAATGACAAAATGTGTTGCATTGTCTAGGTGAAATTTATGCCTGCAGTTAGATGACGGAAGCTGAAGATGTTTACGATATGTGATTAACCAGAAGTAGAAAGTAAAACAATGGAAATTGACGGTTCTATGAAAGAAATCGCGAGTCTATAAGAGCTAATTTTTGATAAATACTTTTGTAAATTTAAAAACCATATCCAAACAAAAAGTTATGCGTTTTAAAGACATTTTATCTACGACCATTGCAATAAGCACCAATTATGGTATTACAATAAACATTATAATGATATACATTAAAACTCCAAAAACCAAGCAGTACTCTAATGACGACTTTAGAGTACTGGAGTCACTTTAGAGTACTGGTTCTAGACCAATGAGAGCTCGGCATTTGACGGAAGTAGTGTCATAATAACAATTACGCAATTCGCACATCAGCTGATTGTTGCATTACGATTCATGTTTGAGTTTACTTATCCCATCAGCTGATTGTTCCACAACGATTCATGGTTCAGTCAAGGCCCCACTGAAAATACAGGCCATGCTGCAGCGATCCCAGCGCTGCGCCACGTCACACAAATAGGCAGGGAACTAACATCCTATGTTTACATTTTATTGCTAAATGTCAAAAATCCCTTGTTTGTTTACGTTTTTTCTGTTTACATTTCATCACTAAACGTCAAAAATGACTTGTTTATTTACGTTTTCTTGTTTTGATTTCAAAGTAACTGATGAGCAGCACAGCTGTGAGTCCTGAGCCAGACTTTCAGACCGCCTACTTGTTTGACGTCATAAATCCTGCAGCATGGCCTGTATATGTAGTGTGGCCTTGGTTCAGTCTGCTTATTTGCCTAACCTCAAATTTTAGTTGACCTATTCCATCATTAGTAAAAGTCATGAGTTTTGTTTAACTTCGGGGGAAATTTTGTCGGATATTGTTGGTCGTAGATAAAATAGTGTATGCAACGATTGTATTATGCCATTAAGCCACTCGTAAGATATTTAGAACACTCGCGATCTCACTCGTGGCTTAAAGGCATTCATTATACAATCGTTGCATAAACTACTATTAAAATCTTAAATTCTTTAAAAATGATTAGGTTTGAACGTTAATGATTTTTTATCTTACATCTAGGAGATGAGTAATTTCGCATCTTCTTGAAAAAAGAGGTTTTTGGGCTTATTAACAGAGGAGGCCTAGCCCATAAAGGGCGCTGCATATAACATAAACCTCACACACAAGGGAGATCAGCTATGCAGGAGTGGGATACAGTAGACTGCCCTGAGATCATAATTGCTTCTTATTTTAGCTCATTTTAGCAACTTTGCAGAAGAGAATTCGGATTTTGTATAACGTTAAAAATTGTACTTCAACCTTAACCCCTCTAATCATGTCTAATGTTTTGATTTTAAGAAAAATAAAAAGAAAGTCAATAGTTGGTTTCTAGTATTTTTTGTTTCTGCCAAATTTAGGGCTTATTGTAATAAATTCAATGATTATCTTATGTACCTATATGTTTTGTTTCGAAGACTGTTTTCTATGCCAAAAGATTTGGGGCGGTTAATTAAATAATTTTATTTAATATTAAATTTCATTTAATATTTTAACATTGCGGCTAAATTGTTATGCGTTTAACTTGTTTTCGCATATAGTCTATACAAACTAAACCTACGAACATGTAATAACTCACCACATGCCTTCTATATATCTAATTAGTTGTTATCTCAGAAGCTTTATTTCATCCGAAAAAACTCAGGCTTAATTTAAATTTTCTTTTCTTCTTAGATCGAAGGAATTCAATTGGAAAACATTTTATTCAACAAACGTCTTTAATTAATTTCTGCGCTCGCACTTTGATGAAAAACAGTCCTTATGAATGTTTTAAATCAAAAGAATGTCAAAGAAATCAATAGTCAATCTGAGAGAAGGGCACAATAGTTGAAAGTCAGGGCGATGAATTAATTGTCTCCAGCTCTTGCCTCGCACTCTTGCTTTGTGAGCCGCTCTTTGGTGTTTCGCCATTTGTTGATTGAAAACAATATGTGTTCTTCAGGTCCAAAAGCAAGACAAAGAAAATTTAGAGGATATCTCTGTATAATTTGTTATTTGATTAAGTGCATTATTTAGAATTCAATTGCAGAAAAGATTGGTGTGAAATGTTATTTTTAACGTTTTAAAATTTTTAGTTTATTGCTAAAGCGATTTAAATACACTTGACCTTTTTTATCGGGTATACTACAATGATAATGTAATGTAATTGTTGTCATACAACATCAGCAAGCGCAGATTCGTCATCGTAAAGGTTCGTCAACGTAAAGGTTTGCCTTGGGATTAGACGCACGTAAGTCCTAAACTTTGTTGTGTCATATAAGATCGAAATAAAATTGAACCTGACAAACTTTTGTCAATACTAGCTTCTTTCCTTTGGGTCGAGCTGGTAATGATTGGGGTACGAAAGCAACATCTAAGTAGGGCCTAAGTTAACAAATTTGCTACCCAGAAAAGTAATTTTTTTACGTTTGTATAGAAAAGAGACGTAAAGACAAAAAATATAGGACGGGACAATCGTTCAAAAAAGTTGGCATTCGTTCTACAAAATGATGATTCATTCATAAGCCTCAGAAAATTTGTGTAATTCCTTTATTGTTACTGTTGGTATGACTGGTTAAATTAATTATGTCCAACCATATTTTGTCTATTTTCCCAACTCATCTACAGCTACTATTAATTGAAATTTAGGTTATTTCACCTCAAGTTTAAATTACTTCACGTACAATATTAGGTTGTTTCACTTAACTTTTGGATTAGTTCACTTAAATTTTAGATTACTTGACATAAAGTCCAAAATATTTCACTGAAATATTTCATCCTGTAATACTCAAATCGTGTCAAACCTGCCCGGGCCGGGGGCCGCTCGCCTAAAATAGTCGCCGCCGGTTTTTTCCCACCGGTCGTGACGCCGCCGATTAGTTTAGGTGCCAAACAGTAACAGTTCCGCCGGAAATGGATGGTCCTGTCGCTGATTAATGTCTAAGAGCCTTCCAGCCTTCCAGTCCCGCCGACGTGTCGGTCGATCGCTGTAAACTCCGGCCCTCCTCGGCGACGCTTCTGATTGAACTGACAAAGATGCAGACATGACAATCACAACAGAAGAAGATATTTCCAGGTTGAATTAATAGATGACGAGCGGATAGCCAATTTAGAGGTGCTTATTAAATGGAAAATTTAAAAAAGTCTACTGCTGCGATAAAACGTTTTAAAATAAATGTAATTAGTGTAAACAGCAACAAGCAATAGTCTAGTCATTTGCCTCCACCTACTTAGGAAAAAAATGTTTAAAGTTTAAAAGTTTATCTAAGCACGTTATCAAGTTTATTCTATGAAGGTAAGGACAAAATTTAGGGCCTGTATGGCAAGATAAGTTCATCAAGAGAAAGAGACATATCCTGCAAGTTATCATGTGCCCTCTGATTAAATGTTCGCGTTAACACCTGTAAAGAGATAATGGAAGAATCTAAATTACTGGTGCAGCTACGCTTACAGTGACATTCAAAATAATTCCAGTAACAAAACATGCCTTTGCTAAGGTACTGTGTTTGCTCTAATCAACTTAATTTGATATTACAATGGGGTGCTACAATTTTAAGTGTGTCTTTAATAAATTTCAACTCCTGCAAAGCCTGATGCCAAGCTCTTTTCAAAACTAATTTTCCCCTAATGATTAAAAGCTATTGAAATCATTCGGAGGAGTTTTGATCACAAAATGCTCCTAGCGTATTAAAATTATTTATAAATTCAGTAATATCAAAATAAATTTTTTAAACATCTGATTTTGCAAAAAAAAGGTAAAATGTTTTTACTCAGTTTACAAAACATATAAAAAACTCTCTTTGGGAATATGCATGCACACTTTCCCCATCATTAGTCAACAAAATCTCTTTCAGTCCTTGAATCGTGTCCCAGACTCAGCCCTATTAAAACAAAAGCGCGCCCTAAAGCCCCTGAACGCCCCCGATTTTCAAAACGACAGAAGAGTAATTAACATTTTTCAATGGCTCGAGTACGAGTTCCGATGAATATTGGAGAGGAAGGGTCGAGCATAAAGCAGCGGGGGTGAAGTATTGTGCCACCCCGTAAACCGAGACGGGCCCGCCGGGCGTACAAAGGGGCTCTTTTATGGTTTTATCTCAGCCAAATCTATACCAACGCCCGGCGTCGCTCGTCGCTCGTCGCCCCGCGCCGCGCCGTAGACGTAGACGGTGACTGTCGTGGCGTCGGCGAGGGTGGCGTCAATGGCGTGGTGCCACTTGAGAAAGTGAGGGAGGGGTGGATTTGTGAAGGTGCATGTTAAAATTTAGTACGGAAAGACGCGTAAATAGCGTAAAATAATGGATTGGCTTAATTGATTGGCTATAAGTTTCAGAGGTGTCAATCAGTTCATGTAAACTTGTAAATGAAACATTTTTCTGTAACAGACGAAACAATGAAACGGTTTGGACTACCTGATTCAAGATTCAAATACCAAATTGTTGATAATTTTATTCTAAAGACAAGCAAACAAAGTCAAAGAAAACAAAAAAGAACATTATGTTAAGACATGAAGACCGCATCAGCGAACTTAGAATGTAGGTGTGTTTCTTTTCTCACGCAGTCAAAATAATTAATTTTGGTATGGTTTTCGGCGATGAAGTCATTGGTTTTGAAATCTCATGTATTTTAATGAGAACTGTTTGTCCAGGCCGCCGACTGAGAATGTGATTTGAAATTAGTCATAGTCCTTAAAACAGCAAACTAAGTGCTCGTTTGAATTACGTCACTGTACATCAACAAACAAAAGTACACTATACATAAATAAACAAGTGAGTGTACAAGACGAAAATATATTAAAGCAATATTCAAATATTTTTCGCTTTTTTAACAGAAATAAGACAAACACTGTTAAAATATGGTTTACTCGACGACCTGACAGTAGGACAGTAAAAAATATGGTTTTCTTCCGTTGAAAGGTGTTACTGTCCACTGTACTGGTCGTCGTGTAAACCAGGATTAAAGGCCTGTTTACACGACGACCAGACAGTAGGCATTGAATATACAGTATATAGGGTATACATTCAACATTCAATGCAGTAGGACAGTAGAAAACAAATCTTTTATTCTCTATTGTTTAAAGGTGTCCACTGTACTAGTCCTCGTGTAAACAAGGCTTTATGTATGTAGACAGTGCAGTGGAGGTAGACTGTCGGCTAGTTGCGGAGCGGCAGGTATGGTAATGTATGCGTAGGCGGCGAACGGTGCTCAGTACCAAAGCCATATGTCGGACCTCTCGAAATTGATCCGCACGCTCCCGCCCCGTCATGTGTGATGCACTCTCACAGCTCTTCTCAAACTTTTACAGCGTCAGATAATTTTAAAATGTTTTGTACGTTGTGTCAAGCTTAGACTTAAGTTTTATATATACATTATGCATTACAGTATATTGTTATCTTAGTGTGAGCAGGTACACGACATGCGTAATTTTTCGTGATATTGTCATATTTGAATCCTTTCTTGCTTCTTATTAATTCTGTTTTAGATTTAACCTTTGACCATAGGGTATAACATACACCGATCTCTTACATTATAAAATACTGACTAAAGAGAGGCAAAGTTTGATGCTAATATTAGACCATGAAAACATTACAGACGCAGTTCCCTTTGCCCTCAGTCGTTTTAAGGGGATTTTCTATTCAAAACCACTTATCGTTAAAAATTTAATTAATGATTTTAATTTTCGAAAATACCTCAAGTTGACTATACTTATAGAGTTTATTCAAAATTTACATAGGACTGAATAGTCAAATAAACTACAACAATTTCAAAAATATGGTTGCATATTTACGTGCAGATTTATTGGGTCAATGTGAGAATTTAGGCTTAATTAATTAGGTAGAGTATCTAATCAGTGATCGGTGTTACTCATATGACGCTTAACGATGTAATATTCAGGAGTCAGTCTTACTTTTACAAATCTACAATATTATACACAATATTAATTCAAAAACTCTAAAAAGTGTTTGGTTCTAAGTCTTTTTACTAAATTAGGACTGCACCGGTACGTTAACGATCATAATTAAACCATCAAAAGTGTTTGGACTACCAAAAGTTTCAAACCACGAACATTGCTAATTAATTGTTATGTAACAACCAACGGCCAAACCAGGGAAACCCATGCTAGAGTATTGATTGCGTTAATTGGCAAATAAATCTTATGCCCTTTTGCTCATTATTCTCTACATATTCATAAAATATATACATATTCATAAAATACATTTTTACAAATTTCTTAAATTTATATTGCAATGTGTCTTATTGTATTGCATTGTATTGTACTGTTTGATGTTTTGTATTGCACTGAATTGCATCGCATCGCATTGCATAATTTTAGTAAGTATAGTATAATATAGTATAGTATATTATATTGTATTGTATTTTGTTGTATTGTATTGTATTGTATTGCATTACATTGTATTATGTTATGTTTTGTTGTGTTTGTTGTGTTTAGTTGTATTGTGTTTTATTTTATTGAATTGTACTTTAAGAGTTTGTTTAGTTTCATACTAAATTTTCTTACTTAAATATCGTTTAACATGTATGGTTTGAAACGGCATTTGTATTGTTTTTCATTGTATTGCATTACATTGCAATGTATTGTATTGTATTGTGTTGTGTTTTGTTGTGTTGTATTGTATTGTATTGTATTGTATTGTATTGTATTGTATTGTATTGTATTGTATTGTACTTTAAATCTAATTTTTTTATTTTATACTAAATTAAAAAACTTAACAATCATTCAACATACGTGGTTTGTAACGGCAATTCGTAGACATTTCATATATCTTATCGGATGCATCAAAACCGTAATTAATTCATTGAATCAGGCTAGATTCAACAAGTTTAAAAATACAAAAAAATTAATTATATTGTAAGTAAAATATAGGCCTGTAGTACAATATGTAAACGTAAACATAATGTATTGATTACTTATTAAATCAAGTATGTTCAATAACTTTTTGTGGAAAAGATAATAGATCTAGAGAGAATAGGTATGACAATGAGTTACGTTCTCGAACGAAAAAATAAGACGACTCAAAATCTGGATCCAGAAGGTTAGTTGAAAATGTAAAAATGCTACTGTCTTGCTGACTGATAAAATAAAATGTACATTTTGAAAATTGCCGGTTGATTTCGTGTGTTTCCGTTCAAGTTCGCTATTAGCTCTAGGTCTGCCCGCAGACCGTGGGTGGTGGGGGCAGAGGAATTCACTGAATTCGGTTGGTAGATCGCAGATCGGATCAGTTGTTGTTCGGTCGGGGTTCGGTCTGCTAGCGGAATGTCAATTACTATGTTGTTGTTTTTCGAAAGATAAGTAGTTTAAATTTAGGCCCGCTAAATGTTTTACGGTAATGTGTTTGTTTGTAAGGTGCACATCAAACGCGATTAAGGCCAAATCAGACGAATAAATGTAAGTTTTTAGTCTAGGTTTTGTTTTTCTCCCTTGGTAAAATAGGCTTAGGATTCAGAGGTCACAATTTGGAAAATTGAACGCTGATTAGGTTTATCTGAAACCCTTCTATCACCTTATTTTCAGATATTATTTTTTGTAGTCTTAGATCATATTCTTTCAGCCCTGAAGGTTTTCAAAAGTTGGAACGGCAAGAGCTGTTTTTAGGTTAACTTTCACATTGTATTTGAACAGTTTTTTTCAGACTTTTTTGTTTTATCTAATAAATTTGAAGTATTTCTAATCATTTTAATTCAAAATTGGGGTGAAAATTTGCAATAGGCTGTAACAATTATTGCTTGAGTTGTTTTAACAATAATAAACTTAGGCCTACAGAGGCCTACTTAGGGCCTAAATGAGGTGGGAATATTCAATAACATTGTCACTTGTCAATAGACCCCCCCTAAATTATAAGGAAAATACAGCCACAATAATAGGCTAAACATAATTTCTTGTGAATGCTCGCATACTTTCAATAGGCTAGCTGTTCGGTTTATTTGATTATCAAAACTTTGGGGTCTTGACTCTGCTAGCGTGGATAGTAACTTAGAAGCCCAACAACAATGGCTAAGGTCAAGGATTATTAAATGGATTTATTTTACAGCATCGAACACAAATTTTGGCCGAAGTAAGGAGTCAAAACAAGAAATTCGCTTTATAAACTCAATGGTAAATAATGTAGGGCCTAATTTGAATTGTGATTCTATGATTGATCGTAGAGCGCTCAGTGAATTAGGTTAATGCCAATTCTAATGTTATCACAACTTAAAAGACTTATCATCTTTTTATTGAATTCATTGAGAGTTAGAACACTTAAAATATTTCCAGAGCCAGTATGAAATAGGAAACATGACATTTTCAATTGCCTGTTAATGACAAACGACAGTGGTTTAACAAAAGACTCTTGTTATCACTTGTTCTCTCAGTAAAGGCCTATTTGAGACTAGGAAGTTACATTCAAACAACTCTTAGGGCTTGGTCTGATGAATCTTTCTTTGATTTCAGAAAACAAATGGAACGGTGAAGAGAGATTCGTAGCCGTGATGCTTGGCGTTGATTATCCCGGTTCTTGTGTGGCAGATCTGTTACAACATGCGAGCTGCTTCTAACCCACAACCCCACAAAGTCTGGAAGCACAGCAAATGGCGGACAAAATTAAGAGTCAACAGATAAAACATATACCTCGCTTAGCAGAGTTTAGGCTTGCAACCATACTTTTAATAAATAGGCCTATATCTATAACTTACTTTTAGGTAATTCAGAATGAATTCATCACCCTTTGTATGAAAAGTGCTGTCTAGCCGATTGTTTGAACTAAGATTTCAATTGCTCTGATGCTAAATGTTAAATCAACACATTCCATAGTCAGTTGTAATAGTTACTTATTCTGACAATTTGGGAAGCCATTTAAGTTAAGGCCTTTATTAGTCTTTAGGTGATATCCTACTCGTTTTTTTGTAAGTCACAGAGTAACACCGACATAATTATAATTGCGGTGTTTAAAGTACAAATTGCTGAAGTACGATAAAACATGTTTTAATAATACATATAAATTGTGTTACATTTTTTTCAAAAAGAGCTTGATTGAATTAGACTAAAATCAATTAACGTGCCACAAGAGAGGTTAGTTTAAAATAGTGTTTGTTCAGCCCTCTACACCGAATATTCTCTATTCAAATGCATGTGATGAGTGAAATCAGGTTATTGGTAGACAAAGAATGAGTGTTCAAAGAATAGACCTGAGGTAAAGCTACCATGCCTCGTCAAAGTGACAAGACTTCGTTGCTAGGAAGTGCGTGGCAGAGTCCGGGAGATCGAAGTGTCATAGTGTTAATGAATGGAGTGCGAAGGACAGGTGGAACCAATATCGGAATTCGTAGATGTTTTCTAAAGCAAGTGACAGTGAAACGATGCGTTGCGGGACTGCTGGTGTTAAGCCTGTTGTCAATTTTGTATTACACCCACTACCTGAGTTCGCCATTTGCCAGGTGAGATTTGTTTGGTTTGTTTACTATTAAATACTTTATACAAGTCATTTTAAATTAACTATGGTGTTCTGGAAGGGGACATAACATGAAAAAATTGCAGCTCTGTAGATCTTTTCCTATGGGGTTTCAGTCAAAAAATAGCAAGAAAAACAAGGCCATTTGTGTTTTAGTAACTTTAATATGGGAGGAGATTATTCATTACTCCTGAAAGGCTAAAAAGTTTTAAACTCATTGAAAATTAAGGGCATATGTTTACCTAACATTTTTAGAGTAAACTTTTTGGTTGTTTGGTGATACATGGAAGCCACTATCTTTGTAAGGACTTCAAGGAAGCCACTATCTTTGTAAGGTTGTTGTTTTTACCAGGTTCTTTGAATATATTTTGTTTAAACTACAAAATTGGAAAATAGCAGTCGAGAATCTGTTGCTGCTAGCAAGTAAGTTCTTACCCCCGATTGTACCAATAAAAAGATTGTAAGGTTAGGTAAGAACACCTTAGGTTGTTGGATGATAAACGAATTTGATAATAATGATAAAGCAAACAATTCAGAGCATGACGATTACATTGGTATAAATGCATCTGCCTCCCGCTACTATTAGCATCTTGTCCTTTTTTGAGGGGATTTGGTAACCTGACCTAAGACTCAAGTGTGTGTACTAACTTATATCTTAGATGGGTCATTCCATGTAAAACCAACAAGGCACTCAACCCGACCATCCTAGATTTTGATGAAACTTTACTTGTTTGTGTTCTTTTGGGTGCAAAATCCAAAAATAACTTTTAAAAAATTCTACCTCTTATACTTTTTTTGCTATGTTTTTTTAAAAATCGGAAATTTCCACTGTTTTTGACATGCGCTCAAACCTATAATGTGCTATAACTCACGTTCAATTAGGCCTATCAAGCTGATCAAAGGCTCATTTTAAAGAGGATTTCAAGGGCTTTCATATGATACCACACTTGACCAATTTTGATTTTAAAAATCGTTTTTCAAAAATTTCAAAAAATGATTTCAAAATTTTTTTTGAGATAGTGATTTTTGAAAAATTTGAAAATTACATATATTTTTCATTGCAATGTGGACAACATATGTTGAAAATTTCAGAGTGGGATGACAATGGGATCAGCAGTTATGGTAAAAATACTTAAGCGGTCTGCTATTTAAGTGAGATTGCATGTCACTTACTACCATCTAGATTTAACATGAAGTATGATAAGTATGCGTAATAAAACAAAATTATAAACTACTTCCTAATAAACATAATAAATCATAATTAAATATACACTACCCTATGTATAGGATGTACACATGCAATCAAAAACATGCAATCCCTGTATACATGCAGAAAAGTGTATATACCGGGTGTCTCACCTACACTGAACCAATAGCTAACTTTTTTTATTATAAATCTGACAATGAACTTCTTATGGGGGAATTCCCTTTATTTTTAAAGTTACTTTTTGGAGTGACTTCGAAATTTTAAAATATGGCCGCCATTTTCCAATATGGTGGACAACTTTGATTTTTCTTATGGAACACCCTGTATTTTATGGCGGTTTTGAATTTAACGCTTAATTTTAGGAACTTTTTATTCTTTCTCATTTTTTTCTAAATCCATTGGTTCAGGTGATATGAGCAGTTAAAGTTTGATTTTTTTCCATTTAAAATGCATTGGGAAATTGTTGGTAGTCTATATATCGAAAAAGGTTGGGTTTAATAATACATGCCAAAGAGTAAAAGTGTCTTAAAATGTGAGTTTAGTTGAGATTTAATCATAAAATAATTTTCAGTTGAGATTCACTCATAGAAACGTATTATTTCGAATATGCTTTTACTGCATAATGAATACATGGGATGGCACAGCTAAATGGACACAATGCTTTTTAAATGGGAAAAAATCAAACTTTAACTGCTCATATCTCTTGAACCAATGGGTTTAGAAAAAATTAGAAAGAATAAAAAGTTACTAAAATTAAGCGTTAAATTCAAAAACGCCATAAAATACAGGGTGTTCCATAAGAAAAATCAAAGTTATCCGCCATATTGGAAAATGGCAGCCATATTTTAAAATTTTGATGTCACTTCAAAAAGTAACTTTAAAAATAAAGGGAAGTCCTCCATAAGAAGTTCTTTGTCAGAGTTATAATAAAAAAGTTAGCTATTGGTTCAGTTTAGGTGAGACACCCGGTATATACACTTTTCTGCATGTATACAGGGATTGCATGTTTTTGATTGCATGTGTACATGCTATACATAGGGTAGTGTATATTTAATTATGATTTATGTTTATTAGGAAATAGTTTATAATTTTGCTTTATTACGCATACTTATCATACTTCATGTTAAGTCTAGATGGTAGTAAGTGACATGCAATCTCACTTAAATAGCAAACCGCTGTTAAGTATTTTTTACCATAACTGCTGATCCCATTGTCATCCCACTCTGAAATTTTCAACATATGTTGTCCACATTGCAATGAAAAATATATGTAATTTTCAAATTTTTCAAAAATCACTATCTCAAAAAAAATTTTGAAATCATTTTTTGAAATTTTTGAAAAAAGATTTTAAAAATCAAAATTGGTCAAGTGTGGTATTATATGAAAGCCCTTGAAATCCCCTTTAAAATGAGCCTTTGATCAGCTTGATAGGCCTAATAGAACTTGAGTTATAGCACATTATAGGTTTGAGCGCATGTCAAAAACAGTGGAAATTTCCGATTTAAAAAAAATCATAGCAAAAAAAGTATAAGAGGTAGAATTTTTTTAAAATTATTTTTGAATTTAGCACCCAAAAAAGTACAAACAAGTAAAGTTTTACTAAAATCTGAGATACCAAAGTTGAAAATGTTTTTTATTTGGTTGATTTGATGTGGAATGACCCAGATTGGGAATGAAACACGAAGAGTAAGTTATGAGTAACTTATCAGATTTATGATAACTCAACCTAATTTAATTACAGTCGTGCGCTGTAAAGTAGTGACTTCTGTATAATACCAAAGAACCAAGATTTCATATTTGACCCAAGGATTAGGAGATACGCAAGGAGAAGTCAGATTTCCACCAAATTTGATAAAATTGTCCTAATAAGTGTTGTACATGGCATGGATAAATTTCATAAAAATATCATATCATACATACATACATACATGATACATGATGTGTCCGTCCGTGGTCCTTTGCCACAAGGAATTGGACAGGTCAAATGGTTCAAGCAAAGAATAACTTAGCCTAACTTAATATTTAACCTTGTTACCATTAAGGTAACTGTCAAAGTTGTAAAAACTTGACTCCACCAGATATTTTTTTACTTCACACTTAAATTTATTTAATACTCTGGATCCCAAGTAATTTTTCTGGCAGCGCTTGGTACAATTTCATTCCAATATAATCCGGTTTATGTTTAAAAGCGGTTAACCTATGTTGAGTTGCATGTATGCCTTTTTTCCGGGTGTTATATGAGTGATCTGTAAGAATTGGTGGGATATTCTGAGTTTTTATATAGCTAACTGATTCAAAAACAAAAAGTGAAGGTACTGTGAGAAGGCCAAGCTCTTTGAATGCATTTCTGCAGCTGGTCTGCGGTGACATGCCTAAAATTATTCTGAGAGCTTTTTTTTGCCAGATAAAAATCTGGTCAAGGTTTTTCTTTACAGCCCCCCACAAGATAATTGAATAGGATATGTGTTGTTCTATTAATCCAAAGTATACAAGTTTGGAGAGTGCAAGGCTTTCGAAAGTCCTTATCCTTCGCAGGACAAAGACTCCTCGAGCCAGCGACCCCTCCAACATTTTAATCTGCTCATCCCAACCCAGTCTATCATCCAATCTCACTCCCAGAAAGTCGGCACTTTTTGAAATTTTGATTTGGTCCTCTCCAATAAATAGGTTCGGAGTCCTATTATTTTTTGAATTTTGTTTCTGAGCAGTTTGGATGCACATGTATCCTGTTTTTTGAGAATTTAATTTGAGTTTTTTCGAAGAAAAGAAAGCTGCCAATTTATTTGCTCTTTCATTGACTCTGCCTATAGCAATGCACAGTCTTTCTCCTTTACGAACAATGTTGTGTCGTCCGCAAAGAGGTAGACGTTGTCCTCCGGAACAGAGTCAGTTATGATATTAATGTAAATCAAGAAGAGGAGAGGTCCAAGGACAGATCCTTGCGGAACGCCATTGGTGATAAGTTTTTTTGTTGATAAAATTTTGCCTAACTCTAAATTTGAGTTTTGTTGGATTTCGGTAAATTGGAATCGGTTGCTCATATATGATACGAGCCACCTCAAAGCCAAATCCGAAATTCCAATTGAAGCCAATTTTTCCAATAAAATAGCCGGGTCGACACAATCAAAGGCTTTGGTAAGATCCGCGAATCAGCCAACCACTGTTTCCCCAGCCTCCATCGCATCGATACAGCTGTTAATGAAATCAATGAGAGCCAATTTTGTTGATTTGTTGCGCCTAAAACCATACTGCCTGTCACACAGTATGTTATTTTTCTCTAAGTAATTACACGAAGTTGCTCCGAAACAACTTTTTCTATCAATTTTGATGCGACTGGTAGGAGAGAGATTGGACGATAGTTGCCATATCATAAAGTATGTACAAATAAAACCTTGTGGACCACTATAAAAACACGTTGACCGTATACTTTAGAAAGTCTGATTTTCACCATATTTTTTGTGTACAAATACCCTTAATGACTTGATTTTGTGATGAAATCCATACAGGTTGTGTGGAACACTTATTAGAAAGTTAATGTCAAATTTTGTGCGAATCCAATTTTTTTAAGTAGGCTACCTGGTCAGTATATTTTTATGCTGTTCAACATTTTTTTATACCCACCTCCTCAATGTCGTCATATTTTTTTAATTTATACTGGTTGTGTAGAACACTCATTAGAATGTTCATGTCAAATGTGGTGGAAATACGACTTTTTAAAATACCTGGTCAACATGGTTTTTTGCTGGTCAACAAGTTTTTATGCTGGTCAATAAGGTTTTTTTGTATGCAAACCCCCTTAATGATATGATTTTTTCATGAAATTTATACTGGTTGTGTAGAGCACTTATCACAACGTTCATACCAAAGTTGATGGAATTCCGACCTTTTAAGTAAAGCCTATGTGGTCAACAACTTTTTGTCTAGTCAACATTTCAGATTTCCCGTTAAATAAAACCAAACTAAACTTATTACCAAGTTTACTTTGGCTATAACTGTATAGTAAAACTTCTCTGAACTATTTTATTGCCTTTAACCCGGTAGTCCTAAACTAACTTTTTTTTCTAGACGAGGACCAGGCTTAGAAGTTTCCTTGGACATGCACTGCAGCTTATTTAGCTTATTGTGCACCCTCAATGTTGTGGCATTATCACATAGCAAATTGCCATCGGTGATTGGTGGGTTTCGAACGCGGGATCCTGGGAACCGAAGTCCCGCATTCTACCTCTACGCCAGGCCGCTCCCTAACTTGTTGGTTAGGTACTAACTTCCCATATCTGGCAACCGCACTTAGGAAGAATTTAACATTTGTTTCAAATATTATAAGTTTGGTACTAGTTGGATTGCCATGTTGGTGCTTGTTGGGTCTGGCAAATGCTTATTTGACTTTTCTTATTCTATTGGCTACATCTTTATCTGTACCTCACCCCCCCCCCCTTTTTCCAAAATGCTTCCATGGTACTGGAATTGATCCACCTGTAGTACTTTATGATCCACTTTTATAGCACTACATTGATTTACTTTTGTTTTACAAAGTTTTGAGTCAAAGGCCGACCTCCTTCAATGAATACTAAAGTGCTCAAGCGTGTCTGCAAAGCGAACAGGTTTTAGGCCTACTGAAAGAAATTTTTCTTCTATATTTTTAATTTATCAACCAGACTGGCAATAGAATATCTAGCCAAGATACAGGGTGTTTTTTTAACGCAACCCAAAACTTTATTTTATCAGTGAAGGATTATTTTCCCCCAAGATCCCCGAATTTGACCTCACTACGTTATTTTCTTTTTGGGGAATCATAAAATGTAAGGCCAACATAAAAAATTCACAGGATATTCAGCACCTCAAAACAAACATAACAAATTCAGTGCAAGAAATTCAAAGAGGTAAGTTACCTTGCAGCACGTTTTCGGAAATTCAATGGAGAGAGCACAACTTTATACAGACGCCTATGGCGAATTGTTTGAATACCGATACATGATTTAGACTAAATGTGATCAAACTTAAATACGGTAATAGGTTGTATAAAATTTAAAGATTAGTAAAACAATCCTCAATTTATATTTATATGTGCATTATTCAATCTTAAAAATGGGTTGTGTTAAAAAAAAACATCCTGTATAATTATACTAGGGTTGGGGACTGGATAGTAACATTTGTTAGGAAAATTATCAAACGTACATGTTTTTTCATTTACTTTCATACACTTTTTTGTGTTTCTACATAAATATATTTTATTAGGCTTCCTTAAAAAAAAGGCCACCCCTATCAGGGGAGCGCCCTTGGCAATTGTCTAGCCCTACCTACTTTTATAGTAGGCCCTACATACTTACTTACATACATGATACTTGATGTCTCTGTCCGTGGTCCTTTGCTACAAGGAATTGGACAGGTCAAGGTTCTGAGCAAAGAATAACCTAACCTAACTTAAAATTAAACTTTGTTACCATTGAGATGATTGTCAATGTCGTAAAAATAATTCCACTAAATTTTTTTTTAATTCTGACTTGTATTTATTTATACTCCGGATCCCAAGTAATTTTTCTGGTAGCGCTTGGTACAATTTCATTCCATATAATCTGGTTTATGTTCAAAATCGGTTTTAATCTATGTTGAATTGCTTGTATATGTCCTTTTTCCGGGTGTTGTATGGTACAATTCCATTCCAATAAAATCTGGTTTATGTTCAAAAACTGTTTTAATCTATGTTGAATTGCTTGTATGTCCTTTTTCCGGGTGTTGTATGTGTTATCTGTAAAGATGGTGGGGTATGCTGAGTTTTAATATAAGAAACTGGTTCAAAATAAAAGTGAAGGCCTGGTTGAACTGTGAAAAAGCCAAGTTCTTTAAATACATGTCTGCAGCTGTCTGTGGTGACATGCCTAGTATTGTTCTGACAGTTTTTTTGTCAGACAAAAATCTGGTTAAGGTTTTTCTTTATAGCTCCCCACAAGATAATTGAATGAGAGATACGCGTTCCATTATGGTAATCCAACGTATACAAGTATGGAGAGTGCAAGGCTTTAGAAAATTCTTATCCTTCGCAGGACAGACTCCTCGAGCCAGCGACCCCTACAGCTCAATCCCAACCCAGTCTACCATCCAATCTCACTCCTAGAAAGTTGGCAATTTTTTAAAATTTTGATTTGGACCTCTCCAATGAATTGTTTCGGAGTCCTATTTTTTTCTGAGCAGTTTGGATACACGTAGGGCTATCCTGTTTTTTTGAGAATTTAATTAAATTTTGTTTGAGGAAAAGAAAACTGCCAATTCATTTGCTCTTTCATTTGGCTCTGCCTCTAGCAATGCACAGTCTTTTCCCCTTACTAACAATAATGTGTCATCTGCAAATAGGTAGACGTTGCTCTCCGGGACAGAGTCAGTTATGTTATTAATGTAAACCAAGAAGAGGAGAGGTCCAAGGACAGATCCTTGCAGAACACCATTGTTGATAAGCTTTTTCTTTGATGAAATTTTGCTCAGTTTTGAATTTGAGTTTTGTTGAGTTGAGTTGTGTTTGAGTTTTGGTAATTTGGAATAGATAGCTCATATAAGATATGAGCCATCTCAAAGCCAAACCCGAAATTCCAATTGAAGCCAAATTTACAATAAAACAGCTGGGTCGACACAATGGCTTTGTTAAGATCTGCGAAACAGCCAACCACTGTTTCCTAAGCCTCCCCCGCAACGGTACAGCTGTTAGTGAAATCAATGAATGGCACTTTTATTCAAGGTGGCAACACAGTACATTATTTTTCTGTAAGTAATTATGAAGTTGCTCCAAAACAACTTTCTCTATTAATTTTGACGTGACTAGTAGGAGAGAGATTGGACGATAGTTCCCAATACAACTCTTTGGTGCTATAAGATGTCTTAATTGTTTGTTATTATTTGTCCTCTTTGTAAAAGTCAAAGATGAGTTTATTTCCTTTAGGCCTACGAATTTCATATTTTATTTTGAAGACAGAAAGGTACCTAATTGATGGTCTGTTAGACTAATTAATAAGAATTAGACTATTTATTTTCCTCTGGGCTACATAGCAATAGACATCATCAATATACATGAATATATAAGATACAATTCAAAACTTAATCTAAGAAAACCATGCTTAAAAAATATAAGTAAGTCATGCGTATCAAGATTAAGATAAAATACTTACAATTCAGGCTTGACCATTAATTGAAAAAAATACAAAACTTCAAAAATGCAAGTTTTTCCAACTACCATATTAAACAATGCAAGACAATGTAGAAAACCATGTAAAAAACAACATGTAAGACCCGTGAATTACATTGTAAAAGATAATTACAATTCATCATGCTCAACCAATTGATTACAAAATACAATCTTTCAAAAATGCAAATGATTTATATGATTACATAAACCATGTGATCACATATAATCACATCATCATCACCATCAACAATGATCACATATCACATATGATTAACCCATTTTACCTGTATTTAACATTTTAAATTTTAACTCTTTTAATGAACACCACTTTATTTTGTATAGCCTATGTATGCGTCTTCATTGGTATTTTAGCGACTTTCCTTAGAAAAAGCTAGGCTATCAGTCGTTTTAACAGAATGGACAAAAAATATCCGTTCTGGGTAACCTCGGCAATCACATTAATTTTTATATCAATTGATAGCTTTTTATGTCTACTTTCTGGATATCAAGTGCGGAAATGCATTTTTACTTGCAAAGATCACAATTTGTTTCAAAATTCAACATGGGCTTACCTATATGGGGAATAGAATTTTTCATTTTTGAGTCACTGTTATTACAATAACTTTCGTAAAAATCGTCTGATCTTAACATAATTTAGTACATACATGTATAACTAAGATCGACTTACCCAATTTGGGGTAAAAGCTGCTTTTACCTCCCAAAAATGGGTTTTTTTGGCTTTTTCAAATTGAAAAATTAAAGTAGTCATATTATTGTTTTCATCATTGGATTCAGCTTGAAAAAAACAAGAAACAATTTGGTATTTTGAATTGTTGCTCTAAGTCCATTGGTCTCCAAAGTTTCACATTTTTTGCCATCCTTTTTAGTATCAGGGCAGCAGAATGTTAACTAACGAAACCTGCGGAGTGTTTCACGAGTTTATCAAAAGTATCTTTAATAGGATTTTGTAATTTTACTAAAAAAATAACAATCTAGCCTAAATATTTAAAAGAAATATTTTTTTAATTAACTTATTTATCAGTATTTTTGAAAGAGGCTATGCAAAATAAAATGCATTTTATTTTAATATATAAATATATCACTTTTATATGTTTTTTTAACACAGTAATTGTTTAATTATTGTTTTGATTGGAAATTCGCTGAGTACGCAGGTTTCCTGCATCGGGGGTATTTTTCTCTGTTATGGGTTCTACATATTCTCTCTAAGATCGCTAATTTTTCTAAATAACCACTTCTTTTAAAATGCAACTATTAAAAGTAAATAATTTTTGTATTTTGTAACCTATACTCAATATTTTTTCAATGTAACTGTTAGAGCTAACTATTTTTGTTGTGTATATACTCTGAACTTTTTTATGTACTGAAAGCACAGCTTAAACTACTTGGGAAAAATTGTTACAACTGTATCAGCCAACTTCTTCATTCGTGAGCTCTGGAACTATGGCAAATAAAAATCAAGCCTTGTTGATTCATCACCCTCTTCTCATATGCTTTTTAACAAGGCTTAAGTGTGAGTTCTTGTTCTGAGAATTTAATAATTAGGTTCCCTCGTAGACCAATCTTGTAGGCCTATAATGTAGGGACTATCTCCAGCAGTGTCACAATCGATCAAGTAACCCGCGTGGCAGTTCACACAAATTAATTAATTGTAAAGGGGTTATCAAAGGTCAGCATGACACAGCTGTGAATCAAAGACCAATGAGTTATTCTTTTGTTAGTTATTCTGATCTAAACATTAATTTAAGTTTCTGCAGCTTAAAGCATTCAAGAAACCTTTGTATTTTTTTGGCTTAATGATTTTCTGTGATGAATTTCAAATTCAAATGACAACATCTTGCATATATGTATTAGCTTGCATATACAAGGTGTTTTTTTCATTAATTTATTCAAAAACTAAAATAAATTTATTGTTCTATTTGCTGGAAACGTATAGGCTCTCCCAAGGCAGGGGGGAATAAATTTCACATGATAAAAATTTCATCCCCCAAACCCCCTTCTCACCCCAACCCCTTACTTACAAATTTCAGATGGCAACATACCCTTTGTGACATAACACTTTTACTAATGTAACCTCTGTTATATCTTTTTATATTGAAAAAGTAAAAGATATTCCATTATTCTGATTAAGGGATACAACTATCACCTTGGGGGCAGATATTTTCATGAAGCTTAACACCCTTTCCAACCCCCCTTCTCACCCCAACCTTAATTTTAAAATTTCAAATGGGATTGTTACTCTTGTGACAAGTATTAAATTAAAAGGCATGTAAAAAGAATATTTTTCTCAAAAAAATTTATAATTGCGTCATTTGTTCTCTAGATTGATAACTTTTATCAGGATTTGTTGCTATAATTAATGAATAACTTGAGAAAATATGACATGATTTTAAATTTTCTTTTGGAAAATTGTTCCTTTTTTATCCCTTTTAATTTAGTATGTTGCAAGGTAAACAATTCCGTTTGAAATTTTTCAGTAAATTAAGATCTAACAGAGGTTACAATGGTAAAAATACAATTTCTTTACGTTTTAATAATTGTGTTATCTCACAAACGCGTGAAGCGATTTTAATTTTTCTTTCACCAAAATTGTTCTTTTTTATGTATTATGTCAGAAAGGCTATGTTGCCATTTGAAATTTGTATGTAAGGGGATGGAGTGAGAAGGGGGTTGTCAGGGGGATGAAACTTTTATGTGAAATTTACCTCCCCCTGCCTTGGTACAAGTTTCCACCAAACATAATACTAACATTTATTTTAGTTTTTGAACAAATTTTAATCGATAAATGTTTATGTAGCCTGCCAATCTAGTTTAGTTTAGTTTAAATTCAGTTAGAAGACAAAAGTGTAGGCTACAGAGAATAAATTTTAATATAATCCGCCACATGCTCGACGACTTTAAATGACGTGGTCCAAGGGGATGTGTATATGGGACAAAGATACAGCTTATAGTTTTTTAGCGATTTTTTCAATAGAGAAGAAGCTATTCCCTTCTCATGGTAAGACCAAAGCCCGGAACTATCGTAACTTTTTGTTTTGGGGCCCTCAGAAGCAAAAACACCAATCGCTCAATTACAAACATTTTCATTGTGAGTGACAAACGACTTTCATAACTCTTTGGATTGAAAGACAGGTGTATTGTGAAAAGAATAAAATTTGCTAGTTTTGGGTATAATGAAAACGTTTTCAGGCAAGGTGGAAGAAATAAATAAATCGTTTATTTCAGAAACAAGCATAACCAACATTTTTTTGGAATTTGACTTTAGTATTTTCAGTAACCACAACATGAAATACATCGTTTGATGCAGACACGTCACAACTACGACTAACCGTATGGCTTCAAACTGGGCTTTGAATCAGTCGTTTAGTGCAGAAACCACTCAAGTGACTGCCATTTGTGTTGTTTCTGCAACAAACTCGGGGTAAATTTATTTTTTGTGTAGAGCGATGTTGGCAACCCTGGCAGTCATTGTGCCCATGTGCTCTTAACTTCCTTTCTGTAGGTCAGTGGAGTACAGTTTACATAATAATAGTTAATGTAAACAAAGATTACAATTTTTTCACTTATGTTGTTTCTGCAATAAACGCTGCTTTCAAAACAAATTATATTGGTTTACTAATTTTCTGACGTTTGTTTATTAATAATTTCTATCATTAAATAAAGTGTTTCATTTATATATTTTTTTTATAAGTCCAAACCTGCAATCTGTCAGAAAATTAGTAAACCAATATAATTTGTTTTGAAAACAGCGTTTATTGTAAAAACAACATAGCCTAAATGAAAAAATTTTAATATTTTTTTATAATTTTTTTAAATTTTTTCAGTGGTATGTCAACATTGATGATTAAGAACAACATCCAGGACTTAAAAAACCTCGGTAGTTAACAAAAAAAATTAATTAAAATGTTTGTTACTTAAAAAATAAACGGTTTTTTGATTTCCCTAAAATGTGAAAAATGTTGGTTAGGCTATGCTGTTTCTGAAATAAACGATTCAAATAAGATTTTGGTCCAAAATTCTTATTTATTTATTTCTTCTACCTCCGTGCTTGAAAATATTAGTATAAAATGAAAATTTTATTCTTTTCGTTATACACCTGTCTTTACATAAAAAAAATTATATAATAATAAGTTAATTGAAGAAAGGAAGACATTTCTTAAGAACCCTTTCTATATATTTTATTACACTGCAATATGAATTTGTATTACATAAACAGTGTAATAAAGTGGTATAAAAAAGGGTACTTGAGAAATTTCTTTCTTTAGCCTAATTGCAATATCAGTAGCCCTAGAAGTGAACGTTAAAATTATATACTGGGTGTCCCATAATAGCCCCCCCCCAACTTTTCCTATATTTTTTCAAATATCAATTCCACACCACCCCCAAACATTATTGGATAGTTAAAACTTCATTTTAAGAGGGTACCCAATTTTGGCCGCTCTCTTGGACCGACCATATTGAAACCAAAATAATTGTTTCAAATGTAAAAGTGGTGTTGTGACCCATCATTTCGAATTAGATTTTTTCACTGATTACAATGCCGCAATCCGTTTTTTAATATCTTTATTGGTTCTCAAGATATAGTTACTTTTAATTAATTGATTTTCAACCAATTTGAACATTACAAACTGATAAAATAGGCCCATAACCACAAAATAATGCTAGACAGTGACGAATAACCACCACCAGTCATTGTTGAGTGATTTACACTTAACTTCCACCAATGTCAATTTTTTGGCCGCCATCTTGGATCCGCCATTTTGAAGTGAAGTAAGTTATTTCAAATGAAGTTGGTATTGTGACCCATCAGTTGAAACCAGTTTTTTACGCCGAATTCTATGCTGCAACCCGTTTTTAGCTACAAAACTTAGTTTTTGAAAAATTCATATTTTTTGAGATTTTTATTAGAAACATGTCAATATCTTTAAAACTAAACACTATAATTAAAAACGGGTTACGGCATTAAATTCTGTGTAAAAAACTAATTTTGAAATGATGGGTCACAATACCAACTTCATATTTGAAATAACTTAACCTCACTTCAAAATGGCGGATCCAAGATGGCGGCCAAAAAATTTACATTGGTGGAAGTTAAGTGTAAATCACTCAACAATGACTGATGGTGGTTATTCGTCACTATCTAGAAATATTTTGTGATTATGGGCCTATTTTATCAGTTTGTAATGATTAAATTGGTTGAAAAATAAATAAATTGAAAGTACCCATATCTTGAGAACCAATAGAGATATTAAAAAACGGATTGCGGCCAAAATTGGGTACCCTCTCAAAATGTTTGGGGGTGGTGTGGAATTGACATTTAAAAAAATATAGGAAAAAGTTAGGGGGGGGGACTTTCATTATATATATCTCTATATATATAAAGGAGAAGGGGTTTTCTTACGGACAGCAAATCTCCAAAACTATAAGACATACAGAGTTGAAATTTGGCACATGTTCTCCCCTTGGGTTTTAGATGCACACTAAGAATCGGTTTTACAAAATTCCCAAAGGGTTTCGCCCTATGGTACTTCAAAAGTTTTAATGTTAAATTATAGGGAAGGATATAAGGTTGTCATGGCAACCTTAAAAAGTATGACAAATTAAATCCTAAAAAAGACAGAGGAAGTTTTTATGTTTTTCCACGGGTGAAACCGTGTTGATCAGCTAGTATATACAGGGTGTCCCGAAATTATGGTAAAATATTTTAATATGTGATTGCTGAGGTAAAAATAAGAAAAAAAGTTCATATAAACATAGGGCCTAAAGTGCTTCGTTTTCCGTCTGTGCGTCAGTTTGTGTTTTTTACATGTTTAATTATATCTCACGAACCTCTTGACGTATAAACTTCAAACTTCGTACATAGATGGTCATTATTAAGAACTATTTTTGCAAGAAGTATCAAATTTCTACTTTGTACCATTTCAAAATGGCGACTGATTTTTGTTTTCAAAGCTAAATATCTTAAAAACCGTAAATTTTAGAAAAATTATACAAGAGACAAAAAAGTTGTGAAATTTAATCCAATTAACGCTGATATTAAGATTATGATGATCGGACTACTAATAACGGAGAAATTATAATTTTTCTGAATAAAAACATGGTCCTTTAGAACAAACTGTCAGAAATTTCCATGTTTATATTTGTAAAAATTAAAATTTCTCCGTTATTAATAGTCCGATCATCATAATCTTAATATCAGCGTTAATAATTTTTCTTAAATTTAAGGTTTTTAAGATATTTAGCTTTGAAAACAAAAATCAGTCGCCATTTTGAAATGGTCAAAGTATAAATTTGATACTTCTTGCATAAATAGTTCTTAATAATGACCATCCATGTACGAAGTTTGAAGTTTATATGTCAAGAGGTTCGTGAGATATAATTAAACATGTAAAAAACACAGACGGAAAACGAAGCACTTTAGGCCCTATGTTTATATGAACTTTTTTTCTTATTTTTACCTCAGCAATCACATACTAAAATATTTTACCATAATTTCGGGACACCCTGTATATACAGGGTGTCCCGTAACTGTCTGGGCAAACGTATATAGCGTTATAGCTTAGGTCAAGACAAACACATTTCACCATAGGAACATGGGTCTCTGGTGCCTAGTTTTCCGTCTGTCTGTCTGTATGTGTTTTTACAAACAAATTCATAATTCCTAAACGGTTTGAGGTACAGCGTTGAGATTTTGCACAAATGTTTATCTTATTAGGATGTATCTTCGTTTAAATTTATACCAATATATAATCAACCGTTTCAAAATGGCGGCCATTTAAATTTTTTTATGCCGAATTTCACAAAAACCGCTAATTTAAACAAAAAATTGCAAGGTACATAAAAGTAAGTCCATTTTATGTAGTTTTCAATGATACCTCATTTGTTAGGATTGGATAGAGATTTACTGAGAAATTAGTTTTTTTCGTAATGCATTACCACTTTTCCCCATATAAACAATGTTAAAATACGGGGTATTAAAAATCAAACTTTAATGGCTTATAGCCACTTAACTATTGTGTTTAGGAAAAAATGTCAAAAAATAATAAGTTCTTAAAATTAAGCGTAGAATCCAAATACGTCATAAAATACAGGGTGTTCCATAAGAAAAATCAAAGTTGTCCGCCATATTGGAAAATGGCGGTCATTTACAAAAAAATGAAATTCATATTTTTAAATGGTTTAAAAAAGTAGGTGAAGTCCCTCTTTTAAAGTTATCTCTAAATCCATCAGTTTCTGAGATACCAATGGTGGCACCGTTAAGTTGGACACACCTTAATTTTAACATTGTTTAAATGGAGAAAAGTGGTCAAGCATCAAGAAAAAATTTAATTTTGCAGTAAATATTTATCCAATCTCAACAAATAAGGTATCATTGAAAACTACATAAAATGGACTTACTTTTATGTATCTTGAAATTTTTCGTTTAAATTAACGGTTTTCGTGGAATTTGGCATCAAATAATTTAAATGGCCGCCATTTTGAAACGGTTGATAATATTTTGGTATAATTTTAAATGAAGATACATCCTAATAAGATAAACAATTTTGCAAAATCTCAACGCTGTAACTCAAACCGTTTAGGAGTTATGAATTTGTTTGTAAAAAACACATACAGACAGACAGACGGAAAACTAGGCACCAGAGACCCATGTTCCTATGGTGAAATGTGTTTGTCTTGACCTAAGCTACAACGCTATATACGTTTGTCCAGATAGTTACGGGACACCCTGTGTATATAGTGTCTTAAGCACGATAGTAGCTATAAAAATGGTCCAATCTTAATAAAATGTTGTAGAGGTAGTGAGGTATGAGAAGAAGCTTGGGTGTTTACAAACAAACCCAGGTGAACTTGGATTTTTCCAGGAGGGGAAATAAATATTTACATATGATCAATCGATTCAACAACAAATTTCTTGTGTCAGTCATGTGTTACATGCTAAACAAAAAACATGTCACCTGTTTATTGATTGTTATTCAAAGAGCAAAACATTGTTTCTAATATCAACCCACATTTTGTTTTCGTTTAGTATTTTTTATCTACCAGACTAGTAGCGTAATCACATGGCTTTGTTTACTTCCACGTCATCAATGATTTCTTCCCCTCCTCTGTTGAAACTTCAAACTCAAGCTTCTTCTCATACCTACCTCATACTACCTCTACAGACATGTAAAGTGATAGGCCAACATTCAAACAGACAAGTTCATAAACAAGTCCAGTCGGACCACCGGAAGGGGTTTTTTAAGGTTTTATTCAAAAATTAGAAATGTGGCAAGTTAATCCTTTTTTTCGGGAAAGCTAATTTGGATTCAGCTCAAAAAGGCAATCAATTTAGAATTTAGTAGACCTATCTTGAATCATTGCTCTTTACAGTACACTACGGATTATCCGGATTAATGTGGCGGAACACCGATCCGGATAACTAAAAATCCGGATAATGCGAGGTCGTTACAATATCGCCTAAATAGCGATTGTGTACCTTAGCCCCTACTAATTTGATGCTGCAAACGATATATCAAGACTGTACAACATGTTAATCTTTCAAATTTTACGGGGGTTTAATTTTGAAACAAATTTAAGAACTAAACATTACTAATCATACGAATATAATGTTAACTTTTACCGTACTTATACGGTTTAGGTTTGGAATGTCAAACGCCAGATTAAAATATTTAATTTATTAAGGTTTAAATAATCATAACTCAAAACTGAAATAATCATGACAAAAATTAAATTAACTCAAAACCTATGACAGTAACTCTTCTTACGAAATAATATAACACATCAAATGACAGCAATAAACACTCGCAAAATTGCTGTAGACTCGCCTTTGTTGATTGCGCCCCAAGTAGAAATCCAGAAAACTACGTTCACGAAAATGCTGTAATGTACTGTTTAGGCAATGTGGTTCCTTCAATTATTGTGATTCCAAATGCCTATAGAAATGTATTGCATTTGCATTTTACTTTTAGGAAGCGCATTTCACCCGAAAACTCGCTAAAATCATGTTTTTGCGGCAATTTTAATTTTTAATTTCTCGGATAGACCGGTCCAGATAATCCGGGATCCGGATAATGTAGGGTCCGGATAATCCGAGGTGTACTGTATGTCCATTGGTTACCGAGATAATGAAAGTGGTAAACATAACCAATGTCCAATGTTATCCTCATGGGTGATAAAAAAATTCTAGCTCTTCCTTATTTCTTAACATATCTTGATAATACATGGTATATGGCTTCTTATAGTTCAGATCTAGGCTTTTAAATTTTGAATTACAACTACCCAGTTCTAGCATAACTGTTGCAGAAAGCCTGCATTCCCCATGTTCATTCTTATATGGAACTTACAAAAACATTTTATATCTGGTTAAGATAGATTAAAATACGTACTTTTTCATTTGAAATTCGCTGAGTATGCAGGTCTGCTCAAACAGGCGTATTTCTTAAGGAAGCCTAATAGATTTGATGAAATCAATGAAGTTTTTTTTTAATGTCAAAAGTTAATAAAAAAATAATAATTTATATTTGTCCTACCAAATTACTTATTGCAGGTTTTAGTCAAAACATTATTTCTAGTTGATCAATCAAAGTTTTAAGTTCCAACTGTTAACCTTTTGAAACATCTCTGCGATTTTTTTGAAAGGGTTTAAAAGGCTCCTTTGAGCACAAAGACGGCTTTTAAAAGTGCAATGGGTGTTTAGCGAGTTCTCGTTATCAATGTTCCATTTCAGGGAGGTTCATAGTCTGACTACCAATGACTTTTTTGAATTTTTTGTTAGTACATGTATTGCAAATTATTTTTTGTTTATAGTAATGAATGAGTATGAAAAATGAGACAAAGACAAGTATTATTTATTTTTATCAAATGTAAAATACTGTATCTTTTCTATCTCACTGTAAAAAATGTTGGCTACCATAAGTTTGTATGAAACCCTTTTTTCAGTATTAATGTTTTCATGAGTTTTTTTTGCACTCTCGTATAAAATTGAAATAATGTTTACAATCCATACGCTAAAATATATTTTCAGCCTTAGCAAAATACATATGACTGGATCGCCATCGTTTTTTAGAATTTATCAAAACAACTATACCGTACGAGAAATAATATTTCATGTCAATGTTTAAACGTGGTCTCACCCTCCATAGACACACTATATGTTTTATCACAATATCAAATACCATCTAGACACACTAAATGAAACATATTTTACAGTTTCAATTTCCCTTTTATATTTAACCTCAACTGTTCTATGCGCAACATTTTTTATAGTTAGTTATTATCTGTAAATTAAATTTTTGGTTGAGTGAAGCTGTTGGTTTTCAGGCAACTCTTAGCATCCTGTGTGGGGTAGGGAAGTGTAGCAAATGTGTTAATCAGGCCCCCAACTTCATTGGCCTTGTTGTCACAATTATGTGTTCCCCTTTCCCCCGTACATGTGGTATAAGCTATATCCCATTTTCTCTTGTCAGGTGTGCTCATTGCTTTTACCAGGCAAAACGACAGTTGATTTACATTCCAAGAAAATTTTGCGAATTGGTTTTTTTAATCATCTAAGTGAGCTTAAAACTTTTTTTATACCAATCGGAATAAAATTCTGAGCTTTAAAATACTAACCCAATGCAAATTACATGGGGAATCAGTTGTTAAATTTTATGATAAAAATTTAACAATTGTTATGCTTATCAACATTTTAGCTGTCTGCAAACTAACTTTTCTGTATCACCAATTTTCCTCCTGAAATTAATTGGTATATAGTTCATATAATATTCTGGTGATAGTTGTAATAGTCTATTATGTTGAAATATATTTTCGGCTTCTGGAATATGCTTTCTTACTATTAATTTCATAAAAGGTGTAATCTCTGTCGGAATGATTTTTTATCGTTAAACACTTATAATAACTTGAAAAAAACCTCAGTGGGGTACGTAAATTCAAGTAAGATAAATATAAAACATTGTTATGTTTTAGGTTTTTTTTAAACAATTATATGGGTTCAAATTCCTTAATACTGTCATATGAAGGTGCTGTTTGTTTAGATAGCAAGTAGAAATTTTATACCATATTTTTCCCCGGAGTGGTAAATTCTTTTGTTACCATACTGGGCCTTTGTGATTGATATGCCGCCTTCATCCTACAATTTCATCCTACTGTGGGCCTTCCTATGCCTTTCTCAGTATGAACTGTGAACAAAGTAGTTTCATATTCAAGCCAAAAGAAACAGTTTGCAACAAACAGGATGTGACTTATTTGCAAGATCTGCATCCTGTCTCTCGCTCATGTTCTAATGATCTTCTTGGAAACTAGTCTCAGCATATAAGTGGATTCCAGCATGAATAAATTACCCTTACAGAGTTTATTTGATCATGATTAAAGTAAACTACAGGAATATTGGGTATCAGAATAATTAAGCCAGTTAAAAATAAAATATAAAGGAATGGTGAATCAATCTTTAAACTCAAAGAAATAAATAGGCCTACCAAAGGCCTATTTTACTGGATGAAGCAGTGTTTATCAAAACCGTAATTTTGTACAATTCACTTGTCACAAACAATTCTTAAACACAATTTTGAAATTGGAGAACCAAAAGAGTACAAAATTTATTTTTAAGGTTGGAGAACAATTAATTGCCATGAGTCAAAGCATATCAATCAAGGTAAATTTGAACTGGTAGCAATGCAGTATATTTTACATTGCACCTGAAATACTACAGGTACAACAGGGGGTTTTCTTCAACTATACAGTAATACTGTATAGTTGAAGAAAAAAATGTAAAGCATAGTTAGCATTGAGGTAAAACCCATGATATTCGTACTGTAAGAAGTAGCCAGCCAATTCCATCCACCATTAAGTTTACCTTGCCAAGTTTCCTTTTATTACCATGCTGGATTACCACTATGCCCACCAGCCCGGGCTTAGGGCCGTGCACATATAGGTTATTTTGAGCGAATTTGAGGGTATAATTAGGCTCCAGAATGTCCAGAACTAACTTTGGCTTAAAAAAAAAGAGATAAAAAAGTCCCCACTTTGGGCTCATAAGGTTATGTAAGATCTTTTGCACTTAAATCTGAATTTAGGGCAATGGCAACCATAGATTGTGGCACTTTTTTAGTTTTTGAAAGAATAAACTTGTACAGTACAGATTCTTGATGATTTAAAAAATTAAATTGGTGGGATTGTAACTACCTAGTCAATTTAATTTTTGTTTGATTAGTAAACTAATATTTTTCAGTACCTTAATCTGGAGGAGGAGCATATTTTACACCTGCAGACCCTGAGCTGCAGTAGAAGCCTATATATTACCCACTATTAACGTTAATGTACTTATACTTTTTACTTGAAATGGCGACCTAGCCTGGTAGGTATTTTAAGCCTGGTACAAATGAAAGATGAGTGTAGAATGATTGTGGCGTGATCTTGTAGTTTTGTTACTAAGACCGAAATGTTCCTTTGTCAGGACTGTTAATAGCCCAACAGCCAATGGTAACTAAGGGACCGACATTTTATTGCTTGATCTGAACAACAATTACGTGTGGTTTACAATTTACGATCAGGACTAATTATGGTGAAGGTCTTATGAACGTAGTATTCAATTGTGCGGATGTTAATCGACGTCCACAAGCCATCATTCTTAACTATCCACAATTCGTGACCTCCAAGTAGCTGGATTACAGGACACGCCACCGTCCCAGTCGGTTCGGAATGTTTCACCGGTCATGTCTGTGTTGCAGCTTCATCACGCGGGACTCGCGGCCGCAGTCGTACATCCGCTGCTCCATGCTGGACGGAGCGACGCGGCTGCCGCAAGTCTCCAACAACCATCGGTCGGCTGCACGGCTCAGGATAGACCCCAAGGTAGGGTCGCACGATGTTTCTTACAAGGAGTGATTCAAATTGAATATCGGACCTGGTTTTCTTGTCGTTGTTAGAAAAACAAACATCCTTTGAAAATTCTAAGACAGCAGTTAAACCTCCACTTTGTGCTGGTTTGTAAGAATCAAACTCTTTGAACAATTTATATGAACTCCTTGAACATCATTCCTCAGGCTGTGGCAGCCCTTGACTGTACAATACATATATTGGCAAAGGAGAGTAGACAAAAACAGGTAACCTATGGAAAGTGTTGACCAAGATTCAACTGAATGGTTGAAGAATTACCTTAACTATTGGATTAGAGCTGCTGCCATGTTAATTACTTGCCCTTAAAATTAATTGTACTGCCCTTGCCAGTATTGCTGTCAATCCTAGCCTCCTCAATGGGATCTGATTATTTGATTACTAAATGCTCAGGAATAAAACTGCTTTAAATATTGGTAGCTTCCATTGATGTACCTACCTAATATTAATACCTAAGCTGTGAAGGCCAGTTAGGAAAGCACACCAATAAACCACCTACAGCTTATAATTCAGGAATTGTCATCATTAAAGGTAATAGACTTAGTAAAGGAAATTACAGGATTCTGTTTACTCAAAATAAAATCATTATTTCAAAAAATCAGAACTGGATCTGTAAATTTACAGTGAAACCTTGATCAAATTAACTTTCACTTTTTCTATTAGGTTAAGAATTGTCGTTCCAAGTTATTCTTCCCCACTGTGATGGAGACTGTAGACCGTCACATAGCAAGCAAAAATTTCCCTCCTTTTACTATTGTTTTTATTGTTATATTAATTTTCATAAGTAAAGTTGTTATCAACACAGTAGAACCTCAGTTATTTAACTGTCCGGGACCGGGATTATGACCAAGTGAATAGATGGAGGCTAACAGAAGTGTAAACATAAACCTATACAGAAAGTAGATTTAAAAGGTTTTTGTAGAAATTAAACCGTTTGCAAGAGGATAGTACAAATTCGTATTTAAATATCATACATACAAGTGTTGCACTTGCTCAGTCTTCATGTTATGTCAATTATGACATTTTAAAAACATAGTAACAGTGACCGTCATTAGAGGGAGACGGCGGTTAAAAGAGTGATGGAATCGAGGTTCCACTCAATATATTTTATTGAAAAAATAAATAGTTAAGCTCTCAATTTGCTTCCAAACTAGAGGGATAAATATTTATAACAGCATTGTGATCAAATTCTTTTATATAAAAAAAATAATGTTTTAATTTGATTTACGTTAAATAAATGAAAATGTAATGAAATAATCCCATTTAAAACTATTCATCTACCCTTTACAAACAATATAATCAAAAGAAACAGTAACTTACACAGGTTTGTCAACCCATTATTTGCATGGAAGAAATAATTGCCTTGCCACAGAAGTGTGTTTTTCTAACGTCTGCTTACAACTAATGCGGTGACTCGTACTGTCATTGGATCAGCTGCAAGGCACTAGATTACAAATATATTGAGTAAACAAAAATCAAGAGTAAAATATTTTTTTCTTGCAGGTGCTAGTGTTTGTGGAGACTACGTACTCGAGGCTGGGACGAGAAATAGCGGAACTTCTCGTCTATAATCGCATGAAGTAAGTAATTTCTTAGCTGTTGCTTTTATTGCTTAAGTGAATGTGATTCTTCTTAACAGCTCTTCCTAACGAACAAAGATATGATTAATGTTTTATCACTTAATGTTTGGTAAGACAGGGGGGAAGATTTTGGGTTAGGATGAGTGAATACTCAAACAACAAAAAACTCAACATAAATTTAATTGAACATAAAGAGACCTTCAGTAATGTGATCATAATCTGAAGCTCAAAGACCAGGAGTCAAGATAAAAATACTATATTTTATAATACAGGCTAATGTAAAAGATCAAAATAATTTTTTGTGACAGGCATGAATCAGCCAAGCGCTAATTATAAGAGAAGCAGCTTTGCCGAAAATGACGATCACTTGTGATCGGTCAGAGCAATTTTTCCATGATCGCACGTGATGATTGAAACTGAATTCTCCCAAATTACTTCAATAATATTATGTTTAATGCTAATTATACAATAAAGACTGTTGCGTGTAACTGGTGGTAGGATCAAACTCATTTTTAGCTGACCCTAGGTTATTGTTTGTTTCAGGTTGTAATGTAGGTGGTCGAATGCATTTATGATAATTAAAAAAAACTAATAGTCTTCAACAAGTAAAACTGAAGTAGTATTAACCTGCACGCACAAAAAAAACCAATGCTATTAAACCGACAAGATGAATTAGTTGCAGAGAAATCCCAAATTTTCCATAAAATTAGTATTCAAGACTGTGGTTTTATTTAATAAATCAAGATGTGTTCAGACAGTGAAACAGAAAACAGTTATTTGGAGACCAATAATTCATCGCATTGTCAAGTAGGAGCATTTGAATACCTTGCATTATTCATAAATACAATGCTTGGCCCAATTTGTTATTATTTAGCAGAATTAATCCAATCGTATATAAAAGAAGAATATTTTCTGTCTGTCCCTAGAAAACCTTCCTTTATAACATTATAATCACTTTTAGACTTTTGTTCTTCGATTCGCTTTTATTTTTAAACTCATTTATACTACAGTGATTCAAAATGAAACACCATTAGAAATTATATTCTGATTAAGTTCTCAATAAATTGGCTTTATCTTCCGCTTATAAATAGAGCAAGAATCATCAAGGGCTTGCCCTTTAAGTGCTAGTAAGCAATTTTTTTCTTTTATGTGCCTATTGACATGCATTATTTACACTGAGTGACTGCTTTAAATTATTTTCCCTGTTAGAGGATGACTAGAGATTTTATTTTCTTAATCTCACTCAGAGACCCACCAAATAAAATTGCATTTATTTTAAAATGTCTATAAGATTTAAATTAGATAATTTTTTTGCACTTAATCAAGAAGAGTTTTTGTCCCCTTAACAACTTAAACAACTGAACAATTCAAACTTAGCAGCATTTAACTGGGTCTCAGCAGAAGTGGCCTAGTTTCAAAAGATCTGCTGAGGAAAGCTTTGTATCGGTCAGTCTAAACTGGGCATTGTGTCAAGTTTCTCTGATGTTTTGGTTAATTTCATAATTTTTACCTCCAGATTTTAATAATAGTTTTAATATCCAATTGCAGAAATTTAGTTTTACATTTTAATTAGACTGCATAGTCTTTTTTTCATAAAATGAAGTCTTTTCTAATTAATTCATGCCCAGGGTCCGTGGGCACAGCCACAGTCTGGCACGTGGCTCTGAATTAATTATCTGTGTGTCTGCACTCGGTTCGCTCCAGGCTTTAATTGTTGCTCAGTGATTCCGAGCTTGGTAGTTATTTGTAAAATCAAACTCGCTATCGGGTAAGGTACTTTATTTTTATGAAATTTAATTATTGCTTTCATGATCAACCTTTGTGGGATAAAATATGTTTTAATTTCAGAATATGTGTTGAAGCAAGTTTATTTTTTTATTTCTATAAAGTAATTTGTTTGACTACAACTGCTTTGTAGTTTGTGAATTTCTTCCAAATATTATTGAAATGAGCTATTGTTTCTATAGTCATCATACCTTTATTTTTATCAATAGCCCATGTTATTTTGAAAAACAAGATGATTTTAGTGATAATAAGATGTTTTTGGATTGGTAAAGACTTTGGCAGAAAATCTTATTGAAATATTTAGTGACTAGCAACGTAGGCTGTACAAAATCTTTTTTATGAATTATCATGGTCATTAGCTTAGGATTGAAAATTATGTAGTGTTACACTTCCAAAGTTAAAATATGTGATTCAGTGCAACCCACCGGGCTCCAGTGGTGTAGGCCTAGTTGCTGAATTCCCAGTGGGGGAACGCTAAACATCCAGCTGACTTACCGAATGAACATTCATCAATAACTAGACTTTTTTAACAAGTCTAAACCATGTCTAACCATGTCTAAGTTTAACCATGTTCCCCTTCCATTACACCACTGTTAGGCAACATGTTAGTTTTACCTGCTAATATGGCTTATTCACTATAAATTAAAAAAAAAATTGTTTTCTCAAAATTGTAATTTATTGATAAAAACTGACATTTAGGAACAAATACTAATACCACCAAAGGTTTCAATGATTAGTTGGAGATTTATTTTATCATAAACATTTGATTCTGTATATCAATTAAATGTAATATGAAAACTTACTTTATTTATTTGATCATTTTAAGTTATTAATCAATAACTCCAGTTTCAGTTCATAGTCAAGTAAAGTTTATGTAATGTGCCTTCCAAAGCTTGTTGGCAAAGTGAGATTAAATTGTCATAAACGTCTGGATCGGGCATTGAACCCCAGAATTTTTGATATTATTTACTATGTTATTGTTGTATTACTTTTCTACAAATAAGCTTTAACACATTCAGCCGGACGGTCGCCAACGGTGGTACACGACTGAATTTTCGAACTTATTAAAAGGACGTTGTAAATCGGTAAACTAACAAAAAAGACAAAACTAACCTAAGTCGTACTTTTAACTAAATCATAAAAATATCAGTTGATTTTACCTTGTGTATACCTAAAATAGCTAATTTCAGTGAAATTAATCACTGTTAATTGTGTGTACCACCGGTGGCGCACGTCATCTGGTGGGCATACTGAAATCACCACTGGCTGATGTGCCAGCCAATGTGGCCACCGGTGGCGAACGATACACTGTTAGTTATCGTAACATCCGTACGAGTAAAGCACTTCTCGGGTCTTTTTACACCCCTTCCACCGTTTTTGGCGTTTTTACGTCATCTTGATCTTTACTACATTTGTTTTTTTATAAAAAAGTCTACATGTGTGCCACTGGTGGCCACAGTGAGTATACACAACCCTAAAATACGAACACACTAATAATATAACCCAGAAAAGCGCTGAAAGCCCTGTGAAAAATCATTGAATCAAATGGGAACAGTGTGCCACTGGTGGTACACGTCGGGGTTTTAGAAAGTTTGCTGTGGACCACCAGTGGCACACGTTGGGATTGTGGAAAGTACAAAAACTGACTGTTGACTTTTGTTCCAGGGCTGAACTTGTTAAGGTATCATTTAAACATACAATTAATATAAATTATTTATTTCCATTTCTTGGTCACTTTTGATATAGACTTTTAAGAATGGAATCATATCCCAAACACGTTAGGTAAATAAATTATCAATCTGAAGGCACTTGAGGTATCGATTCCTCATTATAATAACTTTTTTGGTGGCCTTAATAATGATCATTCATAAAATATACAGGACTGTATTATGTTATAACTGTTATATATTCTTCATTGTTGTTACAAGAAAAGAAAATAATTTTGTGCAAAGTAGCCAATGTATTTTGAACATGTATGAATTACTGATTGTTTTAAACGCCATTTGAAGTTCCAGCTCTCCGGTTGGTTCATTGTTAGAAATGATTGAGTCTATGCCTGGAGCAAACACACAGACTGATAGTTTAGTTCCTAATTTTCATTGGTTTGTTATAATTCAGCCTAAAAATTATTTCTCTTTTTAGTCCCTTGATGGACTTTTCTTAAAATCATTTTCAGAGTCAGTATAAAGCGCAACACAAAATCTTACACTGAAAGTGTATAAAGTCCAAAAATATCAAACTAAAAAAGTCACTGTAATAAATACGCAACTATAAAGTTTCATTATTTTCTGAAAAATAAAATTTAAGTTATTTAATATATTCCAGATGTTTGCCGAACCCTGTATAATACAAGCTTGAGATTTTACATAATTCATACCATATAATATGGGAGAATATCGTGAATAATGTGACACACATTTTGATACGTTGATTTATAACCTAAATATTTTAGTAGTATCATCTTTAAAGAAAATTTTATATGGTAATGAAGTATAAACTTTATGGTCTTCCATTGTATTGGCAGAACAGCACCCATTGACCCAGAACTATGACGCTTGCTGTTTATTGTACAAATTGGCACGGTTGGAAATTATGCTTCATAAATAATTGGGATTGAAATTAATGCCAATGAAGATGCATTACATCAGATAATCACCATTAACTGTGCCCAAATATTGCCTCATAATTTTGTCATTACTGTCTAATTTTTACTATGGTTACTAATATTTATTTAGTTGGTTTAATGCTGCCTGTTGTTTTTGAATGATGTTTAAAGAATGATGTTTAAATTATAAGAAAATCTTGAATACTTATCCCAAGAAAACAATCTTCCCAAGAAAAAAAAAGTTCTATTTAAATTAAACTATGAAAACTTTCTTTTTAATGACCACTTAGCAATTTGGGAAACATTCGTATTTTAATTACAGTGAATGTGCTAAATTCTTAGTACAAGTAAGGGCACAGGCAATTGTTTTCAGTAGGTAATATGGTTTCAAATAAACCAGCTGCACCTAGTGTATTCATCTTCATTTGTTTTTATTGTCTAGGGGGTTTTCTTTTCTAGCTGTACAGCAGTCAGTATATGTAACATTTTTCAGTATTCAACCAAACATTTTCAACTTTTACGAGTTTACATCACTAGTTAAAAGATATTAGCCTACCTATAGTTAAAAAAATAGTACCATAGTAGTACCAAATAGTAGTACTTTCATCCCCATCTTTAGTTCTCTTATGGTTCAAGAGATATTATTAAAAAACTGTGGGAGCCAACTTTATAAGTTAGCACCACCCAGTGCAAAAATTTTAGCACAATTTCAACTAAAAAAATAACCCCTTCAAGAATAGAAATAGATAGTATATATAGTAAAACAATTTATGGTTTCTTTTACTAGACTTAAAATTTTTAATTGTTGTTGGATATTTAAAATTTCTAATTGTTGTTGGATATTTAATTTAACACCAAATTATAATGTTATTTATAGGACACTACAAATGCATTTTTGATCGATGATTGCTTCTTAAAATAATGTAATAAAAATATACTGTGATAAGATTTTTAAGAAAACTGGAGAAAATTCCATCTGCATTTTTTTTTGCTTAAGTCATATTTCTTGTAAGCATTAACACCATTACGACACTCTTGTCCCTAGGATGGTGTGTCATCTCATTTGAGGGTGATGATTGTGCACTCTGCACGGCAAATGACATACATCCAATCCCTAGCCACTGAGCTACATTTGCTGACTGACATTTGTTATTCATTTAAGGTAAAATTTATCATCCAACGAGACCCTCTGTTACAGTTATAATGCTGGGATCAACAGGTTACTAGTTCCATTCAATTATATGGTTTATAATGATCGCTCCTTAATATAAATAAAAAATATGTTATTCATGTTGTTAAGCCTCCAAAGCTGATAAGACAATCATAAATAGGTTACATACCTCCGTCTTCAGCTTCAAAAAATCCAATTAAATCTGGGCAATTAAGTCCAGATTTAATTGGATTTTTTAAATCTGAAGACGGAGGTACGTAACATATTTATAATTAAACAATATGACTTGAAAATAATGTAACCTTAAAGCTTCTACTGAATCTAGCTTAACAAAATATATTTCGTTGAAGAGAGATTTTAAGCCTTCATTGTAAATTATGTAAAAATGCTAAATAACTATGTTATTGTATACATAAACAGAGAAGAGTGCTTAGAATCTTAAAATAATAGTTTGTATAAATGTCATATGAATTTTATTTTATTAAAAAGTGGCCATTACATAAAAACAACCCCAATTAATTACAAGGTTCCATGAACTCACTAAAATTTTATCAAAAACTGATGTGGCAAACAAAGCAAATATTTGACAAATTTAGGACCTTGCAAGGCCGCAGTTTTCTAAAATATAAAACTCTGCAAGAGTTGGTCTTCCAAAACTTTCTACAAAGGTGATCTTTCTTTTTAGTGTTTATTTATTTCTTAGCAATGAGTGTTTTGTTGAAGATTAAAATGATTTCAAGACAGATTAGTTGAAGATTACAATGATTTCAAGACAGATTACAATGATTTCAAGACAAACCATAGTGAACACAGTTAAGTTTACAGACAAGAAGGTAACTTACTTCTGAAAAATAATTGAGCTAATATTTAAACATTGCAAACTTAAAACTGTTCTTCTTGAGTGAAAGGTAGAGTTGTTAAATCAGTTCGTAAAGCAGTTTTTTAGACTAAAGAAAGTTTTTGGTACAGAAGAAACATTCATTTCAGCGGTTGTGTTTTGTTTGTAGCTGTTGACACAACTAAGAGCCTGTTGAAACTGGCTTCCGACTGGTTTATTTCACATTTCACTGCGAAGAGGAAAAAAGTTGCTCTTCTGACTTACTCTCTGGTTGTTTGATGTGTTCTCTATTCCCAATTCATTTGTCCCTAACTCTTTCCTTACAGTGAATAATTTTAAATATGTGAAATAACTTTGCATGTGTCCATTTACAGTCTTTAGATTAAATGTTTTGATTTGTTAAGTTAAAATCATTGAAATTATGCAGTTACTCGTGATGTTAATTTTTAATCTTTAATCTATGAACAACAAAAGGGATGAATTTACTGCTATCCTCCATTGTATAGTTAGGGTACCTCATGCATAGGTGCTAACCTCTGTGTGCATTTTTCATTTTGAAATTTTTCAAATAATGAAGTTTTAATAGGACCAATTATAGTACCGAGTAGGCCCTATTACTTTTTTTACTGTCAACCAATTCAAAATGTAAGCCATTTTTTCTTAGAAAGCTTACACCGCTATCACAAAAACATTGAATTTGATAAAAAATTGTAAAGAGACAAAAGAAAAGTAAGATTTCTTTAAAATTAATGTATGATATTATTGGGATGCAAATATTTTATAATATTTATTAATATTATGTAATACAAACAACTAAGAAATTTAAAAATGTTTAGTAGTTACTACATGCAAAAGTGCTAGAAAGGCCCCAAATTTGCTTCATTAACTAGGAAAATGAAAAACATTTCAGTTATTTATGCTGCAATCCCAATAAAATTTTACATTGTGTCTGAAATTCAAGTCATTATTTGTTTGTCTATTGACAATTTTTTTTTAATATTTATGGTTTCTGCTATATTGAACCTTGAAAAATAGAAGTGACGGCTATTTTTAATGAAATAATTTTTTTTTATTTTAATGGAATAATTAAAATGAATGCTAACTGGTTTTCCTGCACGCACCATAATGGTGCTTTAGGAAAGTAAATTTATAAATTACATTTGAATTTTGTTGAATAAAGATTTTTGAACTTGAACTTGAACTATTTTCAATTGGCATGAAGTAAAAAATTTATAATATGTGCAAAGATTGGTTCTTTTATAAGAAAACTTTATATATAGCCTACCAAGTTTGTTTTTTTACCATATTTTTAGATATAGCATCTAGTTCTGGTATATTAATATGAAACGAATCTTGAGGTATTGAAGATTGGAAAAAATACGAAGTGTGACAATATTTTCCTTACATGAATTTAGTCCCTGTATACTATTTTCTCTGTCCTGCGATACAGTTTGTCCAGCTTCAACTGTCCCAAACCTTTTCAGATTGTCCAGTAAATAAAAATAAAATAAAAATGTCTACAGATATGGTCTATCTTCCAGGTGCGTAACGTTGCCCCCTCCCCCAATGGAGCACTAACCAAAAAATAGTACCATAGTAGTACCTAATAGTAGTACTTTCATCCCCATCGTTAGTGATCTTATGGTTCAAGAGATATTATTAAAAAACTGTGGGGGCCAACTTTATAAAAGTCTGCACCACCCAGTGCAAAAATTTTAGCACGATTTCAAAAATGGTACCAATTGTTAGTGCTTAGTTTGTGGTGGTTAGTACTCTAATCCCCATCGTACTGCTCTTACGGTTCAATAGTTATAATTAAAAACTTTGGGGGGCCAACTTTATAAAAGTTAGCCATAGCCAGTCCCAAATTGTTGAGATTGATGTTAAAAGCTATATGACTTGTTAGTGCTTCGGTAGCGCTGGTTAGTGCTCTATCCCCATCGTTAGTGCTTCTGTAGCTCACAAGTTACAATTAAAAAATGTAGGGGGCTGGTCTATGTCAAGGTCACTCCGCAAACTTAAAGAAATTGACCCTTGAACCACAGGAGCACTAAGAATGAGGATTACAGCATGAACGATTGGTATAATTTATTAAATAAGTGCTCAAATCTTTTGCTCTGGGGGGGGGGCTAACTTTTATAAAGTTGGCCCCCCACAGTTTTCTAAATATAACTCTTGGAACATAAGAGCAATAACGATGGGGATTATAGAACTAATCAGCACTAACAATTTATATCATTTTCGTTATGAGTGCTCACTAATTTTGCACTGGGAGGGACTAACTTTTATAAAGTTGCTCCTCCCCACTTTTTTTTAAATTATAACTCTTGAACCATAAGAGCACAAACAATGGGGAGTAGAGCATAACTAGTACTAACAAAGCACTAATGATTGGTATCAGTGTTGAAATTAGTGCTAAAATTGTTGCACTGGGTGGGGCTAACTTTTATAAAGTTGGCCCCCCACAGTTTTTTACTTATAACTCATGCACCATAAGAGCACTAATGATGGTAATTTGAGCACTAACCAGCACTGATGAAGCACTAGCGATTGATATAATTTTCGACATTAGTGGTCAAAAATTGTTGCACTGGGTGGGGCTAACTTTTGTATTTTTCTCATACTCTATTATAACTTTTAAGGAACCACTTGAGGTGCAAAGTTTCAACTTGGTGATTAATATGTCCTTTATACTTTGTAAATTTTCAAAATAGCAGCCATTTTTAATTTTTAAAGCTGACTATCTTTAACACTGTAGAATTTGCAACAAATGTAAACTATCCAAAAAGATAGGAAACATCCCTATTTTGTGTTGTAGCCTATGATTAAAATTTTTTTTAATTGTGTGATTATTTTTATTTTTAGATTGTATGCAATTAATTGTGTTAATAATATAAACAGTTTTAAAGATAGTCGACTTTAAAAATAAAAAATAACTCCACTTTTGAAATTATTCAAAGTGTAAACTTGATGCTCACAAAAAGTGGCTCATATTAGTCATTATACATGTACCTACAGTACTTTGTACCTTAAGTGGTTTTGAAGTTATAATAGATTATGAGAAAAACACATACAGTCCGACCAGTCCTAGCGACGGAAACCGGAGCGAGATCCGTAATGACTTTTTTTTGTTTTGACCAGGAAAACCTATTAAGATTTTCAGACAATTAAAGCTGGACACCCTGTATCATGAGAAAGTTTAATATTTTAAATAGGATTTTGGGCGTGTTTCGTCATTCTTGTTTCTTTCTTGATATAACTTGACAAATGATTTATAAGAAAGTCTATCTGTACAAGTGCGGTAGGCAGGAACTCGTATTTAAAACTAAGAACAACATAATACACTTCTTTGTTCCAAGCACTCTTTAAGCTGTTTCCTCGCTTGATTTATTACAATTTTAAACTGCAATCTCTTTGTCATTATCATAATGGTTCTTTGATGCAATGATAAATGTCACTTGGTGTTACCCTGAGGATAGTAACTTTTAAGCGTTATTGCCTTGGCACAAAAACTCGAAGTAAAATAACTTCAGTTTTCTGGCCACTGAACTGTGCGTGGAAAAGATTGTCAGTGATAAGAAAATATTAAATACTTTTTTTTGGCATTCTACTTACTTGTATCATGTACATATTTATATTTTTAATTAACTCTGTCATATTTAAGTTGAAAGGCTCCGTAAGGCTCAGAGTATGTTTGGGAAAATTGTTCCCTTTTCACTAATGTAAAGTAATGTTTGTAGGTTTCTACATCAACTAATTTAGTAAACTCACTTGTTTCAACAACTTATGCACCTAGACCATGTGTAGATATGTTCGATCTTTTACAGTACATTAAGTATTATATCATTTTCCTTCAGTTCTAAACCGATTTCAATAACTTATGTGTTGTTGAAAGATTCTGGCCTGAATTTTTGAAGGAAACAATTTTGTTTATGATCAGACTTACAGGAAGAGCCATTAATGTTTCGTATTTGTCCATAAGATTTTTAGCACAGGAGTAGAAATTTCAGAGGACGATTCTAATAAATATTTAGCAGACCATTTAATAAGGTAAATAAGTAAAAATCTTGAAAGCTGCTGAGCAGCACGTGTTGTTTAATTATTATACTAAAAAAGGACCCAACATAATGATCTGGTAGAACGCTACCCTACTACCCACAGCAGTTGAATTTTTAGTTAAAAATGGCTTTTTAAGTGCATTTACTGAAAATCGTTGTGAGCCCAAGAAATTTACTGGTATCAATTCTTGATATCGGGGTCGATCCGTCAGTATCCAATGCCGACATGAGCCATGTGTTGCTGATTGATTGTTCTGTCAACATATTTCAATCATGTTTTGTTTAATAGAATCCAGAGTGTAATCAAATGTTGGAAAAGGAATAAATTATTTCTTGTCAAAACCCATTTCAGGCAGTTAATTATGGAAGGCTTTTAAAGCTTTTAGGGTCTGTGATTCTGTGTTTTCAACACTAAATTGTGTGAAAGTCAGATTGTTAAAATCCTAACACCATGTAAGGTAAATGTTTATTTGTTTTATAATGCTTTTATAATATAGTTTTTCATATTTTTGTTTCTATTATAGGAAATATGAAATATTTCATACCAAAAATGTGGAATGTAAACATAAAGTTTTGTTCCTCAATAACTGTTTTTTAATTAATTTTTAATGTCTAATTCATACAATTTTTGTGCCTTTGCCTCTTTGGTGTTTCTGCAACTTTTCAAATAGTAGCCTATATACGGAAAAACGTTATTTGGCTTCGCGAAATGAAGATCAAAGACTGATTGTTTAGAATTTATATGAGCCCTTCCTACTGATCACACTATTTAAAGAAAATTCATAACTATGAAAGCCTCTTGGCGCAATGACAACTTTTGTAAAGAAATATACCTTTATGAAATTGTAAAAAATGCTGAAATTCAATCATCTTATTATCAACAAGGCTAGCTCAAACATGTTTCTTTTGGTTTATAAATTAGTAAACAGCTTACTTTCTGTGGAATCAGCTTCTTATGTCGCCTATTGCAATAGTTTAGTTGATCGTCACATTTTACTCAAAATTTGAGTTTTTATTCGGGAATAATCTTTCTTTTACGACTCCAAGTCGTGTACGAGCAGAGTTGCGGCCGCGACGTATGTAGGTTTGGGTCGAGTGAGGAATGCCATAAAGCAGAATGAGTGGGCAGAGGACCGGACAGGTCTGTGCAGTGTTCCCAGGTCTAAAAAAAACATTATCGTACCACACCAGAGAAGTTATCGTAAATTTACTTAAATTATGGAACACTTCCTACAATCTTCGTAAATTTAATGTAATTTAACCAGAATAATGTAAAGCAATGCCAATAAGACATTTAAGAAAACCCTGTAAATCTTTTGGAAAACCAGTTTAAATACTAAAACCTTATTGATTATCCTTAAAAAAAATGGAAATAAAGAATCGAACAAAATTAAAAACATCATCAAACTATTGTACCAATTACATACAAGAAACAAATACAAAATAAACATACAAAAAAACCAAAATCTTATTTTTTATTTCTAATTATTTTTTTATTTTTTGTACTTTAAAATTTTTCCCGTTTTTTATTATTGTTTCATACAAGATTATCGTAAAAGAATGATAATTAATTATCGTACGTATGAGAGCACTGCCCGTGCAGGAATAGTCTCATTTTAGACTTACTCAGTCTGAAGTCTGTCTGAAGTCTAATTATTTTGACAATATTGTGTATGTATTGTGTTAATATGTCAAAAGGTTTTTAAACAATTATAATGTATATTTTTATTTTCATATTTTCTTTATAAACACAAACAAGCTGTTTCTATGTTTATAAAGAATTAGTTTACCCGCTGATTAAAAAAAAACTTCTATATAGAGACATTCCAAGGCTTAAATTCAATTGGATTAGAGTTAACCACGTAATTAAAATTTGATTGATAATAGATTGTTTTAAAAATATATGTTTACTCTACTCTCTTGTTAAGAGTCCTCCCTACCCAGCCAAAAATGTTCAAAACCAGCTCTCACGCTGAACCATAAGTAAGCCCTATGAAGTAAGGGAAAATTTTACATTCGATATGGTTTTAACGGGAAATGTCCAAACAACAAAAAATTTCTTTTTGGAATTTCGATAACTTAAATAGTTTTTTTCTATCATTAATTTAAAATAGTCAACTTTGGACATTAATATAACGTTTTTGTAACCTTTTTCAAAAAATAAAAAAAGCAATTCCTGTAGTTTAGATTATTATTTATTCAAATAATATCGCATAGTATGGATATGTTTAAAAATATGGGCGCTAAATGGTTCCGCGTGGAACCTTACATAAGCGCACTGATTTAGCATGGGCTCTTATGGAGCAGAAATTCCAAAAGTCGCCGCTAGTGTCGCAAAAAAACGAAAACTACCGTGGGTAGGGAGGACTCTTAAATTTGCAGCACAATTAAGTCTCACAAGTGACAAAGTTGTAGTTATTTTAAATCATTGAAAACTACACTTTCCTTTGAGCTATTTAAAATTTAAATGATCTTATTATAATTTGGGGATACTTAATTTAACTCTTGATTTGCCAGCAGTACTTGTAAAAGAGAATTTGCTCACCTAAGCAAAACCTAATGATTTTACGGATTTCCAGCCATATTGTATTGTATCAACAATGATAAGCGGATCACCAATGTATACGTAGTGGTACGTGTTTACGCATGTGTGCGAGTGTATTTGCTAATATAAATGCACACGCAAACCTCGCCCCCCAAAGTTACAACATGTGTGATTGTAAATGTGTATCGTACGTGTGTTTGTGATTATGTGTGAGTACGCTCGTGGTATTACATTAAACCAATCAACAATCAGTCGACTGTTCCACTTGATCACTTTCCAACTGCGCTGCAATGTTTCAGCTTTGTAATTATACCCAGATTCATAGTGTGTGATAACTTTGGTCCCCGACTCCATTGTGATTTAAGTGAATTGGGTTTAAACCAAATGTGTTTTGTCCGTTACTAGATTGGTCGTTTCCATCAGCTTGGAATACTAGGTTATGAATTGATTAAATTTATCTTTGCGTTAGGAAAGTTCGGTTGTGTGATAAGAGAAACAGGCCAACTCAGTTTTAATTTATATGTGAAATGCACATGGGTCTGTCGGGTTTTTATTGTCTTGTAATCAAAAATAAGGTAATCGTTAATAATTAATGCAATTTGTGAATTAAAAAAGGTTCAAGATATTTTCAAGATTGGCATGTAATTTCTGCTAACTATGAAATAGGATCGAATCTTGTATTTCATGTTATCAAAGTCGTATTAATCAATGCCATTTCAAACAAAGATAATATAATTCCCTTGAGAGATTTTCTTGGAACCTTTTTGGGATAAAAGACATAATAATTTTGACTTCATTGTGCTGTGTGAAAGGCCAGTTGGGCCAGCGGTTAAGAAATTAAATTTTGACAAATGGCAAAATTAACGGTTCGCAAAAACATCCTAACCAGCATTTAAATGTCCAAGTCTAAAATAATGCCGTCCCAGTTTATCGCATTCATGGAATAGTATATGTCAGCCGTCAATCAAGTTTATCATTTTTTGCATGAAATTTATTTTGAATTGAAAGTTTATTATATGTAATGGTATACAATTTTGGGTAGTCAAGTCACAATCAGTTTCTGTATAGTGCTGAGATAGTGACAGACGACGTATGGGGAGGAAGGAAGGAAGACGTTCTGAGACAATAGCGTGGTGCAGCATGAATGACTGGAGGGAGCCTGCAACAATGAAACAGCTGATTGATTGTTGTCGAGGAATAATTATATTGTTGTGACTTTGTGCGCGGAGGCGAGAACACTGTCTTGATATTGGAAAATAAACATTCTTGAGGAAATGTAAAATTAACATATTTTAACAAGTAAAAACGTAAATAAATTTTAACACGATGGAGACACTTCCTCGATTTGTTACTTCACTTTGGTTTGTTATTAAAATTATTAATTTAAAAAAATTATTAAAATTATTATTGTTATGTTAGTAAAATTAAGAAGTATGCTACCCAAATATCGGTTGATAACTTGGGAGTGAAGGATAGTAACAATATTAGGTGTAATTTTTTTTTTAATAAACCTTAGTTTGTTACGGATAGGAAATAATAAAGTAATAAGAGTAATAAATATAAGTGTGGCATTTCAGGGTTACATCATGTGCGGACTTTTTTTATTCTTGCTCACTCATAGGACGGTTTTAAATTTCTAAAACGTTGCATCAAAATTTTTAACTTTTTTCATATTTAGAGAAATTATACTGCTGTTTTTCGTCTCAGTAGTTTACAGGTAGTCAACTTACCGGTTAACTGTAAGCAAATGAAGTTGTATAATATTAGAATGGTGATTTAGGAGGTAAACGTGCAGAGATGAAAAGATAAAGCTCTTTCCATAAATTGCTGTAGGTCAGGCGAAATGGTTGCATGCTGCATGTTGCACTGCCAATTGAGCTTTTAACCCTGGCATCGCCGCCGAGTGTGCGACTATGCGAAGTATGCGATGCAGTGGGCTTTACAACATAACTGTTAATAGACTCTTTGCTCTTGTAAAACGCAGCTGTCACCGCAGTAATTTAGTACTAGGTTTATCCTTGTTATGTACACTATGTAACATTCTTGTTCGCCTTAATTCTGCTTGTTCTCATAATAAATCGTTCTTCACAGCAGGAGCCATAATCATAATCTCCTAGCAGGAGTTCTCTTTAAATTTATTAGGTACTTCATTAAAAAGTTATTTTTTATATGATAGACAAACGAACATTAGCTTGTTTTATGAATGATTGTCCTGATTAAGTTGTTATATGTTTTTATTCACGTGATAAAATCTTTTAGATTTATCGAATATATTGTAACAGTTTTTCTCTATTTTACTTAACAAATATTACAGGTTGGTTCGCAAGGTGGTTCAATACTTCATTTGGCATTCGATTTGCATATTTCGCAGCTTAATAAACCTGATAAAAACAAAATCTCTGCCTTGCATTAGTGTGTACATTAGTGTGTAACTCTCCCCTCCACTGAGTTGATCACATTAATATTGTTTCCTAAATTCTTTATAACCATCATGAGTGGGTTTATGAGATGGACATAAATCCCATCTCATGCCGAAGGTTATTCCAATAGCAAGATTCCTTGGTATATGTGTGTTTTCCGTATCGCAGTTCATTCTCTCCATCTTAAAAAAACAACCAACTATTTCATCCATATACCTTTACTGTTTTCACATATATTTTCTCCTAATAGCTTTATGTCTTTCCAATCTGTGGCCTTTTAACATAACCCCTTTATCTGTTTTTTAATTAAGCGGTTAACTTCTATCTTGTTAAAATATTCTGATTTATGCGACTCTAAATTTAGCAAACGTTTTCTTTTCGAGAAAAGTATTTATTTAACAAAAACTCGAAAAGAGATAACAGAAAATGATTTTGGAATCCTGGTAGGACAATACGGGCGGTCGTTTTGTGAGCATTTGAATACCTTGCATTATTCATCGAACCCGTGTTCAGTCCAATTTATTGTTATGTCTCTAAAAATAATCCCACTTTAGCCACACGAATAACCCCAAAATGGTAATAAAAGGGGCGGTTCAAAGAGTTATACCCGGTTAATATCTTCCCTCAGTCAAGTGCTCGGTATTTATTACTTCAACCTAGGGGTGTGGGGTAGTAATTTTTGAACTCGAGTTAAAAAAATAAATGTGCGAGTTTTGGTTTTTTTTTAGATTAAATCGCAGTTATACATATTTACGTCAGGAATAATAAATAGTAAATTGAATACAACGTAATATTAAAGTTACATATTTAACTTGAGTGTTTCTGATTTATGAGGAAATATAATAACAAACTAGGGGGCCCTCGGGCTAATTGCGCACTTAAATATTGTTTCTGTATGAAAAACTCACCTGCAGTTAGAATAAATTGATATGGTTTTAAACTGACCATTTATCAAATTAACCGTTTCAATTGAAATATACAGATCTCACCAAAATGAATAAAGACCTAATTGAACAAAACACACACACACATTGTTCATCACTCAAGCACTAGTTTTTGAATTTGGTTGTCTTCTCACACAACAGTAGGATAACGGAAGTTTTTTTTAGGGGGATAATGTTTTACTATCTGTTTATACGTTAAAAGAAATAAGAAAACAACCACTCATATAAAGAAGGAATGATAAATGACCTCTAATTATAGAGGGATAAGGTAAAATAAATTTATGAATAATTTTGAAAATCTGTTTTATGGCGGTTAGAGAAGGAATTAACTATGTGAAAAAATACCGTAAAATTCTATCACACGCAAGGATTGCATACGCTAGCTTCAGTGCCAAACGAAACTTAAAATCTGGTGGTATTAGATACAAGTTGAAATGATTTTAATTTGGCATTACTTGTAAAGTAGCAATTATTCGAACGAGTTCGAAAACCAGCCCCATTGGTCCATCAAAAGAGAGGGTAATGGGGATAAACCCCCTAAAAATGTGGTTTTTGTTGTTCTCACAGAAAAATAAAAGTTATCAAATTCAGCTTAAAAAACAAACAATTTATTATTTTGAATCATTGCTCTATGACCATCGGCTACAGGGATACTGAGAGTGGTAAACACTGTACGTTGTCTTGTGTTAACCTTATGTAAAACAAATAACATTGTATATCCCGCATAATTCTCAACGTATCTTAATAGAAATTGGTTTGTGGCCTCATCTAGTAGAGACTTAGAGGATTATACCCTAAAACCCTCAATTTTTATATTTATGTGGCAGCAAACCTGCATAGTCATTTCCCATGTCATCCTCATGGATAACATTGATGAATGGACATACTTGATATTACTTGAAATGAGACTTTATCTGAATACTTTATTTACTCATTTGTAATTCGCTAAGTATGCAGGTCTGCTGCCGCGGGGGTATTTTAAGTTTCTAACCTTTTTTAGTTGTTGTTACTGCTGCAAAGCGTTTTATATATTTTATTAGCAATTTAGAATTTAATTGAAATTTCATAAGATTTTGTGAACACACCTACAGTAAACCACAGGGAAAGGAGCGGACTTTGACTAAACTATTCAAGAAATAAATTTAAATGCATCACACCTTAACACTTTACTCACTCTTCATATGTTATGTAATGATCACATTTATGAAGTAAGGTTGCTTCATTTTTTGTAATTTATTAAAACATTGATTTCACTAAATATTATGACATGAATGTGGACTGTTTATGTTAATCTAAAGAACAATAATTTACTTTTAACATGAAGCACACTCTTTATATTTTTAGTTCAATTACGTCAGTATAATGTCTATGTTAAATGACAAGGGGCAATAAAATGGTAAAGTCTATTTAAGTGAATTAGTTGTGTATTCTGAAGCTTCAATAAAATATCATAGAACATTTTATTAGTAATTTCAACTTCATAACATGAAACAAGAAAAAACATTCATTTGAATCCAGAAGAAATATTTTTTATAGATGTAACACAAACTGTACAAGCCTATCTCCTTGCAACTTTGTTATTTACATACATGGTCGTTGGACGCATAGCAACAGAGCTGCTAATCATTGGGCCTACATGTTTTCTACTGCATTCAATATTACGGTACCTCAAGCAATACAGATTTTCTTGTTTTATCATATTACATTGCCTTTGAAAAATGTAATTATGGTATTGTAACACTTTCCTTTTTCCTTTTATTACGTGTGTTATAGTTTTCATTATGGCTGGATTGGATTCAGATTTCACAAACGTAGGCCTATACACATTGATAAAAATCATCGTATCTTTATAATTTACAGTAATTAAAATACAGGTACATACATTACCATATTCATAAATTCCCTTTTCTAAAATTATTGAGGATAGTTTTTCTAACATTATTTACAATGTTATAACTTTTTATTCATTTTAAAAAGACCCCTGTTTTATTTATTGTATACTTGATTTTAGATACAGGAGCTATATAAGTTATTAATATCAAGCACGTAAACAGACCATTGCTTTTCGCAGCCAGGATTTTTACATACATTTTAATTAATATTCAAACATTTTTTCGTTACAAGAACATTTGAAATTAATATTTTAGTTAGTATCATTATTTTCATTTTATCTCTTAATTACATTAGATCAGTATAATTTGATCATTATAACAACTGTGACAATCAACAGGTAGTCATTTCTTGTATATTTTCATAAAAAAATACTAGTAAGTAATTGTTTTAAATACTTCAGCACGGATTGGATTTAATTGATGCTGTGTAAATAGATTTATAAAATGTATTTCTATGATATGATTGTTTTAATATTGGGAAAATGAGGGTCTTAAATTAACTAGTTGAGAAAATTGTTCTGTCCAGATATTTACCTTTTCAACTTTGTTATTCGCAACAAGGATTCAAAAGTTGCCCTTTGCTGTAATCTTATATTTTTCCAAATTATTTAAAATTACTTTTTGAGTATTTTTGCTTTTAATGACACTAGAACAGTGTCAAGTGTTCAGGGACTATAAAAATGCCGTGCACATATTTACCGGTTCTCCCGTGCAAGATAATAATTTTACAGCTACATTTATGGTCTGATTGTGTATTAAGATAGTGCAACAGCAAACTTAGTACATACTGTTGCTCCTCGAGGTGTAATGAACGGTTAAAGATTCTTTTTGCATTTTGTAACGAGATAATTGTTCGGAAGGGTTTTTAAAGAATCTCGACTGATTTTGGAATATGATCTGGTGCTAACGACATTCGATCAAGAACATTTTCAATATCAAGGTTTTTGTAGGAATAACATCAATATGAAGAGCGTTCATAAAATATTTATTGTACTTTCCCTGATAATATTAAATGTTATTGGTTTGAATCTGCCTTACATGCACTGTTTATTTATAGTGTTCACAACAGAATTTTTATCCGTGCGCAATGCAGGCCTATAAACGTATAATTTACACGTCTTCCACGAACGGTGCTTTGATACAAAACAAGAAGAAACATCAGTTTAGCGTTTAGCGCCGTGTTGCCTGCTAATCAAATTACTGCAATTTTTCTGAAAATTAATTAGAATCAATCAATAGCCATTCATAAAAAGACATCCATGTGTTGGTTACATCATGAGATCACCCGAAACATCCTAAACCATCGATTTTGGTGTCAAGAAGCTAAAAATCGTATTGACGTAGCGTTTCGATATATTTTATTGGGTTTTGCCCCAGAACTGTTCGAAAGGGTCCCAAATGTCATGTTTTTTGAGTAATTTATATATTGTATTATTAAAACTTTGGTCAAAATTTACAATAGTTCCAGATATTAACAACACAGTTTGGCTCATCTCTTTATTCAAAAAGAAAATAGTCAACCTGCAGTCCAGTAATTTTAGATTAAATGTTTGCCTGAAAAATGACAAAAATATCAAAAAGACCCGGAGGCAGCTGGTTGGCTAATGTTTGCCAATTAGAAATGTCGTTTTTAAGGTTTACCTAAAATTGAATAAAATAAAAAAATCCTCCAAGAATTGTACAATATGTGTTTATATTAGCTATCGTCGTGTGATTTTATAGCATTAAGCAGATGTTTTTTTCAATGCGATTATATTACTTCGACCGCCAACGAAACCTAATTTTATTTATCGCTGATGGCCAAAGTCCACAGTAACAACCAACTTACAATTAACAATAAATGCATGTTAATCATTAAAAAGAAATCCCTTTATGACTCTTAGGAATGAAAAAACGGTCAAAATATATTTAAAATATAACAAATGGATTTTAAACGTTACTCTACCATCGAAATACGGCGATGAGGACAGCAGCCGGTGTTCGCGCCGCTCCCAAGGGAGGGAATATTTTTCACATTCGACAAGTGACGAGAGGCGCTCGCCGCAATCTCCACTCTCGACACCAACTGACAAACACTAATCCCCAGCAGTCAATGGGTACATCAATTTCACTATTCCCTTACAATCATTTTTATTGTGAATGTAACTGGTTTTTAAATATATTTTATCATTCAGTTTATGGGATGGTATTGAAAATTAAGTATTTTCTAAATCCTTGAAATGTGAAAATAATTTTTCTTATAACCAAGCGATTAATAAATAGCCCCCTCCAGTAACGGAACTTTTAGTCAATATGCACAGCAAATACTTAAAATTTTGATAGCGATCGTCACTTAACCTGTGAGCACTGACAGCCCGGCGTATGTATGCAGCCCTACACATGTATCCGACTGTATGTGCACAAGCCGTATGGGGATTACATCCCACCAATCAACAAACAGTCGACGTAATACTCTCTCTCCTGCTCATAACTCTGCTGCGATGTTATTAGTTTTGTAATTATAACTAAATTGCATTTTGTAATCACTTTCCCAAGCTTTTTCTCTCCCAATTCCAGGCGATTTAGACGCACCAAAATGATATTAGTACTCGGTGAATAGTTGAAATTTCAATCAAGCTAGGATTTAATTTTGAATTAAATTCAGTGTTATTAAAACTTGCGTAGTAATTTATTTTTAGGTAAAAAATGTATTCACTTTTCTCTAGAAATCAATTTTATTTCTTAATTTCCTTTGAATTGTGTTGCTCAACCAGAATTGCACTCGGAAGATTTAAAACTATTATTATTCTATGTGCCGGATGAAATCTATACATTCATGAGATTTTAATGGAGAGTTTTATATATGTGCATGTCATGACGTCCAGTTGAGTTTTAAAGGCCGAATCAGGCCTTAACTCTGGTCTTGCCCCAACTCTGTATTTTTCAGTCATGTTGTCTTTTAATTGATGCAACTATTTAATTAACCAATATGTGGCATTTTTATTCAGGCTTCACTCTAACAACACACAAATCAACCTCGCCGATCGAGAATTTCTAAGCTCCTAACATTGAAGAGGTAAAAGTTGCCAGCCAAAGTTTCTTGGGTCCCGAGAAAGTTGTTGGTGTAACGGAAACATTCGTTGCAGCGGTTGTGTTTTGTTTCCCTGACACTGCCCGACGCCTCTGAGAGCCTGTTGAAACTCACCTTCCGACGGTTCACTCAAGGGAGGAACTGGCACTTTCCTTACTTCGCCTCTTGTTGTTTGATATGCTCTCTACTTCTACCCCAGTCACAGTGAAAAAGCTAACACCGCAGCAACGGTGTTTTGTAGTTTAAGGAAGGTTCTTGGTATCAAGATTCTTGGTTCTTGGTATTATTTTTGGAGCTACCTTTAGTTTGGCTTTGCATGGAACGTTAGTGGAATTTTTAAGTATCTATTCTTAATACAGTATATCCCGGATATAATCTTCATAACAAATAGAAATGGTCACATTATTTGAACTCTGATCTGAGCTCTGTTTTTATACTGAATTTTAAAATCTCTGAGAATTTGAAAGAAATTTTCTTTAATGATACATATGAACTGAGATTCTTTTATTTTCACCCGTCACTACATTTTGTGGATGACAATTTTTGAACAACTTTTGATACACTATACAATATAGTATGCTTAAAGTAACAAAAAAAATTGATTTGATTTTAATTGTTACGATATTAAAACTAATGTTTATGCAAACTTTTCCTGTGTAATTTTTTTATCACACATATTTGAAAAAAATGCCGATCTCGGAATCAAGTTTACATCAGAGCAGTTACAAGTTGTTCTGTGTGTTGGTGTTTATGGTGAAGTTGGTAAGATGTTATACGGCTGTAGAGTATGACATTAATAATGGAGATACTTAATAATAAATCGCACAATCAAATAGTTTGTGAACACGGTTGAGAATGCAAATTAATAAATATTTTATATTTTCATAAAACAATTCTTTAATTGTATATAAGAAAAAATATAAGTCTGGTATATTTTGAAATGTAGCAAATGTATGATACAAGGAGATAGAGAAACTCAGAGGCAGACAAACCGAGCTGAACCACTCGCCTGGAAGGGCTGATATAAAGCATGGGGAATCTGTGAGAGAGTAATATTGTTGTTGTGGATGCTCATAAGGTTTAAATTGAACTAGTCATGATGCACTTTGCAATATGGAGCTAAAAATATTCCAATATTTTGAATAAATGTTAAAATCAATTTTTCAGTTAAAAAAGAAAAACAAACTCTTTGACATACTTTTAAATATGGAAGCAAGTAATGGTAATACTTTCGAGATGTATTGGGAAAATTCTATTAATTTTGAAAAGGAAATTGTAATTTAGCGAAATTGAAGGGATATTAATTTTTATATTGGATGAGTAAATGAATGGGTGTTTTTTTATCGAAGGCCTCAATATTGAGGACAATATAATGTCATTAAAAAATAATCCTACTATGAATTGTTTTTACTATAATTATACACTACATTATGATAACAAAGTAATATTCCCGGAAGGTGGAGTATGAACGATTATTTTGGAAATATATCGATGCAGACACTACTTCCACTTTGATGGAATTTCAAAAGGATTTTTTTTAGTTTGTTAACGTACGAAAAATATATCAACTATGCTTTACTATGGTAACTTAATTTTAAAGTATACAACAAATAATGTGATGTCCAGGACTTACTAAAAATTTTATAACTTTAGGTCTTTAATATGCCCTACGCGTTGCAATTGTTTCAAATGAAAGACTTTTTTATCTTACTGAAATATTTTCCCCTGACGGAGCGATGCGAACACACCAGCTGCCGTCCTGCAGCGTATTCCGACAGAGAGGTTGAGTTTTAAACCTAAAATAATTAAGTTATTAATATTTAACTACTTTGTATGAATTATATACTTCCTTCTTTAATGTCACTTCAGGGAGTCGCACTTAGGAATAAAGTAATTTGATGATAGTTTATTGCTTCTTCAATAACTTTAAGATTTACACTCTCCAGGTGAAGGGATGTTGTATTTGGAATCCCTTATGGGGCTTATAAGATTTTAAGCGAATTTCCTAAAGTGTCATATAAAGAAAGAAGACAATGAACAGTTGTTGCTTACGTCATTAAGTTATACTAAAACAACTGAGTTGGTAGCCTCTCTCTGGATATTTTATTCGACCATTAGGCTCTTTCAGTTAAAATATTTCATTTAATGTTAACAAACATTTAAACCGTTTTGAATGTTGTAATATTGGAATACTTCGAAACTCCATTATTTATTTTTGAGGCACGTTATTTACAAGATGAAAAGCACTACAAACATTTATTCCGCAAAGCATGATAGAAGTTTTTCCGCTAAGTGCCGCAGGTCGGACAAAAATGGATCTTGCATGTTGAGCTCGCTAATGTGGGAGGAACATCGTTTGTAACATGTAGCTTGTACATTACATCAAAGGCGATTATGTTTATTTTATAAAACCCGAATCGTTTGGTTTTAAAAACTTTTAAGCTAACATATTCTTAAACGTAAAATTAGTTTCAATTTTTTTTATCTTCCCTCTTTTATTTTGTTGTTATTTAAAGTGTTTTGGCCATAAAAAAATCTGTAAGATGGATTCAATGTTCATAGGCCCACATTTTTATTTAATCTTTCAGGCCCTAACACATTTTCCATCAAGTTTCTCAAGTTGTCATTATTTTAATACTGGACAATTGGACATGCCTAGTAATGAACAGTTCAGTATTCGATTTGATTCCGTCTTTAAATTATTCCACTTGTGATTCTCTGTTCCACCTAAAAGGTCTTGAGAAGTTGTCTCTAATGACTTTACAGAACCTGATGGTTTTTGTTATGTTTGTGTTGTTAGAAGTGTTCTGATTATCAGTTTAATTGTATTTCTACATATTTTTGCCAACCACTAATTTGTTTTTGTTTCTTTGCAGGTGAGTTTCGGTGTGATGTTCGTAAGTAGGCCTAGGTCTTATGAATACTGTATAGCGTTTTCCATTATCAGTGGGGTCCATTTGCTCATCTTCCAATGTATACTGCTCGAAAGTGCAAGATGAATCACAATATCATTATTTTTTATTACTTTATATCTTATAAAAGTATAAAATAAATTATGTTTCATCTACGTGTCTTATTTTTATTTTTTTTTCATTTAGCTTTATTTTTTTTAAATAAGTACTAAAACTTCAAAATTGATCGGAATGATGTAAAGGCCTCGAAACAGAACGACATAGATTTCTGTCATTAAAAGTAGATTTTTAAAATATTTTTTACTCTCTTGTCTAATCACTTCAAACGCCATGTAACCTATCAAGGTTTCGCCGCGCGATTTTTAATCCTTGTTGCGACTCTGGAGAGACAAGTGGATACCGGTACATAGAATAGGGTGAACAATGTGGCAACGAATGGTGGCATTACCAGCGATGCTGATAAGGCCTAATCAGGCAGTCGACTGTAACACCGATATATCAGCTATCCGTGTATCTGCCGTGCATATCGGTACCTCGCTGCCGACTGCAGCTGTGTGTTATCTAAGCTTTTATGTTGGGAGAGTTGATAGGTGCCATTGCCAATATAAATGATTGCTCCAAAATCAAAAATTCACCCACACATACATACTGTATTATGTTCTAGAGTTCTAGAGTATAACAAAATGTAAGACTTAATTAAAAAGGTTAAATACCTGTCAGCCTCGTGATTCTTATTTATCCTTGGTTGGATGACGCGTTTCGACAAATTACATTGCCATCTTCAGATCTTCAACTTGAAATTTTCCTTCACCCATTGGCTGCGTCATAATTTAATACTACAACGAACACTTAACACTGCACAAAACATTTAAAACACGTAGGCCTACTTATTACGAAAAACTAATTTAATTTTATACCCGAAACCGGCAGAATGGTGCATGCACCTCGAGTGTCGAGTCCCGACTCATTAGAGTCGGGACTCGACACTCGAGGTGCATGCACCATTCTGCCGGTTTCGGGTATAAAATTAAATTAGTTTTTCGTAATAAGTAGGCCTACGTGTTTTAAATGTTTTGTGCAGTGTTAAGTGTTCGTTGTAGTATTAAATTATGACGCAGCCAATGGGTGAAGGAAAATTTCAAGTTGAAGATCTGAAGATGGCAATGTAATTTGTCGAAACGCGTCATCCAACCAAGGATAAATAAGAATCACGAGGCTGACAGGTATTTAACCTTTTTAATTAAGTCAATTCACGTGATTCAGGAAAACAACAACATTATGAAGAAAATGTAAGATGTTAAACTGAATGAGAAATGCTATATATTGAAAAGTTTTATTCTGTTAGAAGATTTAACTGTTTGTTTATTTTTCTACCTTATTCGGCACGAGTTATCCCAAGACCTCTATCAAGTTTTGATTCATTATTTTAATTTTTAAATTTGGCTTTCCTTATGGTTTGACAAATTTGACATCTTTTTTTTGGTCTGCATATCAATTCGTGATCCCAAACCAACGCACCCATTTTTTGGTTTGTAGCCAGCGCAGCCAGCGTCTGAGATTCACCGTAGTTCCGGGTAGTTTGATTCATATCATCCATATTGATTTGCTATTTTAATCAAATTCCTTATTAAATTGATTTTAAGTTTAATCAACTTAATGACCGAGTACTTGCTTCTTGATATTTTATTTTTTTCATGTACAACATTTTGGGCGATTTTCTGTAAACTGACTTGGTGTTTTTGAAAGTGTCATGTTTCAGTACAAGTAATGGGTGTATTTTGTTAGTATAATATATTAATGTAATGATTTTTGTAGACACAATATTATTTTTCCACCATATTTAAAATAAAAAAATACATCGCAAACTCAACCTATCTTGTAAACACTACTCACTAAGAAAAAACACTATAATTTAAATGTAATTTGTTTTGGCCATATTGAAATATTTTTATAAATTAATATAATTACACAAAGTCACATAAAACAACGATTTTCCTAACAGACCTCACTTTGTACCGTGCATCACAAAAAGCACTAAATTTTCTTTCTGCTTACTTAAAAATATCATTATTATCTTTAGAGTTATTGTGCAAAGGTGCTTTGTTAAGGTGTATTCAAATTAAGTGTGATCTATTTATTTCAAATAGATGTTGTTTTAAAATACTCAAAAATTCAACCCTGTGCACCACGTGATGCACAGAACTTAGATAAAAAAGACTGATACACAAAGTTGATATGAATCTTACCATATTTATCTATCATTGGAATGTACTAAGAATACATTATTCTTATTTTAAACTTAAAATCTAAGTAATTAAGACATTTTTATTACAAAAATGTACTTTTTGGCCATCATTGTATCTAGGAACTCCAGATTGTGTTAATAATTTATTAACTTTATTTAATTAATTATAATAACTTAATAATAATAACTAATTAAATAATTAAGATCACTTTCTTCAAGAAATGCAGCATTTTTACCGAATCCCGTGCATTACAATCACATTTTTGTAATAAATGTTTTATAAAAATTAATTTAGTTTCAAATGAATAGAATCTGCATTATGAAATAAACTTCACCTGCATGAAGAAAAAAATATTAATTATGATTTTGTAGTGTTTTCAAGTCTATAGAGTGTCTAAATGTCCCGTGCGTTACATAAGGAATCGCCCATTATTTATTTCTTTATTTTTCTTGTGAACACCTTTTAAAAACCACTGACATGTTCCTTTCAATTTGTATTTAATAAATCTAGATCACTACTGAATGTTAATTCAAAGATATGCAAAACAAGCAACTTGAAACTTTTGTCCCGTGCATCACGTCACGTTCATCACGATGTATTAGAAATTTTAAATATTTTTTTAACATATCACGATATGAATTCTTTTAAACCAAAAATATTTTTCAATTTGGAACATTTTAAGTAATAAAATTAAAATGTTTAAATTAAAGATTAGTTACATAAATCACTGAAAAAATTGCAATAGCCTTATTTAGGAAACTCAGCACTCTGAGTCCCGTGCATCACGGTCACATTTCTAGTGATAACGTCAGTATATTACACGAAAGTCAATTTGTATTTAAATGGATAGAATCTGCAGGATGAAATACACTACACCTGCTCGAAGAAAAAATTATTAATATATTGTACTATTTACAAGTGTGTAAAGTCTGATTGTCCTGTGCGTCACGTAGAGAATCGCGCTATTAGGGAAACAGTTGAAAATACAGATTAACTGGGCAATTATTCAAATAATTCTGGGAATCGTACGACATTATGTTTTTTGATTAATTAAACCGAAAATCTAACTTCAATCAAGTTTTTAATTTAGCCTCGCTGGCTTTCGCTAAATTCCGCTGCAGGAAGCAACTAAAAGCAATACAGTTTTAATGGAAAACGAGTTCGTGCCAATGAATAAGTTCCTTCGAGCATTCACTAGGAATTATTTTTTACCGTTATACCGAAACCACGCAAGTGTTGATTCTACTTACTTACACTACGACATTTTGATGTCTCTTTAAAAATGCAATAATGAAACTATGTCTGTTTACTTTAGGCTATATTCCTGACAATAACGATCATTCCCCCCCTCAGCATACATCATTGAAATCAAATAAAAAATCGCATAGAATATTTTCTCACATAGGGCAAATAAGTTGCGTTGCATAAAAATCGTTCTTTTGTCTTTTGAAAAACATTGTTTCCAGCAATAATCTTGCATCATGATATGTCTTACCTAATATTCACAGCACGGAACTACGAAATTATTCACTTACAATTTACAAACCTCTAGCATTATCAATTCAATGTAAAACAGAGAAATTATTTTTAAATTTAATAAATAACCTACACGCTCCTCTCTTACTTATAACACATCATTATTTGATCTGCATCGTGGGATATTGTGTAAAATAATAGGAATTGATGAAACTTGCACAGATTGATACAATAGTTCTGAGAATAAGAAATGCAGTGCATTGGAAACTATCATTGCTTGAATGTTCCTTTGACAACCTGCAATTTTGTAAGTAGAGAATTCTCTTTTGTGTCTTTATCTGTTCTAACTGAATCTGTCGCAAAGGAGTTGAAATATAATTTTAAATTGATATCTCGGAGTCTGTCAAATGCTAGTTTTTAATTGTGTTTATTTATGCATAATGTTGAGCTTTATTATTTTCAATGTTTTAAATATTGACGAACATAATGATGTTCAACCTACTCCTACAATAGTGAACTAAAGATGGGAATAATTAATCTCGAAATGTACAAACATATTCTACAAAGATATTATTGAACTGTCTAATGTTAACCTAGAATGAGTTAAATTAATGGGTTTATATTTGTACACATATGAGGCATTCGTCACTCTAGCATTGAGATTTCAAAGTTATAAATCTTGTAAAATAATGTTATAGAATTTAGTTAGTAATATGAGGATAGTTAATTTAGTATAAATGGATTTTGAACACTTATATGAAAAATTCAAAACATAGCCTAAACTATCATTGATGTGCAATTATGCCTAATACTCAATATTATTATTACTTAATAATGAGAAATGTTATGTGGGTTATGCGGCGTGGCGATTCATCATCAAAATATAATTGTTACACACCGAAACTAGGGGAAACCACCACAACCCTATCAATAAAGTTAGGTTCCTCTTTTGATACACTCATCAAGAATAAATTTACTCACAACCCACTTTTCTTCATTTGCATCATACATTTTCTCGATTAGGAATTCATTTAAATGATTCAGTGTTTAGAAGGGAGCACCAATCCTTTTATTGTAAAAAAATAAATCAATCTCTTGCGCGTCCAATGCATTCTAACAATGTATCCAAATCCTCGCAGCTATCCTCCATTCCAGTGGACTGTAATTGGACTTGAACCACTCTTTTGTTTCCGCATTCACCGTTAATCTCTTTATTGTAGCCGGGTCCATTGTGTATGTAAAGGGTTCCATTACCGGCGTCGCTCGGGCGGAAACGCCGCCGAGGTTGGCCGCCGACTTGTACGAGCCGAACAATTCAATATTATACCATTGTGTAAAGTAAACCAAACATATAGAGAAGTAATGTCAAATATAGAAATAAACGAAGGGGCAGGGCGATACTATACAGCACGAAAAAGTAGATCAAACAAGATTGTGAACATTTTCTCCCCTCTGGGTTTTAAGGTCTAAGTTTGGGAGTAACGTCAAGTTTAACACATTTGCATAGCTGCATAAGTTATAAGGTGTGCCAGATTATCCTGGCGAGTTAGTATATATACCAAGCAGAATCCAACAATGTTTAAGGTGTGACTTGTATAGAAGGGTTTTTTAAACACGTATAAATTATTCTATTCAAAGCTCTCAACAATTATTTTTCTGTAACGCTACCGTACTGGTATTTTAGAATCTGCTGTACGAAAACGTGTTACGTGATTATAATGTATAATGGCTATTTGTAATAATATATCCTGGTATGATTATTGCTAGTTTTAGCGAATTTCCCCTATAGGGAAGAAGCAATTACCGTAGGTCTCATGGTAAGATCTAAGCCCGGGACCACTATAACTTTTCGTTTTGGGGCCCCCAGAAGCCAAAAACACTATTCGTTCAAAATTTTATATATATATGTGTGTGTGTGTGTCTGTGAGCACGATAGCGCTCGCAAAAATGGTCCGATTGGAATAAAATTTGGCACAGACGTGTAAAGTAGTCATTATTCGGACGAGTTCGTAAACCAGCTGGATCGGACCATTGGAAGGGCGGGTAAAGGGGGATAAACCCCCCCAAAAATGTGTTTTTTGAGTTTTTTACATAGAAAAATAAATGTTATCGAATTTTTGTTGGCACCATTGAATTCAGCTCGAAAAAACAAACAATTTAGTAATTTGAATCATTGCTCTATGTCCATTGGTTGCCGAGATATTGAAGGTGGTAAACACAGTACGTTGTCCCAATGTTAACCTTATGGGAAATAAGTAAAATTCTATATCTCGCTTATTTGTCAACATATCTTGATAAAACTTGGTAAATAGCTTCTTCTAGTTCAGATCTACTAAATATTGAATTGAAACCAGCCAGTTTTAATATACCTGTAGCAGCAAACCTGCATACTCATTCCCTATGTTATTCTTATGGAGCTTACCAAAACATGTCGAATCTCGCTATATTGGATTAGAATATGTTGTTTTGCATTTGAAATTCGCTGAGTATGCAGGTCTGCTGCAACGGGGGTATTTATAGTTTGTTTTACTCGCCATCTTATGATAGAATCGCCAAGGACATAAATGGTTTAAACCCCCTATGAAATTGTCTTTCTTTCAAAGCACTTTCCGGTTTTCCCTGTTTCAAAAATGATATAGTAAAATTTATTTGTTACTAGTACTTCCTATTTTTTTCTGGACGTAAAGTGTGTGCATTCATATGTGAGAGGAGTTGAAACAGTTCACTCACTGTAATGGAAGACTATTTTTGAGGTTATGTAACAATAATTGAATTTATGATTAATTTTGGATTTAGATCTTTTTATACGTCCACTGTGGTTGAATGAAACGGACTTTGATTTGTTAAGCAGCATAAGAACAATAAGAACACATGCTGTTGATTAAAACAGCTATTAAATCCACACATTTGTGTCTTTGATTGACTGAATTGGCATGACAAATAGAAACTAAACAAAACCATCGATGTTTGTTTTGTTAATTTTTTGCCTATTAAAATCATTTAGCGAAGGTATTAGTGAAAACATGTATTGAATCCATTAAAACCTATTTTAAAAACTTCATGCAATTCCAAATTTGTTACCATTGTCTTGTCTCAATAATGGCCCTTATAAAATATCTTAAACTACTTAGTCCAAAATACTTCAAGAACAATTTTTATGCAGTAGTTAAACACGAAACCAAGAACGTTGGGTATTAAATCTATTGCAGATCAATTCCGTCAGTCGCCTTTGTCCTGCAGACGGGGTCACTGGTATCCATGTGGCAGTCCTAAACCAACACCGCGGCTCAAACTCCCCCACATTGTTGGAATAACATCCTGCATTGTTCTGATCATGGCTATCGATCCCATTACACAATGAGCTACCTGTCAAAAACAGTGCAAAGCAACCTCCACATTTTACACGATTGATTATTTTAATCATGTTCATAATAAAACATTCTATAGCAGTTTTACGTTTAGTCTTCTTTTATTAATCATGTTCTTATCGATTGATTAATGTTTCAGAGCAAGCCTTTCAAACTGTTGTCAGCATTAAAGTTTTGATCAAAGAATCTTAAATAAATGAGCCACCCGTAATATGAAACAAATTTAATGCAGCTGGTTGACTTTCGTTCGTAGGCTAACCCAACCTTTTCATACCAACCAGCAAGCATGAACGTGTGTTGCCTTTCTTTTGTGTAGTTTTTTTAACTTATTACCGAGCAAGAATTTTTGGAATTATGACTGCAGGTGGTTTTACACAGTTGGCAATATTGTAGGCGAAGGAGTTTTGTGTAAAACAACAATGTCTAACATATTTGTGCAATGTACTGCGGAATAACGAAATGCCACACTAAAATTCTGTTTTATGGATTTAGAATTCATTAATCGAATATTAATTTAGTTTATTATACACCGTGGTCTGCGATTCGAATATCGCAGAATAACCTTCGCCGCAAATCTGCCGCAAAACTACCCCAAGTAATGTGCAGTTACGTAGCCTAAACGATCAAATTGGTATCAACACAATAACTTGATGTTTTATCTATTACTTTTTATTTTACTGGTTCTAAGCCTATGGAAAATGAGAGTTGTTAAATCCAAATGAAAAAAGGTCAAAAAGTTGTAAAAAATTATACCTTTAAAAAGACGATATTTTAAGGATTATAATTTTAATTATGTAGCAATTTTAAGTTGGTTTGGCAATATATTTTTGCAGTCCTATTTACATCGTTTCTAACTTTACGCCCTCCCAAAGGGTTTTTAATAAACTATAGAGTAAAATATTTGTATGACAAAGGTGCTATATTATATTTTACTATTCACCTCTACTGTACGCTGTAACTTTTAAAAACTCTGATATCCATCAATATATTTCTTCGTTTAGTTGTCGTCTTGGTACAATAAAATTGAACAGATTTATAGAGACAGTTCTGTTTGCGCTGTCAGTGGTGCGTGGGCAACAGTTAACAGTTTGGTCAGAGACAATGTGTTTTACCACGACACGTCCAATAACCTTCAGTAATGAACGCTACGACCTGTCAAAGTGGATAAGTGCTTTGTGTTATTTGTCTCTCGCGACTCTTAATGAAAACTGTTTTCAACAATATTACAAACTAGAGATCCTTTTTACATGGGAACTACATTGACAACTGGTTTACTTCCATGTAGGCCCATCTAAATAGTATCATTCTCTTGTTTGTGATAGTGTAATCAACTGTTGCTAATGCAGTTCAGTGATTTAATGTTTTATATTTTTATGTAACTTTTGAAGTACTTACTTTGGTTAAACTACGTTACTCATAATTATATATAAGAGATACGTTTTACCACTGGAATTTATCCCTGTCCCGAAAAGGCTTCTTTTAATTTAGACTTTAAAACGAGATTATTTTTTTTCTAAGTACAAATGATGGGTACTATTATTATAGTTATAATACTAAAGGCCATTTAAACTTTAAAATAGGAAAATATTATCAGTAAAAAAACAACATAAATCTATTTTCGTTTTATACCAATTCCAAAAGTTTATAAAATTAGGCCAAACTGTTGACAATCTGGAAAGTATTATTATTGTTATCACTTTAAGATTGTTTAGTATTGTTAAATCGTGTTTTTTACCATTAAAAAAGCCTGTACCTTAATAATCGCAAATTCTGAAACAAAACTAATAACAATTAAATTGTTGTCAGTCAACTTACAATCACAGGGAGTTTTTGCCATCCACGGTAAAAACGATATTATCATGCAAACTGACGTTTGCAATAGGATGAGGGAACTGTTCGTTGTGAAAGAAGAATCCTAACAAGGATTACCTGCCGCAGTGATTTCATCCCCAGCAGTGCATTATATCATTCTCTTAATTTTAGGAAGTGTAACCTTGGCTGCAAAATTAGTTTCTCGCACCTGAAAGACGAGCAACCCTATTATAATTTATTTAAGCTGATTATTTATATTACTGCAGCTCAAGCGTTGCTAACCGAGGGTTTTAGTTCTGTTATAAGCCGAGTAAATTGGCGTTGCCCGGCAAACCGCAAGACTCATTGTAATTTTAGTAGTAGGCCTACCCTTTTGGACGCCTTTGACCACGTTTTTTGAAGCGGGCTATAAATAAACTTTTAGCATTAGGCTTGTTATAAAATGAGACGTACTGTTTAAAGTAGTTGTAATGATCTTTTATAATAACAAATGTTGTTGCTTCCTTTCCTATAAGCATTTATCATGAGGAGGTCGATTTAACCTTTTTATTTTATCATCATGCACGAAAACCTGTAAAATTAAATGTTCAATGAAAAATTTTTAATTGTTGTAAAAGTCTATAAAACTAATTGTTAACAGTCTGGAATGTATTTTTATATCACCACTTTATTTTGTCGAATCATGTATTTTTCGCATTTATTACCAAACTGTATTGTATTAAATCGCTATAATCGTCCTAAAATTATGTTTGTCAGCGTATTTAGTTGGGTGTAAAAGAGTGTCTTGGCATGGTGTGAATAGAGTATATATATATATATATATATACCTTAATAACTGAATCATGAAATATCAAAATTCATCTTATGCGATCTCAAAAATGTGTCACCCACGCAGCTTTGATCATGGAAATCAACAAAAAGATTTTGTTACTGTTTCTGTTTACAAAAACGTGCAATTCTGTTTACAAAAAGGATTAAAGAAAAAGAGAACAATAAAAAACTATACACTATATCCGTGTTATATTTTCTTTTCTTTGTACATGTATAATGCTTTTTTATCATGAAGTAACGGTCAACATATTTTGTATTCTGCGATAAAATAATCTTGTTTCTTAATATTATTCAGGTTTATACTCATCAAGCGGATATTTTTGTTCAACGGCAAACAATTCAGTTTGTAAATACAGCACTAGTTCTTAAAAATAAAACTCCTTGTACAATTAAATCTCTCTACAGGTATATCCCTCTACAGGTTTATGACACTAAAACGTTACTTGATTTGACTCGCCGAGGAGGAAAATTATTTATATTCATCACGAGAAATATGAAAATGAATCTCACTTTTTGAAGTTGTTTTCCATCGCCTGACGTTTCACTCACCCGTGATGATAACCGTGAATATAAAAACAGGAAAGTCGAGCTATGATTTGTTTTCGTTGATTCAGATAAAACATAGAGGTTCACAGAATGTTTTCACTATTGTTATTTTCTTCAAATTTTTATTCAAAACATCCTATTGCATGTTACAATAATCCTTAGAAGTTTATTTTCTATTTTTTCCAAGAAACAAATTGCATGTCATTGAATCTAATTGAAAATATATTCTTGATAAAATATTTTCATTAACTTTAGACAGCGTTATAATCATAATATTGTAACTATACAGTAAGTTTAATGCTCCATATTGTCCTTTCTGAAAGCGATGGCTATTTATGTCAGACCCACCGAGTGCTTACGCGTTTTTTGTAGTTAGTCTAGTACAGACTGATCTCCCTTAATCTGCTTCACATGTAAAATAAGTTGTTATATTAAGGGTTGGAGTAGTTTAATTACACTTTGTTTCACAGTTGTACTAACACATTCAGCGTTATCTTTAAACTAGGCTCCGGCTATTTCATAGATTAAGTAGAAAGTATTCTCTCCCCATAGTTTGTCACAAAGGCAATCTGATTGCACACATTTCCGGTCATGGAGTTTGGAATGAACATGCGAGAATGTGACTAAGTTGGAGCGTGTTTGACAAGTTCAATTACTCAGTTAATTGAGTATCTAATCTTAGAGTTATAATAAGAGGAGATATATTCTAGTCACGTGTCTGAGGAATCATAATAACCCAGCAGAAAATTGACTCAATGCTACGTTGGATAAGCTAAGATCTATTTGAAGTCACCATTTCTTGCAAAATGCATTCCAAAATTTAATAACTGGCCGTTTTAAATACTAGGGAATTAGTTTTCAAACCATTTAAATATCAAGTAATTCCAGGCTATGTGGGCTGTTTTCTTTTGATTGCCATAATTACCTCGCTGTTACATTATTAATTAATTATTTTCGGTGTTATTGGCTTCAAGGCAAAAACCAAACAAAATTGGAAAACGCAGCTTTTAAATCATGAATTCATAGCTTTTCGTTAAATGATGTTCAGGATTCAAGGCATTAACAAAACTTTTCAGATCATATCAATACCTTTGTTAAAAAGCAAACCTTTGTTCGCTATTATTTTTTATTATGGATTAGATTGGATTATAGGTCGATTACTTGACTTCTATCGTTGATTCGGAATGTTTGCTGTGTCTAATTCCACTATATTATGTGAACCTTATTTTAATATCCATATGAATAAACCCATTATTCTTGAACTAGGGAAATCAAGTAACGTATGGTCACTGAATTATAATTCAGTAACCACACGTACGAAAATATTTTCCCAACCATACATTTTATTTTAATTTATAATTATACAATTCATATGTTTGTTTACGAGGATGAGTGGACGAATTGTATGCTTATAATTTATGTAAACAGTAGTCAGTTGATGCTTGTAAGATCGTCTGACGTGGGATTTGAATCTGAAGTGAACCTCATCAATCAAATATGAAATATTAAAAACAGAAAGCTGGTGCAATGCTCCCCAGGGGTTTGAAATTCCGACAATATCAGAGTTGGGTTTATTTTCTGATGCGATTTTACGAATATATTATACTGAAAATGCCAAACTTATTTTGACTTAAGGCTAAAACCTGTTTGTTTTAATGGAATACCGTTATGAATGTTAATGTTTGCTATTAAATAAGCACTGAATCAATACGTTGTTATGTTCTGTTTACATCATTAGTAAAAAGAAAATTGTTTTATTTAATTTTTCGTAACAGTAAAATGTTATGTGCATGCACATTGAACATTCGGTGATACATACTGCACTCAGTTGAGCTGATAAGACGTAATCAGGCAATCAACTGTAACACTGATATATCATATGTATCTGTTATACTCCCTGATTATGCATTAATGAATCATTTGCATTAGCCCAGACGACAGTTGTAATCTCTTAGGTTTAATCAGTTATCAAAAAATTGATTGAAATAAATTCGTTAAAATATTATTATTTTGAAAAAATTCATTTAGAATATAAACAAGAGCGTGGCATGATATAATAGTTTTCATTATAGTTTTCCTTCACCAAAATTCTGAATAATAACCCAAATCCGTACTCTAATACAGATTTGATCCCTCGATTGTTACATGCAAACAGGATTATATATTTAATGATCTTTTCTCATATTTCTTAAATTAAACTTTGAAAAATTTACAATCCGGTTTTTAAAAATTATGCTTTATCTACTAAATAACAAGATTAATATTAGCATCGATAACTTTGGCCGAGGAGACTCCTCTGGTGATTCATTTTATATTTATGACTGTTCAAGAGGCGTCTCTCCGTTGAAATCCTCGCTTGGCCAATGTGGAGGTTTTTCCGTAGTAAATTTGTAATCTCTCGTACATTTCAAACGCTTTACTGAGTCCACTTCTAAATATTCTGTGATTATTTTTGCACAACGAATAAAATAAACATATTATATAGTTATGATAGGGAAGACAGTTTTTACACGTATTATTAATTTTATCCAAGTGTGTATTATTCAATAGCCTAAACCTAAACCCTGTGATCACCTTCTTGATCCAAAATTTTGCAAGTATATTGCTAATGAATTAAAGCTGACTAGAGGCAGATACATAGAATAGTAGTTACATACCGACCCAATTATATAATTTAAAACTTACTTTATGTCAGGCGTACGTGTCAGACTTAGGTGACATTTAATCAAGAACTTTATTTCCAACGTATGTCTATTCCCAATAATTCTTCCCAGTTTTCAATTGTAAGAGAGAACTATATCACTTCATACCTGTCCCATCACTCCAGTTTGTTAAACTATATTCATTTCAGGTCGACTCAAACCAATTGGCCCATTAACTAATTTGTCGGTAGCGCAGTCGTCGTCTCGGTGCTTGCCCCACTTGCTGTCAGTTTAATTGTTATTTTCTTTATTGATTCGCTAGCTTAAACTGCATTAGCTTTATTAATTGCCTTATTTTTTAATCGGAGCTTACTGTCTGTACAATAAACCAAAGATTTTCTGTTCAGGCCAGTTGAAACAAATTTTTAGATTAATATTATTATATTTTTAATTAAATATTTTGAGATAATCCCTACTGTATGTCTTTAGCAAAAGCAGATTTATTTAGTTAGCTCCCTAATGCATGAGTAGCGCACTAAAAAGGGCAAAATGTATTTTAGTGTTTGTATCATTGGTTTTGGCATTCCCAACTATTTAAATCATTAGAGCTACTTTTCACTATTTAGTTTTACGTATTAAAAATGAAGATTTGGAATAGGTATTTAAAATGTTTGAAACTTAAAGGTGAAGGCTATTTATTTAAAATACTTTGAATAATACAATCGTTAACTAATTTGTTTACTTTGAAATTACTTACAACCAAGATTATTTTCTGAAGCGAAAATGGCATAAGTATCAAGGACTGTTAGAGATAAAATCACTAACAGCACGTAATCCTCGTTAGGATTCTTCTTTCACAACGAGCAAACCCCCTAATCCTATTGCGAACATTGGTTTGCATGTCAATACAGTAATCCTCTGTCAGCATTATCCTCCACCTGCGATAGATTTTGTTTGTCCATTTCAAATTTAATAGGATGAAAGTAATAGTTGAGTGAAGACACTTCAGTATTCAAATTAATATTGTTCTCAGAGCCATTGAATAAGTGACCAATTTCCTATTACGGAAAGCAATGTGGTTTTGCGTAAATTAATCAGTTTTTAACATTTCACTATTATTTGGCCCATGAAAATATATGGTCGAACACTGCACGCGGCACGATGCGGCAAAATTATAAGCAAAGGCAAGGAGGTTTATTCTTGATTCTGGAGGTATCAAATACAGTTGTTGATTAAAAACGCTTCATTGATTTTATCAAGATAATAGCATTGGGGAAAAGTATTTTTCGTTCTTTAAATTATATTTCATAACTCAAATAGATGTGTTGAATTAAAAAAAATCCATGCGAAAAACAACAGCAAAAAGCTTGTATTTAGTTCTACAGATTTAAAATGAAGAATTGGAATTTGTATTTAATAGATATAGCTTTATTACTTACTGTCTTTTATAAATCTTATTACTTTATATGGCTATGTAAACCGTCTCTAAGCTAGCAGACGCGAATGACGGCGATGAAAACGTCAGGAAACTAGTAAAATAAGGGAAGGGAGGGGAGGAATAAATACCCACATAGTATGATACTATTCGTCCGCCTATTTTAATTTAACAAATAATATTAACTATCAACTGATACACCTACAAATGAAGTGATTGCAACATTCCATATCTGAAAGCTTATTTCGTAAAACGTGCTTTAGCAGCAGAACATTTCATAAATGATCAAAATTAGAATAATACAGTATTTATATTAAATACATGTAACATATTCATAAAGAATCTCAAATACAAGGACATTCTATTTAGATACACGAAAGTAAACCAGTTTTGGTTAATTGAAGAAGGTAAAAAATAGCTCAAAGCTGTTATATTGTTGAAAACCGTTTTCATTTAGAGTCGTGAGAAACAAATAACACAAAGCACTTATCCACTTTGACAGGTCGTAGCGTTCATTACTGAAGGTTATTGGACGTGTCGTGGTAAAACACATTGTCTCTGACCAAACTGTCGACTGTCGCCCTGTTACACCACTGACAGCGCAAACAAAGCTGGCAATATTAATTTGTTCCGTTTTACTCTACCAAGATAATCATTCACCGATTAATTGTACTAATTTGAACATTTAAACTTCGAATATAAAAAGTGTATATCAATGAAATGATAGTTCTTGCATCCAATAATAAAACGCGAGGGGAATTCCCTTTCACAGTCATGAGTCAATAACGACAGGATGAATTTTACCGTTTGAGGTGTCAAAGTAAAGGTACTTTTACGTGAATGAGCCAATATTAATCAGAATTTTAGGAACATATACCACCTAAGTTCAGTAAGTGGCTGAAGTTTCAGAACAGTGGCTATTTGTCTACAGTGTTCGAACTCGATTCACTTTGCAACTTGACATTTGGACATGTTTTGAATCTAAAGGTTGACCACACATTGTAGCAATTATATTTCCCGGGTTAGCCGGGCCCACCAGCCAGCTAGTAATTAACACTACCCACTAATGTACTAGCTTCCAAACAAAAATATCCTTCGGAACTCTACGAATTAGAATTGTAGGCCTACCAAAGATTTACTATCAACTTCAACTATATAATTTTATAAGTATAATGCAATCCCATCATGACTTTATTTTAAACTTATACTAATAGAATATGGTGATACATCAGCGACTAATTCCCGTCACTTTGGTACATAAATGTAAAACCTACCTACGACACAATCGTCTACATAGTCTACATAGCATGTCCCAAGACCGGCTGATACAAGAACATATTTTTAACAATTCTTCAGGAAAAAATATATTAAAATAGCCCTACTAAACATCGGTCTTTTTCAACATAATACAGACGAAAATCTATACTTATTGGTTATTAAAACAGGTTGTGACTAACAAAATATAATTGTCATGAATTTCGTTTTTATCATTACGTGTCAACTATTTTTCAAAGATTCTTCCAGCTTTTTCGGAGGGTTTTTGACCTGCATTTTCCCGAGAGCTCAAGGAAGAACAGCTAGTCAGAAGCGCCCCAATGACTGCGGTGAGTGGTACACACCTGAACTCCGCCGCCTCAAGGATGAGATGCTGGCATGGAAGGATAGATGCAGTCTTCCCAACTCACACCACTACACCATGAGGTATATGCAAGCCAAGGCTTTTTACAAGAAACAGGCTGTGCTGGCTAAGAAACAGCGGAACGCCCCGAGGATTGAGAGTGCGCCTAACAAATGTAAGGCTGCGTGGGAGTTCGTCAATTCCAACAGATCAGTAGCTAGAAGGCGTGTTGATTTTTCAAGCCCGGATACCTTCAATCACTTTATCGTAGACTCAGTGAGTAACATCATGATCAGCATGCCCCCATCGGAACTGGACCTCATTGAGATTATTGCATCTAGACTCCACCCTGCACCTGTCGGCCTGACGACCTTTGTACCCACGACTCCCACAACTCTGTAAAGGATTGTTCATTTTTTCAAACCATCTAGGAGCCCTGGCATTTTCAGTGTGTCCACCTATCATTGACGTCGTCTCTGCTCCCATCATGTTGCCATAAATGAATGTCTCAGCACAGGCGTTTTTCCTGACTTCCTAAGACCTCCCGGACCATTCCAGTTTTCGAAAAAGGAGACCACCTAAGCCTGAACAGTTATCGGTCAATATCCCTGGTTCCCACTCTGGGAATAGTTATTGAGACCGTCATCAAAACCTGAACTTGAGGCCTTTTTTGAGAACAACCTCCTCCTCACAGACATGCAGTTTGGGTTCCGCAGGGGAAGATCTACTGTTGATGCTTGCGCAAGAGTTAATGAGGGTGTAAGTGCTTCATATGAAGGCTCCAGGCAATTGTCATTAACCCTGTGCGACCTAAGCAGGGCTTTCGACAGCGTGTCCCATGACATCCTTAATAAGAAGCTTGATTTTTATGGACTCGGGAGGAGCAGCCCTCTCTCTCATTGAGACGTTCCTCCACAACAGGTCCCAGAAGGTTTCTATTGAGGAAGCGCTCTCCCAGACTCTGCCGATTAACATTGGCGTTCCACAGAGATCACACCTGGGGCCTACTCTTTTCTTGATCACCATGAACGACCTGGGTGAGGATGGAAAAACTCTGACGACACAACTCCTCTGGCAGAAGGCCCGACCATTGAAGAGATCCGTGACGAAAACGAACACAGACTCCTGTTTGCTTCTTCATGGTTTCTTGCCAATCAATTCCAGATTAATGAAGCAAAGGACCAGCGGTTGATCTTCAGTTTATCCAGGGTCCAGCTTGAAGTCCAAGCCCCTGTCGAACTTCTGATTTTCGTAATCGACCAAAAACTTACCTGGAGGGACCACATTGTACAGACCACCAACAAACTTTCCCGGGTCTTTTTCCTTTTGCTAGAGCTGTGGTGCTCGGTCACAGAATCGTACCTGGTCATGGTATACCATGCCCCCTTTCCTTGCCAAGTTGCCTACGGACTGCTTCTATGGAGCCACTCTACAAGGTATGTGATGTGCCAAAAAAGCAAAATTGGGCTGTAAGGATCATCGCCTTAATTCACCATCGCACCTCCTGCAAACCCCTGTTTGCTAGACTAGGAATTTCTACAGTTTTTGGTCATTTCATCATCCTCTGCTTCATGCATGTTAAGGAAAGCCAAAACACCTTACAGTCTGGGGAAACACTCACTACTACAATACGAGGCAGCTTGAACAACTTGATGTCCCTAGGGTACGCCTGACCAGGACTCAGGCAGGACACAATATATCGGCCAAAAGAATGTTTAACCTATCGCCATCTAGGGACCAGTAGATGGTGGTTTCCATTCAGAAGGAAACTATCTGCCTTCATCAAGGGTAAGGCCTACTACTCCTTGTCCTTGGCAGAGTTATTTGCGGATGACCACACAGGAATAGTATAAACCTGATCTGACAGGAAGTATTAAAGTTTCATTTTGTAAATATTTGTTTTTTTTGAAATAAATAAGTGACGCTGTCAACGGTCAAACCCAGAGTGTGGGTAAAGGCGAAGAGGTAGGTATAAGGTAAATGTGTTATTGATCTGTTTCCAGAATATCAAAACTGTTTGAATGACAATAACAGCTTCGTATTTTAAAAGTTCTGATCATATTGAATGTTATATATTTAAATGATGCGTGCTTTTAGATAGCCTAGTGTTCACTTAGATCACTCTGTCAATAGTGCTGAAATGTTGAACAGTTTTGTTGTTTTTATGCCATGTCGGCCATTGTGTAATGGGATCGATAGCCATGATCAGAACAATGCAGCGTGTTATTCCAACAATGTGGTGGAGTTTGAGCCGCGGTGTTGGTTTAGGACTGCCGCATGGATATAAGTGACCCCGTCTGCAGGACATAGGCGATCAACGGAATTGATCTGTCAAGAATATTTACTAACTAATTAAAAAAATGTATACCTAACTATTTGCATAATTTAAAGCGTTTATTTTTAGAAACTTAAAATTACGTCAATTTCTTCTTTCTCCCTCCTGTACATTGTATAAGCGGAGACTTCTTTTCAAGTACGATGTCCGTTAATGGGTATCAAAGTTATGGTTTTCTCAAAACTTCTGGTTAATTTGGGCCTCTTATATAGATTTTAAAAATTTGAATTTAATATAGTTGTTGACTGTTAATGCATATATGTATATATATTGCTTTGTCGTTAGCATGGGAAAAGTTGTAAACTGTATAATCATTGAATACAGCTTGATTTAAGCGCCAACACCGATTCGTGATCGCGAAAATTAACATGAAATATTTTGTAATATTGTAATAATTTATTATTTAAGACATTTCACTTAATATCACGTTAATATTGACACTTGTGTGATAATTTGTCGTCCGCTCTAAATCTTAATTATGTTATTTTATACCGTATAAAGACAAAACATTACATTCGGGTTATCTCTTATAAACGAGTTGGGTTAGTTGCAGCATATATCTCGCTTGATTGTCCAGTTGGCAGATGAAAATTAACAGAACCAACATCGACGCTTCTGTTTAGTTTCAATTTGTCATGTCATTCCGGTTGAATCAGTGATAGAAAGATGTGGATTTAATACTTTTTTATCAATACCATCCAGCAGTGAATAAAATTCACTGCTGAATGGTATTATTCTTTAATATAGCAGTGAATAAATTTCAAATTTTTTTGATATTTTCCGCTAAGATAAGAACCCTCCCATCGTATCGAAGTGTGCCGAACGCTCACAATTTTGATCTACAAATTTCGCATACTTATTTAATAATAGTTAGCATGAAAGAAAGTATTTTAGGATCCACGGGACCTGGTGGAATAGTTTTCTTTGCTTTTTAAGTGATAAATCTTTATTCGTTAATCCAACATTGTCTTTCCTCATCCCATTAGATTCAAATTCATCCCTGTATTTTTTTCTTTGCAAATGAAGTAATATTGGATGAATTGTTCGGCTCGTACAAGTCAGCGGCCAACCTCGGCGGCGTTTCCGCCTGAGCGACTCCGGTAATGGAACCCTTTACATACACAATGGACCCGGCTACAATAAAGAGATTAACGGTGAATGCGAAAACAAAAGAGTGGTTCAAGTCCAATTACAGTCCTCGAGCTGAATGTTTTCGCCACTGGAATTGAGGATTGTTGGGCGGATTTGGATGGATTCCCGGTACATTGTTGAAATGCATAGGTCGCGAGATTGATTTATCTTTTTTACTAATCAAGATTGTATTGATTGTATTTGGAAAACATCAGTATTAAAATATGTAATAATGTAAACTATGGCAAAATTAACAATTTAAAATTAGGCCCATATTTCTACTTCTTGAATTCCCTCATATCAGGATTTAAAATGGGCCCCTTTCTGCATTTTTGGTCTAGTTAGAGCATCTGATTTCTTATAAATGTATTTGGTATCATCTTTAAGCGTTTAGTTACAACTATTCGAAGTTTATGAGTTATTTAAATTTGGATCAGCTCCCTAACATAAAAGATCTTAAACCAAGCACTAGTATTTTTCCCAAAACGTGTTATTAATGTTTCATACCTACATGTGCAATATTTCCAAGTAAATTTTCTTTCAAAAAGTTTCAATGTTTATGGACGAAAATAAACGTCAATATTAAAGTGCTGTAAAAACGTAAAACAGGTTTGCGATAAATTTAGTCCAAATGATATTGGTTCAGTGCTCTATTTCTTTCTTCGAGTGGATTCAAGCAATAATCGTTTCCATTTCTTTTTATTCTCAGAACTCAGATCAAACCTGTTCAAGGTCCATCGAGTCCAATGTTTTGAAGAAGGAGGAAAACAATATTCTTAATGTAGGTCAAGTATTGAACAAGCAGTATTTGTGTGAGTTTGCTTTCTTGCAATTTCTTTTAGCGAATTTCCCCTATAGGGAAGAAGCTGTTACCGTAGGTCTCATGGTAAGACATAAGCCCGAGACCATCATAACTTTTCTTTTTCAGGTCACCAGATGCCAAAAACACCATTCGTTCATTTTCATAAATAAATATATATATATATATATATATATATATATATATTTATTTATTTATTTATATGTGAATTTAAGCACGATAACTCGCGTAAAAATGGTCCAATCTCAATGAAATTTGGCATGGACATGTAAAATAGTAATTATTCAGACGAGTTCGTAAACCAGCCCGATCGGACTATCGGAAGGGGGGTAAGGGGGGTAAACCCCCCAAAAATGGGTTTTTTTGAGTTTTTTGCATATAAAAATAAAAATAATCTAATTTTTATCAGCACCATTGAATTCAGCTAAGAAAAAACTAGTTTCAGCTAAAAATTTAGTATTTTGAATCACTGCTCTATGTCCGTTAGTTACCGAGATATTGAAAATGGTAAACACAGTACGTTGTCCCAATGTTAACCTTATGGGAAATAAGTGAAATTCTATATCTCGCCTTTTTCTCAACATATCTCGATAAAACTTGGTAAATCGCTTCTTCTAGTTCAGATCTACTAATTATTGAGATTAAACCACCCAGTTTTAATATACCCGTAGCAGCAAACCTGCATACTCATTCCCCATGTTATTCTTATGGAGCTTACAAAAACATGTAAAATCTCGCTATGTTTTGCACTTGAAATTCGCTGAGTATGCAGGTCTGCTGCAACGGGGGTATTTTTTACTTCTTCTGCTGCATGTCGGTCTTTAAACTAGTTCGTCCCTGCTCGAAATTAATCTTTTCTTACTTTTAATTCCACGCAAAATAATTTTAAAATATATATTTAACGTGTCTAGTTTAAAATGCAAGATTAATAGTAAAGTTCTTCAAGTTGAATACTATGACTTCATATAATACTTGAATACTTGAATACTTGAAACTTCACTTCAACTTCATTGCGTGTGTAATGCAATTTGTATTGTCTTACTACAATAAAATATTTTGATTTTGACGGTATAAAAAATATAATATGCAGTGATTCCAACCTCGTGATTGAAACCTGCTTTATTTTCTTTTTTTATTAATCAGCTGCAAAACAATCAGCTGCGTCACTTAACCTGATGCGAAATTTGTAAATAATTCATTTTTGTTGTGTAAATATTGACCTATTTTCTAATAGCAATTTATTTATTTCCGTAAGGGGTGTTTTACAGAATGTTTATCAGATCGAATCGTGTATTTTACAACCAAACAGTGCTTTGCGTCCGGTTAAAAAACGAACTAAGTTCAACTTTGAGGAAAGATTTTCAACTACTGAAGAGGCGTAGGTGTTCATCCTGTGGTGAGGGTGAGGGCCCCGCCCTGACCACCAGCAGCGGGGCCCCTGTGGGGAGCAAGACGGCGTCCGTGACTGTGGGCCCCAGAGGCCCCGTCGTGCTGCAGGACTTCGCGCTCCTCGACGAGCTGGCGCACTTCGACCGCGAGCGCATCCCCGAGCGGGTGGTGCACGCCAAGGGCGCCGGCGCCTTCGGCCACTTCCGGGTGACCGACCCGGACATTGCCGAGTACTGCAGGTAGGGGTGGCAACGAGATATCGATATACCGCAAATTTTGATACATCGGAAGCATCGATACATCGGAAATGTTAGTTCATCGGAAATAGCAATATATCGGAAATATCGATATTTTAGTTCCAATTGGAAAAAAAGTAAATTGATAATTTGGTTCTAAAATCGAGATGATAATGATTGTAGCTCGACATATCGGCTTAAGAAGAATCAGGTTGTTAGACTTAAGATTTACCATCCAAATTCCACAAATGATAAAAAAAGTTACGGTATTGTGATTGCTTTCTAGGTAATAAACAAGCATATGACACAATGTAAATTCAATTTTTAAGTGCATTAATGTTCCTAGTGAGCTTATGGGAAATTCTGAGTTCCCTGGTGGCAACCATGAATATAAAATAGTGTTATACATCTTTATTATTGTTTTTTTTTATTTTTAGTTAGTTTTCTTTTCATCAAAAAAATCGTATATTCGACAAATAAATAAATATTTTCTTAGTCAGTAGACATATATATGCAATACACATCGGAAATACCGATATTACAATTCCAATAGGTACATCGTTGAAGCGTTATATCGGTATTTTGAAAATGATAGCCATCCCTAACTGCAGGGCCAAGCTGTTCGCCGAGGTCGGGGAGGAGACGAAGGTGGCGGTCAGGTTCTCCACGGTGGGCGGCGAGAGCGGCTCCGCGGACACCGTCAGGGACCCGCGAGGGTTCGCCGTCAAGTTCTACACGCAGGAAGGCAACTGGGACCTGGTCGGCAACAACACGCCCGTCTTCTTCATCCGGGACCCGATCCTCTTCCCCAGCATGGTCCACACGCACAAGCGGAACCCCGTGACGCACCTCAAGGACCCCGACATGTTCTGGGACTTCATCTCGCTGCGGCCGGAGACGACGCACCAGGTGATGATCCTGTTCTCGGACCGCGGGATCCCGGACGGCTACCGACACATGAACGGCTACGGGAGCCACACGTTCAAGCTGGTCAACGCCGCCGGCGAGCCCGTCTACTGCAAGTTCCACCTCAGGACGGACCAAGGCATCAAGAACCTCGATGTTGAGAAGGCGACGGAGCTGGCCGGCAGCGATCCGGACTACTCCATCCGAGACTTGTACGACGCGATCGCCTGCGGCGACTTCCCCTCGTGGACCATGCACGTGCAGGTGATGACCTTCCAGCAGGCCGAGACGTGCAAATACAACCCCTTCGACCTCACCAAGGTCTGGCCGCACAGCGACTTCCCGCTGATACGGGTCGGTCAGCTGGTGCTGGATCGCAACCCTACCGATTACTTCGCGGACGTGGAGCAAGCGGCGTTCAGTCCCGGCCACCTCGTCCCCGGCATCGAGCCCAGCCCCGACAAGGTGCTGCAGGGGCGTCTGTTCTCCTACTCGGACACCCACCGCCACCGGCTCGGCCCCAACTACCAGCAGCTGCCTGTCAACTGTCCCTACAGGGTGAGGAACAACCAGCGCGACGGGACGATGTGCTTCGACAACCAGGCGGGTGTACCCAACTACTTCCCCAACAGCTTGGGCGGCCCGGCCCCCGACCCCAGATATAACAACAGCGAGTTCTGCGTGTCCGGCGACGTGACCAGGCACGACAGCGACGAAGACGAAGACGACTTCAGCCAGCCGGCGGAGTTCTGGCGGCGGACGCTGACGGAGGAACAGCGCGCGCGGCTGGTCGACAACATCGTGGACAACCTGCGGGCCGCGGCCGACCACATACAGGACCGCGTCGTCGACAACTTCGGCCGAGTGGACGCCGCGCTGGGGCAGCGCCTGGCCGAGGGACTGCGGAAGGGAAAAGTCAGCGAATCGTAAATGACCTTTGTTGTTCGAAAATGTGCCCGCATCATCCATTTATATCTCTATCTCGTTTTGTCAAATAACATCAATTTCGTCCTTCCTTCCTTGTCTTTCTTTTAAACTTTTACTTGTATTCATAGTTAGTTGATGAATTAAGTTTTGATGAATTAAACTGTAAAATATTTTGGAATAGCGTAAGATGTAACAGGATTGAGCGAGAGTTTGTTTGAAATCTGATCTGACATTTTTGTTGTTTCAATAACTGCATAAGTCTTTTAAAGCTCAAAATTTACAGTCTGTGCGAATGTTTACTTATCATCTATTATCAAACAGATTCTATTCATATATTGTAATTTTCTGTTTGTTTCTTTTGTATCATAGTAATATTTTATGTGTATTCGTTTTTGGCATGAGTGTGTGATTCTTTCACGATACGTCATGTAATAATTTTTTATTTTTTAGTAACTGTCACTTTTTAGGGATGAGCCCTAGACCCCCTTAGACCTGATTTCACCAAACTTTAAACCACCGTTAAGGCTCGGTTAGTTTAATTTTATCAGCTGTTTAATACTATTTTCCTGTCTTTAACGAACGGTTTATTAACCGACCCTTAACTGATGTTTGGTGAAATCAGGCCTTAAAATTTAGTAATTCTCCATATGATATTTAACTTTTTCATTTCTTTATCAAAGACTACAGGTCACAACACTAAGACTAGCCAATAAAATATTACAACAAAATTCCAACTTTATAATGGTATATTTTATCACTAGAGCCGAAAGTGATGCTTTCGTACGAGTTTGTACCGAGTGGCGAACAGACCTAGGGTATTAAAAAATTCAGCTGATTGCAAGTTTTTTGTGTTAATTTTGGGTGAACCTAATACAACAAAATCCGAATGGATGATGACCTCGTCTCCAGCTGACCGTTTCCCTCCCGAGGGTGGTAAAGAAAGAACTTTGTATACAGCAAGTAGAGGATTGAACAGTCACTGTAATACATGACGTAAAGTAAAAAGATTTTTTACTCCATGACTGTAATATTTTTCAGTGATTGACCGATTTAAAACTATATTCTAAAGTCAAATTTTTTTTTTTAAGTCCGACTATATCAGCAGTCAAGGTTTGCTAATACCCTTTTTGGTTGTATTTTTTAAACATGTTGGTTTTTTGTTGTATTGCTCAGGTTTATTTAGACTGATTCAGTGTATAGGATTTACTTATACAATTATTTAGTATAAACGTTTTTCTTTCCGAAGTTCCGAAACTTTTTTGACTAATGGAAAACTTAGTTGAATAACAATCTTAATTCCTCATTATAAGTTTTAATGGTTTCTCCTACTGTAGTATTTCTTAATTCGTGTTTGTCATTGCTTTTACTTTTTTCATTTCATATTTTGTTCCTCGTTTTTTATTAAATAATTTATTGAAATAAAAAATGGAACCGCTTGAAATGTTATATCATTTAAGTAGAATGCGTGAAAATATGTATGTTGGCTTCATAAAGTTTCCAAAGGTTCAAATGTGTAAAAAGATAAGTGTCCTGTTGCCAAGAAAGTTGTTTATTTCTATTCGTTTTTTTAATGATTTTCTCTCGAAAGAAATTACACCATGTCGAAATGTTGAAAATTAGGGCTTTAAAATAATTTGGTTACACTATGTTTATTTCTCTATGATTAAATCCAACGACTGCTATTCATTGTTATTTTTTGCTCCGTATTTTTTTTCAATCAACACAGGGTCTCCACAATTTATGATAAACTTCTTAAAGAAAATCTGATGGGGTAGAATACGTTTAATGTTAAGTCAGGCCCAACATACAAGTAGGCAAGTAGGTATGTGGCTTAGTTCGACAAAGTTGTATAAGTTCAATTGCTCAGTTAATTGAGTTATCCAAACTGGAACTTTAATTAGTTGAGGTCGATATTCCAGTCAGGCGCCCTGGGTAGATATCTTAACCAAGCAGCGCAGCGTATCCATATGGTAATACGTGAGATGAACCAACTTGAGTCAGTTACTTTAGGACTATAAACAATGAATAAAAACCCGCTGAATGGGAAAACAAAATTTTTTTAAAGATACAGATTAAGTAATTCAATTTTTTATTTTTAAATTTTTATTACGACCTTGCCTAACTGAATGTAATACGATTTCTCGGTGTCGCCCTAATTTCCCTTTAAATGTGAACAAATATCTTATCTTACATTTTTTAATTACTATTTATTTGTTTATACTTAAATCACTTGGATAATTAACATTGGTTTATCCTAGATAAGTTTGTTTTTACCATTTAAAATTTATCACGCCTTCTATCAAAAAAACTCTGTGTCGGCCTATCTCACATTATATTTAATGGTGTCTTATAACACTTATTAGAACTCAATAAATTCTTCCAATTTCCTTATGATGTGTAATATCTGATCGCTTCTTTATATAACTATAAAAATACCCTATTCCACTGAATATAAGCAAATAATACAAGTTAAACAACGCGGAAACATTTTATCAAATTTTGTTGTAGCATCCGACTAGAGAATTCTCTGTGTAGCGAGAATTAATGTGAATAAATCATGCACAGCAATAATGGTGACACGAAATCTTGGACGTTGAAAGATTTAATAACACTATTGCAAACACCTTCTTTGCCAATGGGATTCATCCTGAAGTGAACCTCATCAATCAAGTGCGAAATATTACAAACATAAAGCTATGGTGCAATGTCCCCGAGGGATTTGAACGTTCTGACAATATCATGGTTGGATTTATTTTCATATGCGATCTCGCTGCTCATGTTAAAATTACAAATGGTGACAGTTATTTTTTTTCATTGAAATGGTAATGGGATGTGACATTCAGGATTTTGAAAGGTTAGATTCGATCTAAGAGGATTTCCTCTTATTGTGGCTGACAATAAAATGTTTGTATTGTTAATTGCGCTGTTTGTGATCAGTATTATTATGAAGTTGGTATATTTTCTTGGATACATATATATTAAATATGATTACTCGTAGTAAAAACAACCAATTGAGGGAATGTAAATATATGCACTCCGTTGGATTGTTTTCATTGGTAATAAATGGTTGTTCACATTATATTTAAAACCAAGTAGTTTCTATTTAGATTAACTAATAATGTGAAGAATCCTCGGCAGTGGGATTTGATTCTGAAATGATTCTCATCAATTAAATATTACATATTAAAAACAGTATAAGCTGGCCTCATACTCCCCTGGGATTAAATAATTCTGATAATCTCAGGTCTGGGTTTATTTTTGCATTTGTCAGGCCTTCTAAAAAACCCTTGACTTTTAATCAAAGGTACAACTGAATGTTATGTATGTTTTCATTTTCTTGATGATGATTAAAAAAATAGTAATTGTGGATGAATATTATATATCTTTTTTTGCGACCATGCTGCCCTGTGAACTACCATCTTAAGTTGCGATTTAATGACCAGTTCCAGTTGTAAACCCCGGTAGGTTGAAAGATAAATACCCGGTATTTTTCATAAATCCTTAGTTTAATATGTTTATACTTACCTATCGAAATTTCAGTTTTTTTTAGGTTTATATCTTGTACAAAGACCTATCTTGAATAAAGACGCATTAAGTGGTTATTAATGTGCATGTGTTGTCGATGATAGATACCTAGTTGAGGGTTCCACACTTTTCAGCGATCATTTTTATTACATTTCCTAACATCACATCGTAACCTGTTCGGGTATCTTTGCCACGATCCGACTAGTATGCAAGCGTAGACTCCGGTTGTAAATCGTATCGAGTGCAGTACATTGTGAGGCGCCCAATGTCATACATGAGGTGTGAGCCGAATGCTCTGCGGCGCACAGGGCAATGTGGAATACTGATACTGTACTGTCTTGGCATCAGCGGCATACTCAACACTGTGCTGTCGTGCGATGCCAATGAGAAAACGTGATGTATCCTGCTTGTACATTATTTGTAGGTAGCTAACACGTTGCATTGGAGATCACACGAAGCAACATCATTAATCTAATAGTTTGTGTAGGTTTCTTACAAAAAAATAACTCCGTGTACATTATCATATTTAAAATTATTTTAAATCCTTTTATTCCCTCAGTGCGACCAGCTATAGGAAGCATCGCCATTTATAGGGTACAAAAAAAGGCACAGATAATCTAGTCACTGTCGGTAGAGGTTATTAGCTGTTTCGGAGTGAAAAACTGCAATTTCTCTGCAAGACAGGTTGCGCTTGAAAGTAGGATAGTAAAGAATGGGCTGAATTCAGATGGACATGATAGGGTCGACAGAGCGCCAAATCCATACGATAAAAGTGCACTTCTTGCTTATTCAGTCCTAGTTTTCCCGTTATTCCCCCCACCTTATACCCATTCCTTTCTGATTTTGCTTTATATATCCCATCAAAAAATGCTCTGTCTCAAGCATCAAAGGTGGATAACCGACGTTTTCCAACCCCCTCAAAACATCATATGATTTAAAACATTTCTGAATGCTGGACGTTAAAGGGGGACTCCATCTCAAGTTTCTACTTGTTTTCCCCCTAAAAATTACGTACTTCCCAATTTTCAATTACAGAGCATTCGAGATTCATATTTTTGGCGAAAATAAAAGTGGCAGCATATAAATAATGAAGCCCTAAGACTTTAAAAAGAAGAGTTGTGCACGTTCAGAGGTGATGTTTATCTCGAAAACTTCTCTTTTCTCCGCATAAACATGCTCCACTAAAATATGTTTCTGTCACAAAGAAGTTCCCATGTCAAAATTCGTTATACAAATAATTACATTGGAAGATGGTTTCGGATGAATTGGATCGCGGAGGTGCGGCTGGAGTCAACGGTTGTTGATCAATTAATTATCCGACTCAGCGGTAATTAAATGTGGCGAACGCGACGGGATTGTTTGCGCGGAGAAATTGCATTCTGCCGTCATCAGAGCGGGTGTTCTATCCGTCTGTAATATCACTGTGGTCCACACCACTTGGTTTATTATTGCTATTGAATTCTCTACTATGAGATAGATTTGTTTATGGATGGGGGTTTTTCGAATCCAATCTAAAATGATACTGATTGAATGATTAATTTCTAGATCTAGAAATGATATAAACGCCAAAACATATCCAAGGAAAATGTAAGTTACTAGATAACATAACAATAAATAAGAAATGAATTGGGAAAAAACAATATTTTTCACGTAAGGGTCGTAAGAGATGCTACTATACTGTTAATTAAAAGCTTATCTATGTCTAGCAACAGGTATAATTTTTCTGTGAAAATTATAGACTTTTCATGCATACGTACGTTTTATTGAACTACTCTGTACTGTACTGAACGCCAAATACATTCATATTTGTATACTTTATCCCTAAAATAAATAAAAAAATATTTATTTAAGTCAAATGGTGATGTTTTATATTAAATTTTTTTTCATATTTGAAGTTAAGCAAGTGAAATTTGTTTGAAAATATTACTGTGATGTATTAATTTAGGTCCTACGTTCTAATGAGTTGTTAACTATGATTAAATATGATCGACAAAATTGATTATTGATAATTATGTAGTTACAACAACGTTTTTCATACATTTTTGAGAAGAAAGTCATATATTGTTTTTGACTCAACCGTAATTAACGGTGAAAGACTTATTAAAATGCTGCATCAAATTTGATTACATTCAGACATAGGTTTATTAGCGTTGGATTTTGAGCCAAACTAACATAGTTCCTAAAAAGTATGTTTGTCTAGTAACCGGCAAAACAAACATTTCCATCAGAAATAAGAATTGGAAATCTCCGAGGAAAACAATACCTCCATTTACCATGTGAAAGGGAAGATAATGAAAAGCAAATAACCATCCTCAAGAGAAATACTAAGTGGATTATGCTCTAGCGTGTGATCACATTAATGTTGAATGAGTTAGCTCAACACAGGATACAGTACATTGATCATGGTTAAATGGTTAATAATTATTGATTACGTAATGTTTTGTGATTAATCATGAATGATAAATAAATAACGTCGCGTTTGCAGATACAGTATCATTGTGATTAGTGGCTTTCCTATTGTAATGGATTATCTAAATCCATTTAATTACCAGATATAATATGCAACTTTATGAATGTGGGAAAAGGCTGCACAGTAATGATATATATTTACTATATTTACGCTCTATCTACGCTTATTAAATACACTAGGGATTTTTATGATCATAATCTCTCCTGCAGTCCTGGACCAATTTTAATAATTTAGCTGTGATTTGAAATAGCAATAATCTAGCAATATGATATAGGATTACACAGAGATACTATACGATTTCAGATAATTTTAATTTTTTACTTTTTGTACTGCTGGTTTATGTATCATGTGCAGTAAAACCGATTCTCGAAATTCAGAGCACATCAAGGCTTCAAAATTCGGATCCAAAAAAACTGTGAAACATTCAACGTAAATATTATTGGTTAAAAGCTGTGTATTTTAAAAGGGCGTTTATAAGTTTATGAACCGATAAAATATGTGACTGATACGGTAGAGCAGATGGGCCATCAAAGGCTATAGCTGGTCGACAATAGAGGGGACCATTATAAGCATCACATCAGGACCATGAACGCAAAGCTGATCACGCGCTCAAACGCTTTGAACTATGGCCTTCATATCCAGTGAAGAGCATATCAATATAGCGCTGTAGGTATTGTGAAGGTTTTTACCTGTTGTATTTACTCCTCATCACTGTATGGTTTCAACTTAAACTATGAATATTTAATTTCGTCGCCTTAAATGTTTACTACTGGGGGATCGTATTCAACATAAGCAGGAATACATTTGCTGTTTATGTATGTTATATGTATGTGTACATCAGGAACAAGTGCAAAAGCAAATCAACCCAATGCACGATGACAGTTTGTCAGTAGGAAATTTTAATCTACCACTGTTGCAGCAGATCTGCATACTCAGCGATATTAAATGATAATCATAAATTATGATTCAGCCTCGTGGGAAGGAAGCCTCGTGTGTTATTTCAGCCTCAAATAATATAATACAGGAAAAACAACACACATGGCAACTAAAGTAGATAACTGTTGCAGCTTCAATCGCTTGCTTTGTTTATATCAATCCATAAAAATTACTAGAAATGTTAACTTCGTGAACTATGGCCTTCATGCCCGGTGAAGAGCATATCAATACGGTGCTGTAGGTATTTTCAAGGGTGTTACCTGTTGTGTTTACTTCTAATCACTTTATGGTTTCACTAACCCTGTACATTAAAAAGTTTATTTAAATTCAAGTCGCCTTAAAATTAAATTTAAGTTGTCCTGAACTTTTCCTACTGGGGAGTCGTCTTAAACATAAGCAGGCAATAGATATCAGGAATGAGTACAAATCAACCAAATACACTATAAAATAAAAATAAAAAAGTGGTAAAATTACTTATTTAGGACGACGTTTATTACTATTAGGAATTAGGAATTACTATTAGGAACCTTCGTGCGCTACTTAACTGTTTTTAATGTGAAATTGATTGACTGATGTTTCATGCTCTCGCAATAGGCCTAATATTGAGCTGCCTTGTAGATTTCCATAATTTTTCCAATATCACAATTGTATAACATTATAAGCGACCAAATGAGAATATTATTCTTTGGTCTCTGACTATTAACACATCTCCTTTTCTGTGATGACTTCTGGTGATAAAAATTTGTGTATATTGAACTCTTCCTGTAGAAAAACAAACAATTAATTCGCTTTTAATATGTGGTCAAAATAGTGCATTTTGCTCTTAGGGCCGAAAATGAGGTTTTGCAGACTTTATATCATCTATCAAGTTCGAACCGTAGCCAAGTTATGTTTGATGTATAATGTATTATAAACATGTTGTAGGTTACCACTGTTTACTATGTACCATATAGCTAAGTAAGTATTGTTTACGCAATCAACTCGTTAAAATTAAATGCGTCATGTTAAACCAGAAACTTATTTAATAATACGAATGCCGAACACAAATTAACCAACACACTTAACCATAACCATATAATTCTTACATCCCTCTGCTTCAAGTATATTTACAATGTTAACCGAGCAACTTACGGCTCACTTGTACCTTTAAAATATATCCTATACTCCATTTCAACAGCCCTGGTACTGACGGATTAGTGGATCCTCGGTCTCGCAAGCGTGGTTTCTAATCCGGCGCCATGGCCGTTGGAATAAAGTGTAGGCGGCATAGCGGCAACCTCGGTTTTGAAGCTTCCCTCTCGGTAGGAAATGACGGGTCGCGGGACCGAAACGACTGACGCTTACCCGTCGCGGAAGAAACGAATTAAATAAACGAATTAAATAAAGTTATCAAATAAAATCTACAGGTAATAATATTCTAATTTTCATATTTCGTCATTCCTATGAAATTTTAAGCACGTTGGTCTTTATGACAGAATTTTGGTTTGTAAACAGTGGTTTTAGCTGGCTTTAAAAAAAATTAATGTGAGAAAAAATTTATTAGTTTTTCTTAAACTAAAGTCTTATGTTTTATTAGTTATACGATCTGTGCATTTTCGAACCGTACAATTACTTCTTTCTGCATGCCTAAAAATAGTTTAGTTTAAATGGTAAATGCTATTTTACAATACATAAATGTATTCAAAGCCGTAGCTTTCAAAGCGTAAAGGTATGAAGCTTCAGTTCACTTTTTGTTTTAGTTCAAACAGATGATTCACTCCGAGATATCACTTTTCAAACTCAGGTGTATAACTTTTTCCCCGACAGTAGCTTTTACGCTACAAGCTTTAATATGATACAACTTCTTTTAATTTATGTTTGAACATTTATCATCACTTCGGTTTTCCCTGTCACGAATGATAGCTTATACAACTCATTGTTAATTACGTACCAGGGAAAAGAGAAATAGGTCATACAAAGGTAATCGCTTCATTTTTACTGCCGATCGTCACGTTTATGTGTCTGCAACCGTTTACGGCACATTTACACACCCGAGATTGAGTGCTCTGTCATATAGGCCTAACACAACACTTAATTGTACGCTTGTTGGCCGATGGCATTTTCATTGTTGCAGTTTTCAAAAAGGTTGTTTGACTTTAAAAATTGACTGAATTGAAATTGGGATTTTTTGTTGTTTTTTCGGTGTAATGGAACAATGCAATAATTAAATATCTAATTGTAGATCAGTGAACTATTCAAAATTAAATTAGCATAACCGTTCTTAAAATTAAAATATGTTAGAATTGCAAGTAAACTAGCATGTGAATTCAAAAATGTAATGAATAATAATTTATATTAAACAATATTACATTAAAAAAGTAAGAGTATGACAATAATTATTTTTTCAATTCTTAAATATTTATTGTTATTAAAAAATATGTCCTACTTTTTGTAAAAATTATTTTATTAAAAGCAAAAAGTGGAAGAAGAAAATAATGTTATATTAAAAAATCCTCATAAATAATTGACAAGGATACGGTGAATTTATATTTTGCAAGTTTAGAAAACTTAAAAATATAAATGTGATTTTTTTTTATCTATCAACTCATATTATTATTATTATTTTGTCAAACAATCCTATTTATTTTCCTGTTTTTATATCTTTCTTTAAAAGGAGTTCTTAAAAACAGGAAGTTTTCAAAAAACTTTCTCTGCCTTGATTCATTCCCCTCAGGACGACAAAGTACCTTGCTACACCTTAATGCCCTCAATACATCCTTCTACTTCAAGCCTAGTAAAACATTTTTTCAGACTTGCAGTGACGGGTGAAGGCTAAAGGTAACCAAATAAGCGTTCAGATTCTTTTAATTATTTTCTTTTATGTAACATAAAGTTTTCTATCAAATCCATTTAACCAGATTCAATAATTACAAATAATTTTCATAATTGTAAAAAATTATTCTATTTCATGTTTATCCCAAACCTTTATTTGTCATCAAATGGACAGTCTCAAGCAATTTATTTTTTTGTTGGCTTCATGTTTTTTATTTACATCTGTAAAACTAGTAAGAATAAAATAAACTTCTCTCAGACTTGTAGAAATGTATCACTGTATTTGTGTTGTAAAAAAAATTATGAATACATCAAAACTTAAATTGTCATTCAAGGGCAACTGATTAAAATCTAATTTGTATAAAAATCATACATAAATCAAAAAATCATACAATGAATCTTATGTATCTACTACCTAATGTAAATGCACCCTCTTTCCCTTAGTAGAAAATTATGATTTTTTTTCTTTGTTTTAAGTTAGTACTGAATATTTTGTGTGTTTTTTTTTGCACGCCTGCCTCTGATATTTGCTAACAGGATAAGAAATCTTTAACAACCCAAATGGGAATTGGGGTTTTATTGATCCGAGAAACATGAAATGTATTTTCAAAATCGTAGAGGGGAGGCAAGTCTTTAAGGATACAAGATATTGTCGTGAACGTGAACGTCTCAGCGGGTGGACGTGGCAGCCTGCGGTTGCTCAGTGGGAGGGAAAACTCGTAAACCAAACCAGCAGCAGTTAACCTCTTTGTCGCCGGTTTTGGGCGTACAGTCACCAGGGAGCCACATTTCAGTATGGAACTGCATTTTATTATTATTGCATCATATTATCGTTATGATACGCAATGATGATATCAACTGCTTAATTATTGTTATAATAACTTCTCTAAGTAACTTTAAATTTTAAATTTAAAAATTATTTTTAACTTTTTTCAACTAAACTTGTATTCTATTAGGGTTATATTTGTTTGGAAATTTTAAAAACAAAAGAAGCTTATTCAGTACCTACTTTAAATCAATCAATCCGAAGTACACTGCAGAGGTTTGCATTTGCCAATGGTTCAAATTTAAAAACTGCTTTTTTATTCCACCAAAAGAGACTGTGTCCTATTTGAGTGGTTTCATTGGTTTGCTATATTCAGCATTAAGGTTTATGGAATATACTACGCCTAAGTTTCATTTTTTGTTAACTGTATTGATGATTAATGTCCTATTTAAGACCATGAATCTGCAGGAGACATTTCTTCTATTACATAGGCTGGTTGTTTAAATATTTTCCAAATAATTTTTCTTTGAAATGTAGTTTTTAAAACAGTATGACTTTGCTTATTTGTATTAATTTCTTGAGTTGGTGATCCCCAGACGAACACTGAAGTGCAAGGGAAATTTGAATTTTTTATTGGCCTAGGTTGTTTCAAATAAATGTGTTATGTGTAATTATGAAATAATCAATTAGTAAATACAACGGTTAAATTTCCGAATAACAATATCTCGAGCACTATCTGGATTTGCTCTTCACTGGGTATGAAGGCCATTGTTCAGAGCGATTGAGCGCAGCGATGAGCTTTGGTGTTCATGTTCATGATCATGAAGCAATATGTCTCTATTGTCTAACAGTTCTACTCTTTGACAGCCCCATTTGCTTTCTTGCACCATTCAACTTTAGAGTTTAAAATGATAAACTTGTTATTCTATTTTTTGTTGCTTTGATATAAAATTTGCTTGAAAATTACATTGAAGTAAAATCATATTGCATTGGTTTCTTATAAATCATGCTTTGGATGTTAGTTTTTAGTTATTACTATGAACCCTCTCCCCCTCGCTCTACTCTTTGTGTTTTATAGCTCGTTGGAATCTAAAGTTCTTTAACACAAGTAGTTTTAAGTCATTTCAGGTGTATGGAGATAAAATTTTTAGGACAAAAAATGTTACAGTTTCAGAAAAAAAGTTTTGTATTTTCTACAAACTTACCTTAAAATACCTCAGTAAGTTTGAAACTGTGACTCAGCAGATCAAGTACTAACCCGTTTTATTAAAAGAAGTCCAGAACTCGATCATCATAAAAAGTTTTTATGCATTTTAATGCAAAAAAATTACTCGTTTTTTAAACTTGAAATTAAAGTTCAACAATAAATTTAATAAAAGTACTTTTAAGAAGCACTGTATGACTTACCTGGAGTCTGACAGTGACTGAAGTATTATGATGGATAAGCTTCGAGATCAAAAATTGCAATCAATAAAAGGCTTTTGCTGTCTTCAACACAAGATAATATAAAACTTACTTTTGACTAACACCACTAAGAAGAATATACTAAGAGTATTGGGTTCTCCCATGACTTGTTCACCAACTGAGTATAGGGCTACTCCCCAATCAGAAATTACCTTCTATTTAAATTACAGGTCGACAACTTACAAAAGAGCCTTCTGCTGATTATTCTCGAGGTCTTATTTCTAATCCTGTAAGACCTAGGCACCTGAAATTTGGTATGAAGGTTCCTATTAGGTCTTAGATTATCACTATAAACCGGTTTCACGAATTCCGTTGTGCTGAGGAATGCCAGTCAAAAACGCAACTGTTGAAAGGGCTCTTTTCAAAGTTGTCAACCTTTACCTCTCCTCCAGGAGTGCTGAGGAGAAAAAGCCACCCTCTTGCAGCTTTGTTCTCTCAAATACTGATATCAACAACAGAAATATTCCTGAATTATTCAGAAATTACCATTGTAGCTTATATTTAATTTCTTTTGTATACACAAAGTGGAGATTTAGGAGTGGTAGCCAAGTCTATGCTTAGCTTACTGTGATCAAAACATTTTTGTATTTTAATTTTTCCAAATGCCAATAGCCTATTTTAAAAAATAAATAAATGTTAAAACTTGTTGGATTCAGTACGTATGGAAAAATTATACAAAATGATGAATCACAATTACTTTATGTTAAAAAAAAACTTTTCAAAATTTATGTCATCGTCTCTGGCCTTTACAAATGTATATTACGTTTGACATTGACCAAGAGTCGTTTTGTCACACCCAGCATAACTTTAAGGTCATAGTCATACGTCAACTATTGAAAATGTTAAAATCCGTTTAACCGGTAATTTCAGTATTCGTCCGCTCTGTTCCAGGTACAAAGTGGAGGTGGCGGGCAAGTCTCTGCCCGTGCTGACCAACCTGGACAAGGGCAAGTACGGGGTGATCGTGTTCGAGAACCTAAACAAGTACCTGCAGATGGACAAGTGGAACCGCGAGCTGTTGGACAAGTACTGCCGCGAGTACAGCGTCGGCATCGTGGGCTTCGTACCCCACAGCGAGGAGACCCTGGTGGGTGCCCAGCTCAAGGGCTTCCCCCTGTACATCCACACCAACCTCAAACTGAAGGTGGGTAAACAGTATAGTCATGTACATCCACACCAACTTGAAACTGAAGGTGGGTAAACAGTAGGCCTATAATCATGCACATCCACACCAACTTGAAACTGAATGTGGGTAAACAGCATAATTATGTACATTCACACCAACTTGAAACTGAAGGTGGGTAAACAGTATAATCATGTACGTCCACACCAACCTCAAACGGAAGGTGGGTAAACAGTATAATCATGTACATCCACACCAACCTCAAACTGAAGGTGGGTAAACAGTATAATCATGTACGTCAACACCAACTTGAAACTGAAGGTGGGTAAACAGTATAATCATGCGCATCCACACCAACTTGAAACAGAAGGTGGGTAAACAGTATAATCATGTACATCCACACCAACTTGAAACGGAAGGTGGGTAAACAGTATAATCATGTACGTCCACACCAACCTCAAACGGAAGGTGGGTAAACAGTATGATCATGTACATCCACACCAACCTCAAACTGAAGTGGGTAAACAGTATAATCATGTTTGTCAACACCAACCTCAAAGTGAAGGTGGGTAAACAGTATAATCATGTACATCCACACCAACCTCAAACTGAAGGTGGGTAAACAGTATAATCATGTACATCCACACCAACCTTAAACTGAAGGTGGGTTAACATTAACAGTTCAATCAAACCTCAAACTGAATGTGGATGAACTCTATTACTGGAGGAAACATGATAAGATTTTCACGGCCCTCTGACATTTTCTGGTTTAAAATATGAAGGGGATTAATTTTTGATTAAAGAAGAATCAAGTGACTCAGTAATGGGAGTTAAACCATTTGATTTATCACCGAAAAAAATAAATATTTTCAAAGATTTGTTGATGTTAAACTGGTTAAATCATGTTTTCTAACTTCAGTTTAAGAAAATATACAGAAAATTATTGAGAATTTAAATCTATACAGCATTTCTGTTGTATTTTTAAGAGCTGATTCAAAGCTTTAGTCATTCATGTAAGATCTTTGAAATTGCCATTCAAAGACCGGTAATTCATTGCTAAATTACTTCATTATTCCTCTCATATTACCAACTTGGCAGAATGTAAGGGCCGCTTTTTCATCAACAAATGCATTATAGCGGTACTTCCAGTAATAGACTCTAACCTCCTTGCTTATAATTTTCTTTACTCTTTTTCCTGTGCCTTCCTCCTTTTACTATTTGAATCTGAGGTTGGGGAAACCCAACAAGAAACTTTGATGGCTAAAAATTGAGCTGTTAGTTAACTATAGGTGAGACAACAGTATTTTTTATTTTGTTCCACTTTATGATTTGTAATTTCCAACAATAATTATATAAGTTTAAAAGACTCAACAAGGCTGCAAGGCTGTTTAAGTTTGAACATGTCTTGACATGTAAAGTTAACAGTATAAGTTTTCGATGATTGAACACAGTGTGGATGTAATTAGCGTAGTGAAGGAGGGAGGGCCCGGAATTGTGATTGCCTTCAGCGATTAGATCAAGTTTACAGCGATGCAAACCATGTACTACATATGTCACAGTCAATACTGTATGTCTCAGATATTATAGATAATAATTTATATATAATTTTCCATCATAATTCAACAATGTTCATAGACCTTAAATTGCTTTTCATTAAGTTTATTAGAACTATATTTTTATCACCTCCTTAACTATATTTTACTTGTAACTATATTTTTATAATTTTACTTAATTAATGGGGTAAATTATGGTTTCAAAGTATTTTATTGATCTTGAAGGTCCACAGATTTTGAAGATATTGATTATTGAAGATTTGACAATTTGTTGAGAGTGGTGAAGACAAACACTTTATTGGAGTTGGTTTTGATGTTAGGATACTAATTGGGATCATAAATTCACACTTAGTTATAATCATTTAAAGACTTTTAAATATTGCAATTAACTTTGTAAATAAAAACTTAATTTGTAATTTAATGTATTTTTGAATAGGGAAAACTTTACCCTAAAAAGCTAAAACATGTACATCTCAGGTTTGTTTGAGCGAACAGCCCCAACCTTCATTAATTACTGGTATAGATTTATTGGCTGGTGCCGTCAGTCAACTTTCACACAGTCTAATGAATGTTGTAATAAATGTTCTTTCCTGAGTTATAGCTCTGCCTGATGAGAAACTAAACCATTAATATGTTTCAAATTTCTCACACTTTTTTGTAGATATTTAGTAAGGCAATAATTTTTTTTTGCTGAACATTTTACTTTTGTTTACAAAATATTTTAAGCAGTAAAATCATTTTGTTTAGAAATACAGTGATTGGTTGATAGGTTAATTTTATTTATTTTTTTATTTTTTTTATTTGCGAAGAAGGTTTTTGATATTTTTTCTTAAGTTTATGATAATTAGTCTGTACGCTTAAATATGCACAGTACAGTACATTCAATAATTTTCCAGTTGTAAGGAATGTTTATGGCCTTTTTACTATTTTTTTTAATTGTAAAGTAATGGTTTTATTCAAGTCAAAGGAGCTATAAAGAGTTAAAGCATGAAACTTTCAGGGTAGCTAGCTACCTTAAAGTGCATCTTTTGCACCTAATTCTTAATAAATCATCCAGGTCTACTCCTTGTAAGATATCCGAAATTCCAATTTTTAACCAAACAAGATCTTATGTTTACAGTTTTCTGTTATTTATTTGATTTTAGTCAGTCCTTAAAAATATAAATATATGTAATACTACTGTGAATGGATTTCTTGGGTGAAACCTGTGTCGGCTAATACACTAATAAATACAACTAACAAATAAAATTATGATGGGAAAACAATTTTCAGTCTGCAACAATAACATTCATTAATATTGTTTCTTCAAATTCCAAATAACTTCTTAAATTATCCTTGTTTGTGGAGTGATGAAAGCACTGCCAGGCTTTGCAAGATCAAAAACGAGACGACAAGAGAGTCCCGGCCCCAGTGCTTGAGACCCCCGCACAAGTGTTTATTGAAGGGCGCAAGGGTGCGTGAGGGATGCGCTTGGTCTTGTCAAGTGAAAAACTCTATGCATCTTGGAATTCACTCTCTTTAATTAAAACTTTCAAACAGCATACATGTACTTCATGTGACAAACTTTATTCTCAGCACCTCATCGTAGCTGTGCCAACCATTATAATTGCAACGTGTTTTTTAGGTTTTTTTCTCAAAAGTACTTAAAAAAATAGTTATTTTATTTGTATTGAAAATAAACTTGTGTTTAAATATGATAAGTTTCTTCTCTTAGCTTTACCAAGTCTAAGCTAAATATTTCTTCAGATAATGCTATTGATGGTGAAGCATTATTTTCTTCGTAATAAAGCGTTTTGTTAACTGTTTATTTCAATTAACCACTGATTAATTTTGTAAGGCTGGATAAGCGTGCATCAGTAATTCACATTTTACAGAACAAAAGGCTATGAAGAAATAACTACCACAGGTGAAAATGAGTCAAGTCGTAGATGTGATATCAGTGCTATTGCCACTTAAAAAAAATTTATTTCATTATCGATACGACAGTTAGGTTTGAAATAAATAAAGATCAACCACAATCAGTTAACAGTGAAAAGATTGATATTTACCAGACAATTTTCAATTTTACAAAGAACAAATCAATTGTGCTTTAACAGAATTATACATCATTGGACTGTTTGAATGTGCATGACGAACAATTTCAATTATTTTATAATATTTTAGTTGAGATTCAATTTTCGTAAAAAGAAAATGAATGTCATATCATTATTGGCATTGAAAGGATCAATCAAAATTCAAAGAGGCCATCTATTCAAACAGCTTAGTTATTAAATAATTTGTAATAGTATTCTTTGTTTAATGTAACTTACAATATGTAAGAAGATGATATAAAATTTGATCATACATAAAGGGTGTAGGTGAAGGATTGTGGTGGAAGTTCCTCACTACAGTATGCCGCAGAGTGTGTCAGTGTGATGTTTATGCTGGGCTAAGTGGTGAAAGAAGCCAGTGTTTATACAGTGGCTCGACGGCAAGTGGCAAGCTTACCCAAAGCCTGCGTAATCCTCCGTCTCCGCTTGTCAACCGTAATCTTGTTGCGGCAGTAACTTATTGCCGTCACTTACCACTAACTTATTGGCCTTGATGCGCACTGCAATATTATTTACTGCCGTAATTCATCACAAGATTATGTGCTAAGCATTGTCTGCCTCTGGTGAAACCTCGTAAGATTTGTTAGCGGTGTAGTTCAAAGATGTGTCATAAATTTTTGAAAGATTTAAGGGCGGTAACTTGAGTACAACCAATCGTTTTAAAGATTTATTTGCAACTCAAAAGTTAAAAAATCTATTCTATAGAAACTCTTAACAAATGAAATTAAAATAACTTTTAAGTGCTAGGGTTGAGATGTTAGTTTTCATTTCACTGTGGTGTATAATTCACCTTAAACATGCGCTAATCCATTGTCATATCCACCAGAATATGACAATTCTACCTAGGAACATGTACCACATGTTGGGTGAGTGATATTGAGCTGCCTCAAGATAATTTGGTCTGAAATCATTCAATCAATCTCTGTCAATCAGGGCTTGAGCTTATCAGCAATTCAATTTAATCTGATTGTAACTGCAAAGATTGTGTGGATAGGGCCTACTGTCCCGAATTTACTTGCATGCAGAGCATAAATGTATCACAGCCAAGTAAATTTTTCAAGGATTATAATGTTTTTTTGAAAATTGTTTTGATAATAAATTAATTAAATTGTTAGCAAAACGTAAGATACTCCATCACTTAACTAATTGCTAATAATCTCAATACAGCACAGCTTGTAACTTTACGATATCCATTGTTCCCAAGTGATATTTTAAGACATCACTGCTCCTTGTGAGAGTCTTTATTGAGCTACCTTCCTGCCATTAGGCTAATGGAAATTTGGCGTTTGAGCTATATAAAAGTATTTTTAATCATTCAATTGCCAGAAAATAAAGTTAACTATTTTTTTTTTTAATTAAATTAGTGGAGGTTACTTCTTTATATTGAGTTAATTTTTGATCTAGAATCACAATTTTCATATATCATGAAGCAAAATTAATTTAAATGAAAAATGTTGGTAATTCATTAGGATTTTACTATCAGAACTGAGCAGAACTGAGGTCCTTTAACCTGGAAGCATATCAGATTTATATTTTTATTTTGAGTGGAACAGAAAATTATTTTGCGATATATGAACATAAAGAAACTAAGTAGATTTCAACCATTATATAGCAAGCAGGATCACCAGCGTATAAACAGTAATTTTATGAATTGTCTCCATTTACTTTATACAGGGAAGAGAAAGTAATAGCAGAAGACAAGACCTCAAGAGGAGAGATCTGTGAAGCAGAAGCAATAAGTAATCGCACTAATAGAGGCTCGAAAAGAAGTTGCAAAAGATTTGCAAAAGGAGGGGCTTGTTCAATGTCCCCCTTTCAAATCAGTCTCACCTTTTGGGCTAGGTTGTGGAAGGGGTCTGCTGACCCTGCTGTTGACCATGATGTCTTAGAAGACTACCCTTATAAATGCCATAATTTTCAAAAAAATATATTAACTGCCAGAAAATAAAGAAAATGTCAAATATTTAACTTAATATGTGATTTTTTTGCAGTATAAATTAAATGCCTCTAAATTATCTGCAATTTTTCTGTTCTGTTTGAAGTTGTATATCATACACATTTATTTTATAATCTACAGCATTCCTTCGGATAAAAACTCATCTGGAAGTAACATCAACTACAAAATTCGTTAGTTCTGTTTCAAAGTCGACTGTGGCTGAGCTAATCAATGCTAATGATATTAAAATTTTTTTTAACCTCAACTGCCCGTTGCCATGGCCAATAAGCCTGTGCGGCAATCTAAAGACGGCAAGGTACCGTAGCGGCAATAGTCACATAGGCTGATGGAACAGGAGTCGCCCACCGCTGGGATTGAACTAGCAACGTTTGAAACGTTATAGCTAGCACTTTACCTCGTTATTTATGATATTAAATAATGATCATTAACAATGTCTGTATTATTTATGCCTCATTTCATGTGCTTTATAAACCATAAATATAATTTGTACATTTAACAGTGTCAAAGTATAATATTTGTTATACATCAAATTTAAATCAACAGAAGAGTTTTAACAGTGGAAAATATAACAAATGAATATTTTGTAAAATAATTCAATAAATTTGTGATTAGAAACTATATTTACCGTTATGTAAATTGCACTGAATCACACACATCTAGACCTAAATGCACTTGTTTAGCACAATCCACGTCAAGTGGTTGAAACCACATCAGCGCTCTTGTGCGCAGATTAATGAACTGGGTTAACAACCTACTTCAAAGGCATTATCATGATGTTACTTACTGTCATAAAACTGTTACAAATGGCATTTACAAAGAACAAAGAACATTTAGTTAAATGCTCTTTTGTTTTTTGGAATCAACTTTGGTAGGTCATGTGTGAAATCATCTATTCAGCCATGTATGCTGAAACTTTGGATCAGTCAGGCTATTTAAACACTATAATTATTATAAGTTATGGAAATACAATGGGATCTGTAATTATCATTATAACATTGTAAATTAGCTTTGAAGTTGAAATATAAATACCCCCGTTGCAGCAGACCTGCATACTCAGCAAATTTCAAATGCAAAACAGTATATTTTAATCTAACATAGCGAGATCTGACATGTTTTTGTAAGCTCCATAAGATTAACATGGGGAATGAGTATGCAGGTTTGCTGCTACAGGTATGTTTAAACTGGTTGGTTTTAATTCAATATTTAGTAGATCTGAACTAGAAGAAGCCATTTACCAAGTTTTATCAAGATATGTTGAGAAATAAACGAGATATACAATTTTACTTATTTCCCATAAGGTTAACATTGGGACAACGTACTGTGTTTACCACTTTCAATATCTCGGTAACGAATGGACATAGAGCAGTGGTTCAACATACTAAATTGTTTGTTTTTTTGAGCTGAATTCAATGGTGCCAACAAAAATTTGATACATTTTATTTTTCTATGTAAAAAGCTCAAAAAACCCATTTTTGAGGGGGTTTATCCCCCTTTACCCCCCCTTCCGGAGGTCTGATCGGGCTGGTTCACGAACTCGTCCAATCGATTACCACTTTACATGTCTGTACCAAATTTCATCAAGATCGGACCATTTTTACGGCCGCTATCGTGCTAACAGACACATATATATATATATATATATATATATATATATATATATAGATATATATATATATAGATATATATATATATATCTAAAAATTCGAACGAATGGTGTTTTTTGCTTCTGGGGGTTGCAAAACGAAAAGTTATCATGGTCTGGGGCTTAGGTCTTATCATGAGACCTACGGTAATAGCTTCTTCCCTATAGGGGAAATTCGCTAAAAATACAAACCACTCCTAATTGTATTTCCCACGAATAGCTAGTAAGTGAGAAATTCGGACAAACAATATACCATTATAAAACGTAGCTATTTTATGTTATGCTTTACACATGATAAATTTGAATGATTCATAAATTTGAAAAATCTATCATATCAATACTATTTGTTGTGATAGAGAAATAGTTCGTTGGCAATATGATTTTACTTTAAAATGAGCAACGGCTCAGTTTGTAAGATTCCTCTATTTACTATGTAACAGGGCTTGTAACAGGTTATTTTTTTATTTTTTCGTTATTTTTTTGCTCTTGGTTATTTTTTGTTATTTTTTTGGAATTTGGTTATTTTTGTTATTTTTTTTGGAATTTTGGTTATTTTTTTATTTTTTTCAACCTCAAGAACTGCTACAAGCCCTGTTCACACTATTCATCTGTCAGACGATCTCGCAGCAGCATCGCGGCAGACGAATCTCGTCATCCTACATTGCGTGAAAACCAAGTCTTGTTGCATGAAAACCAAGTCTCTTTGCGTGAAAACCAAGTTTCACCATCAAATCTAGGCAGATTTGTGATTAGTCTGTCGAGATTTTCTTTTTTACCAATGTTAAGAATGTATTATCCCCAATATAACGCCGGTTTTCTAATTTTAAGCAAAATTTTTGCTTACAAAAGGTTATTTTTTGGTTAATTTTTTTTCTTATTTTAGTTATTTTTTTATTTTTTCAACCTCAAGAACTGTTACAAGCCATGATGTAATTAAACTAAATAATAAATTAATTTCCTTTTTTTCTCTATTCTTCTTTTTTACTTAGAGATAGGTATACTGAATGGATAAAATGTTGCTACTTCTAACTACCACATGTTTGCTTGTGTGCAGCTAACATTTAAATGGTGCTTGATGTATTAATAAAATAGATTGGTTAAAAAATGTTTATATTTAAAATGATGACGTGTTTTTTGCATTGAGACAAAATTATCTTTACATACCTAGATACCTATACGAGAATTTATAAAGAATAAGTCAATAATTTTATTAGTAGGTGTGTATGAATTATAAGACACAATTCCTCACTAAATTCATCTTTGTTTATAAAAATAAATAAATCATTTAAGTGTTTGAATGCTTTTGTAAATAAGACTAATTGAAACAGTAAGAAAGTTAAAGAAGGTCTATTCATCAAATTTAAGTCAGCTTTCGAAAAAAAAGTAAACCACGGACTTCGAGATTACGAGATGGCATGATGAAGTACTGGATTACATCGGGCTTTCAGTTAGCATCGTTTCTGCCTGTGGGATTATTTTCTATCTAAGGGTATTTCATCTTCCTCTCTACTTAAACCTTCTTCCAAGAGATATTTAAAAACTTCCAACTATGCCCAAGGTATCATACATAGAAGTTTAAGTACTTGGTTCATAGATCAGATTGAAACTCATTTGATGATCATTTGGCTTTAAAACTTTTTGGTGACCCATGTTGAGTCTAAAGCCCCTAATGATAAATGTATCATTGTATCAAAGTATCAAACTCTTTCAAATGGATACCTTTAGAAAGTTTTAGGTGTACATATTTAGTGGTTTCAATCCATTTATAACATATGGCTTTTCTGGAAAGCTGATTGCTCCAATCAACTCTTTTACTTGAAATTTCCGTCCACACAGATTATTATATCTAAAGACCGAATACAAAACATTAAGGGCTCTGAGGGCTCTCTTCTTGAGTATGACCTTCGTAAATTTTTTTCCTACAAAACTTCACGCCCAGCCCAACAACACCCTGATTATTAAAATAGGTTCGGAACCATAGAAGTTTGATCACAAAAAAACTCCTAGCATATTAAAAACTTACAGATTACGTACTGTAATTGGACAGTCAATGAATAATATCAGCTTGACTCTAGAAAGAACTTTAAATAGAATTGTTAAAGCCTACAGTATTAAAAAAATGAACTCAATGCTTTACCATTTTACATGTATTGCCCAAGCTCAGTTCAAACGTTATTGTAGGCTTAGTCAGTTACCAATATAGATAAATACAGTACACCTCGGATTATCCGGATTAATGTGGTGGAACACCGATCCGGATAGAAAAAAATCCGGATAATCCGAGGTCATTACAATATTGCCTAAAAAGCGATCAAGTACCTTAGCCCCTGCTAAATTGATGCTGCAAACGGCATATCAAGACTGTAAAACATGATAGTCTTTCAAGCCTGTTCCGCATAACATTTTTCTAACTGCGCTCGATTCTTCTTCCAGTCACTGACTTATATTCCGGCCTGAGGGCCTGTTATGTACTTTTTAGGCAATGTGACTCCTTCAATTATTGTGTTTCCAAATGCTTACAGCATTGTATTAGGCTAAATTTGCATTTTAGGCAGCGCATTTTACTCGCAAACTCGTTAAAAATCACGTTTTTGCCGTGGTTTTAATTTTTGGATTTCTCAGATAGACCAGTCGGATAATCCGGGATCCGGATAATGTGGGGTCCGGATAATCCGAGGTGTACTGTTTTAACTACTATATATGTATTTGAATACCTGTTTTGTGACAGTTTAAAAATTGTGTCTACAGTATCCTGACAGTTGAACTAGTATAAAGATAACTGTAAAATGTTTTTATTTATTATCATTATTTTCATTTTAAACTTATGGTATTATTTAAAATGAAAAAAATCTAGCTTAAGGTGATAAAAAGTCTTGGTAATGCATTTTGATAAAATATTAAATTCATCAAGGAGTGAGAAAAACACCTTTGAGAAGTAATATAGAAAGATGGGTTGGATGGGATTAAGGACTCTAAGAGTAACTAAGAACAGAAAGAAAGTCGAACATAAAAAGAACATTTCTTAAGTTGTTTGTTATTACGGCTGTTGAGCAGTTTTAATTGAAGTAAGTTTCAAAGCTACAGATTCCGACAGGATCTTCTCAAACTGAACCTTTCCTTTGCTGGCTCGAGGATCCAAGATTTGATTTTTTTTTACTCAACAAAAAGTAAGTTAGGTGTGTACACAGAATTTTTCCAAAAGTAAATCTCATACTCATATGTTTTTGAGTGCTCTGAGAAATTTCATGCATTTTAGCGATCTTTATGATTTTTTTTGTCGCTTAAAATCCTTTTAATCTAGTTTTAATTGTTTGCTGTACAATCGGCTTAGTCTGATTTGTAGGAGAGGTTCTTATAAAACTGTGAATGAAGGTAAAATCAACTATCTCTAGATCTCAAACTTATGAATTTCTTGTAATTTTAGATGATTTTAATGAAAGATAACAATTTAGTTGATATTACAAAATAGATGACTGCTTTACAATACTAGGTGTAAGGAATTACAACTTTAACTTCCATTCAAGAGGTCATGTGTTAAATTTCTGTAATTAAAAAAAAATGTATTCATGGTTAAGCTCACTTCCCCCGAAAAGTGTTTTTAATTCAGACCTGTCAAAATTTTCTATTTTAGTTAGCTATTAATTGGATAAAAATAATACTATAAAACAAATTTTATAAAATTGTTAAACAGTACAAAGTCTCCCAAATGAATGTCTCTTGTGATACATGCTTGATGAAACAGTTTACATTTTCTCTCTCTCCTGCACCTTTTTTCTATGAGTCTCTCAAAAAGAGAAGTTCAAAGAACCTCTCTCCTTGGAGCACCCATATCTTAAACAAAGCAGATCCCTTAAGGGAGGCATATTTCCGTTGCAACCTTTTCAACTGTAAAGTATATGTTTGCAAAAACTGTTTTCTGCAACCATCATACTTTATTTCTCCCCTACAGTTCTCTCATTATTCAGGCAATGCCAGGTAATGCTCAGTAATAATAAAAAGCTCTTTAAATTTATATTTATAAAAACAAAAATTTCAATTCTTTGGTAAGTGACATTATCTCAGGCTATCTTGGTCCTTACTTACTATTTATACTACATTTTTGCAGTAGCTTTTAAATTGATTTCAGACCTTATGTATCTCCATGTGAAATGTAGTACATTTTAAATAATAAGTATTTTTTAGCAGTTGTAAACACGGATATGTTGCTCCCCGCCATACAAAATATTTCCTCATAAAATTCAATCATAAAACTTCTACATGTTTACTGTGTTTTGGGAGGGGGGGAATGGTCAGGTGCAAGATATCATGTCGGTGCAAATTAACTATCAGGATCACAGCGTAGGATTTATGACGTCTTAGAGTGATTATTTCAACTCTTTATGTGTTTTTTAAGAAAATGATTATTTGTCAATTTCATTGAATTTTTTATTTTCCACTTGTAAATGTTTGTAAGGTAAAAATGTGTTTCTGATGAGTTCAGAAAGTAGGGATGGATAAAAAGCGGCAGAACATCTGGTCAGACTCGCTACACAAGAGAAACATCCGTCACATCAGCTTAAATCCAAATCCCTATTGTTTGCCGGAGGTTTGTGCTTCTATTCAACCTTACAATCATACAACTTTTTACAGGGTGACCATAATAATGAACACTCATGTACGAGTCATAAAAATATAATAGTTAACTATTTATAATGAGCATTATAACCTTATATTAAATTTAAGTATGTTTATAACTTGTATATCAAGCACCAGTTTATAGAAGGCCAGCAAAGAGTTCATAAATGAGTAATATCTAATTTTATATCTAGAAAGAGTAGTAAAGCGGAAACAAATTAGCTATAAGGCTAAACTGACTGATGTTATAATCTTAATTAATTTATTAAAAAAATATGGCTGGAAATGTGATAGTTCTCATGGTGTAAGGGAAAAAGAAAGGTGTGTGCACAGTCAGCTGGTGTGACGTAGTTGGGCTCACATAACTAGTACTTACGACGACTACAATGCAAACCAGATAATACAATATTCATTAAAACTATTTAAAAATTAAAAAACTATTTAAAACTCATTAAAAATATTTCTGTGTATGTTCTTAGTCCAGCTTTCATACCGCAAGGTCTGCTAGTTGCATGAACCCAACTAAGTCATTCCAGCTGGCTGTACACACACCTTTCTTTTTTCTTTACACCATGGTAGTTCTTACAAGTAGTTTATTAAGACTTCCAATGAAAATATTTACCGCCAACACAGATTAGTTGAAAGAAAATATGAACGTTTGGTCAAGTTTTAACATAGCTTGATCTTTGTTTGTAATTCTTTCTTCCTTCTTTTTTTTTTTAAAAAAGAGGGTGGCGGCCTCTTTTTCACCTTGCCCTTGCCCTGGCCCCGCCCACGTAGACTATTGATCTGTGCGTGGACGTTATCAAGTAAAGCCAAGGAGTGAGCCGGTACAGTACAAGGGTGAACAGTATTGCTAAAAGTATGCGACAAGCTCGAGTCTCGAACCTGCGACGCTTCGAGGCCACAGTTCGGAAGCCGAGTGGGCTACCAACTGCGCCACCGACTCACCAATAAATAATAATGATGTTCTCATTGTCAAATCATTCTTATTTTTTTAACTATTTATGTTTTAAATTATTAAAAGTAATTAAAAACTAAAGTGACAAAATTTTTGAATTGTCCGCTTTGAAAACATTATGGACTGGGAAATGACATGGAAGCTGTCAGGGAGAACCCAAACATTCTAAAAAGCCGTATTGTAAATCGAGAATGGAGAGTCAAATGTCCGATGTGTTGACAGAAGAGTTAATGAGCCCCCCACCATTCGCTTCCTCCCCTTCCCCCTCCCCCCCTACTCTGCAGGTGGTGGTTTCCCACAGAGCTTGGTAAAGGTTCATCCCCCGCTGTCTCCTTACATCCGCCACTGAGAAAACACCGTTTTACCTCTCACTTAGGAAACAATAGTTTGTGTTATAAAGGCTAGAAAGCTCTCTGGCGAAGTGGTGCTTGACAGTTAAAACTTTTAAAATTTTATTGGTTTATCATATAAATAATTCTTGAAATATTTTGTCAGATTATGAAGCTGGAAAAAATGCCTCGCTCTTAATTTTAAGAAGTAATTGAATTTAATTTAGTAAACAATGGGGTAAACATTCCAAAAAATACCTTACGTAATCAAGTTATCCTTGATCAAACCTTGTTATTTCATTCATAAGTTTAATTTGTACAGTTTTTTTTTTTTTTTTTTTTTTTTAATCGGGTTAAATTATCTTCTTTTCCGTCAAGTAATCTGATTCACTGTAGCTATCATGATTGATCTTTTGAATATTTTTGTTGCCTGAATATGATGCCCATTGCATTGAAACGGCCCTAGAAATAGCTAGTGTAGATTGAATTAGGTGACAGAAATACAGGTAAGCCAGTATAAACAATGTTTTTACGTTTGTTGAGACTTTGAGACATAAAATCAGATGAAAAATAAATTAATGAATTGACATTTTAACAAAACATTTAAGTGATTCTCACCTTAGTGTGTAATCTACATCTTAGATTGTTGTTGTTTCAGGATGCCATGCTGAATGCCGCCTCTCCTATCTTGAGGGTGACGCGAGCTGGGGAGACGGCCTGGGGACCTCTGCCAGGTGAGATAAAGATAATCATTTACAAAGGTATATATTTTCAACAACAAAAATATAGGTTCATCAAAGAAAATATATGTCAGAAATAGGTTTTAAGGATAATTTTTGACAGTGTCAGGATGGATTGATAATGTTTTTAAAATTCTTTTAGATGTATTATCATATCTGTGATTACCTCAGTGGGATCCTTATCAACTGGAACACTACTTTAATAAGTCTTTTCGCCTTAAGTCTCGTTGTATTCTTAACTGTCTCTCGGAAATATTCGTAAGGCAATTAGACCTGGGCTGCACCTAAAAGGGTACAGGGTTCAAGTCTGTGATCGAGCCCTGAATATTTAAGGTGTCAAGTTCTTGCAAAATCTGGTTGTTTTAAGCTTACAAAAAGCTCTAAGAGAAACAAATTTTGAAATCTGAGTAATTTATACTGATTGTTAATGTTAATAGGCAAGATTAACACTTTTATTTGCTCTTGTGCTGATGCATTGTTGGAACTATATAAGCACAGTTTTCTCCCTGTAGGTATACACATAGAATCCCATTGGACTGCTTGCTCTTACATCTTGTCCGCCCAACCACCCTTGCCTATCCTGCCATCAAGACCTCCCTTCCCTGGTGGGGAATAAAACTGCCCACAATGTGACAAATCCTGTTGTTTTATGCAGTATAGGAACCTGATATATCCCCTGGTGGTTAAAAATTGCCTCCAAGTCATATCAGGTCAAATCAATACCTCTTTTTTGTAATTTCATTAACAGACTTGCTAAACATTATATCGTGTGTCCCAAAAATCCCAGACCGGTTTAATATCTTTTAAAGTAAGCCAGATATCAAAACGATATTTTGCATACCTTTCAGTACTAAAAAAACCTATTTTTTATGTATGTGTCATTTCCGTCCCTGCCCCCAAAATTAGTTTTTGGGGGGGTAGCCTCAAAATTTTAAATGTAAACCCTCATTGTGCGACTGCTTATTTTAAAGGGCTTGTTAAAAGAAACATAGTGCCGCAAACTGGAGGTCGATATCATGCTCCAGTCCAAAATGGCGGCCATTCAAAAATTAAAAATGCCGTCCGACAATTAAAATTGAGTATTTTCTGTGTTCAGCAATTCTGTGTTACATTTAAATCGAATAAGAACCACTAGAACACATACTAACTACTTAAAAGATACAAAAATAATAATTTCTTTTTGTTATCATCAAGGCTCAAACCTCCAAAATGTTTTGTTTTTTTTTGTTTTTTTTTGGTGGGGGGGGTGTTTGCCCAACCAACTCCAGTATCAACTCACATCGTATGACCACTCATTTTAATTTGCAAAGTAAAGAAATAAGCCAGAGCTTGTTTTAATGAAATTTCAAAAAAGTTACCTTACTTGTAATAAATAAATGAATTTTATTAGTATCAAAATTATTCAACTAACATAATATCCGCCTTGATGCGACCTTTGGCTCAGCGGCAAAGGTCGATACCTGCGGAGGGTCGTTTATGCGTTATCTTTTAGGAAGACCTCCATACATGAAGTACCAAATATTCGCCACAAAAATAACAAATTTTTTTTTAAATTCATTAAAACAAGCTTTGGCTTATTTTTTTTACTCATTCAGCATATTAAAACGAGTAGTCATACGATGTGAGTTGATATTGGAATTGGTTGGACAAACCCCCACCCCCCAAAAACAGTTTTGGAGGGTTGAGCCTTGATGATGAGAGAAAAAGAAATTATTATTTTTATATCTTTTCAGTAGTTAATATGTGTTCTGGTAGTTCTTATTCGATTTAAATGTGAATTACCGAACACAAAAAATACTCAATTTTAATTGACGGACGGCATTTTTTTACTTTTGAATGGCCGCCATTTTGGACTGGAGCATGATCGACCTCCAGTTTGCGGCATTGTGTTTCTTTTAACAAGCCCTTTAAAATAAGTAGTCGCACGATGGGGGTTTACATTTAAAATTTTGGGGCTACCCCCCCAAAATCCAATTTTGGGGGCAGGGGCAGAAATGACACATACATCAAAAATTAGGTTTTTTATTACTGAAAGGTATGCAAAATACCGTTTTTATATGTGGATTACTTTAAAAATATTAAACCGGTCCAGGACTTTTGGGACACACAGTATTTATTTATCTTGATTTGGGTCCTATAAAATACCTTTGAGAACACCATGAACAAGGATCAATAGCAAATGTCTAAGTAAATCTCCCTGACGTGTGTCGCAGGTGACGACTGGACGGTGTTCACGGCGAACCACTCGACATACGAGCCGCTGGCCTACGCCAACAACAACAGCCAGGACTGGCTCGGCGACACGGATGACAGCGGCCACCAGACGCCTCTGACCACCGTCATACAGGCGAGTCCCACATCACATCATCATGCTGTGTCATGGGGTTTTCAAATCTTTTTTTCTTTGTTATTGGGTCATTCGACAAAGAAATAGATAGTGTATTTAACAACAAAGCTGCTGTATCACAAACTCTATACTCATCTTTTACTCATATTCTCCCTAAGCTGGTGCACTCGATGCTTTTAAGAAAATTTTTATTAATTTTCCTATTGTGATACTTATTTTTAATTTATAAATACTTTTTCAGTTTTAATTAAAATAGACTTTTTCACTCTATTGAGGTTGACTCAAAAACTGAGAAAGGTAAAGGTATGAAAATTACAGTGTTAACTATACTTTTTGAGTAACAATTATTAGCTCTGAAATTACTAAAACAGTTATATCTTTAACCGAGTAGATGAAAGTGATCAACTTTTTGAGTAAATTCAAGTCCTCAAAATTATTGTATGTAACACAGAATAATGTGTAACGATTCCACAGGGGTTAAGACATTTTAAATCTTAACGAAATCAACATTTTTGCAGCCATGCTACTCTGGTGTATAACAGGCCAAAGATACAACTAGAGAGATGTACAACTGGAGGGAAAGACAATCTTCACCAAAGATGTTTCTCAACTTTATTGCATTCTTGGTATTTTAACCGTTTCATAAAACCCTTAAATGCCGTCTATTCTTAATAAGTATATAGAATAAAATTCAATATCCCTGCGTCAGGACCACGGCCGACTGGACGGGATACAGCGGGTGCTGTTCGGCGCGGGGCTGAGGTTCTGGCTGCACCGGCTCCTGTTCCTGGACACGCTGAGCTACCTCAGTCACGGACAGCTCAGGTAGCTTGCCTTTTTCATCACTTTTTATACGACAACATTTTTTGGTGTAATAGTTCTTGAGTTATGCAGTTACTTTTGTGGCAAAAAAAGGCTTTGCAAAAAATGGCAGGTTCTCAAAAAGACAGTTGCGGACCTATTTTCAAGAAGTTTCAAATTATGCCTGCACAAAGCATTTTTATTTATCAAAATATTTTATAAAGAAAATCACAAACAGTTTTCTGTGAAGAATTAGGTACATGTTTTTGAAACCAAAAACATATAAAGTGTTAACATCAGCAGACCTTGTTTACAAAAATTCCTAAGTTCTTATATAAATATTTACAAATATCAATGTCTAATAAATTGTGTTCGTGAAAGAAAAGCTCTTGGCTAGGATTTGTTTGTTTTGAAAGGAGGGATACACAGCTAACTCACCTGAAGATCTGGTGTGAAGTAGCACAGAACACATAAAGGAAGACAAAACACATAATATTTCGTCCCTACTAGGGACTTCCTCAGATGAGGTGGAGAGAGGAATTGAGGAATTGAGGAATTCCTCTCTCCACCTCATCTGAGGAAGTCCCTAGTAGGGACGAAATATTATGTGTTTTGTCTTCCTTTATGTGTTCTGTGCTACTTCACACCAGATCTTCAGGTGAGTTAGCTGTCTAATAAATTGCCAATTGATTTATATAGATTGCCTTTTTATTCTTTCAAACGCAAACGTAATACCTTACTCATTAACAATGTTTTTTATGATGAAAAATATTATGTATATATTATTGGTAATTTTGGTTTATAACTGATACTTTCTTTAACTGTAATGTTTTTATTAGCGAATTTCTTTAGAAATAAGCTATTACCGTCGTTTTAACAGAACAGAATGGACAAAAAATATCCGTTCAGGGTAACCTCAGCAATCATATTAATATTTATATTAATTGACAGCTTTTTATGTGTACTTTCTGGATATGAAGTGAGTTTATAGTGAAAACACTTTTTTACCTGCAAAAATCACGATTTGTTTTAAAATTTAACATGGGCTTATATGGGAAATAGAATTTTCATTTTTTGAGTTTTGTTAGCACGATAACTCTCGTAAATATCCTCCGAACGTAACAAACTTTGGTACAGACATGTAAAACTAGATTCTCTTGGACGAGTTCGTAAACCAGCCAGATCGACATATCCAAAGTGGGGTAAAGGCCCCATTTTACCCCCCAAAAATGGGTTTTTTTGAGTTTTTCAAATTGAAAAATTATATTTATCCAATTATTGTTTGCACCATTGGATTTAGCTCGAAAAAGCAAACAATTTGGTATCTTTGATCATTTCTCTAAGTCCATTGGTCTCCGAGATATAAGCGAAAATACCTCTGGAAGGCCCCTTTTTGCCAACCAAAAAATTGGGTTTTTTGAGATTTTCAAATTGAAAAATCAAAGTTATCAAATTATAGCTTTCACCTTTGGATTCAGCTCATAAAAACAAACAATTTGGTAGCTTCAATCATTGCTCTAGGTCCATTGGTCTCTAATTTATTAGCGAATGTCCTTAGAAATAAGCTATTACCGTCGCTTTAACAGAACAGAATGGACAAAAAATATCCGTTCAGGGTAACCTCAGCAATCATATTAATATTTATATTAATTGACAGCTTTTTATGTGTACTTTCTGAATATGAAGTGAGTTTATAGTGAAAACACTTTTTTACCTGCAAAAATCACAATTTGTTTCAAAATTTAACATGGGCTTATATGGGAAATATAATTTTCATTTTTGGAGTTTTGTTAGCACGATAACTCTCGTAAATATCCTCCGATCGTAACAAAATTTGGTACAGACATGTAAAACTAGATTCTCTTGGACGAGTTCGTAAACCAGCCAGATCGACATATCCAAAGTGGGGTAAAGGCCCCATTTTACCCCCCAAAAATGGGTTTTTTGAGTTTTTCAAATTGAAAAATTATATTTATCCAATTATTGTTTGCACCACTGGATTTAGTTCAAAAAAACAAACAATTTGGTATCCTTAATCATATCTCTAAGTCCATTGGTCTCCGAGATATTGCCTGTTCACATATTTTTCCCTATGTTTTTAGTATCAGGGGAGCAGAATGTTAGCTTACCCAATTTCGTATTTACTCTCTACTGAGGTTTTCAAGGAAACGCTTTGAGTGATTTCTCAGTTTACCAATGTATTTAATAGAATTTTGGTTTTTAAACAATTATATGTTAATATAATTTAAAAAATAAACATTCTTGCCTACTTCATTATATGAAATATGTGTTCTTTCATCTAAGTCATGTACCAATATTTTTACAATGTTTTTGTAAAACAAGCTATAATATATTATTTTAATATATAAATATATCACTTGTTTATTTTTCTTTTTTTCGTAATAATGGAATAATTACTGGATATATTGTAATTGGAAATTCGCTGAGTACGCAGGTTTACTGCGACGGGGGTATTTTTTCATTACCTTTTTCACAGATGAAGATCTGTACAAATTGAAAACCTAATACACTTTTTCATGCCCGTTTTTTCAAATGGGGTCAAGTTTGTTAGGTGATTTTGTCGCCCATTTTGCATTGGCCTCAAGGATTAATTTGTCAATATCAAAATAATAGATATAGCTAATAACAACTTTGATACCAGTACAATTTGGGTGGTATAACAGCCTAATAAACTTGACACTGCTAGAAAAACGGGCATGGAAAAATGTATCAGGTTGCCAATCTGTATAGCTCTTCACCTGTGCCTTTTTATTTTGTATTATCTATCTATCTATACTATTATAAAGAAGAGTTGGTTTCTGTATGTTTGTTAAGATGTGGCAAGTGAACGCGAAAAAAAGTGAACCGACTGGGTTGAAATTTCACACAGAGGTAGATCTTGAACATGGGAAACACATAGGCCTATTCCCTTCCTTAAAATCCCCTCGGGCTGTGCCCCGTGAACGTCCTCAGTTTCAATGTTTACATTTTATAAGGATATAAACATTCAAACACAGAAATGTAAACAGCTGTGGGTTCTAATTTGTCAGTTCTAAGAGCAGTGAAGAGATCAGCTGTTACAAGCTATCTGTCATGAGCGAAGCCATGGGCAACTGCTAGTTTTATATAAAAGTAATCTATAAGTTCAGAGGATGTCCATTACACAATTGTAACTCATGTTTAAAGACAAATAAACATATTTTATTCTATTCTGTTCAGCATCAGCCTGGGCCGTCTGCTGCTGGTGGATGTGGACGACATCTTCGTCGGCGAGAGAGGCACGCGGCTGCGGCGCGACGACGTCATGGTAAGTACAGGGTTCCCACTCAACCGTGAAACCTTAAAAACCGTGAATAAGCCGTGAATTTGGCAAACCATGAAAAAACCTGGAAAGAGCCGTGAATTTCGTCATCAGACCTTTAAAATCAGCCAATTTAAAAATAGCCAATATTTTTATTAAATTATAGAGAAATATTTGTATCAATTTATTAGAGACATTAAAAATGATTCACAGTCCCAAGACGAAGACAGCAATTGTGTACTTTAAAGACGTAGATTGTACGTACAGGGCTAGACGGTAGGGCCTGCTAAACTAAGATTGAGATTCCACTGTGGCTATGGAAGGAGGGGTGGAGACTGGGGAGGTAATGGCAGAACGCGATCGGTTGCCTTGGAGGGGGGAGGGAAGGATGGAAAGGTGAAGAGAGAGATGACTAGATAGCTGAAGACGCACGCTCATTGGTTTACGTTTGCGCGGCAAATAAATACGTGAATTTCTTTCTTCCTTAATTAATTTGTTTTCTTATTCTTTACATTCCTTCTATTGTACGATTCATCGGTTTTCAACTACCGATTAATGGATCGATGTCTCCGCTGCTTGTTTCTACTCATTTTTTGTTTTTTGTATCATCGTTCAAGATGTTTGTGACAATAAATAAACTCTTTATAAATGACGCCAGAACGAACGTCTTTGTTGCGTATTTTGTTTTCTATTTGCGAAAATCCAAACGACTTGTCCTACAGCAACATATGACGGCTAATATTTTTTGTCTAATTTTTAGTATAAATCAAAACAAAAAAAAACAAAAATGAAATTTTTATCTCTTGTCGTTCAAGAGAAATTCTATGATCAAACTATAGACTGGTGTATATTTTGTCGTTCTCCAAGGTCAACTAAATATAGCAGAAACTCCGAATTCCATCTAATTGGAGATAATATTTTTTCACCTGTCAACGCCCTTTCCTTATCACTCAGGATTATTGTTTGTGTACGTTTTTCGTGGGAAGGACACGCTCTTCTGGTGCAAAGTGTCCAAAAATAGATCATAAAAATTATCTTCTCGATAAGACTTCTCGTATCATAAGCTCGGCTAGAAATTCAACCTTATTCAAAGCTGTTTAGTGTTTGTACGACTATTTCATTGCGACAAAAGGAGCAACGGTCCTTTTAAGTTGTTATACGAGGATACGATACTAAGCAGTAAGCGTACGATAATTTTGAGTCGGCAAGGGATGGCTTGTTGTCTGACTGAGACCATTGACTTCGAGACTTATCGTGAAGATCGCTTCGAAGTTTGACATCGCGATCGCGACCATCCTTGTTCGTCTTGTTATAATATTGCGTGGACGCCGTAAGTCAGAAGCTTTTGCGAATCATTTATTGTTGAACATTTTTTAAGTTTCGGGTTTCTTTCTGGTAGTGTGTCGGGTACCGTCAACCCGATTTCTTTCGGGTTGTAGGTACCCGCCCGACCCGACGTGTAATAAAAACCCGCCGAATTAAGCCTGAGACGTGTCGAACCCGCCCGACCACTCGGGTTCACGTTATTACCCGAAGCTACCCGAATTTTCGGGCATCCGCAGACCTCTACTTATTACTCACTACCCATTGCACTGTTTGAATGACAACAAGGCCCTAACTTCGGCCGCTGAAAAACGTGCCTGCAGGCGACCAACGTTGTGCCATTAACTAACATTTACGGACAGTAGAACAACGATTTATCCGGAGTCGTGTTAACCAGGCGGCGCGCCTAACCGGTGTCCAAAACTGGCAACAAGAATTATTTTTAATCACGTTTTTACTTTCAACTTTCGCAAAAAAACTATTTCACAAAAAAAATGCAATTGAAGTGTATTTAATAACTTGCAATTAATTTTTAAACAAACACGACATTATTTTAATACGTGTTATATAGATCATATTTCGAGTTTTCGATGATTAAAGAGTTGATAATCACGAACTTCAACTCGGTCAAGACGCAATAAATGAACTATCGAATATTCATCGAAAGGTTGGCAACATACGCAAGCGCAGACTATCATATTGTCTTTCATTACACGGCTGTTTGTTGTCTTAAAACGCAGTGCGTGATTGGCTGGTTGCTATGACGACACACGGTTGTCATGGCAACACAGTGCGACAGTGCGCACTGGACTCTGCGCATTGTGTGGGCGGATAGAAAGCAGAAAGACAGGAAGAAAGGAAGGAAGGAAGAGAGGATGGCGTTAAAAATTTAAAATATTTAAGTCGCGTGCGTGTTCCGCAATCGCCAGTACAATGTTTTCTGTTTTCTTAAGTAATCAATAATGTTAAAATCACATAGTATTTTGTGAAATAGTTGTAATTTATTTAATTGCATTGTATTTAAAATTATTTTTCCGTCATGTATAGTTTGTTTTACCTAAAATATTACACAGTTTAATTCTATTGGTACAGAAATTACTTCTCCGTTATGCTGGCGCCGCCGCCGCCGGCGCTATGCGTCTGCCGAGTTTTCCCTCACTACCCCCCCCCCCCCCCCCCCAACCTGTTATTCTCTGTGAAACTGTGCGGGCGGCAAAATGTTTTCCTATATTTAGACCGTAAATTTCGTAATTTTCGGACCTTAAAAACCGTGAAAGAGCCGTGAATTTTAAAATTCAGTTTGAGTGGGAACCCTGTAAGTAGCGAGGAGGTTAGATAATGTAATACTAAAGGTGAAACACAACAGTATTTTCACAGTCCGCTGATTTTGTAAGATTTCCATATGAGGGGTTGTAATTTCATTCTTAGCATTACTAACCGAAAATCATACAACCCAGTGATTGGAATTAAACCACTTGATTGATCGAACATAAAAATATATTTTTAAAGATTCAAAGATAATAAACTGGTTTAATTGTGTTCCCTTATGTCAGTGTAAGAAAATATGCAAACAATTATTGAGATTCATCAATCATTTAGCATTTGTGATATATTTTTTAGAACTGATTCGAACAGTTGGCCTTCTAAGATTCCAATCATTTTAAATTGTCGTTCAAAGAACAATATTTCATTATTAATTTACTCACTCTCATATGTCCAACTGACAAAGTGAAAGGGCTGCTTTTTCATCAACTAAAGCATTATCGCAGTACCTCTAGTTTAGACTTTAACCTTCTTGGTGAGAAGGATAAGTAAAACTTAAAGTGTGAATAGATTTACACTAGAGCTTGGGTGAATGAACTCAGTTGGTTACAATGGGTTAAAGTGATGTCCAAAGAGGGCTTGCTACAAATGACTCAGTGTGACAGAATTTAGGTGTGTAACTCTGAGTCTCTTATTGTTATTAAATTAAAAAAAAATAGGAAGATATTATTAGGAGGATTTTTGATTGAGTGACTCAACCATATTTATCCTTAGGCTTGGGACAAACCAGTTCTAGAGTTTACGGGTTTCAGTCCCTGGTATGCCCACACAAATTGTAGGGGCATGGATCGCTTTCTCTAGAACCTCTTATACAAAATGCCTATGACGATTTGCAACACCAAAGAAAAAAAAGTCTCAAGTAATATGTAATTCTGAACACATCCTAGTTCCTATGTAAGCCCATGTAAGCATTATGTTCCTATGTTCCTATGTAAGCATTATGTAATTATTTTTTGTAATTTTTGAAGTCTCCTGGTTTATGTTAGTGCCTCATAATCGTATTGATTTAGTGCTGAATCAAAACAGTTATCAATTAGTAGCACATTAACTATCAACTATAAACTATTGAAAGAATGGATTATTTTAACTGATCATTGAGGCTTTATTAACTTCCACACCATGCAGACAGACAACAATTGAATTTGATATGGTCATGACTTTGTCTACATCATAAACCACTTATGAAGAGCTCATTAAATCTGAGCTGCTCCAGTTATTGCTAATCTACACAACTTAGTTAGATGAGCATGCTCAATCATGGATTGATTTCCAGTGATTGGAAATATAAAATATAGTATAATTAGTCTCTACTTGACGTAGATATTCATGACAATATTTGTTTACAAATAAGAGCAAATTTTAAGAATTTTTTTTTAGTTTGTCAGTAGTAATAAAACCCTATTTTGTTATTTATTTTGTTTTTATCTTGAGGATGAAGTGTAAGCTCTTTTCAGTACTAAGATCTCTTTAAAAAATCCTTAGTTTCGTTTCAATTATACTGTCCAAAAACTAATCGTGATTTTAATCTCTAGATGATGTCACAGCGTATATAAATTTAACTCGCATGTAACTCTTGGAGGAAGTCAATAAAGGAGCTTTGATCTAATTTGTTTTACCAATTTCAGGCTCTGCTGTCCACTCAAGAGAGGATCAAACAATTGGTTCCTGGATTTCGCTTCAACTTGGGCTTTTCGGGAAAATATTTCCATCATGGAACAGCGGAGGAAAACCAGGGAGATGACATGATTTTAGGTACAACTCACACTTCAGTTATGTAAAATAAATTAACTCAAATTGTCAAGAGTTTTCATAAATTATTTAATCACACTATAACAGTCAGGACCGTAGCTGAGTTTCGGCAGAGAATGTGTTTGACCTGTAAAAATATTGGAGGTCAGAGTTACATGATTCAAGTATGGTTCATCATAAATGTGAAAACAACACTCATGTTCAGTTTTTTATGTGTTCATAATTCAATAGTGTAACAGTTTTTATCTTTTAGCAAATTTATTTTAATATGGAGATAACTAATGCATAATATGAATTAATGATGCTGTGTCGGGTCCTGGAAGCCGCGACCCGGACATGGACAAATTAACTAGACATGAATGGAGATACAGGTTGCCAATTTTAGCCCAAAAATCCGTGGAAAATATGTTGTCAAAATTACCCTCGACTTGCCAGCTTAATGAGCGTTTTGATTTAATCAGAATTATGAATTAACTAACCTGACCTTCGACTGTTCAACTACGAATTTAATAATGATCTAGCATGCTTGGACAACTAAGCCTGAAAATGAAATTTAAGTGCCATGGCTAACAACAACCCTACCAATTTGGAATTTAGAATCTGTGGACCGATTAGTTGCCAATTGGTTTAACCTAAACCCTCATCCCCCAAAACCCCTCCTTTCGGAATCTGTACCTAGCAACCCATAATGTTAATTTAGATACCTGACCAAATGATGTTGAACCGGCGATAGCTGGTGGAGAAGAGGGCTTGAAGTTGGGCCGTTGGCGGTATTTTGAATTGGCGCATGCGCAGAGGGATAGTTAACTAAATGATCATTCATTTCTTCTGTCAGCTGAGGGTGCAGGTATACCAACGGCATAAATGTGGATATCCCACAGATCTCCCCCCCTCCCCCCAAAAACAGCAAAAAAAAAGGAAGCTGGGGAGTGCGAGATAACTACTGCAATCTGAAACTTGAGAACTTAGGTTTAACATTTAGAAAAAGGTTAAGTACATGTCGGTTAGGTCAGGTTAATTTTACCAATAATAATGGTAAGAATTATTTTGGGATCCCATAAGCAAATACAATAATAAATAATACACAGATCATGAGAATCACAAGTACATATATTAATAAATGTCTAAATGAATAAATAAATGCATAAATGAATAAATAAATGCATAGACCTAAATAAGTAAATGACAAATAACAAATTGATGGGACTGAAACTATTGTAACTGTTGAGGGTGGCAATTTCTGAGTGATGAGCACTTGTATCCTTGACCTGCTGCAGTTAGTCAAGGGGAACAATCCGCTCCTCCCCATGGGCATTGGTTATGCATTGTGCTAGAAGTAATAAAAAAATTCAAAAAAAAAGGGCCTTCAGCACAATACACAGGCTTAAAAGGGGAACCCTAAAATGTCGGGGGAAAAAAAATTCTCTAATCCAATGCCACAGGGAAGAGCTGCTGCTCGGAGAAGATGACACAGCGGGTCGAGGACACCCACCACCCTCTGAAGGCACAGCCTACGCGAAGCAGTACCTGAGTCACAGAAGGGGCGAGATGGGCACCGCGGCCAGCTGTGTCTTTGGGTTGTGATTTGATTTGGCCTAAATTAACTATAACTAACTTAACCTAATATCACTGCCGAGGGTCAGTTACAACATACATATCAGGGAGGTTCAACTGAGATATCAGTTAGTTTGTTGTCGGGTCCTACTTTCTTGTTGGGGTTTTTCTTTTTGGAGAAAGTTTGGTTGGAAAAACTTTTTTAATTGTGAGACATGTGCTCTTCTAACCACCTTACCCGTGGAAGGATCTACTAATATAACTGTAACTGGAGAGGTGTAGGCTTGGATGACTGTAGGTTTGGACCAAAGTGGGAGGAGCTTGGCATTGATTTTGTCCGCCGCCTTACTTTGGTGATGAAGCCTAAACATGACCCAGTCTCCTACTTTGAATGATGGGAGGGTCCGCCCTTTGTTGTATTGTTTTTGCCTAGCTTGGTGTGATTTAGTGAGATTATGGTGAGCCTTTTGCCATCTGTCTCTTTGAAGTTGTGGGTTATGATTCCTTGGGAGTAGCTGATCTAGATTCCAATTAAGTTCAAGTGGATGCTTAATCTGGAAGCTAAGAAATAAGTCGGCTGGAGAGTATCCGGTACTCGAGTGTTTCGCTGAATTGAATGCAATCTGGAAAAAGTGGAGGTTTTTATCCCAGTCAGTTTGATGTTCTGAATGAAAAATGCGGATGGCTATTTTAATGTTTTTGTTCACTCTTTCGGCATGGCTAGGATTCGGGTAATACGGAGTCGTAGTAATATGAGTAATGCCAAACTGAAGACACATATCAGAAAATTCTCTAGAAGTAAATGAAGAGACATTGTCAGAAACTATAAATTTAGGGAATCCAAAGTAGGCAAACAAACCAGATTGCAAAAGGTTGACTGTGGTTTTGGTTGTTGTGTTTTTGGCGGGCAGGAAAACTGCGTACTTAGAGAAGGCGTCTACAATTGTCAGGATATAGCGGTTGTTTTTGCGTGACTTAGGAAGGGGTCCAATATGGTCGATGAAGATCTTTTCAAAAGGCTGTGTTGGGACTTCAGAAGAAAGGAGGCCAGTTCGGGTATTAGGGGCTTGTTTTGATCTCTGGCAAGGTGTACAAGACCTAACCATGTTGGATATGGTTTCCTTTAAGGTGGGTGACCAAAAATTGGGTTCTATCCGGGACCAAGTTTTTTTTATGCCTAAGTGAGCTGTACTAGGGGCTAAGTGGTAGTATTTAAACAACAACGGAATAAGGCGATCTGGGACTACTATTCTAGGTTTAGTTTGGTTTGGTTTTTTATGAACTAAAATGTCGTTATTTACAGAGTAGTTGGGGGGTGGTTTCTTTCCTTTTAAGCTACGAATTATTTTCTGAATGTCTTGGTCTTCTGCCTGATATTCTTTTAAGTCTTTAAAAGCTTCCGGAATTTTGAAAAGAACGTTTACTTGCTGTGGTTTTACATTTTGATTAGTGATGTTTGAAGCTACTGGGGGAGTTTCTTCGAACATTCTACTCAAACAATCAGCTACTACATTACTTCGCCCACGAATATGATAAACCGTAAATTGAAAAGAGTTGATTAAGGTGATCCATCGAGCAATTTTGCCTACTTGTCTCGGATGGTTTAAGAGCCAGGTTAACGCATTGCTATCTGTGTAAAGGTCAAAGTGGCGATGTTCTAAATATACTCTAAATTTGTCGAGAAAATAAGTTATAGCTAACGCTTCTAGTTCGAAGGCACTGTAATTCTTTTCATGGATATTAGTCGGTCGGGAACCGTAAGCAACAGGGAAGAGTTGATCGTCAGGGAAGAGTTGGCGTAGAAAGACACAAAAAAATAATAGTCGCTAGGTGAGAACTGGGCCCGGGGCCACTGTAGTTTGTAGTTTTTACCTCAGACCCTTGTATTTTCATTGATTACTTTAGCAACTTTATTGATAAAGGTCTTATTCCTTGATTTAAATGCTATATTGTAATCTGATTTCTAAAAGGTTTGTCTGATAGATGAGATGTATTGATGTGCCATAAGGCAGACATAAGTTATTGGTTTTTAATCTATTTAACTTTCAGAGGTTTTCATTTCTGTTTATCACTGAAGTCTTTTTTCTGAAAGGAATTTTAACAATTCATTTTTTAACAAATTTGAAATTTGCTAATGATGATTTTTTAGCACTAACTTATCACAGAGCTCCTGGAAAAGTTGTGTACCCTCTATACCATTTATTTTATCATTAAACTTTGTGGGACAATCTTTTTTATCTCCAGTCTTAAATAATGTCACTGTTAGAAAACTGTAATCAACTGTTTACATTACTTCGATATCATCCTCTTTAAGTTTTCCTGTTGAAAACTGTGAAGTAAACATTGTTGGCGGGAGACAAACAGCAGTTTGTAACATAAACATGTGATAAGATCTTAAGTTTGTCTTCTCAAAGTTTAATGCAGTTTACGCCAAGTTATGTCACCTGAACAAGTCTTATTTTCAACAACCAGTTTTAATTTAGTTTGATGACATAAACTAAAAACTATTTTGAGTATCTATTTGAACTGCAAAAAAATAACTCAGACCTTCATTTTACATTTTAATTTTATAATTCAACTTATCTATAACATACGTTGTGTGTTATTTTGTTGGGGACTCAATTAGTTAATCATGACAATATTCGTAAAGTAACGTTCATGTTACCGTATAGTTTTATAATGTCCTAAGTTTTTCATTTTTACTTGGTCCTTTTTTCTGTCCATTTTTTAATATCTAAACTTATTAACAAAATACTAAATATATTGAATAAAGTGTGTCCTCTATGCAAGTGTAAAAGAAGCAAAACAGGTCTCACACATGCAATCAAACCTGCACGTGTTCCGAATTTCTTCGTGGTTACACTCATCTGTGTACCGCCTTAGACCGCACAGCCAAAATCCCACCAAACAACTATCGGTCAGACACGATCTTAGCGGTAATTCAGTGAACTACTCGGCCAAGCCTTCACTAAAAGAACATTACAGCCGATAGAGATTCATCGCGGAAAAGCTCCATCAAAAATTGCCAATGAGTTAAACCTTTCTAAAATGATTTTAGTAGAAAAAGGAGACATTCTGCTATTTATTAAGATAGAAGATAGATATAGTTAGCAGCCTGACGTTTGATAGTCTACAATGTGACGCAATGTTGCAGAGAACGCCCACAAGTTCACGTGGTTCAGCCACATGTGGAACCACCAGCAGCCGCACCTCTACGACAACCAGACACAACTGGAGGCCGACATGACTCTTAACAGGAACTTTGCCAAGGTGGGCGATAGAGGGAACTTAATATAAAACCATACATTTCCGATGTGTATTCTTAAAAATATTAAACATAAACGTGATTTAAACCTGTTATAAAAATATTTCATGAGGTAGTAGCAATGTTATTTTTTTCTGTGTGACTGTAGTTGCAGTTATTGTTACCGAGATAAACCATAGCCACCTGAATTAATAAGGCTGCGGCCTTCAAACTGGCAGTGTCACTTTGAAAGGGTTTAACCATAACCATCTCTAGTACAAGTCCGCAGCGCTAGTAAATGGCAACATCGCGCCTAAGGGTTCAGCTGATTTGGTTATCCATACTCTCTTATGGCACTATTTTTTGTTTACTTGCAACCAGCTGGCTCTGTAAGGGAGAGATAATGGTTTTATTATGCAAAAAACCCTTGAGAAGCGACGTTGCCATTTCGAAGGCCGCAGCCTTATTACTAGAGATGGCTATGGTTTAACACATAGAAAAAACCTATCCTCACTATCAGCTGATTTGAAGTAAACAACTGACGGTGCCCTAAGAGAAAATGTTCAAACCTTTTAGGTGTGATGTTGCCATTTACTTGTGCGGCTTGGTAAATTTGACTGAGATAGAGCCATAGAGTTGGCTATGGTTAACTCTTTTGAAGATTATTCTAATTTATTACACTATATTAAAAAAAATGATTTGGTTAAAAAAATTAAATTTGATTCAAATTAAGAGTTATTTTAAATAGGTAACTAAATATGTCTTTAGTTACAGTTAAATATTTTTTTTCAAGAAATAATAATTTTGTTATTGACCTATGAGAGCCAAAACAATGTTCAATAGAAACATATTTAGCTAGAAAAGAACCTGTAAAAGAAACCTGTAAATTAAAAACCACAATCTTAACTGAACCCTACCCTGTCGCAGGAGCACGGTATCCCCGTGGACTCGGGATACTCGGTGGCCCCGCACCACTCCGGAGTGTACCCGGTCCACGAGCTGCTGTACTCGGCGTGGCGTCGGGTGTGGAACGTTCGAGTGACCAGCACCGAGGAGTACCCCCACCTGCGGCCGGCCCGGCTGCGGCGGGGCTTCGTACACCGGGGCATCATGGTGGGTACCGGTCCTCCAAGTCTTCCAAAAGTCATCCTTTTTAAAAAAAGATCCTCCAAAGTCCTCCTTTTGACTTAAAGATCCTCCAATTTTTTCAGTTTATTAAAAAATTGTGATTTCAAAATATGTATAGACTTTTGGGATGTTACAAATTTGTAGAGGTAAAACACAAATTTTTGTGCCATTCACCACCGGATAAACTGAAAGCACTGATGTTAAAGTTGTCCTATCCGCTGAGTCACAATGTTGTGCAGGTGCTGCCCAGACAGACATGCGGACTGTTCACCCACACCATCCTGATAGAGCGGTACCCGGGCGGCCGCGAGAAACTGGACGAGTCCATCCAGGGCGGCGAGCTTTTCCAGACCATCGTCTACAACCCGGTAATATAAATACTGTCAAACATCAGATCGTAATCTTAGAGTTTCAAGCAACAATTGAGAGCAATAGCAATTAATTTTTATAGGTTTATATAAAAACCAAAAAAAAACCAAACAATTATGGGAAAAAACATTATTTTATCTCAGTTTTCAGCTTCCAAAAATCCAAGGTAGGACCACCAACATCCCAGACCGTTAGGTTTTTATCAACTGGTTGGATTTATGCACCAAACAGAAGTAAGGTTTTTTTTTTAAATTATTCAACTCAGAATAGTTCGAACCAAAAACAAGGCCCACATCTTCCACAAGCCCAATGCTGAAATTAACATTAGTTTTACAGACGGACTGGGCTTTATAATTTGAATCGGCCTATACAGTACAACTCATAATAACTGGTGTCATTAGAAGCAGGTTAAGGTCATGCTTTGAAACAGATGAGCTGGTTCTAGCCTCATTTGATGTAATGCTTAATTTCATGATTGTAGCCTCCGGATTACTGATGTATACAAAAAATGGTTTGTATTGCCTTTGTTTCACCAAGTAGTCCAAGTTTAAATAGTTGTTGCTCTGGCCGTTTCAATCATCATAATGCCATATATAAGTCCCTTTCTCACATAATTTTATGCAGGGTGTCTCCAAATCCTTTGAGTTCTCCAAAAGTCCTCCTTTTGACCCGAAGGTCCTCTAATTTTTCCAGTTTTTATCAAAAAAGTTTTGATTTTTCAAATATTTGTATTAGACTTTTGGGATGTTTTTAATGTACTATTGTAAATCCCAATTTTGGTGCCATTATATTTCCTTAACTTTACTAGTTTTCAAGAAAACTTGAGAGATATTCATTAGTAAATTAGATTATGACCAAATCGCTCTAGACTTTAGACTAGTGTTTTATTGATTTAAAATTATATTTTTCATAGATAAAACTATGCCAAGTCATTGGGTCCTCCAAAATTCTGTAGGGTCCTCCAAAAGTCCTTTTTACTGCACTTGATGGTAGATACCCAGTACTTTATATTTTACATTCAATCGGATGCACAGGTGAACATCTTCATGTCGCACATGTCGAACTATGGCAATGACCGACTGGCGCTGTACACGTTTGAGTCGGTGGTGAAGTTCCTGCGCTGCTGGACCAACCTGCGGCTGGCCTACGCGCCGCCGCTGCAGCTCGCCGAGAAGTATTTCCAGCTGTACCCAGAGGAGGCCGACCCCGTCTGGGGAGTAAGTGGGGCGTTTATTAATGGGAGCACAAAATAAGGCGGGCGGGAACAACTGTAAACTCATCGAATTGTCTGCTAATTCTCGGCTGAAGTGACTAAATGAAATTATTTGTTGGGATGTCAAAACTTTTTTATTTTTTTTAGGGTCTTTACGTGTAAATTTCTGTTTTACTTTGCATATAGTTTTTTAATTACCCAAAAAGTGATAAACAATAATTTTGCTTGCAGCGCCTCACCTTATTCACCTCACTCATCACCTTATTTTGGTGCTCCCTATAATAGAAGATTAATACATATTAATAAGGGATCGTAAATTACCACGTTACTTGCAAGGTAAAATATTTTTCACTGGATGTAAATAAAAAACGTCTTACAACACATTGGGCCTTATAATGGTTAGTCTCTTATTGGGCCTGATGATGGTTGGTGTGACCAACCAAAATCGATCCCCATTTTTCACCATTTTTGTATATTTACCATCTTGTAAGTAAATATAGTATAAGTGTAAATATATTTTTAAGTGTTGTAAGACGTTTTTTATTTACATCCAGTGAATACAACACGTATCATGCTAATCAAGAAGTTATAAAATTTTTTTGTGATATACCTTTATCTACTTCCATTCCAAGTCAACTGCTCCAGCTCTAAGTATCAATATGTTTTAAAGTAACTGTTCCTGTATTTTCAAAATTCCTTAATGTCCAAGAATTTGTTTTGTACAATCGACTCTCACTAACTCAAAACGCCATAGGACTACAGTTTTTCTTCAAATTATATATAGTTTGACTTAGACATAGTTCAAGTTAAAGAGGTAATTCTTACATAATTTCAACTTATAGAAATAATTTGAGCTCAATTCAAGATATAGAGGTTAATCAAGTGAAAATTTGAGTTCCAGAGGTAAAGAAAAATGACGCTGGACCAGATATGACAAATTGACAAATTAATTGTGGCCTGTTTGCCGGAGTCTTGATTTACAACTAGGTTGAGTAAACTTCTAGAGGTAAAGTGCAGATTTAATTTGACTTATCTTCTAAACTTTGAGTTGTAGAAGTAATTGGATGGCAAATGTCTGCAAAAATTAAAATTAAAATCAAATTGTGTTACAGAACCCATGCCACGACTCGCGCCACATCAAGATCTGGTCGCACAACAAGTCCTGCGAGCAGCTGCCGCGGTTCCTGGTGATCGGGCCGCAGAAGACGGGAACTACGGCGCTCTACACCTTCCTGTCGCTGCATCCCAACATCTCCTCGAACCTGCCGAGCCCCGAGACCTTCGAGGAGATACAGTTCTTCAACGGACGCAACTACTACAAAGGACTGTCATGGTAAATGTTTGAGAAATTTATTTTTGAATATTTACTTTTGTTTTTTATTTACGAGTATTTATTTTTGAATTCATAGTTGTTTGTGTGTTCAGTGAGAACAATGACAACATGAAAACATTTTCTCAAGATTAAAAATTTTCTCAAGGAAGACAATGTGCTTTACTCTCGAAATGCACACAACATTTTTCCCCTCCTGCAGTAATAACAACCCAATCAATAAACAACTATTACATTAACTTAGTAAGTAACAAACATTATCCATTTTGTTTCATTCTGCTACTAGCGCCTGCAAAGCTGCAACCATTCATGCACCAGTGATCAGCTGATTGTTGCATCGTTCTTACATGCTTAATTCTTAGATGTTCTCACAGCTGATTGTTGTTAATGTTAATCTTATTTGATTATTCCTGCCACTGAATCAGCTATTAGTGCCTGAATTTTGGTTGAACTCGCAATGGGAGGGAAAGTAATCACTTTACTACCTCTGGGAGACATTTTACTCACGCATTCCAAGGAGCAGGTGGAGGCTTGAAAACAGGTGGAGGTTGAAAACAGCTCTAATAGTTTCCTTAAAATTTTGTAAAAAGGCAATTTATAGCTCAAAAACGTGGTCTGTGCAGGTTACTTAGCCTCAAGAAATCTAAGAAAGTATAAAAATGAATTAAAAAGTGAAAACATTTAACACGGGAGGAGTTGCTGTGTTTCATAAACCAGATTACAATGGAAAATGTAAAAAAACAAATAATGCTAGAGACGACCAGTAATGTGTTTTATAACAGCAGATCACAAATGGGGAAGATTATAAATACAGTGAAATGAGAAAAAGTAATTAACCACCGAGCAGGGCTCGATCAACCAGGTTCTTTATTCTAATTGGCCACGTGGTTTCTATACCTTAATGAAAGATAAACAATTTTTAATTTGAAATCAGATATTATGTTTTGATTAGAATTAATTTGTACTTGTTTAACATTGCAATAAACTTTTAACTATTCCATGACAGGTACATGGATTTCTTCCCCGTAGTGAAGAATACGACTGCCCAATATTTATTTGAAAAGTCTGCCACTTACTTTGATGGTGAACTTGTGCCTAAGAGAGCCCACGCTCTTCTACCTGGTGCTAAATTGGTAAGAATTAATTTATAGGTTTTTTAAAACAGATATGAAATAGTACTGAATGGAAAAACAGTTTCTCAGTAGTTCTTAGTCTCTTTGTTTCTTAGAAGTTTTTTTCTTATCATTAAGAGTGCCATACAATTCATAAAATGAATGTGTACATCCTAAACAAAAAATATTGTTTTTTAAGTTTGATAAAAACTTGACTGTAAAATTAAGTAAAGATATCAAAAATCTCTTCAATATTGTAAGCATGAATTATTTGTGTTAATCATAAATAAATTAAGCTAATATTAATTGTGAAATTGTGTTTTATATTTTCACTTAAATAGCTTATTTTTAAAAGAATTAGAGACCCGATTTTGATAAATGAGAAGAAGCATTATTTGGGCTTTTTTTATTTGATGATTTCTAAAGCATGGGTACTAGTAGTAAGTGTTAAAAAAACTAAAAGGGCGGATTTACACGGGCCGAGTTTTATGGTTGATTCAAACTGGATGTTTTTGGATGATTTGTGGTTGAGTAGGTTTTTTATATCACTCGTCCACTTTTTAACCAATCAGATCACAACTATTACCGGGCGAGCCAAACAAGCAAACACCAACTAACACACATGCCAACTCGACCCTAACTCTTAATAGTTATCTACAGTTGTTTTTTCCTCCTTAGTTCTTGATTTTGCCACCGGTTTTTTGCTTGAGAATTTTTTTTACATAAGTATAACTGGATGTTCTTACCATCCAGGTGACAATACTGATCTCGCCAGCCAAGCGGGCCTACAGCTGGTATCAGCACACGAGAGTCCACCGCGACCCGGTGGCCCTCAACTATTCCTTCCACGAAATCATCTCCGCCTCGGACACAGCACCGAAACATCTGCGCGACTTGCGCAACCGGTAAGTGCAATGTGATGTTTGTTAGATGCCTCTAGTGGGGATTAACGTTCCCACTGGTGAATGCTACGTCAGTCAAAATACCATTTTCATGATAAGACCAGTTCATAATTCATTGGTGAAATTGTGGTTTGGATCCCCTTGTAATCATTCCAAACCCCCATAGTTGTCATCATTGGATCCCCTTAGTTGTCATTGGCTGTTGGGTCATTAATTAACAGTCCTGTCTAAGGAACATGTCGTCCTTAGTCGGTCATAAGACGATTAAAAGATTGCGCCACAATCATCTTACACTCGTCTCTCATTCTTGTTTGGCTTAAAATTCTTACCTGGGTAGGTCGACATTTCAATAAAGTATATAAAGTGTATAAAGTATTACAGTATATCGATGTAATGAAATGTTAGATGTCGAATAATTTTCCCCAATAAACTCAGCCAGTCTCTGCTTCCGATAGTTCAAAATATTGTTAGAGTCACTAGGAGAAAGGGATCGTTAGAGGTAGGAGTGGTCAGTCTATGTTACTCTCAAGAAATGCTTCCCAATAGCTCCCAATAAACTTAGCCTATCACTAATTCCATTAATTTATAATAGGATTATCGAGGAACAACTGGCTTACTTCAAGTTGAGTAGGCCATCAGAAACACAAAACACTAAACACAGGAAAAGACCCAATATTTCGGTCCATCTAGTAGGACCTTTCTCAAGGGTAGAAAGATGAAGAAAGGCTTTTTTTGGGACTTTTCCTGTGTTTAGTGTTTTGTGTTTCTGTTGGCCTACTCAACTTCAGGTAAGCCAGTTGTTTCCTCTATAATCCTATTTAAGGGCCCCTACCCTTTAAGGGCCTTCCCACAGAAAATAATTCCATTAATTTGAAATTTTATTGTTAGAGCCACTGGGAGAGTAGGACCTTTAGATGTAGGAATGGACCAGTCTGTGTTACTCTCAAGAAAAGCCTCAACTGTCAAGCATGAAGGATTCATCGATATCTACCCAAGGGTGTCTAAGTTCAAGAGGTCACAGCCTATAACTACAAGCAAAAATCCAGTGTGCAGGAAAAATAATGACACTAGATAGCCAAAGGATTTGCCAATAAGTCATGTGGATTTACCAGTTTTATGTTGTTGAGGCCAATAACTGTACATTGGCCTGTTGAGGTAATTTCTGTACTGCAATCATGAGATCATTGAGGTGGTGTTATTGAACTGACGATTTGAGTAACAAAACCCAAAGTGTCTGGAAGTTTTATTTATCTTCTAACACTCTTATCACCACTGTAGAGGTTCAGTACACTTCCAACATACTCACAACTGTTTTATCTGGAACCAGGCTGCATGACTTTTTTGACGATCTGTATGCCGATATAAAACCTGAATGTTTGACGCAGATGTCTGAACCCCGGGAAGTACGCGCAGCACCTGGAGCGCTGGCTCACGTACTACTCTCCGCAGCAGCTGCACATCATCGACGGGGACCAGCTGCGCTCCAACCCCATACAGGTCATGGACAGTCTGCAGAAGTTCCTCAAGATCACCCCCTACTTCGACTACTCCTCCCATCTTAGGTGAGAAGGAATGCTTTTCCATAAGATTTTATTTGAAAATTTTGTTGAATCCATTTTTGTAGCCCTTGAACTGTATAATAGACTTAAATAGGTACATACCTCAAGTCAAATAGTTTTAAAACAAGTGAACTCCACTTCAAATTTTGCTTGCATGGCATTATCAAGTGGTTCTCATTCAAAACTTCTCGAACATTGAAGACGGTCATAAAACTGTTAAATTCACAGTTTGACAGAAACATTTAACCCGACACAGGAATCATTTTTCGTATGTCACTTGATAATGCCATCCCGGTGAAACAAGTAGTGGGCTATCTTCACTTTTATTTGAACTATTTGACATGAAGTGTGTACCTACTATAGTCTGAAATTTTACCAAGGTTAAAGCAGCAACTCAAGACCAATGCTTAGGTAGAATTGTTTAGAATTTAACTTGGGGAAGAAATCATAGTTCCGAATGGATTTCCTTGTTTGTCACGGTTTCTACATTTCTGATCGATTTTGTTCCGCAGGTATGATCCCAAGAAGGGGTTTTTCTGTCAGGTGCTGAATGACGACCACACCAAGTGTCTGGGCAAGAGCAAGGGCCGGCTGTACCAGCCCATGGACCCACAGTCTTACAAGCTGCTCCAGGTAACCGTTCTTTTGGAATAACATTTTTTTCACAGAGGGGATTTGCGAGTCTGGATTGCCCAACCCCAAAGAGAAATCTAGGGAGGGTACAGTTTTTTTATATTTTTAAATCTACCGGAAAGAAAATCTTCCCCTGTAATATCCAGTAAACCCTAAGCCTTTAATAGTCTAATACAGGGGAAACAAAAGGATAAAGGAATAAGAATACGTGGAATAGGATTGACCAAGCTTAAAATGATTGGGCAAAGATATACCTTAATCCCTCATCTTGGCCCACGTATTGGTTGCCAATAAAGCCCGCCCACCTTGTTGTCAAGCCCAGCCTCCATGGAGGGGAACTGCAGTTGTTCACTGAAAGACAGGTAACACTGCCTTGGTGACAACTTCTGTTGTTGTGAAATAACAGTTAAAAGCACATTGAGGCTCAATTACAAGCAGAGTTGTGCAGTGGAAGCATGCAAGGCTCGTAGTCCTAGCTTAAAGGCATTCATTATACAATCGTTGCATAAACTACTATTAAAATGTAGTAAGTGTTTTTATTGTTAATTGTTTGTTCTGTAATGTAATCAGTCTGAGTGTGAATTTTTCAATGAAAATTTTATTGTATCAGATTAATTTACTCTTTGTTTTTCAACTCATTACCAATTACCTTTTTAATCAGCATTTTATATTTATGAAAGCCTATCGGGCCGATACAAAACTTTCTTATGTAGCCTAATTAATCATTCACTAGGCTGAATCTAACGTTGTCACGTATAAAACAAAAATGGACAATGAACAGATTTTTAAAGACATGCAGATCATAAATGTAATTTGTTAAAATTAATTCTCAAATATTGTGATCAAATTTGAATTCACTCCCTTCACATAACATTGGCGTCACTCGTTGATGTGTATTGTTGCAGAGGTACTACCTGTCGCACAACATGGCACTGGTGCAGCTGCTGAAGCGGCTGGGGCTCCGCTCGGTGCCACAGTGGCTCAAGGACGACCTCAGCGACTTGCTGCCCACCTGACACTCCGCCGGTAACTCACTGTGTGTTGTTGTGTTGCAGAGGTACTACCTGTCGCACAACACGGCACTGGTGAAGCTGCTGAAGCGGCTGGGGCTCCCCTCGGTGCCACAGTGGCTCAAGGACGACCTCAGCGACTCGCTGCCCACCTGATACTCCGCCGGTAACTCACTGTGTGTTGTTGTGTTCCAGAGGTCATACCTGTCGCACAACAAGGCACTGGTGAAGCTGCTGAAGCGGCTGGGGCTCCGCTCGGTGCCACAGTGGCTCAAGGACGACCTCAGCGACTCGCTGTCCACCTGACACTCCGCCGGTAACTCACTGTGTGTTGTTGTGTTGCAGAGGTACTACCTGTCGCACAACACGGCACTGGTGAAGCTGCTGAAGCGGCTGGGGCTCCGCTCGGTGCCACAGTGGCTCAAGGACGACCTCAGCGACTCGCTGCCCACCTGACACTCCGCCGGTAACTCACTGTGTGTTGTGTTGCAGAGGTACTACCTGTCGCACAACACGGCGCTGGTGAAGCTGCTGAAGCGGCTGGGGCTCCGCTCGGTGCCACAGTGGCTCAAGGTCGACCTCAGCGACTCGCTGCCCACCTGACACTCCGCCGGTAACTCACTGTGTGTTGTTGTGTTGCAGAGGTACTACCTGTCGCACAACACGGCGCTGGTGAAGCTGCTGAAGCGGCTGGGGCTCCGGTCGGTGCCACAGTGGCTCAAGGACGACCTCAGCGACTCGCTGCCCACCTGACACTCCGCCGGTAAATCACTCGTTAGTCTGGGGTTGTCCCGCCCCCCAAGAAATTACTGTGAGGATACTTCAGCCTATGTCTTTTTGTTTGGCTACTGGAAAGGATAGGAAGCTCGCGCTGCAACATCCCTTAGGCCCTAAGCCTTTAAAATACAAAAAAAGCAAAAGGGATGCAAAAGGAAGAAGGAATGGGTAGAGTAGGTTCAGCCAAACTTAAACTGGGTGGGCAAAGATATACATTTATCTGATGGATGACAGAACAGGGCCTCAAGGTGGAATAGGGGGAATAGGTCCTGCCCATCCTGCTATCCCAGCCTCCCCTGGTGGGGAACTGAAGGTGTCCATTGAAAGACAGCTACAACACTAACATATTATAGACTAGTTATATTTTGGTTTGTGACACCTTCCATTACAGTACCCTGTATTGATGTCTAAGCCAGCAAAAGTCAAATAGGATCCCTCAGTGAGTTGTAACATCACTTTCTCACTCGAGGGTACAACAAACAATTCTAATTACCTGTATTTCCATTAAGTATTTTCAATTACTGGAGCTATGCTATACCGGTTTCGATGCACTGGGTATCATCTCCAGGCAATAAAGACATTTACAAGATAACTCATGAAGGTCGTCAAGATGGTTGAAAATATCTATACACACACATAACATTAAATTAACAAAAACTGATACTGATACTGAATATGCCGGGGAAAAATTGCACTGCGACCAGAAAGATCTATTGTACTTCCTGCTCCTAGCTCCTTCAAAACACCTCATCAAGCTTAATCTCCTTGGTAAAGCAAATAAGCTGATTGGTTTCTAGATGGGGCAAATCCCCAATGTCAATCTTGTTCTTTCCGAAAAACTTGGCTCTTTGTGCAGTACCGGTTGTCCGTCATCTCCAAGAGTGCACTTGCGTGTCGATTTTTCATAAATGTTAGATGTCCGTGTCCCCTGTAAAAATGTGTTTTGTAAACTATGTATTGTGTCTTCGATTGTTATATTTAAACTCTGACAATCACTCATGTGAGCTGTTTTAACATGTGTCGGACGCGACTGATGATGTCCTGTAAATAGTACGAAACGTGTATCGCCGCTTATATCTACAGTTGACACCTTCAGGCTACCAAAAGGGAAATAATATTGAATATTATTATTGTTTCAGGACGCTGGCAGCCCAGAGATGTGGCCTGACTGAATGTCGTCGACAATACTTCACCATATCATTCGGCCCTCACAACTTTGATATTAAAAGCCTAGTTTTCCCAAAATATTTCTAAGTAGACATTCTGTTTAAATACTGACCATACTGTTGTTGATAGTTATGGTATTTAGCTGATATATTTAGAATCAACTTTACCAATATTTGATTGCCAACTCTATGAAGTATTTGTTTTATAAATTTATTCTAGTTATGTGAATGCTCCTAGTTTATATTATTATTATTCTATGTTGGTCTTAAGCCCAACATGTTTTATATGCATTTTAATCATTGTTGTCTAAGTTTTAACACCTGTACCTTACCTGTGATATTTGTCCTTTGTACAATACAGAATAAGTTTTATTTAGTAACACTTTCAATTTCCAAATGGTTTGCATGATTGTTTTGATTGCAAGCTATAATAATGATGGTAGCATTGATGTATGATGTATAAAAATGGTTTTGGAGGTTTTGATGGTTTGATAGCTCCGAGTTACAAGTAAATTACCTTTTTAAGGCTATTAAGCAATTGACCCAGGGAATATTTTTAAACTCCCTTTATTTTTCAAACAAATTTAAGTCTTTTCAGATTCTTATAGCCCTTAGATTGATATTTTATTCATTCTTAGTACCCAATCTTCATCCAACTGTTCTTTTTTCGTGTGAAATAAAAGTTGGAGGGCCGAAGACCAACTCCTAGTCTCCTAGCAATATTTCTCTTACGAGTTGTAAATAAACTCTATCCTAATCCTGCCAATGTTCAATGTTAGACGTACACAGCTGTTAATCTTGTACACTATTTGTATGGTCGTTGCGTTTTTGACGTTTCTTGTAAATATTTAAATATTTATGAAAGTGTCGATGTTAATAATTGTGCATTATTTATTTTGTGGCATATTGGACAGCGTTCAGCATTTTGTTCAAGAATCCCCCAGATTAAAATAATTGTGTTATTTTTCAAAAATTTTTTATTACTTTTAATTTCAGTTAAGTTTTGAAATTATAATACTTTTTTTAAATATTTTGTACTTAATCTATTCTATTTGACCAGTGGAACACTGTCCAACTAAAATAAATCCAAAACATATTAGTTGAAGACTAGAAACTATTTGTTTGTACCTGAGAAATAAAACTCCTGTTTCATCATGTTTTTCACTCGGCAAGCAAGGTTTGTGCCATATACTTTTACAGGATTACATAGATTTTAGGTTTTAAATTATTTGTAATACAAGCTTCCAGTACATTTTAGTTATTAGTGATTATGAGTTTGGTTAAATAGTAATTTTTATAGATAACATATTATTGTTATGTACTTTAAAGTTGTATCTACACACCTGCTGTTATTTTACTGTGCTCCATATTTATCATCAAATTTTTGCATGGATCTATTTTTTATTATTTTCACTTTATATGTCTTGTTTTTAATCTGTTTTTGTTAATCTTTAAAAATCTGTATGCAGCTAACTTCCCTAAAGTTGATTCTTTTCTTTTTAAAAAGGAAATTGGTAGGCATATTTTTTAAGATTATTTACAGTAGTAAGTAGACACACCATTAAAAGGTTTTAAGAGGATGTTAACCCCAGAATACTAATGTTGAAGTTTTGCTGAATCCTACGAATACAGTTACATACAATGACCCAATTTTTAACTTGCTGAATGAAAATAAATTACAAAGATTAATTACTTTGATAAAACACGTTTTCATCATACTGACATAGTAACATCTGTTTTCTGTTCCTTTTTGTTGGCTCGAAAGTGACCAATTGCCGATTACAGTCCGGTAAACGTACCAGCCTAGGCCGGAAAGTTTACCTGACTACGATTACAGGAAATGTAAGTAAACAATCAGCTGATTTGCATCAAACCGACTTATAAGTTACTTGTTCAAAGAATGTAGTGGCAGCAGTAGCAAATGTTTCTTTATTATATTTGAGGTTTGAAGAATTAAAAAAACGTATGTAGTGGATTATGAAAGGAATGCGTTATGGATTTTCTGAGTAGTATGATGAAAAGTATCATCTATTTCCTTCCTTTCTCTGCTGAGACCTCAAACTCAAGCATCAACGTGTTGCTCAACAGCTACACAAGTGGCGAAGAAAGAGCAGTGATGCTAGACTGGTCTTTGAAATTACATTTTGGATGGTAAAAGTAAAACCAAAGTTTTAAGACTTTGGTAGGTTATATTATCCAGACGGACAGTTTAATGCCTGCTTTGACATCCTCTTAAATAATGATACCCAAAAAGGTTTCCCAAAATCATCAACATTTTTATATTAATTTTCTTTTAACTTGCGTTTTCTCGAAAATGTTTAAGAAAAATGTTCTTGCAGCTTTAGTAGTAATTTATGTAAAAAATGTTATTATGTTTTGAATGTAAATATTTTTATATCATAGGAGTGTAAGATAGTGCGGTGGCAAAACTTAGCTTAGTCAAGTCGGTTGGAAGTTTTGTAAGAGTTATAGTTCTATTGAATTGATATTTTTATATAATTTTTTCAATATGTTTCCTAAAAATTAGAACATAAATGTGTCATCTTTTAAAAACAAAGTAAAGTTTTGCATAACTTGCATCACTAAAAAATTATTGTGATAAACTGCGCTATTTTACTTTTTGAACTCACAAAAAAAGTTTTGTTTGACACTGGTTTTTTAGTAGTCATATTTTTGGAAAATATATTCAAACATTAAACAAATGAAAGTATATGTAAAACTTTATGATCAAAAGTATGTTTATATTTTTATTAGCCTTTTATTTGACAAAATTGTGAATTGTGTTTAAATTCATCATCGTTAATTTCACATCTTATTAAAAAACCTTATGTGTAATTAACCACTTGTGATGGAAATTTAATATAATTTTTTGGCTCTACCTGCCTGTTCAAATTTTAAAATGTGAATTAATTGAAGGGGTTCTCCGTAAAACGTTCTAAGCGACAAAAATCTAGTTTCGAGTAATCAAGCCTTGAAAATTGAATTCTAAAAATTGCGGTTCTTTCAAGGTTAATCAAGGTCAAATTAAACGTGATTATAAGTTATTAATCATGTTTAATTTTTTAATACCCTATTTATAACATCATAATGTAGCCTTATATTAAATTTTTACTTGCCATTACGCATTTTTAAGCATTTTATGTGATTTTTTGGGGGTTATAACATTCTAAATGACTGGCGTTTGAAACGTTTTCTGACGGACTGCTTTTCTGCTTTGGAGGAAAAAACCGGGAGTGTATAGTAATACCAACATAAATGAAAATAAAACTGAATATAAAACAATTTTATTGATATAAAATTACAAAAACATAATGTTGTTACATAACATGATACGTCATTTTGCTTAAAGTTATCCAAATGTGCTTAAAACGTTATTCTACAGGGCAATTTTCCAGGCCTTGGCTTCTTTAGTTTTTGAAATATAGGGTTATCCAGTTTTTCTATATTCCTTCCTGGTCTTATCCTTCCACTTACCAATATTTACTTCATATGTTTTATTTTTATTTACACGATTTTGGTCGCTGGGTGACAATGCAACGACCGGCGGGGAGTCCCATCTTTCGGCGAATAGAACGTTATTCCCCCAAAAGGTCCGTGCAGTCCGGCGAAGCACGCCAACTTTGATAGACGAAATCAGGGCTGCCAACTCAAATATCCTCAAAACAAATATAAATATACCACGGTGTAGCTCGTGTCCTAGAGAACCTTTTTCACTGAATATCTCCGATTTTGAAATTTTGTCGTTTAGAACGTTTTGCGGGGGACTCCTTCAATTGTCTAAAAATACATTATCATTTTCAGATTCAATGTTTAAAAAGGTTGTAAGGTCATCTTTGGTAAAATAACTAAATGAAATTCCTGATATTTTAACACCTCAGCAAAATTATTGTTGGCAAACCATTTGCGCCTGTATCAAATGTAGTTTCTGATTTTGACAGTTTTACTATGGTGAATTTGTCTTTGGTTTTCCTTTAATGGCTAAAATTGGGAATACTTTATCCATTATGTCATGACTCCCTAATGCCCTCCAAATATCTTCATTTTCTAAATAATTTTGTTAGTTTAAGTAATTATAAATGTTATAAATATAAGAATCATCAATGTAAAAATAAATGCTCTAATATTTTAATTGTCTTTAATTTACCTAAAAGTTCTTTTTCTTGTGCCAGTAAGGGCTGTGTTCATTCAATGAATTATATGAATGGATTGTAAATAAGACTGACTATTAAGATTATGTAGTTTAAAACAAAAGCTGCTGTTATTCTTTATTTTGAAGGTTTAAATTACCTGTTGCTGCCAATGCTCCTATTGTAGCAACAGGAGGTGATGACAGTCAATTTAAACGTACCCTATTTAATTGTTTTGTTAATCATGTTAGTAAAATAAAAGTTCTTGGTAGACATTTTTCTTTAAAGAATGTGAGTAGAATTAATCTTTTCTCTAAATAAATAATTCTGCAATCAGTGATTCAGAGGATATCCATATGAAAACATTTCTTGATAGTTGAAATTGCTAGATTGAGAAGGAATGAGGGGTGTATTTTCTCCTCTGTAGTGGTGTTCTACACAGGGAACCATAAAAAAATATTTGAAACGTTAGCCCCTTGAACAGGATCAAAATCCCACTCTCCTTTGGGCAAGGGAATTTTGTAGTAAGTTTATTAAATGGATTTTCTCAAAGTTTATCCTTAAATTGTAGCAAACCTGGTAACATATATTAAGAAGTAATCTTTGCCTTCTTGCCCTGCATTTTCACTTTTTGTGGCGTGTAACCTTCGTATCCAGTGGCCGCTATTCGGTATTCGACGAATCTCGGGTGGATAAGCCCCCTCCTGACACCAAGCTTGACAAGCCAGTCTCCTGCTTTGAACATTGTTTCAGTTGGTTCAGTAGCTGAAAAAGTTATTGCCTTCAATGAGGATTGTAAATGTTTAGAGTGTAATCAAGTCTTGTTACCAATCTCTTTTAGGCCTTTTTGGAGAAAGTAACTCACAATTAACTGTCGAAAAGATAACTATTTAAAACTAGTTGTGATGTGGTATTTTCTTGGGTGGGATTTTACCGGTCAAGCATTGGCCAAAAATTTCCATTGCCTTTCTTAACTCATCATTTAAATAGTTAATTTTATTAACTGGAAACGACTAGTTTTCTTAAAAATAGTAATAGGGTGAGTGTATCAGTGATTGACCGCTTAAGGGTGGGATCTCAGATCAAATTAAGATTACTTCCACACTAAAAAATTTCGATGAGTTCTATATTGTCAAACTCTTGCATAAGATCTATAGATTGACATAGGATATTTTAATTATAAATCTAAATATGAAGAAGAAGGTTTTGATCGATTTTTAGGAAAGCTATGACATAGTTTCATTGAATGACCGGGTTGATTTTGACTAACATAGATAAAAAATATCTCTATAAAATAATTTTTTCACAAAGTTCCAAATGACAATTGTCAAAATAATAATAAATAACACTTTTGTGAAGTTACTGTTAAATCAAGTAATGAATGCAATATTTATCTTTGTTTACAAATCTTTTTAGCCTCAATTTTTATGTTTTGTTATTTCATTGTAACAAACACTCAAAACCGTTGCTTGCTTCTTTCTTTCAGCTTTGCGTGTTCCTCTCCTTCTTTCATTATCATCCGTTTTTTTTCACCACTCCTACTTCCATTTATATTTTATTTTTGCGTCATTTACTTCTTCTATTTTTTGAATACAGTTTTGTCAGGGATGTTTACTTAATAAGGGATACCTGAAGATTTGCTCATCCTCTTGTCACAATTTTTATTCTTTATTTTTATATCAGCCATAGCTCACTTATTAAATTAAGCGATTGAACGTGTCCATCCAAGTTAGTCCAGGCAACGAAAGGGTATAGAGGGAATTGCATGGATCACAATTTTTGACTTCGTAACTTTGTTTGGACTAGTTAGGAGTAAAACATATCAAAAGTCCCCGCCCTTAGCCCTTGAGCCGGCTGGGCAGGAAGGGCCTAAAGGTACATTTTTTTTGTTTTTCCTAAATATCTTGAAAACTATCAACTTTTAGTATTCCCTATTAAATTTGAAAATTAAAGAAAATTAAATTTCCTGTAAGAAAAATACATAATATGTCTACTTTGGTCCAACCATTTACAAGGAAAGCACTAATTTTATTAATATTTTAAAAAATAGCCCTTTCATAAGAAATACATGTAAATTTGAGGGTAACTTACATGCCCAATTGGGCAAAGCTTTTTTCACCTAAAGGAAAATGAACAGCATTCAGGAAATATTGGCAAAATTTCCAGTAATTTGACACCTCAATCATAAAAATTGGTCTAAAATTAAGGCGTTGGCGAGCTCACAAAAAACGTTATTTTTCAAGAAATTATAACAAATTGAAATAATTCCTTGAAAAATAATGGTTTTTGTGAGCTCGCCAACGCCTTAATGTTTGACCAATTTTTATGATTGAGGTGTCAAATTACTGGAAATTTTGCCAATATTTCCTGAATGCTGTTCATTTTCCTTTAGGTGAAAAAAGCTTTGCCCAATTGGGCATCTAAGTTACCCTCAAATTTACATGTATTTCTTATGAAAGGGCTATTTTTTAAAATATTAATAAAATTAGTGCTTACCTTGTAAACGGTCGGACCAAAGTAGACATATTATGTATTGTTCTTACAGGAAATTTAATTTTCTTTAATTTTCCAATTTAATAGGGAATATTAAAAGTTGATAGGTTTCAAGATATATAGGAAAAACCAAAAAATTGTACCTTTAGGCCCTTCCAGCCCAGCCGGCTCAAGGGCTAAGGGCGGGGACTTTTGAAATGTTTTACTCCTAACTAGTCCAAACAATGTTACAAAGTCAAAAGTTGTAATCCATGCAATTCCCTCTATACCTTTTTTTGAGCATTCATTGCCTGGACTAAGTATATTGTGAGACATTTTTACAATAGGATATTGTAGTAATTTTACTGAATAGGACGAAAAACCCCCTTTAAATGAAATGTTAATTATTACAAAGAAACGAAGTAAATTATTACTATTTGTAGGTTTTTGAGATCAATTGAATAATTCATGTCTTAAATGACCAGATCAGTCATTCACTAGTTTTGACCAAAGTTTTGATCCAGTAAATGACCGGTCTCGAAAACGTTATTAATATCATTAAAGATCAAGTACAGACGATTTAAACACAATTCAAACTATTCATCTACAGTTTTAAACTATTAAACTAACACTAAAAGAAGTATTTAGCCGTAATTTTGAAAAATAAAAATTGTCTCACATAAAATCACACTATAGTTATCGAGGTTCTGATGGCCACATTCAGAACAGTAAAAAGTTAAAACACCAAAAGGTAAAATGAAAATCAACAAATCATTCTAAAATATTATTAACATAATAATAAAGAATAACAGCTCCCTTTTACATGTCGTGTTTCCATTATTTTAACTCAATTGAAACTCAAATAATGATTTTTTTCTGCAAACCGGTCATTCACTAGAGCACTCACCCTTTAATATAAATATATGTAATTAAATCAAACTTGTAAAAAACTTACCCTTGAATATACCCATGTATGCAATGAAAACACTTTCACTGTAAATTTCATGGAATTTGTGGGCCAGTTTGGGTCTGGAGTTCCAACCCCTACATTCATATGTTACTCCACTTCCTCCTACAACAAAACTAAAAGGTTTTAGCTAATGATCCTCTGTTATGACTTCAAAGTTTGCAACATCTGAGCAGGCTCTTGGATTACTAACTTTGCTCCATGCGCAATCTCATTCACATTTTAAAATTAGTGTTTTTTTATTACAACTCTTGATTCTTTCTGCTAGGTAAGAAAATGACAGGGGCAGCCTTTGGTCAGTGTAAACCATGTACCCGCACTGGTGGTTCAGTTTTTATTGGGGGGGGGGGGCATAGGCAAGCAAAATGGTTACAGGAGGTAAATCTTAAAATTGAAATTGGAAAACTCAAAATTGTTGTAAGTCAAAAATTAAATTAAACGTATTTTAATTTACTTTCGGCAGAATCATGACGTGCCCATGCTTTTTGAAGTTAGGAATTTGTAAAAACGAGATGAGAGTGTAAACATTTTTTTTTCAATTGTAATAACTCTCATGCTTAAATCATTGTATTCTCATGTATTTACATCACACAGGCTCCTTGCTTTATTTGCGGTAGCTATCACACCCTGAATAATTGGACCAAGTTTACATTTTTACATTTTACCTTTTACATTTTTTTAAAATTATAATTTTTGTAAGCTTAAAAACCACTTAAATCAGTTATTCAATACCAATAAAAAACTTGTTTCTGTTTTTTACATTTTATGAAACCGTCAACATTTCAGGTAAGTAAAGTTTGCCGATGTTACTGCTCGCATGACCAATGAAACTGACTGATGGCGAGGGGAGGAAAGGGGGTACTTTACAAAAACGATTAGTTACAAAATAAACATTATTAAATAGAGTAAACTGATGGAAGAGCAGCACTTAATTGCTTTCAACATGAAAAATTAAAACTACCCAACAGTATATGAGGCCTTAGCATTTCTGCTTACACACAATGAACAGCCAATAATAACCTGCTTATGGTTTTTATTGGTTAGTTGCAAATCTTTCATGCAGGCAAAAACTTTTGACCAGCTTTTGTTAAAAATTTTCAACTTTTCAACAGATTATTTACTTAAAAATTTTATATTTATAGATTTTTTTATTTTATTCAAAAACAGCCTTGACACCTTTCAAATATTTTCCAACGTAGTTTACTTACTTAAACTGCCTGGAGATGTCAAAATATAATCTCTTTACGCTGTATGCGTTTCGGGTGTCTTACCACCCATCTTCAGCAGCGGAGAACCTATAAAAATCTGCACATAATTGAATATTTGTCACACGCAATAACAGTTAACAGTACATAGAACGAACAATTAACATGCACGCACATACAAACAAAAAACACAAACATTTTACATCAAACCCCGGATCCGTTCCAGTCAAGTTTTCGTTCGTATGAGCGTGCGTGTTAATTGTTCGTTCTATGTACTGTTAACTGTTATTGCGTGTGACAAACATTCAATTATGTGCAGATTTTTATAAGTTCTCCGCTGCTGAAGATGGGTGGTAAGACACCCGAAACGCGTACAGCGTAAAGAGACTATATTTTGACATCTCCAGGCAGTTTAAGTAAATAAACTACGTTTACAGGTAAGTGAAGTTTGCCGATGTTACTGCTGTTGGAAAAGATTGTTTATGTTTAAATGCCATAGGTTGAATATTTACCATGTGCATGTGATGTTAGTTGCTATTTCCAGCATAGTGCTTGGAGTTTGGCCGCTGCTGTTGTCACATGGCGCCGGGGAGCGGGGGGGGGGGGGGGGAGGCTCCGGCCGGGAGTGAAGCCATTTATACTTGTTTTTTCTTCTTAAAATTTCTTTAAAATACCCCTGCCTAAAGGACAGTGGGATTTTGTTCCTGTTCACGGGGCAAGCGTTTCATAGGGACCTTTGATTGGATCTTATATAAAATATTTTAGCTTGCTATTTACGTGATTTTACGCTTTTAAGTGATTAGATTTTGGTGATGTGACCTCTAGCATTTTAATAAAATCCTCAGAGAAGTTTCTTAATTGGTAAATCAAAGCATGCATAAACATTGCTCATTTAAGTCTACAGGATTCATTGAATCTTTGAAGGTCAATTTAGAGCCTAAAGAACAACACTATATTGTATTGAGGAAATTCGACAAAACTACTTTTTAACCTGCATCTGCTTTGTCTTATAAATTTTTGAAAGTCAGTTCAGTAAAGTCACTGAGAGATTTCAGGGTTACAGACTGATTTGTAAAAAGAGATTAGGCCTAAAGGATAAAACAACCTTACAAGTTATTTCGCTATAAGTACTCTCATGCTTACTTGTATATTATATCACTGGCTCCTCTCTTCATTTGTTTTTCTTGGAGTCTTCTAAGTTCCTTATGACAGAATTCATTGGAATACGCATATCTACCCTTGGTGTAAGTGAAGAACACATACTTGATTGGAAATTTCATCGGAGGGATGAAAGAGCCGGGTGGTTCGGCACCCCACCAGTCTCTGGGTGTCACATAGGGTCTCATTCTTAAGGAAAAGATTACAGAGTGTGTCTTAAATTGTAATCTGATATCAAAATATAAAAAACTTGGTTGTTTCCTGAGACTCAAAAAGGATGTAATATCAAAAACTGTTTTCAACATTTAAAGTACTTCAGTATTATTGACCAGTTTTATAAATTGTTTTAAGTATTTAGCCATAGGTAGCTTGTAACTAGCACAGAATAGCAGATCATAAGAATTATGTATTGTTTTTGTTTATATCATCATTTGACTTTATTAAGGCAAATTCTTTAAACAAATATATAAGAAAATGTTTATCATGGTAACTAAAGCATTTCCTCATTAAAAATGATATAACTATAGTAAACTCTAGAAAAAACTAGAGCTAGTTAGAATTAGACTTATTCTGATATAAGAGGGTCTTATCAGAGTTGAATTAATTATTGTATTGAATGAATAATAGATAAGAGATAAAGACTTTACCAAGATGAAATATTTGGAACCGAACATTTTTGTAACAAGCAAGAGTAAGATATTATGTCCTTTACAGCTAGTGGACCATGGATTAATCAGAAGACAGTTTCCAATTATTAAACTAAATTTTGCAAAATAATATACGTTGTTCTTTGATCCTTGATATTTAAACTAAACAGCAAACAATTAAATCTGAGGTTTTTATTCAGTTTATCATGGGGGAACAATTTAGACTCTTTAGGTCAGTGTTTCCTAACCTTTTGGTGCTTGTGTACCATCAACCATATTTTCAATATGGCGTACCATCGCAAGGACCCTTTTTCTTCCAACCCCCCCCCTTTCTGAGCGATCCCCTCCAACGTTGCTTACAGTTACCCTTTTGCGGTTTTGTTTTTGCCAGCTAATTTTATTTTATTTTTTAGAATGTGATTTTACTTATCAATTTATAGTTTTAGATTGTATTTTGATTACGAGGACATTTTGACAAATCATATGTTCACCTCAGCTCTGCTAAATAATTTAACAGTCAATTTGGCGAAAAAACTGCATGTATTTGAATATGAATTGTGTTGATTTGTGAAATGATGTCTGATGCATGGGGAAAAAATTAATAATCTCTATCTGTTTTTTGGAACTTTACATGTTTCTTATACTTCCTGTTGGAAAATTTACATAAATAAGCAATTCAAAGTCATTCAAAGTATACTGTATTTTCACCAATGATTTTGCATTTAAGCATATTACAAAAATGTATACAACATAACTAGACTGTGGCTTTGGCTTTCAAATTAGAAAGTACGTTTGGTTAGTAAATCATACAACGACTATGGTAATACCACCAAATTAACGCCGTAAAACTAGTACTATTTTTTTAATGGAAAGAAAATTTGTTAATGCCAAAATGTTTTCTAAAAAGAATTACTCTAAAATGAAAGAGTAACAATATTTCCTAAAATATGGTACGAAGTGTACATATTATGACCAAAACAGATACCGAAAAAGTTAAGGCATTAATTGCGACTTTAACGTTCGACGGGTCAGCGTTCGTTCGTAAAACCTAGTATTTTATTTTGTACTACTTTTTCAATCTCTTGCGTACCACCTGAAAGACCTTTGTGTACCACCTGTTGAGAAACACTGCTTTAGGTCATATATTACCTAAATACAATAACTCGTCCCTCATGAATTCCACTAAACAAACTAGCTCTTTTAAGAAAATAACTGAATTCAAACTTGCAACTTGGTATTACAACTCTAGGGATTGGTTGGATTGGGTAATAAGAATCCACAAAATGTATTATATCAAAGTAAAAAAATGTATTTACATAGCGTAGTCCTATCACTTTTTTGTTGATATTGAGATCATTTTCATGCCCTCTTGAATTTCGACTTCTCCAGCCGCATTGCATTCCAATATTTCAGGATTCTCTTTCCAAAATGTATCATTAATAATGTCACAATGGAGAGGAACAGCCACCAGCAATGGCTTTTCCCCCTTCTGTTTCAACACTTTACGCACCAGAGATGTGCCTTTCTTGAACTGTGGAGGTTCATTGTTGTAGTTAATGTTGAATTCAGAGAACAGGATTTCATTTTTGTCTGACGATAAGGTGCCTCGCAATTTTTCTTCAGCCTGAAAATAAAAATTGAGTCTGAGATAAATTGCATGTAAAAATGACATTATGCACAACAAATTAAAATATGTGGGTAAAACTTAAATGCCAAGAAACAATTTTATACTGTAGGTGTTAATATTATGATGAAAAAAAAAAGTTAGAAGGATTATTTTGTCTTGTTTACTGTCTGTTAAAAGCGTATGCATTGTCTCAGTGACGTTTATGTAAAAAGAGCTTTTGAAACAAAAACAGGAAAAATTTTTTTTTTAATATTCAATCTTGAATCTGTAGGCATATGCAAAATTTTTGAACCAACGCCAAGAATCAAGGAAAATATTTAACGGTCTGCAGCATTCACACTAAAGTGAGTAAGGATTGATAAGTTATAGCAAATGTATTATAAAGCATAAATCCATATTGTGAACAAGCATCAGAATACAGTACACCTCGGATTATTCGGACCTCTATTCAGATCCTGGATTATCCGGATCAAGCTCCCTGTGAAATTATGATAATAAAATCATGGCAAAAATGTGATTTTAGTGAGTTTTGCTTGAGAAGAGTGTCTTCTACAAGTAGGCCTTAGATAGTTATAACCTGGAATACATCTGTGTCAACGACCAAAGCATAATATAGACTGGCCTTCCCTATGTACAATACACAATGGTCCTTGAATACACTTCTTCACTAAACATAGGTACCACCAGCCAGACCGCCATGCGTAACTAGCGTAAATTTTAATTTGCAGCGCTTCAATTACACTGTCCGAATAAATAGTTAAATATACAATTCTGAAACTTTACAATAATGAAATTAACAATATAATCTTGCCAACTATTCCTAACTTGAGTAACAAGTAATAAGAAGATTTTAAAAATTAAAAACTAAGCATAGGCCTATCAAATTCTTGCTTTTTTATTTGACATGAAAAAGTAGACCTGCGAGAAAATTTTTTATTATTTGGTCAGGCGATTTTTGTCTGTGAGAAAGTTGTGTATATCCATTTTAATAAATAATAAATTACCATCAATAACAAATTGAACTTAATAACGTTTGAAAGAGCCGTTGAACCTACATTGAACTATGGCTGTGGTGTAAATACTAGCCCATATCATTTCCATAATAATTTCAAATATTTATTATTCATTATTATCGTAATTAAATAAAATAGTTGACAATTTTAGTTTTTTACTTACTAATACCGAGTTATTAAAAAATTCTTTACTTTTTACTTTAATTACTAAAACATCAATTGATTGGTTTTTTTTTAAGTCATAAGTAATTTGTGATAGTTAAAAATTTTCGAATGCAATAAAAAATATATCGCAACACTTAATTTAATTTCAAATTTTGTTAAATTTTTATTTATAACAATTAAAATAGCTATTAATAGATTTTCTGTCCGTTGTTTATGTTATTTAGATTAAAAATATTGATGATAAATCTCTGTTCAACTGACGTTGTCCGTTTACACGGTCCTAAGAAGGCTGTCAGTGGCTACTTATCGGCCACCAGTTGTCAGTTACTTCGCACGGGTGGTCAGCTACTCGCGCGTGTCAGCTGACACATCAGTAACTCGCACGTTCCATTTACATGTTGTAGCAAGTGCAAGTAGACCGCCAGCGGCTGACTGACTTGTACTTGACGGTCAACTTAGCATCGTGTAAATCAGGCTTTAGAGTGCACTGATAAGTAGCCTGCCTGTTTCTACTATTTTAATATTAAAAAATATTCGTCAGGTTAAATAAATACATACCGATTGAAAACAACACAAAACTTTATTTTTCAATTATGGCATTGACCTGAGAATGTAATGATTTCAGTTAAATGATAGTATGGCATATTGCCTTGCAATAAAAGTGACTTGTAACAAGTCAGAAGCTGTGGCCGTAGAAGCGTGAGCGAAGACGCGCGACTCAGGTGTACGGTAGTGCACTCGCTGCGGCAAAGCGACTTTCAGCCGCCTCCTCCCACCACTCCTGCACCGCGGCCTGCTGTATACAACTCTGGCGCGCTATAGCCAGCCTGTAGGCCTATTATTCTTTGGTCGCTGATCTGAGGATGCATATTTGGTACATACAATTGAAGTCGCTACATGCCCTGTGATGGCTCTTATGCAGCATTTTTGTGTGATGAGTGTTTCTGTTTGCCGCTATGAGCACTAGCATTAGGCCTAATCAACAATACGGTGTAATAATATCTGAAATCTACAACAATTTTTCAGCTTAGTTTGTTATTGTCACTTCTTTTAGGCTACTTACAACTGTGAAAGATTAGTGAGTGTAAAACTAACAAATTGTCTTGATGTACGCTGCTTGCGCCATTGATATAGCAGAGGCCACTGAGGTTCGCGAACGATATTCAGGCAATAACATAAAGACCTTGGATTATCTGGATTTGTTGTTATCCGGATCGGTCTTCTGCCACATAATCCGGATAATCTGAGGTGTACTGTATTTATATAATAAAATAGCCTTGTCTTGTAGGTGATAACATTACGACAATACTGTGTGTCCCAAAAGTCCCGGAACGGTTTAATATCTTTTAAAGTAAGCCAGATATCAAAACAATATTTTGCATACATTTTAGTACTAAGAAAAACTACTTTTTGATGTATGTGTCATTTCTGCCCCTGCCCCCAAAATTGGATTTTGGGGGGTAGCCCCAAAATTTTAAATGTAAACCCCCATCGTGCGACTGCTTATTTTAAAGGGCTTGTTAAAAGAAACACAATGCCGCAAACCGGAGGTCGATATCATGCTCCAGTCCAAAATGGCGGCCATTCAAAAATTTAAAAATGCCGTGTGTCAATTAAAATTGAGTATTTTCTGTGTTCAGCAATTCACATTTAAATCGAATAAGAACCACCAGAACACATATTAAAAGATACAAACTACTACTACTTAACTACAACTACAAAAAAACTACTACTTAAAAGATACAAAAATAATAATTTCTTGTTGTCATTATCAAGGCTCAACCCTCCAAAATGGTTTTGGGGGGTGGGGGTTTGTCCAACCAATTTAATATCAACTCACATCGTGTGACCACTCGTTTTAATATGCTGAATGAGTAAAAAAATTAGACAAAGCATGTTTTAATAAAATTTTAAAAATAGTTATTTTTGTGGCGAATATTTGGTACTTCATGTATGGAGGTTTTCCTAAAAGATAACGCATAGACGACCCTCTGCAAGTATCGACCTTTGCCGCTGAGCCAAAGGTCGCATCTAGGCGGATATTCATTAGTAACTTTTTTACTAAATTGAGTATTTTCTGTGTTCGGCAATTCACATTTAAATCAAATAAGTATCACTAGAACACATTTTAACTACTTAAGAGATACAACAATAATAATTTACTGTTGTCATTATCAAGGCTCAACCCTCCAAAATGGTTTTGGGGGGTGGGAAACCCTACAAAATTTATAAGTATTAGTTGGGGAAACCCTACAAAATTTATAAGTATTAGGTAACATTTTGAAATTTCATTAAACAAGCTTTGGCTTATATTTTTACTAATTCAGCATATTAAAACGAGTGGTCACAAAGTTGATATTGAATTGGTTGCACAAACCCCCACCCCCCAAAACCATTTTGGAGGGTTGAGCCTTGATAATGACAACAAGAAATTATTATTTTTGTATCTTTTATGTAGTTATATGTGTTCTGGTGGTTCTTATTCAATTTAAATGTGAATTGCTGAACACAGAAAATACTCAATTTTAATTGACACACGGCACTTTTAAATTTTTGAATGGCCGCCATTTTGGACTGGAGCATGATATCGACCTCCGGTTTGCGGCATTGTGTTTCTTTTAACAAGCCCTTTAAAATAAGCAGTCGCACGATGGGGGTTTACATTTAAAATTTTGGGGCTACCCCCCAAAATCCAATTTTGGGGGCAGGGGCAGAAATGACACATACATCAAAAAGTAGTTTTTTTAGTACTAAAAGGTATGCAAAATATTGTTTTGATATCTGGCTTACTTTAAAAGATATTAAACTGTTCCGGGACTTTTGGGACACACAGTATATTCCCTTCTAGAATAAATTCTTAATCATTCTTAATCATTAAGACAGGTACCTCATGGAGGACGTTACCCTGAATATGAGTGAAGGATGATTGTGATGATCGTGATGATAGTGGCGCGATCTTGTAGCCTTGTTACTGACTAAGGTTGGCTCGTTCCTTAGACAGGATTGTTAATTAATAGCCCAACAATCAATGGCAGCTGGCTCCGAGATATTTGCAACCAAACTAATAATTTTTTGCCACATGGATTTATTATTTTATCTGATTTCATACAAACTCAAGAAACCACAGTCGTTTACTCTGTGCAAAGTTTAAAATTAACCACTTGAACTGAACTGAACCTGATTAATTACGGTGAAACATCCCCACCGAGAAGGTCTCCTGATATGCTTTTCTATACAATTTGATTTTTGTTTAATTGAGAGAGTTCAATATATGTATTATAATGAATATTTTTGTATCTACTGTAACAGTTTGATATTTGTAATCGTTAAAATGTAGACCACTTACTGAACTGCAGCCAAAATATGTCAGGGCCTATAACAGTTCCATTATAAATAAACACAAAAACAAGTAAGAAAATAAAAACATACCTCTTTAGTTGTCATGTTTTTCCTCTGGACCAAAGCCCAAAATGTGGTATTATATAAATTATTGACATGAACATCTGCTTGACGCCAACTTAAGTAATCTCGTAAATTCTGATCTGTTGGATACAAAACAACTCTCCCATCAAATGAAGGAGGATACTGTAATCTGACATCATTGAAGTATTCCTGCCAATAAAAAACATATGCAGAGGAAAATTTACTTGTGACCAAACTGAGCAATTTTTCTTGTCTTCTGTTGTACATTTGCGAATTCTTCTTGAATACAAAACTAAATTCATCACTGTGACCGAATCCAAAACAGATTTCATTCAAATCCTCAAAAACACATGCAGCCGCTCTAACCATCAAATCAAGTCCTCTTTTGTCATTTGGTCTCTCAAATCTATGCACATCAGAAAATTTGTGAAAACCTTTGCCATCCAATCGAACCACAATCCAAGTGTTGGGCAAACACTTAGACTCAAATTCAAAGTTTCTGACATATTCAAACTTGGATTTAGCCATTCCTCCAATAAAAATAGCTCTTGATAGTGGACGGATATTGCACACTTTCTTGGAAAAGAGGTATTGCATGAGTTGTCAAATTGTCTTAGAAGGCTGGGTTTGACTTGAGTTGTATTATTCAATTATATCAGTAACATATCTGATATTACCTTCCCGAAAATATCTTATATCTTATTTATCTTCCCGAAAATAAATAAATGTATCAGCTCAACTCAAAATTAATCATTAACATTATAGTCTGTTTCCTACCTCTGAACTATGGAATTGATAATAAGCCTACGTTGTCAGTAACAAAAATAAATCAAATAATAAATAGATAAAATTGATAAAGTAAAATAAAACGAAAAATAAAGTAAACAATATAAATAAGTGGCCTCTGACGTTGATCCCTAACCAAATACACATCAGTTCGAGTCTAAGTCTAGATTTAGAAATAATAGTATATAACTTTTACCTAGAAAACTTGTTAACATTTGAGGTTATGAGCAGACAAAAGTTGGTTGAGGATGACATTTGTGTAATCAATGCTGCCAACCAACAATGATCGACCAACAAATTTTCCTACCATTGACAGCACCAAATAAGGTGGGCGACAGAGTGAGTTATAAATAATAATTTTTATAAAACCCATGGCTTAGAGTACCCATGGTTCCTGGCCTTAACTCTATGGCCAGGCTCCAAGTAAAGTCTTTTAGTGGCTCTTATAGCGACTAATCCTATAATGTCTTTGGCCGGGAGAGAGGCCATGGTTGGACCACCCCGGCCCCAGTATTTTATCTTAGACTATGGACAATCTAAGATTTTATCATATTCAACTAAGGCCAGAGTTTAGAGTTGTGAAATACAAATCTTTCAGTGTGGCCCTGATCCAACCTAGACGCTGAGATGACGTCTTAAAAAATGTTTGTTTCAAAACTAACTTGGATAGGAAAATTTTAAACATTACAGCAAATGCAAATTTCAATGATCAATGTTTTCAGATTTGCAGGCAGCGTCAGCGTCCATCACTACAGTAAAAGTAAAAGTAGTACTTCAAAGTTCAAAAAGTTCTGGTTTGAATAGTTAATTAACATCAAATTTTCCCTAAATGAGTTCAAAATTTAACTTGATAGTTTTAACAACCCATTATAAAAAAAAACTTCAATGGGGCTTCTCAAAGACTAACATTATTCTAGGACTTTGTATCACATGACGTCATTATGGCAGTTGGATGACTGTACGGAGGGGGTTCCAAAAATGGTACAATCTATGGATGGCAACTAAACTATTAATTTTTAATAGTTATTTGAGGAAAAGTCCCAGCTGTCATAGGTAACTGTGAATTTGGCTTCATGGTTGAATTTTACAGTCTGCCTCTTGACATTTAAAAGAAAAAATAAGTATTGTGAATGTAGCAAAAATGGCAGAATAACAGCTCATCGCTCAAATGTCATCACATAACCTTAAACCTATTTTAGTTTGGAATGTATTAACACTTACTTTATGTTAGGCATAGATTAAATGACAATATTACTGAAAAAATAGTGAAGCTATGCCTCTTATAATTTTAACAGGCTATCCTTGCAGTGGTAAAACTACAAGAAGTCAGGAAATGCAGCATTTCTTTCATAAAGAGAAAGATAAAGTTGTTCACCTTATATCTGAAAACGACGTAATAAAATCATCTGGATTAGACAAAAACGAGCTTTACTTGAGTGAGTATATTGATTAAGTTAACGTAAATAATCATAATAAATCACTATTGCTTCTATCGTAGGTTCTTATTAAGCACACTAGGTGGCTGAGCTGAAACTTAGATGTGAGTGGCAACTTGGTAAATCACAGCTATTATATGTCAGTTGCCAGGTCTATAAAAGGGCGGTGTAAAAATTTAAGATGAAATATATTTAATTTATATTAAAATGGTAATAATTTCGCTGCTGTAGATGTTCCGAAACATCTTCAGGAACAGCATTAGGAGCTTGGAATGTTCTGGAATGGCAACGCTCATTGTTGTTTCATGTTGTCATGGATTGGCCAGCTCATGAGGTGTGTTCTACAGTTCCTTGGGGACGTACTTTTATCATATTTGAAATATTGCGTCCTAAAATTAGGCTACTTTCAGAATCAATTATGCCTAGATTAAGTTTTTTCCACCCCTCGCATCTCTTTCCTGTCAGGTAGCGATTCACTTTTACCGACTGCATCATTGGTAACTTTGTGCTGCTGTTAATCAGAAACACCAATTAGCCTACAATGTCCGAAACCGGTTTTATGGAGAATATTGCGCTACAATGTACTTAACTAGGCCTACTGTTGTTTTTACAGTAAGATAGTTCAACGTAGCAGGTGGGGTGTCACATAGTGGCACACACACCCACCCACCCTCACCACGGTCTTATTTCTGCAGTCAAACTGCTAGGTCCGCTAGTTTCTCGAGCCCAACTAGGTCATACCAGCTGACTCTGCACACACCTTTCTTTTTTCTTTACACCATGGAACATCTTTAACATGTTCCCTCTCAGATCAGATTTTTCTGTATATTTTTTTACAGTGTATCAATTTATCTAGGCTACTTGGTTTAGCAGTGAAGCTAAGATTTAATTGAAATCTTGGAATTTTGTTTATATATGGTATTTTTTTAAAGAGCACTCTCTCTTATTCGGGGAGGTATTCTAAACCTAAATAATAAACACTTAACTGTAAAAAAATTGTGGGCATAAGCCGACATGGGCACTGATGCCTGTGCGTCGGCTTCGAGTTGCGCCCTTAAAAAAGTTGGTAGCGGAAAATTAATAATTTTTATCATTAATAAAATACTACTCTAACAAAAAACAAAACTTTGTTGTTTAAAATGCAACTAATTGACCAATATAAAATAGACATCTGTAGTGTTACCTTCGATTAAGTTAGTCATTATAATTTGCTAATAGGCCTACTTATATGGACTGTCTGCTTAATTTGCACAGTTTTAATCAAAAATATTTTGGTTTAAGCATTATCCTAAATCTTAAAAAAAATTTTTTCAGATTCTCAAAAAGAAAAAGAAGTTAGAGCTATACTAAAATCTGAAACACTGAGGTAAGTTTTTAATCTCAACTTGACATATTATAGTTTTAAATTTTAACTTTTCGTAGTATACACTCTCTCCAAGGCGGGGAATTTTGAAACACATGGCCTTGCTAGATTAAGTTAGAATCAGATATGCTAAATGCACTAGTTACGCTCTCACTCTTGGTTTTTGGCCTCTCCCTCTCAATTTTATCTTTTTTTTAATTTGCTGAGTAACCTGAAAAATGTCAGATAGTCTAAAGTGGACATTGGTGTTTGCAGTGATTATAGGGTCTTTTTTATTTTCATTTTACTTCTTTATTAAATAACCAAAATAAATATTGCTTTCCAGCAGTGGCGCACCCAGGAATCATCCTTGGGGGGGGGGACCAGGGCCAGAACGACCGGGGGGTTCTGGGGGTATTCTATAGGAGGGGGGTTTGAGGGCCCTCCCCCAGGAGATTTTTAAAAATTAGATCTTGAAACTCGCGTTTTCAGGCAATCTAGAGGCATAAAAACGTACTTTGAAACTCCAGAAACCTGATCTAATTCAGGTTAGTCAGGTTTTGGAAACTCGTATTTCCCCAGAAGTAACACTTTCATAGGCTAACAAAATTAGTAGGATATTTATTTTTCACAAAGTTTACGAAATTATCACTCGCAATCAATATCTCACCGGTATCGTGATGACAGCAGTGTTTATGATTTTCGAAACTTACCCCTCCCCGCCCCGTGCCATATAAAATTTCGTAGTGGTTGATCTTCGTTTACCGAACTTTTTGAGCAACATGGTTGTGGTTGTCTTCCATCTTCTTGTTTTTTTTTATCTTAATAAAAGACAAAATTGAGCCAATTGCTCTAGTTTTTTTTCTTTTTGTTTGCACTCATATTTAGAAGAGTGAGAACCACTGACAGGTGAGTAGCTTCACCACTGACAGGTGTCGTATGGCAACGCGACGTGGTGGGGGCGGGGTAGTGGGGATTGGAGGGGGTAATGACCTCCATCGAGACAAAAACAGACTATCCACGGGTTTCTTGTCGAACCCCATCCGCACTGAGCGTCTAGTCTCAGTCTATGTAGCTGCTTTCATCTTTCGTTTACTTTGCTCTTTATTGATTGGTTTTATGGACTATTCTTTTTATACGTTTCGAACTTTACAATTATTTCAAGTCAATTGTTTATTAATACAGTAGAGCGCCGACTATCCGAACTAATTGAGGACAAGGGGTGTTCGGATAACTGAATATTTGCATAATCGAACATGAAAAGACAAAATTTTAAAATTATATTTAACATAATTCTTACTAGTAAGAAGGCTAAAAATGATCAAACAAAAATTATTCACATAATTTTATTATGAAACTTATCAGAATACATGGGTATAAATTTTTAAAGAACAATTTTTTATACATAGATACAGTACACTTTATACATTTTATTTAGAGAAGAAGTCCAAAATTGGTTTTTGCTTCAGGACCGACACTTTTCTTGGCGTGTGAATTTGAATTGCTTGAGAATCATGTTCAAAGTATGAATTATTGTGGGGTTCGGTTAACCGACGTTCGGATAATCAGCGCTCTACTGTATGGAAATCTTTTTGCCAATAAATTCGACAAAAACCCTTAGGCTCCTGGGGGGGGGACCGGTCCAATTCGTCTCCCCCCCCCCCCCCGTCGGTGCGCCCCTGGTTTTCAGCAAACATGCTGGAATTATCACTGGTGGTGGTATGGAATTATTACATTTTAATGACTGTTTCATTTCTTCACCATCGCTAACTCCCGAAATGTTACTTAGCGTTTAGCAAAGTAGCTCAATCAAATAAAAACGTCAAATTAAAACTTTAGCCCAAGAAAAATTAAAATCACATTTAATGTGCTCAAGGATGTTCAAATTTTTAAAAATGTTCGTTTATGAAAATTTTAGCTCTCTTTATTTCATTTGATGTAGCCTATATCACGAAAAACACCTTAGTTTTTATGAATTTTTTTAATGATTTTTGTTACAGGCTGCTGGGGCGAGAAAATGTTGTAATCCTCGATGCTGGAAATTACATAAAAGGTGATGATCATAGGTTTTAAATGTTTCATGTTTTTAAAAACCATGCCATAAGTCATTCTGCACCAATATTACTTGAGACTTTTATTAATTAATGGTCCTGGCAAGTGCATCAATAGGTCTTTGTAAGTTACAATATTATTTTAAAAAAAATTGAAGGTGCTGAGCAGCGAGCCAAGCTATTATTGTAGGGAGCTCTGCAGGTTGTTTGGTTGTGATCCAACAAATGTGAATGCAATAGGTAAAAGTCCAAACGGGGGTTAATATGAGTTACCAACAAATAATATTAGCAAAACAAATAATATTATTCAATGGGATTTCGGAATAATTTTATTTGTTATAAATTCATTAATGACATGGACCCCAGGAACTTGACTGTGTAATGAATGTAAGAAAATATAAGAAATCTTTTTATACTATTAGACAAACTTTTTATTTGAGAGAACACATGTTGTAACATTTCACACTCCGTTTCATTTCAATAGCCCGGTTGTTTTTCTAAATCATTCCGGCCCACTTGCTGGGGTGACTCTGTGTTCTTCAGCCTCCACTGCGCTGGAGGGCTAGGACGAGCAGAGGGTACAGCTTAAAAACTGGGTTCTGCACCTCCCAGGCTGCCGGATAGTACAGGGGCCCGGGTCAGCCCAGCCAGCTGACCTGGCTGCCCTATCAGCCGGCGAAAATCCCCTTGGCCGTGGCGGTGCCGGTTGGCGACCGGATAGGGCTCTGCTGCAGTCACGGAGGGGCTCTGCCGAGGCCCCAGATGAGCAGTGGCTCATCTGGGGCCACCGGTGTTTTGGAGGCGGTCGAACACGGATATAGTTGCTCCGGCGACGGGGCGGTTTTGACAATCACATTGGGATACTGTTTTGGGGGGTAACAAACGCCCAGTCTTGGGGGCTAATCCAGACATCATGAGCGGTTCAAAAGGAAAAACAATTCAAAAGGTGCAGGAATCTTCACGGGGTACCCTAACCCCACAAAGCAACCAACAACGCTCTTCTCTGAGCGGGCTCGACGACGGGGTGGCAAGCCCCTTCGAAAGAAGGTCGCGCGTCGAAAGATCGCCGCCGAGCCGTGTCGTGACACCTGCCTCATCGGTGGCCAGAACATCTGTGGCCATCGATGAGACACCCACTCTAAACGAGCGGATGGACGATGGGACGTCTCCCTTCGAGGCAGTCATCGCGCTCGCCAAGCAGCAGGAGGAGGAGCACATCAAAAAGTGCTTTGACATCCTCGCTGTGATGAAGGCCGCGACCACCCGGCAGAAGAATATCAGCCAGGATGTGAAGGATGGCATCGTCCAATTGGAGGTCAGCCTTCACCACATCATCCAGTTGAGGAGGTCGTGGCAGTCATGTGAGTCGGTGACTGCTTCGACGCAGACCACCCCATCACTGCGGGTAAAGGCTCAGCCGGCCTGTGGGAAGTGGGCCGCTTCTAGCCCTGCCCAACCAGAGGCTGAGAAGAAACCTCGAGGAAACGGTCCAGGGGAGACATCGGACTCCGAAAAGTGGACCGACGTCATCAGGAAGAGGGAGAAGAAGAGAGACCCTCCCCAGCAGCCTGCAAGCCAGCCTGGCACACAGGACAAGAAGAAGGCGCCGAGGAAGAAGTCCCGCAAGCAGCGGCCGGACAATCTTCTCATCAAGCCGTCGTAGGGGAAATCCTACGCCGACGTGCTGGGCGAAATTCGCAGCAAAGCGAAGCCCGATGAGAAGGGCGCCGTCATCAAGGGCTTGAGGAAGACCCGAGCCGGGGATCTTTTGGTCGAGCTCGGTGACGCCTCCAAAAATAAAGCCGCCTTCAGTGAGGACCTGCATACCATCTTGGGGGCGAACGCGACCGTCCGCGTTTTCGAACCCAAGTCGACGCTGGAGATGAGGGACCTTGCCGAGCTGACCGCTGCCGTCAAATCCGCCATCGGCAACAACGTTGAGGTGAAAACCTTCCTCTCAAAGGGGAACGCTCGGGGTCGGAAGGTGGCGATCCTCACGCTGGGAGCCAGAGCAGCTGAGAAGCTCCTGGAGAAGGGCCACCTCAAAGTCTGGTATGTGATCTGTCGGGTGCGCGAGAAGCTCGTGGCCTCCAGATGTTTTAAATGTCTGGGGTTCGGTCACGTAGCTAATCGCTGCCCTGGACCCGATAGAAGCAAGCTCTGCTTCAAGTGTGGCGGCCAGGACCACAGGGCCAGCGCATGCAATGCAGCGTTGTCCTGTGTCCTGTGTACAGAAGCCGGCTTGAAGGGCCATCCAGGAGCTTCGCCAAACACAAAAGAAATGATTAGTGTTCTGCAACTTAATATGCAGAGGAGCAGAACAGCAAACGACTTGCTGTTCCAATTCGCCACGGAGCAGGGTGCTGACCTACTACTTCTCAGTGAGCAGTACCAGAACCGACGCTCCGCGCAGTGGTTCTCGGATCCCTCCAGCACTGCGGCGATTTGGATCGTGGACCTCGGGAAGGTGCCTGTTCTCAATGCCGGATCGGGCAACGGCTTCGTTTGGGTGAGTAGCGGGGTTTCATCGTCTTCTCCTGATTTTAACGCCAAAGCCGTGGAATGGGGTTCCCCGCGGACCGACACTCGAGGTCGTTACGTCCTCGAGTCGGCTGCCAGGTCAGGCCTCTGTATCCTCAACGCGGGTGGCATTTCCACCTTTCGCCGTCCGGGGTGCAGAGAGACGATCCCTGACATATCCCTTGCCTCTGAAGTGATCGTCCAGTGGATCTCTGACTGGCGTGTCTGCGAGGAGTATTCCTCTAGCGACCACCAGGGGATCCTCTTCAAGGGGATCCTGAGGGTGCACACTTGCGCGCTGAACCTGCCCTTCTGGCTCGACGCTGGATCACCAGTCATCTGAGCAAAGACACATTTAAAGAAGTAATTAAAGACCAGAGTATTGAGAATTTCACAAGCGCCGAAGATCTGGCAGCATCGACGATGCGACTCATCGCGACCGCGTGTGAGCAGTCAATGCCCGGAGTTTCCTGCCGCCACAGGAAGAAGCCTGAAATCGCGGAGCTCCGGGGAGATGCCTTGGTCTCCGACGAGCTGCGCAGCGAGCCAGGAACCGCCCTGATGCATGCCAGATCGGCTGAGCACAGAGCGGCCCGCCGAGAGCTCCACAGTGCCATCAACAAAGTTAGGTGCTGGAAACAGCTGTGTCAGGATATCGACAACGACCCCTGGGGGATGGGCTACAAACTAGTAACCCAGAAGCTAGGGGCTCGCTCACCACCTCCGGTCATGGAACCACAAGCCATGGCCGCCGTCGTCGATACACTGTTTCCCAGCCCCCCAGTTCGGCCAGTCAGGGAATTCGGAGAGGTAGGCGCCTTCCCAGTTTTCCGGGAAGAGGAACTCACCGCCGCCGTCCGATCCCTACGACCCAGAAGAGCGCCCGGTCCCGATGGCATTCCGGCGGAGGTGCTCAAGCTCGCTGCGGAGGTGAATCCAAGGCTTCTGCTCGATATGTTCAACGCGTGTCTGGTGGAAGGCGTTTTCTTTTCTTCGTGGAAGGTAGCCCGCCTTGTTCTTATCCCCAAGGCAAAGAGTACACCGGGGACCCCTTCTTCTTTCCGACCCCTGTGTATGCTCGACACGGCCGGGAAAGTGCTTGAAAAGCTCTTGCACGTCAGGCTGACCGAGGCCATCGTCTCTGCAGGGGATTTGTCCCCGCAGCAGTACGGCTTCAGATCCGGTCACTCTACCATCGACGCTATCCAGGAGGTAGTTGAGGCAGTGCGGAGGGCGGAGGACCACAACCACTGGTCGCGCCGCGTGGTCCTTCTCGTCACGCTCGACGTGAAGAACGCTTTCAACTCCGCCAGGTGGAGCGATATGCTGTGGGCGCTTGAGCATACGTTCCAAGTTCCCTCCTACCTCCTGCGTATGATAGAAGCGTATTTGTCAGACCGCGTTCTGTTGTACAACACGACCGAAGCGGCGCATTCCCAACACTTCCGGGGCTGCGCAGGAGTCCATTCTCGGACCAGATCTCTGGAACATGTCCTACGACAGCTTGCTGAGGCTAGACATGCCCGATGAGACCCGCCTTGTTGGCTATGCTGACGACGTCGCTCCCTTGATCGCTGCGAGGAACGTCGAGCAGGCAAAACTGTGCTCAGCGTAATAATGACCAAGGTCAACGGGTGGATGCGAGACCACGGCTTGTCCCTGGCTATCAGTAAGATGGAGATCGTCGTCCTCACTAAAAAGAGGATTAACACCGTGTTCCCGGTGCAGATAGGTGATGTCACACTCGAGACTAAGCCTGCTGCAAAGTACCTGGGAGTCATGGTCGACAGTAGACTGTCTTTCGGCGAGCAGATCCAGCGCGCCGCCGACAAAGCCGCTAAGGGTGTCGCTGCCCTTGGTAGGCTTATGCCCAATGTCGGCGGTCCTCGCTCCTGCAAGCGCCATCTGCTCATGACTGCCGTCCAGTCAGTCTTGCTGTAAGGGGCGGAGGAATGGGCTCACGCACTCGAGAAGCGAGTCTACCAAGACTGGCTTGCCCGATTCCAACGCCGAGGAGCTCTACAGGTCGCTTCAACCTACCGCACAGTCTCCGAGCCTGCTGTGATGGTTATCGCCGGAGTCATCCCCATCCTCTTCCTCGCGAGGGAGAGGCAGGCGATTTACCGGAGGAGGCCTGAAGTGGGCCGGGAAACAGGTGCCAAGGAGGAGCGTGATCGCAGCTTCGACTCCTGGCAGCGCGACTGGGAAGCCGAGCCGAGGGGACTTTGGACCTTCCAGCTCATACCTTCCGTCCGACCATTGGTGGAACGGCAGCACGGCGAGGTCGATTACTACGTGACCCAGTTTCTTTCTGGGCACGGGTACTTCCGAGCCTATCTGCACAGGATGGGCAAAGTCGCCAGCCCGGACTGTCTGTCTTGCCCCGGCATCCCAGACACGTCCGAGCACACCTTCTTTAAGTGCGACCGTTGGCACGTCCGCCGAGCCTCGCTTTCATCTGAGATCGGCGTGGTCGTCAGCCCAAACAACATCATCAGAGCTCCAGGGAGAGGGCAACTGGAACTGTGTCCAGCACTACGTCCAGGCCATTCTTCGGGCGAAAAAGGTCGACCTCGGCCTTCGGCCTTAGTCCTCAGCTTTTCCCCACGGAGGTTGCCCTAGTGGCATAATATCAAAGGCCTAGCCCGAAGTAATGTGTGAAACAGTTCCAGGCTAGTGTCATCGGTGCCGAGGGAGGTGGTTTAGTCGGTAGTTCACGGGACATCGAGCTCGTGGGAGTTTGACACTACTGAGGGGACAACGAGCCCCTCAGTGTGCGTAAACGCATTCCACCTCCTACCAAAAAAAAAACATTTCACACTACAAGAGCTCAGTGCCCCATGTGGAAATACATATGATCAATATACAAAAAATAAACATTTGCTAGAAGTCTGTTTTTTGCTCTTGTATTTTTTTAGGCATTAGTTTACAATGTAGTGTACAAGTACTCTCACTGGCCTTAACAAAATAGATAATAGTAATAAATAAATAGCTACATAGATAACATCTGGATTTTTTTATTTACTATGTTTGCATTTGTTGGATCAGAAACAAACAACTCACAGAGCTCCCCACAATAATAGCATAACTCGCTGCAATCAAATCAAATCAAAATCAAAATCAATTGAGTAGGAAATTTAGATAATTATTCATTTTTTGCAACCCACAGACCAAAAAAAATTATATACCGTAGTGTTAAGCTGTAATTGGCTACAAACAAATCAGAACCTACTAACATATTACTTTGGTGGTCAGTTTAGTCTCTATTTTACTTATTTCCCACGTATTGTACATTTGCAGGCTACAGATATGAGCTGTACTGTGCGTCCAAGAACAGCAAGACGACCCAGGTGACAGTCGAGTGTTGCATTCACTCGGATCAAGCGTGGAAGTGGAACTCGGAGCGCTCAGAAGAGGATCGCTACAGCAGGGAAGCCTTTGATGCATTGATTATGAGGTATGTAGGCCACATCTTTAAATGAAGTATAATTGAATGATGTGTTGCAAACTTCCCACATTTAAATGCTTTTTCTCAATATAGAACGTGTTTACCGTGAAGACATTATTTTTACATGTGTTCTCAAAATGTCTAAAGTTTGTGATGTGAAAATAACTGTTTTGTTGTAAACGAAGGAACTGTGTGTATTTAACAGTCCAACAGGGAAGTTAAGCAAGGCAAATTTTGCTCTCAGGTCTTTGTATTTTCTTCTGCCCAAGGAGCTTCTAATAAATGTTTATTGTGGTTATTTCTTTTCTGTGATGTCTTATGGCATCAAGGCTTGGGGTGGTAGCCCACATTCTTACAAAGTTTTCTTGAAACAGAAACAGGCTGTGAGGATTATATGGGTTTCCCTCCGTTAACGTCATGTAGAGGTATTTTTCGACATCTCCAGATCCTGACTTTTCATTCCCTCTACATATTTAGAACCATTTTGCATGTTTACAACAAGAAAAATTAATTCCAAACTTTAGGAGCCATTCATCGATTCCCGACTAGGCATGGGTGTGTCCTCCGTACCCCCCGACACCGCGTAGAACTTTCCGAGAGGGAAGTGTCTTGTGCGGGAGTTTTATTTTTTAATAAACTGCCAAATGAAATAAAAAACTACCTGCAAAGGGAACTCAAAGGGAAGCTTAGGCGGTTTTTAACTGAAAATGAATTTTATAGTGTCCATAAATTCACAGGCTTTTAAATTAGGATGCATACTTCTCTCATTGTCAACGATATTCAATATATTTTTAAGTCCAAAGTTTTACATAAGTTGTGCTTTAATACTGTATCTTTTGTATCTACCTGTATTGTAATTATGACAATTGAGATATACATGTGCTTATGAATACATGAAATAAATGAGTATTAAGTACTGAGTAATAGTATCCTTGACAGTTAAAACAGTTCTCTTTGCTGTGCACTGTTTGTCTCTGCATCTCCGCACTGTGATTTTTATTCTAATCAGTGTAATTTTCATTAATAGAAAATATTTTGATGGACTGAATTGATTGATTTGTCGACTGCCAAGAGAAGCTAAAAATGGTTTAGTTCTTTTTTATTGTGTATAACATTTATTTGTTCGAACATAGGTCGTTGTCATGGGAACGTTTTACAACAAATAGCGAGTCACTCGTTCGTAGATAATAGCCTGAGTTTTATTTTCCTTTTTATCTTAAAAAAATAATCCAAACACACGTTTGTTGTAGATTAATCGAAAGAGAAACCAAATGAATTCTTACATTTTGTTTTTAGAATAAAGCGCAAATTAAACTAGTTTTGTTTTTATTACCACATGAACTAAGCTGCAAAAAAAATAGTTTTTAAAAACTAACCCCTCTCTCTCTAACCTCTCTGAATAATTTTACTAAATTACTGTTAACAATGAAACAACGGTCATAATTGACTGGCTCCTAAAATAACAACTGATGAAATTATTTTTAAGATAAACTAGTTTTATTGTGGAAATTCCAGGTACGAAGCCCCTGACAGCCGCAACCGGTGGGACAGTCCGCTGGTCACTCTGCAGCCCGACGACACGACCCCCACCGACGTCCTCTACGACGCGCTCTTCCACCGGAAACCGCCTCCGCCCAACCAATCCACCCAGAGTGTACGTAATACACCTTACGCCAATATCAGTCATTACAAGAGTCAGTTTAATTTAGTTGGAAACACGATGATGACAGACTATCATAATTATTACTGTTTTTTAATTTTTTTCTCTTTTCATAAGGTAAATTCAGTGTGCCTAAGATTGTCCGGATAATTTTATGTGGATTACACATTATAAAAACATCAGTCATCACAAGTGTCAGTTTAATATAGTTGGAAACATGATAATAACAGGTTTATCATTATTATTATAGTTTTTATATTTTTTTTCTCTTTTCATAATAAGCTAAATTCCAGTATTCCTAAGATTTTCTGGATTATTTTATCTGGATTGATCTCAATGGCAAAAATGTGGACAATCCGAAGTTACTAATAAATAACAACAGTGCATATAATAAGTAGCTCTTGAAGAACAATTGTCTCCACGATACCGTAGTGCAACACTGTCGCCTGATAGCTGAAAATGACCATTCACAATTTTTTAATGGTAAAAAAATCTGACAAATAGCAGCATATTTTCATCTTTGTTCTGCCAACAGAATCTCTTGTCAGTTATTATGGCGGACAAGTCTTTTCTACGTTGTATGAAAAAATGGTCTCACCATCACATTTAACTTTGAATCTTAGCAAATTTGGGATTTGATTGTTGAATTTCAAAGATTGAACCTATCTGTAAGGTTCGGATTCGATGCACCTTTCACTATATGTATAGGCTACAGTTGGTGCATTACATCATGAACTGTGGGAACCATATACACTTTATGCATATATTGAGTGTATTGAAAGTAAAAAGGACACTAAAGCTGATTTGCAAAGTTTTTCTAGCCTGACCTGCCAACATTTTCTTTCAGCTATCAATTTAAAAGTTTTTGTTTGTTTTAATTTTCTTGGCCATTGTTTACTTTCCTAGATTGGCTACTCTGAACTGAATCTAGCAGTGGAGCAGGCCACATTACCTACTTGTCTAATGCACCAAGTGTCATGTATGCATAATCTCATGTTGTGCTCTTTTGCAGGCTCCATTATCTTCAACAAACTTTTTGTACGAGCTCGACAAAGTGACACAAGAAATAGTAACGGTAAGATAATATTATTTTTATCTTTATTAATTGTTGGTAAAATATTGTTTCTGAAATATTTTTACAGAAACAACCAAATGATTGATAAGACAATCAAACAGTAAGTGGAAGCCCCAGACTTAACAACATGATAATAACAGACTATCATTATTATTCAGTTCGCTTAATTCATAAACTTATTTGAATTTTTTAAATTGTGTTAAGTAATGTGCATGCAACCAAGGTCCATGATGCATGGATTTTGGTCATAAAATACTCAAATTTCTATTTGAAATGGTCCGATTAAATGCCAGGGTGTCTACCAGTCGGGAATTCGGGAAAATTCGGGAATATGTCGGGGATTTTTTAAGGTCGGGAATAGTCGGGAAAAAGTAATGAATTTCAACTTTTGGTCGCGAAGTTTGAATCTGGCTATAAAACAAAACGAAATAGCCGTTTTCTTCGTTATTGTCGTTGTCTCGGCCGGCAAATCTCTCGAACGAATCGCGGCAGACAAATTTTTAGCTATAGCACGACCAGAAAAGCTGTCGCTTACTCCGCTGCCGCAAGTTTCTCGGTCCTAATACAGCTGTAAAAACGCTCGCTCGTTTCGCGGCCGACAAGCCTCTCGCTCATTACGCGGCCGACAAGTCTCTCGCTCTTTACGGGACCGACAAGTCTCTCGCTCTTTACGCGGCCGACAAGTCTCTCGCTCTTTACGCGGCCGACAAGTCTCTCGCTCTACGCGGCCGACAAGCCTCTCGCTCTTTACGCGGCCGACAAGTCTCTCGCTCTTTACGGGGCCGACAAGTCTCTCGCTCTTTACGCGGCTGACAAGTCTCTCGCTCTTTACGCGTCCGACAAGTCTCTCGTTCTTTACGCGGCCGACAAGCCTCTCGCTCTTTACGCGGCCGACAAGTCTCTGGCTCTTTACGCGGCCGACAAGTCTCGCTCTTTACGCGGCCGACAAGTCTCTCGCTCTTTACGCGGCCGACAAGTCTCTCGTTCTTTACGCGGCCGACAAGCCTCTCGCTCTTTACGCGGCCGACAAGTTTCTCGCTCTTTACGCGGCCGACAAGTCTCGCTCTTTACGCGGCCAACAAGTATCTCACTCTTTACGCGGCCGACAAGTCTCTCTCTTTACGCGGCCGACAAGTCTCGCTCTTTACGCAGCCGACAAGTCTCGCTCTTTACACGGCCGACAAGTCTCTCGCCCTTTACGCGGCCGACAAGTCTTGCTCTTTACAAGGCCGACAAGCATCTCGCTCTTTACGCGGCCGACAAGTCTCTCGCTCTTTACGCGGCCGACACATCTCTCATTAGTAATGCTACCTTAAAATCGTGTGCTCTTTTCGTGGCTATCACATCTATTGGCCACATGAAGGCCAGAATATCTATAACCCGGCCGGCAAATTCCTCGGTCGTTTCGGGGTCAGCAAACCTCTTGGTCACATTGGGGCCGTCAGATATCTCGCTCTGTTTGCGGTCGTCAAATCTGCCGCTCTTTTCGCGGCCATCTCATCTTTCGCTTTTATTGCGGCCAGAAATCGCATTACCGGCATTGGTCGCATTTCGGACGATGACTTCATCCCTTTTTTCGTGAGCGTTAGACCTCTCGATTGTATTGCGGCCAGAAAATCGCTTACTCATGTTGGGACCAAAACATTTTTCGGTCGTCTCGTGGTAGACAAATTTTTTGCTCTTTTCGTGGCCATCACATCTCTCGGTCGTATTGCGATAAGAAAATCGCTCGATCTTTTCACGGACGGAATATCTATCATTTATACCGTAGCCGGCAAGATTTTCGGTCTCGTTGCGATCGGAAATCTTTCGCTTGTTTTGCAGCAGGTAAATCTCTTGGTCGCATCACGGCCGATGACCTTACTCATTTCGCGGCCATTAGACCTCGGTCATAATGCGGCCGGAAAGTCGCTCACTCGTTTTAGGAATGAAACATTTTTCGGTCGATTCGCGGCAGACGAGTTCCTTGCTCTTTTAGTGGCCGTTATATCTCTCGGTCGTATTGCGACAAGAAAATGTTTTTCGGTTGACGGGTGGCCGATTGGTTCTTGATTGTATTGTGTCGCTTACTCTTTTCATAGCCGTTACATGATTTGGTCGTATTGCGGCCGGCAAATCTCTCTGTCACATCGTGGCTGTCAAATCTCGGTTGTTTATACCACGGCCGGAAAATCTCTTGGTCACAATGCGGCCGGAAAATCGCTCGTTCTTTCCGCAGCCGAAAATCTCGGTCGCATTACGGCTGGCAAATATATTGGGCTTATCGCAGTCATCTTGCTCATCTTTTGGCGATCTTTTGCTTGCATTGTAACTGTCTAAATGTATTTATTTACAAATATCATTCTCAATATTCGTTACATGAGGCAATGGTCATGTTTCCTATGGTTGGGAATTTTTTTAATTTGTCGGGAAAAGTCGGGAAAAAGTCGGGAATTTCATATATGAAATTTGGTAGACACCCTGAATGCCTATTTTCTTTGACTTAAGAACTGAACTCCCCTTTATTTTTTGTGATATAGCTCACTTGAAATATAAAAAGTACCAATCCATTTGTAATATTATTACTGTGAAAACAGATAGGATACTAGTATCAATCTCTAAAAAAAGTTTTTGATAATCTATAAAATACATTTTTTTGTTTTCAAAGCAGATTGTTTGGAAGCCTGTTTGAACTTATAAACCATTTTGATTTTTTTGTTAGAAAAGAACTAATGAATTTTAAATGAACCTGATAAACCTAGGAATTTTAAATGGACATGACAAATAAGTAACATTATTTTGATTTAAACTCAAACAAGTAAAACAGTTGATAAAAAGATTGGGTCAAAACCAAATTAAACAATCCAAATTCCAAACAAAATTAGATCCAAACTATTTAAAATTAAAAAAAAAGTTATGCCAGAAAATATTTTCCTTCCCTGCAAAAAAAACCAACCAAAAATCAAGGCATCCATAGAAATCTGCCCAGCAAGCAGCCATTAAAAAGTAGTCACTAATCAAAGGTTGATTTTTAATGGATTAAATATCTAAACTAATAGAATTATTCCTGGAAAAATACACTATACATTGTAATAGTTTGTCTGTAAATAAAATATCCTCATTTCAGAACATACTGTCCGCCCAGAAGATGGGAGGCTGCGGAGAGGTGAGGATCCCCGACTACGCAGACTGCGTGGTGTCGCTGCCCGACGCTCCGTTGTCCGCGGCGCAGCTGGCGCGACACCGCCGGCAGTACCTGGCCTACACACGGCTCAACCCACCGGCCGCGGGCCACTCCACGCAGCACCTGGCCGCCATGTTCGTACAGTTTCTCAACACCACGCTGGCTGGCAGCCAGTGACACGGCTTGTAAATATGTGGAGGGAAAGGTGGTCGTCAAATGTACGGGATTGTGATCCTACTGTGATTTTTGTGGAATGAAGATTAAGGTGATGATCCAATTTCAATGCAACTTGCCAACACTAGAAATAATTGTAAAAAATTGTATATAGCCTTCATTCAAAACAAAAATCTTTCTATGACATCTATGTACCATACTTAGATATGGTACATAGATACATACATGGTACATAGCTCGGTGCTGGGTCCGAGCTAGTTTTATTCTTTTACTGTAAAGCACCACAACTGAGTAATTAGACAATATTTTGTCCCTGTTTTTGACACGCGTTTTACTTAACATTTTGGATACCTGTTTTAGACTGGCATTGACATTGCCACGATTTACCTACCAAAAGAGGCCTCCTAAACACATACTGGCTACACTCTCCCTCCTCCCCAAATTGGCAAAACCAAAGGCCTAAGGTGTCTTGAGTGTTGCTGCTACCTACCATTGAATAGTGGAACCCCTCGAGTTCAGTCCCAAAGCAGTACAAAACAGTAAAATGCCTCTTTCATCTGTGAGGCCAAAATTCCAATTATTTCACTTGCATTGCTGTGATTCACGTTCTGGCTGCTGGTGTAGGCGCTGCAAAGAATGTGTTAATACGGTTATGGCATAGCCAGTATTGCTACAATTCATTTATCTACTCTTGAGTGTCAAATTATGAATATAGAAAAGGTTGTGTTTTACTTTAATAGAATCATAAGAAATTTTATTTTAATTTCATCCGTTAATCGAAGATCTTAGTCGAAGTTGTTGTTGGGTGAAAAAATCCTTAATCTCGGTATTAAAGGTAGTAAAGTAATCAGGGCCTGCCATAAAATGTGTAAAATTGTTATATGTTTTTTCCCCTATTGTCACAATCTACAAAAAGCCCCTTTGACATGATTTAAATCTTGTTTTAATTTTTTTAATCTTGTTTAAATCTTGTTTTAATTTTTCTTGTTTAACATTTGAATACACTTTTTCAGTTGTATCACATTGCCAGTTGAAGTGATCAATTCTGTTTGACATCTCAAAATAAATCAATAAATTAACTGTTATAAACAGAATGAAGTGGTATAATATTCTTTAATTATTTCCCCTATCTAGAGTTTTCTTTTTATAACCACAAAGTTATTCAAAACTCAAGTGAGTTTCACACTAACTAACATTAAAAACAATTTTTTACTGTGGTTAAAATGTGTTGTAATTCTCAGGATAATGCAGGCCACATTACCAAACAAAATAGGCCTACTAAACAGACTGGTAAATAGGCCTGTTATTTTGTATAACTACGTTTTGGTTTAGAATCTGTAGGACCTGAGTTTGAAAAGAAACAGTATAATATGCACACTTTGAGTAAACGTCATCACCATCGTCGTACCACCACGACGTAAACGTCGTAAACCATCATTACGTTTTGGTTGGAGTTGTTAGTTTCCTATCATATCATTAAATCTCAATTGCATAGCGTGTTAACATTCACCTAACAGCAAGTTAGCGAGTTAGCTAATAGCAAGTAATTGTAATAGCTAATGAAATGTATCTTTTTTTGGTTTCTCAAGCTTAAGCTTTTACTCAAAACGCATCTATTTAGGGGTGGGCGAGTACTCGACCGTCGAGTAATTACTCGAGGTCAAGTCGAGTAGTTAGTTACTCCCGCCGTTTACGCGGCGGCCGAATTTACGTGCGATTTACGTTTGTGCGATCAAATTTTACAGCAGATCGCGAGTTACGCAAAGCTTACTGTGCCGTTTTTCCGTAATCGGATGATTGTTTATCGCGGCCGCTCCTAGTTTCACAATAAGCAGTATTTTCTGGTCATTTATGGCGTATTTACGCGCGACTGTTTTTTACGGCCGATCGCTGGTTTCGCGAAGTTGCATTTCGTATATTTACGATCGGCAAATACACGCGATCGTTTTTCGCGGTTGACTGCAACTTTTCAAGGCTACATTTGCCGATTTTCGGCGATCAGCAATACACGCGCTCGTATTTTGCGGCCGACCGCGACTATAGCAACGCTAAATTTGCCGATTTTCGGCGATCGGCAAATACGCGTGGTCGTATTTCGCGGCCGACCGCGACTTTAGGAACGCTACATTTGCCGATTTTCGGCAATCGGCAAACACGCGCGCTAGTATTTCGCGGCCGACCGCGACTTTAGCAATGCTACATTTGCCGATTTTCGGCAATCGCGAATTTTGAAAAGCTACATCTGCCGTTTATCCACGACCGACAGATATGCGCTATCATTTTTCGCAGCCGTCCACGAGTTTTTCATAACAATAACCTCGACAACATTTCATTACCTCATAGGAGAATGGATTTTGACAGTTATCTAGAAATACTAGATTCTGAGAGATGTCTCAGAATTCGGAAATTGAAAACTTACAGCTATATTTAGCTCTGACCTTACACTTAACAACTTCAAATTTGTAATCATATTTTATCTTTTGAATGATACACAGCCTTCATTTTTCTGTCTCATTTGATTTGTAAAAATGAGAAGAAAATTGTGGAAGTCATTGGTAAAATGGACTTCATGAAACAATTAGTTAAGGTTTTGTAATTTTCGTACTGGGGGGATATCTTATTCTTATCTGGTTGCAGCTATGACACTCTGCTCAAGTGATTGGATGTTAAAAAACATAAGATCAGCAGTCAGGCAAGGGGGTGGGGTTGGGTTTAGAGAAGTAAATAAATAACTGGGCATAGCTCTCCTCCCTGATGTTTTTAATTCTTTCTTGCACAATTTCTCGCTTAAGGTTTTAATGAGGGCCAACAATTATTTTTAGGGAAAATATAAACCTGTTTTTGATTGTTAAAATAATAGGCTAGTAATTAAATCTTATTACTCCTTAAATTTTACAACTTTGCATATTCTTCATAAATTTATTTTATGATCTTGTTACATTAAGTGATTTGTTATTTTGAGTGATTTAGTATAGTCAACTTATTCATTTAAAAGTAGGGTTTATGCAATGTAGGGTATTAGAATATCAGAGTTTTATTTTTCCAAGAAAAATATAAAAACATAAGCTTAAATAAAGTAGACCAATTTTATAAGTAAAATTTAAGAAAGATTTTAATGAAGATTTCATTACTTTTCACAACTACTCGACTCGACTCGACTCGATACTCGAGTATTTGGCTTAATACTCGACTCGACTCGACTCGACTTCAAAATCCACTACTCGCCCACCCTATATCTATTATTTCCAAATTCAGCAGTGAATGTCCTATATTTTGATACAACCCTTTAAATTCACAAGGCCTCTTTGTTTGATGCCTGCATGTGTATGATAACTATTACCATATTATTGCCATATTACCATATTAGACGCCGACCGCCAGTAAGGGGTATTTTAAGGTGAATGTGAGTGAAGGATGACTGTAGGACGATTGTGGCGCGACTATGTAGTCTTGTTACTGTCTAAGACTGGCATGTTCCTTAGACAGGACTGTTTATTATTAGCCCAATACAGCCAATTGCAACTAAGGGACCTACATTTTAACGTGGGATCCAAACCACAATTTTGCCTAGATTACAATTTACAAACTGGTCTAATTATAAAGATGGTCCTATGAACGTAGTACTCAATAGTGTGAACGTTAATCCCCACTAAGGAATACCGCGTCCACAAGCCATCGCTCCTAACTATCCACTAGGGTTCAGAAAAGAAGAAACAATCAGTTATAATATACTTGGTGTTTATTTACAGATATTATTTCTACTATTCTTACTCTCTATACATCTTCAAATACCACCCCTACACTTTTTTGTTTGCCTCATCTTCAGAATGGCCTTGGTTTGAGACTTGATCTTTGGCGTTTTTGAAATCATCCTCAGCAGAGGCTGGCTTGGGAACTTCATTTACTGATTTGTGCTCAGCTGATTTTTCATCTAGTTTCTCTTCTTTGCTATTTGATTGTTCATTTTCATTGCTAGACTCTGCTGACAACTGCTCTGCCATTTCTGAATATTTCAGAGTTCTGTACTCTTTTTTCGCCTCATCCAACAAAACATTATGCAACAGACTTCGGTTAGTTGACAAATCTGGTGTCAATGGAGGAAACGGATTTCCTAGGTAAGGAAAAAATATTGTTGTTTTATTTCATACAGGTTAATGAACACTTACACTAAAACAATATTTTCATTTAATCGTAAACTTTCTTATTTTAAGGGTATAATTAACTCCCTAAACCATTATAAATTATCAATAATAAAATGTACCATGAAAGCTTCTAATTTTTTTTTAATTTCTGGTTTATAGTCGTAGTGCTAAAGATTTCAAACTAAATGATACTATTTTGCAAATCTGTAAAACTTCAGGTTCATTGGTATATACAAAAGTTTTTATCAGATATCTCATACCATTCATATTCCCAAATTTCCCTTTTAGGCCTGCAATTGAATTTAAAAATTAATATTTTAAAACATTAAAGTCATCTCAAATCTAACCGAAACAATCCATGGGCTAAAAATGATTGATCAAAGCTAACCCCACACTCAAGGACTAAACTGTCATTTTAAACCCACAACATTTTCAGATGTAGTAAATAAGAAATATTAGTTATATTAGATGTGGAATTTGTGGACATCTACATACTGTAGCTTATAATGCCATATTACCATATTAGACGCAGACCACCAGTAAGGGGTATTTTAAGGTACCATTGCATTGGTAGTTCATTTAAGAAACTAGACTGTTCTTAGGCTGGCCCTGATAGAGAGCAGAGTAGGTTTTATGCCCCATGCAAACAAGGTTTATTTAACCTCAAGAAACATTATTTTCTATCTTAAAAGTGAATATGAAAAGTTTTAAAATTTCAATAAATTTCTGACTTTTCGCCCATTACACATATACTAGGCTATAAAACATTCATCCAATCTTTACTAACCTCTGAGTTCCAAGACAGATCTTGGGTAGCGACCATCAGGGTATTGTCCGGTCACTTTGAACATTCTCGTGTAGGCTATGTTGTAATTCTCGTAGCGAGGCGCCAGCACTTTGAACAACTTGTGGACCACCTGCTTCTCCTCAATCCAATAGTCTGCAAGCTCCATTGTTGGTTTGTGTTTGTCTCCATGCCTGATGGCTTCTGATATCAGCTATAACAAAAAATTTAACATCACCTCATTAACTCGTTTGGTTATTTATATAAGGTTTGTAAAGTTTAAATTTAAACAACATAAGTTGAAGACCTACTAGCCGATCTCTTATATTTTGATAAACCTACACACAATTTTTAATTCTATATCAGAACATGTCCTTGCTTACATGACAACGACCTCACAGGTTTTCTTGGTGAGATATCCTATTGCTCATTAACAGGAAAACACCCTATATCCAAACCAATGTAAAATAATTGTTCTTTAGATGTTAAAAATGGTGAATCAATTCAAAACATTGTATCGAGATTGTCATTTTCAAAGCACCCTAGATGAATAAATTCTTAGTTACAGTAGAACCCCTCACAACCGGCCACCATGGGACCAAGCTTTGGCTGAATAACGACAAGGCCGGTTAATCCATCCTCCTGAAAACGACCATTTATACCTAATTAATAATACAAGGCTAATGAATTGAGTCCTATGTAAGAGCTTTTAAGTGTATTTTTGGGTTATTTAAAAATACACAAGTTACTGTGGTAAAACCAACACGACACGCCACTTGAACACTGATTGATCTAGTTCCACATTGATATGACTTGAAACTAAATCATTTCCCTATTCAGTAGTATTCGCTACCGCCACAGCTTTCATCGGTGTTTGTATGCCTCCCATTCAAAGGGACTTGAAGAAAAAAACTAAAAACCGCACTGGATACATACATTAAACAATAGTTTAGAGGTTGCTTGATCAACTGATTACAGTACGACTCATTGACTCAAGTTCACTAATATTGCCGAATCAGAGCGAATCTAACTTGCCCCCAACGTTTTGCGATCAATTCGCTTGTTTATTTATTTACTTTGCCTGAATAAATAAATACAATTTTTCATTTCATTTTTTTCATTTCATGAGGCCCCTTATGAAAGCGATGTAGAATGAGTCACGCTGAACACACCAGTACAAGCTCGCAGTAACATGGATTCGTCATGACTGTTGGTAGGCCTAGTAAACTGGAGCCAAAACAAGGAGAGAGATAATACATTGTAAACAGAGGGACCCAAGAGAGCATCAGAGAGATTACATGTCAGTAAACCGTGCGAATTACGTTTTGATATTGGCTTCCAAGTAGCGGCCAGGTAAACCGAGGTCCGGTAAAATCGAGGCCGGATATAAGGGGCTCTTCTCTAGCATGATGCATGTTGTTCTATAAACTGGATAAAAATAAAAGACAGAAAAAATATATACAACAGATCGAAAATGTAGACTGACGGCTGACTTTGATCGATCACATCAATCATCATCGGGCCCAATGAGAGTCTGGCAAGGATCAAGGTGGCGACCTTCCTTAGGAGATGCTATTGGTTGTTGGAGGTTCTACTGAAAAACAGGTGTATCTCTAAGTTCCACTTTTGTCCAACTTTAATGTCAGGTATATTTTGCATCTTTTATGTGACTACTATATTTTAAATATAAGTCTTTTATACCCAGCAAAGTAGTTGATACACCTATAAATGTTGTTGGGTGCAGTTCCGTAAGCGGTCTACATTTTAACGATTAAAAGTATCGAACTGTTACCAATAAATCAATTAAAATATATATCGAACTTATCACCACTTTTTATATTATTTCGAATTGGCTAACTCTCAATGAAATAATCGGGTTAAGTTTTAGTTCCAATTTAAATAAATTTACAATAATGATATTAGGCTCTTTACTGTGTAACAAGTGGTTTGATTAAGTTAGTAATTTAAAATGTATAAGTTAACTTATCATAACTGAAATCTAATCAAGCAATTAGTTTGTTAGTACAGTAATAATTTAACCAAAATTCACAGAGCTCGTAATTTGTTGCCAGTACCATGTCAATGTAAATATCAAAAACCAAAAACTAAAACTAATTTGAAATGGCAGATGATGTAAAATAAGGTGTGTGTTGTTAATGTTAACTTATGTTACCCTAAGTTTTGAGTTATGTTCAACGTCAGTGGCATTTTTTAACGTTTTGATTGGGAACGGTCCCAACCCAGGTCTGGTTATGATATAACGGCGACCTTTTCTCAGATGGCTTCATTATTGTAGCCCAATGACGAATGCAACTGGGCCGAGTTTCGATACTGTCAGGTATCGAACCAGGGACCCTCAGCTTACGAGGTGAGCGCTTTATCCACCCGGCTATCCGGTTTTATTTTTTTAACATTTATAAGTTGCTGTCATATAGTTTATATATTGATGTTTTGTTGTGTTTCGTTTTGTTTATGATGCAATAGAATAATCTCAGGATCGATTGTATTCATTGATCGGGGTTTCAGTTTGATATTTTCAGTCGTTAAAATGTAGACCGTTTACGGAACTGCAGCCTCTTTGTGTTAACCAAAAGCATTTTACTGCAACTACCAGTAAGATTCACATGACATTACTTAGGGCAATAGGCCTATTTCAGGTGTAACACAAAAACATCTGAAACATTATTGCAACCGCAAAACATTTTATAAATTTTTTATTATAGATTTACTTAACAAGATTTCTTGAAAGCTGCAAACTATTATCATGAGCACCAAATAGGGTGGGTCAGTAAGTGCTGGCAAAATACTGTTTATTATTTCTTTGGGTGAAATGAAAATGAAATGAAAATAGATTTATTCCAATATTCATGCAACATTCCATTTATCAATGTACACATTCAGCAAGCAATAAATACATGCATAATAACCTACTAATAACAATAGGATCTATAATACTATACCTAGCATGCTCAATATTAATTCTTATAATAATTTTTCCAAGCCTACATTGGAAGGCCTACATGGGCAGTAGCCTGTGCGTAGGCCTTGTAGTTGTTACCGATCACTAAATGAGTATGTGGCATCTATTTAGCGTGGGTGTAGTTAGGCGTAATTTACAATAGACCTAGGCCTATGACATGTTAAAGTAAACAACAATTTATATGTAATAGGCCCCAAAAAACAAACAGAATTTGGACAGTTCAGCAAAAACGGTTCATTTTAGTCATTTTAGCTAAGGTTAAGCAGACAATATGATGAGTTTATAGTTTTTACCGCCCGCCCTAGTTTTGTGCACTCAATAATAAATACGACCTTCATACTCACAAAAAACTTCAAACCAAAACATGAGCTAGCCTAAAATAACAATTCAAGATATCTTAATTAAAAAACTTACCCTCTCTGCATAACCTCTAGCTTCATCTGCCTTGGTATACTTCAGTTCTAACCTTTCATACTTAAACAATCCTGTCAAAATTTTCCTTAAAATCTCATGTCTTCCCTCTGGTCCTCTAGGATTTCTAAGCCTTCTATGAGAAGGATTGACTTTAATCCTTAACTGAGACACAAGCTTTGATACATCGGCCTGCGGCATATTATTAAGCGAACTGATTGAAACTTCCTCAAAAACTTATCAAACAAAGTTACTTTTAAAATATTATTATAAAAGCTTTGTTTAGGCCTTTTCTCTAAAGTATTTTACTTTCCATTTTAATTTAAATAAAATCCCAAACATAGATAACTCTATAACCTCAAACTCCAAACCAAAACCAATCCAAAATCGAATGAATGACTAACAAAGGCAAAGACCAATAAAATGAGATCTAATTCTCAACACGACACTGAATAAAGATTACGGCTCGGCAGGCGGGCGTGACCAACGCTTGGTCTTTCTTGTTGACTTCAATGATTAGAATAAAAAAGGCATGGGCGCCCGCAGGGGGGGGCGGTTGCCCCCCCTGAGAAAATGGAAAATATATTAAAAAATACATGAAGCTTTTAAGTTTGTTCAAGTTGAACAAACAAAGTTAATCTCCGTAATTTTTAATCAGGGATGGTCTGGTCCCAAAATTTCGGGTAAATTGAATTCCCAAATTTTGAGCAGGATTTTTATTCACTTCGGCAAATTTTCGGGACGTGATCGTTTTAGCGATCACAACTAAACTGCGAGTATAGCTTCGCAAAACTCGCTACCGGCCGCGGAAAGCGAACCCGCGAATTTGCCGCTTGCCAATCGCAAATAAACAGCAGATCCAGGTTAGCGCGATCATCCGCTAAAACTGACGTGCGTATTAGCCGATCACTAATAAACAGCAAGTGCAGCTTTGCAAACCTTGTGATCGGCCGCTATAAACCCACGCGTGTATTTGTCAGTCGCGGACAAACGGCAAAAACAGCTTTACGCTATTCGCGAACGTCCAAGAAATACGCTAGCGCGTATCTCCCGATTGCGGATAAACGGCCGATGTAGCTTTACGAAACTCGCGATCGGCCGTTGAAAACGGTCGCGCGTATTTGCCGATCGCGAACAAACGGAGAATCTAGTTTTGCGAAATTCGTGAACAGCCGCTTATTTGCCGATTACGGATAAACGGCCGATGTTGCTTTTCGAAACTCGCGATCGGCGGTGTTTGCCGATCGCTGATAAACGACAAAAATGTACCATTGCGAATTCGCAATCGTGAAAACCGTTCTTATGTATTTACTAATAGCGGTCAATCGACGGAAATACCTTGCTAGAAGGCGTGACAATGATGATTGTTCATATTATTGGCCACATAGTGGTTGGCTAAAATTTTGCAATGGCACTGGTTTTGCCTATTGATTCAATTTCCTAAACTAATTCAGGATGTAATTGAATCGCAGCTGAAAGAATGGTTATTTTTCATAAATAAGTAAAAAAATTACAAAAGTAAGGAACTTAAGACTTTTAAATTAAATTTACAAACAAACTAAAAATTGGTATCATGATTGAAGAAACAAATGAGTATGTTTGAAATCTTTTTGAAAGGTAACTCTGGTTTTTAGACAGCCAAAAATACGTGTTCAAGTGCTTTTATCTTACTGTTCCTCCATAAGAGGGCTGCGGGCCCAATAAGGGATACCGGTATATTTTCCACACCCCAATAAAACCCCAGGAAAAAATAACTGTTTGCCCCCCCTGGGAAAATATCCTGCGTGCGCCCTTGAAAAAAGGTCCATCTTTGCAATATTTAGGACCTGGCCAATACATACTCATGGCTGACTTCGCTTGCATGTTTTTGCTTTTTTACTATATATATATATATATTTATTTATATGTAGTAATATATATACATACCGTATATATATATACGATACACCGTATATATATATGTGTGTATATAAATGCTATAAATATAATAGCATATACATGTGACATCTTTACTCGACATAATTTACTTATTTTATGTAGCAGTGAGCTGGTGTATAGTTCCTTGGGGTGTCAGTAAACAAGTACAGAAGTGAAACACTGACTGAGTGTAAAGGCCCATTCTGCATCACGAGCAGAAAAATCGCGGCGGTTTTGCCGCTCGACCACGCCAAAAACTTGTGTATTGGTTCTAGTTCAGGCGTGGTTTCGACACGGGGAAACTGTCACGGTTTTCCCGCTCATGTGGGGGTCCATGTCGAGGTCTAGCCGGAGGGCCTGCCACAGCTCTCTACGGCCCTACTTCTCACAAACTCATGTTTTTTCAACAACCAATAACATTTTTAAAGCACCTGCCATATTATATGAAATTACCCCCATAGCATCAGACCTGCATACTCGGCGAATTTCAAATGCTTAAATTAATCAGAATGCTTAAATTAACAGAACGCAATATACCCTAGTTCTTCATAGAAACTAGTCAGGAGTATCAAAATCCATCTCTTCAACTACTGACGTCGTCGAAAGGGCCGAAAGGGGTGTACCGCAAGGCTCGACCCTCGGCCCGGTGTTATTCTTAATATACGTGAACGACATCAGCAAACACATTGTTATTAACCATCTCATCACATTTTTGCTGACGATACAACTTTGCTGACTTCCAGTGCTAGCTTGGACGAACTTCAAATTTCCACTTTTCTTACAGCTAATATCAATTCACAGTTTTTTACTGATCTTAGACTATCAATAAATAAAGATAAAACCAAGTTCATCCATTTTAAAACATCACAACTTCAGAATAGAAGACCGGATCACAACATAAACTTAATGATTGGTGACAAAGAAATTGAAGAAGAACCATACTCTCTATGTCTGGGTGTCATCATCGATAGCAACCCTAAATGGAATGAGCAGGTAGGCCAAGTTTTTTCTAAATTATCAACAAACCTCTTTATTATTAAAAGCCTAGTAAACCTGCTGAGTCTTGAACATCTAAAAATGGCCTATTTTAGTTTGTTTGAAAGCCATATCAGATATTCTATTATTTTAAGGGGATCATCCAGCAAACAAAATATGGAAAAAATATTTAAACTGCAGAAAAAAACTATTAGGACAATAGCTAGACAACCATCTCGCACCCCTTGCTCTCCATATTTTAAACAGTACAACATCTTTAACAGTTCCTTCTTTGTATATGTACGAAACCATTTTGTTAGTCAAAGAGTTAAACCTGTTTCAAGCACCTACCCATAACTACAATACAAGACACCTTGATAGATTTGCCACCACCCATAGACTTAGCCTCACTGAAACTAAACCTGACTATATGGGACAAAAGTTTTACCAAGACCTACCTCCTGAATTGAAAAATATCAATAGTTTTGCCGAATTCAAAGCCAACCTCAAGACCTACCTAATTGAAAAATGTTTCTATAGCCTGCCAACCTAGTTTTAATTAGTTAGAAGAATCATTGATGTGAAAAGTAGTCATCAAGATAAATTTTAATAGTGAAAAGTCATCAAGATATTTATAAGTAGTAGTGAAAAGTCATCAAGATGTTTTTTAGTATAAGTTGACTCGCCACATGCTCGACTACTCCCGAGTCTACGTGGTCCAAGAGGATATGTATGTATATGTATGTAATCATTTAGACGGAGCCTTAAAGCAAGTAAAATCAACTTAATTTCCTACAAAATGAGGGCACAATTTTCTCTCCAAGAATAACGAGGAAAATGAGTATGCAGGTTTGCTGCCATGGAAATATGAAACAGATTTTTTTTAACAGTCCAGTAGATATCAACTAGATGAATATACCAAGTTTTATTGAGATGTGTTGAGAAATAAACGAGATATAGAAATTTATTTATTTACCGTAAGGTTAACATTGAGACAATAACATATACTGAGTTTACCATGAGCGAGATCTCAATAACCAAGTGGTAATAATGCAAAAATCAATTTGTTTGTTTTTTTCAAACTGAATTGAATGGTTAAAACCTGAATTTTAGAATTTGTATTATTCTCTGTAAAAAGTCCCAAAAACTCATTTTTAAGGGGTTTACCCCTCCTTCTGATGGTCTGAATGGACTGATTTTTAAGTATGTGCCAAATTTCATTGAGATCAAACCAATTTTATGATAGTTATCATGCTTAAAGACACGCACACAAATTTATATATGAAAATGAACGAAATATTATTTTGGCATCTGGGGACCTCAAGATTCAAAACAAAAATTTATGATGGTCTCAGGCTTATGATGAGGCCTGTGGTAACAGCTTCTGAGACTCGCTAAAAAGAAAATAATTTAAATGCTGAGACGTTATTTCCTTGATGGACCTATATATATAGTCTATTGATGAATTTTACTGGTAAAAAGTCCATCAGATTTAGCTAGATAAACAAAAAATATTGCATTTTTATTATTTCTAATGCGACAATATTCTTTGTACGTGTACAATAGAGTATATAAACAAATATGAATGAAGTTTTTCAATTTAATTCAATTTAACCCTTGCGCAAAGCAACACTGCCAGTTTTAACTGGATTTCTTGAAAGAGAGATTGGCCATAGTTTCATTGCATCACCGATAGCTAATTTATTTGGAAGTTTTGAGTAATTTGGAATTATTCAATTTTTTCACAATTTAATTATACCTTCTCTTGGTGTTCCTCATGCACAAGATGTTATAAGGGCAAAGGTAAAAAAATCAAATGAACCTTAAGTGTACACTTTAATAAAATCAGTTTAAATTACAAATCCGTACACTATTACCATTCAAACTCAAATATATAAATGTCTAAATTACATTATACATACACATAATAAGCTACGTACAATAAACATTGAGAGGACGAGAGTTGTGCAGGGTTGGGGTGAGATCATGAAGACATTGGGTACGATTCGTCTGTTCTAAAAATACACGGGGAAACCATAAATCAAGCACATACAGAAGCGATATATTTAAGTTTGTTTCAAATTTTCAAAAAGTGTAATAACCCTATGTTGGCAAAAAAAATTCAACCAACATTTTTTTGGAGCATCACAAACATTTTTTTAGAGAATTATTCATTTCACAGCTCAACTATTAGATGATTTTCTATTCATTTTTGATGACGTGTTTAAGCGTGGAAACTAATTGGCTAGTTTTTGAGTTTTTGACAGTTACATGTTTAAAAATCTCAAAATTTCTGGCAATATCTTGAATGAAAGAATATTTCTTGATAGCATTGCCAGGGCCGCCGAGAGCCAAGCAGGGCCCCAAGTCTGCACACCACACGGGCCCTGTGGGGGGTCTGGGAGGTATGGAGGACACCCTAGTGAAAGGGTGGTCCGGGGGTTCTCCCCCAGAAAATTTTCGAAAATTAGATCTCTCAACTCGCGTTTTTAGGCAGTCTAAAGGTGGAACAACATACAAATAGGAACCACAAAAATCCGGACCAATTGAGGCTGAATGGTCGGTAGGATTTAGAAAATAGTCTACTCTGATTAAAAATTACTGCTATCAGTGATGCCGCACTATTGGATTTTCAAGACATCAGTCTCTTTCCCATAGCCTCCGCGATTGTTCCACTCACTAACTTCACGATCAATGCACACGATTGTTTTTACGCCATCTGTGTTAATTGCAAAATATGTTGTGCTCTTGTTGTTTACCATCGTGGATAATTTCATCATAACGTATTTAAATTGTTGTCAATATACGTGAGGGAGGTATGAGTCAGTCACGCTAGACACGCTCACTATTCGCTGGCCGCCACCGCCGTAGTGTACAATCAGTCGTAAATACAATAGTATAACTGGCACCAAATCTTAAGGCCCAAGCCATCCATAAGCCCAATGCTAAAATTAACATTAATCTTATGGACGGCGTGGGCCTTAAGATTTGGCACCAATAATACAGACAATCAAAACAATCGTTTCTGCCTTAACTAAATACTGTACAGTATTATCAAAGTAATTTTCGTGATAAAGCTGGCCTTTTTATTTTTTAACATGTGGGCCCAAATTTATTTTCAAGAAGTCGATACCAATATTTCCTCTATCTGAAAAGTTCCGCTCATCCCGGGCCCCTCCGGAGCCCGGGCCCCAAGTTTCAGACTTGGCTGACATGGCCTCTCGGCGGCTCTGAGCATTGCAAAAAATGCAAATGAACTCTATATACATCCAAGATACCTTAGACATTTAATTGTTACTAAATGAAATTGGGAAGCAATGAATAGATCAAAGTAAATCATGGTTCGGTTGTCAATCCATATAATTCAATCCACAAAAATGCCGAAGGCTCTTCTTACTTGCTACATGACCAAGAATAGGCACAACCCAAGGGTTTAAAATACAAACTTCCGTCTGAAGTTTGAAAATGCTGAATTCATCCCTAAACAAACACTTACTACGGTACAATACGTTAAAAACAATCAAACAGTGATGTATGTAAAAATAAAAATTGTACAAATTCTTACTATAGAAAGATAAATTTGAGCAGATTCCTCATTAGCCTACCTCAAAAACTGGTTTCTTAGAAAATTTTTCAAATGAGGTTTTCAGGAGCTTTTGAAATCAGGTAAAAGTTATAATTAGTGCTGTAAACATATGTCAAATGGCAAAATTATTTTTGATTGCTTTTAAATCAATATTTCGATATATTAGCCACAGAGGCACATTATTCTATATATTTCATCCAACAGTTTTTTAAGCTTTAAATTAAATAAATAAAATCTTGTTATTAAATGTTTTACAGTCTCATGCTAAATATTAAACAGGAAAAACAGGCAGAAATGGTTGGCAAGTACATGCTTAGTTGATTATTTTCTACTGGTACTCTGGTACTGATATTTATTTCAAATAACGATTAAAAAAACTCCAAACTATTTCCAAAAACACTTAATACCGTAATTAATTCTTTTGTTTCACGGCCTCTATAAATTTTTGACAGTTGTTCAAATTCTTGGGTGCTTGTCAAAATTAAATTTCGACAGAGTACAGGTACAATCCATTCCCCAACAAGTTTGAATCGAACGGTTCGATGTTTGCTTGTATCTGTTGTTGGACAAATGGTTGGTCGTGCAGCTTGATCCTAAAGTGTTTCCCAACCCCCAGCCCAGCAGTTTGACCAACTGTTCAAAACTGTATAGAGACTTTAATAAATTAAAATATTTCAAGACTTACTTCTTATCTATATTAATGTAAAAAGTACAATCCAAAAGTGTTATAATTCCATACAAAACGTATACAAAATCGTATTAATTAGAGCAGATATATAATTAAAAAATAAACTACGATCTAGTCAACAAACAAGTTTAAAATGTTGATATCGATGATAAGGAAATGTTAATGCTAAAACATTTCTATGTAGGCCTCTCATATTTATTCACTGAGAAAAATCTGCAATATGATAAAATGTTTTAGGTTATATTGACTTGAATTATTTATAAAAAAAATATTCTTTATACAAACTTGTTACAACAAGACTAAAAAAATCCAAAACAATAAAAAATTTTGCCAAAACTGATGAAAATAGGAAATTTGAAATCCCAACCAAAATCTTTACAAAAAAATTCATTAGGCCTATCCTAATTAATTTTCTACAGAACAGATTCCAAACTCCTGCAATCGCTTTTGTAAACACTTAACACTAATTGTAAACCGACAAATGCATAGGTTAGGTTAAGTCTATCCGTACTTATCGATATATTATTAGACAGATCATTTTTCTAAGACAATTTATCACTTTAAATATGTTATCTGCTTAAAAATCCTATAAAAATCGCCTCGATTAAGAGAAGACGTGATTCTAGATCTCATATAAACAGGGGGCGCGGACAGTTGTCGATGGTCGCCCCGGCCCCGGGCGAGGGCGGTGTTAGGCCTGTGGCGGGCGGGCTCGGCTCGGCCGCGGACACATTACAGCGTCTTGGTCCGCTCTAGCAGGTCGTCCACGAATTTCTGGAACAGCAAAGAAATATATTACCTCCCGAAACTGATTAAATTGTATGCAACCAATTTTATCAGTCCTGACAAAATTAAGTAAACCGAAAATCGATCAAATCTTAGCAAGATACACAAAGAGCTTGGTATAAATTGATGAGACAACCTCTCAGTCATAAACTAAGCAACCACACCAGACGGGAAATATAAAGTATCTTTTGAGAATATAAGTTTTGTAAGTGTTTGAAATTGTGATGCTGTCAATCCTAAAGTTTGAATAAAAGAATAAGAGGAAGGTATTAATTTATTAGAACTGATCTGAAAAAAGGGTTACCGGTATGTTTAGAACAGATCAAAATTGATAGTACTGACCAGATTAAAATTGATAGTACTGACCAGATTTGCTTACAAGGCCAGACGATGTTTAAGTTTTTTTAAGAATTGTGTAAGATTTTTATACAATTTCATGGGAAGATATCAATAAATATTACGAATTACTACGCCATGACTGGTAGCGAAAATGTGATCATCTAAATATTAACACGCAAGGGTTTTTTTAAGAATCATAACTCGATAATTGCTGAACGAACTTATCATTTTAGGTTTTAAATTGAAGGTATTTTTTTGTAGATGTGTCGAAACGACTCAGAATTTTAAAAAAGAGCTTCTTTTGAGGAGTGCAGTAAAGAAATGAAGTTTTGGAAAACTGGCGCTATCTGTTGAAATCAAACCAATCTATGTTTACTTTGTTAACAACTAGACATATGAACATGGTTTGAACATAATTCTTAAGGTCAACCAAAGATTACAGAGTTGCAACCGAGTAATCTGCTAACTTAAAAAGGTCAGATTATCAAAAATAAATATTGTTTCAGAACTACAGGGTGTTTTTTTAACCCAAAACTTTATTTTATTAGTGAAGGATTATTACCCCTAAGATCCCAGCCATATTTTAATTTCTTTAAAGATACATAAAAAGTAAGGCCTACAAAAACAATTCACAGGATATTAAACATCTCAAAACAAACATAACAAATTTAATGCAAGATATTCAAAGAGGTGCCTTACAACACGTGCTCGGGAATTTGATGGAGAGAGCACAACTCTATGCAAATATGCCAATGGCGGACTGATTGAACTTATAGTGTAAACTATACTGTGTGTCCCTAAAGTCCCGGACCGGTTTAATATCTTTTAAAGTAAGCCAGATATCAAAACAATATTTCGCCTACCTTTTAGTACTAAAAAAAACTACTTTTTGATGTGTGTGATTTCTGCCCCTGCCCCCAAAATTGGATTTTGGGGGGCTAGCCCCAAAATTTTAAATGTAATCCCCCATCGTGTGACGGCTTATTTTAAAGGGCTGGTTAAAAGAAATACAATGCCGCAAACCGGAGGTCGATATCATGCTCCAGTCCAAAATGGCGGCCATTCAAACATTTAAAAATGCCGTCCGTCAATTAAAATTGAGTATTTTCTGTGTTCGGCAATTCACATTTAAATCGAATAAGAATCACCAGAACACATTCTAACTACTTAAGAGATACAAAAATAATTATTTCTTGTTGTCATCGTCAAGGTTCAACCCTCCAAAATGGTTTGGGGGGGGGGGGGTGGGGGTTTGTCCAACCAACTCCATATCAACTCACATCATATGACCACTCATTTTAATTTGCTGAGTATAAAATAAGCCAAAGCTTGTTTTAATGAAATTTAAAAAAAGTTACCTAATACTTATAAATTTTGTAGGGTCTCCCCACCCCCGAAAACCATTTTGGAGGGTTGAGCATTGATGATGACAAGAAATTATTATTTTTGTATCTTTGAAGTAGTTAAAATGTGTTCTGGTGATTCTTATTCGATTTAAATGTGAATTGCCGAACACAGAAAATACTCAATTTACTAAAAAAAGTTACTAATAAATATCCGCCTTGATGCGACCTTTGGCTCAGCGGCAAAGGTCGATACTTGCGGAGGGTCGTCTATGCGTTATCTTTTAGGAAAACCCCCATACATGAAGTACCAAATATTCGTCACAAAAATAACCAATTTTTTAAATTTTATTAAAACAAGCTTTGGCTTATTTTTTTACTCATTCAGCATATTAAAACGAGTGGTCATACGATGTGAGTTGATATTGGAGTTGGTTGGACAAACCCCCCCCCCCCAAACCATTTTGGAGGGTTGAGCCTTTATGATGACAACAAGAAATTATTATTTTTGTATCTTTTAAGTAGATAATATGTGTTCTGGTAGTTCTTATTCTATTTAAATGTGAATTGCTGAACACAGAAAATACTCAATTTTAATTGACGCATGGCATTTTTAAATTTTTGAATGACCGCCATTTTGGACTGGAGCATGATATCGACCTCCGGTTTGTGGCATTGTGTTTCTTTTAACAAGCCCTTTAAAATAAGCAGTCACTAGATGGGGGTTTGCATTTAAAATTTTGGGGCTACCCCCCCAAAATCCATTTTGGGGGCAGGGGCAGAAATGACACATACATCAAAAAGTAGTTTTTTTTAGTACTAAAAGGTATGCAAAATACTATTTTGATATCTGGCTTACTTTAAAAGATATTGAACCGGTCCGGGACTTTTGGGACACACAGTATGTGATGAAACGTAAAAAATAGGTTGTATAAAGTGTCATGATTAACATAACAAAACTTATTTCATATTTATATGTGCATTATTTAATCTTAAAAATGGTTTGCGTTTAAAAAAAAACACCCTGTATTTTAATAAATTACTTACTTGGCAGACACCGATACAATAGAAGATGGAGCTATATAAGTATGGAAAGACCTCTATCTATGACGCTTGTGATGAAAGACGTATTTAAGCAAACTAATTAACTAATAACACTTTAAATAATTTAGTGAAAGTGTTATTGATCTTTGTTATTGACTGAGATTTCGGAATTTTTCAAGATATTACTATGATAAAAACCACATGTAATCAAATTTGAACATCAATAATTATTTTTGGGATTGAGTCAGTAATGACTTGTAATAAATTGTGAGTTATACAATTTATAATTTAAAAACTTACTCTGACATCGTGAGCAGACTTTTTGGCATCCACCAGTAATTCCTGCAACAGAAGAGTTTAAAACAAATGTGCAGGTATAAATAAAACAAAATGCTAACGAAAAAGCTTCAAATGGACAGTGACTGCTAATAGAAAATGGCTCACGTATTGTTGGGTGTGTGAACCACTGAATGACCGGTTAGGTTTCATGTTACTTTAATATTACTTTCTCATTTCCTAGTTAACTGTTACACATTACACTTTACAATAATTTATACTTATTTATCGCTTTTCTCATTTATAACTTTAATAAAAAAGCAACTTTATATCAATGACCAGGGCTGCGTACAATTATCTGGTATATATTGAAAAAAATTGTTGTCTTTGTTACCAAGTAAAAAAGACTACTCGTCATGAAACAAATTACTGTATAACTCTTGTAATTCAGGCAAAGGAGAAGGCAACAGTTAAGCGGGTGTTTCGTAGATGTGGGAGTTTCGTCTCTGCTTGGTTGTAAATAGACTTCAGTCTGGGGATATTTGTATCCTAGACTCCCAACTCCCCGGGGAAATCCCTGTTTTGCTTGTTCAAATTCCTTTCCTCGTCTAAAATTTAATTAATTTTCAGTGGTTTTACAAACTGTAAATCTAGATCTTTTCATAAAACTAATAGCTATTATGTACATTGTACATTTAAAAAAATTAATTTGGGAACAGCTTTAACAGGTGATGTTTTACCTTTTTCATGACCTAAACATAAAGTCAATACATGTTTTAATAAGATCTGTATGGCGCTGATCATGCTCCTGAGTAATGAGGAATGAGCATTCAGTTTTTTGCATTTTGAACAAACTAGATTGCTTAAGAGGGTGAGTTGTTTCATTAATTTTTTAAGTAGTTACCAAAAGGTTAAGAACTGACAATTTAATATAAACATTTGTGCAATAAAAGATAACAATGAAAAAAATTGTCTTTAGAGTTCACTATTAAATATGAATAAGATAGATATATTTAAGAATCATACAATTTAAGGTAAGGTAATCAATTAATTTGAGTTAAAAAACCTTGTAAGTTTAAGACAATTAGCATTGTTCTTATTGGATTAAAATCAAAGATTTGCCAATCTGCTGGTGCATGTATCATCAGCGAATTTCCTATGGATTAGTGAGTTATTGGCTTCACCTGCATGAAATCTTTTTATTTAGGAGTCCCAATATACAAAAAATTTTATAAAAACTTTATATACATGCATGGTGTGTATCGACACTCGAGCAGCCACAATTTTTGTTCGATTTTCTTCAAATTTGGTGGGAACATTTTTTACTAAAATATCAAGATCAAGTTTGTCGGGCAAAAACATCAGATCACCCCTAACCCCACTTTTTTGGGATAAATGCCTCAAATTTGGGAATTTGGGTAAAAAAAAATGGTACCGGTAGCGTAAGCCCAGAAGTAAACATGAGGTATCGTATATATATATTAAAAGCAATAAAAATACAAAAATTAAAGTCCTCTTCCAAAGGTAAAGCACCAAAAATAACTATCTAATGATCAAATTCATGAATTTACAAAACACAGTAGCCTTTTCATTAGGGATCTCACACTCTAGCGTCCACAAATATCATTCGATTCTCTTTAAAATTGGTGCATATGATATTTCCTATGATCTGATTGGCCAGTTAGTTGGGAGAATGAATCAGAAGCCCCTTTTCCGTTTTGGGAGGGAATAAAGCCTAACATTTGGGGTTTCTGGGTCTACAACGGCAGGGCCGGCTCAAGAGTTTTTGGCGCCCTAGGCGAGAGTACTGCCCGGCGCGGCGCCCCGCTCCAAAAAAAACGAGATCAAACAAAATTACTGTCATAGCTGTTAACATTTTTAGCCGAATGTTTTTACTTCATTTCATTAATGAATAATAAGCGAAGATCACCTGCACATCGAGAATTCAAAGGAAATGATACCATTCATTTGGCCAATTATACTCATAAAATGAGGCTCGATAGATATGATAAGAAGTTGATTCTTGGAGAAAAAGACAAAACCAGTATTTTATATACCTGGTTTAGCTACTTAAAGGCGCTGTTTAATGAAATAAGATTTTGAAGAAATAAGAAAAATAATGCATTTAATGGATAGTTCAACAATTTAATACTTAGGCAAAAATTATTATGAACTAAGGTGTAAAAAACAAAAACATGTTCCTTTGAAAAGAAGAGCCTTACTAACATGGAGATTTCCCCCATGTTGATCCGTATTCTGTTGTTAATTTTGGTGTATAAAATCAGCCCGACTCACGTATATTTAGCGTTTTGCTTAAAAGTACAAACTCAAACTACATAACGTCGAGGGCGCCAAGAGAACTTATAATAACCGGTGATAATTATTGGTATCAGTAGTCGATTTAAGGACAGGTTTCCACCAATGCTGATAAGTTTTGAAGTGATTTAAAGAGTAACTACACGACCAGAGTATGTAAAGCTATTCCTGAATTATAACCTCATAATTAAAACCTAAAATTTAAGTCCATCATTGGTGTTCATGTTTATTTTATTTTTGCGCCCTGCTATTTTTACAAACTCGACCATCCAGCGCCCCGTTTGGCGCCCCTCAGGCCCTGGCGCCCTAGGCGGTCGCCTAGTTCGCCTATATGGTAGAGCCGGCCCTGTACAACGGGCAATTTGAGCCGTGAATTAGAACTTCGTTCTGTCATGTTGGCGTGCTGTGTGAGTACTTGTAATAGATATTTTCGATGACCCGATTGGCCAGTTAGATGGGGGAATGAATCGGAAGCCCCTTTCCAATTCGGGGGGAAACAAAATCTAAAATTTGGGGTTTCTTGGTCTAAAATGGGCAATTTGAGCCCTGAGGTAGAACTTGGCCCCGTCGTGTCAGCCAACTGCGAGGACTCACCAGCAGGTGTCGCCGCCTCTGGTCGTCGTCGTCCATGTCCAGAAGCTCGTCTATGTCCACCTCCACCTCTCTGCTCTTGGCGTCTTTGTCCTGCAACACACGACGACTTGTTAATTTTGTACGTTTCTATGCCAGCAGCATTGTTTAACGTTATGATCATGAACAATCCAGGATCTTGTGATGATCTTACTATTAACTTTTTGGTAGATAGCGTTATGATTGACTTTAAATACAGAAGGAGACTTTCCAATGCCATTACGAAAATTGCACCAATTTTTGTGTCAGCCAGGATTTGAAAGAGAACTTTTTCACAGTATTCTACAACAGAGTATACCGCTGTATTAATTATGTTATCGATAAGGGATATTTTGACAATTTGATGTTCAGAGAGGAAACATAAGTTTAAGAAATCTTATTTTCTAGCATAATAAGTTTAGAAAACTGAAATAAATCAGTACTATCTGTTGGAGATTTAGTTTAAGTACATTCACTTCAAATCCTGGCTGACATGAAAACAGGCACATCTGGCCCATAAAGATGGTTAGTCTCCTTCTGTATTTAAAGTCAATGATGTTATTAATTTATAACCCAACGACACATGGAAACTTTCATTCGTGCAGTTGTTTTTTGAATCCTTACTAAATACTAAATATACATTATACATCTTGGCTAGTCATCAATAAAAGATAATACTGAGACGGGAACAAGTAGGGAAGAGTCGATTATTAAGAAATTAATAACTCTTGACTCTTGAAACGACAAATGTTTGGTTATCAGTATCGATATTCATACATCCATCAAATCTTATACACTACTAAGGAGTTTGTTAGCTTGGGGGGTATTTTAAACGCAAATAAATTAAAGACCCCTTGTGTTCGCCATGTTGTGTTTCATTACATAATATTGCCTGTGATGGTATGAAAATTTAGATGTGTAGGCTTTTACTAAAAATATTTAATTACTCGTATTATCTGTAAAAAAATGCTTCACATAAAAATTTACTGTCATCATGATAACAAGGATTATTATCCTTTTGATGTTATTCACCCTTACCTAAAGCATAGTTAATCAATAAAAATCTAAGATAAAATTTTCGGTGATTCGGTAGCTTAAAACTTTTTTTGTTATACTGCTTCAAAAACAGATGTTTTTAATGCATGTTTTCCGGACCTAAATACACTCTTTTTATTCATAGGAATTAAAAGCTGATGTACTCGATACCAGCTGACTCTTTATAGTCCTAGGACTATAAAAGTCAAAAAGTGCCGAGTACGTCGTAATAATCGAACAAAATTCATTCGATTACAAATAATCGAAACGTTCATCGTTATTATCGAAACATTCATTGTTGGCAGTTTAATCAATTTGTGAAACTCGCTCATTTCACCAATCGATTATTACATGCGTTCGATACGTCGATAGTTGTTCATTGTTGTCAGTCTACCCTAACACAAATGAAACAGACAATCAGCTGATTGCTTCAAATAGCAAGAACAAGACGGTGGCATCTTTTGAAGGCATCTTTAAAGGTAAACAAGCTGTAACATTTTGGTTTTCTTAAGTAGTTTACGTATTGTATTGAGCAATATAACGAAAAATATAGTTCATTACACGGACATAAAGCTGCTTTTTGTTACTCAGTCATTTTTCAACCTTGGCTTACAGCTTCGGTTGTAAAACTTGACCTTGTACGAAAAGCGTCACTTTAGGTCCTTGTAATGAAATATACTATTAATTAAACTGCAATCATGTGTTTGAAAATTATATACATTGTATTTTTAGTTTACTACCACCCGTTGTACCAATTACACCCAAGTATAATTAATGTGATGAAGATGGGCTTATTAAAATCTACCTATATTTTTGAATATTCTCGATGGAAAAGCCCAAGCAATTATTTTACATCTTGTTTTGAAATGGTGATCTTTCAATAACAGCATAAAGTTAATGTCAATGATAGATTTTATTGAGTGATTTTTCAAGGATAGGTTTTGGTAAAGAAAAATATATATATTTTTAATATAAACTCAACCCATATAAAGAGTGCATAAGTTCGTAATACTGCAAAGGTTGCTGAACACATGAATGATTTAGTTTGGATAGCTGACCCAGCTACCTGACTCAACATCACTGAACATCGGAACATCTCTCGTGCCCATCCTAAAACGTCAGTTTTTACTGCCAACACAGAAAAACCCAGCCACCTTTAGGGGAGATAAGGGAATTCTTTTATGTTTATTTTTACGGCTGTCAGGAAGTGATTTAGGTCCAGAAAAATGAATATTTTTAATATACGGTTCAAAAAATTCGGAACAAAAACTTCACTATGAGGTTCGAATCGAATGTTCGATGGATTGAAAATAGTAATAAGACAAACAATGGATATTCAAACAATTTCACCGTATGACTTAAAAACTATAACATGATGTATTTTGATGGTACAACTCAATAATCACGACATTGGCACACTTAGTTTCCAACGCCTACACTTTGCGGATGCAACTTCACTAATCGTTATGTCAACGGCCAATCTTCGACATTTCGCAGGCGCGCAGTTAATTCTATAAAAGGTGCAGCTACACATACACGTCACGTCACGTCACGTCCACTTACGGCCAATTCGGCGATCCGTAAGGGAGTGGCTATACATATTCGCATCGATTCGCATCCATTCGCATCCATTCGCATCGATTCGCATCCTCACAGGATGCGACATCCAAAGACGCGGGAAAAAGCGCGCGCTCAGAGTTCCCACCAATACTTTCATTAGCGAGGCAACCATGGCCGAGTGTTGTTCAACCTCCAGCTCCGACACCGACGAGGAGTTTATGATGATTCTCGCTGAATCCAGAAGAGTAAGAACTATAGGAACTCATCCCATAAACCAACGAAGGGAGGTAAGATGCATAGCTCTCATGCTAGCTGATAATTTGTTAAAATATATCCTCTTGTTTATAATTTGTACATTGTAAGAGTAGGACCTAATGATTACTATTCCTTCGGGAGAAATAAATGTACTAATTTTATTGTACTCAGTATATTTCTCAGTATATTTATCTCAGTGTATTAAAATCTTATTTTAATATGCAGGGTCCACAAATGTGTACCGACAATTTTGTGGGCCCGAATAAAAACTTTTGAGAGGGTCCTCCTAAATCAAAACGTAAGTGTCATCCGTATCTGCGTTATTATTTTTTTCCTTACTTAATTGCCAGCAAAAATGAGGATTGAATTCTTCATTTAACTGTCCTCTCGGCCATTTGGATGTTAGAGTCTAGCAGATGCGAATCGATGCGAACGGTAGTGGCTATACATGCACGTCACGTCACGTCGCGTCGCGTCCCAATTCGGCCGATTCGGCCGTGTATAGGTATGGGAAGTTGGCAGCGCCCATATTGAAAAAAAAATTGAAAACAACCTAAATCGATTGTTTATTGTTTGTTTAGGTTTGTTTAGCTATTTGCGACGTTTGTTTGGCCTTAGTTGTTTAAAAAAACGGAAAATAAAGTGGGCGCTGCTAGCTTCACACCAGCAGCGCCCATTCGTCATTTTGAGCTAAAAACCAGTGGAATCGTTTGTTTATCGTTTGTTTAGGTTTGTTTAGCTATTTTCATCGTTTGTTTGGCCTTAATAGCTACAGAACTTGAAACATTAGGTGGGCGCTGCTAGCTTCACACCAGCAGCGCCCATTCGTTGGTTTGAACTAAAAACCAATGGAATCGTTTGTTTATCGTTTGTTTAGGTTTGTTTAGTTATTTCCGACGTTTGTTTGGCCATAGTTGCCTTAGAAATTGAAAAATAAGGTGGGCGCTGCTAGCTTCACAGTGAAGCTGGCAGCGCCCATATTGAAAAAAATATATAAACAACCTAAATCGTTTGTTTATCGTTTGTTTAGGTTTGTTTAGCTATTTTCGGCGTTTGTTTGGCCTTAGTTGCTGTTTAAAACGAAAAATAAAGTTAGCGCTATTAGTGGGCGCTGCTAGCTTCACACCAGCAGCGCCCACTATTGATTTTGAGCTGAATACAATTGAAATCGTTTGTTTATCGTTTGTTTAGGTTTGTTTAGCTATTTCCGACGTTTGTTTGGCCGTAGTTGCCTTAGAATTTGAAAAATAAGGTGGGCGCTACTAGCTTTCAGTGAAGCTGGCAGCGCCCATTTTGAAAAAAAATTATAAACAACCTAAATAGTTTGTTTATTGTTTGTTCATGTTTGTTTGGCTATTTTCGACGTTTGTTTGGCCTTAATTGCTTTTAAAAACGTAAAATTAACTGTATCAGAAATATGACACATACTTTCAAACTATTTAGACCAACCACGCTGCTCTGCAGCTTTAAATTTCTTTAAAGTAATATGTAAACAATTATAAATAATTGTAAATAATTTATTTTGTTTTACTAATCTAAACCTTTTCAACTTCGGCTTGGTATGATAACATAATCAAGTTGTTTACATATTATATTAGCGTGGGTGGTCTAAACAGTTTGAAAGTATGTGTCATATTTCTGATACAGTTAATTATACGTTTTTAATGCAACTAAGACCAAACAAACGTCGAAAATAGCTAAACAAACCTAAACAAACTATTTAGGTTGTTAATAATTTTTTTTCAATATGGGCGCTGCCAGCTTCACTGTGAAGCTAGCAGCGCCCACCTTAGTTTTCAAATTCTAAAGCAACTATGGCCAAACAAACGTCGGAAATAGCTAAACACACCTAAACAAACGATAAACAAACGATTCCATTGGTTTTTAGTTCAAACCAACGAATGGGCGCTGCTGGTGTGAAGCTAGCAGCGCCCACTAATAGCGCTAACTTTATTTGTCGTTTCAAACAGCTACTAAGGCCAAACAAACGCCGAAAATAGCTAAACAAACCTAAACAAACGATAAACAAACGATTTAGGTTGTTTTATTTTTTTTTGTCAATATGGGCGCTGCCAGCTTCACTGTGAAGCTAGCAGCGCCCACCTTATGTTTCAAATTCTAAAGCAACTATGGCCAAACAAACGTCGTAAATAGCTAAACAAACCTAAACAAACGATAAACAAACGATTCCATTGGTTTTTAGTTCAAACCAACGAATGGGCGCTGCTGGTGTGAAGCTAGCAGCGCCCACCTAATGTTTCAAGTTCTGTAGCTATTAAGGCCAAACAAACGATGAAAATAGCTAAACAAACCTAAACAAACGATAAACAAACGATTCCACTGGTTTTTAGCTCAAAATGACGAATGGGCGCTGCTGGTGTGAAGCTAGCAGCGCCCACTTTATTTTCCGTTTTTTAAAACAACTAAGGCCAAACAAACGTCGCAAATAGCTAAACAAACCTAAACAAACGATAAACAATCGATTTAGGTTGTTTTCAATTTTTTTTCAATATGGGCGCTGCCAGCTTCACATACCTGCCTTGTATGCTCTTCAAACCATTCGAGTCGGGCCGCGACGTGACGTGACGTGCATGTATAGCCGGTTCCATTTGATTACAGTACACAGGTTTCATTCACATCGAAAATGGACGTGACGTGATGTGACGTGTATGTATAGCAGCACCTTAATGAGACCTCGGAGCGTTCTCATCATGAATGATTCTGGTAACTCAATCAATTGAATGTTTCGTTTCAAAAAATAAGTTAACTATGAAATGAACTATGTCAACTATAAGTTAACTATATAATTTTCTCTCCAAATGTAAGATCGAATAAGTTTACTAACTTATTATTCCATAACGAATATAATTATGATCTAGTGTTGAGTTTAAAGTCTTTTAAAGTTGAAAATCTTGAGAGTCTTTCACCTATGTTCAAATGAATGTGTTGGTGTGGTAAGACATTATTAAAAGTAAGGAAAGAAGAGACCAGATAATTGAGAAAAAGGGTGAAATATCCTAACAATTTTACAAAAAACTTGAACAAGCACGATACTGGTTTGTTTTGATTTCGATTCACTCTTCCATCAAAAACAAAAGCGCGGAGGAGTGAAGGGCAAAGGGCGGCTGGAGCGGCGTTTAAACATTAAAATCCTCGACAGCTGGGCTAAAGAGGGCATTTAAACTGAGGACGAGGAGGGGGGAGAGGTTTAGTGAACGGAAACACAGCTGCTGGCTCCTCGCTCACAAATCGCACTTGGTTCCCAAAAACAAAACAAACTACTTCAAACATAAATTAGACGAGGCAGGCAATCATCCCGATGAAGCTGTTCCCATGACCATATAAATGCTAACGATGCGGAAATAACTATCGAAACCCGATTTGTTGATGGAGGTTACTGGAAATGTAAGTGAAACTTTCAGAGCTAAGATGAAAGAATAGTTTTATCATAAAACTATGCTTGTTAAACATTCCACTTAAATAGTCCACCCAGACTGCTTTAATACTTTTTCGCCGATGATTAATGACTGACAGGAGGGTAGAATAACAGATTTCCTACTGCGATATAACCAAATAAACGCACCTAAGTTTGTGCTGGTAGTTGGTAACTCTTATCTAATGACAGATAAGTGTTGGTAAAAATTTCTACGAAACTTCAGCCCCATGCGACTAGGGTATGGGCGTAGGACTAGGGGACCTTACAATACACGATAAATATTATTGAAAATATTGTAGAATATTGAAACTATTGTTGAGAGAAGCACCTTACGATCGATGATTTGATGACCGATACTAGAGTAAATCTAGAGAGATCTCTTTAAAGACCTCCAGAAGCAGGCTAGAGTATGGATTTCCATTATGTAAAGAAAAAAGCTTTCACTCATACGCTACAGCGATGGTCATGGTTCAAGGTTCAACTTGCTGGTTCATTGCACGGGGCGAAACCAGAGAAAACCTTTAATTTGCTGATTGCACGACTCGGAACCACCCAGAGTACCACCTACCCGCTCTTCCTTCCTCAATCAGGAACCTGCCCGCGGGGGTTCATGCGTCCAAGGTTTACCAAGAAAAAATGTTTAAAATCTTATCTTTTATTGGAGACATTAATGTGTGATACCTACCTTCAATGTTAACCTTCAAAATATATACTTTGCATTATTTTGTACATTGAGTCGATTCGTTCATACAGGTTGTAGAAAAAATAAGGATACAGAACAACTTTTTTTAAAGTATCTAAAACTTTACGGACCATTTTACTGTACCCCTTGCATAGAGAAGAAACTGTTGACCTGTTTATTTGCTCGTTAAAAACTGTCTATTTCTTCCCTGTGTATACCCTCAAACCCAAGAACAAGATGCGCTACCTCCTTTTCCCCTTGCGAAAACTTTCTGTGGATCAGCTGTGGATGCCCTTGCGTCAGTAAAAAGCATCGATGTATAAACAAATATATGTTTGTTTATACATCCATGGTAAAAAGCTTGGAAAAGCGCTCAACTTGGCGAACAAGAACTTATACACTTTATCGAATTTCGAGTTTTTATTAAGTAATATCACAAATATATGTGATAATACAAATTTTAAAAACACATTTTACCACAAAAAATTGAGTGTATTGGACTATCTTTAAATATCATTGAAATTATTTGACATAATTTAATTATTTATTTATTTATTACTATCCGATTGAATTTCAATTCAATACTGCGAGAGGCCACATGACAAAAATTCATGTTGGACACAGGCCGGTCTAATCGCGGAGAGTGGAAGCAAGGCCAGCTGAGCTGATGTACGATGTACGATGAGCGATGCACGATGTACGTCATGTACGGCAAACACTTCAAGTTACGCGACATGAGCGTGATTTATAATTCATAAGTCAAAATCGACCCGCCTGCTCCAGGTTTGTACGTCATACCACAGGTCTGTACTGTACGTAACGTTACATCTCCTACCGTAAAACGGAAATTTACGTCATATTTCTTTATAAGTACACTCTGGCAGGAGCGAAAGTGTATTGCAAAATTCAATCTCGCAGTGTGTTGGTCCGTCTCAAAAACTGCGTTTGAATGTTGAAGTGAACCACTTTTCAGAGAGAACATTTTATCCTATAACTTGTCGTTGTTGAACACAATTTTGAGAGCCTTCGAGAAAAATTGAACTTGCATAGTTTACATACGTAAAAAAACTGCAAGGCACGTTCTTGAATGATCATTCATTCCTAAAAAAACTTTTAAAAATACATCATATTATGATCGGTATAGGAAAAGAGTAACTTCACGTAGAGCGTTATTTCTTGTCATTAAACTTACAAAGTTTAATTAAACTGATACAAACTCCGAGGCAAATTAATAAATAACTATTCGACTGTAAAAAAATTTAACCTATCAAAGAGAGTAAAAATGATGTACGTATTGCACGTCTTATTAATCCCACCTGAAGTTTTAAAAGGGCAAATAATGCTACAAACAAATAAATAAACGTGTTTCCCGCAGAGTAAGATGTTTGTTTTCTTCATGTGGTTGTATTTGTTTCCTCTCTACTTTGAGTTGTGGGATTACTTATAATATGTATGAAACAAGCTGATTTCGAAGTTTATTTAGCTTGTATGCGTTTTATTAAAGTGCAGCGCAGCACTCTCTGCACTCTATTTAATCTAAAAAATGTGGTCTTAGGTTAAAGATTGGTCTTATATCCTTAATTTTTAATTTAGAGAGTGCTGCACTTAGTTAAATGTAGGGTTTTGAAATATTTCTCCAAATATATGTTTTTCAATGGGCTCTGCATTCCATTGTTCTTTTACGATTCCTGGCAGTGGCACGCCTAAGTAGTCTGATAGAACCGTTTTCAACCCCACACTTCGTAAAAATATTCTAACTTCATAATCGGCGATGACTAAACTGAAATATATTTTGAGTTGAAGTTCATTGGAGAACTGAATGCGGATCCATTTGAACCTCTACCATAAATTCCAGACAGAAACACTTGGTTATTCAGTACCTATAGTAGCCAGTATTGTACTTGATCTCACGATGCGTTTTATTGTTCTCCCGTTTAGAAGGAAGTCCAATTATAGCTACTTACATTACGGAATGTTCTGTGGCTCCGAGTTGCCACTGTGGTCACGCAACCTTGTTAGAACTACAGAATGTCGAAGGCAGCTTGAATTATTGGTTAGTGTTTAGTTTTCTCCAAGGTTGTCCTGGAGTTAAGGGGCACGAGCGAACTATTTTCCTTCTACACCTAAATGTTTCCGTCCATAGAATCTTCACGTTCGCTATAACTAAAATTAGCCTTTAAGGAAAAGAAAACAATGTAAACGAAATAATTAAGAGAACTTTAGAGCATGCAATGACAACAATAATGAACAATGAGTAAGAATTGTTCCAAAGGAAGAGCCTTCACATGAAACCTACATATTGAGTGTAGAGCATTTACATCAGACCTGCTGTCAAATTCGGGCGATTGTGAACCACTACAGGTTGTGATTTTATAAATGTAATTTTTACTGCACCATCTCTGAATCAGCTAAATAAAATCTAAAAATTCCAAATAATAAAAACTATTCACCCAAGTGGGGGAGAAAAGTTTTTTTATCTCTATTCTTGAATCTCAAAACTCTGACATAGTTATGCTCCCGTTGAATCTATGAATTTAACTGAATTGTCACAAACCCTCAAAGTGAAAATGGCGCTCAACCCAAATCAAAATTAACACAACTGACTATTCCAAACGCCTTTACTTAAAAAAGCAGCTATTAAAGTCATTGTCATACAACTATTATATATTACTTCACGTCCCACACAGTTATTGCAGTAAATAAAAAACTAACTACATAACTAGATCACCACTGTACCAAAACCAATAATTAAGTCTATGATTGTATCACATACAAGAAGAATAATCTGTTAGTTAGCAGTGGCTGCTTCAACTACACTAACAAGCCGTCCTTCCAAGGTCAGTTATTAGCATTATCGGTTAAAAAGTACCATCAATGCGCTATGTAAAAGGAATGAATGCAAATAACGAAGCGAAGGCCGCTCCATTATTTACCCGTACAAAGCCTGTCACACAGACAGAGAGCGAAGATGCAAGGCATTCTTGTCTCTTTACCGGATTCCTTTTGCGAACTCGGTAGCAGAAAAAGAACGAGATGGGTGCGAGGATACATTTTGTTTCGTCTCTTTGATCCGAATACAGGGGAGATTAAGTTTGAAACTCGGTTGATCCCCATCTTTCCGCTCTACTTGCCGACTTGATGTCTTCTGTTGCCGTCTGCCAGCGCGACATCGGGAAACAAAATGCTAAATAGGTATGTTCTCTCGGACGGGGTTGCCATTATGACATCGTAGTGATTTGATTTCAACTTAATTTCTCCAGAATATTGCGGATAGAAAAACGCGTATTCTTATTAGATAACACGCCTGGCAAGAAGCACATACGGAGTTTTATATTTAAACTAACTAAACCATATAAACCTTATCCTCTAATCGACCCGTGAAAAATTAAAAGTTGTTCCGAAATCGTAAAAATACAGAAAAACTAAGTTGATTACATTCGATAGAAAAAAACAGTAGGCCTAAGGGATATAAACGTAAAAAAGAGGTACATAAATAGATTATTTGCTTTACTTAAAAGACACAGTAGGCCTACAGTGGTAAATGGGAAGTTCAATATAAACATTTGAAAGAAAGTACTGTTAACAAGTTGAGTATTTTATTATAAGCCTAATATCATTTAATACCATTTTTTTTCAAGTTTTATCAAACTTGTTTTCAAATTTATGTTAACTTTGGACTCATCAGGTCTAAGAAAATAATAAGAGTAATCTGTAGGCCTAAAGCAAACTAGAAAAAGATTAGTTTAGTTATTTAAATCACCAATCCAGGAAAATACATATACATTCTTCATTTACATATATTTTATTTTCGGAACTTACAATCTGGTTATTAAATAAAAAATCTATGGGACCCTGACGTAAAACTCTTAATGGTAATCATAGAACAAAACATTTGATAATCGCCGAGCTTTGCCACGGAGGCGTGGAGAGAAACAAAGAAGTGGGATGTCAAGTGATGCGAGTGGTTGAGCACGATCGGGCGGCGACCTGCCGTGCGGCCAGTAGCATGCTGTGTCGAGGGGCGAAGCGTTACTCCGCAAAAAAGTGGTCCTGGTCAGATTTATTTGACCAGTCAAAACTCCAATGTTGAAAAAATTAGAATGAAGTAATTATATTTTTACCATCCCTATTAGGCTTGCAAATGTGTGGTAAAGTGGGTGGGAGGGCCCACGTAAAATAAACTAGGAGTACGCTCCTATGTCGCGTATAGGTCGAACGAAGTGCAGTAAAATTAAATTAAGGCTGTTAGCTAAAAAAATAAATATTTAAACGAATAATTAACTAATTATTTATAGATTAAAACAATATTCGAGGTATAAATATGATCTAGTTCAAATTTCACGAATTTTCATCAAACAATAAATGAGGAGTTAGTTCACAAAGGGTGATTTTCAAGTCGAGTACAGTATAACACACTTCGTTCGAACAATGACCGGCCTTAAGGAAGGTGAATATACGTTTACTAGGGGTTGCAGTGGACACCTGTTTTGTTTCTTTATACCCTTGTATAGAGGAGTAAGAGGAGGACACGTTTTTATTATTATTTTTTATTAATTAATTCAGCATACTATGGACAATCAGAAAAGACATGACCACAATTTTAAAATTGTGGTCATGTCTTTGTATGTGTTTGGTTTAAACCAAATACAGACAAAATAAACGTATTAAAATTAAAAGTTGAGAAATAAAAAGTCAAAGTCTTATACTTTCTTAACGGAAGGTATTATTTAAAGAGCATAAAATTACGAATAATACAACAAAAAAAAACTAAATTCCCATGAAAAGATTCTTGGGTATCCGACTTCCCTTAATAAAGGCATTATTGAAGGTACTGTGGAATGGTATGGTATGATTTTTAGCCCATCTTCAAAATAAACATAGTTAAATATTGCTTTTCCATTGATTATTTGTTTCCTGGTTTTTAAGTAAGATTCACGAAGTCCAGTCTAATGATCACGATCCTGGGAGAAATCAAAAGTTTATCTGATTTATGAAGTTCATTCAACTGAAACAACAAAAACAAAGCCTATGCCAAGTCAGTTATGTAGTCTCTTAGATAGGTGATGTCAAAAATCAATTCTAAAGGTAATGAAGAATGAGAAGCGATGCTCAATTTTCTCATAATTGCGTATTTCATTATTGGTCTGACATCGCTTTTTAGAAGACAAATAATCTGAAACAAGACCCTTTTATTGAACGCACCTTGACCTCTGGATGGAAAATAAATCCGAGCGTCCATTCCGGCCAGATGTTCACTTCAGTAGTTGTGTCTGGTTTTAGATTGATTTTAATTGGAGGTGGGCGGAGCGTGTCTACGACAGTTCCCGTGTTTTGGCTGTGGCTCGGCTGGCGTTTCGCCGCTGGCCGGCGCTTTAAACAAAAACTTCATTATGTTTCTGTTGCGTGTACAAAATGTTAATTCGGGGTCCACTAATCCAAACGTCTGGAGATAAACTGCGCCCGGAATATTAACAAGAAAAACCTGGTGTCACGACAGCTGGCATCATTTAGTTGTCTCTTGACTTCTCATACCAAATTATAATTTTATTAATCATTTTAAAAATTTAAAATAATTTAAATTATAAGTATTTGAAGATAAAAAGAATTTATTATGTGGGTCTTTACGAATACCGTGGGTATATACGAAATCTGGCAAAGATTTCTAACGATTTAACACGACATAGTTAAGCAACTACGCTATATCAAAGTTTATGTATGTAATAAGAAAAGGTAAAATTACATTTGATAAATAATAAACTCAAATACGGTTTGTTAAAACGAACAAAATTAAGTTCTCCTGCTTTCAATTTTTTCAATGGAAAAGTGTAATAAATTTGTAAGAATAAATTCATTCTTCGAAATCACCCCAAGTGCCGGCCGATAAAATAAAAGTTTGGTTTCAGTGGAAGCATCACTTCAAGCGGTAGCAAAACAATTGGAGAACTTAATCTTCCTTGAGTGTTATTCTGCTCAATGTTGACATTTTTGTAAGACAACGAAATCCACCAAAGTTCATTCTTTAAGAATACTTTTTAATCCGAGATTTCCTTCTTGAAGACAATTCAGTCTGACCGTTCGCCCGGAGGTACTTCCATCACCCATCAGCATCATCCATGACGAGCGGTGAGAAGATTCGCTCCGGCTATTCGCCTCTGCGAATATTAAGGATAATAGTTATTGCTCCTCTACGCCAATTCAGGTAGTGCTCTTTAATCATTCCTAAGTGTCAGTCATACACGAACGGCTCATGGTGGTTACAGGCCGCGGTCAGAATGTCAGAGCTGACATATCATCCATGAGTCAAAGTTTTTGATCACTATGGATCAAAAACTTTCTAAAAAAAACTTTTTTTTCAAAGGGAAGTTTCCCCTTTCTTCACAAACAAATTATTTAACGCCTCACTCTTTAATTAGAACTCAAAACTCTTTAATGGTCCAGTAAAGACCACCCTCACTGAAGCAATTTTAATTAACCTAAACCATTTACAGAGTTAAAGTAGGCGAAAATTGAAACAATTTGACACCAATTTGAGTTCTCTAAATTGGATGCGCAGTGACATTGATCCGCTAACTCAATGGCTTCATTAAAACCATAAACCTGGAAAACCCATCTGAACCAGAAACCATTTCATTGAACGCACCTTGCCCTCTGGATGGGAAATGAATCCGAGTGTCCACTCCGGCCAGAACAGAACACACCTTGTTGTTGTTGGCAAATTGTTTGCTGCAGCGAGCAGTCTGCGTTGTGCTTTGACTCAAGCAACTAAAAATGTATTTTTTTTAACCTCCACTCCTAAAGGTGGAGGTTAGGAGCACGTTTTTACTCCATGAAATCTGAGGTCACCCCCTGAACTTTCGTAAAGCTTCATAAATGTGTCTTGCAGAGAATTGCTCTGAAACATGTTCGTCACCCGTCCAAAAGAGGTCATCTTTCGTGCAGTGAAATCAGTGACGTCACCGGGAGATATTGCGAAACTGCACAAACCCGACAGCGGCGAGCGCCGAGTCACTCGCACTGCTTTGTGCCAATCACCGATCGCGGCCTTTAATACTCCAATTCGTACAATCAAACAATCGCAGGGCCTTTGATAATCAGCAAGGTAAATCATTAACCCTGTTGTTTTGTTCAATCAGCACCTTGAGAGGTCGAGCAATCATAAAATGTCTCGTAAGGTCTAGGCTTACTACTGGCACTTGATACTTCAGATATGGTTCAATGCACTTAAAGGCAGAGCATGTCCGGGTCTTTTTTCTGATTAATGTGGTGAAAGGAAGAGCAAATCTGTAACTCTAATTTTTTTTTAATTTGTAGCAGACCGACAACTGGCACTTGATATACTTCCGATATAGTTTACTTACTTCAAGTCAGAACATACTCTGATGTTTTTTTTATTAATATGGCAAAAGAAAAAAGAAAAACCTTTTTTTAATTTTTATAAAGTGTTAGCATGATCACGAGTTTTATGCAAAAACAACTACATACAAATCACTAATTATCCCTTAATCAGGGCCGGCGACAGGGGGGCAGGGGGGCGAATGCATAGGGGCCCGGGCTTGAAGGGGGCCCAAAAACACACGTAACAAGTAAAAAAAAGGTCGCCAGGTTTTAGGGCCCGGTGTTGTAGATTGCATAGGGGCCCGAAAATCCTGTCGCCGGGCCTGCCCTTAATTAGTTTCAAAGAACAATGTTTAAAGCATTGTTTTGCGATGTGTTTTGAACTAAAGAAAGCGTGTTTTGATAAACCAATATCAATCTCGGGCAAGGCAAGACCAGCCCAGTTCAGCGACCGTGCGTGATCGCCGTTGTTTCGACAGACTCTCTTTAATTAATAACGCCATGACGAACTGCTTCTAGAACATCTTTCTCCGCACAGACACGCCTCCTTGTTTGTCATTGGCAATTGGTCAAAGTCCAACTGATTACCGAATGTTTCTGGTGGAACACGCACGTCAACAACGCACAAACTACTGCAATTACTGTTAAAATAACGAAAGGAAACGGTTGATGATTTAGATTTTAAACCACAACGATCTGACGACGGGGGAAATTGCTTAGGCTAGTAATGGCTCACAAGTAATGGCAAAATTATGAGGAAAATTAAAAGTACAGTAAAATAATTTAAATAAAAAACATTAGTCGAAACTTTTTTAAAAAAGATTGGTTTAAAATTGCATTTTTACAATTAATTTGAGATTTTGATTGTATAAAGCACATGACACACGACCTACGAAAATGTTTCTTCAAAACATAAATACGTACTGTATTTCTATAAACAAACAGTACTGCAATGACCCATTCGGTTGGGGAAGTTTTAAAGAGGGCTCCTTCAATCTTTATTTCGTTCTTTTTCGGGATATTAATTTAATTGTTGCATTAAAATGAGTGGTAAAACAAAATTACATGACTATCACCCTTGATGAATCAGAGAAAAAGAGATGTGAAACCCGAAAAGGAGGTAGGAAAACGACACGAACAGTTCAATTACTGGAGACAAAGCATTGTCATTGCTTGGGCTCATTTCCAGCGTCCATTACCACCACGCGTGTCGTAAACAGTGACGTATGTCGTAACCGGTGTCGTATAACATAAAGGCTACTCGACGCGGCGCGCGCTAAATTTGTAAACTGTTACATAAAGTGAGTACAGTAACATAGGCAAAGCAGGTCAGGAACTGTGACGCTGAGAAATTGAAATGCGTTTCAATTATAAACATTAGCCTAAATTAACAGCTCAAACTAGTGACGATAGCGCCACCAAATTATATTTCCATAGTGTTGCCAGATTTTGAAATCCACCACGCTCGCAAATACATCGTAAATGTGATTCATGTTTTATTAGGTGAACAGGATAAAAACTAAATACATTTTGAAAAGATGTATTAATACTTTCAGTATCATTCAAAAACATACTAGGAGCCCGAAAGCCCGATAAAGTTCATGTAAAAAGATGAAGAATCTGAATATTCAATCTGTTTCAGTTTATTTAAAAGAAGTAAAAAAATCCCTTACTATAATCTGAACAAAATTAATTAATGTACATGTAACGTTCACGAACATACATGTACAAAAAAACAAAAAAGTCTACACTATCGATCCGGATGCTACATTACAGTTTAGGCCGTTTCAAAACTTAATACCCCCGTTGCAGCAGACCTGCATACTCAGCGAATTTCAAATGCAAAACAATATATTTTAATCTAACATAGCGAGATTTGACATGTTTTTGTAAGCTCCATAAGATAAACATGGGGAATGAGTATGCAGGTTTGCTGCTACAGGTATGTTTAGACGTATTGGTTTTAATTCAATATTTAGTAGATCTCAACTAGAAGAAGCCATTTACCAAGTTTTATCAAGATATGTTAAGAAATAAACGAGATACAGAATTTTACTTATTTCCCATAAGGTTAACATTGGGACAACGTACTGTGTTTACCACTTTCAATATCTCGGTAACCAATGGACATAGAGCAGTGATTCAAAGTACTAAATTGTTTGTTTTTTGAGCTGAATTCAATGGTGCCAACAAAAATTTGATAAATTTTATTTTTTTATGTAAAAAGATCAAAAAACCCATTTTTGGGGGGGTTTATCCCCCTTTACCCCCCCTTCCGGTGGTCCGATCGGGGTGGTTCACGAACTCGTCCAATCGATTACCACTTTACATGTCTGTACCAAATTTCATCAAGATCGGACCATTTTTACGGCCGCTATCGTGCTAACAGACACACACACACATATATATATATATCTAAAAATTTGAACGAATGGTGTTTTTTGCTTCTGGGGGTTGCAAAACGAAAATTTATCATGGTCTGGGGCTTAGGTCTTACCATGAGACCTGCGGTAATAGCTTCTTCCCTATAGGGGAAATTCGCTAAAACCCAGTCCGTCCATAGGACAAATGTTGATTTTCGCAATGGGCTTGTGGACGGAGGGCGGCGTGAGACTTATGTCTTGAAACGGCCTATACTTTAACTTTATTGCGCCGATTACTTGTGGAGCTCTCACTGTAACGGAGTGGGTTCCAACACAGGTATATAGCGAGCCGCTGTGTGCTCAGAGCTCGGGCTCGGTGTTGTTCACCTCCGTGACTCACACAGACGGTAGATAAGACCGTGCGAACGTTCAACACGCCGCCGCGCCCGCGCCTCCCACCACTGAGTCATCTACATACCGGGTACTGACTCCCGGCTCCGGCTCCGGATGTGGAGAAACTGACCGGCGCGTGCGTTACGGCTGCAGCGACTCTTCGCCCTGCTTCCCGCCAGAATCGTGTTCGATTCATAGTCACTCAACTTCCTTTTATATCTTACTCTTCCAGAAGTAAAAGTGATTCTACAAATATAGTATAAACTAACATTTTGTTCTTCTTCAGCCCCGGGTAAAAATCCTTCTCGGTACTAGGGTTCAAAGTGTTGAATCGAGACAATAAAAGGCTTGATCACTAAGTTTGTAGAACTTATCGGGGTCGATCTAGCCATTGAATGATCTACCTAAGATTGATTACTATAAGGCGAGAACGAAGTAGCTGATACTATGAGTATATGGGGAGGGTATTCCCGAGCATACGATTTTATAATAAAACATTTCGTTAAAAAGAGTTGAAACATAAATTAAACTTGATAATAATTAACGAAGGAATATCTTTGTTTCGTCCATTACCCTTAAAAAAGGTATCCATGACTTAATTTTGCTTCAAAAAGAGTCGATCTGGATTTGGCAGAGACTGGACTAAGGGGCGAGGACAGTTACTTTAAGTACGTCAAAGGACTTTAAGGATTTCCCAAACGCCAAACAATAATTATGATTTTGTTAACAAAACATTTCGTTTAACAGTGTTAAAAACATAAACAAAACTTGAACATAATTCATGTACGTTTATCTTTCATTCAGTAACGATCATGAAAAATAAATTGCAATTTCAAAAGAAATACCCACGATTCAATTTTGCTTTTTTAAAACAGTTAAGAGTTCCTTTTTACAACTAAGCGGTTCCTTGTTGTCATAGTCACGCCGCTTTCCCGTTCAAATCACCCGTTCCAAAAGGAGGCCGCTTTAAAACAGCCATAGTTTCCCAAAACACAAATTACAGCTTAATTATTGAAACTAGCATCTTTCACTATTGCCAAAATCGGTGACCGATTAGTCACTACGGACAATCCTCCTACCAATTAAGGCGTTCTTCGATCAAAAAGCGACTTTCGACTTTCTAATGTAAACACGGGGCGCGGATTGGCCCGGAAGTACGGTCCGTGGACGTCACCGACGCCGCTTCCGGCGAGACGTGTCGCATTGTTGCCGCCACCGTCACATGTTTGTAGCTTGCCTACGTCGCGTCGCTTATGGGGGAGTAGCAAAACTGGGGGGATTTAAAATTTAAAAAATACCACACAATCCTGACAAAACTAATACGCCTAGATAGTGTATTGCCTTAAAACAAAGGCAATCTAATAAAGTTGGAAATTTTTGAAGTTAGGGCAACTTTCTCGCAAAAGCTTATATTGTTAGTATATCCTTTGCAAATGGCCCATTGGCGTTGACATCATTAAAAGAAAAATAAATTTAAACAACTAATGTGGTGGACTGGGTACTGGGTAGATCATCGACTTTGAATTTAAAGTTAAACGTAGTAAACCTTCATTGAAGTTTCAAATCTTCACGAACGATTATATTTTTCCTCGATCTTTCGAAAACTTGTAATTTCGGCGCTCCTCTGTTACAAAAGGTCACAAGTTCAAGCCTCATGTGCCTCCGAGGAGTTACTGTAACATTACAAATGAATGAATAATTTACACAGATCCTCAGATTTCTCAGAAGCTCGCCCTTTATACCTGGTGCTGTGATGTTATTAAGTTTGGTATCAGAGGTCGGACTATGACTGTTAAATCAATAGGGTTTAATTACTAATACAGCTACAGTCCTCGGATATGATTAATTCATAACTACTACTTAATTACATTACTTATTTTTTATCTCCATTCCATTGTATATTTTTAGCGAATTTCCCCTATAGGGAAGAAGCTATTACCGTAGGTCTCATGGTAAGACCTAAGCCCGAGACCATGAGAACTTTTCGTTTTAGGGCCACCAGAAGCAAAAAACATCATTCGTTCGAATTTTTATCTATCTATCTATATATATATATATATATATGTGTGTGTGTGTGTGTGTGTGTGTGTGTGTGTGTGTGTCTGTCAGCACGATAGCGGCCGTAAATATGATCCGATCTTAATGAAATTTGGAACAGACATGCAGACATGTAAAGTGGTAATCGAATGGACGAGTTCGTGAACCAGCCCGATCGGACCACCCGAAGGGAGGGTAAGGGGGGGATAAACACCCCCAAAAATGGGTTTTTTTGGGTTTTTTACATATAAAAAAAATTTATCGAATTTTTGTTGGCACCATTGAATTCAGCTAAAAAAAAACAAACGATTTAGTGTTTTGAATCATTGCTCTATGTCCATTGGTTACCGAGATATTGAAAGTGGTAAACACAGTACGTTGTCCCAATGTTAACCTTATGGGGAATAAGTAAAATTCTATATCTCGCTTATATTCTCAACATATCTGGATAAAACTTGGTTTGTGGCTTCATCTAAATGAGATCTAATGTATTTTAGTCTAAAATCCCCGAAATTTCAATTTTTAGTGGCAGCAAACCTGCATAATCATTCCCCATGTTATCCTTATGGGAAATAAAAAAATTCTATATCTTACTTATTTTTTAACATTTCTTGACAAAACTTGGTATATGGCTTCTTCTAGTTAGGATCTACTAAATAATTAATTAAAACCAACCAGTTTTAACATACCTGTTGCAGCAAACCTGCATAATCAGTCCCCATGTTATTCTAATGGAGATTAAAAAACATGTAAAATCTCGCTAAGTTGGATTGAAATACCATTTGTTGTGTTGCATCTGAAATTCGCTGAGTATGCAGGTCTGCTGCAACGGGGGTTTTCATGATTACCAGGCAAAAAATCAAAAGCTACACTCGTTTGTTAACACATGTCTTGATTGTTACCTATAAGTTAAATATTAACTAGAGGACCCACGCTGCTCCGCAGCAGTAAATTTTGGTACTAAGACACAAAATAAACTCAAATCAAATAATTCTTTATTTACCAAATTGATGTTACATGCAATGGATCTTTACAACTTCAATGTGACTTGCCCGACACTTTCCTAAGTTGAAAAAGAGGTGCATGTAGCTGGGCCCGGTTATGTTGGAATTTCAGAAAACCAATTAAACCACGATTTATTACCAAGTTGGTAATATTTGTTCCACAAAGGAAAACATGGGACTTTCATGAGATATTCTGTACTTAAGTTTTCGGGATAGCGACATGTCAGCCCGGCACATACGACCTTACAAACTAACTATATACCATGCTAAAATACCCTCGTTGCAGACCTGCATACTCAGCGAATTTCATATGTAAAAGAACATAGTTCAAGCCAACACAGCGAGATTTGACGTGTTTTTGTAAGCTCCATAAGATTAACATGGGGAATGAGTATACATCAGGTTTGCTGCCATGAAAATAGAAATATCGGGGATTTTAGACTATTATACATTAGATCTCATCTAGATGAAGACATAAACCTATTTTTATCTAGATGAATATGTTGAGAAATAAGCAAGATATAGAATTTTACTTATTACCCATAAGGTTAACATTGGGACAACGTACTGTGTTTACCACTTTCAATATCTCGGTAACCAAGGGACATAGACCAGTGATTCAAAACCCTAAATTGTTCTTTTTTTAGCTGAATTCAATGGTGCCAACACAAATTGGATAAATTTTGTTTTTCTGTGTAAAAAATTCAAAACCCCACTTTTGGGGGGTTATCCCCCTTTACCCCCCTTCCGATGGTCCGATCGGGCTGGTTCACGAATTCGTCCAATTGATTACCACTTTACACGTCTGTACCAAATTTCATTAAGATCAGACCATGAACGGACTCAGAAAAAGAAAACCTAATTTATATATATAAAAGATTTGTGTTGTTCGGAATTCAGCAGAGTGCACCAGGTACGTCCGATCATAATAACCAATAGCTCAAATGAAAGCTGGTATTTCACTGAAGGTTCTTAGCATATAGAAGGTTATAAAACATATAGAATTACTTAATTAGAACTGGGGAAATATATCTTCAATTGAATTCATAATTCGGGAAATAATCAAATTTATGTTTTTTGGTCGAGTAATACAGTATATTAATGAATGTCGATCCTTGATGGCAAATATTTGCGTGCATACCTTTAATTTAAGACCTTATTTATGAAAATCGGTCGAGTAGAAGAGCCAAACGGACTCAGAAAAGAAAAACTAAATATTTTTTGTGTTGTTCGGAATTCAGCAGGGTGCTTCAGGTACGTCCGATCTTAATAATCAATAGCTGAAATGAAAGGTGGTATTTCGCTGAAGGTTCTTAGACCAAAACATACAGATTTACGTAATTTGAACTGGGGAAATATAACTTAAATTGAATTCAAAATCTCGGAAATAATAAAATTAATGTTTTTTGGTCGAGTAATACAGTAGATAAACTAATGCCGATGCCTGATGGCAAATCTGTGCGTGCATACCTTTAATTTAAGACCTCAATTATGAAGATCGGTCGAGTAGAAGAGCCAAACGAACTTGGAAAAGGAAAACCATATTTAACTCCCATAAGAAATGTACAGGGAGGAAGTTGCTTTTGTGCATAACTCGAGTAATACGGCAGATAAATGAATGCGGATGCTTGATGGCAAATCTGCGCGTGCATACCTTTAATTTAAGACCTCAATTATGGAAATCGGTTGAGTAGAAGAGCCGGACGGACTCGGAAAAGAAAAACGAAATTTTTTTAATATATAGATTCTATGCCGAAATTTGCGGTTTGTACTAAAGAGACAACATAATACCCATGTCCACAATATTCAAATTCAAATTCAAATTCAAATTCAAAATTCATTTTATTTCACAAAAATTACATATTAATAATTTACATAAAATCCAAGTGCAAATCGCACGCGTGGATTTGAAACATTTTGCATTGTTTTGTTAATTATATGAAGTGTTCACAGTCCATTGGTTTCCACTTTACTATCTTCGATCTGGGCTATCTTGACACAAACATTTAAATTACAACCATTACATTTATACCCTGAACAATATAATTTAAATAAATAAATACCCATAGACAAAACATAGACTTACAAAACTAAATAACAATTTTACCCTCAATAATATTAGCCTTTAATACTTTTTTAAATTTGATAAAATCCAAATTAAAGTCAATAAATGTGTAATTTTTGTTGTATATGGAAATAGAGTTATAATAAAACTGCTTTCTACTGGTTACTTTCATAAATTTTGGTACTTCTAATAAAATCTTAGATGAGCTTCTAGTGGTCCTCAAATTTTGTTGAATGGTAAAAGAGTTAATGTTCAGTTTTAAGTAGTTCATGCAGCAAAACGCATAAAGCTGGTAAAAATCTAAAACCTGCAAAATGTTAAACAACGGTTTTGAACTATCAAATTTATCTACCCCAAAAATCGTTCTGAGTGCCATTTTTTGAGATACAACAACTGGATCCAACAGTGTTGTAAAAGTGCCGCCCCAGTGAATTAAACCATATCGCAGTGTGGATTCAAACCAGGATAAATACAAAGTTTTTAGATCATCCCTTCTTAAATATTGGCGCATGTAATAAAGGTTTCTATTTATTGCTCTGAGTTTATTGACAAGATAAGTAATATGTTCATCCCATTTCAAATTATAATCAATAATGATGCCTAGATATTTTATTTTTTTTACAATCTCTAATTCCTTACACGAACAAAGATAATTACAACTGTGTTTGTGACAAAATAGTTTGATTTCGTTTTTTTTATTTTGGATTGTAGAATATTTATAAGAAAAAATAATTGATTTCGTTTTGTTTGAATTTATAATCAGTTTATTTGATTTTACCCACTCAGATATGATCTGTAAATCTGAATTTACTGAATTTTCAAGGGCTGTAAAAGTGTCTGCAGATGAAACTAGGGAAATATCATCTGCATATGCTATAATATCCGATCTGAGGTTTTTTTGAAGCAAATCATTTATGTAGATGACAAACATTAAAGGACCTAACACCCCACCCTGTGGAACGCCAAGGTTGTTAACCTTTACAGTACTCAACACATGATCAATTTTTACAACTTGTTCCTTGTCTGTCAAAAAAGAATTTAGCCAACTATACGCGCTGCCTGTGATCCCATAATGTTTCAATTTATGTAACAAAATCTGCCTATCAACTACATCAAACGCTTTACTAAAATCAATATAAACTGCCATAGTGGGCTTTACCTGATCTAAATTTCTAACAATACTTCTAACATGGTTATCTAAAGCATTATCAGTACATTTGCCCTTCAAAAACCCGAACTGTTTTGGCGAAAAAAGGAAATTGTCATTAAAATACTTAACTAACTGAATCTGTACACATGTCTCAAATATTTTACTGATAACATTTAACAAACAGATTGGCCTATAGTTGTTCATAATTTTTTTATCATTACTTTTATATACAGGAACAATGCAAGCCATTTTTAGTTTCTGGGGAAATGTACCAGTTTTTACAGACAAATTAAATATATAAGTAATAGGATTGGCTAGATAATTTAAATTTGTCTTTATAGTTTCCATATTTATACCATCAACTCCAGTGCTTTTTTTGTTGGCCATACTAATATCCCCTTTTACGTTACTATAGAAGGAAAAACACTTAACGCCAGAAAAATACTACAGTAAAATATTCTTATAAGCTCGATGGATTTTGTAATTGCCATATCTATATCGGTCGCATTTCCAACATTTGTTTCCAGTTCTAATTGTTGTATGTACAATTTTAATTTATACGAATCAATTGACATACTTCCTTGCATGACTCAATTCCTTTCAAACAAGACAATTAATTCATTTGCATACGGTTAACTTAACAAAGTAGGCCTACAGTTACAGTAATTAAGTTGGAAGTATGTAAACCCAACATTCGACGAACCCATTACATTTTCAGACGTGTGGGAACGCCGAGCCGTGGGATGGGGCGGGTATTCAAGTGTATGAATGAAGGAAGTAGCGAGTGCGCGTATGAGTGAGCGGGAAGTCATTAGAAGTAAAGCGTTATTTAGCAGACTCCAGTTTGTTAACGAGGAAACGTCCACACTCAATACACTCGCGCCTCGCGCACAACGCCGCCGCCGCCACGCTTTCCACTCTCCGACTACAATCAACTTTGAGTATGGATAAAATTGTAAATACCCCCGTTGCAGCAGACCTGCATACTCAGCGAATTTCAAATGCAAAACAACGTATTTCAAGCAAACATAGCAAGATTTGACATGTTTTGTTAAGCTCCATAAGAATAACATGGGAAATGAGTATGCAGGTTTGCTGCTACAGGTATATTAAAACTGGATGGTTTCAATTCAATATTTAGTAGATCTGAACTAGAAGAAGCCATTTACCAAGTTTTATCAAGATATGTTGAGAAATAAGCGAGATATAGAATTTTACTTATTTCCCATAAGGTTAACATTGGGACAACGTACTGTGTTTACCACTTTCAATATCTCGGTAACCAATGGGCATAGAGCAGTGATTCAAAATACTAAATTATTTGTTTTTTTGAGCTGAATTCAATGGTGCCCACAAAAATTTGATAAATTTTATTTTTCTATGTAAAAAACTCAAAAAACCCATTTTTGGGGGGGTTTATCCCCCTTTACCCCCCCTTCCGATGGTCCGATCGGGCTGGTTCACGAACTCGTCCAATTGATTACCACTTTACATGTCCGTACCAAATTTCATAAAGATCGGACCATTTTTGCGGCCGCTATCGTGCTAACAGACACATAGATATATATATATATAGATATATATATATATAGATATATATATATATAGATATATATATATATATATATATATAAAAATTCGAACGAATAGTGTTTTTTGCTTCTGGGGGCCCCAAAACGAAAAGTTATAGTGGTCCCGAGCTTAGGTCTTACCATGAGACCTACGGTAATAGCTTCTTCCCTATAGGGGAAATTCGCTAAAACTCATTTAAAATCAAAGAGTGTACATGATTTCATTCGTGTTTATAATGAATGTATAAAATGGATTTACTATTTGATATAAATCTCAAAATCTAGTACCGGTATGCCTGTTGCAGAAGAAAAGGTTGAGGAGCGATACGGCAGTTTAGTTACCACATTGAGAGTCGAATTGATTATTTCAAGCAGATAATTTTAATTTTACTTACGACGATCGGTAGTACATAATGTATGGGAAGAATTAATTGTTGGGATCTGGCACAACATTTTGAATGGTAACAACCAGAATGAAGAAGTATTCCTTTTTTCTGTACAACTTTTTGGGATACTTCAGAGAATTATTAACACAAATTATTATTGAAGAACTACAGCAAAACAAAATAAACTATTTGATAAATAAAACTCCTATTTCAAGAACAAAGTAAAATGGTATACAAACAAACCTCGCAGTTTACCTGTTCTAAAAATAGTTAGTACTGTACGTTTTCTTTACGTTTAACAAAACAGATCGGAAAATCCCTTCAAAGGATCGTAACAAAGCGGTTCGGTTTTCTTTCACTGCGATCAGATAAGGAGAAGGCGTGGGGAACGTTCATTGAATGGTTAAGGGCCACAAAGATGGGTTGAATTTCTCGCCCCCACACGATCCTCGCGCTCGGCCTTTAGCGTTTTCTCGGAATGACAATGATAAAAGATATCTTTTCTCAACGGGAAAATAGAAAACTATTTTTGTTTTCTTTATGTACTTTTCCAAAAGTATCTTCCTCTGATGGAGTTTTACGATTGTTTCTCCTGTTATTATAAAAAACTAAAGTTCAAAAGGATGAAATTGGATTGATTTCAATGTGAGCTCATAATTTTAGTTGAAAGGAGTATTTTTATAATTTAAATTTATCATTTGTAAGGAAAACAATTTGTAACGTATTCATAGTTAAGATTTAATGTAGGCTACTCCAGTGTTTATGTTTATGCGGATCAATAAAGCTATTGTCATTTCATAAGACCTATTTATAATTCAGTTTATCCCAAAAATTTGCATCAAAAATGAAATGAATAAAATACTGAGACACTCTTCCGCTCACTGAAACACTGAAACAATAAATGTATTCCCATACCGTCACTTACTATCAGCACATTAATCTTCACGCAGAAACGATTAAACAAGAAAACACCTTTTCATAAAAAAGGTCACTATCAGCATGCAAATCTCGTGATGTGTGTTGATAGTCTTGAAAGTACAGTAACCCAGAGGTGCGAAATCCTTGTGGGAACCAACGAAGAATGGTCCAGGTTTCTCTCCAATTACTCGGCCGCACGCTCAGTGTGTGCGTGTTGAGCAGAGCATCGTAGGGTTTTCTGCGGAGTGAATAGAAGGCAACGGAGGAAGCTTTGAACCTTTGAGCTTTTTAAAAAGCTTCTCGATAGCAGGAGCTTAGCGGTTTGTGAAAAATTCAATGGGCATTTATTAAGCACCTTGCAGAAAGATGGCGAAATAATTTGGTCGAGTTAAGATCTATTTGTTAACGTCAATTTCCTAAATACGTTAAGATCTGGGTAAAAATGTATTATGAGTAAAATCAGGATGGTAGTTTTTTATAATATATATTCTGACTTTGATTTTTAACTCACACTGTCACACTACATAAGTTTGATTCTCCAGTTAAATTTCGAAGGTTTACAGCCAAGTATCAAGTATCTTGTGAAGCATACGATTACGCTTGCATGATGCATGCACTTTCAATCATTATTACGCATAAACACTCACTATAGCTTCGTGTTTACATTCACACATTTATGCGCACAGATTCAGGAAACTTAACGTGTAAGAATTATCAATTATCAGTTGTTTGTATATCATTGTTTGAAGGTTTCCGTGTTAACCTACAACAAAATTGGCTAAATCATAGTGATACAGAATTAAAATTCACGGAGCGATTGTAGCAATCGTGTAAATGACAACGGCCTTGTGATACTGATAATGATAACTTAGTCGACAGTAACACGTCCTAGGCCAACTTTAACATAAATATAAATAGTGATATTAATTTGGTAGCTCTAGGCCCTACCACTCGACTAATACTCGATAGTATCTTCTTTCCTAATTAAACAGGTAACAACCCTAAAAACTCCTTTCCACAGTCCATGTTTTATATTTATACGATCCACTTTATAAACCACACCAAAATGAAAGAGATATATAAATAAAATTAATTTTACTAATAGAAAACGAAATTTAAAAACTGTTATACGAAATTTAACTGTATAGTAAAATAGATCAAAACTTGTGATTATTATTATTATTTTATTTTATTCTAGTAAATAGTTTTAGCTATTAAAAGGCTATTTGACTATCAACTATTTTAATCACCTATTTAATTTAAGACCTATTAAACATTGAATTAACATTCAATAAACTAATGAAAAATATATAAATTTTAGCAGACAAACCTATTATAAAACCAAATTTCTGATAACTCTTACAAAAGACTAATTAAAAACATCAATTACAATTAATTAAAGAAATCGAGATTTATGGAGAACAAAACAGCGGCGAACGGCCGAGGGCTAGCTAGAACTGTACCTGCGTCTCATTTGGAGCGGAATATTTTAATGAAGGGCTCTCAGCCCGCTCTGGAGAAAGGCTCGGATGAAAGAGTGAATATTAACAATTACATTCTGCAAATTCCGCCCCTTTAATAAACCTTAAGTAAATGTTTCCCAGGTGATCTTTCTTTAGCCTTGACGAAAGAGAAATTTATTAAAAGACTAGTAGTAGTTTATAATGTTTTAAAACTTTATATACCTTAGAGTATATTGAAATCTACATTGAAATTTAAATGGATCTACATATTGGGCTACGATAGAAATAAATCTTCACTACCGGCATCCTTGATCGACTAATAAAAGCTCTGAGTTAAAAAAACTTTTTCGTGTTCACCATCATTTTGCGATATCAATCAATATATTAGTCACTGTTTAGACAGCAAAAAATAATTCAAGAGGTAAACGTTAAACGCTCGCTGATAATATTCAGGGAGGTATCCGTGATAAAACCACCATTCAGGGTCAATGACTCTTCGGGAAAAGCATATGAAAACGTGGTTAGAACACCTGTCTGATAAGAGTAAATTCATGACCGAAGTCGGAGTCAGGTAAACGACCTCTACTGAGAACTCTATACCCCAATATTACCTCAATATTTATTTCAATAACCAAAAGATGCAATATTGCAGTATTTTTATTTTAGAATCCCTGTCTGTTGATAACTGTCAGTTCTTGTGAAGTAGACCACACTTCACACAGAGAGTCCTAACATTGATTGTACATTCAATGGTCCTAATTACTGTATCCTATATAGAGCCTCTCAATGGTGATTGCTCTACTGCTTTCAGGACCTGTTGATCAATGTCTATGTTTTAGCTGAAGTAATGTCTGGTGACCACTGACGGTTTTTTTGCTAACTGGAGCCCCTGACTGACGAACACTGCCCGTATTTTCGGATAGAGTCCTTGTCTTATAATCACTGTCTGTTGTTACGGACTGGAGCCATTCACTGATGATTTCTGTCGTTTTTTTAGACTGGAACTCCCGACTGATGATCTCTGCCGTATCTACGGACTGGAGACCCTTATTGATGACCACCGTCAGTTTTTCTTGACTGGTGATCTCGGTCCGTTTTGCAGAATGGAGCTCCTGAATAATGATTTCTGTCCATTTCTTTAGATGGCAGTCCCTGACTGATGATTACTGTCCGTTTGTGCGGACTACATCTCCAGGGTTTGTAGCAGTTCTTGAGGTTGAAAAAAATAATAAAATAAGAACAAAATAAAATAACCTTTTATAAACAAAATATGTTGCTAAAAATTAGAAAACCGGCGTTATATTGGGGATAATACATTTTTAACCTTGGTAAAAAAGAAAATCTCGACAGACTAATCACAAATCTGCCTAGATTTGACGGCGAAACTTGGTTTTCACGCAACGAGACTTGGTTTTCACGCAATATAGGATGACGAGATTCGTCTGCCGCGATGCTGCTACGAGATCGTGTGACAGACGAATAGTGTGAACAAAGCTTGTAGCAGTTCTTGGGGTTGAAAAAAATAAAAAATAAGCAAAATTAAAAAAATAACTAAAATAACCGAATTCTAAAAGAAATGACAAAAAATAACCAAGAGCGAAAAAAATAACAAAAAAAATAAAAATAACCCGTTACAAGACGGGTTATTTTGACTGACTCCTAACTGATGATCTCTGATTACAAGCATCTCCTCACTGATGATATCTGTCCGTTTTCGCGGACTGCAGTCCCTGACAGATGATCACTGTCCGTTCTTGTCGTACTGCAGTCCCTGACTGATGATTACTGTCCGTTTTTGTCCTACTGCAGTCCCTAACAGATGATTACTGTCCGTTCTTGTCGTACTGCAGTCCCTGACTGATGATTACTGTCCGTTTTTGTCATACTGCAGTCCCTGACAGATGATCACTGTCCGTTCTTGTCGTACTGCAGTCCCTGACTGATGATCTCTGTCCGATTTTGTCCTACTGCAGTCCCTGACAGATGATCACTGTCCGTTCTTGTCGTACTGCAGTCCCTGACTGATGATCTCTGTCCGATTTTGTCGGACTGCAGTCCCTGACAGATGATCACTGTCCGTTCTTGTCGTACTGCAGTCCCTGACTGATGATCTCTGTCCGATTTTGTCGGACTGCAGTCCCTGACAGATGATCACTGTCCGTTCTTGTCGTACTGCAGTCCCTGACTGATGATCTCTGTCCGATTTTGTCGGACTGCAGTCCCTGACAGATGATCACTGTCCGTTCTTGTCGTACTGCAGTCCCTGACTGATGATCTCTGTCCGATTTTGTCGGACTGCAGTCCCTGACAGATGATCACTGTCCGTTCTTGTCGTACTGCAGTCCCTGACTGATGATCTCTGTCCGATTTTGAGGACTGCAGTCCCTGACAGACGGTCACCGTCCGTTTTTGAGGACTGCAGTCCCTGACAGACGGTCACCGTCCGTTTTTGAGGACTGCAGTCCCTGACAGACGGTCACCGTCCGTTTTTGAGGACTGCAGTCCCTGTCAGACGGTCACTGTCCGTGTTTGCGGACTGCAGTCCCTGACAGACGGTCACTGTCTGTTTTTGAGGACTGCAGTCCCTGACTGATGATCTCTGTCTGCTTTTTCCTGACTGGCCCCCGACTGACGATCACTGTCCGTTTCCCCGCCGCGGCTGCGGTGCTGCGGTGGTCTCGCTAGTCGCTCTGTCGCCCAACCAAAACATCTGCCCCTTGATCCGGCCTTCTCCGGCTCTCCGCGGAACTGGATACGGCGAAGGTAAGACAGTAAAGCACACTGTACGACCGCGTGCATCCGCCGGTGAGACAAGGCGAGCAACGGGGAATGTCACGTGATTCATCAGAATTACTTGCTCTATCAGCTAAATGGAGTCGTGGCGCACCGGGGGTAATGCGTTTGCGAAACTTCCTGAGATTAAGCGTGCCGTAAAACGGTTGCCATTGAAACTTTGTACTGTTTTATAGCGCTTTAAAAAGAACGCTTACTAATAATTTTAATTAAAAGTCTTAAAAGATCACAAAAACAAAATTCTACACATAAAATCAGTTTTATACACACACAAAAACTTATGCAAACGCAGGTAAGCCATATGTTCTGTAGGCCTAAGTTATTAAAATAGGCTAAATCCTAAAATGCATAAATTTTTCTGATTTGAAAAGATATTTTACAAAACTCTATGGAATGCGCTTAGTTTAAAGTTAACCGAGTAAGCCTAGATGGGTCTTTCAAATAAATTCAAATTAGTTTTGTTATAAAAATATGGAAAATATAATACTTATACAATTCGGTGGTGTCTCATTTTCACTAAATAAAAATAGCGTAATCATTCCAACGGATGTTGGAAAACAATTTCTATCTCGCATTGCACTCACGTTGGGTGTTGACAACAACTACTTTTCCGTCAACAAATGTAAGGCACTGACCCCTAAACCTAAATTCTTTTCACCTTGAGTCCATAATCTCAGCAGTTTAGGCGCCTCGCCATCCCCAAGGTTGAAAGAATCCTGCTCTACGTGGCCGGAGACGGTCGGGGTCCCCCTTTGTTCGGCAGATCACGACATTTCTGTCCAATGCCAGAGACCGTGACAACTTGCGTCATTCGATCCTATCACAATCAAGTTTGCACAACGCTCTTCGGCTTTATCAATCCGAGGTCCGAGGTCGACCCGTAAATATCTCGGTGATGGTGGATAAACGCTCTAGACGCTGCATGCTGTACGGTCCAAGTAAAATAATGGATCACTGTATATTACCAAAAAAGGTGTAAAATTGCCTGGAAATACAGCCAAAGGTAATCTACTGGTGTGAACTACCTACGTTTTCGTGCCGTCACGGGTACATTTCTAAGTTCAATATATATAGCTAAAACATTGAAGAAGAATGTTTTAGCTAGATGTTGGAACTGAAGATGCACCCATGACGGTAGGAAACCATCATGGTTGTTAAGGACGGCAGATTGGAACATTTTGGCTGTATTTACAGGTAATTAACACCTTTTTTGGTAATAAGTGTTCCGGAGACTGTACCATGATGAAATTATTTAACTCGGACTGTAAAACATACAACGTGAAAAACATACATGTTGAAGAAGAAATATTTAGGTAAATACTGAACTTTAAAATGTATAAAAGTTGAAAATGTCTAGCCATAGCGGTAGAAAACCATTGGTTGTTCACGCCAATAGTTTGGATCGTTTTACCTGTACTTCCAGGTGAATTACACCTTTTATGGTCAAATAATTTGGCCCAGTCGACAAGTAAGACTGATGTTTTATTGTGTTAATTTTAACGGGCGGCCTCGGCCAAGTGGTTTGACTCGGACTATACACAGGAGGCGAACCTCGCTGGTCCGAACGCCTCTGTAATCCAAACGACCTTCGCCCGCCTTCGGATTCTATTTATAGATTTTCCAGGTTTTGAACTCTCTCTTAGGTCAGTCCACTTTCATTTGTGCGTTATTATTTCGAACGTAGCTGTACGTTTGGTTCCTATGTTATTGTTACTACTCCAAGGGAAATGTTTTTACGTTAAAGACAAAGGTTTAAGAATACGCGCTGGAAAAATCAATTTGACTACAAATATGTCGACATTATCATATAAATAACACAAAACATAGAAAATAAAATTAGCCCAGTTCTCAACTAAAACTAAGAATTAAATTGCTTTAGTACTGCTGAAGTTCGGTTTAATGAGATGCATTTTTTCAGTGGTGCGCGGATGCTGAATCACATGGTGTAATTCGACAAGAAAAGAAATTCAAGACAATTGGGATAACTTTAGGATTTAACTTAATTTAATTCTCTTAATTAAACATTTTACCAAATGTATTATAAAAATATACATCTAAGAAACTATTACTGACCAGTAGGTTAAGTTGGAAGATTACATCATACTTTGAAAGAGATAAAGTTTCAATCAGATCAATTTAACTGATCAATTTATCTCCGCGTGGCAGCGAACATTAACAACAATTAATGGAGCGTCTCCAGTGACCTGCCAGTCTTTGTCAGTCAACCATCCCTTTGTGCTTTGAATTCGAAACCGCCTTGTCAACTAGCGATAACCACATTGTTGAACCTAAGTTGTTACAACAGTTAACCGACCCACGTGCGGCCAAAGGTTGAAGCATCGACTTTGTATAAGTTGAAGCTTAAAACTTGCAAACACTTGTGAACAGATGTTAGTTGAATTATTAATCAGTTTACCTAAGTATACACGTCTTTTGTTTTCCACTAACTTTTTGAATAATTCTCTGTTCACTGTTGTTGCATTTCAAAATAAGCATGAATCATAGTTAGAAACTTGTCAAAACACTAAACATCTTTGAGTTTAACAATTAATTTCTCAAGTCCGGTAGCTAACAAACTGTCTGCAAACAAAATTAATCGTTACAAAAATTCTTCAAATGACCTGTAATAAAATCTAGGCCTAAGATGCGTAATCATTCAATAAGGAATCAACACCATTGTTAAATCATGAAACATTGCTTGATAAATTCTTAAATTTTACTTCACAAACAATGACCTCAAGCATAGATTTGTTCAGAGGTAAGAACTTAAAACACGGGGTTTGAAAGTTAGAACCGATATGTAAAAACTTTTCTTCCCTTGAGGCGGTTTCCAGTCAGATTTTCGCTTTATTTATTGCAATGGCCTGGACAGTAACTCGTGCAACTTTCTGTTTAGGGAAAACTCTGATTCTCGCCACTCGTTTGCAAAGTTCTGTGATTTAAAACACGCCGAGGAACAACATTAACAAATACTGAGAATGATAAATTAGGCCTATACTTTTGTTTTTATATTAGCCATATCACTGGGTAAACATTTGTAAATTCCTCTCTTGGATCCCATGGTAAAGAGGGAGAAACTGTTTTTAAGCTTTCTTTAGACAAAACATTGAGATCCAACTTCAAACTCAGAGTATATTTTCGATTTTTTTTGTAATGCAAATTAGACATTTTGTTTGAAGGGTCAGTTTGTGATAAATTAATGCACATTTTTTTAGGGAGATTCGTGTTAGGTTATTTATGAGACATTGAGTCTTGAGTCGTAATCAAAGATACTTTTCATGATAGTGGTGAGGTGCTTCTGATTCTTTAAAAATTGCAATTGAAGTTTTGTAAACAAAAAAGCTGACTTATCACTAATGAAAAGGAATAACCTGTTTAATAATTTAAACCTAGAAATTCAACACAAATAACACAAAAACTGTCTGAACTGAGGAAGAGGAACCCAATTATTGCTTGCCTGGAGCTAACTGTATTCTAAATTCTGTCTCTGGAACTATAATTTTTCAAACACACTATTGCTATCTTAATTCATAGTCAGCAAAGTAATTTATTTTAAATTATGCTTATTTAGCTGTTTTATCATGAGTTGTCAAATGTAAGAGATATTTTCATTTGGATTTTTGCGGACATCTGCTATAATTGATTAGTAAAAAAAGGTTTAATATTTTACTAATCAGTGATGATGGAAAATGTCCGCACAAATCCAAATCCAAATATAAATTCACTATCACCAACAATAAATTTCAAACAAAGAAGTAAGAGGGATGTCATGGGAATCAGGGAATCAGTTAATGTAACTTAGAAAACCCACTGATTTATGTACCAAGATTAATATTCATCACCCAAAGATTAATGTTTGCAAAAATGAACACTTTAAAATTACTTATCTTGCATTTTAACTTTAAAGTTAATATTTACACAAGTCTTGGAAAACCAACTCTAAAATTCAAGACTCATCTGATATGGGGTTTTTAACTAGAAGTATTGGAGATTGGTATTTGCCTTCTTCTTAATTGGTTGAATCAAATGTACATGCATACAATTTTAACTAGGCCTACACTACTTATTATCTCAAGGATGTTTTTAATGGATTCACAGAATCTAATTTATCTGTGTTACTTGTAGATTAAAAGAAGAGTGGGGATAAAATGTAATATTTAAACCTAACGGAGAAATTAAAATGATTTATTATTACAATGAGGCGATGACATTGCATGGGCATTTCTGTGCATGCAATTTAGAACTTTCTATGATTATTCAATCTACTTTAAAGTAAACCTATTATTAATGAAGGGTTGAAAAATTTTAAATTAAAACCGAATGGAATTTTTTTTATAAAATATAATTAAAATTTTATTATATATTGATTACAAAAATCCCATAATATAGAGGAAATTACTTTTACAAAATTTTTTGTTAGGTTTAAAAATTCACTTACATAAAAGTGATTTTAGGACAAAAAATATTGTGCTCATATTTCACATACTATGTATGTTATGGGACCGAGAAATTCTCCCAAAACCTCTTGACCAGATTCCGAAAAAAACATTTTTCCCTCTAAAATAAACTTTTTTCACAGAATGATATCTTCCCTCAGTGGGGCAGGGTTGTACAAACAGCAGAGAGTAAGTAGCTAAGGGTTGAAAGGTGTGGACACGATAAGCAGCTCAGAGGAATTAGGGTCAAACATTCCTTCTCCTCCTGGTTGCTCTTTCAAACACTTTAAAACATCTCTCTTCAGGACAGTTTGGCCAAAACGCCCACACTAAAAAATGTTGTGTCATTCTACTAAAGCATGTGTGGAATGTTTTTTTTTTTAATGAGGGTTCTCCACAGTGAAAAGAAAACTTTTAACAATTCTGTATTATAATGACAAATAAGATGATAAATAATAAATATATTAATAAATAAAGATGGTTGGGTACCTAGTTGTTTACTGAAAGCTCTGCTAAGCTATTTTTAAGGAATATAAATAACTTCTTTAATATTTCTATTGGTATATTTTTTTTGTTCGTCAAACATACAATTTTATATTTTTGTAAATATTTACATATTTCTCAGAATTTTTGTTATATATTTAGAATGAACTTTAAGCTAAGATTTCTGTGATAGGCCTACTTATAATAGCTTAATAAAAAAGTGGATATAAAATTTAAATTTTGACCTAACAGAGAAATAAAAATTATTTATTATCTCAAGGAGGTTTTTAATGGAATCACAGAATCTAATTTTTCTGCGATTAAAACAAGAGTGGGGATAAAATGTAACATTTAGACCTTACGGAGAAATTTAAATGGTTTATTATTTCAATGAGGCGATAGGCTTTATTTTTTATGTGATTCATGTTTATAAACCAATTCGCTCTCTTGACCAAAGCCAAATAATCAAAAGCAAATAAAGTCAAATCAACAAACTGCTAAATCAAACTAGTCAAAAAAATGTATAACTATTTATCATACACAGTTACACCTTATAGTATGAGAAGTTTTATGATTGTACTATTTTACAAAAGTGGTATCATTTTCAAAGATATGGTAAGCATTTAGTTATTTAAATTAAGTAACAAATTAACTATATTCTTAGATTTTAAAGAACACACAAAATTTTTAATTAATAGACTATGTAAAGAAAAGGGGTAACAGATTAAAGAAAACTGTAAAAATATAAAAAAACTCATTGAAGACTTTAAAAAATAAGTTGCATGGACTCCTATGTAACAAGCAAGGAATCCATGTCCTATGTTGCTGGTTTCCTATTTTCTCTGTGTTTCCTATTTTGTTCTTCCTATGTTTCCTAAGATTATTTTAACAAAGCTTATTTTTACGGAATTGTTTATTTACTGTGACACTATTTTATGTATGTAATGTACTGACAAATAGAGGCAAATAAGACATGTATCTGAAAACACCCCGGAAGAAGCAAGATAAGAATACAACAGTGCTTTCTATGTCTGATAACTTATCAAACGACACACAGCTTTGCAAAGACAAAAAAACTTCACAAACCACTTCTTAAATCACTTGCTCCTTATTGACTCAATTTCAAGTAATGAAATGCCCAGAAACAAAAATGAAATCTGTACAGGTGACATTAAAACGTTTGAGCGATAGTGAGTTAAATTTTTGTTGGAAGTTGTGAATGTAACAACTATTGTAATAGAAATTTCAGAACTATTCAATGGGAGAAGGAGGATGATGCAGTTATTATTCGTCAATGGCAGGCTTGTCTCCTCAAAGGCAGATGAAAACAGGCGAGTATTTAAAAAAATTAGCAAAAATTTTGAGTCACTATCTAGCAGAAAGTTAAGAAACCGTACATAAATGATTCATCCATTATAAAATAAAGCAGGAAATTAAAATTCTGTAGCCAATGAGAAATACTCATTTACATGATTTGTCCTACTCACTCTAAACATTAATTTTTCATCTCTCTCTCGCTCACATTAATTTGGTAGAACCTTGCGAAGAAGACTTGCTTGTTTTCGTGGGAGATATGCATGTCGCCGACGAACGATAATTATAATTCACATCCCACTTCATACTTTCATTAATCCTACTACAGTTCGGAACTTAAAAATAGAAAACAATTTCCATTGAAATAGGAGAAAACTTTAAACTTGCAAAAAATATTAGGCTAGATTCAGGCTGCAAATTATTGAGTAACAAAAAATTAAGAAACAAAACGTCTACTAGAACAGTAGGTTTTACAGTTGGCAGAACATCCAGGCTACATATTTGCATGAACCTCATTCTAGGCCGTGTGTAATTGACGCAAATTAATTAATTTGCAGAAATTGTTCATGCAGCTTTCCAGATGAAAGATATGGCTTGACTTTCTCATAAACTTTTCCACAGAAACTCCTACTCTTTATAATTAGCTAATTTGGCTTTTGTTTATGATAAATCTTCCTGTGAGAACCAAGAGAGTTCACATGGCGTTGTTGGCTTGTGTTAGAATCTGAACATTTTATGTCCTCACCTAAGGATCAATTAAAATAATTATAAAGCTTACTAACAGTTATGTGTATGATGCTAGTAAAACCTAAGTACTTGTTACTGAGGATATTTTTCTAATCTTAATACACAAATGCAATTTTTTTATATTTTGGTTTGTTTCATACCAGGGTGGTTTTTGGTGTCAAAGGGATTGTCTAAACATTCATGGGTAAGACGGATAGCATGATAAATTCATTGTCCACTGATAAATGGCAGGATTTTGCTTAGGATAAAATTGGTAATCTTAGAACTCTGACGGGAGTAATGGTACATGAGTTAAGAGCAAGATTTTAAATTTATTGTTTGTTATATCTGAGGATTAAAATTACCATTTTTTACTCTTCCTAGATACTGCTAAAACAGCAAGTAAATTACTACAGTTCTAGCATTTTTTTTAATGATGGTGGCATTTTTGACCTTTTTATTGAGAACTGGAATGGATTAATGTTTAAATTAGTTCCCCCTGGATTATATACCAAACCTGCAAGTGAAACCAACTAATTCATGACAAAGTTAAGTTTTAAAAATCAAATAAATAGTAAAATCGTTATCGCATTTTGATATCAAATACGGTCTATTATCACTACATCATAATTTATTCTGACGAAGGTTCGAACGATATCAAGAGTTCCTTGTACTATTGATTTTTTGCAACATTACAGAACTGTATTGATTTCAACATAAAAAAAGTAACAATTGAACACCAAGAACTCATATAACTTTTTTATTCCTGATATTTCGACATACATAATCATGTACAAAGCGCAGTAATTCAATAAGAATTACTTAATATGTAGCCTACTTTAAAATGTAGGTGTAGTTTAAAATAAAAGATGGAACAAATACTTCAAGTTAAATGAGTGTGAGCCATGTAACCAGGGTAATCACAAAGCCTTTGTTATTACAGTCTATTTAAACTTCCAGCACACTTGTTTGTCGTAATCACTCTCTTATCACAAAGCACCAATTAAAGAAGAGGAAAGCTTTCTCAACTGCTGTAACCATTGGGTTCTAACTCCTACTATGGCACTGACACTCAGCATCTCTGAACAAAAAACTGGAGCTGTGTGTATGATATAACCCTCAGAAATATATTTAAATGGTATTGAGTTGACACTGAGTACCATTATACCATGTATCAAAATGATTATGATTATTTACAGGACTATCCTTTTTAAAGAGAGTTACTGATTTAGGATTAAATTTGTTATATCATTTGAGACCGTAAGTGACCTAGGGTGGTTGACAATCAATATCAGTAAGGTTGATCAAACTTTTAGACTGCAGTTATGATTCAGTAATTATTTAAAAGATAAGTATTGGTTCACTTAATTTATAAGTTGGTATATAACAATGAAAATCACAACCAAATACTATGTAACATTTTTTTTGTGAGTTTTTGGTTTAAAATACCTCCTTACACCAGAGAAATAAATACTTCCTCCTCAGGGTAAAATACTTTACTGATTTGTATCCATATCAACATCATAGGCTACTACTTTAAAAACTCTTCTGTTGCATGATACAACGTTTAGCTACAACCGTGGTGGAAAGTGGAACTAAATTGTAAATCAGAGTTTGGCCTATCTGTACGGCTTAATAAGCGTTGAGCCACAATCTCGCAAACGCAACTAGCCACAGCTGTAATACAATGGTATTGAATACACGACTGAAACAAGGTACCATACATTAAGTAAAATATATAGGGATTTGGACAATTAGTATTGCCGCAGTCAGTGTAGAATTGTTTTCTTTTTCGAACCCTGGTACGGTATATGAAATGTACTTTCACTTATACGTCAATCTTTATATAATAATAAGTGCTTCTATAATACACACAATTAATTGAGGTGCAAACATGTTTAGTTCCTAATAATATTGTTGTGTAAAGAATTATTTTATTTATCAGAAAAACTGGTGTGTTAGTCCCAAATTATAAGAGATTAATGGAGATTAATTCATCCATCATAGCATACCTGTACACCATTTGTGACTCACTATTATATTTGTAGCCTAGGCTATCTCATCTACTTAACTCAAAGTGATTTTAAAACATTTATTTTTCAACTTGTTAATTTGGCTAATAGTTTAACAAAATAAAATAATTTTGAATTTGAATTAGGGATTTACGCATGAAGCTCCCCAAGTAAAATCAATGATGGACTAAAGATTGCTTAGTTTAAATCTTGATCTTAAAAGTGGGATCAGACTCAAGCAGCCTACCTATAAGCAGCGTACACACCATCCTAATGACTCATGATTTTTATTGCGATAAAATTATTACATGCCTAGCCATAACTGAGCCAATGAAGTCACTTTAAACTAACAACCACTATGTCTATCACCTCTGTAGCCTATAACTTTTAGTAAAAAGAAGTAAAAAACTGATAGTAGTCAGTAGGCTACTCACTGTGTTTGATGATTCGTAAAGCTTCTGTAGTTCATCGTAAAGCCACATTTCTACTGCTAGTCTCTTCCTAATTAGTGACATCTGATGGCTTCCGTACTTGGCTGTCAGGAACTTCTCTCTCCTTTCTTTAACTTCACCTTTTTCAATGAAGTTGACATGAAGACCAGTCTTGGCGGGGCTTCGCCTCTCCTCAACTTCACCACCTCGTAGCACACCGCACTCCATTCTGTATTGTCCTGCCTGAAAATAAAAAGAAACTTAAAATGGAATATACAAAATACAAAAGACAATAGACAATATCTTTAATTACATATTCGCTGAGAACAGTAAGATTGTCATACATAACAATGTTTAAATAGGAGAGTTCCTTGAGAAATTCCTTTTCCTTAAGATAGTACTAAATAACAATGTGAAAAAGAATGGCAGGGGATGATTAAATTGCATGAAAAAGTGTGATAAAAAAGGGTAGAACATTAGTTTATTTATAAGTAAATATATTTATAACTTATATATAATAAATAAGAATTATCAAGTTTTTAGCTATCAGGAAGTTTTGGTATGATTTACAAATGACCAGGGATTGTCCTTCTTCCACAAAATAAAAAAATACTGGTGTATAAGCAAACAGAACAAAAACAAAATCATGTCCAATTTGAATTAAAGTTAAATAATAAATCAATACTATTAAAACCTAATGAGAAAACTTTAAGATGCTTGCTAACATACTTAAACCAATTTGCTTTCATTAACGACAAGCAGCTTATTAATTTTCCGAATTAAATCCATCCGGAAAGTAAATGAACTTGACATTGGAATCCCCTGAGACCTAGCTTATCCATGTGACCGCAAATAATAATGTTGGTAAATAACTGGTTGAACGGTACGTGGGTAAAGTATTTGGGTCACCTAGAATCATAAACAAAACTAAATTGTGATAAGTTCAGTTATTATAACCAAATGAACCTCATAAAAAGAAGGGAAGCTAGCAATGATACGAAGGGCCTCACCTGCACCTACACAGTGGATCAACGACCTCCCACACAGAGACGCCGCACTGACTAAAAATATCACGGAAATTACACCGAACAAATTATAATGAACACTACAAAGCACGAACTTACACAGAACGGCCACTAAATCACAAGTAAGTCCGGGTTTACGGTAACCACTCTAAAAATAAACAAACAGTAAGGCTGTAAACTGACACTTGGGCAGACGACGACAGACTGCGAGTTTCACGCTGTAGCCACGGCTGGAGGAGAGCGCTAGAGTCGCTTATCCTTTGTGAATCGAGCAATAGAACAATGATGTTTCGGTGACGTAATTCAAGTTTTCTTATTTTGCCAGCTGTCCGCTCGATGAAGTAAACATATCCCCGGGCGGATGTTCCGGTTCTCTAATAACGTGTTGTGATTAGTCATCAGAGAACAAACCGAAATGCATGTAATAATCAAGTCTGCTGTAAATAAGACAATGGCCGCTAAGTATAAATATTTTGATGGTTCATAATATGATTAATTGATTTCCGCTTTCAGTATTAAAGTGGGATTTTAATAACAGGTTTTAATTGAAAAAAAACTTAATGACTTCCTACAGAAAAATTTACGGTATTGATTTTAGGAGGCTGCACAATTCAAAACGAAATAATAAGAAATATACCTCATAAAACTTTTAAGAGTTGTGTTGGCTTTTAAGTGAAAAGATGAAAAATATAATCTAATTCTGCCGCCAGTGTCGGCATTTTAATAATATACAAATATTGATTATGACCCTTCCATCGAGAACTTGATTGCTTAACTTCCACATTGCTTAATCAAAATAGCTTTATCCATACGGTCAGAAACTTATTGTGGGTGGCACGAAGTATTATGCCTAAAATATCTTTTATGTCCAGGGAACAACAAAATACTGTAATCTTTCCCCTAACGACAGAAAATAACAAAAGAAAAAAATCTTGTAATTTTTTATCGATTTTCATTTGAATCCCACATTTGGTAGGCTACGTAATTTTTAAAGACCACGCTTACGAAAATCGTTTTTCTAATTTAATTAATGAAATGACAGACATAGTACGCAATGTTCAATGTTGAAAGATAAACAAATAGAAAAGAATAAATAATTAACTCGATCGACAGAATTAATGCATATTCCACTGCTTTCGTAACAGTAACGCATGTATTGAAACCATAGGCGTCGCGTTAACCATAGATTTTGGGGCAGGGGGCACAACCTACCGCGGGTTCTGGAAAGTATGGAATACCCTCCATACCAGCAGGGGGCCCGGGACCCTCCCCCGGAAAATTTTTGGTTTTTCATACAGAAAAATGGGGTTTTGAGCCTTTAAAACCCATTAAATGAAGAGCATTAAAAAGCTTAGTTTATTTTCGAGTTTAAAGGTAAATAAAAAAAAATCAACAATGTATATTATTTAGATTTTAAAAACGTGACAGTTGAAGAACATCCTGTTATGTTTACCTCAAAACCATTACAGTTACTGTTTTGAATGTTAAAAAAATAGGCGTCGAAAACCAACCGTGTTATTAACTTCCCTCCTTTCCTGGCTATTTCTTCCCAATAACGGAACTACAATTTAAAATATTTTGAATAGAAGAAGGAAATAGTTTTTTGTGTATTGAGTGAGCAAAGTACTACATTGTCTCATGAGTGAAAATGTTGGCGCCCGAGCTTTTCGAGGGCGACAATATTATTCACTAGGGAGACATTGTGCTTTACTCTCGGTATACAGACAACAATATTTTCCTCATCTGCAATAATAAATATCCTAATTGTAAGCATTTATTTTATTAACTTAGTAAGTTATAAAAAATAACAATTTGTTTCGTTATGCTACTCTAGCGCCTACATCCAGATAGCTGCAACCATGCAAGCACAAGCATTCAGCTGATCGTTGTTGCTATGTTCTCACATGCTTAATTCTTAGTCGTTCTCACACCTGATTGTTGATAATTTTAAACTTATTTGATTATTCCTGCCACTAAATAAGCTGTTAGCGCCTGCATACGTTGAGCTGCGACATATTTTCACGTGTGCGTGGAAATTTAAAGGCGATCTATTTTTTCAATAATTTATCTCAATGTTATTCTTATGGGCCTTATGGGTTTACTATGTCTCCCGCCAGTCCCGCCGGGAGACATAGAAATCACTTTTCTCCCGGTGGAATACAAATTATTATTTTACTCACCCCCATTATAATTATAAGGAGTAAAAAGCGTCTAAACATAGCAGGTCTGAGAAACCGTATTTTGCCAATAAAAACGATTTATAGTGTTTTTACAGTGTCATAATAAAAATTTACATTTCTAAAATTTGACCATTTACCTATTCGCAATCACAAATATATCTGATATCAACATTCGAAAGCCATAGTAATTTTGTGACCCGGTAATATTGCTTAGGGCATTTTTTTAGTGTGCAAGGGTGCAATTAGGTATCATATAATGGTTTATAAAAAGACTAAAAGTAATAATTATTGCTTATTCAAGTTAAAGAATAACTTAAGATGGTAATGTTACCCAATTAATCAATCAATCATATAATTTATTTATTGATATTTTTATTATTTTCCCCCCACCTGCTATGTTTATACGCTTTTACTCCTTGTAATGAGTGAGTAAATAATATTTAGTCTCTCAGCGAGAGTAAAGTAAACCCATAAGAATAACATTGAAATAAATAATTCAAAGATCTAGCGCCTTAAAATTTTACACGCAGAGATGCAAATACGATGAAGTTCAACAGATTGCTGGCGATAACAGCTGATTTAGTGGCAAGTGTCAGGAATAATCACATAAGAATAACATTGGCAATAATCAGCAGAAAGAACGTCAACGAATAAAGGTGTAAGAATGTTGCAAAAATCTGCTGATCGCTGGTACATGAAGGGTTGCAGCTAATCGTATACAGGCACTAATTGCAGATTGGAACAAAATATATTATACTGTTTGCTTATTACTTAAGTTGATGAAATTTATGTTTAAAAATTAGGAATTTATTATTGCAGGTGGGGGAAAAATATTGTGTGATTTTCAAGAGTAAGGCACATTGTCTCCCTTGTGAAAATTACGTTTCACTTGTAATACAATGTTGAACTTTACTCACTCAACACACAAATAATCATTGTCTTGGGAACGTGAATTCAGAAGAAAATTAATCCATCTCAACAGTTCGTTTTTATTGGACGGTTACACGTTTAAGATTTTGAACCTTACAATAGAGACGTAAAATTTCTTTTATATTATCGTTGTACATTTTTCTAATACCTGTATTTATTAATTTTTATCATCAGTTTTCTTAAAATTGTGGAAAGTTCTTAGACAAACGCACACGTATATTCTGAGCCAGCGGCATCAGCAAGAGTAAGAATTAGATTCAACATTCCGCGCCTGCAATCTAGGAAAGCAGTACTGCACGGTAGTTATCCCGTATCATGTTGATTGCAGGCGCTCGCGCTCGTCGGCTTCTCTTGACTTAACAGTTCTTACTCTACTTCCAACGTTTTGTTTCCCCTATCAACTAGTCATTTAATTATTTAACTGCATTATTTTAGGAAACTACCACAGAACATTAAATTGTCTTCACTTCTAACTCAATGAGAGGTCCCTATGTAATATATATGATATGAGTCATAACTGTACCTATACGATTTTTAAGGTTTATCTCGTATTGGTTGGCAAAACTTAAATATTCAGGGTTCATAAAATTAGTCTAACTGTCGTTTTTGGAAGTACGTAAGTAGTCGTTATCGATCAGATCGTTTCAATTTGACAAACTCTCATTGGAGAAAGAATTAATTATGCAATGTATGTATGTACATTAATCTTTTAACAATAATTTTTTCCTATAGAAAATGTTGTCAAGTATATTTTTAAATGGAACAAAACTTGCTTTGAAATGAAAACTAAACTACAAGACACCTACAGAATACTGCTTGGACCGTGGGCCTATACCCAGCTCCTAAATGTCCGTGGTCTAGTATGCTAATATTTATTTATTTTCCAAGCGCCATCAAGAAAGGTTGACTACTTTAATTTTTGCGTTGTTTCTAAAGATTACCCTATGCCAACGTGGGTAGTTTACAGTTCGTTGGCCACTAATGAAATGCCACCGCCTATATTCAGCTTCAAAATTATGTGATTAAATCATAAAATTTAATAACGGAAAAAAGAGAAAGCGGGTATTTGTTGGAACTAATAAAATGTTTTGAAAAATGTTTTCGTGCCTTTTAATTAAAAAATCCTGCATAAACCAAATGTCAGAGAATCAGCCCATGAATCCTCTCCCTCCCCATTTCTAATCAAGACACGACCCGGTAACGAACCAAGGCGGAAATCGTGACAAAAACAAAGAGAGTTCGAAAACCGGGACAAGGCCGCGGGCGAACACTCGACTGGCGGACATAACCACAACAGTGCGATAACAACCTGGGTAACGTGGGAACAGGAGTGTTCAGTCCGTGTCCCACGTCGTTGTAAGCCCAATTCTAAAATTTAACGTAGTTGAAACGTAGTTAACTACGTAGTTTAAACTAAAACTAACGTAGTTAACTACGTTAAAGTTTAACGTAGTTAAAAATTAACTTATGACCGGATTGGACCACGTCATTTGACTCCGAGAGTAATAATGCAATAATTGTTTCCGACAAACAGTAATCTATAATGAATCATAATGGTAAAACAGTTTGTTTACCTCTATTCAAAGAAATATACATGAGAGCATTACAATACTGCTTGGAATTATTTGGAAGATCTTATTTTTAAGTGGGTTTCCTGCTTATGCCATAACCGCTGGAAATTGCTCCGTTCAGTGTGATGTAGCGGCGTAGCGCCTCCAATTTCTTGGATGAAATTTAATTAAATATACCATCGTAAATACTTTTAGTTTTACAGTTTTTATAGTATTTTCAAAATTTGTCAAGTTTATATTTTCAGAAGTAAATAACGTTTACACGCAAAACACGTTATCTTGTGGAATAAGTATAAGTAATTTTTTGTTTATTTTACAAAATAATATTATTTTATTAGGATGTGTTTATTGACATCCATCGATGTACCAAAATAATCATCGCGTACCGGTACCATAAAAAAATCTTCATGCTTTATCATATTTTATTGAATTCTGATAGAGACTGCAGTTACAGATTGAGATATATTAGAACAAAATAAATAGGTCCCAATGTTTCTTTTCTCTGAACTTGGATACCCGGTCACTGGCTAGTCTCATACTTCAGTAAAAGACGCATTGGTGGATCTCCCATGCTTGTCCAGTATTCTCCCTCTCCGATATGTCACCCATATCGGTCAGCAGGTTGGACGATCAAACCTTTTCCTCAAGGGAGTGTCACACCGTCCATTCCTACTTTTCCCATCCTACTTACCCCTTCTTCCCGGTGTCCTGTACAATATTTAAAAATAATGAAACCGATGCGCCCATTTTCCGGTACCTCCAAAGCAGGGGCGGCTCCAGGGGGGGGGGGCCATGGGGGCCATGCCCCCCCCCCGAAAGCTCCGAATTTCAAACAAGATTTTACTAAAATTCATTCTTGTGTATATGAAATTATTTTTGACCTAATATCGGAAAAGCCGTTTCGCATAGAAGATTCTCGAAGACGAATTTTTTTTATTTCTATATATTTGTTACCAATGTACACTTGATTTGAGCTTACATTTTTTGTTCAATATTAATAATACGATACATTTCAAGTTGTTAGGTTGGCAGCGCATCACGATTTGCCGCCATAATGAGGTTTGGGTTTGGAAAATATTATCATAGTCAATGATATTATTTGTGACAAAAAAATTAATATACGCTTATTATGAAAGTAGCACTTATTTCTTGGGGGGCTGTTTCTAAACGATGTTGGTGAATTAATAAAATTGATTTTGTATTTTGTAATATTCATTTCGTTTCAAAACCGTAAAGATAAAATGGAGATGGATTGTAACTAGTAATTAGTGATTATTAGCTAGTAATTGTGAAACGCGTTTAGAAACAGCCCCCTGTGTGTATGGATTGAAATAATTTTTATTTTTTATTTTTACCAAGACCATCGAGTAAGTAATTAATTGATCCGTTTGAATACTATCTGGCATTCAATACTTCGGACTATACCATGCTGCTGCAGTCTCAACTGAACGTACAATCATAACAAAGTTGGAGTTCATTTAGCCTGTCTTAGTCCTATTAAAAAAATAAACAAATTATTCAATCATTAAATTAGGGGCCGTCCATAAATACGTAACGCCCCTACGGGAGGAGGGGGGTTTCGTCAGCATTATGCACCGTTACAGAGGAGAGAGGGGGGCTTCAACGCAACGTTAAGCACCTATTAAACCTTAATAATCAATTTCATAAATTATTCCAACAAATTATTCCAGTAAAAAGTTTTGGCTTTTCATGGGGGGTATAGTGCTACGTAACTTTTGAGGGGGTTTAGCGCCAGCGTTACAAGTCCGTAAAAAGGGAGGAGGGGTTTCTGAAAAGGCCGATTTTAGCGTTACGTAATTTAAGGATGGTCCCTTAATATCTCATAGTCAGAGGTGATAATAAACACGTATTTGGGGGGGGGGGTGAACCAAAAAAAATGAACCAAATCTTTGTCATACTTGGCCCCCCCCCCTCCCCCGAGAAACTGTCCTGGAGCCGCCCCTGCTCCAAAGTAGACGACTAATCTCCTGACCTGATTTTTAATGTAATTATTTTTTCATCATATTGACACAGAAACATCTGTCTTCAGTTCCTTTTTGTTGACTCGAAAGTTACCCATTGCCGTCCTTGGCTAGGCCGGCATAAAAGCTTTTTGCTGGACTAGGCCGGAAAAACGGTAGTAAGCAATTAGCTGATTTGCGGCACACCGACGTTTGATGCTTGTTGATTGACGTTTTAGAGGACTGAAGTGGCAGCACTGGCAGCAGTAGCAAATGTTTGTTCTGCTTGTTATATGTTAGGTTTGAAGGATTGAGAAACGTATTGGTTTATGCAAGGACTACGACTACGTTATAATTGAAATGAAAGTATATTTTTTTCTGAGTAGTATGGTGAAAAGTATCGTACTTTCCGGCCTAGTAACGTAGCATTCTATATCAACGGATATTCTGGTGCACCAACAAACACCCCAGTAACCGCGAACCATAACAAAATCCTCCAGTACAACCTCCAGCCCACCTCGCCAGGCCAGATCCGCCACACCTCGCCGCCTCACCGCGGAGTGATTGTAGTGTTCGGCCTTGCAGCTCCGAACCGCCGACCGGTCCGGTCCAGCGAGTATTAATCGGCCAATTTGGCCTTTCGGCCCACAGATACGCCCACCCCGTTGTGCCCTGGGGGGGGGGGAGGGGGGGAGGGGGGGGGAGGGGGCCCGTTAGCCCGGACACAGGTGAGTGGAGACAGCTTCGCCGCTGGTTCATTCAAAATTTCGCAGAGGAACGGATGGCGAACCTGTATAGTCCGGGACAAATGACGTGGCCCAGGCCGCCCGAAGTGCTATACTACAATCAAAATTAGTCTTATGGGTTTACAGGGAACGTCAAGATTCAAGTTGATGACCGGGACGGTGGCATGTTCTGTAATCCAGCTACTTGGAGGTCACGAATTGTGGATAGTTATGACAATGGCTTGTGGACACGATGTTCCATAGAGGGGATTAACGTCCGCAATATTGAGTACTCGTTCATGGGACCATCCTCTTAGACCAGTTCGTAAATTGTAAATCAGGCGAAATTAACGTGGTTTGGATTAAAAAAAAACAAAAAAACAAAGAGGTTAAAATGAGGTTCCTTAGTTGCCATTATTGGCTGTTAGGCTATTAATTAACAGTACTGTCTAAAAAAAACATGTCGGCCATGCAGTAACAAGACTACAAGATCGCACCACAATCATCATACATTCATTCTTCGCTCATATTCCCGTTAAAATGCGTAGCCAGTGCTACGTCCCGGTCTTAAAAGGTATTTAAGATATTTAAGGTACATTATTTAAGACTGGAGCGTTATTCATCCAGCGAGTTCCAACTATGTGTCTGCACCTCCTTGTAAACGCCAATTTGCTGATATAATTTGCCAAAGGTGGGTTGCAGACAGGTGAAATCCCACTGGTACTCTGGTTATTGAAATGAGTCGGTTGGAACCCGGGCATAGGATCGTCAGGATCGAACCCCTGGGCGAATTACCATGCACGATGCGAGCCCTATGCCACTGCGCTATAGTTACCGCAAGCTGTAGAGACCTCGAGCGGAAACCAGCAATCGCAAATGACTTTTACCAAAATGAAAATTTAAGATACATATTTTCCTAATATTTTTCGACTTTGATTTCCTGTCCAAACCGTGTTTGTGATTGTGATTCTGGTTCAAAATGATGAGTAGAGAACATGGTGTGTTATTATTTTTGGCATAAACTTTACTACTTCCAATGATTTTTTTCGAGTAACAATAATAGAATTTTCTGTATGCATCGCAGAGACCGACGTTCTGTATTTTTAAGCGGAAACATTAAACTTTCTTCCACGTTCCAGACTATTCGTCACTCCGACCTATGTTAGTTCGCCAACATTGATCTTGTGATGATAAGATTTACGAGGGAAACACCTAGTTTCCCGGCATTTCTTCCTTTTGTTTCCGCCCTATAAATTTTACCCAAATCCTTTTATAACAGGTATTCTATTCTAGTTCCCTTCAGTGACTGATCTCCCATCTTGATAACACAATCCGCAAACTTTGTGGGCACTAAAGTAGCACGTGGGATTCCTCGCTTCTTGACGTTTATTTCCCAGAGGACTTCCTGATTTCCTTACGTCGCAACAATGACCGTTGACTCAGCTGCAATCCAGGGTTATAGACCGTTCCGGTTATGTCATTGTTACTGTTGCAACAATGTTACATTGAGTATGATTTCGTGCGGATAAACTGGTCAACGTGCTGCAAATTCTTGTAGTGTTTGAGAGAGTTTTTAAAAGAAGTAGAGTAGTCATGATTACGTGGTTTTAGTGTTTCTCAATAATTTTAGAGCCAATTTAAAATTAGAGTCACAGAAATCATGGCTGCGTTAATCAGAGCAACTCAGGGTGGATTTGTCTTGCGTTTGCAGTAGCACTAGTAATCACTAGTAATGCGGTTTGAGGAAAGGACAGAAAGGAATATCGATTTATATAAAGGACTGTTCAACTCAATTAGGCCCAAATTTGTCCACAAAAGCTTCTCTTGTTAATCTAATCACCACCCTGAATGAAAAAATCACCCAAACGAATGGTTCCAAATAATTAATGATACCCATTTTCACTCCTGTATTTTTGCACGTGTCCCCACAAATATCATTACGATACATGTGATTATTAACATAGAAGGTAAAACATACGTCCTGTCTTAAATTGGAACATAGTATACTATCATTTCCTCGGGTTTTATTTATGTATTCAAAATTCATCAACAACAGATTTATAACCAATCTCAAACAGCCATTCCAATCTGAGTTACCCGAAGGCCGTTGCCTTGGAGTAGGCTTGGTTCAAAGCAGCTAATTACCAGTGGAGGGGTTGAAGGGTTAAGTGCCGCTGAGGCTGGTGCTGAGTGCTGAGTGCTGAGCCGCTGAGGATGTCTGGGGCGCGATCAGCGGTCAAGTGGATGCATCGATCGCATCAGCATCTGCCGCCGCTGCTGACGATAATAGTCGCCGCCGCCGCTAGGTAGCAGCGCTGTCGTCATTCATACGTCGCTCTCTTGAATTAATTAAATGTGTTGTTTTTCCTCTGTTGGAAATCAACAATCAAAGAATCATTATTTTAGTTTTGCGACTGTGGAGAGTTGCGACTGTTCAGTTCCATTAAGAATTTTGAGAGAATTTTGTATGATTTCATTCGTGTGAAAATGCGCTTGTATCACTGTTAGAGCCTAAGTAAATAAAATAATACAACAAATAATTTGTGTAAGAAAAACTAAATAAAATACCCCCGTTGCAGCAGACCTCAGCGAATGATGCATACTCAGCGAATTTCAAATGCTTGAATTAATCATTTAGACTGAGCCTTAAGCCAAATTAAAATCAACTTACAGGTTTTTTTTGTAAAAACCTAAATTGAGCGTTCAACAATTTTCTACAAAGAATAACTTGGAAAATGAGTACGCAGGTTTATATAAAACACCGAACGATTGATGTTTTTGGCATCTGGACACCTCGAAACAAAATGTTATGATTGTCTCGGGCTTAAGTCTTACCATGAGACCTACGGAAACAGCTTCTTCCCTTTAGGGGAATTTCGCCAAACGATTGATTATAATATTTATTTGGATGATACTATACAAGCTTTGTAACGTTGGAACCCACTTTGTTCTGTGGATATTGACCAACAATGTAAGCCACATTATACACACACATTGCATATAAACCACGAAAACGGTTAACTCGTCTACTGAGGAGAGTGTCTCAAAACTATGTGGCTTTTGAACCATGAAAGGGAGTAAAGTTTAAATATTGTCATAGGCTCAAGGATGCTCAGCTCTATAAGAAAGGTTTTTAAAATATTTCCTCTAAAATTAACAAATCATGCGGAAAATAAGATTCGTCATGGTGGCCATTTACTTAGTTTCAAAGCTGAATATTTTAAAAACTACAAATCATGATTTAATGTTAAAGTAACGTTAAGTTCTGTTTAGACATGTAATAGTTCATTTTTTAATTTAATGTAGTATATTTCGAATTCACAGTTATCACTTTGATAATACAACAACTCAGTGTTAAAAACTCAACCTATATGTACGTTTTAGTTGGAGGTTAGTTATTTCCTACATTGGAAACCTATGTTGCGTCTATAATTTGTGCGAGCAAACAATATAATTTCCAACTCAATATGAATCAATAAAACATATGTCAATTTTTACGGTTAATCATTTGACTTCTTAAACAGTAGATTTACGATAAAGTAAATAATCTTTAGATTTCGTGTGTAGGCACCAACGATACAATAATTAAACACGGGACTGTTTTAAGTTGTTTTATCCTTATGGTAACCCTAAGGGCATGAGTAAGATATTGTATTATTATCATTTACCCATAGACAACGCCACGGAAACATGTAAAATCATAATTTTATTTAAACATTCTGATGGTGGGATTCGATGAAAATACACAGTTTATATTTAAAGCTCATCAAAAAAACTAAATTAATTCGTGGATTGAGTCAACATATCATCTAAGTTAGTCTTCATCGAGTGTATACGACTTTAGCTCTCAGGAAAATGATTGCTTATTCAGGCAGTTATCAAAGAATCTTTAAATATAAAAGAGGAAGCCCTCGAGGACACTTCAAAAGTTCCTCAACTTGACAGCATTCAGTGCTCTGAGTTCATGCTTCGAGTACAAAGCTGGTCGTAAAGCTCCACCTATGGAGCTCAAAATTATGTTTGGTCTTGCTGGCACATATCTTGTCTACATAAATGTTTATTTGTTTCATCGTATAATATGTAATAAATCTTCAGATAGTAACGAAAACTGTATAATCCTCATATAACACATAATCCTCGAGATGAAACCTTACGTACGAAGTAATTTTTTTTTTAGTTAATAGGAAATTTTTACTACGAATGTTGCAACTTAATTTTTTTCTGCAAATAAAATGTATAGTTAGTTATGTTTAGTGCAATATTTATAATAAAATAATAGGGCCTTCAAATGTATATGTGGAGCTATACAAACTAGCTTATCTGTGAGCTAAGTTAATAAAGAATAAAATATAACAAATGAATTATAAAAGTTGAGTCCAATAACACAAATTTTTAAATATTTATGAATTTAAAGGTAATGTTCATTAAATTGATTTCCCGCAGGGAAATTTAGTGATGAGTTCAGCCACGCTTTTATTTGGAAACTAATTTCGATGATTGGAATGTTGAATTTGGAGTATTAAAATGGATTTTCTCAAGAGACTACTCACGTTCTCACCTCAGCTCCATACAGTACTGTAGTTTGCCGTTATAAACATAGAAGTTCCCTAGTTCATAATCAATACATTATATCCTTACATTTATTACTTTGCAGCTTAAGTAATATATTAACAAACCAAGACCTACTAAATAATGGAAAATATGTAGGCTATGAGCAAAACAAAGATTTGAAAATGCCCAACGTTTTACTTTGATTTGTGTGAATGGGATGAATCCAAACATTACATTTAGATTTTTATTGCTGTCTTTGGGCAGTTGTTGTGCCTTTTCCAAATACAGTATAAACACGTATGTGGACACATATATGTTGTGGCCTATCTAATTTCACACATGAATCCTGTTACATTCTCACGCAGAGCGCCCTATACAACCCTATCGCAGCGACTTAAGACCCAACACCATCTAGAACGTCTTTCCTCCCTCTTCTTCTTCTCTTCTACCTTTCCCTCGCGGCTTTCCTTCGTAACCTACCCCCCTCGACTCCCCGTGTGACACTCAGCACTCAATCGCCGGACACGTTACGTCCATCCTGCAGGACCGGAGACAAGTTGCGCAAGTCCAGCCGCAATCGCGCGCCGCAACATTGCGATGTGTCTACATCCCCGCAACTCTCACCGAGGGCACTTGAGTGTTCTGTGTCGAGTGTCGAGTGAGCACTCGCTGGTAAACTTAAACTTGACCCGGATGATGCAAGTCGAGGAGCTTACTGGGTTCTAATCCATCGAAGATCCCTGTTGGATTTCAGATTACACGCTGGGCGCAAGAAGATTACACTCTTTAGTAAAAATATTAAATTACTACAGTGGTAATCGTATGTAATATTAGAGCACAATGGATGGTACTGCTGAATGTAAACCACTTACAATCCTTCTTTAGTTTCTAAAAAATACCCTTTCTAATGTTGTGTGAAATTATATTATTATTATTATTATTTAATTTTTTGGACTTTTCCTTTCGGTTTAGACTACACTAGGTTTCGTGAGGTACCTAGGGGGTACCGTGAGGTTTTTTAGGAGGTGAGGTGAAAACTCCTCTCGTTTTCAAGTGACCCTACTTTAAAAACGAGAGGATTTTAAAATACTCCCGTTGCAGCAGACCTGCATCTCCAGCGAATTTCCAAACCTAAATTTTAATATTAAGTCATTATGGCACTGATTAAAGAGCCATATTGTACAAATACAAATATTATGATGTCTTTGCATTTTTTCGGGTAAAGATTATTACTATTATCTTAAAATCTAAATTTTATAGATTATGGTGATTTTTTACGGTTCCTTTATCGTAATACTTGACAATGAAAATTGAAAAAGGGAGGTTTTTCTTCAACAGAAGTATTGCCATAGTACCACCAGTATATACGAATTGGCATATCGCGGAGGTTTGGCCCGGGCGCGGCACGGTTTCCTCATTGCTCCCACATTCTGCACATTGAAGCATTGCAGCGCGGGCGGCCGCTTCTCGCCACCACCACTCCTCTGCCTGTTCCCAGTGGCGACAACGGCTGCGCCACAGGCATGCCAGTTCTCGGTCGCCACTTGTGTGAAGGAAGAGGTATGGTGGTAGTGGGAGTTGCGCATGCCCGCGCCACATCGCCTCTTTGAGCATTGGGCGATTACTGTTTGGGAGCAATGGGGAAACCGTGCCGCGCCCGCACCACGCCTTCGCGAAACGCCAGATCAGTGAGAATTGGGCCTAATCTGTTTAGTTTTAATTGACACATAGTACAACTAAAAGATGTCAGGTTAGAGTCTGGAAAATATTCCAAATTAAGACAAATTTTGTTTCAAATTCAAAGTCAAAAACGGTTTTATTAAAAAAAACATAATTTTACAGCAGAATACATAACAAATATAAAAATGGAAACGCCCCCACAAAGACTGTCCATCTGTGGGCGGGGGCGGGTCTGATCAGCCCATCTTCTGCGGAAATAAAAACAATTACTTTTTATTCTAGTACGTAATTACGTTTGTTATCAGTACTTTGTGTTCTGTGGCTCAACGTAGTGTTAGTAATTCTAATACATAACATTTTTTTAATTGTCGGGAATTTGAGGTTTTTATGTTGTTCAGGTATATTTCTTTTTTCACTTTGCCAGCCTGTATGGAAGTTCAAACATTCAACATTCTACAAAACTAACCTAAACTTAAAACAAACGCCACAGAAGTAAAGATTTGCATATATATTATGTAGTTAAATTAATACTGTTAAACAAAATACACAACTCATTTTAACAGAAGAATCCGAGCATTATAAATTAGTAAATAAAAAGTAAAATGTAGGGAGTGTTGTGTTAGTGTTTTGAGTGGTCCAAGTTTGTTAAAATATACCTATCTTTTTATTTTCTCTCTTGAAGCCTATCATATTATTTTGGTAGTCATTATCGCTGCAGGTTGGTTTTTGAACTTTATTAGTTAAGGCCTAAATCACCAAATTTGACTGTTTAGGCTTTGAGGTGGAAATCAATTTTACGACTAAGTTAATAATTTGTTGGCCTAGCCTAGCTAATAATTTGTCTTTAACTAACTAGCTGAACATTGGAACATGTATGGTGTGGGCCTGTTTCTTTACCAGATGCATTTTTAAAGTTTTGATTGGGAACACTAAACTTACGAACCCATGCATTGTTACTTTAGGACTTTCATATATGATGATGTTCTGCTGTTCTAACCTCACTGGGGTTCAGCTTTAGTAACTGAAATTCTCATCATAATATTTCTACAGCAAAGTGTATCCGTACTTAGCAACATTATTTTGACGTAAGGAAGAACAGACTTAAGTCGACGCATTGTTGTTGTCATCCGATGACAACAGATGTATGGTCGACCCATTCGATACTGTATAGGCCTACTGATCCAACAACAGTCAGTAATGAAATAGAAACATTTTGATACCGCACTAATAACCAAAATCAAGGTCAAGTTCTCTTATTTAAAGAAATTTAGTCTACCTTCTTTTATTTTATTTTATTTAAATTTTTCACAAAACGTAAACACACCATAGGCTACATAAAACCAACTAACCTAATATAAGTTGGTACATTGTGAAACTAGATAAACAATACACCAAAACTCTAAGAAAAATGTTAATAGTAAGTTAAAATAACTAATCAAACTCAGCCTATCTTGTTTCCCATCATCTGCCATCTTGAACTAAGGTACACTATCAATAACCAGTAATAACTATAAGTTACACTTTCACAAAATGGTAACAAAACAATAATTGACAAATATGATGGAGTTGTATATCTAGTTATGACCCAACAAACTATTTAAACAAGTTCAACTATCGTTAGATCGTTCGATGTTGTTTTCATAATACAATTCAATCGTCTGATAAATTTATAGGCACATACGGCAGAAGATTAGCTAGTATAAAAATTATACCCTTGCTACAATCTAATGCTGACCTTTAGTATGATAGCATAAATTAGGCCTACTCATAGCCCATGGACAAATGGCAACTTTACCCAGATTCGATTCTTGGTCAGGACTCAAACTGGCAACTTTATCCAAATTCGATTCTTGGTCAGGATTCAAACCGGCGACCCTCATGATATGGATGTGTGCTCTTATCCACTAAGATATACAGTCAGTTAAATTGTCGAAGCATTCTTAGGTATATTTTTTTCTTAAGTAAAAAATGTTTTATTTCCAATGACTGAATTATCACTCCTTTAGGGGATTATATCAGAAATAAATTGACAGGCCTAGGCCCTAGGCGTTTCATGCATTAATCTTGAGTCATGGCCTACTGCTTTAGCTGAAGAACATTATATATAGGCCCTATTGCCAATTATCAGAGACTATGTACAATGTTTGGTATAAACAAATTTCAACAATGATAAAATTACAATTTAGACTAGAATTGACAGCAGCTGTGGTGTCCTGATGGTTTTTAATCTAAGCCTACTAAATCTGCTTCTGGTGGTGGTTAGTAAATGAAAAGGTTGCTTTACCTCAATTCTTCAACGAATCAAATGTATCCGTTTAAAGGGTACTTAAGTTTGGGCTAAAAGATCCGTAGCCATTTTCAAACAATTATGTCAAACTTTACTTCATGTCGAAGCTCGTCATACATCTAAAACCACTTTATACGCAAAATTCAACACAAAAAATAAAACATTCAACATTTAATTTGAAAGTGAGTTTCACACATTTGAGTTTGACTGTGCCGGAAAAAATTAGGCTTGTCAACTAGTCGACGAGTGGCTTTATTGTCTGGTTGGTCATTTAGTCGACAAGTCGATTAATTTGATTAGTCTAAATCTCTAATTCATTATTTTAACTATTCGATATTTTACTGTTTTCAACCAACTAGTCGGCCACATAACCGCTTAGATTTTTGGTTTTTCTATCGGTTTTATCTCTTTCGACTAGTTAGAACGACTAGACTAGTCGATGTTTAATAGGGTGACTAGTCGACCAGTGTTTGATTGACTTGACTAGTTGATGTCCGAAAGTAATCGACTAGTCACTAGTCGATGTTCAGATCACTAGAACAAATTATTTCCTTGATGTTTGTGTTAAATTTGTGTAAGAAACGTTTTCAGTATGACGACATTAGGACTGAAGTAAAATATGATATTATACTGGTTAGTAAATGGCTTCTTGTATCCAAAACTTAAGTAAAAAATAAAAGATTCATATGAATCGTTGAAAAATTAAGGTAAGTAACCTGTTATATATATTTCAGACTATACAGGAGGCATCACTATGAAAAAGTTAAGTTTTCTCGAATAAAATGTATATACCATATGCTAAGTGTTTAGATGGGGACACAACTTTAATATACAGTTGGTGCGTTTCATCTTGAGCTGTTGGAACCGTTAACACCTAGAACATCTGGATCGGAGTACAAGTCATCGGAATACCTCCGCAGCTGATCTTTGAAGTCGTACTAGCCCAAGGCTGCATTGGAAAAACAGGCCATTCTGAAGCGATCCCAGCGCTGCGCGACGTCACACAAGTAGGCAGGGAACTAACACCCAATGTTTACATTTTATTACTAAACGTCATGTATTCCTCATTTGATTACATTTTTTATAGCCTATTTACATTTTATCACCAAATGTCAAATATTACTTGTTTATTTACTTTTTAATGTTTATTTTTGAAATTATTTGATGAGCAGCACAGCTGTGAGCCCTGATCTAGACTCTCAGCCTGCATACTTGTTTGACGTCATAAATTCTGCAGCATGGCCTATATTTTCAGTGTGGCCTTGACTAGCCTGACTTGATAGCATTTTCTAAAAACTATTTGTTTTGTAATTTGTAAACAAACATTGTTTATGTTAGTTGAAATTGATTTCTAGGCTACATTGCATTGTGTTAAGATGCACATCGGTGAGTAATCTGAACCTTTAATGATTGAACGGTAGTGTTGGATTAACACTTACCGATCATTGTTTTTCGTCTACCAAAAATGTTTACGGTGGATTCGGTAAATAACTACAATGGACATTGTTGGTTGTCAAGATGTGATAAATGATGCCGATTCAAATGGATTTGCCTATTTAGGCATATGGTAACTGGTTAGTCTCCGGTGAGTGTAGCGGTTCACGTCCATATTTTGTTGTACTTGATTATTGAGAGAAAACAATGTATGACAGCTTCGGCATTGGTGGATAAAAAATGCACCAAGTTTATCTAACTTCCTCATATTTATCATTCATAAAAAATCCAACACAACAAAACAGATGGAAAACCTTTTCAACAAAAGAATATTTTTTTATTAGGCTGCGGTTAAAAAATGATAAAGGATATTTAAATCTTAGTTGCTTGAGATTAAAAAAAAAAGAAACATGTTTGCATTCTTGTTTTGTCCTTTTGCATTTGCAACGCCCTTGTAGACCATTGAGCTGTGCATGGACAGTACAGTAATAAACAGTAATTTTTCAAAGAAACTGATGAGCAGACAAATTCAAAACCAAGACATCCCTGCCAAGTTTTTGTGATTTGGCGCACTCTTGAGTACAGTGCAGCCTCACTAAATCACTATTGTTAATGATTGTTTTGTTACTCTGCAAAGTTACAACTTATGGTTTTCGATAGTGTTTAAGAAAAAGATAGGTTGGAATAATCTGTTAATAATCTGGATTAATAGGCCCTCTGTTCATCAGCAACTAACGACTTACTAGCCGATTAGTTTAAGCATGAACTTGGCTTGCCTCCTAACTAGTCAATTAGTCACCGTTCAAACGTATGCTACATCATTTGTCTAGTCTTTCAAACTAGTAGAATGAACAATAACCATCAGAAACTCCAATCTCTTCTTGGTTTCGCTGCAGACTATAGTAGGCGTAAAAAAATTGTGATGTACGAAATTACTTAAACAGCTGATTCCCTATATAATTAATTAATACTGAGAATCAGCTGTTTAAGTAATTTTGAACATGGCAATTGCACTGTGCCAAGTATAGTTGGATAAAACTCTGTCATTATTGGCACAAAGAACTAAGTCAAAACAAATTAATATAAACTCAAACTAAAAATTCACGGATGCAGTTCGCACAATTTATCTCCAGCTATACAGTTCAGTCAGCTGGTGGTTTGTCATGGGGGGAGAGAGGGTACATTTCTGATAACATAACTCAACAGCCTCTCTGCTTGTCAATATTGTTATGTTTACCAATATCATAAGTTGAAATTATCTTATGATATGGTTAGTACCTATGTAGTTTACATAGCTGGAGGTAGATTGCACAAACTGTAGGCGTATTACATTTTTTTTAAAGTACACGTACTAAGTTCGACTAAGGCTTATGTCGAGACACTCAGATTGGTTTACATTGGACGATTCCCTATTTTTTAATACTTATAACTGGCCTACCACTCAACTTGTATATCTGTTTACAACAGACAAGTTGATGGTTGAGTACCACTCACCTTTCCAGTTTAAAATTTATTTTAAAGTATTACCAAGCAATATATTGTTTTCATTTTTTTGTAGCTGATTTTAAACTATTTATTAATATTATATCTACACCTATTCTTTTTTTTCTTTTAAATTAACCGAATTTTTAATATAGTATGTACATTCTGCAAAATCTTGATCAATGAACTATTCAAAATAAACACAAATGGAATATTCATCACCTGAAAATTTAATCATATGTTCAGAAATGTATTTTAAAAATCTCTTAAATCAGAATGACTATACTTTTGGAGGGAAAATTAAAAATAATATTGGACAACGTACTGTGTTTAGCACATCCAATATTATCCAATTTCTAAGCAACGGATTGACGTAGAATAATAATTCAAAATGCTAAATTGTTTGTTTTTTTAAGCTGAATTCAATTTTAACAATTAAATTCAAATAAAATTAATAAAAAGGTGTTAAATCTTGAAAATAAATTTTATTTCGTTAAAAATACCTTCTTAGAGCAAACCTATCCTGCTGGTTTTCGAACTCGAAGTAATAAATGTCGCTTTATACGTATGTACCAAATTTCATCGAGATCGGATCTTTTTTTCAAAAGTTATCGCGCCTACGGACTGATATATATCCCTATATATATATATATATATATATATATATGAAATTGAACGAACGGTGTTTTTGGGGTCTAGGGACCTCAAAATGAAAAGTTACGGTGGTCCCGCGCTTAAGTCTTACCGTGCCGCCTACGGTAATAGCTACTTCCCTATAGGGGGAAATTCGCTAAAAACGTAGTGTAGTCTAAACATTAGAAGCGAAAGGAAAAGTAAAAAAAATACAAATCTTTCACTATTTTGCATTTTTAAAATAATATTAATTACATTTATATGCCACATTATATTGTCAGAAAATATGTCCCAAAAATGAAAATGGAACAGAGTATTATATTAGAGAAATTACTAAATTAATTTGGCGTTATAAGAAGATTTTAATTTCGTGTTACATATTTGAACAACTACTTTTTCACGCTTTACCTTTAATATTTCAGAGCAGTGTATCTGCTAGGAATATTAATATAACATATTTATATAACTCAAGATTTTAATCCAGTTAGAGAACTTGACAGACGCTCTATTTTATTTCTCCCGAGTTCTTTTCAGACTAGATCGCAAATTATCAAATTCAATCTTAATCAGATGTCAGAACCCCTGGTGGGCCAGAACAGCCAAGGCCGGGTTTGCCAATCCTGACATAATTCAATTAATGTTATCTATAGTTAAATACAACCTGCCTAAATTAATTTGGGATTGATCCAAAATATAAAAAAATTAAATCCTGAACAATCTAAATTTGATGTTTCCTGGTCTTTCCGCAGGAGAATTAAAATCATTAGGATTTCAAAAGATTTGTTGACAAATAAATAATCAGAGTAAATAATAATATATTAACAATTTCCGATTGCGTTTAAAATGAGATCTCACTGCACAAACATATACTATCATAACTAGTCAGAATATATCTTTGATCACGAAATAATACTTGTGGTTTTGTTGATTTTCAATTCCAGCCTTGAAGCAATTAAGAGCGTGGTTCGAATAATTTAACACTCCTAAAACCAATATGACGATAATTACCCTCTAACTGTTTTAAAGCTCCCTCGGATTCTATTGCTGGAGGATTGATATTGCTTAGGTACCCATCAAATGAAAAAGAAAATAAAGTACCAAGCAACAATTAACTGGGAGAAATCTCCATTGATCGGATATATAAAATGAATTTCAGTTAACTAAATTTCACGTTACAGACGAACAAACAATTTTCAATAAAAATATTTCGGTTAACGTATTTTCACTATTTGTTTTAAATTTGTTAAAAATCACACTTTTTGTGTCCTCAAAAACATCAGAAAAAGGAAAACTAATAATTCCTAAATTCGGTTCTTCCTCATAAACAGCACCTGTCGCGTTTTGGTAGTGAGAGACCCGAACGTTTTATTTAGGTTGGGCCAAGTGTCATTTTATGTTGTCCAATAAAGACGGGCGTTTTATTACATATCGATGGCGGAGTTACCGACATAAAAGCACAGGTGGACTACAGGCCTCAAGTTTATGTTTTAAAACCAGCCAAAACGTGTTATCCCCCGAAGAGCAGATAAAAAGTACTAGTAGAAAAGTCACCACGGCAGCCTCTATTTCAATAACAGGCCTAAAATTAAATAAAATTCCAAGTAAGTTTGTAATTTTCATGAAGTCAGAGTAAAAATTCAATGAGACAAGTTAATTGTTTGGTGGTGAGTGTATTAAAGAGTGATGGTGAATAAATAAACTAGAAATTTCGCCAAAGTATACAAAGAAAATCAAAACAAAGGACAATCCATAAAAAGACCACAATTTCTTTACATTATATTAGTCACTTGCTACTAAAAAAGTTCTTACTGGTATTTTTACCCCTGTAATATAACTTGTACAAAACACATTTCCTGTATTTTGAAAAAATAGACTCTGAGTTACCTGTTAATTTGTTGATAAAAAGTAAATAACTTTCAAACAGTGTGGACAATTAACTATCAAATGTTCATGAAGAACAAGATCGCTAAACATTAAATTGTTCATAACGATTTGGGAGCATTGAGCAGACATAAGAGGTCATTGCTGTAAGTAAACCTACGTGTTTTTTTTCGCTTGATTTGAATATATGAATCCCTACTGAAAACGAAAATAACTGATTTCATTTTTTAAATGCGGTTCACTTAATAAATTATCCTGAATAACATGGGGAAACCATTCAGAGTTGCTTTGAGAAATCTCAGTCTTCTTTGTAACTATTGTTAGTAAATAAACATCATTATATAAATTACGTCAGTAATTTAGCCTAAATTAATGTGTTATCACAAGCAAGAGTGAATCAAAGGTTAATAATAATTATATAGTTACTGATAGTTACACGGTCACGGACCCCCATGCTAAATTCTAAATTACTAAATTCTAAATAATATAAATAGTAAATTCTAAATACTAAATTCATCCCTTTTACCAGCTAAATTCTATTTTTCACTGGTCCATCCTTAATACCGTATAAAACAATTAATTACTAAGCCATTTCAAGGCATTTTGAATACCTTACATACTTGAAATTTTTCAGCAAGTAGATTTTCCTGGTGCGCTTTAATGAAAAGTCAATATAATTTCTACGGCCAAGTAGCTACCATGCTCTCTGGCTCGTCACTGTTTGTCTCTGGCGTTGTGTTTCGCCGACCTTGTCTCACTCAGTCTCTGGTCTCTCGTCTCAGTCTCTGATCCGTTTGCCTCAGTCCAGTTCCCCAGCCACGCTTTCCCGTCGGATTTTACACAGATTTTCCTATCACGACGATGAAAAACGAAAGCCACCGTTCCCTTATTAATACGGTAACGCGTTGTTGCTGTTCCGCCGCGTTTAACGTGAAAGTTTCGCATCGCGAGAACTTGAGAACTACTTGACCTTTTTATTGGCTGCGTAACGATTAGTTGCGGATAGTTTCAAGGAATATGACTAAATTAAAATTGAGTATCTTTTCACTATGAGATTGTCTTGAGATAGTGGTTAAAAGAAGTAAAAATACCCCCGTTGCAGCAGATCTGCATACTCAGATCTGCAAATCCAAAACAACATATTTCAATCCAACATAGCGAGATTTGACATGTTTAGTGAGCTCCATAAGAATAACATGGGGAATTAGTATGTAGGTTTGCTGCAACGGGTACGTAAAAACTGGGTGGTTTTAATTCAATATTTAGTAGATCTGAACTAGATGAAGCCATATACTAAGTTTTATTGAGATATGTTAAGAAATAACCGAGATATAAAATTTTACTTATTTCCCATATAAGGTTAATATTGGGACAACGTACTGTGTTTACCACTTTCAATACCTCGGTAACCAATACACATAGAGCAGTGATTCGAAATACTAAATTGTTTGTGTTTTTGAGTTGAATTCAATGGTGCCAACAAAAATCCGGTAAATTTTATTTTTCTATGTAAACAACTCAAAAACCCCATTTTTGGGGGGTTTATCCCCCTTTATCCCCCCCCCCTTCCGGTGGTCCGATCGGGCTGGTTCACGAACTCGTCCGAGAGATTACCACTTTACACGTCTATGTTTTCATTCAGATTGGGCAATTTTACGGCCGCTATATGTGCTCACAGACACATATACTTTAGATAGATAGATAGATAGATAGATAGATAGGTAATATATATATACATATATATATATATATATATATATATATATATAACTTCGAACGAATGGTGTTTTTTTCCTCTGGTGGCCCCAAAACGAAAATTTATCATTGTCTCGGGCTTAGGTCTTGATACCATGAGACCTACGGTAATAGCTTCTTCCCTTAATAGGGGAAATTCGCTAATACCCATGAAAGTATGTTAACTAACCATTCCTTTCAATAACAAAGCTTTAACGAAGAGAACGGAATGAGCTAACAATCTGGAAAAAGAAACGGTTAAAAATGTGAACACCAAATTACCGTTGGTATATAAATACGAATAGAAATTTGCATATGAAAATGATATAAATATGTTGATTAATACATTAACATAGTAGAAAGTGACTCATGGCTAAAATACAAACATCAGATTCTACTAAACCTTTATAGATACCCAGAATATGTTTTGACCTGAATGTTTGGGAAATAAAAGGAATGATTAAACAAATTTTAAATTACAGGTTGTCATCCCACTCGGAATAATTACACTCTTGTTTAGAAACGCCCTCGGGGAGTGGGACTCTCATTATCGCCTCTCACCCACTTACACTTACACGTACAAGACTTGGCTGCGGCGAGCCACAGACCGCTGCGGTGAGGCACAGACCGCTGCGGTGAGCCACAGACCGCTGCGGTGAGGCACAGACCGCTGCGGCGAGCCACAGACCGCTGCGGTGAGGCACAGACCGCTGCAGCGAGCCACAGACCGCTGCGGTGAGGCACAGACCGCTGCAGCGAGCCACAGACCGCTGCGGCGAGCCACAGACCGCTGCGGCGAGCCACAGACCGCTGCGGTGAGGCACAGACCGCTGCGGCGAGCCACAGACCTCTGCGGCGAGCCACAGACCGCTGCGGCGAGCCACAGACCGCTGCGGTGAGGCACAGACCGCTGCGGTGAGCCACAGACCGCTGCGGTGAGGCACAGACCGCTGCGGCGAGCCACAGACCGCTGCGGTGAGGCACAGACCGCTGCAGCGAGCCACAGACCGCTGCGGCGAGCCACAGACCGCTGCGGCGAGCCACAGACCGCTGCGGCGAGCCACAGACCGCTGCGGCGAGCCACAGACCGCTGCGGCGAGCCACAGACCTCTGCGGCGAGCCACAGACCGCTGCGGCGAGCCACAGACCGCTGCGGCGAGCCACAGACCGCTGCGGCGAGCCACAGACCGCTGCGGCGAGCCACAGACCGCTGCGGCGAGCCACAGACCGCTGCGGCGAGCCACAGACCGCTGCGGCGAACCACAGACCGCTGCGGCGAACCACCGACCGCTGCGGCGAGCCACAGACCGCTGCGGCGAGCCACAGACCGCTGCGGCGAGTCACAGACCGCTGCGGCGAACCACAGACCGCTGCGGCGAACCACAGACCGCTGCGGTGCTTCATCCAGGGGGGAAATAAATCCACATATGCAAAAATACCATCTATTCCTCGTACATGGTAAAACACCCCTTCAGATTCTTTATGTTCTTCTGTTGTTGACCCCTTCTGCTTCTCACGTTTCAGTATTTGTGACCCGCCAAGAGAAAAAGGACCTTTACTTAAATTTTTCGAAACTGAGTTATTAGTATATCCTTAATCTACATTAAATACCAAACGAAATAGTGAAGAATATTAAAGATATCTTAAAAATGCCTAAGTTATGTATATTTTTTAATTTGAAATATTAAAAACAGTAATTTTAGGAAATCGCGGTCTAAAGTTTAGCAAATTTCTTACTTGTATTTTTTGTTACTAATAGGATATGTTACACAAATCATTTTGCCAGAAATTTAAAGCTGATTATGTATCCACCATTAAAATTGTGTCAATTGTTTGCATTTTTTGTCAAAAGTTGCTGAAATAGATGGGAGTAATAAAAAACGCAACATCGTAAAGACAAAATGTCTCGTTACATAGTAAAAATTAAAGTTAATTTTAATTGCATAAGATTTTTTTTCAAATGAGAATTTATTACAATTAATTTTAGCAGAATATGACATTATATTTTTAGGTGTCTGAGTTTTTTTAATTTTATCTGTTAACTTTCTAATACATATTTTTGGTTTTGAAACTTAACTTGGACCAGGAGCTACGTAGTCAACTACTTCTGAAAGATCCTGTACATTTTCATATTATGATTGCTGGATCAGGGCTCAGCAAGCCCTGCATTTATCCTTCACAGACCTCTCGGATTTTCTTAACCTCAAAGCGTTAAAATAGAATTGGGTAAGTCAAGGTTCCCGTTCTCCAAATAGCAAGGGTTTAGCAGGAAATTAATTTTATTACGTCAAAAGTTTAATTCAAGTGTAATATGGACCAATTATTGTTTGGAAACGTGTGTACAGTAAAATACACCCGTTGCAGCAGACCTGCATACTCAGCGAATTTCAAGAGCAAAACAACATATTTCGATCCAACATAGCGAGATTTGACATGTTTTTGAAAGCTCCATAAGAATAACATGGGGAATGAGTATGGAGGTTTGCTGCTACAGGTATATTAAAACTGGGTGGTTTTAATTCAATATTTAGTAGATCTGAACTAGAAGAAGCCATTTACCAAGTTTCATCAAGATATGTTGATAAATAACTGAGATATAGAATTTTACTCATTCATCAAGGTTAACATTGGGACAACGTACTGTGTTTACCACTTTCAGTATCTCGGTAACTAATGGACATAGAGCAGTGATTCAAAATACTAAATTGTTTGTTTTTTTAGCTGAACTCAATAGTGCCAACAAAAATTCGTTAAATTTTATTTTCCTATGTAAAAAACTCAAAAAGACCCATTTTTGGGGGGAGGGTTTAATTAACCCCTTTTACCCCCCTTCCGGTGGTCCGATCGGGCTGGTTTACGAACTCGTCCGAATAATTATTACTTTACACGTCTATGCCAAATTTCATTCCGATTGGACCATTTTTGCGCAAGTTATCGTGCTTAAAGACACATATATATATTATCATATATATATATATATATATATTATATATCTATATATATATATATATATATATATATATATATATATTTATGAAAGTGAACGAATGGTGTTTTTGGCATCTGAGGACCTCAAAAAGAAAAGTTATGATGGTTTTAGGCTTAGGTCTTACCATGAGACCTACGGTAACAGCTTCTTCCCTATAGGGGAAATTCGCTAAAACAATAAAAAATCAGAAAATGTGTTTTTTGACCCAGACCTCTAAAACTTGCTGTCCTGTAAAATTTCGTCTGGGAAGATACAGTAAGGCCCCTTTTCTTTTCCCTTGGAGGGTCACAAAAGGCTACCGTATACTGGGACGGTGGCGTGTCCTGTAATCTAGCTACTTGAACGTCTCGAATTGTAGTTGTAAGCGACGGCTTGTGGATACGGTGTTCCCTAGTGGGAATTAATGGATCGCAGTTCGTTTAAACATAATATCATCGTCATAATTAGACCAGTTCATAATTGATTGGCGAAATTTTGGTTCTGATTTAACGTTGAACTGTAGAACCCCCGTTGCCATTGGCTGTTGGGGCTATAAATTAGGCCTAACAGTCCTGTCTAAGGAATATGTCTGCCTTAGTCATTAACAAGAATACAAAATCGCGCCACAATTATTCTTCACTCACCTCTCCTTGAAATTCATTCGAACATAGCATAAAATACTGCTTGGGTTGGTCGCCATTTCAAGTAAAGATAAAAATAAGTATTCAAAGGTACTCGCTTTCATCAATGAGTAAGTTAATAATTACAGTAACTCTTGTATGTTTACAATTAATTTAAGGGATTAAAAAATAGGAATAATCTAAGTAGTGTGTTTCAAAATTTTAATGGTAAAAATCGACATGCAAGTTAAATAAAAACCTTAAAATTAGTTAGTTATAATAACTTTGATATGCTTATTGCAAGTTTTCACGAAATTATTGATTCTAAAGAATATATTATTGGCTCTTAAAAAGTCTGCATAAAAAATTAATGCCTTGAAGATCGCCATTTCGACTGAAAAAATTAACTAGTAAGATTACACATTTTGAATTGACACAAATATACTGCATGCAAATTACTGCATGCGTTTTAATAATAGATTTCTGAAGTTATATGTAATCACTGGAACCAATGCACAGAGTTCAAACCCCAATAACAAAACAAAAGTTGTTTTCAATATAAGGTTTTTTATTTATTTAGTTTAGAGAAATCTGTCCAGCTTTTGGAAGAGAAAAAATTGAATTACTGTAAATGTCGAATTCTTAGAGATTTTTCTGTTTTGAGGAATCTGTGAAGCCTATGCGATGCCGACAAAGAGAAGGATTTATTGTTAAGACAATACCCCTCTAGGTTACAACAACCCTTCAGTTATGATCTGTGTTGATTATATCTCTCTCTCAAGTTTGCGCTATTCTTATTATAATAGAATAAGAACAGCGCAGGTTTGAGAGAAATACAATGAGCCACAGATTATACCTAGACGGTTGTTGAAACCTAGAGGAGGTTTTATAATAATAGATCCTTTTCTTTATGTCGGCAACATCTCTTAGACTTCACAAAACCCTCAATATAGAACAATCCTTTTGATTTAATCTTTAATTCCATTTTTATCTTCCGAAGGCCACAACGATTTCTAGAAACCTTCAAACGTAAACAATTTTTGGCTACAATGGCGGTGGACTACAGTAGACCGCAGGCCGCAGTCAGCTGTTCCGATCAGCTGTTTGGAGGTCACGTGACCGCGCGGTGGCGGGAAGCGGGTCAAGTACGCGACCTTTTGACCCCCACATGCCGCTTTGTCCTGTCCACTGTGTGCGAAGGCGTAGGCGTGAAGCTGTAATAGTCTTGTGTCTTGTGTGATGATGACGCGACCGTCAGTCTGCAGTTTGCGATGTCATTTCCTTTCTTTGTTCGCCGTTTGCCACTCGCTAACGGTGCGGGAAATTATCGGGCAAATGAACGTTCGGTCGCAGTCTTGCAGGTGAGGAGTCCTCGTTTGGTGATCTGATGATCGTTGGAATCTGAAGCAGAGAGCTGTAAAGTGTTGTAAGACTCCTCGACTCCTGAAAGATTGCATGAAACTATGACATTACATTTGACTTTAACTAAAAATGATCAATTGAAGAAAAATCTGGATTATTTCAATGATGCTTTCAATTCAGATTCACAATACAAGAATGATGCCTATTTCTTGCATAGCCCTTCAAAAAATATCATTCGTTTACTTTTAATGAAGAAATATGAGTTTATCATTCTGATTTAAAAAACACGATATAGACCATGGGCCGCCAATGTGGAACCATCCCCCCTCGTGGGAATTTTCGACAAATATATTTTTTTGTTGCTACTGACATGTACTTTAAGGTTTTGCTTGCTTGCTACTTAAAAATTGCAGCGTAACCCAGAAAAACAGAAAATATTATCAAAAGATAGTTGAAAAATTAGGTAACATAGGATCATTTTTTAAAAACAAGTTCCTTCACTGCTTTTTTTTAGATATTGACTCGAGACCAACGCCTATCATTGTAGGGTCGTTAATCCTTTATTTCAATAGAATAATAATTTTCGGCCGCCCTTGGGTCCGCTACATTGGATATCAACTTAATATTTTTTAATGTAGCCTAAAGATGGTGTTGCAACACATCATTATGAACTAGATTTTTACGCTGATTACATTGCTGAAATCAGTTTTTGAAAATATGCATTTGTTAAAAAGATATGCTCAAATAAAAATTAATCCTTATAAGTTACATTTATTGGGTAAACAATTATTATTGTATCTCATAGATTATCAAGATTATTCCTGAAATCATGCAAGAGTAGACACAAGATGTGTCGGGATGGAAATAAGATGTTAAAAAGATGTTGATCTTTAGATTCTTTACACTTTCAACCGAATGTTCATACACGTAAAAAATCTAAGTATTCATTTGGTTACTATGATGACAGAACAATCTAAAACTAAACAACTAGTTGGAAGCTATCTATGGTCCTTCTATAGCCTTTGACTCTCATGTTCCACTGAAATGTGATTTAACATGTAAGTCAATTTTGTGAAATCTGTTTAAGCACACACCTGAAATAGTGCAGCATGATCTACAGTAAATCCGCTTATACCAGCGCAGAGCGGCAGGGTTAAATGGGCTTTCAGCTTTCCTATAAAATAGCTAGAATTTCATGGAACCTAGATATTCTTATTTTGATTAAGTTAAAATATTAAATTGAAATGAAAACTATAATAATACGCTAGATTAATATTGCAACACAGCTTCATGGAATAAAAGAATGTTTTTGTTATTCTGATTTAAATTTATTAATCTCTCCGTCTCTTTGAAAACATAAATCACAACACGATACACAATTTTCTTCAAAAAAATTCATTTCAAAGATTTGAAAAATTTAAAAATTGTATTTTAATTTATTTTTCATTATTTATTAGGGCAAATTGGTGTCCTAAAAACAACCTGTAAACAGGACATAGGCAACTTATGTGTGGACGTTTCATATTTTCAATATTGTTTTTATTATTTTATTTATATTTCTAATTATAATTAAGACCCGTAATTCGTTTTAGTCTTAAAATACTCAGTGATATTCCGGCTTTTATTTTAGATATTGATTATCAACATCGGAAAAGTCACAGATGTTCATTAAGCCTCATTATGACATAAAGATTAGTTATCTATGTAACTCCTTTATGCTTCTGGAACAACATGGGAATTTTATAATCCACCGTAATATAAGTAGCAATGACTAAATACCCCCGTTGCAGCAGACCTGCATACTCAGCGAATTTCAAATGCAAAAAACATATTTCAATCCAAGCGAGATTTGACATGTTTTTGAAAGCTCTATAAGAATAACATGGGGAAAGAGTATGTAGGTTTCCTGCTACGGGTATATTAAAACTGGGTGGTTTTAATTCATTATTTAGTAGATCTGAACTAGAAGTAGCCATTTACCAAGTTTTATCAAGATATGTTGAGAAATAAGCGAGATAAAGAATTTTCTTTATTTCCCATAAGGTTAACATTGGGACAACGTACTGTGTTTACCACTTTCAATATCTCGGTAACCAATGGGCATAGAGCAGTGATTCAAAATACTAAATTATTTGTTTTTTTGAGCTGAATTCAATGGTGCCCAAAAAATTTGATAAATTTTATTTTTCTATGTAAAAAACTAAAAAAACCCTTTTATGGGGGGGTTTATCCCCCTTTACCCCCCCTTCCGGTGGTCCGATCGGGCTGGTTCACGAACTCGTCCAATTGATTACTACTTTACAGGTCTGAGCCAAATTTCATTCCGATCGGGCCAGTTTTACGGCCGCTATCGTGCTTAAAGACACATAGATATATATATATATATATATATATATATATGTATGAAAATGAACGAATAGTGTTTTTTGCTTCTGGGGGCCCCAAAATGGTCGCGGGCTTAGGTCTTACCATGAGTACTACGGTAACAGCTTCTTCCCTATAGGGGAAATTCGCTAAAATCAAGCAATGGACAAATAACACTGATTTAATGGACATTGAGGTAAATACAACGAGTGGATAAGTGACTTAAAGCTCACAGAAAAAATATAAAAATATCAAACCTGCTCAATTTGTCGTCAAAGTGGAAGGAATAGTTGTTAAAGATTAAACTGGCGTTTTGAGAGGATTTCCCCTACTTTAGTTTTATGTTTAATTCTAAAAGATTCCTATGGATATAAGAACGTGTATTCAAAAGGCATTGTGAAAAGAGTTTTTATTTATCTCGAGATTTATTGACAGTTTTGCAAAACTAAATAAACTAAATCAAGTATTTAAGACCCAAACAAAGTTGATAAAAAATTATAGTTACTTAACGCAAAACTGTTGAAGCAATGGAATGATAGTTGTGCATTGAATTAGAGATGATTTCAGCTTCAGACGGGTTTCAAATGCATCCAATTTGTTGGCTGATTACAGGGTATCTCTTTTGATATTCGCTTATTCGAAGTTGGCGAGTATTTTTGCTAGACTTGTTTAGTTATTATTACTTACATACACCAAACAGATTGTGCTATAATGGAGCTAAATGAAAGAGATTTCAAGACTATTCTACCATAATTATGATTATGGTAGAATAGTCTTGAATAGATTTAGATTAGATAGTCTTATAGAATCTATTCTATAGAATAGATTTAGACATTGGAATTGTAAGTACATGTTTTACTAGCAAGACGTAATTTGATCCAATGAAGTGACCACCGTCAAAATTTCAATACATGTTTGGTCATGGTCAGTAAAAGGACCACTCAAAGCATTTCATATATCGTGTGTTTTAAGTGTATAATTATAAATAAAGCAATTAATTATTAACACTTTTCAAAGTTTCTTGATAAAAGTAGTAATACAAAACCAGTAGTAAATATAAAAGTTTGATTAAAAATTGAAAATTGAGATCAATGTTTTAGGCAGGAATAAGACATTGCAAGAACAGTTCTACTCGGAATCTGTGCGGCGGAACAGAACATATGAAAGTATAGGTTAAGTCACATGGTCCTTTGGGTCCAGATTAGCCTTAAGGCTTTAAGGCTAATGTTAATTAATTTTAGCTTTGGGCCACAGGACGGCCTGGGTCACGTCATTTGTCTCGACCTGTATCACCTCGTATTGCAGTATGTTGATTTTGTTGACGGGGAACAATCTTAAATTAATTAAATAAATTCAATTTTCTAAACTTGTTCTCCGACTCTCAATTCCTCTTATTTTAACGTTTATCTGTTTTCTTTAGAATATTTAATGTGTAATGTAAAAGAACCCTTTTAAACCGGTCTTGTAGACAATACCGATCTTAGTTATTTAAGTTCTAAGTTTATTCCCTACATGATTATTATTTGCAAGCACTAATAAGAGGTGTTGTTTATTCACAGGAGCTGAGGACGATTTTACATTTTTTCCAAGAGGTAGAGACGGCGTGTCACCCCCCCCCCTGCATGAAGAGAGCCAATACGTGTCTACTAATATATATTAGTAGCCCTAGAGCCAGAGGCGCAAGTGTTTAATAAACTTCCCCCATCCTCCAACCCCCGGCCCCAAAATAGTTTTTTTCGCAACCCATAGCTATCTCAAGTAATTTTGTCAATGCAAACTGCTTCAAGCCCAGTTAATTAACAGTCTGCTTAAATAACAGTCATGCCGGTCTTAGCCAGTACAAATACTACACTGCAAGCACCATAGTCATCCTTTTCTCATCCATACATGGCTTAAAATACTTACACGGGTAGGACACTATTTCAGTAAGGCCTGAGACACACACGGCGTTTTTTTATCGCGCGATAATGTTTCCGCCGCCGCCGACGAAATCGGCGTTCGCACACACGCGGCGGTAAAAAACGCCACGGAAAAAATATCGCCAATCATGCTACCATTTTGATTTTGAGAGATGACGGTGGGTGTTCACCAAATGCATTTTACCATATGCTGATCACAGAACTCCTGACGTCATCAACACGGTACAATGTTTAGAGTGTCTTGCCGTCTGACCATGGCGGCGGTAAAAAATCCGCCAAATGTGTACGCTCCCATTTAATTGCACACACCACTGTGATGACAAAGCGGGAAAAAATCCGCTTTCGAGCGGCGGCAAAACGACCGCCAGCGGCAATATTATCGCCAGGGGCGGACTGGGAAGAAATTCTGGCCCGGGCAATATGGGTCTGTTCAACGGGGGAAAGTTGCCTCTGCGGCTGGCCCCCCAAGCGGCCCACCGGCCCCTGGAGGTGGCGGCCCACCGGGCATTTGCCCGGATGCCCTTATGGCCAGTCCGGCCCTGATTATCGCGTGGTATTTCTTCCGCCCCATGTGAACGCGTCTATTTAAATCAATGCACTAAGTCAAACCCCGTGTGTGTCCCCGGTCTAATGTCAATATTGGTCTGACGGACGGACCAGCTCACGTCTCGTGAAACCAACTCACAGCACGCAGAGCTCGGCACGAGACCATTGTAGTCCCGTCGCTGACGGATTGGTCGAAAACAAGAAGCGTAACGTGGATCTCTCCCGGGGAAAGTGGCGATCGCCGTTCCTGGATCATCCTCTGCAATTACTGGACACATTCCACGCGGCAGAGGGCCGAGAGACTAGCCTTTCGGCTGAAGACTTCATCGCTCTCTACACCTAGGTCTATATCCATAGCCGGGCTTGGCACACAGCAATGCATGGCCTCCTCTCTTCCCTGGCTGTTCACACAATACCCACAAATGTAAAACTTCCCATAACTGAAAATTGGGTTTAAAACTGTATGATTTATTATTATTATGGTTTCAGAAGAAGACTTTTCCACATTGTATGGCAAAGCAGTACCTCTTTTTACATAAGAACCAGTTTTTTTACCTTCTACAGTACTGAGAGTAGAAGTCATCAGATCAACGAGTTGGTCGAAAGGCAAACGAAACTACATAATCTTTATATTAATAGGCAAGCATTTTTTCCAAAAGGTTTTTGTGCTCCTTTTTTCTCAGCCAGTGTGCATCGTAGCAAAAATCTAAGCACACCGATAGAATTGTATTTTCCTGTAGATGTGCAGAATCCCATTGAAATTTATATTAGTCTTTTAGACAAGTAGAAAATTGAATTTAAAATTTCAAAAAAATTAACATTGGTCTTATGAGTTGCTGTTTTGGTGATAGAAAAACAAAACAGAACTGTGCTTTTGTCATCATATGTAGCTGTTATCACATGCTATTTTTCGTAGAGTAAAGATCAGATGTAGAAATATTATGTGAGGGCGAAAAGTGGGCAAATATTTACGCTGTTTTTTTAAACCCAAACAATAATAAGTTTTTATCAAGCAATAAACAAATGTAAGGAATTCATTAATGACACGAGTTACTATTTGTCCAGTAAAAAATCCAAACAAATGAGATAGAAAATCCAAACAATAATAAGTTTTTATCAAGCAAAAACAAATGTAAGGAATTCATTAATGACTCGAGTTAGTATTTGTCCAGTAAAAAATCCAAACAAATTATTATTTTTAAACAATTTCAAGCTGCATGTTTTATTGGGGCATGGAGTAAAAATACAGTATTTGATTGAAATCCAGGGCTATTTAGAGAAGGTTGAATGTGTTTCAAATTAAGTTTGCTCACTTCAATAAGATTAAGAGATAAAAATTAGCTAATAAAAAGGGAAGAAAAAGGAACATTAAATTGAGTCTCTACCATCCGATGTACTATCGTGCAACTGCAGTACAGATGGACATTACATTCAAATTGTGTGTTTAATTGGTAGAGAATGGGTAAAATATGTGTAATATTTTAGTGATGATAGGGAGAGAGGGAAGGAGGGGAAAATGTCCTAAGGGTAAGGAAGGGGAGAAAAAGTTTTGAAGGGGAGTTTTAGGTCTCAAATAATAATTAGGCACGTAAATGTTAGGTGTTATTATTTCATACCTAAAAGGTAAGAAAGGAGGGATGAGGGATGGTAAGAAGAGGATGAAGGAGAAAAGGGGTGAAAAGTAGGAAGAAGGTCGAAAGGAAGGAAGTACATAGAGAGTGAGGGAAGGAATTAATGAAGGGAGTGAGGGAGAGAACTGTAGTGAGGGGTGTATGAGATAAACTGATTTGATGACTGAATTTTTACCGTCCTCTGATTCAATAACCAGCTCAGTGTTAAAGAAATAAACATGGAATCTTAATATTATACAATACTAATTACTAAAGTAAAGGCGAGATAAGTAAAAAAGGCGGGTTTCTCAATTGCACAGGGGCCCGAAAATCCTTTCACCGGGCCTGGCAACCGGAATACAAATGGACACATTATATTCAAATTTTGTTTTTATTGGTGGATAATGGGTAAAATATAAATAACATTTTAGTGATAATAATAGGAAGAGAGGGAAGGAGGGAAAAAGTTTCAAATGGTAGGAAAGAAGGGAGGAGATATGGTAAGAAGAAAATTAAGGAGAAAAGGAGGGAAAAGTGGAAAGAAGGTCGGAAGGAAGGGAAGTAGAGAGTGAGGGAAGGAATTAATGGAGGGAGGGAGACAACTGTGGTAAGGGGTGTACAAGATAAACTGACTTGATGACTGAAGTTTTACTTTCCTCTGATTCAATAATTATTCTTAAAAAAATAAACATGTAATCTTGATAAAATAGTCACTATCTTAATAAAATACTAATTACTAAAAACAATGCCATAAGCCAGAAGTGAAGTAAATAATTAGTCAAGGATTGAGAATTGGCCCCCAGTTTGGTTATATTATGTGTTTACATGGAAAAAGTGTACTATATGAAATGAATTTAGAAACGCATTGGTATATGCGGGGATCATTTACGAAATTAGCGATCTCTTTGTCACTTTGAAAATTGGTCGAATTTTCGACCACTGGCGATCTCTAGTACTGTATAAATAGACAGGTGAAAGACCACTTCATATAGTCGATGATATTGTCAAACATATATTGTGAATAATAGGTTAGTAAAGTAATGTAAAATGATATACATTTTTTAGAGTACTGTATATTAATGGAATTTCAAAGGCATTTGTACTCGTAATATAGTGCAATATTAATACTATAAACCACCCCTGAACCTTGCGAACGTTACGAAGGTAATAAGGGGTATTATTATCTTGATACTATGGATAGTTTTTTGGGTGACATCGCGTTTTAATAATAGATTTCTGAAGTTATATGTAATGAAATTACAATACATTAGATTACATTACCATTAAGTCGCCGACCACCAGTAAGGAGTGTTTTACTGTAAGTCGAATATGACTGAAGAATGAGTGATGAGTGTAGGATGATTGTGGCGCGATCTTGTTACTGACTAAAGGCCGACATGTTCCTTGTAGAAAAGACTGTTTATTAATAGCCAAACAGCCAATGGCATCTAAGGGGCCTACATTTTAATGTGGGATCCGAACCACAGTTTCGCCTGGTTTACAATTTACGAACTGGTCTAATTATAAGGACGGTATTATGAACGCTGTACTCAGTAATGCTCACTAGGGAACACCGCACCCACATGCCATCGTTCATAACTATCCACAATTCGCGACGTCCAAGTAGCTGGATTACATGACACGCCACCGTCCCAGTCTGAAATCTAAAATGTGCGTCTGAAGTTATATCTAATGAACTATTCAAAAAGGTGTGTACATCCCGGATCGAGTATGTGGTAACATAACGTCGTAATCCCCACGAGGCCCGTTTCCCGCTGCCAGTTCACAGTTGGCCGGCGTTTCGACAGTTTCGACATCTGCCACCGTTCCTGCCGCCCATCCCGCTTTCCCGGTTCCATTGGGCGCCCAAATGGCCTCAATTACCATACACCATTGGAGGAAAGCCGAAAGCGAGGTGAATTTCTCCTGGAAGTTTTTCTTCGGTCGGAAAAACCCGACAAAGAACAGTGGAACAGTGTCCTGTCAGAGTCTGTGTCGGTGACCCGGGCCGTTAGCTCAGTCGTTGACTGTGATTGGCAAAGTGGGACTTGCGCAAGGAAATTGGCCTCGAGACAATAGAACTGACAGCTGATTGGAGGAAATTAATGGTAATGAATAATCAGAGGTACAATTCATTTTTTTTCTATCTCGATCACAAATATTCCTATATGGCTACTTTCACAAACAGTTTTTGAATATGTGATGAGGTAAAAATTTGGTATGATTGAATGTTATAATCTGCTTTGCAAAACAATACTGGACAAAAAGTACAACTTTTTAAAACAATTGTTTATAGTCCTAATTTACGACCCCATTCTTGAGTCATCTTTGGAGATGGATTGAGGATGTAGCAATGGATGCCAATATGCCGTTAATATATGTATGGTGTTAATATGGTGTTGTATGTATGTAAATCCAATATGCCACGGATATGCGTACCTGAATTTCAAAGTTACGGGTAATTAATTTCCAACAAATGTTCAAAGAAATTGATGGTTTTGATAAAGTAAATTGGTTCAAAAGTTGCATTGCAGATGATCCAGTGAAATTTTGATGATTCGAACCCCAGGGAACAGATAAAAAATCGTAGTGTACCATCCGAAAATCACCATTACACAAGTACTCAAAAACTGATACCTCCAACTTTCAGTGAAAGATCTTCATTTAAAACTATGATAATTTGTTTGAATGTTGACCATTTTCTTATACTCACTTTAAGAACTGTACAATCTCTCAGTCTCAATCTCTCAGTTTTCTCACGCTCACAGTAAGAAGATTAGTTATTCAAAATAAATAGTGTGGTATAATTTTGGCTGAGAAGTGAAAAATGGAAATATTTGAATTAAAGGAGATTCCGAATCAAAGAAGTTTGAAATAACCAAGTTCTACTACATAATATGTGTGGAGTTGATAATGCCCATGCTATATATTATTTTTGCTCGATGACACTTTGATAGGTCCTTCTTGATTCTTGTTTACCACTAACGTACGCGATACAAGAAAACTGTTTGGGATCTACGAGCTGATTGACTGCCTTTTACAGTGTAAATAAAGTACTGAATATGGCAAATTTAAATTGGATTAAAAAATAACTTAGAACTAGTTTGACGGGGCCCCTCTATCCATCAAAGAGCCTAAAACGCCGACGTCACGTTGCGAAACAAGCAACAACACCTCAACAACTTCACCTCGAGTTCCTAACGGTGACGATCTCGGTCACCCATCAATCTCGAACCCAATCAGTGACAATCGTGTTGTAAAGGGTTACACAAACGGAACCGTTCCTTGTAACTGTTACTGGGGGAAGCGTGCGGGCGGCAGCCGAACCGGGTTACGCGTCCGTTACTCCAAAAACAATCCAATTTCCAATCCACTCACCATTTACGCCGCCAGGTGACACAACAGCTGACCTAAAACTCCAAATTGTCCGGGCGGAGGGGCGGAACGAATTCGGTAGGCAAAAACGGCGGGTTACAGTTTACCTAGTTCCGCGAATATGGTTCAAATACTTTTTTGATAACTGTTTATTATTGCTGGTCTAGAGGGGATGGATGATTTTCATTATTGAAGATATATGCGATAAATTCATAGCAATATTTATTCGCTTAGTTATGATCATACTGAAATTTCGTTTCAACCTTTTCTGTTTAGAACGAGCTCGCCTCGATTCTATATGATTTAAATATAACGTTTGAGTTTTAAATGTGCTACAGCAATGAAAGATGACCCTAAGAAAAAAAGGAAATTGTAAAAACTCCTAAATTCAATCGCTAGTTCCGTAAAATCAAATATGCAATTGCCTTATCAGTTTTCTTTTTTCGGCTTATTTTCTGGCCCTTAATCAACATTAACATTGACGTTTTACGGCTTGTCTACGTTATGATGAATATACTTTCCTTTCAATAAGTTTTATGTTTTATTGTATTCTTTCTCTTATAATTTCCAACTCAATGTATAATTCTGTGATAGAATAAAGACCACACCATACAGTAAACGGACTTAAGCGTATCGATCTTAAACCTGTCATCCTACAACCTCCAACAAATTATTGAAGCAAACTCATGAATTAATATAACATACTCATTATTACATGACTGAGATCGTGAACAATTTCAAGAACAATAATCAACATTTCTGTCATATTCTATTACGGTAGTTTCAATACAACACAATTTTTTTTATTTGTCATTCATTTACTTTTCTCTTTGTATCTTTATTTAGTAAGGACCTATATTATGTACTAACAGTCTTTACTCAACAACAACTCAACTGTAATTACGCTTATCTCTGGCATAACAGGATGACATATGAGGGTTTATAACGGTAACCAGGCCGCGGTTTCGACACTGCTTGTAAACACTCTGTAGACTGGTTGACATAGTTGACTTTATTCATCTATGGTGAAAGGAAATTGCAAGGTGCGGGAAAGGCAATCATTTGTAACAAATTACATATTTTGAGGGTGCTGAGTGTTGTCCCCTTGAATATTTGGAAGTTAATTTTCGATTCATAGGCGAGGTTGACATAAATCAATATCTCCTGATATTCTCAAGGAGGTATTTTAAGAAACATTTTGAGAAAATTGAAGCTTTAACATTTTTCTACGGTGAAGAATACTGCAATGATGTTTATGCAGCAGTTTAATTACTTAATGCTGGATTACATATATATTGCTGGATAGGCATATACATGCGCTTGAAAGACGCTTTGGGACAATGATAGTTATAAGGAACTGTTGAAAGAGGAAGTATATTTTTTTAAACTTGAAGCATTGTCGTCTATTGAAATAACATGATAGTTTACATAAAAATAGGCTTTTACACAAGTAAACCAATAAGTCAAGTAGTTTTTCAGAGACATCGCATGCACTTATACTATAAATGGACAAATTTATTCAATTCAATGTAAACAATGTGTGTATTGTTCATTGTATGGATGCAAGACACGTTTGATTAAATGCTGGTTGGAAAAATTTGGCAAATAATATAAGCAAAGGTACGCAATAAAATTGTAAATTTTCATATTTTTCATAACACATCAACTTTTCATCAAGAAATTGAAAGGTTGCCTCCCCTTTCAATTTTAGAAAAGGGGAGACAACCTTAATTACAACTCCTTTTCATCAGATTGAGTTACACTAGCGGGATGATCAGAGAAGTTGCACTCCCCATTCAAGAATGTGGCGCGCGTTTAGTAAGTACATTGTCTTAACGAAAATATAAGGTAATGAAATAAAATGAGGGGTAATATGTAGACCAAAACAAAGATAAAATAAACTGTTTACATAGAATAAAAATTCATATTTTGTGAGTATGTAATTCATATTATTAATTTTATGAATCGGGAGATTCGTTTCGTAATGAGTGTGTCATTTTATACACGTTCTACTTTATAGTAAGAAAATAAATAAATAACATTATCAAGTAAGTAACACAAGAAGAAGAAACTAAAATAAAATTTATAATATAAAACACTGAAGCTACAAACTGCCAAGCCGCAGTCACGGAGTGATTGGATCCTCTCATATAATTCAAAATTGATATATTATTTCTGAAAACATAATACACAGAATTTAGAGACTTGAGGAAACTGTGTATAACTGAAAGTTAATGAGTCTTCGTAAACCTCAGGGTTTCATCATTCTAATTAACTTAGAATTGACAATAGGCCTTATCAAAATCATTGTTTATGCTCCATAGAATGTGACTTTAGACATGTGCTTATAAACATACCCTAAATATTTTTTATTTTTTCAATCTCAATCTTTTTGTCTTCTTCCATTTGCTTTGAAATAACCATTGTAAACAATATCGGTTGAAAAAACCATCGATTGACCAACGCATTTAAAGTAGCTCCCTTTACACATTTTCCGAAACATGATTAATCTATAATGAATCGCAATTGCACAGTTGTGTTAAAGCAAATTAGATGAAAATATTGATTGGCTAAGGGTTCTATATGTTTTAAAGTACCTCCCATTAGACATTTCCAGAAGCATCACTTACCCACTAATCAATTATAATCAGTTAACTGTCTTTTTCTATTGATTTCAAAATAAATGTAGTCCTTTAAATATGAATAAAGATTGATATTCTGTTCAAACGCTTCTCCTTTCATTGCCTTTCAATCAAACATTTTTTTGAAAGGAAAAACTATAAAAAAAAATAAAAAATCTAAAATGCCTAGGCATTTACCTTGCATGAGTACAGTCCCAGATAGCTGGGCAGCGGCGGTCTGCGTAGCTTGGTAGTCGTCATGATGATGAGATGGAGAGTGGAGAGTAGGCCCAGTAACGACGCGGCGCGACACAGAACTGAGGCTGGACGCGGGAAGTAGGCCAGATCTCCCGCCACGCCGCGGACCACGGCGGCGGCGGCAGCGGAGGGAAGTGGAGGTACTGGGAAGAACGGAGGAGAATCGGGAACTTGGGGACAGGAATTGTATAATTTTGGGTAATTTACTTGGTTTACGGAGAGGAGAGGTCTTGAAAAGAAGGCGAGGAGGAATACTCTTTTCGTCTGGATTCAGAGCAGGGTCGTAACAACCAGAGGCAACAGGGCCCTGAGGCCAGGTGGGCCCCAACCGAGATGTATGTGCGAAGCAGCGCGCAGCGACCGAAAATTGCAATAATGTAGTTATTTTTAATATCAACGTGATGTTTATAAAGTAATAATTTTAATTTAATTCTTGTATTTGGATTACTGTACCTTTTATATAAAGTACATATAAACTTAAATAAATCGTAAAATCAGAGTTAAGGTTTGGATTTATTGACAGTATATAAACAGTAATTGATGTTTCCTTACTTTTTAAATATAACAGCTTATTTTTAATTGCAGGCCCAAATATGTTTTTTACTTATTCTATATAAAAAATTTGTATTTTAATTTAGGGGGAGCCCTCTCACAAGTTTTTTCCCCGTGACTTCAAACCTAGAGATCTGCCAAATAATGTATTAATTCACCTTATACATGATCTGTAATTCATATTATTGTATTAATTGGCAAAATGTTCAATAATTTTAAATGACGTTACCGTTTATTCTCAACCTGCATATAGTTACCTTCCCTCTTTCCTTTGCCTAAAACCCTCAAAGCAAGGCAAAGGAAAGAGGCGCTTATTTTTGCTGGGTTTGTTGGCTTACCAGGAATTGCTGTAATAATGTATAGACTCACCGTCTTAAGCAATCCTTTGTTCAATTTAAACTATTGGACAGCTGTTTCGCCCTTTTTTTCGCCCTTAGGACAAAAGGGCGAAACAGCTGTCCAATAGTTTAAATTGAACAAAGGATTGCTTAAGACGGTGAGTCTATACAACGCTTATTTTTGTACAAATAAGACAATATTAGAAAAAGAGGTGGGGATCCGGGTCCAAAATCGTTGTTATTGTCAGCCTACATATTGAAAAATTAGAATTAAAAGGACAGTTGTATTGCAATTGAAGGGTACAGAAAAGAAATATAAAAAAGTAATAAATAATTAGTTCAAGAGACATAATTTACATAATCGGTTCCGGCATAGCTGGTTCTGATCATATTTGTTTCCTTAGAGTTGATTTTTATAGAAAAGTACCTCAATTTTCACAGTTTTTCAAGGTTAAAGAGTAAAAAAAATCCATTTGTTGAACGAAAAGCACAGCTTAGAAGCTAACACATGACATGACCATGACGCACTTTTGTCTGGAGCATTGACCACTGAGCCAGTGACTCACAAAAGAATAGTTTGTTAACAATGAAATGTCCCACTGAGTGGTTTTACTTATTATCCGATACTTCAATCAGAGAAAATTACGTTATGATGACCCCAGTGACGCAAAGGACACTGTATGCGTAAAACCTTCAGTGACATTAACGGTGGTACAAAAAATGGTCACAACTCAACATTGGACTTTACAATTTAATAATCCGTCGACATAGGTTTTCATGGCGCGTCGATGCCTTTCCATTGGAATATTGTTTGATAAACAGGCCTTTATAATTTTAAGTTTTGATTTTTTATTTGTGGACATTTTCCATCGCTGATTGGTGACATCGACTTTTTTATTTTGATTGACAAATGTCCGCAAAAATCAAAATCAAAACATAGACTCGCCATCACCAACAAAATAAATTTCAAACAAAGAATACTGACGCACAAAGAGAATCGTATTTCTATCAAGAAAGACCGCACGGTTAGGAGCCATACTACAAATAAAGATAAACTTAATTAGTATCGAATAAATTTTTAGCTTCGTCGCAAAATAATTAGGGATTTTGAAAGAATAAAATCTTAGAACGAATCCGAAAATTTGTTTTTCGTAGTTTTGTAAAATATCATTTAAAGACGAATAAAAAGAGAGAGTAACTTAAATTTCTGTGTTCACTGTAGTGGGATGAATGATCCAGTCCACCGTCCAGGCGTCAAGTACTGTATACAGCGTCACTGAGTTAAAAAAATGTTAGAGAGCGAGACATTTTATGTTTTATCTTTTACTTTTTTTTCATTGTAGATTAAATGACGATTGGTACCTGCTATGACCATCGATGTATTATTTACATCGATGGCTATGACCAACAAATCATACTCGATTCCCCACCAACCCTTGCCTTGGCCATCCAGGAAGGACGTGAGCTGATGTTGACGTGATACGCGTTACATGAGGTCGTTCCCACTTCCCAGAGTTGCGTGCCGCCCGCGCTCACGCGGTTATGCAAGGCTGGGATAATCTCGCTTTTCCTAATTAACTCTCCCATAGTCGCCAAGGACGGGAGGCGCCTCGCTGTGCGCTGACCGTCTCTAATTGAACAGGGAAATATGTGCGGTTTCTTCTGGTGGGGTTTGTCTACCTTTTGTTTGAGCTCGTTGCTTTCTCCACCACCTGAGTTTTGTTTATCTCTTCACCTTGTCATAGGTAAAAAAAGTTCTGTATTTTTATGACCGTACTCCACGGTATCTAGATATTGTTTCTTATTGTCTTACTCTATGAGCAAAACTTCGTAGAAGAAAGATTCAATTTTTCAAAATATGATAGTAAAACGTTACTAAATTTAATGAAAAAGTTAAGTGTGTTGGCATAAACAAAAAATTAGTTTTTGTCAGTAAAACTTTTAATTGTAAATCTAGAATGAACCAATAGCAGAGCGGGAGAGCATTATTTTTTATTAAATTTTTTACACTAAAAACTACCCAACTTACAAAGCAAAAACACATACACATTACACATAATGTGCACACATCTATCCATGTTTACAGAGTCATTCTGTTGTCCTGCACACACACACTCATCCTTAATTCAAGTCTGAAATGTTGCACTCTTGTTTTAACTAAAATGCCATTTTATTGTGTAATAACAAAATTCTTTTTAATATTTTGGTTAGTAGCGTTACTTTTATTACTAATATAAAAGCTGTACCGCTACTCAGAAAAAGTTAGACATACACTGGATTTCTCTGAAGTTTTATAATATATTATCACACTTCCTGTTAAAAAACAATTACAAAAATCTTTTATTTGATAATTATTTTGTCATAGTTTGTTCAGTGACAAACCAAGCTAAATCCTCTTTCTTTTGTAGCTAAAAAAATAGCTACAAAAATAAGAAGATATTTATATTGCGTTGGAAATATTCTACTAGTTAAGGGAAGATACATTGAAAAATCAGTGGTTTATGTTTGAAGTTACGACACTTGTCTCATTTTTTAATGTGACAAGTATAGTACCTTATTATTAATTGTATAAAGAGGATTATTTTATACTGTATGCTGGGGCCTAAGAATCCCCCCAGATACAGTATACATATACGTACTTATACTATATCTGTATTAACCGCAAAGTGCTGTCCTCTCCTTGAGGATAATACGTTGGCAATTATTCCCATGAGGAAAAATCTCCGTGTTCCATTCACTCTTTGGTAGTCCCTGGACTGGTGCGCCTAGCCCTAGCCTGACTACCAATTTTCAGGTAAGGTTGCAGATAAACTTTTATACAATTTTATTTTATATTTGATGGTGTCTTGAAGTTAAGGTAGTTCAGTGAGGTTCAGGAGGCGTGTTCAGGAATTGTAATAGGCGTGTCCTAGCAAAATTTTTGAAAGTGAAAAAGTTATTTTCAATTTCTCCCCCTGTACATAACATATGGAAAAAGTATTTTTTTCATAAAAATTTTCAAATTTAAGTTGTTTATGGATTAATTTGTTTTAGTGCTCCCCGAATCCAAAAAGGTGGTTTCCAGAGTGGTGTCTGTCCGTCTGTGTGTGTGTGGATGTATGTAAACAGAGCTAGAGACAATCCCAGTTATCCGATTTTCAAGGTATTTTGCATGTAGGTAAGAGACCATAATATCTCAGGGCATATTTTTTTTTGAATTTTTGATTTTTAAAGGTATTTCCCCATAAAAACAATCAAAATCTAAAATTCTCGACAACGGTTGTAATATTTTGATGAAAATTTCATGACTTGTAATGATTAAGATGCCAAAAAAATGACACCACCAAAAATGTCTGTAAAAATTAAAGTTATAGGGATTTAGTGCAAATTTTTTTTTTCATTTCAAAAAATATTTTAACTTTTAATAAAAAGATACTTGGAACCATGAAATTTACTTGAAAAATAAATAATCCAGTATTTTGCATTTGAAATTTATGTTAACTCGTTGAGGAGAAAAATGATTTTAATGTTTTGTTGTAAACACAGTACGCTGTCTAATGTTATTCATATTGAAGATATTAAATAAACAGTATCAGAAAACTGACAACATACTTTCTCTCTTAAAGCCATTTATAGTAAGAAAGAAACATTATTAAACCTATATAACACATTTACAATTAATTACCTCACAAATACATACTAAATTTGATTAAAATCTGTTAGTAATTAACAGAGATATCATCGGATTTTAAATATTTGCCTTAAGAATAACATTAGATGACCTACTGTGTTTACTACCAAACGGGACTATCAATTATCTATGCAACCAGTTGACTGTTAGTTCTAGGTACTGGATTGTTTTTTCCAGCCCAATCTAATGATTGCAAGTGTATTTTGATAAATTATTAAAATTTTAGGTAAATTAGAAAATCTAAAATTTTTTAATACTTAAATTCCCATAACTTCTGAACCTGAATTTCTTAACGACATGCGGGCAGTGTCATTTTGTTTGTATGTTATGAGTTAGTATAATTTCTGTTGAAATGAAGAAATCGTTACATTTATTCATGGTTATATCTTTTTACTTGATTTTAGAATTTATAAGTATTTTTGTTTTTATATTTGAAGAAACTAGGAAATCTAACGAGAAGCTAGCTAATCTGCCTTGTTAAACCTATAACAAATTTACAGCCATCTCGCAAATACATACCAAATTTTATGAAAATCGGTTGATGATTAACAATACACAAACTAATTAATCTAATTATGACACTGCTGTCTGGGCCATTAATTGCAGTCTGCAAGTTCTGCTCCTAATGATTAGTTTTATTTTAAGCATTAAAAAATTTGACAACTTTGATGGTTAAGATTAACATCCTATAGATGGAAAATTGATAGGAGAAATCAAAATTAACGATCAAACCATACCAAATCTACACCAAAAACAGCAGCCTAGCAGGCATGCTAGATTTTATACGTATCTTATCCAAGAGTATATTCAATTTTGGGCAAGAGGGATGAAATTAAGACTAGGAACATCGTTGTAAGACTAGGAATATCGTTGTAAGACTAGGAACATCGTTGTAAGACTATGTTACTTTCTAATAGCTCAATAATTTTCTTGTTCAGTCAGAACATGTTTCAATGTGACAAAATCATCCTCATCTTCATCATCATCATCATGTGATCCATGAAGTTTATTTACCATAATGTTTTGTGGTATTGTCATCCAAATTAAAAAAAAATACAGTTTGGTAAAGTCTATAAAATATTGTGGTAAATAAACTTCAAGGATGGTACCAGCTGTAGATGATGTTTTCACATTGAAAAATGTTTTCACTGAAATAGAAAACTATAGAACTGTTGGACGTAAGTAATAAAGTCTTACAATCAAATTTACAGCTTAGGGGCTAAAATGATGGATTTTGAATAGGAACATTGCTCTATTTATTATTAAAAACAGGCAAAAGGTGGATTCATTAAAAAAAAATTAATCAACATCACAGTTCAAGACATAGGAAGGCATAACTCAACAAAACACAATGTAAAGAAATGGAATGAATACATTTATTCACTTTGTACAAGAAATGATACAATGAAACAGTCTTTTGATGTGTGCTATCTTCTGTTGTCGTCCAGGACATAGCGTTCAAGTGTGTCTTTGTGTAGGACTCCTTCCTTCGGAGGCTCTCTGTGCATACCCACCCCATGTTCCCACCACCACGCTACTCTCTTCTCATAGCACTCCCTACGAAAAATATGGTAACTAATTAAATCCATGTGATTATCAATATGTACTAAGAATTATTTGGAACAACTATGTGTGACAAATGTTGGATGCAAGAAGAGAAGAAGCAAGGTTATTTACTGTTTGTTTTATAGTAACAATTGGTAGCAAATTTTAACTACAGTAGCCTACTTGGATGATCAAGTCTAAGAAATAACATGATAGAAAAATGTGGGTTTTCTTTAGAGTATGGAACAGGCACAAGTGTAATTATGTGATTTGCATGCTAAGTATCGTGATATCAATAATATATATCATATCTGAAATTTTGGAAAATTATTACATCTCTGAAATTTGACAGACAAATAAAAGTTCTGTCAAAATCTGATGCGAAAAGTGGTGATGTGTCTTATTTTTTTACAAAAAATACAGGAGATTCGTCTGTCACAGAACTGACACAAGTTCATCTGGCAGACACATACTATGTATAAGAGCATGATATAGTGCAGTATAAGTGCATGATACAGTGCTTAGAGAAGGCAATATTTGTATGCTGGGTTTTAAAGATGAATTATTTACCATGGAGATCTCATGTGTTACCATAACGAGAGTCATCTACTAGGCTGCTACTTGATAATGACAACGATGATGGCAATATCATAGCAACAATAGTTCTGCAAAACTATTTATCACATACACTGAAATATCGCTACCTAAATCAAACCTCCGCCACATTGGTCTCAATAGTATCGAGGTGTGCTGATTATTTTATAGACTTAAACCAAATTACATTATTTATTTACTTTAACTTCTTCCATTATCAAGAAGCAAGTTAAATTTAAAGAAGTTTATGCTTTTAGTTGTAGATAGGTGCTTTTGGTGATTTGAGGCTGTTTTTTGGGTTAACATGAAAGAATATAAAGAAAGTTCATCAATAAAAACCTATTTTCTTTCTGAAAATAATATTTGTTTGGGAAAAGGTAATTCTATGAATTATAATTTTTATTAAAAAACAACACATGAATAGAAACACTAACATGGCCGAGGCACAGGCTTCTGCGGGCCGGTCTTTGTCATACAAGGACTTGCCGCCAGGCTTGTGGTAGTAACAGTGGTTGGTCTTCTTACTTCTGCTTCTCATCCATGGATCTGTAACCAGAAAGAAAATTCTATCATAAGATGAAACCAGACAATGAGACCAGACAACTAAATTTTTCAGTTAACACGTAGTACACATGGGGAATATAAAACAAGTGAAAATTTCATTAATCTCCCAGGAAAATACAAAGCCATTGTGGCACCATGGTCTTAAACCAGTAATCTTGATGGGCATTATTTAAACCAGAAACAATATGTTATTACAAATTATACGTAGTTCTATCAATAACTGTAAAAGTAACTAAAGAAAATCAAAATATAATTGAATATGAAAATAACCTTTTGTAGCTTTAAAAAACATGACACCCTTGGGCTGGTAAGCACATTCTTCAGTCTTGAGTAGTAATTCATGTGTTCCATTTTTCATTTGGAACACTGTCAACCTGAGAACAAACGAACAAACATTAAACAATATGAAACTTCTCAGCCACTTGTCATTAACCCTTTGACGTCCCAATTTTTTTTATTTCTCAATTTTTAATTTTAGTATTTTTATTTTGCCTATATTTGGTCTAATATTTTGGATAGGTCCTTTTTGATTGTCCTTATGTATTAACAATATGCTGCATTAATTAATAAAAAATAAAATAAACCTCCTCCTCTATAAAAGGGTAAAACAGGTGTCCAGGTAAAACAGAAGCAAAACAGGTGTCCACTGCAATCCCTATTAAACATACAAATGCCGTCAGCTTCCACCCAAGCCGGTCACTGGTTATTTTCGGGGGGCCCTCCCACCAACTTGACCATACATTTGCAAGCCTAATAGGGATTGAAGCACCTTTGAACGACTTCAACGCTAGCCCTCCCACCAACTTGACCATACATTTGCAAGCCTAATAAGGATTGAAGCACCTTTGAACGACTTCAACGCTATACTCATCAGTATAGCGCGTTAGCCAACTCAGCTATGGTGCCACCGTCGGCCAGGGGAACGATTGACGCATAAAGCCTACAGTCGACCCAGTGAACTACTAAGCCATGCGAGGGACTAACTTAGGCCATGTGAGGGACTTAGTGGGGACTAACAGCACACTTAATCAATACGTCTGACCCAGGTTGCGGCACTACGAGACAGTCTCAAAATAATATTACTTATTATTGTTAAGTTGATAAAGACATTTTTCACCAAGCAGGGGTCCAAAATATGATTAAAACAATCATCTCTCATATAATTATTTTTTTTTAAATCCTGAAAACTCCTCTTTACAAGTGAGTTTTTCTATTTTCGGTGTAGTTATTTAATTTGTTTTATATTCCTCACCACATACATTTTTTAAGTTCTCTCATTTTTGAGACAGTAGCTTGTAAAATAATAGGCTAAAATAAAAAGCCTTAACATAATAAAATTGTGGTTTTTAAGTTGTTTATTGGAACATGAAGTTGAGTACAGTAAACACCCTCTTACACTTCCCGCATTATGTCTTGAGCTATGGAAGAATACTCCACCAGATATGCCAGAAAAGTCAATCGTCTGAGACAATGAACAATGAGAAATATAATTTCAACAAACGTAAGCTATACTGACTAACAAACAACAATTTAAATTTAATTTGTCAGCTGTTTAGCTAATGTTAGCTTATTAAACTAATACGGCCTCTCGCTCCAGCTGTGATGTGTCTTCATGGCATTCACTTCACTCCAACTGCTTCAGGTGTAAATGGTTGCAATCGCTCGAGATGTAATGTGACAGGTGTAATCCTCCACTCCATGGTCAGATAACCACCAGGTTGGAACAAATAAAATATAATTTGGTCAAATAGTCCACATCGGATAAACCGGATTTATGCGGTTGAATCTCAATCTGGATCACGGAAAATCTAGATAATCCGTGGTACTACAGCAACAAAGCATATTCATTTTTCATACTTACTCTTGAAAGAGAAGGTCTATATCTACAAGGTAGTGAACCAACTTCGTCCGAATTTTGCAATGGTTAACATTTGAGGGGCCGGATTTTTTCAGTGACTCCGTAAATAAATGGCACATTTTGATCCTGTAAAAATCAAATGTTGGCATTTAAAAGTATAAATTAAAACAAATTAATAAGTTGATTGGGAAAAGAAAGATAGACAGCCAGCTTACCTTTGAAAGAGTTTAGGCAGGCCAAAGAACACATAAAAGTCCCAAATTAAAATCCTGGCCTAGAGCCTTTCCTGAAAAAACTCATAAGTTGTTTGGTTATAATTTAAACTTTTTTTGAAATCTGAAGAAGCTAAAGAAACATACTGACTGTTCTGTACAGGTTTTTAGTTTCAAAATATATTTATGTAGCATAAATATTAGTTTTTCTGACCTGTCCGAGTAGTGTAGGTGACTCACGTCTTCTTCCCCAAGACTGATGGCATCCACAATGTGAAATGCCATTTTCTTTGTCTGTAAATGAAACCAAACTTTTATTGTGAGGATGTGTAAATAAACATTTTTTTACTTGTCCAAAGTAGAAAAACAAAAATCGAATAAATCAATTTTATACTTGTCCTGAGGGATAGAGCTGATTGAAGTTTTTTCTAAATCCAGCCAAAGACACTGTTTTCTGACTCTGTGATACTGTGCGACTGTTAACCCTTGAGCGGGCGCTTCACTGGTAAAATGCTAGAGGGCGCATACGGACTTTTACTCCGCAACACTAAACCGTACATATTTAACCCATTTTACTTTTTTTATAAAGAAATACAGTGGAGTCCCGATGATCCGAAATAATTGGGACCGGACCCATTTCGGATTAGCGAATATTTCGGATTAAGCGGAATGATCATTACAAGTAATAAAATGATTAATAAACAATGCACAGTTACATTATCTGAGCTCTGTAATGCAAAATCACGGTATTATCGTCTAAATTTACAATTCACGGCAATGTTCTTGCAATAAAATGATTAATAAACAATGCACAGTTATATTATCTGAGCTCTGTAATGCAAAATCACGGTATAATCGTCTAAATTTACAATTCACGGCAATGTTCTTGCAATAAAATGATTAATAAACAATGCACAGTTACATTATCTGAGCTCTGTAATGCAAAATCACGGTATTATCGTCTAAATTTACAATTCACGGCAATGTTCTTGCAATAAAATGATTAATAAACAATGCACAGTTACATTATCTGAGCTCTGTAATGCAAAATCACGGTATTATCGTCTAAATTTACAATTCACGGCAATGTTCTGCAAGATAACTGCTTCAGTACTTAGTTCTGAGTGAGTCCGATAGGTAGCAGCACACGTAAGCCCCGCCCATTACGACACTAATGGGCTTACGGCTCACGTGGTTTCACCGGGGGTTTGGAGGGGGAGATCACCTGACTTATCTACAAATTCTATTTTTAGTGTATGCGCTACTGTATCTCCGCCCATACTGAGACAGAGTAATTTTGGCGTCGTGTTGTGACAGTGTTTTCTTACAATTAAGTACTGAGCTTATCTTATCCTAACTGTTTTATTTAGCATATTGTTTATGTTCCATTTTTATTCTGTGAACGTAGTTAAATGGCTTCTAAACGAAAACATAGCTTAGTTACATTACAAGACAAACTTGAAGTGTTAAAACGCCTAGACAATGGGGAAAGTGCGTCGAAATTGGCCGCTGAGTTTGGAGTGGGGAATTCTACAATCACCGACTGGAAGAAAAATCGATCAAAAATAGAACAATTCTGCATTTCATCAACAAGTAAGTGTACTGAATCCTGAGTAAGAGCTAAGACCACGCCACTGGAAAAGCTTGACAGTGCTCTGTTTTTTTGGTTTTCTCAAGAGAGAGAAAAGGGGACCCCGATTAGTGGGCCTTTGATTAAAGAAAAAGCCTTGCAATTAAATCGATTAATGAACGGAGATGAGTCTTTTAGTGCTAGCGTAGGGTGGCTTGATCGCTTCAAGAAGCGTCATGGCATCCGTCAGTTAGCCATTACTGGGGAACGGCTATCGTCCAATGAAACTGCTGCTTCTGAATATGTAGATACATTTGCTGACTTGGTCGCTGCGGGGAACTATTCACCGCAGCAAATCTATAATGCCGATGAGACGGGCCTTAACTTTAAGGCATTGCCTAAAAAAAGTCTAGCCGCTAAACAGGAGAAAAATGCTCCTGGGTTAAAAATAAGTAAGGAAAGATTAACGGTTCTAGCTTGTAGTAACGCTGCAGGAAATCATAAACTTCCCCTTACGGTTATTGGCAAAGCAGCAAAACCAAGAGCATTTAAAAACATAAATATGAATGCCTTACCTGTTTCCTACAAAAACTCCAAAAATGCTTGGATGACCTCAAAAATTTTTAAGGAATGGTTTGATACCCAGTTTGTTCCCAAAGTTACTCGGTTTTGTAAAGAAAATGGGTTACCAGTTCGTGCTTTACTTTTTCTCGACAATGCGACCTCACATCCCTCAGAAGATGAGTTAGTTTGTGGAGATATAAAGGCTGCTTTTCTACCACCTAACGTGACCCCGTTGATCCAGCCCATGGACCAACATGTTCTACAGCATCTTAAGCTGTCATACAGGAAAAAGTTGCTGAGAAAAATTCTCGAAGATGAAGACGGAACACTCTCGTTAATTCAAAAGCTCAAAACTATAAATGTCAAAGATATAATCTATTGGGTGGCAGACTCATGGGAATCTACTAGTGAACACCTGTTGAGGAAATCTTGGAGTAAACTTTGGCCAAGTCTCACATTCGAGGACAACTTCAACCAACATCCAAACAATGTTAAACAGGTGCAGGAACTATTGAGAAATTTTCCTGGCTGCGAGGATGCAAGTGAAAATGATGTAGATGAGTGGATGCAAGCAGACGAAAATGATCATGAAATACTAAGTGACCAGCAGATTGTTGAAATGGTTTTGAAAGAACCGGACAACACAACGGAGGAGCAGGAGAGTGAAGATGAAGCAGACGACAGCGAGCAGAAAGTGTCCCATTCTGACGCCGCGGCCGCCTTCGATGTAGCGCTACGCTACGTGGAGCAACAGCCCGCCGCGACCCCTGCGGATACTTTGTTTCTGAGGCGCTGGCGGAACTTGTCAGCAAAAGAAAGGCGATCTTCTCTTCCGCAAAAAAATTTAACAGACTTTTTCAAACCAATATAGTCTAGTACTGTAAAACTTATGTGTTTTGTTCATTATATCTTTGAAACATGAAGTAATTTGTTATAAATAAACCTGTTCACTAATTTTTTTAGGTTTTTTTAATTTTCGAAAATTCCCTGATTTTGGTTTCGGATTAAGCGGAATTTCGGATTAGAGGGTTTCGGATTATCGGGACTCCACTGTATTGTATTTTAATGTTGACAAACTTAAAAATTTAGGAATCATACTTCATCGTTGATACCATTAATTGATCAACTTAATAGGTGTAATATTTCAACTGAACATATTAAGTAACTATCTAGTATAAAATCGAGGGAACACTGTCTGTGTTACGGGAACATCACAGTTTGCGCTCCGAAAAATGACACAGCATCAATAAATAGCTTTAGGGGATTCCTGGAATGAGGTTCGTGAGGTATGGAGCCAGACACGACTGCCAACACCCATTATGCCTGTATTTTAATAAATAAAACTCGTGCAGAGGAAAACTCTGTGTGCGCCCGCTCGAGGGTTAATGGCCACATATGGGTTTATCATTGGACGTAATATCAGAAGGGGAATTATAGTTTTTGCGTTATTTACCAACTCAATTATTTAAAAAAAGTGAGACAACATTGGACCTCAATCCCACTTGTTCAGGTACTATGCACTTGTTCAGGTACTATGCACTTTTCGGAGTGGTGTCTGATTCTGATAGTTTATTTTATTGAACAAGAGACATTATAAGATAAGATCTGGCCTTACACAAGATATGCTGACAAGTATGGCACATCTTCCAGATTACTGATGCTGCTTCGTGAGAAATATTTATTCCGATCAGCTGTTTTACTTGTAACTTTATTCTTCTATGCCTTAACTTGTGAAGGACTGCAGGGCATAGGCCTTTGAAAAAACATAATTTCGGGGGAAATTTGGACAACCTACACACCCTTTGAATCCTTTTGAATTTAATATGTAAATCTTGAAAATCATTTCAGTAGTTGTTGAGAACTCAGACTTTCAATTATGTATTAATAGTTTGACTGCCAACTGGTCAAAATTCAACCAGAGTCTATTTATTTAGGTTTTTTCACTCCTTGCTGCAATAAAACATGTGGATTTGTTTACATTTTGTTATTCTATAATTAACATGGCAACTCATAAGGCTCATGTTAATTTTTTGTAATAATTTCAAATTAACTTTTCTGCAATTCACAAGAACTATAGCAAATTATAATGGGGTTGTGAGCATCGACTTTTCTAACAGAGTGCTTAGATTTTTTCTAAGACACCCACACGGGCTGAGAAAAAGGATTGCGAAAATCATGCTTGCCTATTATTTATATAGATTACTCCTGAGAGAAATAGATTTAAAACTATTGAGTGTGATAGACTGTTATCAATGTTATTAATATTTTAATTTAACTGAAGAATATTGAATACAAAAGAAGAAAATAGCATTTATCGATGAATTTCTTAAACGCTGATTGCGACCACAACAACCGACCAGTGTACGTGTTCTCTGCAGGTCCAAAGAGAAACCAAAGCGCAGTGTCGACCCGGTTGTGCGGTTGGCTCACCTGGGACCTGTGTTCACCCTGGACCTCCTGCACCATCTCCCCCAGCACCAGAGTCCCGAGGCTCAGCTCCAGCCCCGAGTGTTCCACCTTCTTCCAGTACTTCCCGCCCACGGTCGACCTATACACCCGGTTGTGCGGTTGGCTCACCTGGGACCTGTGTTCACCCTGGACCTCCTGCACCATCTCCCCCAGCACCAGAGTCCCGGGGCTCAGCTCCAGCCCCGAGTGTTCCACCTTCTTCCAGTACTTCCCGCCCACGGTCGACCTATACACCCGGTTGTGCGGTTGGCTCACCTGGGACCTGTGTTCACCCTGGACCTCCTGCACCATCTCCCCCAGCACCAGAGTCCCGAGGCTCAGCTCCAGCCCCGAGTGTTCCACCTTCTTCCAGTACTTCCCGCCCACGGTCGACCTGTACACCCGGTTATGCGGTTGACTCACCTGGGACCTGTGTTCGCCCTGGACCTCCTGCACCATCTCCCCCAGCACCAGAGTCCCGAGGCTCAGCTCCAGCCCCGAGTGTTCCACCTTCTTCCAGTACTTCCCGCCCACGGTCGACCTATACACCCGGTTGTGCGGTTGGCTCACCTGGGACCTGTGTTCACCCTGGACCTCCTGCACCATCTCCCCCAGCACCAGAGTTCCGGGGCTCAGCTCCAGTCCCGAGTGTTCCATCTTCTTCCAGTACCTCCCGCCCACGGTCGACCTGTGTGCCCGGTGGTGCGGCTGGCTCACCTGGGACCTGAGTTCACCCTGGACCTCCTGCACCATCTCCCCCAGCACCAGAGTTCCGGGGCTCAGCTCCAGTCCCGAGTGTTCCATCTTCTTCCAGTACCTCCCGCCCACGGTCGACCTGTGTTCCCGGTGGTGCGGCTGGCTCACCTGGGACCTGAGTTCACTCTGGACCTCATGCACCATCTCCCCCAGCACCAGAGTTCCGGGGCTCAGCTCCAGCCCCGAGTGTTCCACCTTCTTCCAGTACCTCCCGCCCACGGTCGACCTGTAAACCCGGTTGCGCGGTTGGCTCACCTGGGACCTGAGTTCACCCTGGACCTCCTGCACCATCTCCCCCAGCACCAGAGTTCCGGGGCTCAGCTCCAGCCCCGAGAGTTCCACCTTCTTCCAGTACCTCCCGCCCACGGTCGACCTGTAAACCCGGTTGCGCGGTTGGCTCACCTGGGACCTGAGTTCACCCTGGACCTGCTGCACCATCTCCCCCAGCACCAGAGTTCCGGGGCTCAGCTCTAGCCCCGAGTGTTCCACCTTCTTCCAGTACTCTCCACCCACGGTCGACCTGTACTCTCGGTTGACTCACCTAGGACCTGTGTTCGCCCTGGACCATCTCCCCCAGCACCAGAGCCCCGGGGCTCAGCCCCAGCCCCAAGTGTTCCACCTTCTTCCAGTACTTCCCACCCACGGTCGACCTGTACTCTCGGTTGACTCACCTAGGACCTGTGTTCGCCCTGGACCTCCTGCACCATCTCCCCCAGCACCAGAGCCCCGGGGCTCAGCTCCAGCCCCGAGTGTTCCACCTTCTTCCAGTACTTCCCACCCACGGTCGACCTGTACACTCGGTTGACTCACCTAGGACCTGTGTTCGCCCTGGACCTCCTGCACCATCTCCCCCAGCACCAGAGCCCCGGGGCTCAGCTCCAGCCCCGAGTGTTCCACCTTCTTCCAGTACTTCCCGCCCACGGTCGACCTGTACACTCGGTTGACTCACCTAGGACCTGTGTTCGCCCTAGACCTCCTGCACCATCTCCCCCAGCACCAGAGCCCCGGGGCTCAGCTCCAGCCCCGAGTGTTCCACCTTCTTCCAGTACTTCCCGCCCATGGTCGACCTGTACATTCGGTTATGTGGTTGGCTCACCTGGGACCTGTGTTCACCCTGGACCTCCTGCACCATCTCCCCCAGCACCAGAGTCCCGGGGCTCAGCTCCAGCCCCGAGTGTTCCACCTTCTTCCAGTACTTCCCGCCCACGGTCGACCTGTACACCCGGTTATGCGGTTGACTCACCTGGGACCTGTGTTCGCCCTGGACCTCCTGCACCATCTCCCCCAGCACCAGAGTCCCGAGCCTCAGCTCCAGCCCCGAGTGTTCCACCTTCTTCCAGTACTTCCCGCCCACGGTCGACCTATACACCCGGTTGTGCGGTTGGCTCACCTGGGACCTGTGTTCACCCTGGACCTCCTGCACCATCTCCCCCAGCACCAGAGTCCCGAGGCTCAGCTCCAGCCCCGAGTGTTCCACCTTCTTCCAGTACTTCCCGCCCACGGTCGACCTATACACCCGGTTGTGCGGTTGGCTCACCTGGGACCTGTGTTCACCCTGGACCTCCTGCACCATCTCCCCCAGCACCAGAGTCCCGAGGCTCAGCTCCAGCCCCGAGTGTTCCACCTTCTTCCAGTACTTCCCGCCCACGGTCGACCTATACACCCGGTTATGCGGTTGACTCACCTGGGACCTGTGTTCGCCCTGGACCTCCTGCACCATCTCCCCCAGCACCAGAGTCCCGAGGCTCAGCTCCAGCCCCGAGTGTTCCACCTTCTTCCAGTACTTCCCGCCCACGGTCGACCTGTACACTCGGTTATGCGGTTGGCTCACCTGGACTTCCTGCACCATCTCCCCAGCACCAGAGTTCCGGGGCTCAGCTCCAGTCCCGAGTGTTCCACCTTCTTCCAGTACTTCCCGCCCACGGTCGACCTGTAAACCCGGTTGCGCGGTTGGCTCACCTGGGACCTGAGTTCACCCTGGACCTCCTGCACCATCTCCCCCAGCACCAGAGTTCCGGGGCTCAGCTCCAGTCCCGAGTGTTCCACCTTCTTCCAGTACTTCCCGCCCACGGTCGACCTGTAAACCCGGTTGCGCGGTTGGCTCACCTGGGACCTGAGTTCACCCTGGACCTCCTGCACCATCTCCCCCAGCACCAGAGTTCCGGGGCTCAGCTCCAGTCCCGAGTGTTCCACCTTCTTCCAGTACTTCCCGCCCACGGTCGACCTGTACGCCCGGTTGTGCGGTTGGCTCACCTGGGACCTGTGTTCACCCTGGACCTCCTGCACCATCTCCCCCAGCACCAGAGTTCCGGGGCTCAGCTCCAGTCCCGAGTGTTCCACCTTCTTCCAGTACTTCCCGCCCACGGTCGACCTGTAAACCCGGTTGCGCGGTTGGCTCACCTGGGACCTGAGTTCACCCTGGACCTCCTGCACCATCTCCCCCAGCACCAGAGTTCCGAGGCTCAGCTCCAGTCCCGAGTGTTCCACCTTCTTCCAGTACTTCCCGCCCACGGTCGACCTGTAAACCCGGTTGCGCGGTTGGCTCACCTGGGACCTGAGTTCACCCTGGACCTCCTGCACCATCTCCCCCAGCACCAGAGTTCCGGGGCTCAGCTCCAGTCCCGAGTGTTCCACCTTCTTCCAGTACTTCCCGCCCACGGTCGACCTGTAAACCCGGTTGCGCGGTTGGCTCACCTGGGACCTGAGTTCACCCTGGACCTCCTGCACCATCTCCCCCAGCACCAGAGTTCCGGGGCTCAGCTCCAGTCCCGAGTGTTCCACCTTCTTCCAGTACTTCCCGCCCACGGTCGACCTGTACGCCCGGTTGTGCGGTTGGCTCACCTGGGACCTGTGTTCACCCTGGACCTCCTGCACCATCTCCCCCAGCACCAGAGTTCCGGGGCTCAGCTCCAGTCCCGAGTGTTCCATCTTCTTCCAGTACCTCCCGCCCACGGTCGACCTGTGTGCCCGGTGGTGCGGCTGGCTCACCTGGGACCTGAGTTCACCCTGGACCTCCTGCACCATCTCCCCCAGCACCAGAGTTCCGGGCCTCAGCTCCAGCCCCGAGTGTTCCACCTTCTTCCAGTACCTCCCGCCCACGGTCGACCTGTAAACCCGGTTGCGCGGTTGGCTCACCTGGGACCTGAGTTTACCCTGGACCTCCTGCACCATCTCCCCCAGCACCAGAGTTCCGGGGCTCAGCTCCAGTCCCGAGTGTTCCATCTTCTTCCAGTACCTCCCGCCTACGGTCGACCTGTGTGCCCGGTGGTGCGGCTGGCTCACCTGGGACCTGAGTTCACCCTGGACCTCCTGCACCATGTCCCCCAGCACCAGAGCCCCGGGGCTCAGCTCCAGCCCCGAGTGTTCCACCTTCTTCCAGTACTTCCCGCCCACGGTCGACCTGTAAACCCGGTTGCGCAGTTGGCTCACCTGGGGACCTGAGTTCACCCTGGACCTCCTGCACCATCTCCCCCAGCACCAGAGTTCCGGGGCTCAGCTCTAGCCCCGAGTGTTCCACCTTCTTCCAGTACTCTCCACCCACGGTCGACCTGTACTCTCGGTTGACTCACCTAGGACCTGTGTTCGCCCTGGACCATCTCCCCCAGCACCAGAGCCCCGGGGCTCAGCCCCAGCCCCGAGTGTTCCACCTTCTTCCAGTACTTCCCACCCACGGTCGACCTGTACTCTCGGTTGACTCACCTAGGACCTGTGTTCGCCCTGGACCTCCTGCACCATCTCCCCCAGCACCAGAGCCCCGGGGCTCAGCTCCAGCCCCGAGTGTTCCACCTTCTTCCAGTACTTCCCACCCACGGTCGACCTGTACACTCGGTTGACTCACCTAGGACCTGTGTTCGCCCTGGACCTCCTGCACCATCTCCCCCAGCACCAGAGCCCCGGGGCTCAGCTCCAGCCCCGAGTGTTCCACCTTCTTCCAGTACTTCCCGCCCACGGTCGACCTGTACACTCGGTTGACTCACCTAGGACCTGTGTTCGCCCTAGACCTCCTGCACCATCTCCCCCAGCACCAGAGCCCCGGGGCTCAGCTCCAGCCCCGAGTGTTCCACCTTCTTCCAGTACTTCCCGCCCATGGTCGACCTGTACATTCGGTTATGTGGTTGGCTCACCTGGGACCTGTGTTCACCCTGGACCTCCTGCACCATCTCCCCCAGCACCAGAGTCCCGGGGCTCAGCTCCAGCCCCGAGTGTTCCACCTTCTTCCAGTACTTCCCGCCCACGGTCGACCTGTACACCCGGTTATGCGGTTGACTCACCTGGGACCTGTGTTCGCCCTGGACCTCCTGCACCATCTCCCCCAGCACCAGAGCCCCGGGGCTCAGCTCCAGCCCCGAGTGTTCCACCTTCTTCCAGTACTTCCCGCCCATGGTCGACCTGTACATTCGGTTATGCGGTTGACTCACCTGGGACCTGTGTTCACCCTGGACCTCCTGCACCATCTCCCCCAGCACCAGAGTCCCGGGGCTCAGCTCCAGCCCCGAGTGTTCCACCTTCTTCCTGTACTTCCCGCCCAGGGTCGACCTGTACACCCGGTTATGCGGTTGACTCACCTGGGACCTATGTTCATCCTGGACCTCCTGCACCATCTCCCCCAGCACCAGAGTTCCGGGGCTCAGCTCCAGCCCCGAGTGTTCCACCTTCTTCCAGTACTTCCCGCCTACAGTCGACCTGTACGCCCGGTTGTGCGGTTGGCTCACCTCGGACCTGTGTTCACCCTGGACCTCCTGCACCATCTCCCCCAGCACCAGAGTTCCGGGGCTCAGCTCCAGCCCCGAGTGTTCCACCTTCTTCCAGTACTTCCCGCCTACAGTCGACCTGTACGCCCGGTTGTGCGGTTGGCTCACCTGGGACCTGTGTTCATCCTGGACCTCCTGCACCATCTCCCCCAGCACCAGAGTTCCGGGGCTCAGCTCCAGCCCCGAGTATTCCACCTTCTTCCAGTACCTCCCGCCCACGGTCGACCTGTACACTCGGTTATGTGGTTGGCTCACCTGGGACCTGTGTTCGCCCTGGACCTCCTGCACCATCTCCCCCAGCACCAGAGTTCCGGGGCTCAGCTCCAGTCCCGAGTGTTCCACCTTCTTCCAGTACTTCCCGCCCAGGGTCGACCTGTACACCCGGTTATGCGGTTGGCTCACCTGGGACCTGTGTTCACCCTGGACCTCCTGCACCATCTCCCCCAGCACCAGAGTCCCGGGGCTCAGCTCCAGCCCCGAGTGTTCCACCTTCTTCCAGTACTTCCCGCCCACGGTCGACCTATACACCCGGTTGTGCGGTTGGCTCACCTGGGACCTGTGTTCACCCTGGACCTCCTGCACCATCTCCCCCAGCACCAGAGTCCCGGGGCTCAGCTCCAGCCCCGAGTGTTCCACCTTCTTCCAGTACTTCCCGCCCACGGTCGACCTGTACACCCGGTTGACTCACCTGGGACCTGTGTTCGCCCTGGACCTCCTGCACCATCTCCCCCAGCACCAGAGTCCCGGGGCTCAGCTCCAGCCCCGAGTGTTCCACCTTCTTCCAGTACTTCCCGCCCACGGTCGACCTATACACCCGGTTGTGTGGTTGGCTCACCTGGGACCTGTGTTCACCCTGGACCTCCTGCACCATCTCCCCCAGCACCAGAGTCCCGGGGCTCAGCTCCAGCCCCGAGTGTTCCACCTTCTTCCAGTACTTCCCGCCCGCGGTCGACCTATACACCCGGTTGTGTGGTTGGCTCACGTGGGACCTGTGTTCGCCCTGGACCTCCTGCACCATCTCCCCCAGCACCAGAGTCCCGGGGCTCAGCTCCAGCCCCGAGTGTTCCACCTTCTTCCAGTACTTCCTGCCCGCGGTCGACCTATACACCCGGTTGTGCGGTTGGCTCACCTGGGACCTGTGTTCACCCTGGACCTCCTGCACCATCTCCCCCAGCACCAGAGTCCCGGGGCTCAGCTCCAGCCCCGAGTGTTCCACCTTCTTCCAGTACTTCCCGCCCACGGTCGACCTATACACCCGGTTGTGTGGTTGGCTCACCTGGGACCTGTGTTCACCCTGGACCTCCTGCACCATCTCCCCCAGCACCAGAGTCCCGGGGCTCAGCTCCAGCCCCGAGTGTTCCACCTTCTTCCAGTACTTCCCGCCCACGGTCAACCTGTACACCCGGTTGTGCGGTTGGCTCACCTGGGACCTGTGTTCATCCTGGACCTCCTGCACCATCTCCCCCAGCACCAGAGTTCCGGGGCTCAGCTCCAGCCCCGAGTGTTCCACCTTCTTCCAGTACCTCCCGCCCACGGTCGACCTGTACACTCGGTTATGTGGTTGGCTCACCTGGGACCTGTGTTCGCCCTGGACCTCCTGCACCATCTCCCCCAGCACCAGAGTTCCGGGGCTCAGCTCCAGTCCCGAGTGTTCCACCTTCTTCCAGTACTTCCCGCCCAGGGTCGACCTGTACACCCGGTTATGCGGTTGGCTCACCTGGGACCTGTGTTCACCCTGGACCTCCTGCACCATCTCCCCCAGCACCAGAGTCCCGGGGCTCAGCTCCAGCCCCGAGTGTTCCACCTTCTTCCAGTACTTCCCGCCCACGGTCGACCTATACACCCGGTTGTGCGGTTGGCTCACCTGGGACCTGTGTTCACCCTGGACCTCCTGCACCATCTCCCCCAGCACCAGAGTCCCGGGGCTCAGCTCCAGCCCCGAGTGTTCCACCTTCTTCCAGTACTTCCCGCCCACGGTCGACCTGTACACCCGGTTGACTCACCTGGGACCTGTGTTCGCCCTGGACCTCCTGCACCATCTCCCCCAGCACCAGAGTCCCGGGGCTCAGCTCCAGCCCCGAGTGTTCCACCTTCTTCCAGTACTTCCCGCCCGCGGTCGACCTATACACCCGGTTGTGTGGTTGGCTCACCTGGGACCTGTGTTCACCCTGGACCTCCTGCACCATCTCCCCCAGCACCAGAGTCCCGGGGCTCAGCTCCAGCCCCGAGTGTTCCACCTTCTTCCAGTACTTCCCGCCCGCGGTCGACCTATACACCCGGTTGTGTGGTTGGCTCACGTGGGACCTGTGTTCGCCCTGGACCTCCTGCACCATCTCCCCCAGCACCAGAGTCCCGGGGCTCAGCTCCAGCCCCGAGTGTTCCACCTTCTTCCAGTACTTCCTGCCCGCGGTCGACCTATACACCCGGTTGCGCGGTTGGCTCACCTGGGACCTGAGTTCACCCTGGACCTCCTGCACCATCTCCCCCAGCACCAGAGTTCCGGGGCTCAGCTCCAGTCCCGAGTGTTCCACCTTCTTCCAGTACTTCCCGCCCACGGTCGACCTGTAAACCCGGTTGCGCGGTTGGCTCACCTGGGACCTGAGTTCACCCTGGACCTCCTGCACCATCTCCCCCAGCACCAGAGTTCCGGGGCTCAGCTCCAGTCCCGAGTGTTCCACCTTCTTCCAGTACTTCCCGCCCACGGTCGACCTGTACGCCCGGTTGTGCGGTTGGCTCACCTGGGACCTGTGTTCACCCTGGACCTCCTGCACCATCTCCCCCAGCACCAGAGTTCCGGGGCTCAGCTCCAGTCCCGAGTGTTCCATCTTCTTCCAGTACCTCCCGCCCACGGTCGACCTGTGTGCCCGGTGGTGCGGCTGGCTCACCTGGGACCTGAGTTCACCCTGGACCTCCTGCACCATCTCCCCCAGCACCAGAGTTCCGGGCCTCAGCTCCAGCCCCGAGTGTTCCACCTTCTTCCAGTACCTCCCGCCCACGGTCGACCTGTAAACCCGGTTGCGCGGTTGGCTCACCTGGGACCTGAGTTTACCCTGGACCTCCTGCACCATCTCCCCCAGCACCAGAGTTCCGGGGCTCAGCTCCAGTCCCGAGTGTTCCATCTTCTTCCAGTACCTCCCGCCTACGGTCGACCTGTGTGCCCGGTGGTGCGGCTGGCTCACCTGGGACCTGAGTTCACCCTGGACCTCCTGCACCATGTCCCCCAGCACCAGAGCCCCGGGGCTCAGCTCCAGCCCCGAGTGTTCCACCTTCTTCCAGTACTTCCCGCCCACGGTCGACCTGTAAACCCGGTTGCGCAGTTGGCTCACCTGGGGACCTGAGTTCACCCTGGACCTCCTGCACCATCTCCCCCAGCACCAGAGTTCCGGGGCTCAGCTCTAGCCCCGAGTGTTCCACCTTCTTCCAGTACTCTCCACCCACGGTCGACCTGTACTCTCGGTTGACTCACCTAGGACCTGTGTTCGCCCTGGACCATCTCCCCCAGCACCAGAGCCCCGGGGCTCAGCCCCAGCCCCGAGTGTTCCACCTTCTTCCAGTACTTCCCACCCACGGTCGACCTGTACTCTCGGTTGACTCACCTAGGACCTGTGTTCGCCCTGGACCTCCTGCACCATCTCCCCCAGCACCAGAGCCCCGGGGCTCAGCTCCAGCCCCGAGTGTTCCACCTTCTTCCAGTACTTCCCACCCACGGTCGACCTGTACACTCGGTTGACTCACCTAGGACCTGTGTTCGCCCTGGACCTCCTGCACCATCTCCCCCAGCACCAGAGCCCCGGGGCTCAGCTCCAGCCCCGAGTGTTCCACCTTCTTCCAGTACTTCCCGCCCACGGTCGACCTGTACACTCGGTTGACTCACCTAGGACCTGTGTTCGCCCTAGACCTCCTGCACCATCTCCCCCAGCACCAGAGCCCCGGGGCTCAGCTCCAGCCCCGAGTGTTCCACCTTCTTCCAGTACTTCCCGCCCATGGTCGACCTGTACATTCGGTTATGTGGTTGGCTCACCTGGGACCTGTGTTCACCCTGGACCTCCTGCACCATCTCCCCCAGCACCAGAGTCCCGGGGCTCAGCTCCAGCCCCGAGTGTTCCACCTTCTTCCAGTACTTCCCGCCCACGGTCGACCTGTACACCCGGTTATGCGGTTGACTCACCTGGGACCTGTGTTCGCCCTGGACCTCCTGCACCATCTCCCCCAGCACCAGAGCCCCGGGGCTCAGCTCCAGCCCCGAGTGTTCCACCTTCTTCCAGTACTTCCCGCCCATGGTCGACCTGTACATTCGGTTATGCGGTTGACTCACCTGGGACCTGTGTTCACCCTGGACCTCCTGCACCATCTCCCCCAGCACCAGAGTCCCGGGGCTCAGCTCCAGCCCCGAGTGTTCCACCTTCTTCCTGTACTTCCCGCCCAGGGTCGACCTGTACACCCGGTTATGCGGTTGACTCACCTGGGACCTATGTTCATCCTGGACCTCCTGCACCATCTCCCCCAGCACCAGAGTTCCGGGGCTCAGCTCCAGCCCCGAGTGTTCCACCTTCTTCCAGTACTTCCCGCCTACAGTCGACCTGTACGCCCGGTTGTGCGGTTGGCTCACCTCGGACCTGTGTTCACCCTGGACCTCCTGCACCATCTCCCCCAGCACCAGAGTTCCGGGGCTCAGCTCCAGCCCCGAGTGTTCCACCTTCTTCCAGTACTTCCCGCCTACAGTCGACCTGTACGCCCGGTTGTGCGGTTGGCTCACCTGGGACCTGTGTTCATCCTGGACCTCCTGCACCATCTCCCCCAGCACCAGAGTTCCGGGGCTCAGCTCCAGCCCCGAGTGTTCCACCTTCTTCCAGTACCTCCCGCCCACGGTCGACCTGTACACTCGGTTATGTGGTTGGCTCACCTGGGACCTGTGTTCGCCCTGGACCTCCTGCACCATCTCCCCCAGCACCAGAGTTCCGGGGCTCAGCTCCAGTCCCGAGTGTTCCACCTTCTTCCAGTACTTCCCGCCCAGGGTCGACCTGTACACCCGGTTATGCGGTTGGCTCACCTGGGACCTGTGTTCACCCTGGACCTCCTGCACCATCTCCCCCAGCACCAGAGTCCCGGGGCTCAGCTCCAGCCCCGAGTGTTCCACCTTCTTCCAGTACTTCCCGCCCACGGTCGACCTATACACCCGGTTGTGCGGTTGGCTCACCTGGGACCTGTGTTCACCCTGGACCTCCTGCACCATCTCCCCCAGCACCAGAGTCCCGGGGCTCAGCTCCAGCCCCGAGTGTTCCACCTTCTTCCAGTACTTCCCGCCCACGGTCGACCTGTACACCCGGTTGACTCACCTGGGACCTGTGTTCGCCCTGGACCTCCTGCACCATCTCCCCCAGCACCAGAGTCCCGGGGCTCAGCTCCAGCCCCGAGTGTTCCACCTTCTTCCAGTACTTCCCGCCCACGGTCGACCTATACACCCGGTTGTGTGGTTGGCTCACCTGGGACCTGTGTTCACCCTGGACCTCCTGCACCATCTCCCCCAGCACCAGAGTCCCGGGGCTCAGCTCCAGCCCCGAGTGTTCCACCTTCTTCCAGTACTTCCCGCCCGCGGTCGACCTATACACCCGGTTGTGTGGTTGGCTCACGTGGGACCTGTGTTCGCCCTGGACCTCCTGCACCATCTCCCCCAGCACCAGAGTCCCGGGGCTCAGCTCCAGCCCCGAGTGTTCCACCTTCTTCCAGTACTTCCTGCCCGCGGTCGACCTATACACCCGGTTGTGCGGTTGGCTCACCTGGGACCTGTGTTCACCCTGGACCTCCTGCACCATCTCCCCCAGCACCAGAGTCCCGGGGCTCAGCTCCAGCCCCGAGTGTTCCACCTTCTTCCAGTACTTCCCGCCCACGGTCGACCTATACACCCGGTTGTGTGGTTGGCTCACCTGGGACCTGTGTTCACCCTGGACCTCCTGCACCATCTCCCCCAGCACCAGAGTCCCGGGGCTCAGCTCCAGCCCCGAGTGTTCCACCTTCTTCCAGTACTTCCCGCCCACGGTCAACCTGTACACCCGGTTGTGCGGTTGGCTCACCTGGGACCTGTGTTCATCCTGGACCTCCTGCACCATCTCCCCCAGCACCAGAGTTCCGGGGCTCAGCTCCAGCCCCGAGTGTTCCACCTTCTTCCAGTACCTCCCGCCCACGGTCGACCTGTACACTCGGTTATGTGGTTGGCTCACCTGGGACCTGTGTTCGCCCTGGACCTCCTGCACCATCTCCCCCAGCACCAGAGTTCCGGGGCTCAGCTCCAGTCCCGAGTGTTCCACCTTCTTCCAGTACTTCCCGCCCAGGGTCGACCTGTACACCCGGTTATGCGGTTGGCTCACCTGGGACCTGTGTTCACCCTGGACCTCCTGCACCATCTCCCCCAGCACCAGAGTCCCGGGGCTCAGCTCCAGCCCCGAGTGTTCCACCTTCTTCCAGTACTTCCCGCCCACGGTCGACCTATACACCCGGTTGTGCGGTTGGCTCACCTGGGACCTGTGTTCACCCTGGACCTCCTGCACCATCTCCCCCAGCACCAGAGTCCCGGGGCTCAGCTCCAGCCCCGAGTGTTCCACCTTCTTCCAGTACTTCCCGCCCACGGTCGACCTGTACACCCGGTTGACTCACCTGGGACCTGTGTTCGCCCTGGACCTCCTGCACCATCTCCCCCAGCACCAGAGTCCCGGGGCTCAGCTCCAGCCCCGAGTGTTCCACCTTCTTCCAGTACTTCCCGCCCGCGGTCGACCTATACACCCGGTTGTGTGGTTGGCTCACCTGGGACCTGTGTTCACCCTGGACCTCCTGCACCATCTCCCCCAGCACCAGAGTCCCGGGGCTCAGCTCCAGCCCCGAGTGTTCCACCTTCTTCCAGTACTTCCCGCCCGCGGTCGACCTATACACCCGGTTGTGTGGTTGGCTCACGTGGGACCTGTGTTCGCCCTGGACCTCCTGCACCATCTCCCCCAGCACCAGAGTCCCGGGGCTCAGCTCCAGCCCCGAGTGTTCCACCTTCTTCCAGTACTTCCTGCCCGCGGTCGACCTATACACCCGGTTGTGCGGTTGGCTCACCTGGGACCTGTGTTCACCCTGGACCTCCTGCACCATCTCCCCCAGCACCAGAGTCCCGGGGCTCAGCTCCAGCCCCGAGTGTTCCACCTTCTTCCAGTACTTCCCGCCCACGGTCGACCTATACACCCGGTTGTGTGGTTGGCTCACCTGGGACCTGTGTTCACCCTGGACCTCCTGCACCATCTCCCCCAGCACCAGAGTCCCGGGGCTCAGCTCCAGCCCCGAGTGTTCCACCTTCTTCCAGTACTTCCCGCCCACGGTCGACCTGTACACCCGGTTGTGTGGTTGGCTCACCTGGGACCTGTGTTCACCCTGGACCTCCTGCACCATCTCCCCCAGCACCAGAGTCCCGGGGCTCAGCTCCAGCCCCGAGTGTTCCACCTTCTTCCAGTACTTCCCGCCCGCGGTCGACCTGTACACCCGGTTGTGTGGTTGGCTCACCTGGGACCTGTGTTCACCCTGGACCTCCTGCACCATCTCCCCCAGCACCAGAGTCCCGGGGCTCAGCTCCAGCCCCGAGTGTTCCACCTTCTTCCAGTACTTCCCGCCCACGGTCGACCTGTACACCCGGTTGTGTGGTTGGCTCACCTGGGACCTGTGTTCACCCTGGACCTCCTGCACCATCTCCCCCAGCACCAGAGTCCCGGGGCTCAGCTCCAGCCCCGAGTGTTCCACCTTCTTCCAGTACTTCCCGCCCACAGTCGACCTGTACACCCGGTTGCGGCCGAGACCTGCAACATCACACAGTGAAAATTATACAAAGATTACAATAAAAGTGATAAATTTTAAATCAAAGAATCTGTTCATGGTGCCTGAATAGTTTGCTTTTCTTGACAGCACCTCGCATTGTAGTCCCACTTCGCCAGGGTTTCCTCCTTGCTTGGTCTGACCCTGCTATTGGAAATTGATCTCTGTTTACATTGCTAGTGTCTCTGTTGATGATACATTATTCATTGTAATACAATGTTTTCCATTCAAAATACAGTTCTTGTATGTTTGACCTTTTTGCTGTTCTGACCATGTTCCTGGTCTGTTAGGTACCAGCTTAGCAAGGTTTACTGTAAGACAGTTATCGTGTAGAATAATATTTTCTTTTTAGTAATATATGGTAATTTGTGTCATGATATAGTATTAAATTACCCAGTGTGACTGAAGTTTCCACACCAAGTGTAGATGGCATTCTATGGGCTGCAGCATATGTTCTGGGCCCTGACGAGGTGGGGGATGGGACATTACAATGTGTGTGTGTTGTTGGCCTACTATGCCGACGGTTCAGTTGATAGTGAGGAGTTTTACCATCCAAGATCAGACTAGCAGGTTCTACTGTATTATGTAGTACCGGAAGAGTTTGATACACAATAGCAAAACCAAAGTTACCATTGGTAATGTAGTGTTAGTAGTGGCTTTGCCCATTAACACTCCAATGATGATTTAAGGAAATAAATTGCACACTAAAATATATTTTCGGAAAAAGATGGGATGATTTTAACTCAAATGCATGGATAAAGTGGGTTGAAACTGATCACTGTAATATTTTGCTACTGTGATAGCAAATGTGATACTACGAATTTAAAAATTATATTTTATGTGCTGTCAAAGAAGAAGAACTATACAGATTGGCAACCAAATGCACTTTTGTGTGCCCGTTTTTTTGGGTGGCGTCAAGTTTGTTAGATTGTTTAGCCCCACATATTGCATTGGTATCAAGTATAATTTCGTCAATATCAAATCTTCAGGTCCCAAAGAACAAATATAGCTATTAATAACTTTTATACCAGTGTCATTTTGATGGCATAAACACCCATTAAACTTGACGCCGCTAAAAAAGGGCACGAAAAAAAAGCATTAGGTTGCCAATCTGTATAATTCTTCATCTGTGGTACTGTTTTAAGTCCTGAGAGAAATTATACTTACCCACAAAGAAATAGAGATCTTTAGGACATGCGATGGGAATGCAGTGCCAGTCGCACACATAGCTGAAAACCTTTAGGTCCTCCTCGCTCTTGAGTGTGGTCTCCAGAGAATGCATGAACTCTGGGAAACATCAGTCATTGTAAAAGATATTTGTTAAAATTAAAAAGATCATTCACGATTAAAACCTTCCCTACTATACTAAAGGCAATAAGGCTAATAGTTTTTATAAAAACTATTTTGGTGTAGGGTTGTTTATTAAAAAAGTGTTAAAACATTTTTGAAAGTTACCTTTTACTTGAATCATTGAAAAATGTACAAAAATGTTTCCTTTTAGGAATCAGAACAAAGTGTTCAGCGCCGTAATCGTTAATCGATGTAATTATGGCGTTGTTGCAGCCTCTACGTATCGCGCACATATTTAGCTTACGATTGATTGTTTCAGACCATTGAGCATACAAAAATGACCGGGGTTTTTCTGGGCTTCATGGCAACTAATAATGTTTGCCACTTTGCAAACTAATTCATTACAGGTTTCTTCTTCTTTCAGCTGTTGATGTTTGTTTGGTGTCGTGTGCTGTCACAGTTTTGTGATTTGTTTATAACATAAAAGTTTTGTTTATAACATGTGCTACTTAAGATCCAGTTACGTTAGAGAATTAATTATATTGAATACTTTTAAAGTAATATTATTGAAGATGATGTGGAAAGTGATATTGAATTAGGCCCGAGTCAAATTAGGCCTAAGGCTAGGTGTGATTTCTTACAAAATGGTGACTACATATTTTTATTTCTTTCCTTTTTTATTTCAATTTTAGTACTAACCCATCTAACTATATATTTTCTTTTTCCTTATTAAAATCTGAACAAAATGTATATCTTGAATTTATGATTACTGATGACTAAATACAGGGTGCGGCAAAAGTCAGCGTACCGCTGCAGGCCGGTGAGCGTCATTGTTTATCTCTCGTGCTAATATAGTGTCACTCCTTATCTTATATTATCATGTAGTTATGGTTTATTTTGCCTTCGTTTATTCTTTATCTATGAATCTTTGTTTTGTTCGTATACCACTTGTGACAGTAAAGTTAACTTGGTGAGTGTAGTGCTTGTTTTATTAACTTCTATTATTAATGGTTTTAATGTTCCCACTACGGCCTTAATGTTCGAACCTTTTTAAATGATAATTTCGATGAATGGATAGGAAGAAGAGGAACTATTGATTGGCCTGCTAGGTCCCCAGTCGTAACTCCGTGCCATTTTAGTATTGGGGTTTGTTAAAACAACACGTGTTTTCGGAGAAACCTGAAAGTTTAGAACATTTGAAAGAATTTATAACGAAACATTTTTATGTTTTATTCACACCACAACTATGCAACAAAATCTGTAAATTAGTGTCAAAAAGGTGCTACAAGTGTATAGACAATGATGGTGGTCACTTTGAGCAGTTTCTCTGACAGGTACATTAAAATAATACTGTTAATACTAGCTATAGTTTAACTGCATTTTCGGTACGCTGACTTTTGCCGCACCCTGTATATTCTGCAGGTCCTCTTACACAAAAAATAAGTTTTCTTTTTATTATTTTATAGATTTCAAACCAAGCAAGACTGTTAAATCATAAATTCAGTCCAACAAATTACATGAAAAGATAGCCCATTTTCTCTACTTTAAAAATATATATTTTTATACTATTAAGTTACCATTTAAATTTTTTGTAGCATTTTAAATAAAAGTCTGCAAAAGTGCAAAAACTCACATAACATTTTGGGGTTTTCAATGCAACACCTAGAGGGTTAAATAAATACTTAAAATTTGGTTTTGCCTCAATAATTTGAATTTTGGTCTCTCAAAAATCTCCAGAATTACTATACTGGATGAATTAATTGTATTATATATACAACCGAAGGAAAAATAAAGGACATTATATGTAAGGAATGCTACATGAGAAGAGAATACACTTCAATTGTAAAACAATATAGAAAATCCTCATTTTTAAATTACTCCAGTAGAATATTCTTGAAATCAATGTCTAAGGATATAAAGAAACGATCCCATGTTAAGTATTGCCTCTATCTCTATTGTACTGTTAATGCAAACATAATAATCAATAGTCTCAGAAGCGTTTGCTCATGCTTCATTAAAGCTTGATTGAATTACGTTTGGGATGAATACATTCAATTATAAGTCAAATCTCTTCAGTCCCAAAAGATAACACACCTAACAATGTGTCAAACACTTAAATCAGTACTGATTGAAAATAAACAGCATTGTAAACTACAAAACAAGTAGTTTTTACTACCTTTGTTACATCGTCATGAAACGAAGGATGGAAAGAATCACATTTCCTGACCCCTTTCTTTTCTAGTGACTCGAGAGATCGACAAGATAGAGAATATCGACAGACACCATAAAGACAATTATATCCCTACGTTGTCCACACTTGTTGAGGCGTCGGCTGACCATCTCCTCCGCTGTAGTCTTGTCCACTCTCCGCGCGACGTCGGGGATGTCCCAGTACGCGAGGCAGGCGCGCCGGATCTCCGCCTGTCTTGTCTCCACGAGCGACGTGTCTCGGCAGAACGCCGAGATCTTGATAAGGTTCACAATCTGCCTCTCGCCAAGCCTGCCATTATAAAATAAATATTAAATACATGTTTCTGCAGGAAATTATTGAGATGGAATTTTGTTGTAATAATTAGTTGAAATAATATCAACCACTGTATTTTGGACTGGACACGCCTTAAGTAGAGACCAAGGATCACTTGAGTGCGAAACTGGAATGGGAAGGACTAATGGGAGAAGACAAACACAGCATGGTTACAGTCATCATCAAAGTAGGAGCAAAAGTAAAAGGGCAAAATGGATTGAAAAGACGGAGGGTAATTATTGGCAAGGTTAAAACCCAACTGGGCTGCCGAAGTCCATGAGAAAAAAGTTAAGTACCCTTAATCTGAAAAAAGGATTAAAATAATGTATATATTAATAAGTGAGTGGTTTTCTTTTCACAGTTAAATCTCAATAATGGCTGGACGAATTTTAATGTTTATGTGTTAAATTAAAGGGATTTTTCTTTAGAATTGTAAATAAGTCTCAGAATTTAAAAAAAAGGACATCACTAAAGTACAGTAAAGGCTGAGGTTTGGGAAAAGTGGCACTAACCATCAACATTTAACCAAGCTCTGTTCACTTTTTTTACCACTGAACAAATGGTCATGCTTTGAAATAGTTCTACAGGTAAACCACAGGATATAGTGTTTGAAAGCAAAGCTATGACCGAGTAATCTAGTAAAAATAAATGCTGATACATTAAGTACAATTGCACATAGTCCACTGTAAAAAATTGATATTCTAGCTGATCCATTAAAAAAGCGCCGTTTACCATTTTAAAACAAGCCTTATTAAACCTACTAGCTTTTTTTTTTGACAGAAGCTGAACTTGCAACAAAAAATAATCAAAGAAACTACTTGATGGATTAAACATCTTTATAGTTCTGGTCAGCCATACTGGCGGAAAGTAACAAACAGTGGAAACTCTCCAAATCATTTGCTAAACCTTATGATTGTATGATTGTAAAGAACTGTCATATCGTTATGTTTTAATGGTCCATTAACACTGAAAGAACACTGCTGCAGTTCTGTTGTATTGCACAATACAACATATAATACTTAGTATTATTACTTCCACAAATGAGAGTATGACCTATTACTCTTCATAGACTTGCAGCAACTTTTCCGGCAGCTTTTACCATTATAATGTTTTGACTAAGTTTGATATTGATTGTAGTATAACCTTGTTTGCATTTAATATATAGTGTGTAAAAAAAGTCCATTCCCCCCTCCTTAATGTTCTTGTTTGTTAAAGACCTCCCAAAAATTAATAAAAAAATATGTGATTGGTGTTGTATTCAAAATTTTGACAAGCTGCCAATTTTGATAGAAACACGTTAGCGACCTCCAACCTCCCCCAATCGCCTATTTTTTTAAAGTTCTTTAAAATGAGGGGTCACTCGAAAGAGGTTTGCATTTGAAAATTTTGAGTTGCCCCGAAAATCCCCTATTTTTGGGTACACTCAAAATTGTAAATATCACCAAAAGAGACTACTTTTTCATTTAATAACATTTTTCCCAGGCTCGTTTCATTTTTATGTCACCAAAGGTGAATTAAAACTCCAAATGTCCTTTACGCCAGGTTGTAAGGATTTAAAAAACTTTGTTGCATTTAAACTTTAATGACAAGCTGCCAATTTTTATAGAAACACGTTAGAGACCTCCGATTTTCACCATTCATCTACTTTTTGAAAGTTCTTTAAAATGAGGGGTTACTCAAAAGGGGTTTGCATTTGAAAATTTTGAGTTGCCCTCAAAGTCCCCCACTTTTGGGGGACACTCAAAATTTTTGGTAACGTCAAACAATAATAATTTGGGTTGAGTTGGTATCATTCCCCAAAGGTTAATTGTTTGTCTTAACAAACACAAAAATTAAGGAGGGAGGAACGGACTTTTTTTACACTCTGTATAACACATATGATTTAGCAGCATAAATCTTCATATTCTATCTAATGTGTAATGATTGATTGTCTACACAACACAGGCGTTAGGTGTTTAACGCTAATTCTGAACACAGTATACTCGCTCACCCGCCAATACGGCTGGACTGAGCAATAATTACTTTTTCATTTCCTTTCTAGAAAATCAAGATCACTCTAATTAGCCTATTTGCACTGTGTTGGTTGTAACCAACGTAACTCACACATTGTTGGAGGTAACGATGTAGTCAAAGAAGGCTTGGTCCTGAGTGAGTACGTCCATCGACACACAGAAGTTGATGTCTTCCTTGCTCCGTGAGCCGAGGCGACACAGCTCCTTGTTGAGATCAAACAGATACTCTCTAGTCGGCTCACAATCGTCCCTTTTCCACTGGCAAATTATGTACCTGACACAAATAAAATATTTTTGTAAGAAAAATTCATTGAGACAAGGACAAAAATGTACAGAAAAAGAAAAAAGCAATCTGATTGAAGATAAGAAAACTTATTAAAGATTTACCTGTCCAGCAAAGCTGTGTACAATTTATAGGATTTTTAGAAGCAAATGACTAAACAGAGCCACTCGAATATGCTTTTATACTCATTGACGGTGACTCAGATTACAGAAGGATAATCTTGCCGGGGACGTGGCAAGATGGCGGTCAGTAGAAAGAAGGACAATAAATGCGGCTCGTATTCGGTGAAAGTTACTAATCGTAAGGGAGGTATGCAGTGCGCCGGATTCTGTGCAAGCTGGTATCATCTCAAGTGTTGCAATGTGTCAAGAGAAGAATGTAACATTTTTAAAGAAATAAGTGCGAAATCTGTGTGGTACTATGCCGACTGCAAGGAGGAGGTTAGAGCAATGATAGAACAGCAGGTACAAGGAAAGCTGTCTGTTGAAACCTGTAATACGGACATGGATGCTGAATCTAAGCTTTTAATGGACAAAATAGATAAATTAAGTGTGTTTTACGATAAGCTTGAGAAGAGGGTTTCTTCAATTGAAAATTGTAAATCAGGGTTACAATTGCTTGAATCGGTTGAACAGTCGAATGAGTCAAAACAATTCGAGTTGCGAGGTTCGAATGATATATCGAACGATATGAATCGATCTGTTGACATCGATCTGCATGATATGGAAATGGTTGCCTCGACCTTGACGAAGGATCCGATAAATCTTACTAGTACTACTCATTCGAACGTTAGTAAAGTCGTAATGGAGCCTACGAATTACTCACAGTGCTCGGCATCTGAAAAGGTGAATTTATCAAGACTGATGAATGTTCGCTCGTACTCTCAATCTGTAAAACTGACTGCAAAGAAAAATAAAATTAGCCATCTATCGTCTGACTCTGGAAAAACGAATCCCAATCATCAAGTCTCTCATCAGACAAAGGACGATAAAGCCCGTAGGCAGGAGCCTAAACAGAAGACTAGCAAACCAACCTACATTGTGGGTAAACTCCCCCGGGATAGGAACTTGAAGATTAAGCAGGCTACTAAAAAGGGTTGGCTTTTCGTGACAAACCTATCCTTGGATACTGAAATTTCTGCCTTGAAGGAACACATGGGACAGATCACTTCTGGGGAGGTTATATGCCAAGAACTAACCTCTAAATATCAAGACTACAAGTCCTTCAAAATAGGTATCGACTTGGATGATATCTCAAAAGCAAAATTGCCTGACTTATGGCCGGAGGAGGTTAGAGTTGACGACTTCAAGCCTTTTGCTTCAAGGAACCGTTTTTTAGTGAATCGGAGGTGGTCAAGACCACCAAGGAATTAGTGTACCAAGATAGGCCTATGACTCGTGTCAAGACTGTGTGCCCTGTGAACTTAACCTCAGTAGTGAAAATGACTTTCTTAAATGTACAATGTTTGCGAACAAAATTGAATATGGTGCTTTCATTTTTGTCTGAGTCTGATCCTCAGATTTTATGCATATCAGAACACTGGTTGTCTAGTGAGGAATATGGATTTTATAAAGAACTAGGTAACCTGCACCTTGTAGATATTCAGTGTAGGTCTGTTCACATACATGGTGGTGTTGCGATTTATGCTAAGCCTAACTTGAATGTCGCTCCTATCGATTTGATCAATTTCAATACTGAATTTGATCTGGAAGTAGTAGGCCTAAAGTTAAGTGTTCCAGACGAGGATAGGCCTATAATAGTCTTGAGTGTATATAGATCGGAGAACGGACTCCTTGAGAATTTTTTGACCCTTTTGGAGGAATGCTTAAATTTCATCATGAAATTCAATGCTACTGCATGGATATATGTTGGAGGCGACTTTAATGTCCCGCTCAACGTCAGCACACCCAAGCAGAAACAGCTTACAGATCTATTGCGGAGCTTTGGACTATACTGGGCTTCACTCATCCCTACAAGAGGCAACAACTGCCTGGATTCGGTGGCATCCAACTACAGGGAGGGGGAGGTAGCGACCAGTGTTGTAAACCCACTTGTGGCGGATCACCTTGCTGTGGTAACGGAGTTGAGCATGGGGGTGAGTACACCTGATAATTCTAATGTGCCTTGGCTTATGAATTATGAACTCAAATATAGGAAGCTGGATCATAATATGTTTAAGTTTGTTTCTGATATATTAGAAAACGAAAGCTGGGATTTTATTGTGCCAAATATGAATGCCGAAACTGCATTTTCATCCTTTTTTATGAGTTTAGGAATATTTTTGATTTTGTATTTCCTGAATCAATCAAACCTAAGTGCCGTAGAAATAAGACTAAACCTACCATGCAGGGAACAAATTTTTGTAACCTGTTTAATGATAATAGTGATTTGAAGACACTCAAGGCATGGGTACTGTTACTGCACGATAAGTGCAAGAATGCAGGTGATCAGTTGATAGATTGTACAGTATCTATCTTAAAACTAAGAAACAATTTAGGCAAGCTGTTGATGTAGCAAAGAGAGTAGCTAACTCAAGGCATATTGAGCAAGCTGCGAATCCATGTAAAGCAGCATGGGGGATTGTTAATAGTAATCGGGGTCAGGCTGTTGCTCCTCTTTGCCCTGCCAGCCCTGACCAGTTCAATCGGCACTTTATAGATTCTGTTTGTGAGATTGTCAGAGATACTCTTCCTTGGCCTGACGAGGCAGTAAATCTTGTTGGAATGCCTAATGTACCGCCTAGCTGGGTCGGCTGGGACACAGTTACCCCGGACCTAATTGTTCAAGTAGTGAAAAGTTTTAAGGCCTCGCCTTGTATTGATGTGTATGGGATGTCCTCGCAATTTCTCAAGCACATAATTACTTCTTTGGCAGTACCATTGGCAGCTGTCTTTAACTTATGTTTTGGGCAAGGTTATTTCCCAAATGAGTTGAAGATCGCTAGAACTGTACCAGTCTACAAAAAAAGTGATGCCAGCCTAGTGAACAGCTATAGGCCGATTAGTATTATCCCAGTCTTAGCTAAGATTCTGGAAACCATCATTAACAGGCAACTTATGACTTATTTTGAGAAAGAGAATCTGCTGAACAATTCCCAGCACGGTTTCAGAAAACAGAGGTCCACTGTCACGGCTGTACGTGCCCTTGTCGAAAACATCTATAGCGCCTTTGAATGTGAGGAGTCAGTTCTTTTAACGCTTTTGGACTTGACGAAGGCATTTGACTGCGTGTCACACGCAGTCATCCTTGGGAAACTGGCAAAATATGGTCTAGGAGGACCTGTGCTTGGTATGTTTGAATCTTACTTCAATAACCGCACTCAACTGGTTACGGTTCAGGGTGCATCATCAGAAACTGCAAGTTTGAAGAGTGGAGTGCCGCAAGGCTCGGCCCTTGGGCCTAGCCTGTTCCTGATCCTGATTAACGACTTTCAGGTGAACAGCAGTGATGCCCTCCTGTATGCTGACGACACCACCATCGTGAACAGAGGTGGCTGTATGCAAACTTTAAATTTAGATGCTGCCTCCAGCTTTGATGAGGCGAGGTATTGGTTCAGGCTTAACGGGTTGCAGCTTAATGAAGGGAAAACGCAACGTCTCCTATGTAGTTTATGGACTCGTAACGATGTTGATTACAGTAGTGATAAGGCAGTGAACTTCTAGGCCTGCACATAGACGATAAGCTTACTTGGTCCTCTCATGTGGATGCAGTCTGTATAAAGCTCTCACAAGTAAATTTTCTGTTAAGGAAACTTAAGCTTCTGGTCACACCTGAGTATCTGTTAATGGCCTACTTTGGGTTATTCCATTGTCACATCATTTATGGGTTCACCCTGTGGGGCCACAGTCCCTGTACAAAAAGAGTTCTGATACTGCAGAAAGCCGCAGTCAGAATAATTACATCTAGTGGCAGGAGAGAACATTGCAAGCCGCTGTTTGAACAGTTAGGAGTCCTCACTGTATATAGTCAGTTTATCCTGGATTGCCTTATCCTCGTCAGGTCAGACCCTAATCTGCAGATTCACAGGCGAGAGCAGCATTATGGCTACAACTTGAGGTCGAAAAAAGACTTAAATGTTCCGTGGTGTAGACTTAGTAAAACCAAGGGCTGCTACCCTGTTCTGGCCTACAAAATGTACAACAGGTTGCCAGAGGTCGTGAGAGAACTCGACATCAAGCACTTCAAGATTACTTTGAAGAACTGGCTGCAAAAGAAATGTTTCTACTCAATCAAAGAATACTTTGAAGACAGCATGCAATTTGGGAATTAAAACTGGCCGCCATCTATATCAGAAAAAAGTAAATGTGATGTAAATATTAGTTTAATTTCAAGTAAAAAGTATATATTCATTAGTGTAATCATGTGACAAGATCTTTCCCGACATCTGGGCTTCGATCGCTGGAGGAAGTAAGAAGAAGTAAGAAGTAAGATATAGAGTGCAAGCTCAAAAAAATGAAGAATTGACTGTATAAACTTACACCAAAATTTATTGAGGTTCTGTCACTTGGAATCGTAAAATGTAAATAAAAAATAGTTCCTAAAATATTGAAAACATCACTAATAAACACACAAACCTCGTAGCATCTGTATTTATGGGAACTAGAGCTGTGCGGATATCTGAAAACTCGGATCAGATTCGGATCGGATCGGATATCCGAATCCGATCCGAGGGTTTTACAACTATCCGGTAAGACTGACTAGATATCCGACTCTATTGGATAGACTGCATTTTTTGGGGTAAATTGTAAAGTAAGATCAAATTTTCAAGTAAGGAAAGTCTTCCAAACAAAATAAGTCACTGCCGATGAAAGTACATTCGTGACAGAAAACATCGCGGAGCAAAAACGATGCTTTGAAATGCGACGGTTGCGATAGCGGCTAGAACAACGCCTCAACACAATGCGATTATGTAGTGGTATGCATCAAGCGATGTATTTCGGTTGCCAATATTGCGACTCGTGATAAGATCGAGAATCGAGATTGTTGTATACGATCAGATTACTGCGCAATACCCGACACGATAACAAACATTTTCTTAAGATAAATTCTTGTATCGTAGCATTAAATCAGTTAACAAATAGTAGTACAAACTGTAATAGTTCTGTCGTTCTGTCTCGATTAGTATCCGTTACCGACGAAACATCGATTGGTATGAGGGAGAATCGCAATCAAGACAAATCAGTGTTCGCCATTGACCGACAGTGTTGACAGTGTCAGTGTCCAACAGTCAGTCGTCTTGAATTTCCAAAACGAAATATCCCGTAAATACCCCATAAACAAATAGTCGTGTTCATGTTTTGTACGACTATTTCAGGCCGTAAATATCTTACGTGGCCTGTCGATACGATAAAATAAAAAGCCTACAATAATTTTGGGCTGTGAAAGATTTGGCAAACCTGTTCATTCATTGTTTTGTCTTTCCAAATCATTTCATTTTGAATGTCGTCGTCTCCTTAAAAGCTGAATTAACTCAAGAACGTCTTTCTTCTTACTTTATTTATCAATTAAACAATTACCTACCTAGAAAGTTGAACGATCACAAATAAGTTTTTATTTTGCTGAAATATTTATCTTTGACGATTTAAGCCTAGTCAAAGCCGGCCGGCCGTGTTTTCAATACGAGATTAAAATTTTAAAATGGACTTTCTTAGATAACAGTACAATGCGACTTGACAGCCTACGTCTATGAAAATAATTAGTGAGTTAGCTTGTTGTTTGTGATATAAATCAAATAGACTTTTTGTTCTAATTAAATGACCAAGCTTTAATACCGAAACTTAAACATTTGAAACTTATCTTGAAATTTAGGTTAAGTTTACTGCTCCGACTTATTTTGTTTTTTTTGTGTTATTGTAGTGAATCAAAATCTAGGTTGTCAGGCATTAGTGCATAAATAAAAATGTAAAGCTTTCTTCAAATATGAGGTGATTGGTGAATCAAGTTTTATGTTTAATTCTTTTAATTAAATTTTTAATATTTAATTCTAGTCACTTAGGCCTAGTTTCTGATCAAATAGGCTAAGGAAAAGAACAAAAAAGACAGAGGCCTAATAGTGAACAAATTTATGTTGCATTGGAAAAGGATTTTTTTAGTTGCAAATCCTGAAATTGATTTAGGCCTAATAAGCTTATTCAATTAATTATATACTACCTATACTTAAGGGGAATCAACAAATTTCTAAATTCTCAACAGATATTTAGTTGAACCTTTGCATACTTTAATAATTGACATTTGGCCTATATTGGAAACAATATATCACAACAATCAACAACTCAACCCTATCAAGGCAAATCTCACCTTACACATTAGGATGATATGGTAGTTTCTTGCAATTACCTTAGGCTTTTGAGGAAACTTAAATCTGCTCAATACGCCGCGCTGTAAATATCCGAATCCGGTATTATCCGATCCGAACCTGTTGTTATCCGATCCGAACATAAGCTATCCGATCCGATCCAAATAATCACTATCCGCACACCTCTAATAGGAACGTTCGAGATAAAAATGTTTGAACGGGTTAATATGGTGTGACTTTTAATGTCTGAAAAATATCAGATTGTAGCTATTCACAACTAAAATTATGTCATCTGGTCATTAAAATTGATTACGTAACTCAGATATTATTGTTAGTGTGAGCAATGCTGATAATCAAACTTTTACTTTTACCAGAAAAAAGTAAAAAAAAATTGTTACTGTAGTTATGGCTTTTGGTCATCCAAAATAAAAAATAAATAAACACTACCGACTCTCACCTCTCTGAGTTGGCGGGCCGGCTGGTGTTAGGTTTGTGTATACTGATCCTCTCAAATGCACGGTACATGAGGTAGACCAGCCCTACGCTGAACGGCGAGAAGAGATCGAACAGTTTGCAGACAAAATGGCCGCCGGTGCGGACGATGCACAGCGCGACCAGGAACTGGCAGAGGTACAGCTGCTTGGACAACAACTCCTGGATGTTCTCCTGGCCGTCCACGGAGAAACCCTGCGACCGAGGAGAGAACGGGTGAAATATGCTGATGGAAGACCTAAATGAATTCTGTACTGTCGTTTGGAATAGTTGCTTCATTAAATAAAGACATAACACAATAATACCATTTTTTTAGGCCGAAGTAATTGATTGCAGCAAATAAGTAATAAGATTACAACTTCTTCCATATCAACTCTCTACAAGGGGTATTTTGTGCCAATAAATAGCATAATACTGTAATATGATGTTGGTCTGAATGATCAAAATTAACCCCATGTTAACAGGATCAAATGATACACTACATTCTTTTACAACAGAATTGTAGGTAATCCCCAAAAAAATGGCAACCAACCAGTATCATCACAGCAATAAAAGGGGGCACTCCTCTCCAAGGCTACTTTAATAAACGTCCTTAAGTTTGTTAGTTTAGATCTAGAGCAAAAGACCCTGTCCAAGGTAGAAGTAACATTTGTTATTTTGAGAGAATAAGAGGACTACTTCATATGATGAATTCCTTGGCATTATCTGGGTTGATCTTCCAAATTAAAAAAAAAAACAACATGAAGGTATAGTCTAACATTGATGTGTATGTAGATGATAGTTTATTACAATGTAACCATGAGTGAAGAATACTCACCCCATCTGCCATCATGAAGTGAACACCAAGTTGTTTGGTGTCGTCCATCACAAAATGCATCAGACTATTAATGTTTTCAGGATCAAAGATATTACCATCATCTTTCTTTCCTGGAAACAATAAACCGAGTAACAATATATAATAAGAGGGTAGATTATGTGTACTCTCCATTAGTTTTAGTATGTCTTTGTTGGATGATGAAGTAAAATAAACATTGGCCAGTGCTATTAACTATAATTTAATTAAGTTCAGCTATTCTGAACTTATAGGGGTCTGAGCCTTGTCCAGTTTATGGAAAATTTAGAACAAACAAATTTTATAATGGAAATCGGATAATGAATAAAATTTATGGTTATTAAGGATATCGAAGTGTGACTGATATATTTAAAGGCCAAGATAAGGAAATAAATCGCTGCTTCCAACTGATATATAGATTTGCAATTGCCGATCTGAAAAATTTGTGGCCATTTCCAACCAATTTTTAGCTTAGTGGTCGTTGTTTCCAACTGTATCTAGCTCATGTCTGAATGAGTTAAAGCACAACGGTTGACATTTTTGACTAGATAACTAAAAGACAAACAAATAAAACATTATAACAATACAATTTGCTGTTGAATTTATTATAACAAATAAAACAGCAAAAACTATTGAACTGACTGGGCTGAAATTTTGCACTAAGGTAGATCAGGAACAAGGCCAACATATATGCATATTCACGTCTTAAAAATCCCCCAGACCCATAACTCCCCATAAGTCCTCCATAAGTCCCCATAAGTCTTTTATATTCACTCTGTACAAATTTTTGAGGATTTGGTAGCTTTTACTTAATTTCCAAAGAAACAATTGTTAATTTTCCAGATATTTATCTAAATGTGCGAAGAACGGATACTACAGCTAGCCTGTTAAAAAAAAGAGTGCAATATAAAAAGTACAATAATTACAACTGTCAACATTTTACTTATCAACTTGATAACAGATATAAAAAAATCGTTATCATCCGACGTAGTGTTCTAAGAAGTGGTATGGTTTAATATAGTTGTTGTTATAATATTTTAGCTAAGACAGTCCAGTAAGAGTAAAAGTTAAGTAAAATATCATTATCACACTTCCAATTTTTACTTGATTAATTTAAATTAAATTATTCTAGTAAATACCATTTCTAGAAGATAACAAAAGGTTGGAATATTTTAACCAAGGATATTTGATCAGAGTCCCCAAAATCAATAAATACTTGGGTATAAAATTTTAATGAAAATAGGAGCAGATAACAATAAGGTTAAGAAAACACTTACTCAAATTATTTAATTTTAAAGAATTCTTAATTTTTAGCGAATTTACCCTATAGGGAAGAAGCTATTACCGTAGGTCTCATGGTAAGACCTAAGCCCCAGACCATGATAACTTTTCGTTTTGTAACCCCAGAAGCAAAAAACACCATTTGTTCGAATTTTTAGATATATATATAACTATATATGTGTCTGTTAGCACGATAGCGGCCGTAAAAATGGTCGGATCTTGATGAAATTTGGTACAGACATGTAAAAGGTAATCAATTGGACGAGTTCGTGAACCAGCCCGATCGGACCACCGGAAGGGAGGGTAAAGGGGGAAAAACCCCCTAAAAAATGGGTTTTTTGAGCTTTTTACATAGAAAAATAAAATTTATCAAATTTTTGTTGGCACCATTGAATTCAGCTCAAAAAATAAACAATTTAGTATCTTGAATCACTGCTCTATGTCCATTGGTTACCGAGATATTGAAAGTGGTAAACACAGTACGTTGTCCCAATGTTAACCTTATGGGAAATAAGTAAAATTCTATATCTCGGTCATTTCTCAACATATCTTGATAAAACTTGGTAAATGGCTTCTTCTAGTTTAGATCTACTAAATATTGAATTAAAAACAACCAGTTTAAACATACCTGTAGCTGCAAACCTGCATACTCATTCCCCATGTTAATCTTATGGAGCTTACAAAAACATGTCAAATCTTGCTATGATAGATTAAAATATATTGTTTTGCATTTGAAATTCGCTGAGTATGCAGGTCTGCTGCAACGGGGGTATTTTATATTGGTCTGTCTGGATAATTATAGAGTTCATAGAATATTAGTTGGATAGTCATGATTTCCTGTTTGGGTGTTGATTTTGAAAAATGTACATAAGTCCCTTTAGTATATATGGGCCCCCCTCCCCCTTCTACGGTCCCCCTTCTTTACAGTTCCCTTTTTTCATAGGTGGACTAATTTATTTTGTAAGGCTGAGGAGTCCTCTCCCTAAATTTACAAACAAATAAAACAAACCTAAGTGAGTACACTATTTTCAAAGTAGAATTTTTTATATTTGTAAAGTTGTCTAATTGCTTTGGTAACTAAGCGCAACTCAAACTATCACTCACCATAGTAAGGTTCAAAGCTTTCACATGGTCCAGAGAAAAAGTCAGAGAGCTTGAAGTCATTTTCTCCTTTCAATGTGAATCCGATACCTTTCGCTTTCCACTTTTTTCTCCATAAAACATATTCTGAAAATCCCCCAGGGCCCGCACATACATCGGCAAAGTACAGCAACTCATCATCCTTCACCATTGGTTCCTAGAAAGTACAGGAAATTACCACGATTAAACTCATTACACGCTTCAAAGTCAAGCTTAAAGATCATGTGGTGAGCTTAATACCATAAAGAAAAACTAAATCATAAGATTTCACAGAAAAATCAGGTGTATAAATAAATTTATCAGTGACCTAATGACTAGTGAAAATTAAAAATGCCATTTTATTTATGCATATTGATGTTTTGGGAATCATGAAAATGTTCCAAACATTGATGAAAGTGTTGGGGTTAATACATCACATATTGCCTGAGTTTGAAAATGAAGCAGGTCATCAAATTGATCTAAAATTAGAAACAAACATGGCCTTTTAACTATTTTTGAATTGCTTCGACCTTGAGTGTTATTTCTGCTTGGGTCAAATGAATAAATCACTAGGCCTTGCTCTTTACTGAAACTTTGGTTTGGTTTGGGTTTGCACACTTCATGATTGTTTGATTATTAGAACAAATTGTGATTTAGGTGGCTTTTTTTAACCTGTTTTATTTAAAAAAATAAACAGAATTAAAAATCAAAGCATAACAGGGAAGATTTAATTTAACTACATGAAAATAGTTAATGTAATTGACGTAGTTCAGCTGTTTCCTTACCCCAGTCTGGGTTTTTGGGGAGGTGAACATGAAGTCAAACACTTTGTCCATGTTTGCCATTTTCATGGCTGCCCGGTTCAGGAACATTCCCTTCCCGATTGTTTCAAATGGATTACTTCTCGTCCGCGCCCTCCTCATCTCTTCTCCATCCAATGTGTCAAAGATACTCTAAAAATACAATAAACAAATAACAAAACAAAAATCACCTAGTCCCAAACACTCTAAAATTAATATACTTACTGTGTAATTGCCATCAAGATTCAAGAACTGTAAATTAATTAATTTTTAGAGATGAAAAAGTTAAATATTCATAAATTATAATGCATTCGTGGATTACGCAATGAAACTTCCCAATATACGCTTAAATCACTATTGACAGTGAATTTTACTTTTTACCTTGTACCCTCATACCTTTTACCTTTTTAACTTTACCTTGTATACTCATACAAACCTTTTTTCCATGATTTAAAGAATGTATAAAATAATATAACTTTGTTGCAAATAAATACTAACCTATGTTTCAGAAGATACAGAAACAGGAGTTTTGTAAAGATTTCTTGTAAAAAATACCATAAAAGATACCAATCAAAATGATTGGTAATACTTGCGCCACTACTGGGCCTATGTATTAAACACTTATATAACAGACCAGTTTAACGTTGCAACAACATGTTTGGTTTCCGTTCAAATTTTTACTTTATCTGTAAATTAAGAGATAAGTTAATATTGCCTTAATAGTGGGGAGGCGGATGGCCAAAATTACAAAGTTGGCTCACCCCAAAAGCTGACCGGCAACCACCATGCTAGATTTTATTGTATAGTAGTAGAGATGATATTTTGACCGGTGGTCGCTCTGTATGAGTGGGACTCTCTGTTTTGGACGCCATTTTGGAAAATGGCGGATGTTAATGTTTTATCCTGTGTAGATTGGTAACCAGTCAAGCTAAAAACTTGATCTTGGTATCAAATTATATGTTTTTGAGGACAAGGAATTCGAAAAATATTAAATTATTCATTTCTCTTTTCTGGACACCATTTTGGAAAATGGCAGATGCTATTGTTTGATTCTTCGTAGTTAGGAAACCACTCGAGCTAAAAACTTGATCTTGGTATCAAATTATATGTTTTTGAGGTCAAGGAATTCGAAAAAATTTTAAAATATTAATTTATCTTTTATGGACGCCATTTTGGAAAATGGTGGACGCTAATGTTTTAGTCTTCGTAGTTAGGAAACTACTCAAGCTAAAAACTTGATCTTGGTATCGAATAATATGGTTTTAATGTCAGGGAATTTGAAAAAAATAATAAATTATTCACATCTCTTTTCTGGACGCCATTTTGGAAAATGGCGGATATTAACGTTTTAGTCTTTGTAGTTTGGAAACCACTCAAGCTAAAACCTTGATCTTGGTGTCGAATAATAGGCTATTGAGGTCAAGGAACTAAAAATTGTTAATTTATTCGTATATATGATCCATTTTCTATTTTTCAAAGTGGCTAGATGTATTTATACTCATTTTTCTGAATGCGCTTAACCAATATCTAGCATTCGGAACAACCAATACATTGAGGAAGATAGTATAAAATTATTAGCTGGTTACCAGATAGAAACTTGTCAAGCATTGTAGAAATATTTTAAGGCTCAAAATTTGGCCATGCGAGCATATCTTGTGCTATTTTATGTCCATCTGAATATGTATTTTTTAAATTATTAAAATCTCAAAACCGAGTTGAGATATAATCACGAAACTTGATATTTTTAGTGAATTTCCCCTATAGGGAAGAAGCTATTACCGTAGGTCTCATGGTAAGACCTAAGCTCGGGACCACTATAACTTTTCGTTTTGGGGCCCCCAGAAGCAAAAAACACTATTCGTTTGAATTTATATATATATATATATATATGTGTCTGTTAGCACGATAGCGGCCGCAAAAATGGTCCGATCTTTATGAAATTTGGTACAGACGTGTAAAGTGGTAATCACTCGGACGAGTTCGTGAACCAGCCCGATCGGACCACCGGAAGGGGGGGTAGAGGGGGGTAAACCCCCCCAAAAATGGGTTTTTTGAGTTTTTTACATAGAATATTAAAAATTATCCAATTTTGGCTAGCATTATTGAATTCAGCTCAAAAAAACAAACAATTTAGTATTTTGAATCACTGCTTTATGTCCATTGGTTTCCGAGATATTGAAAGTGGTAAACACAATACGTTGTCGCAATGTTAACCTTATGGGAAGTAAAGAAAATTCTATATCTCGCTTATTTCTCAACATATCTTGATAAAACTTGGTAAATGGCTTCTTCTAGTTCAGATCAACTAAATATTGAATTAAAACCACCCAGTTTTAATATACCCGTAGCAGCAAACCTGCATACTCATTCCCCATGTTATTCTTATGGAGCTTACAAAAACATGTTGAATCTCGCTATGTTGGATTGAAATATGTTGTTTTGCATTTGAAATTCGCTAAGTATGCAGGTCTGCTGCAACGGGGGTATTATATGCTTTTGTTATAGACAAGCTTAAAATTTCTTAAAAATTGTGTTAAAGAACATTTGTATTTTCGAAACGGCGGCAGTTGAAAATTCTTTAAAAATACTATAACATTTTCTCATACAAAATGTAGACAGTTCAATTACAAATTCAGAGAGGTATAAGTTTTTATCATGGGATCAAATATTACCAAGAAAAGCAACATTTATTTGCCGAAGGTTATCTAAGTCCTGAAAACCTGAATACCTTCCGCTAACAAAGCTATATTTTTAGACACATCTCAAGTTCGGCCGACACATTACAAGTATATCACTTAAGATTTTATTTCAAGTATAATTACACTCACTAACATAACAGTTTCAATTTGAAGATTTAAAACAGCTGATTAGTGGTTTCCAAACTATGAAGACTAAGACATCCGCCATTTTCCAAAATGGCGTCCAGAAAAGAGATATGAATAATTTATTATTTTTTTCAAGTTCCTTGACCTCAAAAACAAATAATTTGATACCAAGATCAAGTTTTTAGCTTGACTGGTTACCAAACTAAGAAGGATAAAACATTAACATCCGCCATTTTCCAAAATGGCATCCAAAACAGAGAGTCCCACTCATACCGAGCGACCACCGGTCAAAATGTCATCTCTACTACTATACAATAAAATCTAGCATGGTGGTTGCCGGTCAGCTTTTGGGGTGAGCCAACTTTGTAATTTGACATATTTTACTATATGCGCCTCCCCACTATAAGCTGCAATTTCCTTCATGCCAATTAACTTTTCCTGAATTCTCTCTCATGTAGATAGTAATCCTCCTTCTGTCACATTGGACCTACAATATTTTTTCCCGTCCATTTTTCTCTCTATTACTTACCTGGCTACCTTATTTAAACGATTCTCTTCCTTTCACGATCCAACAATTCTTGTTTAAAAAAAAAACGGAAATTCAAGGTCCCAATGAACCCTTTCAACATCCAAAGTCCAGTGATAAAATATGCGAATAGCAATGTGGTCACAGACTAAAATCACACAGTCCCGTCACTTATTATAACGTAAATATTCACAGGGCAACTATCAAGCTCAATAACTTATTATTTGATTGGGTTATACATGACAGGTTGCTATGGTATAATGTGAAAACATTATAAACAAAATATGTAAAAGACATCTGATTCATCATCTAATTGCTTGAGGCAGTAGAAATTAATTGCCCTAGTCAAGTGACAAGTGCCAACAGATTTGTGTGGAGGCAATACTTTTAACAAAAAGGTGACGTAACTGTATTTTTTAGACTGTGGTGCGATAGCGTTCATGTTAGCACCATCCGGGATTGCGTGTCCTTTAGAATGGTACCTCATGCCGAGGTAGGCCTGTTGAATACGTCTCGCACAAACGTAAACAGCAGGGGGTTCATTGACCCACGGACGCCATGAACTGATCCCATTTTTAAAATGAATTCATCAGAAATCTCAGCGATGCCATTGAAATCTAAAGCCAGTAATTATAAACAATATGCAGCAACAAGATTAAACTAAGCCTTTCTAAGCCTTCATGCAAATGTTTCATACGCCCAAAGCATGAAAGCCAAAAATATGTATGAAAGCAAGGCAGCCCCTGTATATAAGGCGGTGACATAGTATATAAAGGCTAGACAGCATCTATGCATTTGCTAGAACTCTTGAAAATATGGAAAGCTTTTTAAAATAATTAGCTCTTGAAAACAACAGTGCAACAGGGAGAATTTGATCCTAGTGCATCTTGTATGAAGGATAAAATTATGAGTGTTAAAATTATGATACGTTTGAAAAGCATATTAATATGTTTACAGGTTGATACTTTTATTCAGTTAGTAGAGAAACAAATTGGTTTAAAATATTTTCTTTAAGATTAGTAATAATGTAAAATGATTTCTGGTTTATCTTACCTGTATAATGATACCAAGAAATTACCCATCTGCTTATTAGGAATAAATTAGAATAAAGAAGAATTGGAACGATTAAAGACAAAGAGCAAACTCTGAACCAACTTTTTGGACCAGTTTGGAGCTTAAATCTAGTGGTTAAGATTATTATGATGAAAACATTTATTAATTTTCAGATAGCTCAGCTGTTACAAAAGAAAGAGGAATCTTAAGATTTCTTTTCAATACATATATTTATAACATAACAGTGCCTACTGCTCCATAAAAAATGTTAAAATAACAAATTTTTTTATCAATGTTAAAATAACAGGCTATGCTTGACCACAGAGATGTAGTGGCAACATTTCCAGCAGGGGGACGCAAATCAACATTCAGCAATCAGCTGATTGTTTTTTTTTTAAAGAAAAAACCAGTGAGGATTGGGTGTTCGCTCTCCATTACACCAACCTCTACTACAATAGAATCTCACAAACTTGACTTCTAGTACTGTAACTCGATACCTTCGTTTTTACTATAAGCGTGTAATTTTTTGCAATTAAGAAAATATAGTTTGCATTTTACTACCATTTTCAAGTCGTAAATTATGTTTTGAAGTTATTTACTTAAGTTATATATTTCTTTATTCAGACTATTAATGAGTTTAAGTATAAGCCCATGAATATAACTGAAAACTTTTTCTTGGGTTTCATTCATCTCACAATGTATTCTGGATTCTCTGACGTTCCCAAACTCGACAGAGTCAGAGTCCACATTGAGGTCTGAGTCGTGTTGAGGTTGTGTCTCTACTGCAATTACAAGACCCCAGTAGTGCTGTTCCTTTGATGTCATTTACGTATTTCACATACAATACCAAGGTTCAATACAAATTTACGGAGACAATGATAAGACACTAATAACAAGTGGCCTGTCACCTTTTTACTGAGAATGTTAGTCAGAATACTTGGATCGCAGAAGTCGGTGAACTCCTCGATGTTGAGGTTGCGCGGTCCGTTCTCCTTCCAACTGTGGAGGGTGGCGGAGTCGAGCGCCGGCAAGTCTCGCCCCTCCAGCCACGCCGGCGTCTCCTCCACCTTCACCACCTGCGCGCAGATTACACATAACCAAAATAAAACTTTGATTAATATTTGGTCCATTATACCTAAAAGGACATTTAACGCTTAAGCAACCTCAGGCCCTTAGGTGGTAGCTAAGAGATAAAGTGCTAGCTTCATGTTTCAAACGTAGCTGGTTCGATCCAAGCGGCAGACGACTCTTGATCCATCATGAGCGGAGCGGTCACCTCTGGCTAGCCTCTGTGACTATTGCCGCTACAGTACCTCGCTGTCTTTAGATCAGTGCACACTCATCCAGGTTAAGAGGGACTCTAATCAGCCGTAGTGACTCTGTACACATGACTTACAAACTCTTAATATATATCACATCATCTGATATAACAAGAACGCTCACCTCCATGGAGGAGTCCCAGTTGAGGTTGGCGGGCTCCAGTCCCGGCAGTGTGAGGCCGAGACCGCGGCGGCCACGCTGCTTCGACATCTCCACGGGCGCCACGCGGCCCTGTGCGTGCTTCCCCAGTCCCCGACCCTCCTGGTAGCCCATCTTCTCCTGCAAAGACACAAGACCCGGGCGTGTTAGCGGCAGCAACCTCATGAAGTGCAAGACCAGAGTGACAAGGTATTTAGTATATCATCTCACTGAAATTCCCTGACTTTTCCATACTGCACCAATATTTTTTCATTACTCTACACACGAACGTACACTTTCTCAACGTAAAATGAGTTAATTAAATAGGTTATTTCCGCTACTACACGGCAAAATTACATAAAGTTAATTTTCTGTGCTTATGTGGTGGACGGAAAGTAACCGTTATGGGATTTTGCGGTGTAGACCAATCAGCTGTTGCATTACTGTACCTTCAGCTACTGCACAGCAATATTACATAGCATTAACTTTCTGTGCGTTTGTGGTGGACAGAAAGTAACTATTATGGGATTTTGCGGTGCAGACCGATCAGCTGTTGCATTACTGTACCTCGACATCAGCACGGAAACACAGCGTTATGAGTTCGGTTTTTTCTTGAATAAAAAAAATTCACGTCTTTTACAAGTTTTTTGATATCGTAATAAAAAATAATGTTCATTACTCGTCCCAAAAGTGCTATTGCGGGGCTCGATAGCTTTTTCCAGCTAAATGCAATCTCGCCAGCAATAGGTCACTTTTGAGACTAGTAATGAAAACTACTATTACCTAACCAAAAAGGGGTGAAAATCTTGGTAGCACAACTAAAACCAAGACTCATTATAATTTGTAAGTAGGCCTAAGTGCAAACTTATAAAACACAAAATTTCTGAAGCCAAATCTTCAGCTATCAGAAAAACATCTTGCAACAGTTTCACTTATTGGGCCTCCAAAATCTTTCACTTGGCAAATTATATTGATTTTCAATGTCCAAAGTAAAAGTTCCCTGGCTTTCCTGATTTTCATGGTTCCTCAATGAATCATGAACTAGATACAATTAAAGTTTTACTCACCGTTTTCATGGCCTAAAACTTTGAATAAATAAAATCTTGTAAAAAAAGATCCCTAGAATAAAATATTAATAAGAAGCAGAACTGGAGCTGAGGACTTAAAGTAGCTGGATTGTGCAGTGAACTTACTGCACTACAGTAGGCGCCCTCTAGTTCGGCTTCGGTTGGATCGGCCGCCGGATGGTCCGGCCGGTCCTAGGATGGTGAATCATATCCGTTATATCACCACACCGCACCGCGAGGGAATGACCTTCGACAGTATTTATCCTGAATCTTTAGTTTCCGGCCGAAGAAGTAAACTATTTATGTCAGTTTAGATTACGGACAAGCTTGTAATTAATTGATGGACACACTTGACCTCAACTCTAACAAAAGATGTTATTCTTTCAATATGAGGACTTTACAGTGAGATTTGATCTTGGATTTCACTTGTATACAACAAAAGAAAATAACAGTTTCTTAACATTTTTATAGGTTATGATTCAAGTAATACGTGTAACTTAATTCGGCAAATAAATTTCTAGTGTGTTTTTAAAGTAAATAAAGAGTTTTTCTGCTCACTTTATATCCTCAGTACGGTATCGGTAAAACCAGTGACGCAATATGGCAGTTCAACATAAGAGACGTCAAAATATTTCCTTTGGCAATTAAACACTGTAAATATGTTTAAATAGCGTGTTTTGTTGATTTTTAAACATAGGTTTTGGGATTTAATAGGGTTATTTTACATTTTGATAGTACATCCGGGTGGTCCGGCCATTTTGTAGTCCGGCCAGGGGTCCGGTCCCGAGGTGGCCGAACTAGAGGGCGTCTACTGTACTTGCCTCTTAACTTTGCCCGATCAACTTTAAAATAAAAATTGAAAGTTCTTACGAATTCTTGATAGGTCTATGTTACGTTCAAAGTTGATTTCAGTCATCAATCTATTAATCAAGGTTTTATAGAACAATCAATTAATATTGTGCTAAAAATTGTTAGTGGATTTACTCAAACAAGTAATATTTACAATTCGCATAATTAAGAGGCATATCTAAAGAGGTTCAGAATGAGAACCAATTGTTATTTGGGTCAGTCCATATCAAGTCATCCAGGCCATGTAACCCACCATCTCAGAATTTGATGAAACTTGGTGATTTTGATCTTTTCACATGCCTATGGAAGAATACCAAATTTTAGCTTCTTATCTCAAACGGTTTTTTTCTTACAGACGTTTGAAATTTGGAAAAATCTGTCGTTTCTGTTATTTCCGAGCTCCAATATAAACTTGCATAGCTTAAGAAAAAAATTTGTATCTTTGACATTTTTAATCCAATTGTTATGAAAATTTGCAGTAATATTAAGTAAAGGATGCTAAATCCAGGAAAAATAAATCATTAATATCTTTCTATATTTAGGTCATAGAAAAAAACATTTTTTACAATTTTTTTGATATTTTTAGTCCGATGACAGTGTTTTACAAAAAAATTAATATCTCCTAGAGGCACAATGACAATCAAGTAAACTTTTTTTTTAAACTTATCTACATTAAATTTCCTAATAGATGAAGCAACAAAACACATGGCTTTTTGCATGCTTAATAACTTAAAAAAATCATTTTTAAAATTTCCAAATAAAAACATGTTTTTTTTATTTTTTAATGGAAAATTTTTAAAAATCTAATTTTGGTTTGCACCATTAAATTCAGCTTGAAAAAACAAATATTTTAGTACTTTGAAACTTTGTTCTATGTCTATTGGTTACTGAGATATTGGATGATGTTAATACAGTCCGTTGTCCAATGTTAACCTTATGGAAAATAAATAAAACTCAATATCTCCCTTATTTTTCAACTTATCATAATAAAATTTGGTGTGTGGGTTCTTCTGGTTGATATTTTTTTAATAATCATTGAAAATCAACTATTTTTTGCTTTCCCAAGGCAGCAAAATTGCTTACTTTTGGCTATGATACTTTAACACTCCGTTTCTTTGAGTATGCAGGATTGCTGACATAGGGATGGAAAATGTTTATGTTTTTAGCCATCATCAAAGAAAAGTCAAATAGCAGATGCTATATACCAAATTTTATTAAAATAAGTTAAAAAATAAGCGAGATATTTAGTTTTCTTTATTTTCCATAAGGATAACATTGGACAACGTACCGTATTAACATCATTCAATATCTCAGCAACCTATAGACATAGAACAAAGATTCAAAGTACTAAAATATTTGTTTTTTCAAGCTGAATTTAATGGTGCAAACCAAAATTAATTTTTTTTAAAATTTTTCCATTAAAAATGCAAAAAACATGTTTTTATTTGGATATTTTTAAAAAGATTTTTTAATTTACAAAGCATGCAAAAAGCCATGTGTTTTGTTGCTGTATATGTTAGGAAATTTAATGTAGATAAGTTTAAAAAAAAGTTTACTTGATTGTCATTGTGCCTTTAGGAGATATTAATTTTTTTGTAAAACACTGTCACCGGACTAAAAATATCAAAAAAATTGTAAAAAATATTTTTTTCAATGCCTAAATATAGAAAGATATTAATGATTTATTTTTTCCTGGATTTAGCATACTTTACTTAATATTACTGCAAATTTTAATAACAATTGGATTAAAAATGGCAAAGATACAAATTTTTTTCTTAAGCTATGCAAGTTTATATTGGAGCTCGGAAATAACAGAAACGACAGATTTTTACAAATTTCAAACATCTGTAAGAAAAAAACCGTTTGAGATAAGAAGCTAATATTTGGTATTCTTCCATAGGCATGTGAAAAGATCAAAATCACCAAGTTTCATCAAATTCTGAGATGGTGGGTTACAAATCCTTTTTTTTCTGGATGATTTGACTTGGAATGACCCATTTTACTAATAAAAATTTAGTTATTAGAATAAACTAAATAGAATTAGTTGTTATTTTTACCAATTGTTTTAAATGTGGAAAAAATTATAATCTATGAACAACGATTTTTACTTAACAAACCTTGGAGTATCACTCTAGTTGTGAAGTTTTTCACAGTGAATCACACATCAGTGTCACCATAACAAAAAGGTGTTAGGTGCTCAAGTGTCAATAATTGGCAATATCACATCATGGTTTGCATTTTATGCAATATTTAACAGCTTGGATAAATAAACAACATACACATGTTCAAAATATATCTGCAACTCAATTTAAGATTGTTGGGTTGGTAAAATAATTATAATTTGAATGTAGGCCTAAGCCTACTCAGATTTTCTTAAAAAATTAAAACAATAATTTAAAAATTTTAATGCCAAAATGAATAACTAAAAACAACATAGAAGTTAGTTAACAGAACACTGCACCAATTTAATCTATAATACAGTGTTTGCTGTTATTTTTACTGAATAGTCAAATACCTAAATATTAACTGTACATATATACTTGAGTACAGCATACTTTCAGACATATGCCGTTGCAAAAACAAATAAAATGATAAAACACCAAGCTTAAAATTAGTCTAACAAAATAATTTTCTATCCTAGAGATCATAGAGATCCAAACAATTCAAAACATATGCCAAGTTTAAAATTACATCTTTAGAATAAATTTTGTCAACTGAAAATGCTGCCTTACCATCATGGCTTTGGCTTTATCGTAGCCTTGGCTCTGCACTTGCACAGGCTTGGCGAGATCGTCAAACTTAGTCCTCTTGCTTTCATGGTGGTTTGTCTCATAATGGTTGATCTCTGCCGGTCTCTTCGTTCCGTGGTTGTACATTGTCACCACCGGCTTGTGAATCACCTTCGGCGGCTCTCCGTGCTTATAAAAAGTTACTTTCTCTGTGCGGTATGACGGAGGCACACTAGGTTGAAAATAACTCTTGCTTTCTTCTTCACTGTAATAAAATAGATAATATATAATTCGAGGATTTTTGTAAACAATTGAATAGGTGTTTGAAAAAATCATGATACTAGACGTATTAATATCCAATAAAAATGCTTGATAATAATAAAATGTACATTAACTTACTTTCAAACGTATACCTAAACAGTCAATAGGCCTGGTTATTTGACTAATAACTATGAATAACTTAGGTCCAAGCCTATATCAACATTCCAGCATGAGCAATAGGCATAAATATAAGAATTGTTTTTAGGCCTAATATAGTTTGTTTCCCACTGTTGAGGCTCTGGAGAGACAATTTTTTCTACGATCTGACAACATTTACCTTCTGCAGATCCTTCTCAAACAAACTAAATAAAGGAAAAAAATATGTAGGCCAAAACTATCTATATAATGCTTTATTTTTTTAGACTAAATCTAAAAAGTTTGTAGGCCTATTTAAATGTTAGATCAACCTACCTACAATCATTTCATTACCTGTTGGATTCAGATTGAGCTTGGTTGTTTTCATTCTGTTCCGAGAAGTCTTTATTACTCTCCGAGTCACTGAGTAGATTTTCATGTTCACTGAAACTCAACCGATTGCCTTCAAAGTCACTGAGGCTTAGGCTGGCTCTATTTGACTCACTGAAACTAGCTCGGTTGTTCATACCGAGATCAAAGCTACTCTGAAAGTCGTCAGTATCATCGTCCTCACTCGAATCATCTGAAAAATTGAAGTTCAACAGTAAGCTACTTCAATTTATGATTTGACATAGAGGGAAGCTGCAATTCCACAAGTTGGGAGGCTTGTAAACCCCCTTAACACTCCCCTGGAGGGAGAGTGGTTCCTTGCCAATCAAGAACCAAATGACAGATCCTTTGCTTTATGGACACAGGATGCCGAATATAAGACAAGTCAATTATCCCACAGTAATTTTAACTTAGAACTTTTAAACATGTCAGCAAAATACTAGGAACTATTTTGAAACGTCCCGTACTTAAGTCTTACCATGCCGCCTACAGTAATAGCTACTTCCCTATAGCCTAGGGGGAAATTTGCTAAAACTTGGAAAACCTGAACCTGAAAAGCTGGAAGTTGGAAGACCTATTGCCATTTAAAAAGATTGCTGTGTAGGCCAATTTCAACATCTGATATTTAAGGAAACAATATAAAACAATCTACCAATAGCCTAATTTTAATATAAAGTTATAAACTGTTAGACAGAACTTGATACTCAACTCCATCGTAACCTATTTATCAGTTGTTTTGTTACTTTAACATAGGTATTAAAGTATAAATTATTATCAGTAGTATTTTGGTAAAATTTAATACACAGCAGATGATGAGAAATATTGAATTACAAAAATATTCCTGCCACAACATCCATAATATTCCACAATCTTACATCCATTCTCACTTCATTCTTCTTAAATTTTCTTTTCCAAATACCATCACCAACTCTTTTACCATTTTACCTGATTGACGTCTTGAAGACTGATACGAGATAGATTAAGCTATTAGCAAGCATGATTATAAAAACTCAAAAGATATAAGATGACGGGTCTCATGCCATATCTTGGTCAACGAGGCAGACATAGGAGGTGATATATAGGAGGTAATAAGGTATGTTAGTGACAGAGTTTTAGGTTGGCTTAATTATAGTTAGTTTAGTGTTGGTACTTTAGTATTATATGGAGGCCACCCTTATACAGCGCGCCGTGGCGGTTATGTTAGGTTGGGTTATCATATAAATATGTTAGTAGGACTTTTCTCGTATGGTTATGAAACTAACGATGCCAGATGAGTCAAACTTTTGCCCGCCAAATCCCTTCCAAGTACGCCAAGGTTAGGCCGTTGACCGGAGCGTGTGCATCACCTGTCACCACCGAAAGTATGACTCATCTGGTATAGTTCGATTCGTAAGGAAATGAGGAAACTCTTACTAACTTATTTATGATAACCCATCCTAACATAACCGCCGCAACACGCTGTATAAGGCTTGCCGTATATGTGGCGACCGGGTGTGGCCGCTAGCGAAGGCGATGCGTTCAACTTAATCCTTGCCAACATTGCTGTCTTCTGGGAGGCAGAACATATAAACCGCTCATCATAAATCATGTGAGAATTGGACAGTAAGCCAATTAAAGTATGTTCTTTCCAATCATATGGTTATTTTTTGTATCCAGGAAACAAAATCTCTAAAAAAATAGTGGCCTCCGTACAATACCAAAGTACCTAAGTGTTTATTAGGCTATATTTAACTTAGGTATGATTTGAAGTAGGCTATGTGCAAAATCAAAATTTTACTTTGTTGTTGGTAGTTATCAAGTTCTCCTTCCCTATTAACAATTGTCAGAGCAATACATCACATTTACAAGTTAACCAAACACAACAGGCCTAGGTTAATAGTTGATAGTGGACTACCGAAATTTTGATATCTGCAACACATTTGCACATAGGTTTAGTTACCTATCCTGTACTAATATGTAAACATAACGTTTTAAGGCCAAAGATCAGATAAAGAACTTGTACCACATTAATTAATACCTTACCCAAAATGTAGATTATGAATCCAAATAACTTATTTAATCGACAAACTTAGTGTTTTGATGTTGGCTACTTCTTAAGTTATAGGCCTATACCTAATTTAATATTTCAAGTTTAACATTTTTACGTTAGGCTACATTTTTTTAAGTTTGATGTTTTGCTTAAAATGTGGGCTGCTTTTGGAACCACAGCCACAATCAGACATTTTCTAATAAAGCAATACAGCTTTAGGACACATGGTAGTAAGTAGTTTAACCAAATAAAATCAGCAAAGGTTACCTTAGGCTACTATTTTTTATTTAGATGGTTTATTTCCAAAGACATTACTAAAAACTGGCATAGTTGCGTACACTACCTTTGACTGCTGGGGAATCGCGTTGCAGTGTCCTTTCTGTCGTACACCTACCAGGGCCTAACATAAACAACCAACTAACTAGTCGATTGCGATAATGAGGATTGCAATAATGCATCGACTGTGGGCGATAGCTGTATGGATTGTTATCGCAGCATGTTTAATGAAGTCTTTGTTTATTATACTTTTGATAAACCGATAGGCCTGACTTATTGGCCAGTCTTGTAACTGCATTGACTTTTGGCCAGGCAATGCTGTTTTTCCTCATCAAAAAAGGAAACCGCCATGCCTTCGGTGATAGCCAACAGGCGACAGCTGACATAACGTCCTAATTATCGTTAGGCCTACTAGAGACTTCACTTTAAGTCCCACAACCATTGGAGGTATCAATTCTCCCTACTGTCAATGATCAACAATCGAATAAGTACAAATGAGAAGAGGTTGTGTGTGAGGCAAAAATGAAACAAAATCCGGAATTAGCACAGCTCTGAGCAGGTTAATTTCAAACTAAAACACTCTCCTTGCAATAACCTATCAGGACAACGTACAAGAGCCTATACTTGAATTGGGGAAGTATACCTAACGAAAACTGTGATTGTTGTTAAAGCTGGTCTAATTATGTTAACCAACAGTTCCAACTTTACACTGTTATAAGGAGAGAAACTGCTGACAATATTATGCTAAGGAAGGTTTGGTAAAGGATCAGTAGAAAATTATCATAGGCTATGAAAGATACTAAAACTTACCGGAAAGGTATGATTCTATTGGTTTGGACATTGTGGGTTTTTTAAACAATCAAACTAGAAAAATTAAGCTATGACACTTGTTAAAATAAACTTAACTATATTATAACCTAAAAAAATCATTGACAATGATAAATTTCCAGATTATCGCACTTTTTCGAGAAAAACAATATTGTAGATCAAGAAGCATATGAAAGAAGAGAACGATTTGCATCCAGGTAGATAGCAATTTAACGGTTTCGATTATTCAAATCCCATAAAACCAGGCTACATATATATATATATGAATGTTACAATTTTTTAGTTAGCGAATCGTTAGTCTTTTAACTATTATGTCACGTCAATTTTAACACTTTTAGAGTCTTCCCTGCCACACCCCCTGTGTCACGCTGAGTTAGAACCCCCTCCAAACTTTTTCATTTCATGCTCCTAAAATCAATGTAGAAAATCACAGTTAATCGTAGTTGTATTGTTTTTATTGAACAATGAAAGATATAACTCTGATTCTGTTCTTGAAGAAATCAAAGTAATGGTCATAATGACAGACTCACGTCATGCTCACAACTACAGAAACCTTGCATCTTTATACTTTATACTTTTTCTTGAAATGGCGACCTACCCAGGTAAGTATGAACCTTATACATTGGTATGAATGACAGATGAGCGAAGGATGATTGTGGCGCGATCTTGAAGTCTTGTTACTGATTAAGGCCGACATGTTCCTTAGACAGGACTGTTAATTAATACTAGCAGCCCGCGTCACTTCGTGACTTAAAAACAACTCGGCAAAATAGGCTTTAGTTTTATGTTAATTATGTGTGGAGCATCGCAGCGTAAAATACCTTTCAATGAGGAAGTATGTGAATTTTTGTGATTTAAAAAATGTAGACTAATTCTCTGAGTTATAGCACTGGAATAAAATTGCCAATAATTGAACTCTTCATCGGGGTAAACTTTTAGAAACAACTTATTACTTTAAGACTCGAAACTTCAACGTGGGTAAAAAATTCCTCACAGGATTTGAAAAGTTCATATATTATGTTCCTTTTTAAATTTCCTTTTTTTAGAAACGAAATACAGTAAATTAATATACTACACAGACTGTAATATTGTACAGACTGTTTGTATTACTAAAAAAATAAAAAATAGGAAAATAGTAAAATACTCTTTCTTATTTTCTGTTGTCTTAAAAAAGTCAATAATTTAAGAAACCAAAATCATAATGTGGATGAATGTTAATTGACTTTAGCTAGCGATGCATTCTGTGGTATATCTCTAGAAATATTTCTAATCTTGATAATCTGTTTTGTTATAAACACGTGTGAAGTGGAAAAAGTTCACAGGTTTTAACACAGATAGTAGCACTTTCGCTGGAATTTCAAAAGCCTCCTGTGTGAAAGCTTTTCATGGGATATTTTCCAGTTCCACAAAAGGCTCATCTAGGGAATAAAAGCTTTAATTTGATACTAAATATGTGTAGAAAAATTAATTTCTAGGGGTCAATTTGCTCTGGACAAAATCCCAGAAATTCTTTTAATAATATAGATTAATAGCGCAACAGCCGATGGCAACTAAGGGACCTACATTTTAACGTGGAATCCGAACCACAATTTCCTCGGTTAACAGTTTTACGAACTGGTCTAATTATGAGAACGGTCCCATGTACGTAGTTAGTATTCAATAGTGCGGAAGTTAATCCCCTCTAAGAAACACCGCGTCCACAAGCTATCGCTCATAACTATCCACAATTCGTGACCTCCAAGTAGCTGGATTACAGGACACGCCACAGTCCCAGCATGGTCTCTATTGCTTCCATCCGTCTTGTTACACATTTAATTTTGTTGCCGGGTAATTTTCCCCCAAAGCTTTGAAAATAGACACGGTTGCTATTTTGAAATGCCAATGCTTGTCATATTAGGCATGAACATGTATGCATTTGAAAGCAACTCATGTTGTCGTAGGTTATATTTTTTATAATGTAGACAGTGTATGTAGACTCGAGGCAAAATCTGTAAATAAGAAGAGGATAATAATACAATAATACTAATAGACTGTCAGGTTGCCTGAATTGCCTGAATCCCATATAAGGCCTTTGGAACGGAGCGGGTTTTAGTTTCCGGTCTATAAAAGACGTCACGATTTTTTCACGTTTTTGACTGGGATAATCTTTTGACATAAGTACTGTTATTCTTCTCTTCCTCTCTTGATCTTGGATTTGAGGCTGTCCATTAATTAAGTCATCTTAGTTAAGGGAGGAGGGGGGGGGGTTGGAGATCCAAAATAAATGTAACGGTTGGGAGGCGTCCATAGAAGGGGAGCTAGCTTTAAAATGACACAATTTTAAATGATAATTTTATAAATAATGAATCGCAATAAAAATCTCTAAATAAAAATGTGTTACTGTACAAAAATAGTACAGCATACAGACATATTGGTGTATTACAACAGAGTTTTAACCAGGGTTCTTTCAAAACATGAAAAAAATAATTTTAAATCTGCTCAGTATCTATTGAAAATTTTAGATGACACATAAATTAAATACTGTAAAAAATGGTCAAAAGTTTAAACTCAGAATGTGTAAATTTTTAATGTTATGTAACGCTATGTAAATAATTGAACTAAACTATGTAAAACTTTTTTTCACAAGAGGAGTAAAGTTAGGCCTAGAACCAAATCCAGTTAAAACAAAAACGGTATTCTTGTTCCATTTTTATAGAGGGGTGTACTTTATTCAAGGAAAGGGTGGTAATATGGGCACCCATTTTAATTTTTAACCATAACATTTTTTTAAAGCCGGTAATAAATGTGAAAGATGTGTTAAAATACTCCCTGACATCTATTTGTGACATTACATTAATATTGATGGCCTATCCCGACTGCTTAATATATTTAAGAATTTTTTTTTCCAAAAAGTATCTTTTGCGATAGTTTCAAATTGTGTTGGTAATATGGGCACCATGGTAAAATAAGAATAAATCAAATTTAATCGTATTAATTTGGTTTAATTGATTATCAGAGTAACTTTATGTTTAACAAGAAGCAATATTTTAAAACTAGTATGAAATTATGTTGACAAAATTTGTAATATATTTTGGGTGGGGTTGTCCTAGGGACCGAAAAAGTTTTAGCTGCACGCTTGGCTCCCATAACAATTTTATCTTATATCCTTTATTGCTTGTTCTATATCACTGTTGCTCCAGAAATCTCTTTGACCTTTTTCCTTAGAGGATTTAGCTGTTTTGTGGCATCATTAACAAAACAACCAACGGATTTAAATTTTAGGGTGGTATTATGGCCACCTTAAATATAAGGCCCATATTACCAGCACAACTAATGCCCGAATTACCACCCGCGCCATATTGAAAAACAGTAGGCCACTGGCTAGTTAAATTTACCACAAATTGCCAGCAGATTACGTAGATTTAATCCTTATAATGTGTACAAGGAACTGTTATGACAGGTAATATTTTTTATAACATTTTATATTTGTAAAAAATGGATAAATAATAACATTTCAAAGTTTTGGTTTCAGCAAAAACAAAAACCAATTCACAACTCACTAACTACAACTGGTATCAAAACTAGCGCTCCTACAGGTCATTCGAAGAACTTCTACTTCAAGTTCATGTACTTTCTTCTAGAATTCGTTATTGTCTTTTTCAAATATTATGGGTGCCCGTATTACCCTCAGGTGCCCATATTACCACCTTTGCCTCCATTTGTTCATGGGTTAAATTCATCACAAAATCAATCGTGCCAGAAACAGCAGATCGTACAGATCAACACCATTCACTGTACAATTGAAGTGTGAAACCGTAACAATCCAACCTCTCAACTGCTATATTGATTTCCAAGGACATAAACCTGAGCCAAGTCGTTCCCCCGTGACAATGAGCCACATGTGTTCAGACTTCTCCCCATATTGCACATGGGGGGCGTTTGCACTGGATTTATGACCATCGTTATTTAGAATATAAATAAATTATGGATTTATACGTTTTGTTCAAAGACATGCGTAAAAATCAAAAATCTGAATTTATCTCGATTGTATAGATTGTGCAACCAGTATGGGAACAGCTCGCTTACACTACTGATCATAGTCTCTATGACCCATTTTAAAGACATTTTTGATTCAAAAAGATGTTCATTTGCTCTTCTGGTCCGTAGAGACTATGACGCTCTTTTGAAATGAAATATAACTAACATGGTTCACTTACTCTACTGATCATAGTCTCTACGACCCATTCTAAATATATTTAATTTTAAATGAGGTTCATTTGCACTTCGTAGAGACTATGTATGACCCCACTTTTATATTTAAAATTAAAAGTAAGGTTCGTATACACTACGAGCCCAAAAAATTATTATTACTGGTTATTTATAAAATCGGGTCGTAGTTACTATGAACCTATTTATACAATATATATAAATAATATAATTTGGGCCATAGACACTGTGACCCATTTGGATATTTTATATTGATAATAATAGTAACAGGTTCACTTACACTACGGTTCATGTCCTTTGATAACGCAAAATGTTTTTTAATTTTTCATGTGTTTCTCGAAACGGCATCGGGAATAAAAAATGACATAGCTATTCGTGTATGTGTAATTTTATCTTCTGACCAGAGGACAATAAAACTGTTGTTAGCGTCGCTGCTCGAATGACATTTACACAACTTTATGAGGTGATGCCTCATAAATGAGTAGCTACTTCCTTATATAGGGGAATTTAGTTACAACAAATATAAACAAAGCAATTATAAAAACGTATTCACTGACACAGCATAAATCTGGTTGCCCTAAATACAATTTTGATAGAGTAATGGCAAGGCAATGCCTCCATATCATTAGCAGGAGGCTTAATTAACAAAAAAAGCCGGGGATACAACATATTGTTAGTGAGAACTAAGCCTTAAGTAATGATCTTGTTAAAGAATTACGTCTGGTGTGGTGAATTAGACTGCGAGGGGAAAGAAACAGGTCAGGACTGTATTGCTGACCTGCGTGCTTCGTACACTCGATCATTACCCGTCTTATTTCGGCCAAATACAAAGGAAATATTCAATGGTATTTAGTACATAAGCTTGGCCTTTTTTAAATATTAGCTAAGCAACTAACTAAATACAGTTCAATTCAAAGTAATTTTACATTTATAAATTTAATAATTAAGAATTGTGATAAAAAATATAAGTCACACAACTTTTGAGTTTTTCTTATTCGATTTGATTTAGTTGGTATATTCTACCTGTAAAATTCTGTTTGAAACTACTTTTCCTATAACCGTTTAAAAGGCGAGTCAGTTTATACGTTTTCCCCCGAAATGAATATTGGCGAAACTGGTAAAAACGCTATCTCCCTTGTGCCGGCCCCTCACTACCCATCGGAAGATCGTATGTCCGTGAGTATTGTATGCTTTGTTACGAACTCATTGTTCTGTTTTATCTGTTGTTGGGTTTATGTCATACATCTATCAGGAAATCTCTGAAAGATTTACTTTTCCACCGAAGTTTGACAGTATTTTGTTTGCAAATTATCATTTTTTGATTTTCACCTGGCGTTTTTGGCAATACTATTTTATGATTTAATAATTTAATGAAAAGTATTAGTCTATATATGCACGTTTACTGCATGGCATCAATTCTAAAAAAAGATACTGAGATAATTTTGGGAATGTTTGAATCTAGACCCAGATAACAATGATAATATTGGGCTGCCGATTAAAAATCCTGATACAATTTTTAGCTGGTATTTGTCAATAACAAAGGCTATCTATCATCTAATCAATGTAGTTTAAGAAACGTTGTCCAAGCTAAAACTTATCTGAAAAAGAATATTAAGATCCCAACTTGAAAATTTGTATTTTGGCCATCATTATTCCTTTCTTGAAGAATCCTGCGAGTTAACTCCAAATCTGCTCAATTTAGCATTAACCCGATTTTTTGGAATTATTTGTTTTGGTAAAAGACTAACTTCTCAGGTTACAAAGAAAACAACAGTTTGATAATTGTTTTAACATTAAATTAAACAAAAAATCGCAACTTTTATTTGAGTTATTGTTCGTTGATTTTTTCCAATTTACAGGCAACCAGTTAAAGATTCAAATCTGTTCCACAAGGATAACACAGGGAATGAGTACGAAGGCTTCCTGCCAAGCAATGTAAAAGCAGGGGATTTAAGGACCCCCTCCCCCCTCTACTTATAAAGGGGTATCCCCTCTACTTATAAAGAAGATAAACTAGCATTAACAGTATTGTTTTTATTTGTTCATTCAAAGAGCAAAAAAAAAAGAAGAAAGATTACGCCTAATTAATTTAAATGAAACGTCGAAAACCATTACAAACCTTTGAAAGGCTTCACTAATGTTAGTGAAGTATGGTTCAAATTGGTCGCTCGAAAATAAGTGAGGAACCGAGATCGCCTCTCGCTACTATCCAGACGATCATTAACGTATCTGGGCCCAGATTCAGACTGGCATCCCTTCAGTTCTTCTGCATTAACTCAACCGGCGACCGAGTAGGGTTGAATCGCGAGACTAACAAGGACAGCAATCCAACTTTCCGAAGGGAGAGGCTTCTAACCAGTTTTTTTACCTTTAAAACATTTAACAAACGTATTTTATGGTTGTTCAAATGAGTAATTTATTTACGCTTTTATACTCGAACGGATATATAATTGATATAAGGCATAACTGTTTTCCATTTCAGATAGATTTTTTACTTCTAAAAGTTTCAACAAGTTAATATTGTTTTTTTATCTAAATTAATTTAAATGACATAATATTGGTCAACTACAAGGCTACTAACTTATCCATCCCACACTCTTGCTTCATCAATTCGGTCAGAGATTAAAGAAAAAATTGTTTGAGCTTTGTCTGTGATTCGGCACTGTGATAAAAATGCACAAGGTCAGGTGTACATAACCTTCACGGGTCCATTAATATGGAAGGATCCTTACGACAATAAAAATGATCATTTGACTTACGTAGAAGAAAATATATTATAAAGTCAGGAGGTCCTCATTAACATTTGAGTGAGGCTCTCATACTATTGGATAATTTTTTAACTCGTAGTTTAAATTAACAGGCCTGTCAAAGGAACGTGCCAACCCTAGTCAGTAACAAGGCTACAAGATCGCGCCTCTATCATTACGATCATCACACTCATCCTTCACTCATAATCAGGGTAACGTCCTCCATGAGGTACCTGTCTCAAAAAGAATGAATCATTTTCTAGTAAATGTATTATTTAATGTTTATTGAAATATTAAATAATAAAACTATAAACATATTAAATAATAATATGTTTACTATGATGATAATAGTAATAAACAATATTAATATTAATGTGAATCAGGGCCGGAATTAGACTCTTGGGCCCCTAGGCTGCCTCAGTGGTGCGGGCCCCCAGGGCCAGAGTGACCAAATGTCCGTTTTTAGGAGGACATGTCCTCCTTTTTAACCATTGTCTTCCATTCATTCCGACTTGTCGGTCGCATTATGTGGGCCGACAAAAACAAGCCTCTCGTTCTTTTCGTCGCCGTCACATCTGGCCTTTTGTTGTGGTCAGAAAATCTGTCGTTTATACAGCAGCTGACAGGAAAATTTCTCGGTCGTTTCGCGACCGACAAGTCTCGCGCTTTTGGATATATAGGCTACTGACCACATCGCGGTCGGGAAACCTATTGCTGTTGTTTATCCTGCAGCTGGCAAATCTGTCGGTCACATCAAGGCTGTCACATCGCGGTCGTTTGTACCAAAAACAAAACTCTCGGTCATAATACCGCGGCTGGTTAATCTCTCGGTCATATTGCGGCCGGAAAATCGTCCAGTGTTTCCGTGGCCAGCAAATCTCTCGGTCGCATTGCGATCGGTAAATCTTTCGACATATTGCGGCAGGTAAATCTGTCGGTCGCATTGCGACATTTGTGTGTGTGTGTGTGTGTGTGTGTGTGTGTGTGTGTGTGTGTGTGTGTGTGTGTGTGTGTGTGTGTGTGTGTGTGTGTGTGTGTGTGTGTGTGTGTGGATGTAAACAAAGCTAGAGACGACACCAGTGGTACGATTTTCATGAAATTTGGCATGTAGGTATAAAGCCGTGGTATCTCCAGGTGTATTTTTCATTTTTGTGAATTTTTGATTTTTAAGGGTATTTACCCCATAAAAACCATAAAAATGACAAAAATCCAAATTTCTCAAAAACGGCTCTAACGATTTTGATCAAAATTTCATGGTTTTTAGTGATTAAGATGACAAACAAAATGACACCACCCGCATGTCTGTAAAAATTCAGGTTAAGAAGTTATGGGGGTTTAAGTGTTAAAAAATTCATATTTTTCAAATTTCACAAAATCTGTGACCTCTAAAGAAAATATACTTAAAAAATATACTTAGAAAAACTAAATAATGTAGTATTTTGAATCATTAGTTTACGTCAACTGGTTGCGGAGATAATTGATATTTTAGTTCGGCGGTAAACGCAGTACATTGTCCAATGTTATTCTTATGGCAAATATTTAAAAACCGATATCTTACCGATTTTGATAACATTTGGTATATATTTGTTTGATAATTAATTGTTAATTTGTTTTTTTAACTAAATATGTTTTCTGGTTTTAAATGACTTGAAGGGAGAAAGTATGTGTCAGTTTCCTGATACCGTTTATTTTTTAATAGTCTGGAAGGAAAGGTAAGACAAAAGTTGGAAATTTAATATGTGAAATCTAGTGGATACCACACTTACTTAAGGTTTTCAGCGGCTGGCAAATTTCTCGGTCATATTATGACAATAGCAAAAATGTCTTGGCTAGCCTAGGCTCGCGAACATCGGTTGTATCGCTGTCGGTGAATCTCTCGGACATTTCGTGGCCGTCTTTTGGCAAAGCTTTTTCTACAAAATTCAGCATCTTACACATTTTCAAGGGGGATGGGGGTTAACATTGAGCTATAAAGCAAAGGTCTGAAAATTTAGCCCCCACCTCATTAAAAATGCTGAAATTATTCCCATGAATATTATTATCCTGCAGTCGACGATGCTTTATCTTTTGAGCTGTCTGCTATTTAAGTGATGAAATTATGTTGTTTATGTTTCAGTTCAATCTGGATAACAGTTTATTTAATTATCTTTTTATTCATGGTCGAAGTTTATTGAGTACCAAACAATGTGTTAATTCTTGGATTCTGAAAAATAATTTTTACATATTTTTGTGTGGCGCGGGCCCCTAGGCGCGCGTCTATTGCGCCTAAGCTGAAATCCGGCCCTGATGTAAATATGCTGTATTTAAAAATATATTCACATGAGATTAATTAATAACACGGTGTAGAAAAATCTGATTTAGTTTAGCTAAAAAAATTGCGAGAAATCTGCTAGTCTGCTACCTTTGATAAAATAAGAAATTGCACTTATAGACAGCAAGTTAAATGTTCTTGCAATAACTTTCCAGACAACAATATCAGAAAAAGTATGTTTTCTCTTTCCCAAACTTGGAATTAATTTTCAAAAAGAACATTTGTCCATTCTTCAAGTGATTTATGGAGGGTTCACAAAAGTTTAATAATTTCTTCACTTCTCACTTTCGACCGTTAGGAAAAACAGCGGATGTGGGAGTCGAGTTGAACCTCTACAGTTCACTGGGATAATTGTTCCCTTACGGTTCAGATTAAAAACTACTGTACCTCACTGCTCAAACACCAGGGTTCATATAACTTCTATTTTATTAATCTCTATTAAAAAATATATATTTTGTATTTTACTTAAAATTCGTAGTTGTGGCAAACAAAATAGTGTTAATTGGACACCCTCAACACAAATTTATTTATTTTTGAGTAAACTATCGGACGAACTAATCAAAAGTAATAATGCAACATAATTTTAGCCTAGTAGATGATAGCTGAGATTTAATTCTGGGGCCCGTTTAAGTACATCAACTATTACTAGCGTTTTAAATATCAAATTGCAACTCAATAAAACACAAGAACTCTACTGTATTGATCTTGACAGTCATCAACAAGCTATAAATTAATATAAATTCGTTATTTTTAAGCCTAGCTGAAACAAAACATATACGTTTTCCTTAAAAAGAAACTTATCACTGAAATAATTTTGACCTGCCCAATATGAGTCCGAGTCAAGAATTCTAAGTTCTGAGAAGAAAAGTAGTTGAAAGCAAAATTCAGCCATGTGTAGGCTGGGAAAACCCTAAGAACAAGCAGTTCTTAATAATGGACTGTACAATGTTGGAAAATCACTAATTAAAAAAATATAAAATTATACATGGATTAATTTTGCAACTAAAATACAATTTCACATACATTAAAGTGTGCTTAAAATACACACCTAGAACGTTACATTACATCATATAAAACTAAACTAACCAGAATTAAAAAAATAACTTTATTAGAGACCAAAATAAATGCATTTCACTTTAACATCTTAATAACCAACCCTTTTACTGGGGGAACCCTAAACCTTTTAAGCCGGAAGTTGGGTTTTATAGATGCGCTGTAAAGATTGTGTATTAATATCGGGCAGAAAAGTCCCGTGGGTGCGGAGAGGCCGAAATTAGTTTCTGTCCGCCATGAAAGTGTAATGGTTTAATTAACCGAACAATCTGCACTACGTACCGGCCGCTGGAGCGGTAGTGTCGGCAGGTCACTGGGGCAAAGGTTGTGTAGTTATGTATTCGTTATCTCTCTTTACGTAACAGAGAATATTAGGTTGCGTATTTAGCAACGTAACCGTAATAAATTGTCATATTTTTTATTACTTTCTTCTTGCCTTGAATTAATTATAGCTTTATATGATTGATTAACATTTAGTTTACCTTAGTTGCGTAACTATATAAAAAAACAACTGTACATTGTTTTTACAATTTGTAATTAGTTATACACGATCACTAATCAACTTTTTACAAGGGAGTTGTTTAGTTGATGTGTAGTTGCATGTAACCTCATCAGTCGTTTGAAGCACGTAAAACACCCATAGGCATATGAATATTTACCATCCTCTTTGTTTCATGAAACAATCATAAACCAATCATGTTTTACCGTGGTATCGGGTATCTCCGTATGAGTGCGTTAGACAAAGGATATGATAGAACAAAGGAAAGCCAAAACAATGCGTACGATCCGCCTAGATATAAGCACTCGCTATTAGGCTCATGTTGGAACATAGGGATAAAAGGCAGGAAAGGATAAGAACTGTCTAGTTCGATAAATTATTTATAGGAACATAGAGGTGTATCAGATTAATTTATAGCAACTTACTATGGTTTCTTTGCCTACAGACAAATTATTTCTCTCGTAATTTTGGGGCCATCACATTTTCAGATTTTATATGGATTGAGCAAAATAAATTATCTTCAAATGAATAATGAATAATCTGGCCTATGAATAATCTAGCCTATAGACCAATGCAGATATTCCGCTATTTTATCAACCTTTTTTGTTAATTTTGTCTCGTTTTTAGAGAGTAATATAAATATTACCTCATTTTATTTTTATATCACAAGAAAATTACAGTGAAAGCAAATTTGATAATTTTTATTAAACAGTATGGTACCGTACTGTTTGTATGGAACCTCCATAAAATAAATTAAAATAAAATATCATTCAATTAGACTTACTATTTTTTTGTAAGTGAATCAAAACCAAAATTATATCTGGGTATTAAAAACCTGGGAGCGGAAATAAAGTGACATAGAATAAGCGAGTCGTAAAATGACATTGGATTAGTTTAACATGTGGACCCTGGAGCTACTCGAATGCATATCGGGCCGCGGGGTCTACGTTCCATCTGATATACGTATTATGAATAAAATAATAAGACTTTATCACTGTAAATTAGTTGGGAAATATTGTTTTGAAATACAAAACATGAGGATTATTAAAATATTTTCGAAGAAAATTAATATGTTTTTACTTTATTTTTTTAAATAATTTTGAATTCGTCATTCTTGTTTTGAACGAAAAATTAAAGCAAATATTTTAATGTTTCTAAAATAAAATTTAAAATTATTTTAAAGCATTGATAGCATTTTTCCACTATCATTAGGTTCACCAAAAACGAATGAAGAGGAAATGACATCTTATTTGCAGACCAGAATATAAAAAAAAATACGTATACCGTAGCCAAATGGAAACTTATTCTTAACTTCTCTAGTATTTTACAAGAGTGACCCACCAAGGGAAAAGGGACCTTATCTTCCCAGACAAAATTTTACAGGAAAGCAAGTTTTAGAGGATAGGATCAAAAAACACATTTTCTGATTTTTATTGTTTCTTACTGTTTATATGTTGCCAAACAATATTTGGTCCATCTTACACCTGAATTTAACATTTAACATGGTTAATTTTTTTTTCAAATAAAGAATCCCGGATCTAAAAATTTAGTATTTTGTGATCTTCTCTGTAATTTTTAAAAGTTTTATTCAAGAACATTCTTTTTAAAGCCTTGATTAAAACAATTAAACAGTTTGCTAGAATAAGTTTTAAATATTTCGTTATTCGAAGGGGAATCGTTTCCTGTAATTAGGAGTTTTATATTGGATTACCATTTGTTGGCTACCTCCCTACAGTAAACTTCAGTTTTATTTTGATTAGGTTAATTCTAGGTGTTAAATTGTGCCGAGTAATATCTTTTTCATATTAATTAGACTAGACTGCATTGAAAATCTGGAGATGAGTCTTGATCGAATGGAACCCGTCACACAAATTGACTATGCCGTGTCTTATAAGTAACTAGGGGATTAGTTATTTTATTAGGTTGCAGAGTAGTATATCATTTTAAGTATCTGTTTGACATTTAGATTTTGTAAAGACTTGCGACGAGTTCGAAAATAAAAAAAAAACACTGTTTAGTTATTAATATATTGTTTATTAATGTCCAAACACCAACACAAACGATATTAGTACAAGCTCTGAAAGATCACGACTGAGTTCGACTGAATTTAGACTAAGTCCCGATTTTGTGGAAAAACGACTAAGTCCGAATTTATCGACTTAGAAAAATTATAAGATAGGATACCCGAAGGTATGACGCGGAGTGCGTATGCGAGTGCGTCTAGAGGTTTGGCCCGAATGTCTTGAGAGCGGGAGAGTCGTGTGGTTTTATTCAAAGCTTGTTTACAAATAATAATTATGTGACGATGGTCAGCTTTCTGATCGGTTTAAGTTTACAAGGGTAAAACTACTGAGTAACAATATGTAAATAAGATATAGCTGCAGGAACTGAGATGTTTACAACAAACTGGAGCTGACCACTGCCACCGATGATTAAGACTAATACAACATGTACATAAGAAGTAATACAATAAAATATATACATTGTTATGATTTTTCATTCATTACAATTTTCAGCTGATATGAAAGTGCAGAGAGTTAGTAAAGCAATTTCTGCTAAGATTTTTTTGTTAAATTAATTTAAGCCAAGCAGTTATTAAATAATAATAGTAACCAGTAAAGCTCAAAAGGGAGTTGAGTCGGGGCAAGTTCGTTTCAACAAATTGTAAATAATATCGGTGATCAGCAAAGCTCAAGAGGGAGTTAGGAAACCCTCCCCCGTCGCCCCTCAGCTGACCGCCCCCAATCATTGTCTCGATAAAAGTGGCCATAAATCTGTCCGCATTAGCCGCGTCTGCCGCAGAAAACAATAAAATAAAGACTTAGCGAATGTCTGAGTCATCCTAGCGCTGCGAGGAGGAAGTCTGGGCTTCAATGCAGCAGGGATGGTGCAAGAAACGGTCGAGAAGAGTTTAAGTTACAACCAAAATAAGATTGTCAAGTTCTGAAATTACTTTCACCAAACGTAACTACATAGTCACTTTCACAGCTTCACTGTTTCGTAAATAATACATCAAATAAAAAAATAATACGGAAGGTGTGAGAATTATACATTACAGATAACTGATATATATTATTATCTAGAATCTAGATAATAAGGAAGAAACCAACATAATTTAACAAAAGTATGAGCTTTGTAATACTTAAGAAAATGTGTCTTAAAATTCATAAAGGCAAAGAATTCGTTAGATTAAAATGTCGAATACATATAACATGGTGGGGAGCGCATACATAAACAATATATCCTACAAAATAATTTTATTACAAACACGTTGAATCGAAGTGTAGGCACTTAACACACACAATAAAAATCAAATCGCAATTGGTTATAGTTTGTGTTGAGAATTCAAATTAGGCCCTAAATTATTTAAATATTATGAAACAAAGGGACCAGAAAAACAAAGATTTAAAATAATAAACTTAAATTATCAAAAATTGAAAAAACAAAAAATGGAAAAATGTATTTATTATAGCAGTAAATATTCATTTGATAATAACACTGGAAAACAGAGTGGTGTAGATAAAAGGAAAATACTTCACATTTTACACTCGGAACTATATTAGTGCTTCTTTCTTTGTGAAACAGGGGAAACTCTAATCAGCCAAAGTACAAAACCACATAACTATGTAGGCTTATTCTTTGGAGTGCTATTGAACAAAGCTAGACTAGATCAATATGCTCCACTACAAAGGATGAAAGCGTGATGTAAACTCGTTCAACGAGTGTAGTAGAGATGAATGCAACGTTAACAAAACGCGAATACTGTCAAAGCAATAAAATTAAGTATCGTAAAAATTGTTTACAGTGAAATTATGTTTAGCATTTTTCATTATCATAAAACCTATACAAACCACAACGTTTTCTAAGGATGTATGAAAAGCTTACATTTAACCTAAATTGAAATAGTTCCAATTGGTAAAATCTGGAGAGCTTCATCAAAAATTATGAAGAGTTATATCAAGTAATGCTAATCTTATCACATATTTGTTCATTGCTGTTCTGATTGAACAGCAACTAATTTTATTATTTATTTGTTCTGTTAAAATAAATTTCAAGTTAGTGTTTTAGTGACTTTTTATATAAAAAGAAAGAAAAACATCAATTACAATAAAATATAATATCTTAAGGTGAATTAAAAACTCTGGAACTTGAATTTTGTATTAGGTAAGTCAATTGGTTCACTAACTGCAATCGACTTTTGAGTACGGCAGTTGAGTAGGATTTCCCCCATGTACCTGGCCAGTCACTGAGCAGTTGAGGGTTCTGGGGATATTTGGCGGAAACAATCACCTCTGCCGGGATAATAGTCGACGACATCGGTGACCATCACCACATTCTCTTCCTTCCTACCTGTTTTGTCTTATAATCCGAGCACATTCCCAGGATTCCTCGTTAATGGCTGTCCTTAATTTACTCTGCATTTTCTAAAAATAACCCACACTTTATCCCTATATCAGCCAGGTTTTGAGGGCATTTTACTATTATGATCCAGCCGCACACCCTGGCTAATTATGGCGTGACTCTGGCGTTGCAGTTTTTTAATATTGCCATTTTAAATAAACTTAAAGAGGTGGTACCCTAGTTATTATTACGCTTTTATTTATAGAGGCGACAATATTATATTCTCTTATAGTCTGAAAGTTTGATCAAGAATGGAAGTGTTTGAAATTAAAAAAAAAACTTTATCCTCTCCTCCCGAAAATGAGATGATTCAGGGGTAAGTATAATGTTGTAATACAAACCGCCATCAAGTACACAATTTTAAGGGCTTGATAATAGAAGAAGAAACGGAACAAACTATAGGTATCTACGTTGATCCTACGGAAAGTTATGGTATGTTTTTTATAATAGGATTTAACATGGAGTTTATGAAGATTATGAACATTTTGAGAACGAATGCGACCTGTTGAAAAAATATATTTCGGCGTTCAAATCAGCGTAAAAATCTAGTTTAAAATTATGGGTCGCAATACAGGCTTTATGAAGCTCTTGAAGGGGTCAGCAGATTTGCGTAGGAGGGCAAATTAGTTCCCGTCCTGTATGAAAATCTAATGATTCAATTAGGCGAAAGTGCTGCAGTAGTGGTCAGTGGAAAGCGTCACATCGGTCAGAGAAAGGAGCAAGGTAGGTATTTCTTGATAGTTATTACTTCGTTGGATTCAGTTGATTTATTTCGTATCGGTATGCTCGTAAAAATTGAAAACTATTGTCAAAAAAGGGTTGGACATAGGACATGACAAGATGCGAGTGACTTTGGTCTTAGGGAAGTCTTGGTTTGGTTTGATATTGTAAGCATTATTTGATAATATTTTCTCACTTTACCCAAGTCCTTCAGACGTGCAAGTCATTTGTTGAAAGTTCACTTTTTCTTAGACTATTTGGTGATTCATTCCTTTTTTAATGTGGAAGATCGAAAATATGGTTTCTGATAGTTAAAATCCCCGTCCTCGAAGGATATCTCCTGTTGTCTTAAACATTTATGCATGCTTTTTCCCTTATCTTCAACCAATATGTTTAATATCCCTTAATATTTAGGTCCACCTATTGTGCTAGTGTTGAAGAACTTCCCCCAGTCCCTTAATGATTTAGACTAATACTGTACTCTCGATAACAAGATGACACTCACGAAATCCTCGATAGCTCGAATTAGGCCTATGTTAGACTCCCCTAGGAAAAGTCTAAGTCGAAATAAAAAATATGTGTAACTACACATAATTTTAAGGTTACATTTTACCTCGGTAAGTCGAAGTAACATAAATACTACCTCCATGATTCGAAGTTTAGTAGAAAAATCGCACTAAGTTTTGCACTTTACGTCTTTGAGTCGAAGTTTACCTCTATTTCTCAAAGTTTACTCAAAAGACCTCTGTAAGTTGGAAATCTGGCTTACAGGTCGCGAAGTGTAAATGGGTCACGTACAGTTTAGCATCACTACTCTTTATCTCAGTAGCTCGAATTTTCAATTGGTTCCCTGTATATCTCGAATTATTCCTCAAGTTGCCTCTATCAGATGAAATTAAAAGAGAATTAGCTCTATAATTCGAATTACGCCTGAGTCGAACCATACGCAACTCCATAAAATTAAATATCGTGGTCTTGTGTGCCGTGGCATTTTGCGTTAGTGAGAGTCGACTGTAAATGATGGGTCAGCGATGAGGAGGATTTGGTAGAAATCTAGATCTTTCACTATTTTGCCTCAACGCAAGACGAGCCAGCGGGAAGGAGGAATCGTTGAAAGCGTTCATCTTAATAATTTATTTGTATTATAATACACGTCAAGCAAAGTATGAAAAGGGATTAGAGGGCTAATAAAAGTTATCCTCATTATCTGTTTAATCACAGTAAATATCCTAAATACACGTTGAGCCAGAGGTGAGAAGGAATCAACGGGGAGGTTTTATGTGAATCTCCCTCCTTCTACTGACCGACCCCAATCATGGCCACAGTAAAGGCGGATGTAACTCTCCTACACTTGCCTTGTCTGAAGAGATAACAATAAAACGAATACAAATATTACCCATCAACACTCTGAATCATCCTTTTATGAACGAACCTTCTGCTTCTTGAATGAGTTTTTCCCACTTGTTAATGCCAAACTCGTCCTGAATGCCTTATCTTTGACGATCAACCAGTCTTAATACTTCATTAGCAATTATAACAATTCTATAATAATTTTATTGCTCACATACTGAATAAATATGAAAGAAGGAAATATGGTAAACAAGAAGCCTAAATTATAGATTTTTTTGCAATTCCACAATTTAAATTGTGGTTTGTCAAGTTTCAATTATCTAGTTAATTAAATGATAATTTCTACATTCTTCATACGTATGACGAAAGTAAAGTTAATTATTTTGTTTAGCTCAGGGGCTAAATATATGGATTTGATCTATATTCTTTAAATTCTGTTATATGCACATCAAAACGATTTTCTCCATAATCATACTAGTTTAAGTCAAAGTAGGTCAGCTCGGGATCATTAGCCAAAATCGGGGGCACTATAGAGTGTTATAATTCATTGACACCAAGGTAACTTGTCCACGGAAGCTGAATATAGAATAAAGAAATATATTTTAAACATAAAATAAAAAATCCAATAACCTATAAACCGTTTAAAAAAATGAAAACACAATCTGAATGTAAAAATCGGATGATGTAAATATTCTGTGGTGTGCGGGATGCAGAGATGGCTCAGTCGAAGGGCTGTTACCCAGATTGTTCGGCGGATTGCGTCGCGCCGTTGTCAGGGGTTCATTATCAAGGCACGGGCTCATTTGTTCCTCCAAATATCCTCGGCTGGGCCCTTAACGTTCTAGCAGGATGAATTAATTGGTGAATGAAAATAATTAAACAATGTGTAACTGGTTACGTGATTAATTGATAGTTTTTTCATTATAAAACGTTTAATATTTTGGAAACTTGTCACGGGAATTACAATTATTCCTAAACCAAATCTTGTGCTTACTACACATGAACATAGTGATTTTTGTTCTCTCATAAAATAACTGTGTAGATTCTTTGCATAGATAGAAGTGTTATACGCAAAGTTGAGATGATCTTACTCCTGAAATACTACACTTTTCTGATAATACAGTTAATTCTGAATATTATATTTAAATTATATTATGTTGGTACAATAGTTTCAAATTAGTTATCAATTTTCTCTCTCTTTAATGGTTTTAGGTCAAATTATAGATCTTTTACTTATGAACATCGATACAAACTGTATTACCCTCTAATATACACACTAGAGAGTATAGCTATTGATTTTATTTCCGATTGAGCATAACTATTTGTTCAATGTTGTGTTGGCAAAAATTAACATCTCGATTAACCGACCATTAAAAAATATCAAAAGTAAACGAGGAAAACTCGTTCAATCTAACAATTAGTAGTTAAGGAATATCAACTCCCCAAAGAAGGCAGTTAAGACCTCAGGGTTTCCGCAGTCACCGTCCTCGGCAAATTCTCGACTTCCGGTCGCCTCGCCCTGCCGCCGCGCCGATGGGGCGCTAAGTGAAAGCGTTTTTATTGTTTGGTTAGTGGGGGCAAGATTTATAGCGGCTTTTAGCAATCCGGCACAAGATTGGGGCAGGTCACGTGATTATACCGCTAGGGGTGGCGGCGGAGGTGACGACGTCTGGCTGGCTTTTTCGCCACAGCCATTGTCAAACTGGCTTTTTCGTCCCATTATGACATGTAGAGGTAGTACAGTTTAGCTTCTGCATTGTGGAAAAAATTGAATAATTGTGGTTCGGATTCAAGCGGGAAAAATTATTGGTTTATTATCTGGCTGCAATAACATCTCACCAATAACCAGAGTGTTATGAAAAACTTTTTCACCCTAGGATTCCGGAATTTACATTTTTAAATACTTAATAGTAAGTAATAGGACCCGTTTCGGTATGAGGAATCAATATACAGTTTTTTAATTTTAACGCACGCCGTATTTACAACCTTACATCATGTTATAATTTTAATAAAAACTCCTATTCTGTGTATTGTAAGTACTTAAAAACTTGGTTACTAACTCAAGAAGACATTGATCATTTGTTTCAGATACTTGTTTGACACTATGTAAGATTGATTTTTGTTGGTAGATTATATTTGATTTTATTGATTAAGTGGGTATGACACCATTCTATCTTACAGATAGAAATAATATTCTTAAAATAACAAAGATTTTTTGCATTCTTTTATTGTAAATCTGGGTACTTGTTTTTATCTATATGCATTCTTATTATATTTGTAACAAATTGTTTATTTTAATAAAACCAAATTGGTAGCCATTTTTTTCTTCTTTGAGTTAATGTAATGTGATGGAAGCCTCAAAACTGGCTCTGCCTATGAGGCTCCTAATTTATTCATTACAAAACTTTTTATCGTATTTTATTTTTAAATAATCTAAATGCAAAGGAATATTTTTTTGTTAAACATTATTTCTTTGTTTTATGTTTATTTTGCATCTTTTCTGTATGTTCTGCAATTTAAGGTAATTTAATTTGCAAATTGTTATTAAGTTGTAATATTATTTGTTTATTTTGTGTTTATCTATGTATTTTTATGGTAATTACTGTAGTTGTAAAAATTGTTTAAAATTGTAAAAAAACTGTATATGTTTTGTGATGAATAAAGCTTTATTTCATTCATTCATTCATTCATTCATTCATATTCTATACTGTACCAGAGATGAAAGAAAGTCTGTGTTTGTCCAATAATTACAAAAATGACTGTTTAGTCATTATGGAGTTTATTTATGTGTTAGTGTTAGTGTTAGGCTGTTATTAGTACCTAGACCTACATCAAGTTTTAAGTTTTTATTAAAGTTTAATACATCTTAATTGGATAAAGTGATCACTTACAATCAGATGAAAACCGAAGTTTTTGTGGGCTCATATAATATTCTCTCTTAGTTTCAAATTATAATACTATTGAGTTCGAAAGGTATTTCAAAATACATTTTTTTAGCCTATTAGTAAATTTTTAAAAATATTGAAACAAGCAATAAATTGCAAACTACACGTGTAGTTTTCAAACTAGAAAATAATGTGTTGGAAAAGTGACGGTAAGTTGCATTCCGCACAGATGCATATTATAAGCATGATCAGAAGCCTAAAAAATGTCAGTTATTTAATGAACAGAGATAAAGATGTTTACCTTCACAAAACAAATTCTCGAACCCTTTTACCGCCGGGTTTGACGGTTATTAAGAAACAACCCCGGGTGTCTAGGGGTAGACGAGGTCCGTCTGCGGAGCTTGATTAGTTTGATTGATTCACCCCATATCCCACGTCCTCCCCCTCGATAAAGTTTGCCCCTTCATGTCTTTCGACACTTCCTGCCACACGGACTCATCACTTACCCCCCCCCCCCCACCCCGCACTCACAATGCCCGCTGTTCATTCGCAGATACATCCGGCAAGTTTGACTCTTCCGTTGCTCTGATGAGGTGCAGGAAAATGTTTTTGCTTTATTCATTCATTAGTGGATCGAGGTTTCAATATTTAATGCAGTTCAATATTTTTTCCGCTTCGTGAATGAAAAATGTACTAAGCGTAATCTATTTATGAAAAGACAAGAAGTCCGTTTGCCCTCGGGTAGGAGAAGGCGGGGGGTCGGTCTTTATCAAGTTGCACTGAATTATCAATAAATACTGTGCTTACCAAAATATATCTTTCTTTATGCTACAAGTATAAATCTTGTTTTCCATTCCTGTTTTCTTCAGATTTATAGTTTATTTATAATAGCTTTATTTCTTTAACTTAAATACATTTTTAGCTAAATTGTTAGTAAACCAGTTAAACAATAAAGACACTCTCACACACGGGCAGGAGCCTATGTGAGGGGTATTCAATATTGTATTAGTCATTGTTTTTGCCACCTTTTAATTTGTTTGCTAAAATAGTATGTTAAAAAATAGTTAGCCCGTAAAAAATTGTAAGCACAAAAAGGACTTATATTTATTTTGTACCAATTATTTTGAAATCAAGCTGCTCTGATTTCATTCTAATTTTTTGACATTGTGTATGTTGTAAGAAGAGGTGGTAAACACACTGTTCTGGGTAAACACAATAACTACTGAGCCAAATGGGCTGAAATTTTACACATCAGTATACCATGAATCCGGATACAAAGGCCTCTCTACATGACCGTAAAATCCCTCAGAGGGCTTTTCATGTATTAAGTTTTTACTAGATAGGATTTTAGATTTTGATAATTGTCATATGGTTTCCAAAAGAACTATTGTCAATTTTCCAGTTATTCATCCAACTACATGCAATGTACGTGTACAACTAATAGGAATAATTAATGATGTAATCATGTAAAATGAGTTACTAAAGCTCACCAGATGCGATATAGGGTATAGGATACTAATTAAAACAAAAACATTTTTAATGACAACAACACACATGACAAACAAAGCAGCGGCAAATGTAATTCATACAGTACGAGAACAGTTGATTGAGTGAAATGTTTACTATACGTATGGTATTGATATAAACTGTCTGCCTGACTGACAGCGGCAGATGCGTGTAAGTGACGTCCATTGTACCTAAATCTCGTGCGAGACCGCCGGAGAGACTTGGCTGCTCCGTATCACTTGACAAGTTGGGATTTGAATTTTTGTATGGTTTTGAAATGCAACCCAATGTTTTTGTTAACATTTATTGGTTTATTTTGATTTTGGCCTGTAAAAAGATTTTTTTGCGTGAGATATGTTATTATTATCTTATAGAGGTAATTTATCTCACACTAACAGTATGAATTTGATGAGTATACATTATTAAAAAACCTTGGTGGAACAGAAAATATTAAAACCAGAGGATGGCAGTAAGAGTAAGATACAGCACTGTCAGAAACATGTTTGCGTGTTCTGTGAACCGAAAAATCTCTTTCAGACTTTTATAAATCCCTCCATAAAGGGACAATGTTAAAGAATTAATCTGTGAACGGTTGATCAAATACACAAAGGGAAGAAACTTGAAGGTTTTTGATAACAGAACAATGTTCATGAAGCTTCAGTTTTTTTTCGATAGTTTAACATTGACTTTAAATCATGAATTAACTTGTAAAAAGAAATCGTTGAAGTCTCTGAGTATTGAAAGATTAAAATTATATGTGTCGGACAGACCTTATGAGATTTGGACTATTATATAATGAAAATATAAGGGTATAAAATATTGCGTATTAGTCTAGCTTCATTCCGTATTAAATTACTGCGCTTAGCTGTCATGTCTGATCGTGTAATAAAAATTATATACACAAACAAGTACGCGTTCAAAATTACCTCCATCATTATTGCTGTGAAAATTCTAATGACCACTAGCATCTTATATGATAGTATGGTTGACATTACATAAGCTGATAATGCTGTTAGCCACATCAACGTTTTGCACATCACGTGATGTTCCTTTAGACACGCACCCCTCAACTGCCTTCATGCAACTGAAGTACTGAAAGTCTCTAACTTAATTGATTTCAAGTTCAATACTCTCTCAGGAACATATTCCATATTAAGTTTAATATAATTCAATAACTTAAGAAAATATTACATGTTTTTAGGCGAAAAAGTCCATTTAGGTTATGAATAATTTAATAACGAAATAAATGGTAACAGCAAACTGACACATACTTTCTCCCTTAAAGCAAGAAAATCTTGGATAAAAAACAAATTAATTTACAATCATCCCACAAATACATTGCGAACTTTATCGAAATCGGTTCGGTTTTTGAATATTTTTCATAAGAATAACATTAGAAAACGTTCTGCGTTTACCTCCAAACGAAAATATCAATTATCTCCTCAACCAGTTGACGTAGACTAATCAATCAAATTACTGAATTATTTATTTTTTTCAAGCCAAATTTAATAGTTGCAAGTATATTGTCTTTAAAAGTTACAGATTTTGTGAAAATTGAAAAATATGAATGTCTTAATACTTAAGGCCACATGATTCCTGAACCTGAATTTTTACAGACATGCGGGTGGTGTTATTTTGTTTTTCCTCTTAAGCACTAAAAACCATGAAATTTTAATCGAAATTGTTAGAGCCATTTTTGAGATATTTGGAGTTTTGTCGTTTTTATGAGGTAATACACTTAAAAATTTAAAATTTAAAAAAAACCTGGAGATACTAGGGCTTTATACATACATGCTAAACTTAATGAAAATCGGATCACTAGCTTCGTATACATCCACACATCCAAAAATCCACATACAGACATACACCCCTCCGAAAACTACTTATTCGGTTTTGGGGAGCATTAAAACAAATATTTCCACTAACAAATTCGAAAATTTTGACGAAAACAGTACTCTCTCCATATACTATAAATAGAGAAAAAGTAAAAAAAATCGATAATTTTTAAGTCTACTGAATTAATGAATATTTGGTTTACTCCAGGAGAATTTAAGGCTTTTGTAGAGTAACTAGATTAAAATATAAGACTGTCACTGAAGTCTTATATTTTTATGTATCGAAAAAATTTATAAGATGTTTCTTAAATCGGTTTACCAAAGAAAATAAGTATGAATAAAAACACACTCTCCAGATTTTATTTACTTGTCAGAAATGATAAAATGTAACTGAATATATTACATTAGTAATCGTTAAAAATGAAGTTAATAGTCCTAAGTTCAAAATTGTGCTACCATTTCCCAAGACAATTAAATATAATTCTCGTACATGTAATTTAAAAGATATATCCACGTTATATATCTACTTACCATTGTAAGAAAAACTTCAAATAACAACGCTCAGTTTTAAAGCACAGTTCTTACTGTTGAGATATTTAAATATAGACTACAGTAAAATCCAATAATTTGCAGTTTGCATTTAACTGAAATAAGCCAATTTTGAACAAAAAAACTCAATCAGTTGTACAATTGAAAATTGTATACTGTGTTCGTCATCTCCCGTGCAACCACAGATGAGGACGGGAGTAGAAGGAAACAGAAATATTTTAATCTGCCTCAGGGGAATGGGGGAACAGCATAAAGCTTAAACCTTTGGGGTAAGACTTCTGTCAGGAAGAATGGAAAATATAAATATTGTAATATAAAAATAATTGGGATTCAAACTTGCATTATAAACATCAATTTCATTTTAAAGTAATATTTCCAAAGCATTTTTTGACAGGAAATTTTAAATTGATTGTATCAGAAACAAAACAAATGTGTTTAGTGTCTACAGTGACAGCGTTGTAATAAAAATACGGAATGGCTTACATTACCTAGATTCACAGATAAGCGCCTAAATGAATTTTATAGACACCATTTCCACCTGTTAACGATGGCAATTGAATGTCATGGCGAGAGTACATGCGATGTTTACATGCACTGAATGTTTTATATTTGGGGCGCAACCGGGCAAAGTGGATACTGTAGTTTACTGGCTATTCACTTTGGGATACACATACCACTTATACATGGTATATAATATATATGTTTTTAACTATATTACTTAATTAATTGTTAACCATGGTATGATTCCGGAAATGTGTTATTTTAAAAGGCTGTTCGTTTTAATTTATTTTGTTTCAATCTTATTCACCTCGAGTGTTTTGCATTCAAACTAAAAACGAATGCAATTAACCTAAACGAATTATACAATATGATGCTATCAAAATAAATTACCCTCATAAAGCAGCATGCTGTGTTAAAATATTGCATATTCGTGTATGGAAAAAAAACGAATATCTTCAAAGATTCACCACGGACAAAATAAACATTTGTTATGATTGATTTCATCTGTGGTTGTATTTTGTTTTAAGTATTACCATTGACTATAAATACAGAGGTATTTAAAGTCAATCGGTTTGTTCTTTGAGAAAAATATTGACTTTCTTAATTAATTAAAAAAATGTTAAATTATTAAAAAACCTTCCATAAAGAGGACGCTATATATTTAATTTCGGAATGAACAATAAACTGATTATTCCAAGCAATGGGGTCAGTATAGTTTGTAGCCCCACTGCAAGCATACTAAAATAGTTGTTAATACTAGGACTGTTGAAATATAATATAACTTCCTATTTTTAATTTTAATTCACTTTCCATCAAACAATAGTTATTGCCGTAATTATTAAGGATTAAGAAGTAATTCAGTGGTTAATATATTGATTTGATTACTGCTTAGGCTTCTCTTAATAGCTCCAATCCTTATCCATTCAACCCTATTAGCACCGTTCACGCCTAAGGGCACCATTAGCTCTTTATATAAATGAATGTGAAAATCACGTGAGCACTTACCATTTGAGCTGAAGTAGACATTCACATCTGTTGATATGATGAATTATTCTTTATTGGTGAATTTAACCCTTTTCAACTGCAGTTAAATGAAATCTGATTTTTATGAGTTGCACGCGAATAAAAAAAATACGTTCGTGACATGGGTTTGTATCCAGATACCCATCTACAGTGATTTTTATTGATTTTTTAATATGTTTATCCATATTTCAGTAACGTAATATCATAGTAACCCATAAAGAATAATTGAGAAAAATTTCAAAAATTATAAACCCAAAAAACAAGAAGAAAAGTTTAAAAGTGAGTCATAGCTTGATCTTCAGATCACGAATGCGAAGACCTCTTTTCATCACATAGGACAAAAATAGTTACACTATAAGAAGATATTTTTCAAGTTTAATATTTGATAAACATTCTCCTTAGGTTTATCTTTTTGCTTAAAGCACCTTATCATTTCCTGAAAAAACTTATACTGAGGTGGAGATGGTTGAATATTTTGCCAAATAACCAAGGAAGAAGCAAACTAACTTGTTGGAAATTTTCGAGCAGTTGTAGTAGAGATTTATACTGAATGCCTGAATAGATGTGCCACTCTGATCGGTCCTGGGGTTTCTGAACAATTAAAAATCATGATTCAGCATATGATAATTCCATACTGTGCGTTGAATTATTTCATTTATTTAGTTATTTAACAAGAAATCATACAAAAATTAGCCTTACTAAACATTAGTGTTGAACAGTAAGGACCAAATTTATATTCTATATAAATACACTTACAATTATTTGGTACGTTCTGACTATTTAATAATGAACAATGTATTACAAAAATGTTAGACTATTTTATTATTTACGAACATAAAAAGGTAGCATTGGTAGGCTTATAAAAGACTACGCATAATTTAATTATGAGAAATTTGTTTTTGCACTTTTAACGGCTGTTTCAATTGAAGAAAAGTTCAAGTGACTCAGTTATTGTTTGCCATGGCAGGACACTAGAATGTTTGATAGGGAAATAAAGGCTCTAGCTTAAAATTTCACTTTCTTATCAGTACAAACTAGTTCTGTGGATAAACTATTGACTCAGACTTTTCATTTTACTCAGTTTGCTAGAGAAGAGCATTAATACAGTACATAGAAATTGACAGCCTCCTGTTTTTGAGTAGTTTTTTTAGTACAGAAAAAAGTAGGAATGGTGAATTTTCTTATTGTTGCTCTTATTGTGAATGGTGGAAAGAACTACGAAACAGGTGGTGGCTGGTGGATTTTGAAGTTAACAAGCATTTATTTTCATATCCACTTTGATTGCCCTCTTTTGTACCACCCTGTTCAAAGCCGGAAGTGGGTCAACTCGCTCAATCCAGCAGTAAAATGCAGATGACTGCGTGGGGAGTGAGGCAGCTTCGTGAGAACCCACGTTGTGTCCGACATTTACATAAAATACGCGCCAGGCAGGTGACATGACACAGCGTGCCTCTCTGCTTACGCCTTCCTGCCTCGCCACCTCCCTATTGTGTGTAGAGTACGCACGACAGTCTCGGACGCCGTGTTTTGATACATTTCGAGGGTATGTAGGGAACGTGCGTTTATCCGGTGACACAAATTTACGGTTGTACGACCATAAATGCTCTAATGTGAGAATGTGGTGCGTCTGTCGCGCAACGCGAAACGTCGCATATACCCAGCATTCACCATATCGCTACAGGAAGCGTTAGGGTGGGTCTTCCAAAAACATGAAAATAACTAGTTGATAATGCACAAAATCATCTATAAAATCTGTTTTGGCAGCCAAATTTATAGGAATGTGGATTCAAGCATTGAAAGTCAATGATACAATTCATAATTTTCGTCAACCAGCATTTCTTAAATTTTCTTATAGTAAACGGTAAAAAATTTTACAGAGAAAATAAACTCTATTAAGGAATGTGATTAATCGTTGGAATATGGTTCTAATGACTTATCGGATCGAGAACTAAAGTTCATTCAGAGTTATAAAGTTTAAAGTACCTTTCTAAAATAAGAGTTATGTAAGAATGACGTATTTTCAAAACCTTTGCGTGAAAATTGAAAAGGTTCAAGTAGCTGTTAGTTAAATATATAAATTTTACGTACTTTGTTTAGCTGTAACATTTCTTATCAATCTTCTATAGTTGCTTGTCTGTGTTAGTATAGACATTAAATTGTTTTTATGTCACAAATAATTTTAATTAGTTTTATAACAATGTTTCAAAGTGAAAGTTGAAAGAAAGAGTTAGTATTTGCGTGTTACGACGGAGGGGTTTGGTTTCAGCACAGGGGTGGTCGTGAAAAAGGGGAGGGGAAAGTATTAATAAAACCTAATGCTTTGAATAGTCAGTCTCGACTGTCAGTCCACTTGTAGTGTAATTACAAACAGCATGCAATATTCTCATTCATTCGTCTACAACGGATTTCATAAGCCCGTGGACAGTTTAAAGATAAGTATTTTCCTTGAATGTATGAATAACTAATTATAATCGTGCTGTGTTGGTTTTCTCCCTTTCGATTCCTTTTAAGTTGTAAGTTACCGTAAAAATCTCATTCGGCTCAGTGTACGAAAAATGAAATACTATTTTGGATTTACACACTTAAGGACGCCTTCAGGTTTCCTGTCTCATTATTATAGTTTTAATGGAACAAATCTGCCATTCTTGAGAGAGTATTCGCATTTAACGTATATTCACCGGGAAATGCTAGTCATTACATAAAAAAAGTAATGTTCACTTTTCATGTCCAGGGGCAGTAATTGATTTAAATAGACAACGCACATGCGATGTTTTAATCACTAATCAATTATTCACAGATTAATAATGTTGATTGAAATTTCAAATAAAGTGGCATATTGAAGGTTATATGTGATTTATATTTGAAAATTTTAATTAAAATGGGTTTAAAGCTCGTAACAGGGTTTTGGTATACTCGGTGTATTTCAAATGACATAAAATTGTGTTAGTAAATCAGTTACCGACTGAGTTTGGAATATACCTTCTTTTATAAAAAAAATAGTATAGAGTATTAGGCTTTTGCAATGTTATAGGAAAGCTGTTTCATGATGTTAAGACATAATCCTGAGAGTTTTTTCATGGAATGCTCCGAATATAGGTTTAACTAAAAAAGTCAGTTATAAGTGGTATGTAATTTTATTTTTTTCCTGTTTCCAATTATAAAGTTATTGCCATTTTGTCCAAAGCCATGATTCATTTCCAGCACCTCAGCACTGTTTCTTCATGGTAACCCTGATTGGATGAGCTTTTTACCATGAAATGAAATGTAGGGATCAGCGATGAACTTATAATGGATAAGGGACATTGAAAACTTCAAATAAATGTAACAGTTAGGACTGTATTTATTACAGTGTCACCTTCTTATAACATCAAGGAAAAAACACTGGTCCAAAGCTATCACTTCAAAAACAAAATAATTCTATCTTCAAATATGAGATGAAGGAAAAACCATTTTTAAAGCTCAACATTTTTATGACGATTTTATTTATCCCCAAGGGACCTGAAGCTATCAAAATTCAGTCACGTCCCTTCGAGCGTTGGACCCTATTCGGCAGGGATTGCTTTTAAATGATCCACGTTTAGAAATCGGAGCTGACCCTTACTGATCGGGTCGTTGGCATTTGTAGTAAGAACACAGTATTCGTTGAGCGTAAAAACCCGACAAATTATATGGAAAAGTGCAAAGTACACTCAAGCAACGTACTATACACAGTACTATATCGACAACGCACTATAACGACTAAGAAAAATACTTCTTTTTCAGAATTGCTTTTGGGGAAATGTAGATTGAAATAATTTGCGTCCTAGAATTCGATTAAGTAAAATTGTGGTATGAATGCAAGTCTTAGAATAAGATTAATAATGAAAGAAAGTACAATTACGTTGTTTTTGTATCTTTATTTATTTTTTATTTATCTTCTGATCTTTGATAAACTCTCAATCAGAAAAATCCAATTTTAAATCATAAGAATTTAAGTTACTGGTTCTTATAAAAAAGTGTTGAAATCGTTACTGGGAGATAACTTAAGTATATTACATTTGACTTGGAAAGTTTTTTATTGTAAAAGCAGTTATACTGTATATAAAAAAAACTTAATATTTTAAGTTAAAATACTAAGCTTTTTGTTGAAATTTTACATTTTAGTCAACAAATTCAGATTTCAGATACTATAAAGTAATTTTTTAAATGTTTTAAACTCAATTAACTTGTAAAATCAACATGATATAAACTTAGATGTTATCTTACTGGAATAAGTCAGGCATCCTGTGATTATATTGATCCCCTTCAATTCCTTAAGTGATAAATTAATGAATGTGAATATGCCGTGATGACATTCAATTCTGTTTAGGAAAATCGAGGTCTATCAACCTACACATTACATTTTATTAGGCCCGTTTAAATCCACTAACAACGCGTAAAAACGCAATTACTTCTCACACGCAACTGAAATTAACACTCATATTGCCAGATATCATGCGCCTGGATTTAGCGAACAGAGTATGCAAAAACGAATACAGGTTCTAAACACTCTATAAAGTACGAGTACACAAACATAAGTACGGTTATTCATTCATGAGTTTGCCTCCAGAATCGATGTGCAGTAACGAAAATAGTAAGGGTTACTTACCCCAGATACTGTCATCGATTCTAATAATAATTAGAGATGACTATAGTTTCGGCACCATTAGGCCGTTATCAAATCAATAAAATAATGCCAGGCTTCATTTACTTCAGTGATGTGAAGGTCGTCAAGGTATTTACATGTTTTGACACATTAAAACACAAACACTCACACATTTAAACTTAAACATAAATACATATACGTTTTACAAAAATATGCGGTTGCGCACAATTAATTATTTTGACATGCTACCGGCCGGCCGCATGATACCGGTCGGCCTGTTATCATCATTGGTTATCTCATAGTGATCATGGGTAACAGTTGTTACAGTTGTTAGGTTGTGAAAAATGAATGCTGTCTGTAAAACCTAATGCAGCCAGTATTGATAATAGGTATTAGTAATAGAGAGAGCCGAATTATTTTGTTTGGAAGGTTTTGTTTCATAGAAAAAAAATCACTTGCAAAAACTTGTTAAGAAAGTGATAACAAAACGTTTTAAGGTTATTACTAGTACCATTGACTAAATCAGGATTCCTGATTTAAAGTCAATGCTAGTACACATCAGAAAACAAACTGACGATAGTTATTCATGGTACAATATTAGGGAAACTACTCGCGTGAAATTAATGTTTATCACCGGCTCTCTTACTACTTCATTATTAATGTCTGATTTTTAACAGTGAAAATGAGATTGGGATGAATTAATTATCAGCTGAATTATAAATGGATGGTCAAACCTCATAAAGAGAACACGATGATATAAAGAGTGGTTAAGTATGTTTTAGTTGTTAATAATGTTTGAAAGTGCCAAGACTTAAATAGAATAATATGTCCTCCTGTCGAAGCACTTAGAAACCATGTTCGTCATAATGATTTTTTATCTTACTACAATTCAAGAGCATAAATATGCTGTTTCAGCTTTAGGATAGCTGTACAACTAGAGTGTACATGTGTAGGAGCAAAATCAAAATATAATACTAGTTTATTGAACTCAAAACTAATAGGTTTGGAAAAAATTGGAAATGTTTGACAGGCCTAATCAGGGGCTGGCGTTGCCTTGGTACTGTTACATGCAGCACGGCTGGACCTGACATTGTCACCACATATTATAGTTAATCACTTTGTAATGCTCTATTTGTAATAATGAGTCTATCATTATTACAAATAGAGCATTGTAGTAATGATAGTATGTAGTATTTTTACTATACTGGCCTCTTATATTTAATTGTTTGAAATTCGTTGTTGGAGAGAGTTTATGTTTTCATTTTGATTTTTGCGGATATTTTCCTTCATTTATTAGTGCTGGCCAATGTCCGCAAAAATCAAAATCTGATTAAATTATTGAAGAAAGTATGATTATATCATTACACAGCGCTGTAGCTTTGTTGCTGAATACGAACTGGTACGTATAATCTGATTAATAACTTAAAACCTGAATTGTCAATGACAGCAGACCTGACTGATTAATGAATAAGTCATCCGAAATCTACAGACCTATTACGATTGATCTAGCAAAATTCTGTCAAAAAGGCAAACATAGTTACTAATCAGCCACTTATCCAGTTATTTACATCCTATCAATGTAAGTTGGATGAATGTAGTCTTAATTAGATTGAAACTAGATTTGACCAAAATCAGCATTATAATACTTTAAATTTACTCATAGAATATACATTTCCTTTCTTTAAGCAAATTTCCCCAATAGGGAAAAAGCTGTTACCGCAGTACTCATGGGAAGACCCGAGCCAGAGACCATGATAAGTTTTTGATTTGGGGTCCCCAGAAGCAAAAGACACCGCTCGTTCGTGTGTATATAAAATATATATACACACATAATGTACGTTAACACGAGAGCGGCCGTAAATATGGTCCGATTTTAAAGAAAATTGGTACAGACATGTACAAAGTAATCATTCGGACGAGCTCGTAAACCAGCCTGATCGGACCACCGGAATAGGAGGAAAAAGGGAATAACCCCCCAAAAAAACGTTTTTTGTGTTTTTTGTTTTACATAGAAAAATAAAAATAATTCAATTTTTATTTGCACGATTAAATTCAGCTAAAAAAACTAAAAATTTTGTAGTTTGAAACATTGCTCTGTGTCCATTGGTTACTGATTGGATATTGAAAGTGGTAAACGCAGTTCGTTGCCTCCATGTTATCTTTACAGTAATTAGTAAAATTCTATCGCTTATTTCCCAACATATTTTGATATAAATATGTTTGTGGCTTCATGTAATTGAGATATTATGTATATAGATGAGATATAATCTCTAAAATCCTCGATATTTCCATTTTCGTAGCAGTAAACCTCCCATACTCATTGCCCATGTTATCCTAATGGGAAATAAAACCATCAATATCATTCTTAATTCTTATCACATCATGATAAAACTTGGTATTTAGGTTATTCTAGTTCAGATCAACTAGATATTTAATTGAAACCACCCAGTCTTAACCTGCATACTCTGTCCCCATGTTATTCTTATAGAGCTAAAAAAAACGTGTAAAATCTCGCTATTGGATTGAAATATGTTCTTTTGCATAACTTCGCTGAGGATGCAGGTCTACTGTGACGGGTGTATTCTGGTTTTATTTAAGTTAATTGAATACAACATTCAACTTCAAAACCGGAGACAGAGCCGAATAAATACAAAATGCCGATAAATAAGTCCTTTTGGTCCTCCGGCTGCATTTTATTTGAGGATTTTTAACTATTGATTTATGTTTAAATTAGTTTAAAACACAGGTCATAATAATTTTATGCATGTAAACATTCCCAAGATGAATTTTTTATTTTTAATACAAACCCACGAATGATAGAGCAGGAGAGGTTATCGGAGCTGAAGAACAATTCAAATCCTTTACAAATCTGAGAGGGGAGAGCGAACCCTACGGTTGGTCATTGGAGCAGTTCAATATTTCAGAATCACTAAGCTTAAGGTCCGGCTCCTTCCTCCGTTCATTCCCGATACGTGCTCCTCGTGCTAACCATCTGCTACAGGCGAATCTGTATTTTATACCGGGCATAACGTCCGCTGCAGGGATCTCAGCTCGCGTAATATCCTCTTCAAATGGGGGTTTAATCCAAGATTGTTTAGAATACCGTAGTTGAATGTGGATCATAAATGGTTAAGAGGTTAAACCATTGTATATTTAAATCTGGTTTAAAAAATAACCATAACATAAATTAATAGAGGTAGTGAGGAACATGTTGAAGCTTGGGTGTTTAAAAACAAAACTAGATGAATTCGGATTTTTAGAGGAGGGGAAATAAATAATAACCGATGATCAACTGAATTTGTTGTGTCACTCATCTGTTACATACTGAAGTAAAAACATTTCACCTGTTTATTGATTTATATTCAAAGAGCAAAAACATTGTTCCCAATATTAAACCACACTTTTTTTGGTTTAGGATTTTTTAGCTACCAGAAAAGTAGCATAATCATATGGCTCTGTTTACTTCCACGTCATCGATGATTTCCTCCCCTCCTCTGCCGAGAAGTCAAACTCAAGCGTCAAAATATTATACCTCACGACCTCTAATGTATATTTACAAATGTAACATCGTTTAGTTAGCAATTAAAAAATTGTGATATGGAAGGATTTTGTAAAATAACAGACGTCAAATAAAGCAATCTATTTCTTCACATTGTATCATTGCCATTATCTCTTAGTTTTTCAGAATAAACTATGTGTTTAGTTGCTGTGAAACAAATCTGTGGACAATAATGAAACATCATAGCCTATAATTTAACTATTTGTGAGGCAGAACTCATAGACCAGATTTTAAATAAACTTGAACTCAACTTTTATAAAAAATGAAGTCATAGGCCTACTTCTGCCCCGATAGAAGACTTTCATAAGAAGAGCATTTTTCCCCTGGACGTTCTTATATTAAATAAATAAATCAAAATTCATCATGTAGCCCTCCAACAATGATTTATGGAGGGGTTCACAAAAGTTTATTAATTTCTCCACTTGCCGCCCTCGACTGACAGCGCTGGGGTCGTGTTAAATGACCTGGAAACACCAAGTGGATTCTAATTGATCTCTTCAAGTGCTGTCAGAAACTTTGTTTGCCTCGGGAGGACCTAAAGATATTAGTAATGATATTTTTATGGAAAATTCTTAGATGACGAATAGATGGTCTAGAAAGGATATTGCACATTTAATTATTAAGGAATTGAGAAAATTAAGGATGCTTGATTCCTTACACTGTTAGTAAATGAGGATTTTATTAGACTTTGCGTCTGCGCTTGTTCGATATAGCATATACCTTATTTACCTAAATTGGTCTAGCATTAAGATTATATTTTTCTTCTCTTATGTTATATTTAACTCTGCAGGACACGTCGAATTGGGTGTTTCAAAGTCAGTATAACTATCTACATCCTTTTTAGATTTTAAGATTAACATCTCTAGAAATCCTTCCTCTTAGTAAGTAAATAATTTAGAGTAGTAGGGCCTAATTTAATTTAAAACTATGCAATAAAATTATTTAGTAATTTAATTTTATAGTAGTAATATTTTGATCTTCAGTAAAAGTTATGAAAAATGTTTTGTGATTGCTGGAAATATACTCTTATACTCTGACATTTTTACACACGTACTTTTACTTCTAAACAATTCGAAGAGATGATATCATTGGAGAGGTTGTAGAGCTTTTCAATTCGTAGAAAAGCTGAAAGTAAAACAGACCTCTATTGTTCTTCAGGGCTTGACTGGGATTACAACTGTTTCTATTTATATGGGGTTGGAAACTTAATTTCAATAATGCCTAGGAAAAATTACCGCTGTAATTTCATCAAATTAAAGATCCTGATACGTAATAAAAAAATGTTGTCTCGGATCATACGCTTGAAGGTTGATCCCGTCTAGTGTTTCAGTTAAGTGATTTTGTAATTTTAAATTTGTTAATTTGGCTCTACCTTTAAGCAAACTTGAAATCATTCCACTTCCACCACTTTATTTAAATGCTTGCATAATAATTAGTACTAATTAACACTAATTTCATCACTATATTTTAAGCAAACTATGAATCTATGACACTAAGAACCTTACTGTTTTAATAGTTAAACGAGTTTAGTACTAATTAACACTAATTTCACAACTATATTTTAAGGAAACTATGAATGTATGACACTACGAACCTTACTGTTTTAATAGTTTGACGAGCTTAGAACATATAAAACTAAAATTTAATTTTTTAGAGTCAAGGTGAATAATTTAGTGTTTTTATAGGTTAAATTGCACTCACTCCCACCAGACTAAATCTAAGTACCTACTGTTGTGCAATCATAAAGTTTTTGATAACTCTTTTCTGTAAATTGAACTTCTAAGTTTACCTAGATTCATTATTTTGAAAAGTAATTTTACAAAAGAAAATTCTCCCTCAGTTCTATAGATTCAAGGTAACAATATTTTTGATCGACCGTACGATCAAAATCAAAAACTGGTATACAAAGATAACCACAATCAAAACGCCTGATTTTTTTATAGTAAAACTAGTTTTCAACAGTAAATCATACACGTTTAATTGAAATATATTGAAATTCAAATTTCCAGTGCATTTCCCTCGGTGCAGAGAAAATTCACACCAAAACGTTCACAACATTCCACTTGCTAGTATGCGCCGCGTTCCCCCAGCTTGTAATAAACAAGAAAAAATGTACCACTTATTCAAACGAATAAAACAGCAGCAATAAATAAAGCAGTAAATGCACCCTCATACAGTATTGGGGTGGGGCACATGTGTCCCATTGTCGCTTGGGGTGACTTTGGTTCGCGCTGTTTCGCGGTATAACTTATATAGCGGGGAGCGCGGATTCATCAGATTGAGACTTCTTCAAGTTTTCAAGTCAAGTTTACTTTTGTACTTAACAGTTTAGAAAAATTCATGCAAAACGTCTATTGGATTAAGAAACATGAAAATTTAAATAAAAAAATTATTTAAAATGTTTAGTAGAGTTAGGAGGGTCGATATTGCTTGAGGATAATAGGTCTGTTTGATGGTGTTTTTCTATAAAACCCTACAACTCACCCATAATTCCAAAAACCTTTGTAGAATTTTATCCACTTTCGGAATTGATAAGATACTAACAGAATCGAGTATTCATATATTTAACCAATTGGAGTTTTTAAAGTTTTTAGCAGTAGTTGTATTTAAACTTCAAATAATACAATTTGCTACGTTTAGAAAGTTATGTTTAAAATATCGTTCTGGTGAAAATCTTCTAGTCCGCCTCTAAAAATTAAAATTAATAAAAAAGAAATGCTGTTATCCAATTTTCGAACGGAGTAGTAAGATATTCAAACACGAAAGGGTATTTTTGGCCGAGGCCATTTAGAAAAGATACAATCTGAGAGTGAAATCTAGGAGTTGAAATAGTAAAGAGCATCGGGTGATTCCCCTCTTCTTATCGCGATGTTGGAGACGAATTTGGAACCTTGAGCATCTGTGAAGTAGCGTCTCAGAGACTGTGTTTCATCTTTAGAAATATTCGCTTACAACTTTATTTGTAAAAACCAATCATGGTTAATTTTATCCTCAAACCAATCGGTTTTAACCTAGCATTTATTTTGGCTTAAATTTTACCTATTTATAATGGTTTAAAAGGAAATACTGAACAAAGATTATCCAAATAAACATCTTCGTTAACACTTACTTCCATTTGAACTTTTAAATTATGATCTTGAGACATATATACAAAGTAGTACTACGAAATCATGTTGATGAGTTTATTAACATCATATCAAACAAAAAGTGCAGGTTTCTCAAACCAGAAGAAACCCACAGGTATAGGTGGTCGTTGCTGACCACATTTATTATAAAATACATAAACAGTATTACACTTATTGTTATTCGCACATGTAGGAACAATTTGAGTTGATAATTCGAACTTATTCGTAACAGTATCAGTTTATTTTCGTACTTGTAACGGTACAGGGAAATATACTTGGCAAAGCAGGCCAGTGCCTCCAAGGGCGAGATAATAGCCCCTTTATGGCACCTCCTGCCGGCTGCCTTAAATATTGCACGAACGTCCAGCCCGTAAGTAGCTTAAGCGACGTTTTCACTACATTGCTCCATTCAATTTCTGAGACGTAACGGTTAAATATGCTTGTAAACTTTACACTGGAGGGGTTTTTCATGAAAATTTACCATAATTTGGTAATAAAATCTTAGATACAGTAAGTGAGATAACATATACTTTAATTCACACTACTGTAATATAATCTCTGTTGTAAATTACTGTAAGTGGGTTGCCAGGTTTCTTCAATACTGGAATCGTAAACGTCATTAAGGTGCATTATCGCTACTGACCATAAAATGTTGAATGGATATACATATAAACTCTATGATCTATTTAACTGAAATAAACAAGTAGTTGTTTGGTAAACATAAAACTAGAGATATATTATTGAACAATCTATTTATTCTTGAGAGTAATTGTAGTATTATAATTGAAAGAAAACAATGAATAAGATTTATATGTATCTAATGTATCTAATGTATCTTACTAAAAAGAGGTAAGAAACTAACTGAGCTATTTCTCTTTACATTGCCTAACAGCCTTCTTGATTTTTAGCATAATCTTTAAGAGCTCATTATCTACACATATTAAACAGTCGGTGGTCACTACACACATGTAATTTTTTTTCTTGTTACGTGTAACGAAGAATATTTACTAAATACTACATGATATGCAGGCTACTTAACATTTAGTTTATCCTTGTTTTTGAGAGCCTATGGAAAATTCTCTACATTCAATTATAAACACAATTACTTTAAGCTTCAAAGCGCTGTGGCTAAAGTAAACTTATACCATTGATGAGTAACTGTCAGAAGCGGCAACGCTCACATATTAGGCTTACATTTGACTAGACGGCACTCGTTTTACCAAGCCTGAACAAGGCGATTACAAAAATCGTTAGTTAAATTTATTAATTCTCCCAAGAAATGTTCAGCCATAAGTAACATCGTCGTAACCTCCAATCATTAATCATTACAGCTCTCAAGAATACTGTTCTTGTCAGTTTCTACCTACTCATAATTACTTCCTAGCACACAATTCATGCATCGTAATATGTAAAAACCTATTTAAGCATTCCACAAAGTGTTGTATGAACGAACAATGAACTGACGTGAGCTTGATCGCATCACGTTACCGCAGCGTCACGTGACGTTCCCGACGTGACGTGACTTGACGTGACGTGGTGCGGGGTGGCGGCTGGTCTTCCTCGTTCACGTCACCTTGTTAGTGCTATCATTCGTCACGCCACCCGAGCTAATTTACTCATCGCTAATAGACTTTGCTTACCCCTTCCACCTTTAGTGTTGTTGTTAAGGAAGAGCATGTTTTGATGTGGGAGAGATTACCGGCTTAAATAAACAACTGAACTATAATTATAACTAATAAGCCACACATACATGTTGACCTAAAACATATATACATACCCTACATACATCACGAACATCATCACATCATCATCATCATCATCATCATCATCATCATCATCATCATCATCATCATCATCATCATCATCATCATCATCATCATCATCATCATCATCATCATCATCATCATCATCATCATCATCATCATCATCATCATCATCATCATCATCATCATCATCATCATCATCATCATAGTATGTTGGGTTTGTATTGCCAATTTACATACTGACGCATTTCAAGTAACGGCAGTGAACTAAGATATATATGGACTATACTTTAGCCCGTATATCTTAGTAACAACTTGTAGGAAGTTTCAAATGTAAATCAAAGCAGCTTTTAATGTTGATGTTACTACTACTCTTTTCCGTATTTTACTTAACTCCTAGTACTCATTTAACTTGATCATTCAGGCTGGGTACATATGTGATAATTCAGATACTATATTGTAGATACAGGTTGTTTGGACTTACATCTAATATTGGTCAAGAAAGATTTTTTTGTAAAAAATTATCTCTAAGTAAATACAAATTGGGCTTTAAAAACAATAATTATAGTATAATGTATTTTTTTCGTAGTGCTCATTATGTTTTCAGATTAACAGTACAAGATATTTATTAACAGGAAAAAGGAATTTTGCTATGAAGTTATAGACCTAAATAACTGTGAATATATCAATGAAAAATATTAGAAAACACATTCACAAAAACCTTTATAAGACAGCCTAAACAAAATTTCATTGTATTTAATTAATTTGAAGTCGCTCGAAGAACCGTACAGCAGGAGAGATAAATAACGACAGTTGCTTGCAACCTCCGACCAAAAAGCGACAACTCACGTGGACTAAAATTAATGAGCACTTTATAAACAAACACACCCTTCGACGGCTGCTGTAGGGTGTCGTTAGTGTTAAACGGGGTCGCTGTAACCCTGTTGATAACATACTCAACCCATGTTAGGACATCCGGGCCGGGTGTGTTAGCAATAAACCGTGCATTTCTACGGGATTAATCTTGTAGGTTGTAGTTTTGGATTTTTGGATTCCACGAACCTTACCAGAGAGTAGGGCATTATATTGTTGATTGGCGGGAAAACCCCCTTGGGTTGGATTACGTACGATGTGGATATTTTACTCTATTAAAAAAACATTATAACTTAAGTTCTTGGGGTTTAAAAATAAATTTACAGAATTCTTCGCTTTAAATAACACAATTAAGTGAAAATAGTCCTAGAAAAACAATCTTTTGTATTTAATTGTTCCACCTTAACTTTGTATCATAACTTCAATTATGGAAAGGCTGGTTGCAAACGAAACATACAAGTTATTAATGTTTGTAAATAAATTTATTTTGTCATGGCTAGGCTAATACTAGTGATTTTATAGGTGTCGTTTTAAAACAGCCTTTGGTACTTTTAAATGATAAAAGTTACGTGAAGAATCTCTGAGTGGTAGTACTGAGAAACACTCCTATTATATACTGGCACCCAAGACACATACTTCTGAAATATTTCGACTTAATTCGAATATACCAAGCTATGGTGGTTGATTTAATTATCAGCCAATCTGCCTTGCCTCTGCAGGGACGGGTCTGCGGTGGCAGGGTGGGATAGGACTGTGGTTATATGGCTTCCTGATTATTAAACAGTTTTAGCCCTAGATGAGAGTTACACGAAATTACGAAGCTAATCCAGCTTAAATATCTGTTTCATCTTTTATGAGCACATTTATTACACTTATTCATGATCAAAGGCCAAAGAGAGCTAATAAAAAATAAATTACTGGGCACGAAACTACTTTCGGGAGTGTTGATTGCTTAATAGATGTGTTTTAGTTTTTCGAACAAAGTAGTTTAGAGAGTCGAGTATAGACTAAACTGTGAATGATTCATTTGTTTATTATTGTGTTTGGACTAAAATGTTGATGGTGAGAGAAAAGAACATTGTTTAGAGAAGTTTTAAGATTTCTAACGGGTTTAGGAATGAAAGTAAATTCTTAAATAAAAATATACCACTTTTACAAATACTTTGCATAAAGCCAAAATAATTTTTGTATGGAGTGTTAAAATACGTTTAAGCAGACTAGAAATTCTGAATAGTGATTTTCACATGGAATTAAATATTTATGGCCAGGAATTAAGCTCTACATTTGCTCTTTACTTTGTATAAACTTTAAAATAGGCCTATGTGTATTAAAAAAGTCAGCTTAACAACGGGATGCACCTGAGCAATCTTTGACGAAGAATATGGCAATGTTTCTGGGTAGTTTAGGTTGTACATCTTCTATTTAATCAGAATAAATTATTGATTGCCTAAAACTAACTTGTTACATGTAGATGGAATTTATATAATTACAAAAACTTTTTCCTAGCCTTAATAAAACGTAACAGAAGTCATATTATTAAGAAAGCTCACTCGCCACCCCCCACTTTCCCACTAATTAAGTTCAAATCAACAGGGACTGTTCACTTTAAAAAACGCAAGAAACCACCCCCCAATTACTGAGTTGTGCCACTCTTGGCTTGCTTATTCGATAATTCCTCGGTAATTGTGGGCGAAGTGTCGGAGCTACGCGTGAAGCTAGCAGGTGAAGAGCCCTCGTCATCCCTGCACTGTTTATATGTACAATAGCGCCCTGTCGCTCCCGTACCTCGGGGTACGCGTGCAAGTATGGTGGAACGCCAACATTACCATGTAAAGAACTACGTGTCACATTCAGTCGTAGTTGGCTTGATTGGAATTATTTATACATTATAATTTTGTTTGAGTAACAGCGTGTTATTATTGTTGTTATTAAACTACAGATTGGATAATATTAGTTAACCAACAAAATTCTGTTGGTCTGTTGTACCACTGATTCTTTTTATACAGAAAATAAGTTGTTGACCTCTTCTTAAAGTTGCATTTGCATCGTGCAGATTGATCTAGATCTGTGCATGGTACGTCGAAACATGCAAACCGAGGAGTGTCCGATTTAGCAGAAGAAATAGCTGTCCTGCTTAAAGTTGATGGTGTTTGGCCTTGAACTCACAATATCGCCACCATACCTCCAAAGTACAGCGTTCTTCCGTCTGTGCAATTTTTTTACTAGATATGTTATATAAGCCATTTTTATTTGCCTTATGTTGATATTTACTGATCTTTTCAATCCTTTAATTGGAACAATATTTATGAATCATTATTTTCAGACATAGAGCCATGCAAGTTAAAAATAAAGAGAAACTAATAAATTTATATTAGAGCGGCTTACTTTTGCAATATAAAATCATTTTCGTCACAACCGTATGAAATACTTAAAAGAAATAGTTTATAGACAAAGTTTTAATTTTTATAATAAATTACAATGTTTTTACTTTTTCGCAATTCTTCGAAAAATGTTTATCATTCTATAAAATCCAAAGTTTTGGAGGTAAAAACACGCAAAACTGTTGAATCAAAAAACTTACAATGCATTACCAATATTTCTAGTCTTATAGATACATCAGTAGCTAAATAAACTCAACATTTTAATGTTTAACAATGTCTGGCACGTTTAATAGCTTTCTTTGTTGGTTAACAGATTTGACGACAAGAATAGAAGTTGTGGTAACCGTCCGAGCGAGGAGGACAAAGCTTTGATAACGGATAAACAAGAGGAGCAAAGGGACAGCTGGACACGGTGGGACACTGTGTGGGGAGTGTGTCTTTAAATAACGTCTGTCTGGAGTGTTTAGGGCTGGGGCATGTAACCGAAAATAATGGTTCGAGGATGTATTTTGTTCAGCGTAAGTTTATAGTACGGTACAGTTAATCGTCTTCTGCTAGAGTTACACGATTAACTATGCTGTATTTGGTGATGTATGCTGGTATTGGCATTTATTCCTCATATCCTACAAATCTTTACATAGTTCAATTTTTTATTAAATTTAACAAATGAAATCGAGTCAATGGATAATCCAATCAAATTTAAATGAGTTTAAAAACGTTTTTAATTCAAAAGGCATTTACTATGAGGAAATGTTTTCACCCTCCTGAGCTAGATAGAATATGGAATGATTGATAGGCCTACCGTTTTTATACTTCAAGAAAACAAGAGAATTCCTGATCATTTAGCCACCTACTATCCGTGGTAACCTGGTTGCACCGGGATGGGTGCGAACGAACCCACGCCCAAGCAGGCGTTCGGGGGAACTGAAGACACGCATTGTACGGTCCCACCTGTACTGTTTAGGTGGGAGGGGGGGGGGGGAAGGGAAAGCTATCGAATTCAGCCATCCTGAGGCAATGTGAAACACATTTAACTGTAACTTTGAGTAAAATTATTTAAGTTTCTATTAAATTCAGTAAACAGTTTAAGGGATTTTCAGGAAACCTCTTACTAATACGGTGCATATAAATCCTAAAAGATTTAATACAAAAGTTGATTCTAAAAACTTATCCTTATATTTTATCCTAAAAGATTTAAGAGTGTAATTATTGTGTATTTTGTTGCTTGGGAAGTATTTCAGAGAAAACCTCATACACAATCACCTCCAAATAGACTGAGTATGGCGTACACGATATGGAGGATATAAGAATGTGAGGTTGATTAAATTACCGGCCAATCTGTACTGCAGGGAGGCTGGGGCGGTTAGATCGTGGCAGGGAAGGGAGAAGACGGCCAATGTTGTGATATCGTCGTAAGGGAAAATGTAGGCAAGCAATATTGTTTTGTCATGATTAGAGCCATAAGCAAAATTTAATATTTTATAAAGTTTAGAATTTTTTTCGCAGAATATCTAACGATTTTATATAAACAAATCCAAACGAATGGTATTCTTTGCTTCTGGGGGCCCCAAAACGAAAAGTTATCATGATCGCGGGCTTAGGTCTTACCAGGAGATTTACGGTAAAAACTTATTCCTTTAAGAAAATTTGCTAACAAAAAAGTCGGTAACAAAAAGATTTGAAAAAATGAGATTAAATTGCCGAGGGGTTTAATATTCTTAATTTTGTCTTTTTAAAAGAAATAGCTTCTAAACTAACTTAATTTATAGGCTAGGCGTTGGCAGACAATTTTAGTTTTGAATATATTAAAATCAAAATTGTATTACTAAACCTTCTACATACATCTGTAAATTCCTGTAATACAAAGACGCTATCAAATTAAACAGAGTTTTATAAAGAAAAAAATACTGATTGACACTACCTGACCAATATTTTAAAAATAATCATCACACCTGTACTATCCTGGTTTCAGACAACACACCTCATTGATAAGTCTTTCATTTAAAGTAAAATAACTTTTTGTATGGAAAGAAATACCCAATAACCATGTTGAAATAATGGACTCCGCCCAGCAGATGGTTGGAACGACGATCACGTATCAACAGTGAACGCCAGAGGCAAAGGCTAGTGATTCTGAAATATTGAACTGCCCGTCTGACCAGGGCTAAATCCGCCCTTATAAATCCGTATAATGTAATGTATTGTTATTTGTATTCTACCATAATCTTTATATAGGGTTCAAGCGATTTTCGACATTTATTAGGGAAATTATATTGAACGTTACTGTACGCGTACACTTAGTAATTCATGCATATGTAGAAAAACGTGATAATGTTGTGTGAAACAAAAATACACGCATGTGGTATGATACCTTGTTTCAAGCCTGCGAAATGCAGTAAAAGCGAGAGGATGATTAATAGCCAAATATTTTTTCATTGACTTCACTTATTACATGCCAGTTACGAGGCTTGTTTACTATATGTACATATGGTGAGAACAACCATTACGAACTTTAACTAGGAATTGAAAAAATGAATATCTAATTATAACTGACGAAAAGCTATTGTACGGCCTACGTTTTGTAAAACAAATATCGTTATTATTTACATGTTTGCAGTTACTGCCATTTACTACACGGTTTAAACGATTTTTAAAAAACGCCATGAAACTTGTTTTTGCTACTGACGGCAAACGTCTTAAAAGTCTAACAACATACTCGTATACCCCCATCACCGGCAATGGGTATAAAACAAGGAATCCTTAAGGCGTTGGAAAAGTAGTTGTATTGAACAGTTTAATAGATTATGGATAACTTATTACATAATTGAGAAAAAATATAATAAAAACTTTCCATACTACATTAGAAAGCAAGAAACAAATTACAACTCCCGTTGGAGAGTTCGTGCGAATCTTTGGTACATATTTATTTTTCTTCCAACGACTCCACAACAATGGACCAACTGACGGATGGGCCTGTTGTTGGCGTCTCTTATTCTCCTGCTTGTAGCCCTCTCCGGATTCACTCGGACCGTAATTCTATAACAAGATCATTATCAAGCTGCTTCACATCGCGGCTCATTGCGCAGTTCATTCAAACTCCGGTAATGAGACTCCAGGAGTAAAAATAAGTCGATTGTTTCGTTTTTATGTCATCATACGGTCTTAAGAGTAGACACGCGCTGTTCAGCAGCTATAAGTCTTTGATTAGTATGCTGATAAAAAAATGTTGATCATAGTCATCTGTTGAGTTAATTTTATATAGTATTTTTTTTGTTTGTACCAAAAACAGATGGCATTGATTTTGTTCTTTTTTTGTTGTTGTTAAATTCAAATTTTGCATGTGTCCAACAATGGATTATTAAAAGTGGCAAGTTAGATGAAGCCTAGAAGAATAGGAAGATCCCAAATCTCTCTCTTTTAAAAAATTTTTGTCACCTGTAATAAAGTTTGTTGTAATCAAAATGTCTATTGAATACTCAATATGTTCCCCCTGCGCCGGATGATTGAATGAAAGCTCTTTTGGATTTTACAGTCTACGCACTCAGAGGTAAAACAGTATCCATTCTTAACATCATCATTCAAAACAAGAAGTCAGAAGACAAGAACTTTGGAATATCGAATAAACATTTATATACTTCAATTTTACTCAGACTTTATTAATTTTGTGAATTTGTTATTTTAAATGAAAACAAAATACTTTGTAGTTCTCAAATCCACCACTAAGCGCTATTGTAACAATGCCATCTGTTAAGTCAATTTCGTATTGCAGACGAAAACTACCGAAACTCACGTAAACAAAGTAAAGTAACCTCAAAACTTTACTAGCTCAAACAAATTAAAGATTTGCAACTTAAAATATAATCGTAAGTAATAAATACTGTTTATTTTGTCTTACACCTTCTCCAATTTGAATCACTTTCCCAAAGTAGGGTATTATAACTTAGCCTTTTCGTTTTATAACAAGTCCTTCTATACCGTACAGAATGAAGTTTGTTACTATTTCAAGACAGTTTAGTACCATCTCAAATCGTCTATCTAAGATTAAAACCAACATTGAGGCCTTAGATACAGTATCTGAAGGTAGTAACTTGTCCCCAGAACAGATTAATAAGTTGGAATTGCTTAACACTGAAACCCACAAAAAGTACCTAGAATTTGAAACTTCTCTCGAAAAATTATTTAGTAGTGAGGATCTACCCGATGATTATGATGAAGATACTTCACTTCATCAGACCTGCATGTAGGGATCCAAACCCTTGTTAAGAAACACTTAGGTTTGTCTCAAGATCCAAAATTACCTAGTCCTAGGCCTGTCCCAAACACTGACTTGAACACAGATAGCACCCAATCTACTGACCGCCCACAAACGAGTAGCCTATCTCATAGGCCTAGCACCTCTTCTTCTAACACAGATAGCCACTCACTAAAGCTCCCTCCTCTATCTCTCAAAACATTCAATGGTTCACCAGAACAATGGTTGTCCTATGTCAGCCTATTCCAAGTATCGGTACACGAAAATGAAAACATTTCCAAAGTCGAGCGATTTCAATATCTGCTTTCTACCCTTCAGGCAGAACCTTTTAATCTAGTAAAAAACCTGCCTATCACCGCTAAAAATTATGATGTAGCATGGGATCTTCTCCAGAAACGTTATCAAAACAGTAGGAAAATTATTAGCCTACATCTCAACAACATAATAGACTTACCTAACCTAACCGACATCTCTCTCAAGAACATTCGCTCATTCATATCTTTGTATAATGAAAATGCTCAAGCCCTTATTGCATTAAATCATGACATAGCTAAAGAAAATATCTTACTCTCAGCCATGTTATTAAGAAAGCTACATGCAGATGTTCGCAAAAAATTTGAAAGCTCTCGCATAAACTCTCAAAACTTACCCACTGTAGAAGAAATAATGACATTCTTAGAAAATGAATGCTCCTGTCTCGAAGCCGCTAACTTCTCTAACTCTCTTAAAACCACCCCAAGCAATGTAGGTTACCCTCAACATAGTAAGAGGCCTAGCCCTCACCCCACTCAGATAGGCCTACATAAGCCCCCATTAAGCCTAAACCGCACCAGCCTGCTCGCTTCTCGTGATGTGAAAGCCACATGCGTATTTTGTAGTAAAACGGATCACAACATTTATCGCTGTTCAGAATTTAAAGATTTGTCTGTTCAAGAAAGGTACAATTTTGTGAAGAAAAACCATCTTTGTTTGAACTGCTTAGGAACATCTCACTCTGTTAAGGATTGTAAGTCAAATAAAACATGTTTTGACTGCAAGCTAAAACATCACTCTCTCTTACATCAAACTAGTAGGCCTAGTAATGATAGGTCAGACCTTAAGTCCACAAGTAATTCTCCAAACCACAACGAAATAAACAAAGCTTCATTGTCAGTTTCTGATCACTCTGAGCCTCCCTTTGTAGCTGTTTCCTCAAACTCCAGCACCACTATATTGTTAGCTACTGCTTTAGTACACTTGAAGTCTGATAGCGGTAACACAGTAGTAGCCCGAGCCGTTATTGACTCTGCATCTATGGTAAGTTGCATAACCGAAAATGTTGCTAGTCTACTTAAGGTAAAACGAAACTTTCTTTGTAACTCCAAGCTAGATGGCCTATCCTCAGTAGAAGTAAGATCTAAAGGACTGTCGAATGTCGACATCTCATCACTTAGTGGAGACGTTATTGCGACTAAACATCCAGTTGTAATATTGGATCGAATCACATCGAACTTACCCCACACTGCAGTCCCTGTAAATGTTAAAGACTACTTCAAACATGTCGTCCTTGCTGACCCAACATTTCATATTCCCAGTAAGATAGATATGCTTATCGGTGCTGACCTGTTCACCAAAGTAGTTACTGGAGAACGCATTATCATCAATAAGAACCTTCCTGCTGCTATGAATTCTGTATTTGGATATCTTATCATAGGCTCTGCCCCAACCCTTTCTGCTGTCAATTCCAATAAAACAGCCTCTCATGACAATGACAATGTTTCTCTTCTGAGCACACAGGATATTGACCTGCATAATTCTCTACAGAAATTTTGGACCCTAGAGGAACCCCCACACAAACTCCATGTAACATCTGAACAAGAAATTTGTGAGAATCATTTTTTTAAGCACTGTCTCTAGAACTTCTGAAGGTCGATATGTTGTTAGGCTTCCTATTAAAGACAATCACCCACCTCTTGGTGACTCATCAACTTGTGCTCGCAATAGATTTTTATCGCTTGAACGGAAATTAGAAAGTCAGCCTGAAGTAAAAGCTGAGTACAGTAAAGCCATACATGACCTATTGTTATCTGGACACATGGAACCAGTTGACCCTCCTCCTAAAAATGATCATAAACAATTTTATTTGCCTCACCATGCAGTAGTCAAAGCAGAATCCTCATCAACAAAACTTCGAGTTGTTTACGATGCCAGTGCTCGTAGCTCCTCAGGTGTCTGTCTTAATGACATTCTCTATACAGGGCCTAAACTACATAATGATCTGAATGATGTTCTGATGAAATTTAGGTTTTCACCGATTGTTTTCTCATGCGATATAAAACAAATGTTTCGTCAAATCATGATCCATCCAGATGACAGGAACTATCAACTGTTGTTCTGGAGGGAAAAGAAAGATATGCCTCTCTCAGTCTATCGATTAACTACGGTTGTATTTGGTTTCAACTGCTCTCCATACTTAGCCATAAGAACTTTACACCAACTCATCAATGATGAAGGCACAAACTTCCCACTAGCAGCTGAAGCTCTAAAGAAACAAGTATATGTAGATGATTTAATCTTAGGTGCCAATAACACAGATCAAGCGCTGCTATTGAAAGATGAGGTGGAACAACTTCTTTCCAAAGGATGTTTCGATCTTAGGAAATGGACTAGTAACAGCTCTCAACTCATGGAAACTCTGCCAGATTCTTATAAAGAGACACCCATGTACTTTAACTCCTCTGATCAACCTTATTTCAAAGTTTTAGGCATAAAATGGTCCCCAACCTCAGACAGCTTCTCTTACCAACTAAACATACCAGACACTCCACCCACCAAACGAGGTATTCTTGGAACCGTAAGCAAAATCTTTGACCCAAATGGATGGTTAACTCCTGTCACCCTTTGGGTGAAAGCATTGATCCAAGTTTTGTGGGTTCTTGGTTTGTCATGGGATGCCCCTATACCCCCAGATCTCAATGAAAAATGGTCAAAGTTCCTACAACAACTCCCTTTCTTAAGTGAACTTAGCTTACCTCGGTACGTTTCCTTAGCTGATGCTGTTCATATAAGTTTACACGGATTTTGTGATGGATCGGAAACAGGTTATGGAGCCTGTGTCTATTTGCGCTGTGTAAGCTTTTCTGGAGAGATAAACATACATCTTCTAATTGCTAAAGGGCGAGTTGCTCCTCTTAAGAAAATATCCATTCCCAGACTTGAGCTCTGCGGAGCCCACCTTTTGTCTAAACTCTTGAACTATTCCAAGTCCATACTTTCGCAAAATTACCTAGTGAATGAAGTACATGCTTGGTGTGACTCATCTGTAGTTCTTTCATGGATAAAAACTGTACCCTTTCGCCTAAAGGTTTATGTCGCAAATCGAGTCACAGAAATACAAGAGCTCACTCCTACTCATATTTGGAAACATGTCTCAACACACTGTAATCCTGCTGACATTGCCAGTAGAGGAACTCTTCCCTCATCAATGAAAGACAACCGTTTATGGTGGAACGGCCCCGATTGGTTATCTTTGGAGCAGGAGTCATGGCCTATTCCTCGCTTTATTCCTCTCGAAAAGGAGCAATTACCGGAACTCAAAGCCGAACCACTACCAATAATGGTAACCACCCAAGAATCTGATTTTCTTGTAAAGTTTTCCTCATGGTCAACCCTCCAGCGAGTCATCGCCTACATTTTAAGATTCAGATACAACCTATCAAATCAAACGAAAGAATCAGGATTTTTAAAATTTGAAGAGCTTGATAAAGCAACAGTAACTATTTGTAAATTGATTCAACAAACAGTCTTTTCCGAAAATATTTCTCGATTGAAAAAGGGCAAATCTTGTTCTCCACAATTGGCGTCACTCTCTCCCTTCTTAGACGAGAGTGGATTGATTCGTGTAGGAGGACGCATTAGGCACTCTCAAGCGTCTTACGCTGCAAAACACCCAATTATCTTGCCTAAGTCGCACCATGTAACAAATTTGATCATTGATTATTATCATGTTAAACACTTACATACAGGACCACACTATCTCCAAGGAATTATTTCTCAAAAGTTTTGGATTCTCTCCGCTCGAAGTGCAATCAAAAAAAGATTGTTTAAATGTATTCGCTGCTTTCGATGTCAACCTAAATTAGCCTCTCAGAAGATGGGTGATCTACCTGCAGTTAGAGTCACTCCCTCTAAGGTTTTTCACAATTGTGGAACTGATTTTTTGGGACCATTTATGGTAAAACCTAATAACTTAAGAAGAACAAGTCCTGTGAAGATGTATATTTGTGTTTTCATTTGTCTGGCTGTTAAAGCTGTTCATCTGGAAGTAGATAGTAGTTTGTCTACTGAAGCCTTTATTGCGGCGTTGTCCCGTTTTGTTTCACGTAGAGGCCTATGCTCTAATATTTTCTCAGATTGTGGGACTAATTACGTTGGGGCTGCATCAGAACTACAACGAATTCAGTCACTCTTAAGACAGAATGATACTAAACAAGCCATTAATAAGTTTTGTAATGAAAACCAGATCAAGTTTAATTTTATACCCCCCTCAGCACCTCACCAGGGAGGTTTATGGGAGAGAATGGTGCGGAGCATAAAACATCACTTCCGTCGGGTTGTTGGGAATCAACTTCTTAACTTCGAAGAGTTTCTTACCTTGTCTACGAAGATAGAAGCGATCCTCAATTCTAGGCCGATTACAGCGCTGTCCTCTGACCCTTCGGAGGTCGACTACCTCTCACCTGGACATTTTCTTGTCGGAAGCCCTCTTCTCGCTCTTCCAGAGCCAACATGGGAAGGAGTACCCACCAATCGACTCTCAAGATGGCAACTCGTTCAAGCTATGTCTCAGCATTTTTGGAAGCGGTGGAAACAAGACTATCTCCATTCTCTACAGCAACGAGGAAAGTGGAAATCCCCTGAAGAAAACATCAAAGAAGGCGACCTTGTCTTAATCCACGAAGAGAATTCTCCACCCCTCAGCTGGAGGATAGGTCGTGTCACAGCTACATCCCCTGGACCTGACGGACTTGTACGAGTTGTACACCTTCGCACCAACAAAGGATCTCTCACTCGGGCTGTCACCAAGGTGTCACCCTTCCCAACAGAAGATTAATCCCAAATGTCATCATAACTCCCATCAGATTTTAGTTTATGTTTCTCATTTTTTCAGTGAACCCCAGTGCGGTTCACGGGCGGGGGTATGTTGAGTTAATTTTATATAGTATTTTTTTTGTTTGTACCAAAAACAGATGGCATTAATTTTGTTCTTTTTTTGTTGTTGTTAAATTCAAATTTTGCATGTGTCCAACAATGGATTATTAAAAGTGGCAAGTTAGATGAAGCCTAGAAGAATAGGAAGATTCCAAATCTCTCTCTTTTAAACAATTTTTGTCACCTATAATAAAGTTTGTTGTAATCAAAATGTCTATTGAATACTCAATAGTCATCTGTCACTTGATATATTCCAATTTAGTGTTAAGTGTTATGTACAAAAAATACGAAACTTTAAGGGCGTTTAGTATCTGCCCTTCCTTTTAGTCTAACTTTTACAAACTTTAATTTTCCGCAAAACTTCACGCCGAGGTCTCTCAACGACACCTAAATAATTAAAATCGATTCAGAACTGTAGGAGTCTTGATCACAAAATAACCCCTCGCTTATTATTGAAGTGATAGGTAATTGTAAACAGACATTGAGGAAGGGTTGAAATAAATCTCGAAGTTTGACTCCAGTTTATAAATGGTAAATATATACATTTTACCTCTATTTTTGCATGATGGTCTATTGAAATCACCGTTAGTACGTCTAGTCTTCCTTGTTTTAACTAGGCCGTTAACGTCTAGCTTTCACTTTGACATTTCCCTTTAAATTACAACTTACAAGGGATGATTTTTAAACAAAAATGGAGGATGTAATAGGTATCCACAGTATACACTTTTTTGTTAAATGTTCGTTTTTACCTGGCAATTCACAGCATTTCTCAAGTAGGTCTATACACAATATAAACTTTAAAAAATTTAAAATAAATCTTGTTTTACCTTTTAGAAAATGAAATTTGAACACTTATTCATATTTTTTAAGTGAATAAGAAATGATATGAATGAAAATTCATATCATTTTTTAAATTGACGTTTTCGATAAAAAAAAGTAATGAAGCGGGGTCCCCTCCATGTCAGTCGTGCTGTCACGTCGCACGCGGGAGTCTCGTGCCTGCGTGACAAGGTAATGACGATATGAATACGTACAGTAAGGTGTATGAAAATGTGAAAAATTGTAAGCCCATGAACTATTTACCGGTTCCAAGTTCAAAAGGTTAATTACATTAATATTGTAATTGTTTTCTTAGTTTTAAGCAAGGAACTTATACCGTAAATTTATCAAAATAAAAGTTAAACCTTTTTGTTGAACATTGAATTGATGTAGTTGCACGGGAGTTTTTGGTTGATTACCCAATTTATGCCAAGTCAAGATGGGTAGAAAAAAATAGGTGGTCCCGTAACTTAGATATGTTCTTATGACGTATTCCCGTCTACTTCCAGCTGTGAATTCTGAACCATGCAATTGAAGGAAAATAAATTTGATGACGTATTTACGTCTACATCAGCTGGTCAGTGATGACGGAATAAAGTGGAACCACCTGGTTTTATTCTATTCATCTTGATGCCAAGTGGTGTAAAAAATGTTGCGAGTACAATCACTCAAGCACTGGAAAGGAAGCAACATTCTTGTGCATATTTTCAACTAGGAAAAGGTGGTCTACCACATCAGACCATTCGCCCTAAAGTTAATATTTTGAGCGATGCACAGTAATGGAATGGAAGCACTGAAAATGAAATGAAAAATTCTTTATTTTAACAGGCAAAGTTTTACCTTTCACCTTCTACCTCGGTCCTCTTCTCCGAAGTCCTCAAGACTAGGGAATCGTCAAGTTCATCATCATGGTCGCATGGCCCTTTCTTACACTTAACCTGCCTAAACAATTTATACACAAATATATATACAACAATAACTTTATGGTACACTAACAAACATAATAAACTCTTTCAATAAAATGAGAAAAACAAAAACAAAATTTCCATTCATTCTAACACATTCATTCTCTGCCAGTAACCCCGCCCAAAATAACCCCCTAGGATACACCAGCCAGGGTCATCCGTTCGAAATGATAGTAAATGATAATTTAATATATCCCCGTTTAAAACTTCTAGATAAAATTTGCGCAAAAACTGTTTTTTTTTGTCATTTTGGTAAGTTAAAATCTTACTTTTTACGGAGTTACAAACATTCTGAGTATAAAAGTGTGATCCAACATGGGTCTACACGGGTTAAAATACTAAAGTTGAAAATAAAGTACCGGAATACCAAATGTTATATGGTTATTTTTTGTGTAAAAGCTTAGTTACTATCAATATTCTATTTGTACTGTGATTTACAACAGTTTAACTATCAGCTACCAATAAGGCCAAGGGTATGGATAAAGAATATAGGAAAGCGCAATTTAATACTAGTTTTTATTCAATCAGACCATGCTTTAGAGGTATTAATATAAGATCTTAGTTTTGGTTTTAATACCTAGGTTAAACCAATATGTCAGAAACAATGTGCTATCAACTATAAAAATCAATACTTCTTAGGTTTAATGGTATATTTTAAAACAATCTTTACACGTTATTTTTTTTAGACTATTACTATGTAATGTAGATTTGAGTATTAATATCTTGGCTGCGGTTTCGAGCTCAACTTTCCTTAAATCTAAGAAGGTGGAAGGGTAGCGGCGTTGGGGAATTCCTGGAAGATCTAATTATCACCCAATCCACAGCGTCACTTGCAGGAGGAGGCGAGAGGTTTGTGGTGGGGGGAATCGTTGGCTCGGTTGAAGTAAAAACACTTTCATATTAATTTCTGCACTTGTATACTCTTCCTATTTCTAATTATTGTAAAAAAATAAAAGATACATAAAAATGCAATACCAGGAAGAGTAAGTATGGAATTGGTACAAAATTATTACACTGTATTTCTTCATTTTTGAATCGAGAAAACATTATTTCATTGTTAACCATGTTGCAGTGGGCGAGAATTTTTTTAGTTGCAAATTAAAGTTAGTATTTTTTTAATTATCACATACAAACAATTGGTCAATCACAACTTTATCTTTTCAATAATGTTACGTTAACTTGATCAAAGCGTTAAGAACAGCGTTCTAAATTCGAAACTGTAATTATGTAAGGGAGCCAGCTTGAGGGTTTTTTCCCCCACCAAATAGACTCTAAGGCTGACACGTTTTTCAACCCTTGAAAGCAGATCTGGGAGGTACACGCAAAGGAATGGATGTTAAAACTAGGGAGGAGTCTCAAAATAGAGCAGCATATCCTTACTCAATAATTTAGATATCTTTATCTTTGTAAGGTAAAGCCAAAACACTCTATATCACCAATTACATCTTGTGTCAGAGTTTACTTTTCTCTACGAATATTTCTCTAATTGATATTTGAAGTGTTTGGTAACATTACGTCAACATTCAGTCTTATATCCGGGTCAGTATGTAGAATACATAACATTTCTTGTACTTAAAGGCTAACATATTAATTTGTGGAATACATATATATATTTAATACTTGTTTATGGTTTTTAGTTCTAAAGCAATAATTGCTCTTTGTTTCATTATTTTCTAGCTAACAGTGCTATCTAGTCATGTTTTTACTATTCTGAAGTTCTCGGACAATGCTTATGCCCGTTATATTGAGTCAATAAATAGATTAAAATAGATTCTTTAACGTAGAATAAGTCAAGTTTAGAGCTGATTTCCTCACAGTATGTATTTAATTTAACTCGTATACTTAGAAAGATGATTTTTTATAAAAAAATCGCTTTTTATAAAAAAATTGACTTGTTTAACAATAATATATAAACACATGGACTTATTACAGAAATTAATTTCTGTATAGTGTGGATGAAATTATTGGAAAGCATTTTTTTTACACGTAACATAAACTTTGTACGACCCAAAAATCATGAAACTAATTTTTGTGGCGAGTACCTATTTGAATACATTGTGTACTGCTACGTTCAGTACATTGCGAACGAACCTACCTAAGCCCATAAGTTACCTCATTGAATATATAAATATATTTATATATTGCAATTTTCTGAGGATCATATATAATTATTAAGTATTTTTGCTTGGTATGAAAGTAGTTTATAATTTTTTAGTGTGACCAATTGAAAAACTGTGTCCGCACTGTTATTTTAGATTCCTTAAAGTATGAAAATGCTTTGTCCCCAATGTTATTTTAGATTCCTTATAGTGTGAAAATGCTTAAGCCCTTTAGCCGCAAACATTATTCAAACTTAAGAAAGTGCAACTTATTAAATAGTTGAAAAACGATACCTTTGTTCGAGAATTTCTAATAAGTGCAAGCGGAAAAATATTGCACCGATCAATTGGTTGATTTCAAAGACATCTAAATTTCAAGCGGCGGTAGAACAGATGTTTAAGTTAAAGCACGAGCCAGACTAATGAACTGTGAACGTCATAAATCATTGGGGCAGACGAAAGTTAATATCTTCGGCTCCGAGGCAACTTCAGCTCCCTTTTCTTACTTTCATACTGATAAGGGTAGTATTTTATCACTACATTACTGTGTACTCACTTGTTTTAGTTATATGTATGTGACCTGCGAACATTCACCATTACATGGTTTACTACACAAAAACAGTGTTTACTATGCAAAAGTAATGTTTAATATCTTTTCGGTGTTTTACGATATGAAAAAAAACAATTTGTTTTCATCAGCTGTGTAGCGAAAAGTATCGTTCAAAACACGAGTAAAGTGGCTTGCATATTCTCGGCCATGTGGTCTCGAATAGACGATGAACCAAACTCAACAATGAGAAATGAGTTTAACTTTCCACTCCTGTTCTGAAACATTTTTAACTCCTTATCGTATACGCCCGCTCCTTATCGTATAAGGCTCTGCTCACTTATATACACGATTTACAATTAGGCCTACGTATTACGTTTTTGATGATAAAATCATATTCCTAATTGTACGGGCCAAACAAACTATGTACTCACTGTGAGGGAACCAGTTCCAAACGTATTCCACATTAAATAATCTATTTAAATCTATTTATGACTCAATATAACGGCCTTAAGCAATGTGTAAAAACTCCAGAATAATAAAATCATGGCTAAATAACACTGATAGCTAGAACAAAAGGAAATAGATAAAGAGCAATTAATTTAGGCCTGAACCAGCGGGCACAGAAGAATAATTATCCTTCTGTGCTCGGTGATCTGAACAAGCCCAAACGAAGTATTATATGTATGTATTTTACAATCAAGATGTTCACCTAGAAGAACATTATTTTTGAAAGCCATTCACATGTTGGAGGGTGTCATATGTAGGCGTTGTCGAGGTGACATCAGGCGACGAGGGCCCTTGACTCAGGTCCTCCCCGTCGCTCTCGGAATTCCTACACAATTACTGAAGAATTAACAAAATGATTAAAGGGTTGCAGCATTATTAGTGCCAAAGCATATCTTAAAGGTAGGGACTACTAAATTATTCTAAAATGTAGTACGCATTGAAAATTGACACATGTAAAATTTACTCCAGTCCTAATTCTTAGGAAAGTTAATCAGAACGTAATGTTTTTTATACAATCCATTCATTTATTCATGGATTGTAGTAATTAAATTACCATTAAACTTCAAACAATGATGCGGAATTGAGTATTTTACTCCTTTAAACTCTATAACTAATTTTTTTTTACCTTTAAAATAATTCGATATCTCTATAGATTCTGAATAGCATTAAACAATTATTGTAAGGAACTGTGAGAAATAAGAATTGACCACATTATTTCACCATTTTCTAGTTATTATAGGTTCCAAATTTAAATAAATAAATAAATATATGGTATATATATATGGTAGTACTTAGGTTATAATTTTGTAATGTTCTGAAGAGGGGGAAACCCCGAAATATAAACACGTTTTGTTAATACTGATCTTTTCTTGAAAAAATTATATATATATATATATATAAGACTACTTTACTTGGTGTGTTTTTGAACTACCTTTTTAAAAGTTTTCATATTATTTCTCTCCCATTAATGTAATAAGTCACTCTTCGGAATAGTCACTGTTTACTTTGTAACAAAGCAGCATATTTTTTTACTTAGCCAGCACAATGACATTTATATTTACGTAGATACATTCTTTGTACGTAGGCAGGATCTGAAGGACAACATTCTGTCACTCCCGGGGAGAGATAGCAAAGACCTCCCTACAATCTGACATCTTGACAGCCTTTGGTAAACAAATTTATGCATAGATAAACATGTTTACTCTCGTAGGGTGATATGTGTTATAACGGTCGTTATAACATACTTAGGCATAAAAAATACATTTATTGAATTAAAACAGATGAAAGTAGATGTTTTTGAACTGAACTCAAACTTTTTTAATATATTTTTACATAAACTTAAGTCTAATGGAGTACATTCTGTAATTTATACAAACTATTTCTACTTAAAACTTATAATTTTGTATCCTCAAAGCCCAATAATTAGCGAAAACCTTAGCTGTAAAAGCTTGGTGTTAAAATATAAAGCATCCACCATTTATATGTAAATATTATTAACCAAAACGTTCGATGTACAACAATGGTACAATTTATAGTTTATTAAAAAAACACTTTATGATGACTCAAAAATAGAGCCGCATAAAATTGTGGGGATGAAAATTGCGATTGTATACTTTTTAAAATATTAAATAACTTTTCCGAATAGAATCCACATTTAATTTTGTATCGTACTGACATCGTGCTTCGGACAAGTTACATAACAAAACAGATTTAAATAAAAAGATCTAAAGATAAAGTCCCGTGTCTCTCTAAAGATAAAGTCCAGCCTTATGTAAAAGTCTTTGTCCCACAAATTGACATTTAATTTAACCATCTAAAAATGCTTTCCAGTTTGATCAGGCAAACATGCAGTTCTTTTCAATGCAATATAAAATTAATCGACGGAGACACATGCTTTTAATTCTGTTGAAGAGTTATTATGTGTAGTCCGAATTCTGCAAATTTACACGAGTGGAATGTGGAATAAATTAATTCAATGGTGTATTTAAATGATCAACTTCTTTTTAATTTGTCCTAAGCAATGTACATGCAAAAATATTTATTGAGTTTTCATGTACTGCAAAATAAAAAAAAACTAAAACTTTCTATATATCTATGTATAAAGATCTATATACTCGGAGTAGTAAGATCTATAATTTGCTCAAAAGAGTGAGGGGGATGTTAATTTATTTCAAATAAATTATCTAAATAATTTATAGACCCTTTTTTTAAGCTTCTAAAACGCTAATACATAATAAACAAAATAGTGGAAATTGTAATTTTGAGCCAGTAATCATTAAATAGATTTTTTTTGAAATTACTAAATCTTTTCATTAATTTCTTGTCATGATTGCTTAGTTGTTTAATACAATTCGTATTCAAGACTGTCTATTTCATAAGATAACGTACGTTCAATGGTACGATGGTAGTGAAAGAAAAGTTATTTTTTATATGTATCATAATCACATCATATGTTATAACTAGTAATCAAATGAGGATTACTTTGAAATGGGTACTAAACACACGTTTTGACAAAATAAATCATATTATCTTTATGTATTGCGTGAACTGACGAGTTTTACCAGCCAGCGCTATTGACAAAGAGGATGTTGACTTTCAATATCCCGTTATAATTGATTGTAACGATGACTTTGCATGTTTAATAGGAATAACAACACGTCATGTCATGTTTAGGTTTTATTATTTGAATCTTGTCACGTTGAATAAAAAAACGTTCACCATTCGAACGACATTTGAACTGATTTCATGGAAATAGATCCTATAGTAAAACGTTCCTTGAGTTAGGGCTCAAAGGTGCCCAAAAGTAATGATAATTAGAACCAACTCTGTTTAAATCCGACAAACCTATTGTCTTCTGGTTTAACCGAGTTCAACATGATTTTTATACATAAAACGTTTCATAAATTAAACCCCGTTCAACACAGCCACTATAGACAAACGTGAGATCACTCTAATGGAGAGATAGAATGACAAGTCTAGACTCCCCACTTTTTTCTTTAAACACGTTATTAACTAAATTCAATAATCTAGTTGCCACTTGTTAACGGTATAGTTTAATTGATAAGGTTCTCCTCTCAAAATATTAAAAATACAATGGGCCTGATACGAAAATAAGCCCAATAATACGGTAAGGGCCCAATAGGATAGGCCTAAGTTGTTAGGCTGAACAACTTCTACAAGTTGTTAGGCGGTTTCTTGTTTTATTTACAAATTAAACTTAGCACTAAACATAGAATTAATTGTGAACAATGTTTGTCATTGATACAAGAAAGAATTAATGTAAATAATGATAATGAAATGGAAATGTGTGGTTGTTGTATACTTATTGTAACAGTCTAATATATATTGAAAAGTTACATTTATGTTGTAAGTTAAGTTTAATACACGTTCTGTCACATATAATTCCTATTCTTTCTGTATATGAGTACTTAGAAAGAGTTTATTGATTACCTAAATAAATTCAAGAAAACAGTCACAGACGTGATCTTGGCCATGTATAACGCACGCAGGTCCTTAATAACATGTCAAGATGTCAATTTGTGCGACATAATACCCTTGGACTTGAGTTGGAGCTTAAGTTACTGTGCAGAAAATTTGTTTGGAAATAAATGACTTTGTTATTTTTTGTAATATTTCAAGAATCTAAGCCTTCATGATAATGTCACTATCAATATAGGAAAAAAAACTATCCATTATCATTATATAAAGAAAAACTATTTAAATTATGAACCATCCTTCATATAAATTACAAAGTCAATCTGATTATGCAATAAAAAACATTAGACTTTAGCTGAAATGTTATGTATGAAATTAATAAGACTTTTCAAGCTTCAAAAAGAGCTAAACAAATACATTACATATTCTTTGATTAAAATTAATTTTTGATGATGTTCAGATTTTTTGGGTTCTAAGAAATTCTACCGTCCACGATTAGTAAAACTAATTATTTCCTAGAAGTGCACCACCAATATTATTTCCAAGTCTCCTCATTAGAAATTAGGTTTATCTATTACTTTACAGTTTGAGAAAATAAATACCCAGTTAAGATTAACCATGCTTAATACTAAAATATAATGTCTTAGTACTAAAAATAAATTGTAACTATACTTGATGATAACATTTTATTTAACATCTATCTATTTTTTGTGATAAAAATTTATTTAATTTTTTAGGATATTGTTATTTTAGGTTTAAAACTAATGTATGACATGTCATGTGTTTGCTGCAGAAACATTTCTGCCTTGTATGTAAATGCTTTATGACAATAAATGAAATGAAATGTTTACTCTTATAGTGGAGTGAAAACACTAAAGTTTAGGAAAAAAAGTGACTTTTGTCAACCTAAAACACAGTGATAAGCTCACCACGATTTGGAAACAAACGGATAACATATACTCGTATGTAATAGCAAAGAGTGAAGCAGAGCAGTAATCATTAAGTAAATGAAAAATTTCTTAAGTATTAATCATCTTTTCTGTAAAGTGATGAGGAACAATGTAGATCAGTGTAAAATAGATAGTTTCCATTTTTGTTTCAAGAATGGATGTATGATCGAATGCATAACCCTTGTTCCCTCCAGCCTGCCCAGTACCCAATACATATCATACTCAGCAGGCGGTGCCATAACACACTGTTCCTTCCCCTTGGTTTATCTCCTTCGCAGTGACAAAAAGTTGTTGGATTGTTGGGTTTATGGTAAAAGAAATTTAACACTATGTAATACACCGTCAAGAACATTTTACGGATATGTAATGTTTGTTTAATTTCAAGTTCAGTAGTCATAAGCATTCCATTTACCTGTTACTACTTAACAAGATATAATAATGGTTATTTGTTTATCTTTATTTGTTTGCACATGAAGAGAAATAATGACACTAAAATAATAAAAACTAACCGAAAACATTACATTAATAACTTTTAAATTCTGTAACAATGTTTCATAATTAAATAATACAAAATCCCTGAATAATAAAGTATAGCATAGTTATATAGTACAAATAATATAAAATGCTATGGTATACGCCACTTGGAACAAAGTTAATGATTTTTTTTGCATTGGAACTAGATGCTGTATACATTTTTTCTACATGTTATAATATTTGTGGCGTTAAAATAAAGTTGGCCTGGAAAAATTTTGTTTGTGGGTTCTACATATTTAATAATACAGAATTCACTTACAAAAGGCAGCCAGATAATGATTACTAGGGCACAGAAGAATCAGACTAGGGTAATCAAAGTTTATGTTTAAGGTTTTGCAGTTTTGTGTTTTATTGCATGCATCATTTACTTTTTTATTTAGTACCACAGAAGCTCAAGAAGTATATTTTTAAGGAATTTTGAGAACGGGAATAAACTTAAGGGTAAACTTTATCTACCTTCCTGTGTAAATAGATACCATGCAGGTTGATTAATTGTGATGGACAAACTCAGAATCATTAGAATTCACAGTATAAGTAGGCTATCAAGGAAAAAATAAAACAAAACTAAATTGTTTCCAAAAGCTTGAATTTTTATTGTAAAAACAAACTTTTCCTTAAGAAGAATTTAGATTAAACAAGTTTTGTTTTTCAAAATTCCGCGTTGCCTTGATCCCCCTCATGATGTGTTCTCCCTCCATCGATGCCCGGGGCCTCATCTGTGATATGAGAGTGTTTAGGGGAAACTGTAAGATTATTCATCTGTCTGGCAGCAAAATATGAAGTCTGTTTGACAAAGAATGTAAAAAAGACTAGTCCAAACGTATTTTAGGCCTTATACTTCATTCTAAGTTCATTTTACAAAAGTTTTTTTGCTTAACAATTATTCCTCTTTACAAACATTTCATGACATAAATGGCCATAATAAGAACTTGTGAATTCAGCAAGATATTCAGGTGATAATCAATGTGTTAACAGTAAAAAATATCTAAAACATAATATCAGAGAAAATATCAAAGAGTACAATAAGGAAAGCTCAAGGAAATATATTTTCTTTAACGAGTTTTTTAATATCGATAAAATGTTTAAGACATAAATAAAACCATCTATTACAACATCAACAACAATGAATAAAAATTTCATCTTAAAATAATAAAAGAACACAAGACAAAAAATGGCTCAATATTTGTACTTTGTTATCACTGTAAATTAGTATCTTTGAATAGTTTAGATAGTTACTCTTGTATGGTTTAAATTACTTAAGGAATTGGTTTTATTTATAAGTAATAGATTGTAAAATCTAATTGTATTGTTCTTGAAATGTTATTTTTGTATCAATGTATGTAAAAGTGAACCTGTAACACAAACACAGGCGCACTGTGACGCACTGACGCATTTTGTCGTGATGTATGTATAATGTATAACATATTTGTGAATAGACAATCTATTTATTTGTTTATTTAGTTAGCGATGAGCTGAGGAACGCTAAATACAACGTTTACTTAAAGTGGGGAATTTAAAATGTTTTCAACTAGAATAGAGAGAGATATTGTTCTGTAATTCATGAAATGATTAGCTTTTGAGATGTCAGTCTGTGGGGAAATGGAATCTCTGCTTATTATACTGTATTGACGTCTGTAGACATTGGCTCTTTGGAGGGTTATGCTACTCGCTCTGGAATTGTAGACGGTGGTTCAATTAAGTTGAACTTATTTGACAATTACTGATAAATAGGGGAAAAAGTTAAACAATGGAATGTATCGATGTATTATTTTCTTAGTTACCAAAAAGTGTATAACAGCATTTCGGAATGGTTTAATAATCTTAAAAATATTTATAGAATTTGAAACTATTGCTAAAGTGTAGAATAAAAATATAAGTTTCTTTTATGTATTAAGACTATTTTAAATAGTTAACTTTATTTTGCCGCTTTTCTATGGCAGCCACAGGAGTCGAAGAACAAGAAAATAACCTTAAAGCTTAATATTCCAATCACGAGTTCGGCACGTGAGAGAGACGTGCCTGGTATGGGCGAAACGCGTGTCGTATTCTACTCGAGGGGAATATATCGGTTGTGATCAGTCATGTTTCATGGCTGGGAAAAGAAATAATAACTTACTAGTTCACGGAAATTAATCTATAAAAGAAGTTTTTATTTTATGACAACATGGGTAATAAAATCCAAGGAATGATTTTCCTCTCAAAATTTGACCTTGTTAGGAAGTCTAGGCATTTTGAATAATTAAGGAGATTTTTATGCATATTTTAAATAAAATCGTCTTGCATAACACTAAAACATGAGTAGGCCTAAAATCATAGTAAATTAAACATAAAGCATTGATGTTTTTTTTTTAATTTTTAGCAAGTAAGCATCATGTGTAAAGCAGATATAGGTCGATCGCCTTAAGAGAATTTCATCCTACTTTTCATACTATCCTACCATTAATAATATTAAGTAAAAGTTTATGAGTTTGTTTGGGGCTCCATCACGCATAAACTAATGAAACGATGACTCTGATATTTTGTGAGTAGAAAGATAATATTCTCAAGTAACACATAGGCATATTCCCATTCCTAAAATTCCCTCGGGCTACGCCCTTAAGGGGTTTTAAGTTCCTTTCACTAATAAATTTACAGAGATTTAAAAATTTGTTTCCATGAAAATCATTCTTACTTTATCAGTTACTTATTTAACCCTTGCAATTCTAAATGAGAAATAATTTTTTAACAACCAGATCTCCATCTGTTAAACCACTGTAGATATCCTACACTTGAGGAATGTACGTAGTAAAACGGGAGTTGGGCACATTTGAGTGTTACTGACAGACTGAAAGGTACAAGGAGGAGATGTCTGAGTACATTGTGAGGAACGTAATACTGTAGATTAACTTACTGATTACACTTTTGAAACTTTTAAGTTTTTAGAGAACGTAGATTTAGGAGGCAATATTATTGTGTATAGAGTACTTGAGTACTTCGTCTAGTTTTTCCTAAACTCGAGTTTAAAGGAAACACTTCCTGGTTTAACAAACTCTTTGGGGAAAAATTGCCTTTTATATTTATGTTCAGTTTGAAAAATTTAGTTTATAAGTTATTAGTAAGGCTTTATTTTAATCTGTTTAAAGCACTTATGTTATACCTGAAGAACTAAAACCTTGATTTGGCTACATATTTTATCCTTTATGTTTTTTGATTTGTAACTTGACATCTGCCAGCCTCTTGTACAGAAAGAACTTGACGTAGGAAGTCAAGCCTCTTGTACAGAACGAACTTATCAGACGTAGGCAAAAGCACTGCTGCAAGCAATACCTGAAATTCAATGGACTTATTATTACATCAAACAATTTTAGACAATTGCATTTCTATTTTCAAGATAACTATTTCTTTCAATAATTTCCTAACATAAGTCCTACTGATGCAATATAAGTACCTACTTTTTCAAACTAGTTAAGAGCTTTAAAACTTTTCAACGCCGTCGTCAGGTTCTCACTGCAGCGAGCAGTTACAGCCCTCCAACAATGATTTATGGAGGGGTTCACAAAAGTTTATTAATTTCTCCACTTGCCGCCCTCGACTGACAGCGCTGGGGTCGTGTTGAATGATCTGGAAACACCGACTTGAAACTAACTAATTGATCCTCTCTTTCAACGAAAAACAATGAAGATAAATAATTTTTGTTTAATCAATAACTCGATAATACTAATGAGGCTTTAAGGGCTTTTGTGCAAGCATCAGTGAACATATTGTGGATTAGAGAGACCGAAATTTAGAAAGTTCTAGGCAGTGATTTCAGGTTTTTCTAAGGTATTTCGGTTCATTCGAAACTCGAAACTAAAGTAAGTTTACAGTTACAGTATTTTTTATTGACACATACTAGCCCAATTACATACATTAATTATTTGTAAAACTATAATACCAAAATTTGAAATAAAGGATTCGACATTTTCGCTAGACTGGAGTTGCAAATGGAAAAAAACTGTATCTTTAATTATTAAGGGTGTAAATGCGTTGTATAAGATAGATAGTCGATTAAAAACCAATATGTATATATTAGTAATAAGGGAAGCAATTAAAGGGAGTTACCAATTACTTTGTTACATAAATTCACAACTCGAATGGTCTAATACCATCAGAAGAAATGCGTTCAAACACAACTTGAGTAGATGTTTATAAGGCTTGTCGAAATAATTGAAGTGCGATACACGTTGCATATTAATTGAAGGAAAGCAATTTTAATTGTTTGAAATTAAATGGTGCAGACGATATTCCCCTTGTGAGAATTCCCCGTTTCCAATCCAGACCGAACGCGAGGGACAAAGGAATTGTTACGCTTTCCGCCTTTCAGGGGATTGTGCAGCTTAAACCCCCTCCTTCTTTTACACTTGAGGAAGAATATTCCTACAATGTAATTAATGAAATTTCGCTACATTTTAGGAAACGTTCATTATTTTTATAACTAAGAACGATTAAAATGTTTATCTAGAGCAACGTGGTCGTAATACATGAAGTTTTAAGTTTTAGCTTTAAATTTTCGTGATAATATCTTTGATTTTTTTATTTATTGTGTTTCTATATGGTCAATTCGGTGTTTCAAGTTTCTATATGGTCAATGAGAAAGGAATTTACAAATTGTATATTAATAAAACTCTTGCTGATGCACACTTTTCACTAAAATCATAAAATTGGTTGAAATCAGAGAAAAATGAATAATTGGTCTGCAAATATTTAGCGTTCATTTAATATGAAGGAATTCATGTCCTTATTTACATGTTACTACACTTTAAATTAAGATAAATCAATAGAGACGTGGACAAACAAACTCTGAAACACGTAATATAATGTGATTTGCCTTTGAATGCTCTATATATTTTTATTCCAAATTAATGCTACAAATATATTTTTAGTGCAATCATCACAATTGGGATCTATAATTATAAACGATAATTTTTACAGTCCAAATGTTTCTTATAAATTTGACATTCGAGCAATGGTGAAGTAAGTATTTACAGCAAACCTGCGATCCTTGTAGACTGTGACAGCCATTCCGTGAGAGTCCGACGTATGCATAAAATACACGCCAGCAAGGCGACAGCCTCTGAATAATACGATAAGAGCGCGTCGACGAATTCATTTCGATTTAGGTTGATTTGATTTAAGTTTTTTTTATTCCTACGAAATCAAACATTGATAGTGTTTGACGATACGATCTTAGAAACTATTTGAAATATATTCACGTGATGGTAATCGAAGTAGTTTAGCTGAAACATACTTTAATGACCAAAAGCTTGATTGCTATTTTACCTAACAGCCTAACAGTAACTGGTTTGGTCCATTGAGGTGGGTTGAGGGTATGTAAATGGTATTTGACGTAATGCGAAAACATGGCATTGAGGAAGAAAGTGATATTGTTATGTCATGTTTTGCGCCTGAACTGACATTCAAAACAAAAAAGGTTGCAATTTCCCTAAACAAATTGCAGTTCAAAATCTTTTGAGTTTCAGGTTACCCTGTCATATTTCGGTTTATTAAACAATTTTCAAACAAAGTAAATCTTGCACCAACTGTTTTTGCCGTTATCATAAAAAATTATAATATACACAGGCACATACACATAAATTACATTTATTTAATGCCCATGTTGCAGTAGGTATAATATGACGTTTAGGTCTCATGAATATAATAAAACGATGTACCCAGCAACGCTATGAGAATAGCATTTTTCCAAAGACCAGTATTAAATTGTGAAAATGGACACAATGCTGATGTAGATGCTGCTGGAATTAAAATTTCTCATTTCTTAATTAAAGAAGTCTTCACTTTGGTGTAAAATAAAACTTAAATTGCCTCACAAGCATTTTCAATAGAATCCAAAGTGAATTTGTTTGAGCTGGCTTATGTGTTATTGATGTACATGAGTGCATGGTGCACATTAAGGACCCGCAATATTTAGATTTTCTGTGACTGGAGAAGTACCAATGAAGGCATATTGTTTTGATCCGCAGTCAGAGTCTAGACCCTGGTAGGCCCATGTGCGTGTCTCGAGACATCGCCAGCGCTGCCACTGCCACGACGAGCGTCGCTCTTCTCCACATCGATTACAACTTTGTCACCTTAAGTACGCAAACATTTCATTTTTATTTTTAGCTTTCCTTCTTTTTAGAAAATAGCTTCGTGGTTGGCAAGGGTATGTTTTGACGGATCAGTGGATAACCTGTAATTACCGTGATAATTTAAGGTTATCTGTACTAGTGAAGCTACAGCTATAAGTTACCCAGTATACATTATCGTGAAAATTAAAACTCACCACTAAATTTACATGGATATAAGATAAACCTGAGATTTATTTGAGATTTACAGCATCTAAGTTGTCTAAGCATCTAAGTCCTCTATGGTCTTAGATGCTTAACAAGGATCAGCTTATCGACTTCTTCCAAGAATGCTAAAAAATTATTAAGTCTTGATTCCAATAAAACCATGGTAATCTTATTATTGAAGAGACTGAAAACACAATTTTACCACAGGACAATTTAATATTTCTTTATAATTTCCATGGAAAGTAAATAGTTGTATTTTTTAGATTATTAGCTTTATATCTATGGCAATAACCTAATGTATAAATTTTTTAATTAGGTTCATTTTTTTAATAAGATTTAGACTTCAATAGAATGCTTCTTAGAGTAAACCTAAGTAGATCAGCTATTTTTACTGTTAAGGACAATTGATTGATAGGGTTTATTTACTGAAAAGTAAATGTAGAAAACATATTTAACGTGAATAATTGGTTGGTTGCCAAAAAAATAGACTTGTGAATAAAATTCAAGCATAAAAATGTACAAAAAAACCTCACCTAGGGACACACAGATAACAAACACAAACGACCCACAAGTCAAACACACACAGTCCTCACGGGCACAAAGGCTATTAATTACAGTTATCAACCGTGGAATTCCATTAAAATCACAAAACTTGCCGCTATCTATCGGGGATCGATGATAGTATCAGCTGATGGATGGGTCCGCAGTGGCTGGGGGGGGGGGGTGGGGGAGGGAGACGCCCCATGTCCGTCAGTCGACGTCGGGACGCTCTCTGTACAGCCTCGCCCCGCGTCGCGCTCTCCTGCCCGCGTTCGTCCCTCTGGGGCGGCGATCTTTTTAGGAGTGTAAAATTTGTTAAGTGATACTGGAACTATGTAGTATGTTTTTCGTACGAAAATTGATGATAACGGGTATGTCTTGGCGTCTTTGAAAGGTAAGATGAGTTTGTCTTATTTATTTCATATATAATATTTATTTGTTTACTAAGAATTTATTAAAAATATATTGTTAATTATGTTGTTTGTGATTATATAAAAATTTAAGATTGAATGTGAACTAAATTTTTTAAATCTTTAAATATTTTATACAATTTAATTCAGGTGATATTTAAACAAAAATCTTACCTACTTTACACAAGTTTACATGATGCTACCATTTTTACCTGATGTGAAGTATATAAAATTAATTAATGTTTTTAAGTGACAAAGGAAATAAAATAAAATTGCTCTCAAGAATTTTAGACAAATAATGAACACTGTGAAATTAAAATATTAACTTTAATAATGTCGAGTGTAAAATATAGAGTTTAAATTAATTAATTTGAACAGCAGTTTAGTACCTGTTTTTCGCATGGTTAAAGTAGAAAATTAACAATATTTCCCATATAAACCAAATAAAACTACGAATCCCTCAAAAATATTTATATATTAGGCCGTAAAAGGCCGATGGAGCGACGCCCGAGGGGATCTTAAGAACGTTAAAGGCCTATGAGTTGACTAGGATCATGATCTAACTTTAAGGCAAATTTCAGACCGGCCTGTTTAGTAGTTTGTTGCTTTTATACTTTACACAGTACGGATAAAAATTGCACAGAAATAACCTTTTTATAATATTTCTGGCTTTTGAACCTGGTCTTCGCTCTGACAGATAATTGCAGATTGTTTTAAACGATGAGTTATAGAAAAGAAGAAGACAATTTGACATTGCTGACAAAAAATATTACCAACAGACATTTACTTTGTACATTTACTTGGGTACAAATCATTGTATACATGGTTAAAAATACAGTATTAGATGGTAATAAACATTCGTGTTTGATTTTGAAAACTAAAAATCATAATAAATTATACTGACCTAACCAAAGCTAACTCCGCAGAGCGCTGTCTAAAGGAAATGAATGAATGAATGAATGAATGAATGAATGAATGAATGAATGAATGAATGAATGAATGGTTTATTTCGTTCAAATATACATAGAAAGTTTACAAAAACAAATAGAAATGATCCCCAAATGGGCTATTGCCTGTGGTTGGGGACCGAGCCCATTATCAGTAGCAGAGTCAGTCCATGCTTACTTAATGAAGACACATTAAAAAAACCATGTTGATAACATAGAAGAAATTGAAGAGAAAAATATATAAACTCTCCTATATTATAGTATTAGGAGAAAATACTCTCCTAAAGGCTAACTCTCTAAAAGAAAATTGAGTTTGTGTGAACAATGTGTGAAAATGGAGTTTCGCAACAACAATAAAAAAACTTAACTTATATATTTTCTCAAGTCGACCTAAACTTAAAAATATGTAACTTCCATCCAAATTAAACTAATTATGAAAAAAACATGCAAAAAATACATTTCGCCCTTAAGAACTGAACCCGAACCTGTAGCGTAGTAATTCAAAGATGTGACCACTGGACTATGAAACCATATAGCTGATGATGTAATTTTTAAGTATTTATTCACCTGTTTCAATGATCAGCTGTTTAATCTTCCCCATGCCTCATCGTTTTGAACAATCAGCAATTGTTCTACGCACAGTTAATCTAGAAAATAGATAGTTCACATGTACCCCAAATAAAAATTACCGAATTCTCACAATGTTCTACTTAATATACGCGTAAAAATCCTACGGAGCGATGCCAGAGAGAACTTAAATAAGTGATTAGGGCTATGAGTTGGCTGGGATCATGATCTATCTTTGTGAAAAATTTCAACCCAAACGGCTACTAGTTCCTGCGTTTAGACTATTTCTTACATAATATAGACAAACATTGTGCACGAGTCACCTATTCTTTGCAACATAGATATTACATTATGTAAATAAGTATAGAGATGTGTATATTGAAGTTTTCTTTTAAGAAAAACCGTAATGGGTCTAGAGCTCCAGGATGCCAGGATGTAAAGGCGGGACAAAAATATGGTGAATGTAGCCTAAAACATGGACTAGACTGAAGTAAGGACTCTTAAGAGAAAACAATCTTTTACTATCCTTAACAGTTTGCCAGCTATCACCATCCAGTTTACCAGTTGGCTATACTGTTACATCGACTGTCCGCGAGTGTGTTTGTGTGTTTGTTGGCGAGAACGTGCGTGTTTGTTTTTCGACTTCCCATATCTCCATATTGTTCCTCACGCACATGTGGAATTCTACTGAGAACTTCGCGTGTAGCTTTGTATTCTGAGTTAAATATTATTTTTATACGTTTTTCTTGTGAAGTTGGTTTATTTTAAATTGAAACTATCAACATAGTGGATGTCATGTGAAATTTGACAATAAAGGTTGCATATAAAAATGTATTTTAACAGGAACTTAATGTGAGATTTTATTTCTTTCAAATCCTGTCATTTGCTAAAAAGTTCTATTTTGAATATTTAGTTGTTCCTAAGACTATAATATTTCCCATCAGTCTTTTATGATTACAAATCTTAATTTCTCTCAAATGGAGTGAAAAAGATGTCAAAAACTTGCCTAATAATATTCAAATTCATGTAGTTAAGTGATTACAATGTACGTATGAACATTTATCAAATTTATTGAGAGTATTCTAGACCATAAGAGCCTAAAGTATCACCAGTCCTAAAAATTAAAAGAACTTGCTTTAAAAAGTTAAACAAGTTTATTTTTTGTTGCCTTAACAAGTTAACAGCTTTGATGTCTTTGAGGCAGGAAAAGTTTGTTTAAGGTTTTTTACTACTTCAAAATTACGCAAAGTTTGGAGTGCTTCAGAGTATAAACCGGAAATTGAGGTAAATGAAAAACTAAATTGATTAAACTGTTTTTGAAGCGTAATATGAACTTTAAAACTTGTAACTTTTAGGATTACATACAACTTACTTTATTATCATTTGGAAAAATTTGTTTAGTAAACATTATCCAATATGATTGATATAAATGAATGTTCTATTTGATTTATGTCCTATGATTTACGCTTTAAATAAAAGCTGAGCTTTGGATGAAAATAAATTACCTTTAAATAAAAGCTGAGCTTTGGATGAAAATAAATTACCATTCAAACACAGTCATTATTTGAAAATAGCAACCGAAAGCAAATAAGTATACTAGAAACCTATATCTAGCAAACCAAATAGAACATTTAATTTATTCAATTCCTCCTACTATTTTGTTAACTCCTATAATCATTAATACGTGAGTTCTTCTATTAATACAAAAAAATTATGAAAGAAAGTTTTTTACGAAAATTGGACTGCTATCATACAAGACCTAAACGATAGATTTAGTTGTGTTCTGTATTAAATTAACTATTAAATGTTTATTCTAATATATGCCAAAAACTCAATGTTCAGCCATAACTCTTTTACCTGGAGCAGTAAAAAATTAAACTATTTATTTATCACAATTATTCCAGAGGTCGTGACGTTCAAGCCTTGCTTATCACCACCACCCTCAGCACGTTTTTAAATAATTGCAACTTAGTGCAATAAACCGAATGATAACGACCTACCGTAACACAGCTATGGTTTCTGATAGAACAATCAACCAGGAATGAAACAGATTCCGAAAAAACAAGGGACATCAATTTTGATATAACCCGACGGTACAAACAGCGGCCATTCGTCTGCAGTGAACGCACCTGCCCTGATATACGAACCAATCAGCGGGATAAACACGGTGACAACGCGGCCGACTGCATCGTCCACCGTTTGTTCTTTACCGATTTCTCTTGATTGAATAAACGTTTGTTTTTCGTCCTGAGAGTAAATTATTTACAAGTATTTTCTCGGTTTTGCCTGTACCTTTTTTCAGTATTGAATTGAATAATGCTCACTATATGAGTACGAGCCGCATTAATGTGGCATTTAAGGCGGATGTACACGGGTCAAGTTGGCGGCCGAGTTGGACGGGCGAGTCAGACTGGGCGAGTTAGCGGTCGAGTAGCTTATTTATATCACTCGTTCGCTTTTTCATTGGTCGATTACAATTTAAGACAGGGCGAGTCAAACAGGAGAGTAGCAACTCGCCCGACTTACTCACCCACCATCTTGACCGGTGTATATCCACTTTTAAGTTATGATTTAATTTATAAATTTTACTCGTTAAATTAGTTGATCGCTCAGGTGATTAATTATTAATAAGATAGTAAACTGTATTTTCCCATTTTACTTCAGAAAAGTGTACAGGAAAAGTGTAGTGTACTGGATGTCAGATTGTTTTTTAATCCTCTAAAGAAAGAAGCACATTATGTCCACAAATAAGTTGCTATGGTCCACGGTTAAAGTGTATTTACATACTTACTGTATTTCCAGATATTTGGCCTCATTTTATTGTAAAGCTAGTTCCAAATACCATGTAAACAACCCCTTATGAATAGCAAATTACTCAGGGGTTGATTTAATCCTCATATTGGGGTCGGCAGACAAGCGCCATCATTGATTGAGTATATTAAATATTGATGAGGCAGAATCTGACATTTTAAACAAGAACGAAACAGAATATTTAATACATAAATCAAATGAGAATTAATGAGAATATTGAAAACACAAACTCTGTCATTAAATATTATAATTTGAATTCATGGGCATAATTTATTCGGAAATTTAGATATGCTGAAATTAAAATTAGCTGAAGAAATAAAGCCTAATTACTGTTTTACCACTTCAGACTAAATGGGTGGATTGGGTAATGGCTAGCCAATATAAAATATTAAAACTTCCCACTTGAAAACGGTCGATTTAATCGAAATATTAATATTATTTCGTGTGACTTAATTAAAATTAAATATCCTCTTATTCCACCTTTTTGGAACTTAACTAATTTATGATAAAATGACTTACAAACCTGTACATTTAAAAAAAATCCTGATACCAAAACGGAGCCTAATATTTACTATGCACTATTTAATATGTACAGTAATAAATACAACATTTTTTCCCAAATAAATGTTTCTTTTCCTAGCTAATTATTTCTGTTTCCCTTTCGTCTGATATGAAGTACCTTTTTAAAAATTAAATTTGTCTTATCCCATATTTTACGAATTAACTAATTTACAAAAATATACATGTAAAACAAGTCCTGCCACCAAACGGAGCCCTCTATTCACCGAAGTAGTTGCATAGTAGTCAATAAACAAAAGTGATCAAAAATATTTCTTTTATCATCTTATTATTTCAGTTTCCCTTTCAAATGCTATCGTCAAAATTGAAATAACATAATAATTTATGCCAAGCTCCTCATTTCACCATTGACATTATAATTGCAGGTTTAAGTCAGACCTTGTAATAAACAGGAAATTCACCTGGCAATGACGGCCTCCTCATTAAGCGACATTCAACCTCCACGAGTCGCCTCAAAGACGTCATTAAACCCTCTCATTCTCATGGTTATCGTAGGGTTTGTTTCCCTTTTTAAACCCTACATTTATAAGTTGTAATAGACTGTTGGAGTGCTCGAAACCCCTCTCCGTATTACCATCCGCTTCCCTTTATAATTTATTTAATTTTTTCTCAAACGTTCATTACTCATTATTTAGCTGCTCACTAAAAGCTTATGATTGCAATTTTTAAGGGAGATATATACATTTGTGGGTAAATGTTCTTATTCTGAATACTGTATTTGTATAGGAATAGGACGAAGGTGTCGATTAAAATTATTGTGATTTTATGTCTAAAAAGAATATCTTTGAAACAAAGAGTTAAAATGCTATTAACGTGGTATAAATGATAAATTCCTCCCCGATTAGAATGATTGAATTCGAAAGCAAAACTGAAGCAAACCAAAACTTTTACCAAAATAAACTTGGCACTTAACGTGACTCATAGTCCAAAGACTTCTAGCTTTACCATGAAAAAAAGATTTTAGCGTTTTAAAGAACTGGTGTTGGACAGATAATTTATTCATGCTACTGAATCGTATGATCACATTTAGTGATGAAAATACTGGGTATGATAATTCTATAAAAAAATGTTGCTGTAGCAAAAGTAATAATATTGGGTCTGGCCAAATTATATCTATGTCGGGACTATAGTTTACCTTCAAGTGTAGTTTTTAAAGTTTAGGTTTTTAAATGTTACCTCTTGATTCGGTTGATTTTTGGAATTGCTGGTAAGTCTGTGTTTCAGTCCTACAGAACACACCTAATACAGATAAATCTACAACAAACGCCAACATCAAACAGTCAGATGGTAACCTGTAATCCAGCTTAATCCTCGTAATCCAAGGATTAACGTGACACACAGTATGGATCAACAAGGGAGGGGAATGCTCAGTGGCTTTGGAGGGGTCGGTAATAACTCCTACGGAATAATAATAAATATTTCAGTTTACAATTCTAGTGCATTATTTAGTTGAAATACTTTAAAAATGTCATTTACTACAGTCATAACTACCTCCCATCCTAAACTTTAATTTGTAATTATGATTGTATGATTATATGTTGCGATTTTTCTCATTCTGGGTTCAATTAACTTGTGATGTTTTGAATGAAAGAACATTTAAATATATGCTTTAATTTGATTTATTATAAGAACATTTTCTTGAGCAGGACTTTATACATGAAGGATATGTAAATGAGATATTCATTTACATTCTGGGAAAGTTTTAATTTAATGGAAAATCTTTTTCCGGCTTAATTTCGATTTAAAAACACCAATGAACTGGAAATGAAAGAAATCGAAGGTGGATGACGACGTGACTTCCCTCACAAGGCTCATCGATTTAGTAGCTAGATATAGAGGCGTTGTTTTTTCTTTTAGTAAAACACCCCCGTTGTAGCGGATTTAAAATGCTTAAATAGATAATTTATACGAAGCCTCACAAATTAAAGTCTACGTACGTCTGAAAAAGCATCCAAAAATAGTCTTCCTAAGAATATCAGAGCAGAAGGTGAGAATGGAAGTTTGCTGCTACGGAAGTAAAAACAAGGGGGATTTTAGGATATAGGATATTATGTAAAACATCTCAACTTGATGGAGCCACATGCAATTTTATTAAGATACTAGCTGATAACATCGGCTTCGCCCCGGAGATTATTTTCTTCTTGTCATTAGTCTTGTTGTTTCTTAGTGCTGAATTTTATTAGTAACCATAGTAGCTATTTCTAATAGTAACCATAGCAACTATTCAAAGCACTCCCAAAATCCTTGACATAGGTCCCTTTAGGACGATCCCAGCTCTTAGCCATTGAAGCTCCATTCTAAGCTTTAATTTGACACCAAGATCTAGTGTCTGCGACATGTAGTTTTGGCTGTAGCTCGAAATATACCAACAAGCAACTCTTTTTTTATATATGTATATTGATTTTGACAAATAAGCAAGGTACATAATATCCACCTTTAGATTTAAATTTGAGATGTGAGATCGGAGGAGCTGTGGCTGAAGCGCCTATAACCACATACCCCTCAGCCACATGCCCTATTTAGGAAACTCACTAAAATTACTTGAAATACAATCAAGTAAAACATATTATTGTATAAATAAAATTTATATAAAATATACATCTTTTAAGTAGAAACAAAATAAATAACAAATAAAAATAAACGTAAAATATATTTGATTGTCACAGTAAGACTGTACAATTGGGCAACATAAAATAGTATAACTTCTTATCGAATGACTGGTTTAGTAGTGATTGTAACTTAAATTACTTGAATTCAAAATCACGACCGTAAATAGGTATGGTAATTTGAATAATTTTCAAGGAATAACCTCCAAATTCTACACCGTGATGTTTCCTTACAAGGATAGTTTATTAGATCTCGGTGGGTCCGTCTTGTAATCAAAGAAGCCTTTCATCCAAGTCACGTACTTCTGCACCTTTCTCTCCTCCTTTCGTCCACTCTTTCCTTTCATACTTTGCTGTACTTTACATACTTACGAGAAACTCTTATCAGTTGCATGCCAAATTTTACATGGAGCGAGTTTAAATGCATTGTTCATAAGTTGTGAAGGTTGTTTGGTTAGATTGTTATTTTTTATTGGAAATTTCTTGTCTCTTTTGAGACGGTTCTTTTTTGGATTGCCAATGTGACTAAATTGTAAAAAAATTAAAAATTGATATCTTTAATTCTTTTAAATTTTCTAATTTAGTAAATATTGACTACAGCATGAACACTCTAAATATATAAACTAGGATACATTGTAAACAATCATAAATTAGATAGAACTTTTTCAGGAATTGATTTATTCTGTTACACTGGTTATTTGTGAAAAAAGTCGAAACATTGTTACTAATTCTAGAGATCTGACTTATCTCATCTAGTTTTCATATTTTCTTTTTGTTATCATCAAAGAAAACGATTCGTTGACATTTTTCGCAATTCTACTCGTAATCCCGACTTGCAGCTTTGCAAAATATTGTTTCAACTAATTTGCACCACTTGTAGATTTTTACTTAATCACATTCAACTTATTGTAATTTAGTTTAGTATATACTATCGCGATATTGAAAAATATATAGTTATTTATTACACGTATAAGAGCACAACTTGTTTATCAATCACACTCATCTTTAATAAATATAAAGTTTGTTTCAAACTGTTTCCATTCCCTTATCTCGCGAATAGGAAAACATTCCTATCCGCGATTGGAAGAATTGGGTAAGAAAAGCTCGAGCTGCCGAGACGCAGGTGGAGTTTCGGCGGGAGTTGATGAACCGGAAATGAAAGGATCGGAAGGGTGAAGGAGGACGTGACAGCCCCCCCAACATTCCTCCTGGACTGGACTTTGAGTAATCTAATAAAAAGGTCCACTTCGGAGGCCGGCACCAATGGGAAATACGATGACATTTTATTACTTGAGAAAAACTCCTTCAAGTTTAAACACTTACTGATATAAATAAGTGGGACTGCTCTTGAGGACCTGTGAACCATTTTCAACAATACTATTTACTTTAAAGAACGATAAAATAAGAATAGTGAAATTAGAAGGGATCCTAAATAGGACTTAATTTAATTCACGTCACATTATGATTGGCGGAAGGAAGGTTGTTCATGTAAACCTTTAATTTGTGCTAAGTCATAAATAAAAATATTCAGAAAGCTGTTAATTAAAGATTTATCCCCTACTTTACAAATATTCAAGAAAATAGTAAAATATGTCAGGTATAAGAAGAAAGCCGCGTCAAAAGACGTTTGATTACACAACGGACCCAGGATCATGTAATAAACTTGAGTCATTCCTTTACAAAAGCTATGTTACGTTAAGCTTTACAAAAGCTAAATGGTACGTAACTTCCATCACACTAATGTGTAAAATCTTTCCTTTTTAAATATCTGATGCTATTTATTTTAATCTAATATTCTACAAATAAAACAACTTTGTAGATTGTTAAAATTATTTTCAATATAAGCTTAAGTAGAGTACAAATTTAATTTTTCTGTTATTTATCTTCTTTTAATATGATGCCTGAATGTAGATTTTCAATTCAATTTATAAAAGTAAAGTAGAACATATAGCTTCTAATGTGGGGTCCATGTAAAAGCAATGTGAATTATCAATTATAATAATTAGGAACAATATTAGCCACGGGAATAGGGATTTGTAACTAAATTTGAAAACCAAAGAAAATTTCAGATATTTTTCCTCTTTATAATTTAAACCCAATCTCGATTAAACGACTTAATCCTTTTGACAGGAAATTAATGGATTTTGCCAATAGGGTGGGGTGCAGCGACGTGGCGTCGCTAATAATAAAGCTGTCATCGGCCTTCACCTAATGTGCGGACACCTCTCCAAAGCTATCTGAGATCAAAATAATTGATTTATTAATCACACTGACGCATTGTAAAATGAACATTCCGTTCAGTGAAAATTAGTTACAACGTGAAATGTCATGGCTCATAGACTGAATTCAATAGGATAGCCTTTAGTTCTGTTATAATGCATAAAAAATTATGAAAATTTAAAAAGCCAAAATCGTTTAGCCATGAGGGGATTTTATACTTAAACTATTGTTGTTGTGTCATAGAAGCATACAGACTACTGGATCGGGTAACTTCTTCCAGGAATATGAACATATGTCAAACTGGCTGTAAAATAACTTAGTAAACCGTTTGTTTTCTATGTAATCTCACATACATCTCTAAAGAGAATTAAATGACAATAAGCTGATTCTTTCTTATTTTGCCTCGTAACCAAGTATTCCTCAAACGCAACTACTGTAGGTACTAAAAAGTTTGTAAATATGTCATTATGATGACCCAGGTGCAGATTGACATGTTCAAATGGTCAATTGAGCCATAAACTACAAAGACTTTTAATTGGTCCTTAATGTTGCTAAGTCCATGTTTCTGAATTCATTTCTCTAGTGGAAAATAGCTGCACCAAACTAAGAATTAAAACAACAAAAGAACGTAAATTAGAGGCACAGAAACGGAAAATAAAATAATGAATTGAGCAAACAGAACCATAAAGGTTAAAACTGTGTAGACCCTAAGATATATTGGCCAGGGATTTATTATTGCTCTCTGAGGGGAGGGCCAGCTTTTGTACGTGAGCCAATATAACTGCTCGACTTGGTATCAATATATATTGTTTTAGCTTCGAGCGATTCCGATAATAAATATACCATATTGACAAAATAACTTTAACTATATTTCATTTTTTACTACGATTCGCTTTTCCTTTACTTTTCAAGTGAAGCGGCCTATTTTATACTTTGCCCTTTCAAATGTACTCGGGGAACTCTTAAAATTTAGTTAAAGACATTGCCCTAATTTAAATAAGTGAAATTAACATTTTAAAGAAAATCAATTATTCTTTGAAATTGATTGGATGGTTAAAAAAATCAAATGTCTAAAGCAATTTAATCAGTACCAATGTTTTTCATAATATGTTATGCGAAAATTTATTTTATTGTAAAATATATTTAACGGTTGTGGTGTTGTTGACTGATATCTTTCGGATTCTTTTTTTCAACCCCCTCCTTCACTGGAGTGTATCTCCACTGCGTTTGTTAGCTGTATCTCCACTGTGTCGCATGTTCTTGTATCCTTGTACACAAACGTTGGCCAGCCAGCGCTCTTAATTAATGTCTAAAATATTATGAGTATCCGACCGAAAATTTAATCGAATTTTAAATAATCCTAAATTGCTTTATTAAATATACCGATAATTATAACGCCATCCTTCTTTCCTGTGCACCATTCACACTGAGTATTGTGTCAAGTTTAGTGACAAATTAATTTATACTGCGAGTTTTTTGGACTTTTGATCGTGTTTACATCGAAAAAACAATCTACACAACAATAATAGAAAAATGTTGACAGACGTAGAGAAAGCCTTTTAACTAGCTCCTGTTAACAACCGTAGGCAACAAGAGGGCAGTCTCATGATTGCGTTTGCTCCAATGAAGGCACTAAACAACTTTTAATATTAGTTTGAGAAATATCTGTCACACAGTACTTAAATTTAGAATTCATTTTCTGTAGTATATGATCTGTATAATCTATGTGACACTGTATAAACAAAAGCAGATTCAACTTATTGTAGTTTGCGGTTATGGACACTATTTAATTCTAATTTATGGACACGACATAATGTGATTTCAGAGCAATTGTTTGATTATTATAGTAGACCTTTTCCATTATAAATACATTACCTTTACAGGGTGTTGAAAATGGTGATAAATGTACAGTAATTTGTATGGCCGAGAGTAATAACATAAATTTTATTAACAAAAGTCATTGTACCCCTACTTGTAAATTACATTCATTAATTTAAGATTAATCAGCCAACTTTTATATTTCTAATATGTAATTTAAACAAGTTTTACATAATTTGGTAAAAAAATCAGATAAATTAATACCTGCATTCAAATAGGTTTGTGGTTTGTTTACACAAAAAATAAAAATAAAACGAAAAACTTAGACCAATTATTGTACTATGTTCTTCAGGACCTCAAAAATTAAATTATGCAATCGTAATTATTAATAAAATTATTCTTGTTTGAATACACTATTAGCACTATGATGTCAAACTAATTATTGAGCTTCTTTGTACAAGTTTCATCAAAAGAAAGTTGAAGTTTATTAGATTACCCCAGGTCCGCTCCGTAATCAAGAAAGCCTTTCAGTGCAGGCACGTGCTCTGTCTTTCAGGGCCTTTTTCATTATCCTTTTTTTGTCAAAGATTGTAACAGCAAATTAATATCATGACAAAGTCGAATTAGAAAAAGTTAATTTAAAGAATACAAATGTTTTAATGATATACATAAAATGTATAGGTATAATACATGGATTAAACTTGCGATAGTATGTTTTCAAACCAGGTAATTCCCAAAAACTTTAAAAATATTGCATTTATATTTGGGTTTTTATAATATAATAAAGATCAATATTGTAAATAGCTTGTTTTATTTGAATACATGTTTAAAATTTACCCAAAAACGTTAGGTAGTTCTGATAATTTAACTGATATATATTAAATTATACTAATGAAAATAATTAATTAGTAATAAAAATTGTCTTATGATTTTATTGGTTTGAAAAGTCTTCGATTATAAACTTAAACCAATATAACATTTTTTTCCAGTAATAATTCCTCTGCTTCTAAATATTTTTACGATAAAATCAATTATACCCAGCAACCATTTAAAATTTAAAAAGCTCCAATCGTCTGAATAACAATGTTTTATTCTTAAGGAGACCGAGATTTTCTCAAATGCGAAGAAACTTCAAAAGGGTCTTAAGTGGTCGTTTAAAATCACATAAAGCAGTCCAAAGGGCAATATAAAGAGAACTTGCAGGGAAGGGGAGTTCCCGAACCGTAACATTGGCGGTTTTTACGTCTTGGAACGGGGTGTTTTTGTCTCCTAAACTGGTTATGTCAATAATGTGTGGTGGTAATGACCTCAAGTAATAGTTATCCTATTAGCAAAAACATTAGTAAGCACCCAAATAATATGTTGATAGTATGTAAACATTGTATAAGAAACCCGAAATAAACCAAAACTTCGGTTTTACTTGAATTATATTTTATTAGCTCAACTATTAAGTATACAATTATTTATCTCACCAATAAGTTTAGCGATTTTATTTAACGGCTGGCAACACTTCTAAACTTTGTATTTTTAATAATCCTCTCAACTTTAGGGCTCATGTAATCTAACCCACAATGAAAATCGACTGAAGCTAACGAAAACACTAAAATACTCCTACCCCCCCCCCTCCGCCCCACTCCCACCATCGTGCGTCGCTTCATCACTTGATGGATCACCCCCCAGAGAGTGATGTACAGGTACGTTGATTAGGCACTGGACAATACATCAGCTCGCATACGAATCACCTTTTAAAACTTCTGAATTTTTACTTCCTGCTTTATTGCACAATGGCTGAAAGGTTATTATACGCCCTTGAAATCAATTAATTAATAAACAATTTTTACACACTTATAACGTGTAAAACCAAATAAAATAAATTATTATAATTACAAATATGAAATGAATTTATCAAATGATTGATGAATAGTTTGGGACCCTTCCAAACAAATTCATAACAAACACATTCTTAGAAAATAAAATTGTGCTCTGTCCATGATTAAAAATAAAAATACAACATTTCATGACTTATAGATCCTAGAGAGAAAAGTTATTGTTTATATATAGTGGCCAGAAGCAACGGTTACTCATGTTAACTACGTAATTCTATCTTTATAAATTTTTAACACTAGACTTAACCACGTTGGTATGATTTGTAATTATTTTTTACCTCCTTTAGATATTGCAAGTATCATTGGAATAATTAACAAGTTATAGGTTTACAAGTTACAAGTTTATAGGCAAACGTACGAGTCAAAAGTTTTTAAAACAATCGTATCTTCGGAAATTTTGCAACAAGCTAAGAGATTTTTTCTCTGTAAAGGCAAACACCGTTTTATGTGAATTTAAGCAGAGTTAATGTCCTACTTTCATAAACCGCACATTGCAAGCGCCGTTTGCACCGCGAGCCCCTTCATGAATAAATAAGGAAGAAACATTTTGAGATAACCTGCAGAGCCTTTTATTAAAATCGTACATTTGCCTGTGTGATACATTCACTCCCCCCCTCCCCTAGTCGTAGAGCTTTTGGCGTAAGGCACCGATCGCGATATTTATATATATTTGTGTAGATACAATTTTTATTTTATTTTTTATTTAATTGTAGGAAATAAAGAGTAGGCAATGATGAAGCTAAACAAACCCGAGTAAAAGAAAAAGGAAATAAGGCTTTTTCCATATTTTACAAATATAGCCAAATGAATTTATATTTGTCAAATAAAGTAAAATAAAGTGTTATTTTACAGATATGGTAATATAAAACTACATGTAACAAATATAAAAAATCTATTTTTTTAGGAAAGCGTAATAGATAAGTTCGTACCTCGAAACAAAAACATTTCTTTAATAATTCAGGCAAAAACACTGAATTTAAAGAACATATTCGCCGACGAGAAAAAATAATCATGAAATATTACAGGAAGGTACTGAAAATGAAATGAAAATACTGAAACTATACCTAATGGAAAAATTACCTAACTCGGTACAGTTTTAGTTGTTTGACATGATTGGACTGAGTACTGAATACAGATTAGAAACATATGAATTGCCAGCATATATAATGCTAAACCTAAATATTTAGTGATCTGATGAGAGAATAATTAGATATTTTAAAAGTTCTTCACACATAAAAGATACGTAATAACAGGTCCATATACAATCTTCAGTTCTTGAATCTCGCTCAGATAATTACTCGAGAACATGGAGGAAGGAAGTGCTTAGTCTCAGGAAGAGATAAGACTTAACTGACTTGGAAATGGCTCCCAGAGCAACTTGATCTTCTGGAAACTTACAGAATCGATATCATCTTAAAGCTAAGAACATCTCTTAGTTGATGTCTCCAGGAAAGGCATGAGAGAATTGACGCTCACTGAATCAGAATTAAAAAGAGATATATTTATTTTTAAATTCGTATGCTACTTTCTCACATGTCTTAAGCCACGAGAATTTTTGGAGGCTTCCAAAAGTCAATTGTAATTTATAGTCAATTATAATTGATAGTGTTGAACAGTCAAAACAAAGAAACGGAACGAATTGAGCGGGTCTTATCTGGCCATAGTGTACAGCTGCCTAAACAGTTTTAAAATTTATCAAAAGGAAATTAATCAGGCAGTATTCTTTGAACAAACAGATGTATGTAAGAAATTAGAAATAATTATTTAAAATAAGATTTGTTGATATTAATTTTGAGATTCATTAAATCCAAACAAAATGTTTTTGAATTTATAATTATCTTTTGATTAATAACTCTTTTATCTAAATACAATTTGTTGAAAGACTAGGTAACGATTTAAATCAACAATAAGTCCCATTGACGAATTGAAAGCGCAATTGATTATGAAACGAGAAATTTCAGAAGTTGTCAAATGTACTATCATTATAACTACATTATAAAAGTTATAACACGTGTTAAAGTGTTTGTGGTGCCCCCCTTCTATCTCAGGTCTATCATGTTATATGCTGAACCATGTATAAGTTTGTACTACGCAGCGAAGGATAAGACTGGGATTTCAGCAATTATTAATGTACAGTAACACACGTAGCAAACACACAGAACAGTGTGTTTCCGTGTTACCATTTAATTTATTATATCTCATTACATTTTCTCCAAATTTTATCCAATGTCAGGACAACATTGTAATCACATTAGAAATGAAATTAAGAATAGTAAATTCAATCCGGAAAATACTAATTATGAAAATTAAAAAAAAGCAAACATAAAACTGCAATGTTGTCTTTTACAATGCAACACGTATCAATGGTTTATGATATGTTAATATACAGAGATCATTAATATACAGAGATCATATTTACATTATATATAAATAAAAAATAATCTTATAAATGTAGAACAATTAAAAATTAGTCACGGCATAATTTAAATTTAAAAAATAATTTGAGATAAAATTCTATTGGTTTTATTTAAAAAAAATGATACTATCAGGGTCCTTCTTCTCATCCGGCCAACCCGTAATTGCGATTGCTAATATTGTTTTCGCAAATTGAGTCGAATTTAACGTTGTATCATAAGGTAGCCTAACGGAAAACCCAAAACTAAACAAAATACATGCTTTATTTAGTTGAGTTCCCGTTTTTTCGTCTCACATCACAGTTTATTTGTTCTATTATGTCACTATTTAGATCGAACCAAAGGAATAGAAAAATCTGAAAGTGTAAGACAAAAATTACGCGTTTTAACAAAGAAGTTTGATGATGCTGGTAGAACACAAAGCCTTCCCTAAAGAAACATTTTTGTAGAGCAAAATAATAATAAGAGAAGGAGTTGAGAAAAGCACCTTGACAGTGGCTCCTTTAATATCAGGCTGGACCAACATAACCTAATAATAAGAGATACGCTCCAGGGATGTGGTCTTTCTTAGAGTAGCTTTTGTGAAAATATTTTCTTATTTGGTTTACTCCACTAGTTTGCAAATTTGATGACTTTAGATTTTCTTATTAAGTAAAATACAGTCGAATTTCTATAAAATTGTTATTCTAAAGTAGACTATTCAGATGACCGAGTCATATTAAAAATCCTAATGTTTAGTGCAAATCAATTTTGAGTTATTAATTTTTAAATAATCACTTTTACGTCAACGTAAATAAATTGTTATTAAAATTTTAAAAATAAATTTAAAACAATCGCCAGCCAGAGTTCTTGATACAAAACTTCCCTTAGGCCCCGCCTCGAACAACTTTCTGTTTTATTGGTTTAATTAAAACTTTGTTTTGGGGTGTTTAGTTTTAAAACCTCAATATACTTGTTTGATTTTTATGGGACAGATTTTAAATCTAACATTTAACTATTTCTAAGTATATTTTGGTGAAATTATTCATAACGATTCTTACTAGAATTATTGACGATTGAATAGTTGTGATTGTAATGATTAAGTGTATTAAACTAGTAAAATGTAAATAATAAAATAACTAATATCTCATTGTTATACATGTAAACAACATGAGGATTACTAATAACAAATTAATTATTTCGGTCTGTGAGAATCGTTTGATAATTTTACAGTACATTAATATAACAAAATCATCTATGCTATTTGATGTTAGGGTATTGCAGCTCTTTAGGATAAATAGTTATTGTCAGTGTTTAATTAAATTCCTTGATCATCTATTATTAAAAATTGGTATTTCATGGCCACTAGTCTATATTTCAGTGGCTTAAACTAGGCAAAAACGTTATTCAGTGTTGCTTAAACTTTCGTTTCTTATTATTACGCGATTTTGGTTTACCCTTGGGGTAAAGCTTTGTCAGTAAATCGTTAAAGGTTATTATGTTTGATGTTAAATTAATTTACTTAAGTATGACAATTTTCTTGTACCGTATGAGAATATGGACCGTTTAATTTTCATGAACATACAGACTCAAATCAATGTTATTATTATTATATTTTTAAGAGTTTAAATAAAGGTCATTGAAAGGAAAGTTCGCATAATTAACGATTCATATGGCTTTCTGACAAACGATTCTCAGCTCGAAACATGAACGTCCATCTGCAACCTGTTATCCGGCCTATCCCTGTAATCCCGGGATTAACTTGACACATGACATTGGTTGATGGAGGATTTGGAAGCAATAGGATGCAAAATGTCCGTGAATGTGACAATCATTTAAAATAAAGAAAGTATAATGCGACCAGCACCAAAAATAAAGTCACACTTTTAATTGTTCATAGCTTCTTTATTTATGATCCTAGTCCATTGCAACTTGTACCAATTTAAAAGAGGAGATTGTAAAGTTTTATCCTCAGCATTTATTGAACCTTTTCTTACCATTCTTAGTTATGTATTTAACGTTTTTATTAAAAAAAATATTAAATCAAATTTGTAGTCTATGTATGTATGCAAAGCTGAAATATTTATCGTGTTACCCAAGTCTATCGGAAAGACCAGTGCGACAATTTTTTAACTCATTAAAAGCTAAAAACTTTATTTATGGACTTTGGAACACTTAATTTAAAAATAATCTTTCACACGGACTTTTTTTAACTTCTTGCACGGTCATTTCTAAGCTTCACCTCCAGTTTTGGGTATACATTTTCGCTTTTTGCCTAATAATCTACTTTTTCCCTTGAACGTCTTACTAACTGATATGTTTTACGTCTTTAAGATGATTTTTCATTTAAGACAAGCTGAAAATAACGTTACGCTGCAATTACACTTTTAACAATTGAAAAATCTATAAAATAGTCTACGAACAAGTGCCGTATTCTCATTTTTAATAAAAACCTTAGCTACACATCAAAGAATGGCTATAACAGGTTGCTCGATGACTGAAAACAAAACTTCATAAACTGCTCATTCAAATGACACCTTTTCAATTTTTTCAGGTTTACAATCATAATTAAAACAGTTATGAACAATTACAAATGTTTGGACATTGTATATATGATCTATTTCATGAGCGTAAAGGCAAGGTAAAAATCTTAATTTTGAATATTCACCAGGTGAGGTGCCGAGTAACAGCGTGCTGTTCTTCAGGACCAATCAACCTTTTTGTGAGTTGCCGTAACAACACTGTGATAGCCAAAAATGTTTTACAAAATTAAATGCAATCTACAGCTGTGAAGTAAAGTTCAGCATTTAGGTGTGCTTGACACGATGTAAGAAAGTTGAAAAAGTTTAGTTAGATAAACTAGCAGATTTTATTATTGCAAAATGTATTCATACTCTTGCATGATTAAGTTACTATTGTACTGCAAGCTTCCTAAACTACTCAATAGAGACGAAAAACTCATTTTCTTGTTCTAAAAAGGTGATTGGCCACATTTACAATACCATTACCATACTGAAACATTACAACTTAGCTCAATTTTTTAGTTAGACTAAAATTTTATCTATATCACATAATCTTGAAAATGTAAAAAATATGCTGCTCGATGAAATATAAAGTTATTAAGAAAACCTGAGGTATATCACAGATTAAATATGCTTCATTCCAGCTAAAGAGAGGAAAATGAAGGTACAGTGAAAGGTTTGCAACGTGGCCGCTGAGAGATTCTCTGATTACATCCACTACCACGTCCAAAGTAATCTAATCTTAAAGCAGACTCACATATAATGAGTTTTCAAACAACTTTGTATGTTTTAACTTTAATTGATAAGATGTCTAAATGTTTGGAATTGTCCCAGCATAACTCTCCCTCTCGACCATCTCTCAGAAAATGGAACATTTGATTGGCTTATTATTATTGAAGAGCACACCAAAAAAGGTACCAGGTAACTAAACGAGGTATAATTAAGCTTTGATCACTTCGTTAAAGGTTTAAAAATAACATATCATCGGTCTACGTGTATTGTTAAGTTGGTATCAGCTCATTTTACAGAATCATTTTAGCAGAAATGGTGAGTAAACTAAAAAATAAATTATACTCTAGAAAACAAGTTTGAGGTTTTGAAATATCAACTTAAATAATGAAATGGATGCTTAGATATCTATAAAATATATTGAAAATAAGTTTAAGTATATGTTTGGGTTTCTAGGTGGAGTATCATATGTGGCACTATCTATAGGTTTGTCCAGCACTATTTCATGAAATTAAAAATGCGTATCATTATTCAAAATTAATTGTGCGTTTATTGAGTTCTTTTTTATAAAGATACTTCAAATAATATGGTAAGTTAAATAAAGCGTTTCAGCGAATTTCTCTTATAGGGAAGGAGCTGTTACTGTTGGTCTCATGGTAAGACCTAAGCCAAGACAATGATAACTTTTTGTTTTGGGTCCCTAAGAAGCCAAAAACATAATTCGTACGAATTTTTATAAGCATAAATATATCTAAATAGATATCTATAAAGGTATATATCTATGGGTTTGAAAGCTGGATAACTTTCGAAAAAAAGGTCGAATCTAAATTAAATTTGGCAAAGACGTGTAAAGTAGTAATTATTAAGACGAGTTTAAACCATCGGAAGGGGGGTTGAGGGGAAATAAACAAAAAATAGTTTTTTTTTAGATTTTCATATAGAAAATTGTAAAAAATCTAATTTTGGTTTAATCCATTGAATTAAGCTCAAAACACAAATAATATAGTTTTTTGAATCATTTCTATATGTCCATTGGTTACCGTGATACTGAGAGTGATAAACACAGTACGTTGTCCTAATATTAACCTTATAGGAGATAAATAAAATTATATATCTCGTTTATTTCTCAACATATCTTAATAAAATTTGGAATGAGGCTTCATCTAGCTAAGGTTTACTTGATTTTGGCAAAAAATCCACAAATATACAATTCCATAAGGCGGCAAACTTGGGTACCTACTTTCTTGAAACTATCCTTTTGAAAATAATTTTACAGCTTGGTTATTTTTCAATATATCTTATTTGGTATCGTAATGGGAATTTTTTAGGCCATAATCAAAAAGGAAAGGAAGGGTTTCTTTTAAAAGGAAATAAATAATAAGAAGTAATATTATCATTCACTTGTTACTTGGACAAATATCTTAAAGCACAAGCCCAGTTTTAAAAGAGTCTCCAGCAAAAGTTTCAAATCTTTAATGTTTACGTATTTTATTTCAGCTCAAGGCAATAAAGTCGGAAGGCATCACGCAGATTAGTTATTCCGCACAAAGTATCAAGCTCAAGGAATGTAATATAATTTCCATAAAGTTTACAGCTTCGTGTGCAAGCGGTTGGGGGGGGGGGCGGAGTGGCGTGCGTTTTTGAAACTTGTCAGAACAGCGGCTTCGTGCCTTTACTAGAAGCCCTGACTTAGATATAATGACTAATTAATCTAGTAATACTGACCTGTTTTTAGAGTTAATATTTGTAACTAAATTATAGCCTCTGGAAGTGAATCAGGGTGTCTATTTTAATGTAACTTATATAATCACATTTTTGTAGCTTCTTAACCCCCAATACTTTCACTAATATTACTAGCCTAGGAAGTAAAACTTCTGTTAACGTTGATAAACTTTACTACTTCTAAAAACAACTTTCCAACAAAGGAATCAGTTGATGGTCTTTCAGAACTTGTTCGATCACCTAACGTTGGATCTTTGAAAGGATCAAGAATGAAAAGTTCAACAAAAATTGAATAATTCTAATATACACACTGTATACTGGTTTATGTTTAGGAAATGAGGCGAACATTAATAAATGCTGACTAACCGGTGTTCAGTTATCTATTATAAAAATACTTAATTTTGTAATAATAGAATAGTCATACATAAATAACATTTAGCAAACGATTGAAAAGGTCACATCAAGAGAAGGATATTTAAAAATATATCCGAACTGTCCGCAAGGGCTAATAGAGACATAGACATTATTGCATATTGATGACCTCCAATTGCACTCCTGGTCAGTAATGTGTTGGTAGCCATCGCCATATTGAATTTCCAATAACACAATTAACAGTAGCAAAATTTATACACTGATGTTGTGTAATGAATCAAGCCTGGTTATTGGTTTATGTATATTCACAGTGATAACTGATCTATCATTTTGGGGTATATGTACAGTTCTAACAGAAAACTCGTATGGGTTCCTTTTCAAATAGATAGTTTTTTTAATTTTCCCTCAGTTGGTTAGATAATCAATAACCCATTTACAATTTTTGATAGCATGGCTATTTATTTAGTTTAATTTGTTAGTATATTAAATTCTTAAAACAAAATTGATTTGAATTGAAAACAAAATCTATCATAATTTACTTCAAATTATAAGCTCTGATAACGAATACATAAATTAATTTAAACAATTTAGTTAAACAATATTACCTCCAGTAAAACTTTAGTTTACTCAAAGATAAATAATATATTATTCCTCAGTTTCACATATCCTATGTTGATATTTTGATAATTATTTAATTTTTAACTATAGTTATAAAATTGGTTTGAGTATTCTGAACTAAAATTAGCATCGATTGGGGATACTCTGAGACAACGCACAGCATATCGTTACTTCCTCAAAAGTGCCTGACAAATGTTGATTCGAACATTTGACAAATGAGTCCCAAGACCCCGATATACAGATAAGGGTTGACAGTTACAATGGTCCATCGCTTACTCCTTATACATATTGCACAAGCATTTTTATCCTTGTACCTTTAATAAAAGAAATTGTGGCTATTGTACCTCAACTTTCTAACGCAAAGACAAAGCCCCTTTTAAATTCTTTTAAATAGCCTTACTCCCAGTTGATAGGTGTTGAATTAGTAAAAAATTGATTAATTTGTTTGTACAGAAGAATAAACCGTGAATAACTAAAACAACCATAAAAAACAAAGAACCCGAAGGTGTGTGGGTGCCACAGGGATCTGTTTTTGGGCCATTTCTGCTTTTTACTGTGAATGAATGACATTACAAAACACACTAACAGCTGTCACTTTCATAACTTTGCCAACGATGTGCTAATTTAAACTCATTTCCCAGTCAATGATATGAAAACCACTGTTTAGCAATTGAATACTGACAATGACTCTATTACTAACTGGACAAAACATAGCGGGGGGAGATAAAATAGAAGCGATTGTTGTTAATTAGTCTTGACTTTTGGCCAGCTTTCATACCACCTCTAGATTAAAATTTGATCATAATGGTACTGATTATAGGGCTTACTTATGGTAATGATTTTGAGAAATGTGGCAAATTAAAAGCTTTAAACTATAGTCAAGCACGCCATGCATATTGCATTTGGGGCTTAAGACTGATCAACTCAACGCCTTATGCCCACTTTAAAACGTTTTGCCCTTTACCTTTTACTTAATGTTAAGAATAAGCTCTTATACTCATCCATTTTAATTACTGTGATGTTGTGATCAGCCATATAGTTTAGTGGTTATCGTGGTAAAATGCGTGAAATTTTAGCTCATAGGTTATTTGATTACGCCACTATGTTAGAATGCCACTTTTTAAATAGTGACACTATCACTCGTTTATAGCCAGGACACCTAATCTAATTCTTATTATTTTACCTTACTGGTAGCCAGAAGGTGTTTTGTAGATAAATTATTGAGACGCCTTTCATTTCATTCACGATACCTCTTCAGTCGCGGTTGACACAGATTAAAACAGCTTACTCCATACGAGTGTTTGTCAGAATTTAAATAAGGGGACATATCGACTGTACAACAAACTGGAGGAGGTAGTCATTGGAACAGCTCATATATTGACGTAACGAAGCGGCTAAGGAAAACTGACCATTAGACCTATATCACTGTGCAGTACCATATATCTGTTTCTGAAAGTGTACTTGCCGTGTCGGCTCGCCAGTTTAATATATTGAATGTTAAAAGACTTTGTTGTTTTGTGTTTCGTGAATTGTGTTTTGTGGTCTGTCATTTTGTTTAAATTCTGACAAGAACTCGGAGCTGTTTTAACCTGTGTCGCCCGTGACTGAAGATGTATCATGAATGATACAAATTAAGTCTCGCTACATTATCTACAAGAGATCTTATGACTACCAATAAGGTAAAATAATAAGAGACTTCATCATTGTTTTAAGCAATAGTACGAGGTACGTTCGGAAAGAAAGTTCCGTTTGGAAGTAAAAATGTTCTCAATGCATTTACAGCATTATTATTATATACATCTTAAATAGCACACCTTCAACTACTTTTCTGCATAGTTCCCACAATATTTAGGCACTTGTCATATCCAGGGAGAAGCTTTTATATTTGTGCTGAAAAGAATTCTGCCGCCAGTGCACGCAGCCACCCATTGACACCATCTTTAAGTTCATCGTCATTCACAAATCAACAAAGGTTACAATGGTGTACAGAAGATTTCCTAAAATTTGTGGGAAAAACTCAGAGAGATCAGTAATTTTCAATTTCCTTTTTGCCAGAACTCTATCGTTGATTTTGGCAACGAGATCGTCAGTAACGACAGATGTTGGCCACTCCTCTCTTCATCGTGGACATTAGTGCGACCATCTTTACAGTTCGAGAAAAAAGGAAATTCAAAATTACTGATCTCTCTGAGTGTTTCCCACAAATTTCACGAACTCTTCTGTACACCATTGAAACCTTTGTCGGTTTGTGAATTACGATGAACTTAAAAATGGCGTCAGTAAGTGGCTGCGTGCACTGGCGGCAGAATTCTTTTCAGCACAAATATAAAAGCTTCTCCCTGGATTTGACAAGTTTCTAAATATTGTGGGAACTATGCGGAAAAGTAGTTTAAGGTACGCTCTTTAAGATGTATATAATAATAATGCTGTAAAGGCATTGAGAACTTTTTTACTTCTAAACGGAACTTACTTTCCGAACGTACCTCGTATAAATAAATTTGAATCATAATTCGACATGGAGTTTAGTAAATATTGTTTTTGTAACTAGTTTAGCATTTGCTGGGCATTAAAATAAATATACTAACGCAAACATAACCACGTACCTATATACATCAGTCTCCGAGGGCCGATCCGTCAGTGATCGCAGTGGGGGAGGGGGTTGAGGGGGTTGAGGTAGTTAGGGGGATGTTTATCTGTGAGGTTAGTTTACAATGTGGACAATCAGTTAATCAGTAAAGGCAACCCCAACTGGCGGATTCCTGTATGGTCCATATTGTTGAAGGCAAAAGCTACGTTGTGTAAAGAGTAGTTTTACAAAGTTTAAAATCAAAAGAAAATTACTATGTAGGATATTTTACTTATTGAAATAAACGCAATTACTTTAATTAGTGGAATGTATTTTGTTATTTTTGAGCCCTACACTTATGAGGTGACTGACTACACCATTATGTTTTAGAAATTTACATTTAACGGCATGATCTCAGGGTACTTTTCACCTCCCCTCCAATGGATCCCTCGGTGACAAATCGAGGAGTCTCTGACAAGTTTATTAGATCTGTCTCCACCCTCACAATCTAACCTACCCCTGAAATCTCTCCATCTATCATACCATTATTTCCAATTTACAGTACAATAGTTAAAACATACGTTGTCATTTAATTTTTCTCATAAGAAAATCCGCATTTAAATATAAAAAGATTGGTTTTTGAGGTTAAGGAATTTGGGAGGATGTTTAAAAAATATATATCCCTTAATTCACTTTAAAAAATATAGGCTGAACGCAGTATCCGGTGGAATCAATTAAAAATAAATAGGTGATAGTAGCGTTCAACTTCTTTACTTTACAGTTAAAGACTTATAATTTATTTTCTTATACAATTTACAAAAAAGTTTGAAATCAGAATCTTTGAATCAAACATATTCCATTAAAAGATCTACTGCATGTTGATGAGTTATTAGCAATATTATTAAGATAAATTTTACCCTGATTAATCAAATAGGCTGATCCACTTCATGTCAACGGGAACGTATTATAATGGGAAAGTATTACCGTCTAATGCCTAGTTTAAACACAATTTAGTGCCCAGTTTATAGTGAGTTGGTGGCGCAGTTGGTAGCGCACTCGACCTGTGGCCTCGAAGCGTCGTAGGTCGGGCTTGTCGCATACTTTTAGCAGTACTGTTCACTCTTGTACTGTACCGGCTCACTCCTTGCCTTTGCTTGATAACGTCCACGCACAGATAAATAGTCTATGTAGGCGGGGCAAATGTAAGGTAAAAAAGAAGCAACCACCCTCAAAAAAAAAAAAAATGAGGGAACTGATGACATTAAAACGGACGGTGATTTTGTTTAGGGATTTCTTACCTATGCTAGCACTGGGTAATACCAACCGTGCAATTTATTTTGACCTGAACTTGTATAAAAAGTTTTCAAAAACGAATTTCTCATAGCAGAAATGTAAATACTTCCGTGATTTCGTATACAGATTAATCATAAGGCACTGTCTGTACGGTACCTAGATGTTTCGATAAATTGTGTTTAGAAGCTCTTCTTTGAATATTTGAAACAACTTTTTCACCCAACGCCAATATTATATAGAAGAAAGAACGAGTTGATTTTATAGTGATGTATTCCAGATAATCATAAAATCGATCAACAAAAAACTCGGTAAAGTTAGAGTCGTTATGCGTCAGCGCGGGGCCGCTGAGGTCTGCTGATCCCAGGTGGGTTACCGCGTCTTGTTACCAGGCAACCCAAAGCCCTTGTGATTGGCCCCAGCTTGAGATGGATCCAAACTCGTTCCACGCTGATTCACATTCACAGGTCTCGGCTTCACTCGGGTTTGTCTTATTAACAAGTGTGTTTGGATAGTTTTGGGCTTTCAAAGTACGTTATGTTATCTTGAGCTCTATTAACTATCAATAATTTTTCCTGAATCATATTTTGCTGATAATTTCGCGTTTTTAAAACGACCCTTCGTTCGAAATTTTCATCATTTACCAGTTACGATTCAAGAAACCTTCAACTGTTTTCCTTAACTTTTACGGACAGGTACATAGCTACTACTAGCTGACGAACCTCGTTTCACCTGTGGAAAACTCTTTTGGATTTGTCATTGAATCCGCACCTATAGGGCTGCTAGAGCGAAATCATTAGTTTTTATTTGTAGTTTAATACTGCAAATTTAGAGTGATGTTCGTCCTTACACAATAAAATAAAAAAAAACGCTCCTGGCGCTCTAAATACGCCCCCTTATTGGTTCTTGTCTTAAAACACTCAAGTGACCTTTGTCTTTCATTTTAGCCATTTTTTTATCTAAATCCAACAGCGTAAAAACTATTATCAAAGATTTAAACTATTTATTTGTTTTTGAAAGTAAATTAAGTTTGAGTCTTATAAAACGTACCAACCCTATACGATTTACCTCAAACCAGCTACGATCAGTAACTCAAACGAAAGCTAATGAACTATCGTGCAATTTAAGACGTAAATCGACTTTGTATCTTGCTTAGAGCTTGAGATATAAATCCTTAATTAAATTTCATTTCAGAAAAAATAAATTTTAAAATCTTCGGATGATCATAGCTCTTTTTCACACAGTAGGATTTAAATTAAAATGACTCAAATAAAAGTCAAAGATTACTTGAGTGTTTTAAGATCATATCGAATACGGGGACGAAATTAAAACCTGAAATATAATCTTAAAGTGAAAATTATTTTAGTAAAAATATATTTTCTGTTGAATGCGGCTTTATAGCTCATCTCTAACTGGTCGTATTTAAATGATCGATAGTTCAAATTCAAGCCATTAAATCACTAAATATTTTAAGGGGAGCGGGGGAGCGGGGTATGCTACGCATGCTAAAATTGGCAACTTAGGTACATTTTTCTCAGAAACTATTGGAGCTACATCCTTTAAATTTTAACAGCATAATATATAGTGTTTAGCTAACAAACACATACAATTTTATAGTTAAATAACAAAAAATAAAAATTTTAGGAATTTTTAAAAATGTAACGTTAAAAATCCCATTTTTTCACTAGTAATTTATTTTTTAAAATAAGAATATGGTAACCTTTGGTAACAGCTTAGCATGTATGACTAGACTACTATGTCACCTATAAAACAAAAAAAAATTCAAGCCTCTATCACTTATAGTTTTTGAAAAAAGTGTACCTTTATAAAAAAAACCAAAGTTTTGGAAAATTTGCGGTAAAGTCAAATTAGCGGTCGTGTCCTGGGGGCTTTTCAGAGCCAAAATCTTGGTGTCTTAGTTTCGTTTTTATTTATTCATATGCATTAACCCATTTAAACCCAAATTATTAATTTTTTTTAAACCTTTAATTTTCTTAATACTGTCAGTTTGTAACATAACATTAATATTTATATCATAAATTTTGTTTTTTTATAATTATATATATAAAATAATTGATGTTCCCAAATGGGAACAGTGGGAACGAATGGGGTGGCCTTTCGTGGTTCCCAAATGGGAACAGTGGGCTTTAAAAGGTTGTTATTAAAAAATATACTTAGGTAAAGAATAACATTTATTAACACAATATACTAAAAAAACAATATGAGAACTATTAAATGTAGATGAAATGTCAATAGAATGTTTTACTTGTAGTGGAAACGTTCAAAGCAGTGCTGGTGCAAAGCAACATTGCACTTTTTGCACTTCAATCTGGCGTTCTTCTTGCACTGAGCGCAACGTGATTGTTTTTCATTGCTCACAAGGAAATGGCTGACTTTATAAAACCGCATCTCTTCCGCCACCCTTGATTCAACAGGATTTACAAGTCGAGGAGGTCTTCCAAGTGCCAAGCGCTGGCTGTATTTCTGCAGATACGTTTGGCAGATTACTCTGGTAAAGCGGAGCAGATCTAGTTGCTCAGCTTTGTTTTGTACAGCATACCTGTGCAGCTGCCATGCATTGTTTACTGAGACATTCAGTGGGAAACACAAGAGCTGCCAGTACCACTTCTTCCCTCTTATGTTAACTCGCAGTTTCGCGATATTTTCATCCAGGCGATCCACACCTCCCATGTACGCATTATATAACACAAAACATGCAGGCTGATCAACATTTATGTAGTCCTTTGTTGATTGGCTGAAACGTTTCACTTTTCCAACTGGATGAGATCCAGCTTGAGTCGATGCCATAGTTACCACATTATTGTCATGGTAACGGACAAGTGTGATACCACTTTCTTCGTTTGTTACCTGAACGTGACTGCCCCTTGGCAACTGCTTCATCTCTTTTTTCGATGGCAATGGCACATCAACTGTTCTATTAGCACGCAAAGTACCAGTTCCGTGAAACCCCAATTCCCTAAGTTTAATCAGAAGAGGCACACTTGTAAAAAAATTGTAAAAAAATACACTAATCTCTTTATTAGGAAGCTTATCAAGTAGACCCAAGACAACGGATCCACCAAGTCCTAGGTCTGGGTGTGTATTTCCAGTTTTTTTACCTTGGTATGGAATTGAATTAATGAGGTATCCCAATCGAGTACATAAACACCATGCCTTGAAGCCAAATCTTATTGGCTTCCCATGCATATGCTGTTTTTCACCATGCCTACCATAGTAGGGAATCATAGATTCGTCGACACTCACATTTGTGTCTCCTGGATAAAACTGTAACCATTTTTCATTGATTTTCTCCCACAGTGGCGTAATCTTGGCAAAACGATCACCTTTTTTCAGATTGTGGTTGTCACAAACATGGAAATACTTCACGATCTGAGTGAATCTATTACGCGACATGGCATTACTCACTGCTTGATTGTTACAGTCAGGGCTTTGCTCCCAGTACATCCGGAGCCTTGGAACTTGGCAATAGCCGCTAAGAAGTAGGATAGCCAGGAAAACCTTTGTTTCATCGCTAGACAATTTTAAGTTATGTTCACCGTTTTGGAATGCATTTTGATTGGTGTTTTCACAGATAAGATCTATGATCTCTTGATCATAAAAGAGTTCAAACAGTTTTACTGGGGAACCGTCACTAGTTTTAAGCCAGTCTGGTAGCTCAAACTCCTTTTCATTATATCGAGGGATATCTTTTTTCACCCAGGTGTAGGTTTTTTTATTAGGTTTGGGGTTTTTTTTCTTAGGGTTTTTATTTGTGGATCTTTTGGTAGAAGTAGATACTTTTTTCTTTTTAACCTTTGGCTCAAGAGAGCTTGCAGCAGATTTTGATTTTTCCCCCTTTTTGCTTTTGGAGTACTGTTATTTTCACTTAGCCTAATTCCTAAGTTGATTGTGCTAGGCTCACCTGAAGGCAGGGATAACACTTCTCTAATGATTTCTTCTACTTCTTTTTCTTCTCCATCACCTTCTTCTTCTTCTTCTTCTCCACGCTCTTCTTTTTCTCCTCCTCCTCCGCGCTCTTCTTCTTCTTCTCCTCCATGTTCTTCTTCTTCTTCTTCTTCTTCTACATGTTCTTCTTCTTCTTCTCGGTTATCTTCACCTCCAATTAACACAGTCACAATCTCGCCGTCCACTATCTTACGAATTTTTGATTCAGCAGTTGATAACAACTGATTACGCGACAACCGTGATAGGTCCACTTCGTCCTCTTCACCACTATCAGCATCAGAATTTACCCCTTCATTCGGTATGATGACAATTTCACTGTCTATCACATCAGTTTCTTGCTATAAAATATCTTGTATTTTGTTTAGAGTTAGGCTGGAACAACACAAAATATTATTAGAACAACCTTGCCATTCAGGCCCACTGTTCCCAAATGGGAACAATAACATTAACAACACAACCTTACCGTTCAGTCCCACTGTTCCCAAATGGGAACAGCCAAATTTACACAATAATTATTCACAAGTGAGGGAATAGATCCTATCAATACATATATATTATTGAAACCTAATGTATATACAACAATAATCTGCATGAATATCATCGTTAGTGAATAAAAGTAAATAATAATAGCTTACCTTTCAAAGTACGTCATGATGTCAGAACATAACCTCAAACAAATTAACTGCTGCTCAGTAACCATGTGGACAACAGAGCTAGCAACTGTGTTGGGGGTAGCAAGGGTGCCAACTTAGCAGGTTTATAGCCCAAAATTCCCACAAAATCAAAAATTCCCTTTTCAATTAGGCCAACTTTTAGATGTTCCCAAATGGGAACAGCGGATCTAAATGGGTTAAAAATATTTTCTTAGCTTAACTACATATGTTTTCTTAAAGGGAACCTTACAAAAAATCAAAATATGCTTAAAAACAATTTCCGAAAAAAAATTTTTGTTGCCTTCCTGCTCCCCTTGATGACTTTTCTCTCTATTCTGTGATTATAACCGGAGATATAAAAAAAACGGTTTGTTTTTGAACCGCTCATAAGCAATGTAGAGCGAAGAATTTATATTTGAGTACATCTCGAGGACGAAACAATATTTTCAAAAACGGATTGCGGCTTTGTAATAAGCATGAAAATATACAAGTTTAAGGTTGTAATGCTGTGTCATAACACCACATTCATATCTTACAAAATTATCTTGTATACAATCTGGCGTATCCAAGATGGCGGCTGAAAATTATTACCCGATCAAAATGAAGTAGTTACCATCCAGCAACTATTAGCGGTGATTTCAAATCAATACGTTGGAAAATATTAAGTTTGATACTATAAATACATTATTTTCATTATCTGTTTCTGCATTTTCCGCCCCTGTGAACTTTGACCTTCGATATTCAAAGTTCCGTAAAGGATGTCGTCCTGGCAACCACCACATCTTTGTTCAGTACATCTAATAGAACCAGGATCAATCAACAATTTGAGTCGAAACCTACTTCAAGGCTCATGCCTAATTTTTTATTTGCATAAAATAATTTCTTATTTGCCTAATTTTTTACTTGGCGACTGGACTAAGGATCATCTGGCCTGTTTTAAGATATGACATTGACCAGACAGCTAGTTCTGTTCTTCGGCTTCACTTTTAATAGATTTTTGAAGTCACGAATTTGACCTTATTTAAGAAACATTAAAGGGGAATTCGGTAATATGTTCGGTTAAACATTTTTCTACATCCCAAATGGCAATAGTTCTATACTGTTATATATAAAAAATAAACAAATACAATATCTGAATATATAAACTACTGGTTGAAAAAAACCGTTCTAGACTTTATCTTGGACTTTGACAATAGAAAAACTCCTACTAATCATTAAAAATCATATAAACTATCGAGAACTTTTAAAATAATGTAACTTAACTAGATTATTATTTATTTAATACAAAGGGAGCCATGGTACATTTCTTTTTCATACGAATCCTGCAATTAAAGACTTCCATTGAAGACAATACGAAATGCATCCTACGAGTGATACACTATTCTATTCATACATAATGTTGATTCAAGCATGTATCACTTCACTTGCAATCTACTATACCACTTTAGTCTACCACTATATCACTCTTTAGGGTCCAGTTCATCAAGAGATGGAGTCGTACTCTGGCTTTCAAAGTCGGTAGCTCACTGGGCTCTTAATTGGGCTAATGCATACTTTGAGTGTGCGATTATGGTAATACCAGGGATAAAAGTCTCATTTGTGGTGTAAACACTATTTGAATGCAATGAGTGAACCTCATTTGATAATATAAATACTTAGCAAGAAAGCGAAAGTGTAACGAAATTCAATTCAGTGATGGTGAAGAAAGTAGAATATCCTGTGCACTATTTTGTAAAACAACTTTAAAACGATTCTTCCAGGAAGAAAATGGAGTTTGGTTTAGCTCCAAGATTTTACAGTCAGCGATAAGCCTAGCTTAGCGACGCGACGCCGACGCAAGGAAAAACAGGAAATCTGTTTAGTCCCATCTCATCACCATGTTTCGATGAATTGACATTTTTCATCCTATCTATGCTATTGCTATATACAGTACAAAAATAATAATAAAAATTAGACTTACCTTTGGATTTTCCAACTATAAAGCAGATCTTGACAAATTTTTGCAACTATTAAAAGCCCACAGACTTCTTAAGAAGTCTGTGGGCCTTTAAAAGTTAGCGATTAAGTAGAAAAGGTCAAAGATGCTTCAAAAGAAAAGGTCAATGAATTTACTTCTGTACTTCACTTTAAAATGTTTGATTAACAAAAAAAATGATATTTAAGGTATTGTATGGCTTAACATTATCAGGTTTTTATAGTAACCTTAGGGAATAAAAAATTAAATAAATTGAAAATCATAAGGCATTTTGATGAGATCTCTTTATAAAATGTTGGTGTTGGCCTTTGAGTCTGTCTGTTTGTCCCGATCTAATAGATGGCAACAAAACTTTGAACTCGATTGAGCTGAACATTTGTAGATATTAAAATCACAAACCTTGAAAGAAAATTTGACTGTTCATATTCTTTAAGTCGCCTTGGGCCATTTTACACGTTTATTCATAAAAGTTGTATACATTTTTTGGACTTTGGTTTCCATTGGAACTTATTTTCCAGTTATTTATCCAACCGTGCGAAGAAGAATAGTTACTAATGAAATCTTCTCCAAAAATATTTTATGAGAGCGGCTATATGATTTTACATATCTCTATGATTGCAAGGTAGCCCTGAGTACAAGGGGTGGTTTCTTTATAAGCTTAAGACGTTTGTTTAACTCTTGATTATTTTCATTTACATCATTGAAATTGTTGAATACTTATAAATTGATCATAATAGAATTCATTCGGGAATTAAGAAGAGTTGAAACACTAAAGAGCACTACGAAATAATATTAGGAGTACTTGCAGCGTCGTTGTTTTTTTGAAAAAAAATTCTTAAGCTGGAAACATCAACAGCTTAGTAAATTTCTCTCTTGAACTGAACGGAGTAAGAGCTTCTTAAGATTATCCCTACGCTGTCTTAGTGTTCTTATATTCTACTAAGATTTTAAGACAACGTACTTTTTACAAACACTTTATATAAAGTCTTATATATCACGATGGCATTTAGAGGAAATAGACTAGTATTTTGTTGATGGCTACATCAATCAGGCCTAATAATATTATCTTTTAATTTTTTTTGGTTTCTTTTTTAGATTACATTTTGATCTTAACATTCCGCTTAAAAAAAGGTCTAATGGCAAACTATGTAAGAGGTCGGGAGGGCCGGTAAACTGGTACTTTCTGTCCTTGGAAGGTTTAGTGTAGATAAAACATATGTTCGATTAAAGCTTTTGATCCATTATTGTAGTACATCCCTTTAATCTCATTAATCAATAGAATCATTTTCACGGTTTAGCCTTGTTGATGATTAAAAAAATTTTTATTTTGGAAATTAGTCCAAACATTTATCAATCTTCCAATAGCAGTCCAGCCGTCCAAGAATTTGTTTTCCTAAAAGTGGAGTCCGGCTAATTTTGTTATATTTTGTTCATAAGAAAAGTTTTTTTTGCAGAAGGGAAACTTGGCCTAACAAGTTTTTTGGTCTTCTTCAGATTTCAGATTTATTGGAAACAATACATCCAACAAAACATACTCAAGTCGTAATTTTAAATAAGATGACATTCACTATGATTTTATTATGATTTGCAGGGCACGTAAATTACCCTGCAATTTTCGTGCAATTTCAGCTCCGTGTCTTTATGGATCCGGAACCACTAGCTGTTGTACCCGTTCCTCGTACAGTTAGATAAATAACTGAAGAATTAACAAAACACTTTCTTTGCGAACTCTCCTGTTTAATGACTTAGACGAATAGAATACAGGCCTTTAACGCTATAACAATTCTCTTATTCTATACGAGGAACACTTTACATCATAAACAGCGCTCCGCCGAGCGAAAGCTGGGTTACAGCGCCCTAACGCCGGGAACGGCATTACGTGACGCGATTGGCTGAAGGGAATACATTACATTTCGTTTTAGGCTGGAGATTTTATCGCCTGTGATAAGCGTAGGCTTAGCGACGTAGGCAACAATCTGCCGCTCCCCTGACAATATGCAGTTGGATATTTGCTGGCTAAGAAATACATTGTACATTGAAATTTCCTGGTGATAGACTGTCAATGTTGATTACCTACTGTGCAAAAATTACACATTGATCTCTAAGTTTAGCGTAGGGTTTGTTGTTCATATCTGTATATACACGAGTTCTTATGAAAATGTAATGAAATTCTAGTCTTCCTGATTTACAGTTGAAGATCTCTTTTTTAAGCATCTATATATTTTAAGCTCCTAAAAACAATGCACAATAACTAAGAGTGACGACTAAACGACGTACCGAGAGCCACAGGTTAAACGGTTAATTATGAGTCATTGAGTGTTGAGAGAAGACTAAATACAAACGTTTATTCGTAGGCTTAAGAACATATAATAAAGTAAACATTGTGCTCATTTAAAAAGAAAACAAAATACTATATTCCTGGATTTTTTGGCACAATATTTTCTTAGCGAACGCTAATAATACGTGCTAAGCTTAATTTACAATTCAAAATTAAATGTTTTTAAAATTCATGAAATATCTGTTATTTGTCAATAGGTATATAATTTTTCTTCATTTTCATGAACGTTAGCCAATTTATTTTGGGATATATCTTTAAAATGTAGTTATCAGAATTAACGTATAAATATCTCTCCGAATAGCATAAGTATTTCTTGTATTTTCATTGAAGCTGATCAGAAAAATGCAGTTACCATCAAAGAAATAAATACCCCCGTTGCAGCAGACCTGCATACTCAGCGAATTCCAAATGCAAAAAAATTTTTCAATCAGAAATAGCGATATATGACATGCTTTTGTAATCTCCATACGAATAACATGGGGAATGAGTATGCAGGTTTTCTGCTACGAAAATAGAAATTTCGTGGATTTTAGACTAAAATACATTAGATCTTATCTACAAGAAGCCACAGCAAGTTTTTTTAAGGTATTGAGAAATAAGCGAAATGTAGAAATTTACTCATTTCCCATAAGCTTCAACCCATTGGGACAACGTACTGTGTTTACCAGTTTCAGTATCTCGGTAACAATGGACATGGAACAATAATCCAAATTACTAAATTGTTTTTTTTCGCGCTGAATTCAATAGTGCTAACTAAAATAGGATTACTTTTATTTTTGCATGTGAAAACCCAAAAAAACCTATTTTAGGAGGGTTTATCCCCCTTTACCCCCTTTTTATATTATTTATATATATCTAAATTCAAACAAGTGGTGTTTTTGCTTCTGGGGGCCCCAAAACGAAAAGTTAACATGGTCTCAGGCTTAAGTCTTACCATGAGACCTACGGTAATAGCTTCTTCCATGTAGAGGAAATTCACTAAAAACCTGCGTATTTTAGAATTTTAAAAATATCTATAAGTCGTTTAAACATTTATGAAAACTATACAATCCACAGTGGAAAATCTATGTGACATTTTCGATACACATTACTGTTCCCCTTATTGCAAGGTGAATATATGAGTGAGTTTCTTGTGGAGTATTTGCGCGAGCACGTGTGTAAGGTTTGGATTAGTTTTTGTTTCTGCCAAGTTCCTTTTAAATATAAAGCTACATTAATTAATCAGTCTATCATTTTCGGAATTAATTAGTAATACTGTTTTTTCCGCAGCAAATTTACATATTTTTGACAAATGTTTAGGACTCTTTTGTTCTTAGTACCGGGGACCGAGCTTTGCTCGGATTGAATAAAAACGACCGGCTGATTCAGCTGTTTTTGCTAAAATTTTCCATAACATCATCATCATCATGAGCACTTATGACTATAACACTGTGTCAGCATGGTATCAACGCCTATATAGAGCTGTGCCTTCAACTTTTTCTATTCCAGCAAAAATGAGTTGATTCGGTCTCGTTCAACACTGCTAAACATATCGAAGACGTACTGTCGTAATAAATGCCCACAGAAGGGAAGTGCCGTTGTAGTTGGTCGTTATATTTTCTGTCGCTCCGTTGGAGTGCAGCGGTCTTGCGATTGCCAGTCGGAACACTAAGTGGCTATCCATGAATTCAAGTTTTGATATCTAAGTGAGACGGTTGGAAGCAGTTGGCACTATGTTATTATAATGGTCGGAAACGCCAAGTCTCCTTGTGGGTAAAAGAGAGGATATGAGAATGGCTCGATGCGGTTGCCTGTTTTGCTCCTGGCGAACAGTTGTTTTCATAGTTCTTTCACGACACGGTCAAAATCCGGGTAGGTCTAGTCGGCGTTGAGCGTGATAACGGCTGATATTTCAATCGACGTTGTAATGTTGTAGCGGTTTGGGTCGAGGCCGGTGTTGCGAGAACCAACTTTCGGGGACTGAATTCCTTTAATGTCACCTGGCGGCTCGAGCTTTTTCTTCTTATTTGACTTCGTGTACCATCATGAACGCTTGGGCAGATTATTTACTATCCCGCAGGATTCCCTCGAGTAACTGTATCAATTCTAGGTTCATGTCGGCGTTAGCAGAAATTCGTTTGTAGACGGTATCGGTAAGGACGAGAAAAATCATCTGGCCATTGCACGGTCGTCCGTACTCCTTGTGCATCTTGCGTCGGCCAAGCGGTCATTTTCATTCAATGATAGATTTGGCCCCGGCGGTGAAACTGTTGATCCATCTGATGTTGCTAGTTCGATCGTCTTTAACATTGAGCGATACAAACGCGAAGATAGCGTCGAGCTTTCGTATGCCAGCCGCAAAATAATTGGAGAGTCTATGTTGGCGGGTGAACAGCAGCGCAAGTTCTTTTGGGAAACTTGACGGCTTGTATTCGTATTTCCCGTGTAGACACCAATCATTTTTATTGTTGAAATTATCCTTGAAAACATTTAACACTAATCCATACAATATCAAACCAAACTAATCTCTTCAAACAATTCATTCAAAATAACCTTTAGACAATTTAGTTATTTACAAATCAAATGATTTTTATAACCTGCATATAAATAAAAACAGCCTGAATCAGCTGTTTTGGTTAAAATCATCAACAAAAAATGTCGATGACGATGGGCACTATAAAAGGCTGTAGGACGCAAACCGGATTTTTCCCAGACTTGAGACCACTTCCAATTGATTTCTGGTGGCCTAAAACCCCAATTTAAACCAAAAAATCAAAAATCCTAGAACGAAATAAAACTTTGGCCCGTACAAACATTGCATGTTTTAGAGTATAGGATAATAGGATAACATAGGATGATTAATTGTTCATTTATTTTTAAATAAAGAAAACAGTTGTTACGGATATTTTTATAATTTGTCACGTCTATTTTGTACTGCCTTGCTGGTTTCGATTTCGTTCGTCACACACAGACATTCCCTAAACATTCCTGTATGTTAATGAATTCCTATAAATTTTTTTTGTTTTTTTTTCGCGAAGTAAAGTAGTTTTAAATTTGGATTTCAAGAGTAAATTAAATCATAAATATAAATCGTAAATAAAAAATATACGTTACCTGGTCATAACCAGCACCCAAGCAACAGTAACTGATTTATTCAATAGGCCTAATACGTTTCAAAGCAGTATGATTCATTTTTATCAATACCATAAGTGTACTTAGCGAAGAAAAAGGATAAGAAAGCATTACATATTATTGTGGTCCCATAAAATAAAATGAAATCGTTGAAAATTCACTTATGCGTATAAAGAGAAATGAACATTTTATGTCGGTGGGTTGATTGGACGAGCATGTCGTCATGGAAACGGGAACATTCTGATTTTTATCTCGGAGCCTAATGACGAAGACTTGCCTTTCCAGACTGAAATAAACTAGAGTCAGTATTAAAAGGTGTGTGTAATGTGTTTTTATTATAAATGTGAGGACTCCCACTTACTTGATCAAAAATTAAAACAACATTTTGTCAAATAACTTCAATATTTTGCATTTTTATAACAAACTCAAAATAAAACACTTACAAAATTGAATTAATACCGAAATATGAAAGACTGAAAAGAAGCAATACTTTTTCTTACTTTATGGTTTTATGGGGAATGAAAGTAAAAACAATGTTCCGGTACCAGAGCAATATATTTTGGAGCCAGCTGTGATATTAGCTCACGTACAACAGTCCCTTAGTGCCAGGACATCAATTCGGGAACGAAGTTCCAAGCGGTAAAAGATTGTCCTTTGTATTTACATCACATTAAATTGTTTGAATTAAACAGTGTCTTTATTTTAATATTTGATCATAAGAGCTTCTTGTTCACACAAAACTATTTCGAGCTTATTTCAGTAAATGATAAAGCTTGTAAGAATAATGTTCACATTCGAAAATATATGTAGCTTTAATGTAGGTTTATTGAAATAAAACGTTGTTGTTTGTTTACTCTCACATTTGCACAGGACTAAACTACTAATTGAATTTGTTAAGTTAGTAAATTGAATGTAAGTAAAGTAAGTGCTGTTAGGCTTTGCAAATATTTCATGTAAGTTTAATGTATAGGCTTCATGATTTTTATCTAGCCTTAAAAAAGAAAAAAGCAGTATGTTATTACAAAAATTTGAATTATACGTTTATTATAAAAATAAAAAAATAATATCGTAAAATATCGGTGTTTGGATGCTAACATCGTCTATTATTTTTGTACAGTCATCTATCTAAAACTTGGATTTGTCTTGATAAAAATCTCCTTCAATTTAAATTTGAACAAAATCTCTTTAACCTTTTCCTGTTTTTTTATTAATTGATTATTGTGATGGTTATCAATACATTTCAGTTTATCAATACCGCTGTTTTTTTATCGATCAAAACAGAAACCACAAAAGCAAAGTGCATCGTAATATTATTTATAAATATTTTAATCATAATTAATTAACTAAACAGCCCGTGGCTAAACGAGGCGTAACCTAATAAATATTGTATCATTAGCCTTAATTAAATTAATGTGTAATCTTGTTAATCTATATAAATAAAATTAGAGTTTTGTCTGTACATTGCTTAGAATTATGAAATGTTTGGTTATTTTTGCGTTTTGAAAGTCAGAGAATCCGAATCAAGCCTTATCTCAATTTATGTCACGATGTGTGTTGGTAACGCTCAACATCACACATTAGACCGCCTTTCACGCAAAAACTAGATTACTGTTATGGCTGAAACTTTTTTCCAGTGTAGTATGCACATATGAGAAGGATTTAGACGACTTAAAACTAGCGTACGTCTTTTTGAAATTAAATAGCAAGCTTCTAAAAACCGAGTTTTAATTGATTTCAACCAAGTTTGTTTTGAATTTTCCCATATTCAAGGGGATGACGTTTTGTTTACATTTTCAGTGTTCCAAGCAGATGGTAGTTACCTTCACTAATGGATTCGTCGTTACAGATGTTTTATGGTTTCATTCAGTTTTATGTTTTGGTTTATAATATTTCTTTTTAATTGACATGTACTATATAAAGTTAGTATTTTCCCATTCATTATACATTTATCAGGATTTTCATCCTGATCTGACCCTCGGACTCCACCACAGACCAAGGTCGCGCACAGACCCTCTCAAAGATCACATATTAATATCCTTATGCCACAATTATAAGTGATGAAATGTTTATAATCATTTACATTCATTTCATAGAATGTAAAACCAGCTGTCTGTAAAAAATAAAATAAATCACTGACTAGAGATACTTAAAAGTCCTTCCTTTCTTATAACAGCTGTTAATAAAAGAGATAATGTAAACCATTTTTAAAAAATTGCGGGACGGCTCTGTTATTTTGTTGTTGTTCAAAATAGACCCTAAAAACATTAGAAAATACTTCGGTGGCATTTAATCAAGGCATTTTCTACTCTACGTATATAAAATTTCATGAAACAGGAAACTGCTTTAAGATTCACCAAGTACGCACGGTCTGCTGCGAAGATTGTATTTCTTGCCTCAGGGTCACTCTGTACTATAGCACAGATTCAACGTTAGGCCTACTGAGTATAAGCCTTCTCAGGCATCGACACCCTTAGGGGTTTTATCGGCGGGGGCGCTGGAATGTGCTGACATGTGTAGTATAGAGAGGCCAAATATAAATGCCTCGTGCGGCGGGGCAGCAATATTTCTACGTACTCCCGTCGGCAGCGACACCCTTAGCGGATACCTAAAACATTTTTCTGGCTAATGAAAGTATATCTAATTTACATTTGTCAAATACCACTGACCTATCATGGTTGTTTTTTCTTTATTTAGGTGATATGTACTATATTAAAGTCACCAATAGTTTTTGTACCTTATCTATTTAATCATAAACTCAGTATGTGGCACCATCTTCATTTAGGCAGCGGGTGTTAAAATTTTTATCGTGAGCGAAGCCACGGGCAACTGCTAGTAAATAAATATCAGCATAAATTGAATTTATTATAATATGTGCAAAGAATCCAGTTTTAAAATGTTTATATGTTTTTATAAAACGATCTGAGGAATACGTGTATAAACTGATTTAAGAGTGTATTATGTTTGCTTACATTTCCAATCCAAGCAAAGATAAAATTATGAAAAAAACTCCGTGAAAACCTTTTAATGATTAATCTTAATGTCATCACTGTAAATTCTCCAAAACCAGCAAAAAAGTCATACAATTCCGTGTAAGCAAGGCCTATTACTATACATTTATTTCATCTTCCTTGTCTTAAAAATATCTTAAAAAAGCTAAAAATCATTTTAGTAAGGTTATATTTAAACTTGTTCAAGAGTTACTGAAAAGTTCTATTACTTACTTCCAAAACTTGTAATTGTGTTACGATCATGATTTCAGAAAGTTTTGGAACCCTACGGGGAAAAATATAGGAAGTGTACCAATAAGACATTTAGACTATATTTTTTTCTGACTTTTAGAATATTTTAAATTGACAATAATAGAGTTTAATTACTAGCATAACATTAATTTTTGGGAAGCGTAGCTTATTCTTTTATTTATAAATTTAAGAAATTCGATGGAAGGAACTTACGGGTGTAGGATGTAAAGAGCCTACACCCGTTATTGGCTCATAACCTTTTATAGACTGCTGTTGAATATTAATCTGCACTTAGCACTTTGGAAATTGTAAAAAGATCCTTACCGACAAAAGATTCAAACACACAGAGAACTAAGATGAAATGCAACGTTAATTTTTATTTTAGGGACGTTTAACACTTTTAAGTCACAGTTAAAAGACAAAATAATTTAAAAGATATATTGTATAAAGAGTAAAATAGGAAGGGTAAAAAAGAGCTTATGTCAAAACCTAAATTTTCGTTGAAACATGTTTATTTTACGTGTAATTTAAACTTTTTATAATCCTGCTCTTTACAGTCCTGCAGGAGTTTACCCATTAATTCATGATTTCGAAAAGTTGATATCAACTCTGTATTGTTTTTCCACTGTGCTGTATTTCATCGTGTACTGAATTTTAACATTTTGATTGTGTCAGGGCTGTTAAACATGGTTAAATCTAATACTCAAGCTCGTAAATGTTAATGCCGTGGCCGGAGGCATGTTTGAGCTGCCTAACTCCTGACAACTTTCAAAAACGCACGCCTTCCCACCGGGCCACGCACATTAAACTTTGGTGATTTTATGAACAAGTTATTCCCCCTTAAACCTTCCCTTACGATCAATAAGAGCTACTGCCTATATTTAATAAACCAACACATCTTCACCGTTTATGCGTTTAACTATGCTTTTTATAGAATCAATGTCCTTTGTATATTAAATATAGGATTTATCATTAACATTGTTATCTTGTAACCCTACGGTATCAGGGCTCTTTGTAAGGCTTTCAGCTCTTATACAGTACACAAGGGATGGTACCTGGAAATGCCGTTTAAAAAACCTCTAGTTCAATCCTATAACCTGATATGTTAACTACATTGACTGTATCTTTAGATAATTTGTATATAAAAAAAACTTGATTTGGAAGAAATATCTATCCTTGTAAGGGCACTAAAAAACCATATTTATAAAAATAGTGACCACTAAATTATCAAATTAATAAGTCATAGTCTAGAAAGTTAATTCATTGGTTAATATGCACAATGACGTTTAAAACAGAATACACAATTAGTCACACTAATATTCTAGTACAAATTAAATTTCAAAAATATATTTTTAACATGATGAAAAAATATAAGGGCAACCTGTAAGCTTACTAGTTTTGAGTCAGTTTTTCTATATAATTAGACAAAGGCTTAAAAGATTGGTTAACTTAGAGAAACATATCTTAATTTGATATACAGTAACAGAAACAATAAAACCAAAAGTTTATCAAGTAAAAAAAGAGTTTATATTTATAGCATTTTCATTTTTGCCTCTCCGGCCAGTAAGGCAGAGGTGAGGTAGAGTCCGAAGCGAGTCTCCCATATTTTCCCAGCCGTCACGTGTTCAGAGACTTTAAGGCTTTATGCCTTGCCTTCTTCTGCTTCTCCTTTCCCCGGCTCTAAGTGGCTCTCATAAAGGTCAGTTTACTTCCCAACCCTTTCCTTAGAACATGAGGTGCCGTTATGTAACATCGTCGTTACAAAATTGCTTTTCAGTGTAGTGTGTATTAAAAAACTGTTCATTCAATACTAATCTACAGATGTGATTTAAATAGAAAATGTTTGTTGAGGAAAAATAACATAAAGTAAGATGTAAAAATGCTGAAAAGACTTTGAAAATCCGTCAACAGAACATAGTTTCTAATGTTAGGTCTATATGTATGATTTATGTGGTAGTTAAGGTACAATGAATATACTTTTGTCGTTTTGAAATAAAATACTTATTTAATATTATTTACTTGCTAAAAATTGTACATAATTATGAGGTTTGGCAACCACATATGTAGGAAAGAAAGCGATAGTTGAAGATGGTAAAGTTCTCAATTTTAAAATTCCGTTATAGAGAATGGAAAGAGATGTCATGTCTACATGCACAGAAGAGATATCTTCATTTGCATAAAGAGATATGCATAAAGAGATATCTTCATGTCTATATGCATATTGCCGGCTGAGCCTAAAAGGGGATACTAAATTAAAAGAAAATAATTAAATAAGTAGCAAAAACATTCCTGAAAATAAAATTAATAATTTATTATTATAAATTTGAATATTTTAAAGCTCAAGTGTTTTAGAACTTTGCACTTATCTTACTTATTTAGCTTTTAAATGAGGCTTTCTTTAAGCAAATCCATCTCTTATTTCAGCCGTGAGATAATGTCTCTCATGCCCCATAACTCACGCCGCCACGCCCTGATAATATAATCTGTAATAGATTAATGTCTCTCAATGTTGAAGAAGTAACGTAAACGGGAACGTAAGTATTTTTATTTACGGGAACACAGTAAATAAAATTGTTATATCTCTAAATCAATCACCTATAAACTGTGAACGATATTAATCAATGATATAGTAAGTTCAGATTACGTTCTCAATTTTGAGACTTTGACAGTAAAAAATTATTAACAATAAAGTTTGATAATTTACGGGTGGACCGAAAGAGATAATCCCATCACTTATAATGGATACATTTAAATTTAAAAATATGAAAAGACATAAACATTCTCAATCAAACACGAAAACTCTCTGCAAAGTTAACTGAGATGATAATGTAGAATACTCACTTATCTCTTAGCTACCACATTTAACGACAGGTTAGTTTAAGGTGTACGATGCTTTTAAAACCTAATATCAAAGAGAAGTGAAGACCTAAGAATCTGCATATCGTACACCTACGATGAGATAGCCCAAGCTCCACGGCTGTTTAGTGTACTCATGTGATAAATTTGATTTTGTTTATGTTTATTGTATTACGTGACTGTCAAGAAACATTAATTAATATTTACGTTGGTAATATGTTTACTAATTAATTCAAATCATCAGCGTCAATCATCAGCAAGGTTTTATTTTTAATGACAAATATTGGTGTGCCAAATTTTACTCTAGATTTCAATCAATGAAAATCATCCCAAATACATCGGTAAGAACAGACGAGTGATTATTCTGTCATAAATGAGGCCGTGGAAACAAGAATATGAAAAACATTGAATTTTCCTTGTTTGATAACAATGGTTGCTTTTTAAAAATCAAAGTTGTTGCAAGTATCACACATTTCGACCCCCTGCCATTACATGGTAAGTGGCCACCCCGCGTGTGTGATCCCTCAACAGGCCCCGCCCTGATAATGCTATCGTGACAGGTTTATTGTGGCTTTGTGACAAATGAGCGTGTCTCTTTGTTAGCATGTATACATTGAAAAAGAAAAAAGTCTGTACCTCTTTGAAAGGCAGGTCTTTTAGCAAGTTTAATTTTGAGACTTAAAAATCTGTATTTGACTTTCTGACCTTGTTTTGTTGTAATATTAATGAGATATAAAAACGTTTATGATATAATAGTTCAGATTTCCTTTGATTTCTCCTGATTCTTTGGCCTAACATGAAAAGTAAAACATTTATCACGATTGCATGTCAAATGAAGCAATACATACCTCATGCAACTGTGGGTGTGAACAAATAAACCATTCAAAAACTATGAACGTATTAAACAGAGTTTTTCTCCCCGCGGCTCCATAGGTTTAGTGGATACCTCGAACAACATCTGTAGGAAGCACATCCTGTTCCAGTTGGGTTCGCGCATGAAGCGGTCCTCCTATGCGAAAACCCTTCTCATAGTTCCGTTGATTGTGGTGAGACTTACAATCCCATCGTTCATGATTTTCTACATTGAAAAGGGTTCTATTCAGTTGTTGAACGATCGAATGAAAGGTTATCAAGTCACGAAAAGTCTGGTATAGCGATGTTTAAACAATTCTTTTTTTTTGCAGATAACTTGGATGTCGATAAGCACAATAACTTCGATGAACACTACTGAAGGTAAGAAGTCTCTGACAACGGATTATTGAATTTATAGTTTTTCTTCTTTGGCATTGACAATATTAAGTTTCTTTTTGGTTAGGTGTTTCATTTAGACTTGAAGGAAGTTTTGTTGATGAATTTAATTGGCTGATTTTAGAATTTTCCACATTTAGGAAATGTTCGAATTCCTTTTTGTCCTATATGTTGGGAAACGTGTATGTTCCTATTTGCATATGTAAAAACTATACAAAACATTTTAAGCAGTATTAGAAAAATGTTTTGCTTTCTTGTCGTGGGATACACCATACAAATCACTTATCTGTGTTTTCCAACAACTAATTAAAATCAAAATATTTATTTATTTTTTAAAATTTCTCTTAGATACAAAAACATCGTGAATAAAACATTTATTTTGTATACTTTGAAGAGTGTTACTGTTAAATCTATTTCTCTCTCAATTACGGGGAGATTAACTGTTTTGCTAAAAGTAATTTCAGTGCTTTAACTAAACAGAACCACAAAGTTTAAGCGTTCGTAGTTATATGTGGCATGACAAGTTTTTTCTGAAACCAATCCTTGGGATCATCACCAGGCTTAAAGATAGGAATCTTAATGCTCACGTTACCATGGCGGCGAGCTCGTGCAATCAGCCCACGCTGGTAGAATGTTCTTTTTCTTTTCCTGTAGAAAGTTCAACTTTCATTTAACATTCACTTTTGTTATTTGATCTTAAAAAAACTTTCCATAAGACTTGATCCTGGAATGTCCACTCATTTTTATATCAGTGTTAATTAAAAAATCGTAAAAACTTTTTACAATTATTTGAATTGTTTTGTTTGATTACAGCATTTTATCTGGTTTTCAATCATTTTATATTATATTGTATTGTTTTTGCATGGATCAAAAACTAAAAAAAGAATCCGTTTTTACTGCCAGTGTATTTCAAAATAAAATGTTTTGTTACCAACCCTAACGTTAAATTTAATGCAATATTTTTAAAAATTAAGAAATATGATCACATGGTTTATTGATTTGTCACAAGAACTATAAACAATGATTAAGCGACTATAATCTACTACTATGACGAAATCGACCTTCTTGGACAGGGTACCTACATTCAATGGAATATTTGGAGGCGTAATTAACTAATGAGAGTTACAGTCGGAGAGGTGTAAGCCCAGCACGGCGTCAGGCTCCGGTGTAGGGGGGGGGGGGGCTCTGACACGTGGTGGCCATATTTTGACTGGTGTCATATTTTTCGGGACTTTAAGGCTTTCTCTGGCCGCTATCCTCTTCCGGCATTAATTTTCGTCGTAAAAAGATGACTTCAATGCATCTTGCCTCTGAACAGGTGCCGTTTATTATATCTGTAGGGTTACCTCTTTATAACGCGGTAATAATATCTGGTTCACCTTTGACAAAGTATTGCTTGAAAATAAAAATAACATTTGAAGTAATATATTAGTTTAACTGAATTATGCAGAATAGTTGAGTATCTTAATGTTACACAATTTATTTTAAAACACAAACTAATTTTTCGTTTTAACTTTTTAAGATGAACAATAATTACAGTAGTTAAAGGAATGTGTATCAAAAGAATTGTTATAAAAGCACATAAGGTTCAGTTTAGATTACACTTAGCTTATTATTCTCAATTTTCAGTCTTTAGTTTTCAAAACAGTGGTAAGATATCAAACTCAACAAAAACAAAATGCATCATTTTAACCTTCTCTTACATAAAACAATTGCAATAAGTAATTAATATAAGTCAAATTAAGATTATTAATTTCATATAAGATTGTCTAAACAGTAATGTTTATATTTAATATTAGTGCAACTGCAGTTTAGAGCCAGAGCTCGAAGTTTTCTAACCGTTCATTACTAAGTTGTTGTGGCAACAGCCCAGCAATATTGTGCGTCCTCTAAGTTACTATTGTGAAGTTCTAAGGTATATACAGTTTCGTACTACTGCAGTCTTATTGTTTTCCCCTTAAGAAATAAATTGTCAATATTTTTAATGGAAAATATTTACTGTTTTGTGCAGTGAAAGAGCGAGTGTGTTATTTCTACAATTCTGCTTAAATTATTGTTACAGACTGAATGTCGCACGATGAATGAGTTAATTCGCTTCGTTTTAAAGGATTGATATACATTTATCATTTTATTGATTTGTACGAATTGAGCTGATCTAATAGGAGGGATTTGGGGACTTTTATATTTATAAAGTAATAGGATTCTATCAACCTTTTATTTATTTTTCCTTGGATATGTTAAACATGGGATTTAATCAAATATTAGAGAAGTGCAACTAATATTTACCACCGTAAAGTGCATCACACAAAACTTATTTCAGCTATTTTCAAGAATAGAGAATACTCCCAATAGTGGAATTTGTGAAATTTATTGATCGCAGCGTGCATGATATAAGAAAATATGCGTTAAAGAATTCTTCATTATATTGATATAAAAAATTGATAAATTGGTTTAACTACCTGTTTCTACTAATCAAAAGTTGCAGACGCAACTAATAGTCGTCTGCAACAATTGGATTACCAGAAGCAGGTATCCAAATCAATTTACATATTACAGTACCTAGTAATCCGGAGACTTAACGTCAAGAAAAAATGAAATATAATAGTTTAATGCAGAAACAAGACATTACATGCAAAATATAGAAACACGCAAGATTATTCATAAAGAAAAACAAAAACATTATATAAATGCATATTTTAATAAAATACTGATTCTGCAATTTCCACCCCAAAAGATAAAGCCTGATTATAGGGGTCTAAATGCATCGAGATCACCATTAGAGTCCTAAAATATAATTTTAATTCAATAAAATGGTTTTAGGTAGTAAAACGGTTAGCGTAAAAACATTAACTGCAACCAATTTACTGTAAAATTTTGGTTTTAATTTTAATTTAGTTTATAAGTGCTTTTTGTATTTACAACTAAGTAAAAATTACTTCATACTGCGGGGAAAATTATCATTGGATCTTTCATATTAACAAACCATAATCTGGAAATAGAGGGATATCTAATAGTTGATCGAATCAAAAAATATTCAACATAATTTTCATTATATTACTAAAATTTAGATTTCTATTGATTTACAAAAAATGTACATCTCTAAGTTAAATTTAAAAAAGGATATTCATACATCGTGCAGAAATATTTTTTCACCATTAAACGTTAGTAAATATATATTACAATTACTATCGTAATTTTTGATAGTATTCATTTATTTACGAAGTGTTTAATTTTATCTTTATGTATATTAAACAAACATAACATTCCCCGAAGATACATAAGAAAAAGTAAACAGATTTTGATTAAATCAATATTCATCCAACCCAAAGTATTTCTGAAGGTATGATCATGCGAAGATACCATCGCATGGAAACAATGGAATGGCGTAGGCTCAACGCTGCCTCTTCCTTTCAATACTTTACCATCCCTCTTTCCTGTATCACTTGCAGCCTTTGTTCTCCCTGCCTTATGGAGGTATATCGTAATTTATATTCTCCAAGCCGTGTCACGCAGAATCATATTTTTTTGGCACCATCGAGAATATTGTGTAAAACGCGAAACATATTCTCTAAAATACAGCTATTAAGATTATTCATTATACTATCCATTTTTTCAGAGAACTATAATGATTAGTAGATATTAATCGCGTTTCACTCTAAATGAAATAAATTATTATTCTTATAAGGACTTTATATATCATATCTAGCGATACGTATTGGGATTAAATACTATAAATAGTTTTTTTTTTACTATCATTAATCCCAAGGACCCCAATGAAACATAACAAATAAAACGTCGAAATAAATAATTGGTTTAAATACAAAGACGTTTAAACAGTATATAATGTAAAACATAAGAATTCCCAATAACATTAAACTTGGTTTTCCAATAATTGTAACAAGAAAGACCAAACCTAGAAACTATCCAAAATTATGCAAATTTACTTAAAATTTAAACTCCAAAGACAGTTTTGTTCAAGTAAAGAGTTATTTCCAGGAAATTAATGGAATGGTTTATTTTTTGACATTCTCTTTTAATTTTTTGCTGCATATTTTCATGCAAACGCCCAGATTAAAGTGTACAAACTTTTTTCAGGTGCTATTTAAAATGATTCTATTGGTTAACAAACTACTTTTCATTGAACACTATGTTTTGGCTTTTGTTTTGCTGATTCTACATAAAAAATCAAAGAAGCTTCCAACTGTAAACTACTGTATACTACGAAGGGGGGAGTTTTACAATAACCAGCCCGATGTTCTGCAGCCCTCGTGGCTCAACAATATTGTGGTTCTGAGTTATATGAGAGAAGTTTTCCCCGTTATTGGTGTTTATTTTGTTCTGTTCGGCCCGGCTTTGTGTAACATGTAAAATAAAATCAGATGAATTGTTCGCGTGTCACTACATAATATATCTGATTATGTAGCAAGCACAGCAAAAAATCGCGAATTTAAATATTTCCTAAGTAGCCTATATATTTAACTAAATATCTTACTGTAATTAAATGCTACAATTATTATAGCCTTTAACGATTCTATTTATAATAAAACACATCCATCCCCGAAAGTTATAGGTAAACTATAACCATAAATAACATTTAAACATAAACCCATGATTTTATAGTAGTTCTCAGCAAGTCATTTCATCTAATTGGTGTATCTTTAGTAATTCATTAAACGTAACTTTATATGCCTCTCAAAATAAAAAAGCCAAATAAAAAAGTTAATCAATTAAATACGAACTAAAGGAAAATTTTGTTTATATGTAATGTGAACAATAAGCTTAATTATGATTCGGCGGTGTTCGTTATTGGTCCCGATGCAAACTATTAGTTCTATATTGGCAATTAGGTTACCTAATTGGGCATTATTATGCCCCTGGACAGAGTTTCATTACGAGTCAATAGAATCATATTGCCTTGCTCTTTCAATTGGTTTAAATTAAATAAAGTGCAATTATAACCTTTTAAACCACGATATGGAACTTGTACCAGGAATATGGAAACATTAAAAAAAATTCCTATTACGGGATGATTAGTTTAAACTCAAACTCAAAACTCAAAAAATTTATTGACAAAGACTCAAACGTGCATTACAACCGTCAATAATATTTATATGTTCTCTCGAAACAGTTTGAATTTGTTGGCTGAACCTTACCAAGGTTAAGTTCATTAAGGTGACTAGATTTTGAAAAAGCCAAAACGGGACGCCGACCTCCGGGGAGTGTGGGATGCGTTCCTCAGCCCCCACAAGGAGAGGTGTGTCCACTGTCCAGGGGCCCTCTCCCGGAAATCTTAGAAAAGGAGTATTTTGGTAGGTTTTAAGACACGTTCAAGGTATATATTTATGCAACATTCCTGTTGATCTTTACCATTCAATTCTTTATTTGAAGTTTTTAAAAACCTGCAGTATGGTACTGTCCTACGAATTTGTACAAATTTATCTAGCTATTACTAAAATCATAACCATCATAATAATCATGAAACTCATCCCATTATGATAATATTTTATTTTATCCAGCTATTGATCTACTGATTTCATCAATCCGAACGATAGATTGAAACGAATTTGTATTTAAAAGCTTAAAAAATATATTTACGGAAAACTTAAGAACTTTTTTTATAATTAATTGTTGAAATTAAACATAATTTTAAAGTGTGTTTTTTACAAGTAATGCCGATACGGGACCCATGGGCGTCCTGAGAGAGTTCGTGGGGACAGCTAGACACGTCGCTGAAAAACGGGAGGTCTGGTCACATTAATTATCACCTGAAAATTGAATTAAAAACAACTACGGTCTGTACTGAAGTGCATATTTTGGTAGATAGAAAAATGCGTTTAACTGCAATTTTTATACTCTATTGATGATTTCCTTATTAGCTCACGAGTAGTTCATTTTACTGGTTTATTAGTATTTGAAAACAAAGTCAGGAAATTTTTATTTTTCCTAAAAAAATTAGAGTAAATGTTATGTAACAAAAAATTACTTGATGTTTATATTTTAAGATGCCGAAGTTTGTAATTTATGCACGGATTTTCAATTTTATTAGGTATTTACTTGCTTTTTTTTAAGAAAAAATCTTTCAAACTCACCAAAGTTTTAATACCAATTTCATTTTCATCCATAGCTGTATTACTGTAGGAATTATTCAACATAAGTCTCAAAGAACGAACCTTTACTGTGTTTATACATAATGATAATGTGATGATAAAATATATTTTGGGTTGTAAAATATTGAGGCCCCCAGTACCCCACATGTGGCCGGTACATCAAGTTTACAGCCTCGTACACCCTTATACTTTATACTTTCATATTGCCGAGCTATACGACTCTTGCACTATATTTATTTCACTTCTCCTAATGCAAAGGCCTTATTTTCTGTCTTCAAGGAATGAAGAGGATGGAATTTAAGAATGGATCAACACACTTTTATTTTAATTTTATGTTGAGCAGAATGTATAACGTAGGATACAGCAGGATTCTGTCAGTGTAAACAGCTTTTCGTTTGAATATTAATATATTCAAGATAATATTCATACTTAGACTGATTAGTATAAAGCGATTTCACAACTAGGGAGAGTATATTTGTTTATAATCGCTTATGAAGGTTTGTGGGCTTTGCTTGGGTGTAAAATACCAAATTCGTCTAAATATATTACTCTGTGTATTTCAATATGACAGTTTATTACTCTACTTATTATGTTTATATTTTTCATTAGATACTCTTAAATATGTACACATTGACTAGGATTCATATTTGCCATTAAAATACTCTATAATGCTAAAATTATTCGCAAATTCATGTTCAAAATACACAGCTTGCGTTAGTAAAATTTCACTGACATATTCAATTTAAAACAAATAAAATTAAAAATTTCTTAATTAATATACATAATAAAATACTACTTTCCCAAAAAATGCTACAAAAAGCTAATTTATGCATATTGCATCTGCATATAAAATATAAAATGGGAACAAGTACTTTAGATGCAATAGAAAAAATAATGATGTATCAGATAATTGTATAGAGTAGATATCAAATCAAATGGAAAAAAAAAACTTGAATTAAAAACATCCTTTGAAGTGGTAAATGGTATCTGAAAGCAAGTTGTTGCCCCGACAACGCTAAGCTCTGTGATGCTTATCGTGTGCAATAAACCTTTCCACCCGCCCAAATGTAGACCTTATTTACATTTAGAAAAGTCCATTCCTAAAACTAACCTGTATCCTGATTGGAGTAATTATTTTAGTTTATATTATAGTTTGACTTTAAAGTCATCGTTTAAAATGTTCAACACCTTTTTTTTCTACTTTAGGCGTCCTTACTGTTAGTTGAATTGTTATTAGTTTAAATCTTTATACAAATTATTATTTAATAACTGACATAGATGATTTTACTTATAGTATTTTAACTGAAATAATTATGTAAACGAATCCTTCAGTATCCCTGTTTCACGTTAAATCTTGATAAAATATTTTCTAGTTAGTAGTTAATGCACATACTGTTGTATTCAGAACTAACAATGATCATTGGACATGGGTCATGGGTTCAAATTAATTTACACGGTAACCATTGTATCTTTTTGTTTTTTGGCTGTTAATTATTCTCTTACTTTATCCAAATAAAATGTAAATGGAAAGATTTAAGACATAACCCTATTGCGTATTTTAACTTTACTATATATTCATATGTATGCATCTCTTGCGAAGACACAAACATTTTGAGAGGTGTTTCATGAAGTAGAGAATACGGTTAACACAGAGAAATACATGTTTTTCATTTTTTTTTCAATTACAAAATAACCCTTAAGAACTGAAATTAATATTATTTGCCAAAGTATTTAAGATTTAACTCAAGTTTACCGTACTCACATCTATCGTAAATAATACAATATTTTGCTCATTAATATTTTTAAAAACCTCAAGAACCCGTAAATTATTAATGTATTAAAATACTGTGAATTAATAAATAAACATGTAATATTGTACTCAATTAATGTTTAAACGCATATCAGCACCAGTTTACACATATAGAATATTCATCTTCCTTTTCACGGTCTTATCTAAAATAACGTGAGCTTGTAATGTTCCAGGTCCGGTGAGCAGAGGATGAGCCAAAGTCACGGCCACGGCCACCGCCGGCGCAGGGGCGAGGACGAGGGCGCCGGGGGCGCCGCTGGGGCGCCGCAGGGCTTCTGTGGGGCGCTGGCCAGGGCGCCGCCACCGGTGCCGCCCGCCCTACTGAGGCGGATAGGCGGCAAGGAGATCACCGGGGTGGGAAAGGTGAGTCTAAAGTAACACCAGCTTACGATTTTGATATTTATCAAACAGTCCTGTTTTGAAAGAATATCATAGATGTTATTGAATTTGCATGCAGACTAGAGTGTGACAATTATTTGCCTAATATTTTTTGTAATTAGATAACTTTTCCCCCCTCTAGTCACCGGGGTGGGCAAGGTAAGTGTCAATAATACTTGCTACCATATTTACATTTATTAAACTGTTTTGTTAAAAAAATTATACTAAAGAATTTCCTTTCTGGTTTGCTTACAGTACAGGGACTAGGGCTTGGTAAATATTCGCCAGGTGTTTTTGTGAATAGGTACATTTACCCTCCTCTACCTGAGCGTAACATTTTTTCCAGTCGTTTGCAGAGACCATTACGTGTATGCACCAATGTAAAAAGTTAAAAATATTATTTTATTAGCTTGGTAACGGCAAGTCTTACTTGCATTTAATTATTCAATTTTTTAAGAGAAAGTCTATTATTTTGTGTAGTGAAAGTAAGGTGTTGAGAACTGTGGAAATAATAGACTGCTCTAAGTGTAGTTAAACTAAATTACTTGTACGAGCAAACCGTGTTTATTTTTTTAAAGTATTACTCTAACAGTTACTTGTTTGCTTGTTTCAAATACAACTGTTATGATGTTTTGTTTGCTGTTCAATGTTAGTTAATTGGGCCAAAACCGTACTTGGAGGGCTTTTGAACGATTTTTGTGTTCAAGCACTGACTTGAGACCCTTAAAGGCAAAACAACATGTAAAGGCATTTCGAACAACGTACGAATCATAACAATTCTACCAATAGTTTGGTCATAGTCTCCTGCTCAAAAGTCGCCTGATTCATTTAATATACATTATGTAGATGCTAAGTAAGAAGACGGATAAATTATAGATTATTATACATTTCTAAGATAACAGTTTGAGGACACATTTAACATTTTTAAATATCACATTTTACGCTTTACCATATAACGGCACCTAACACCAGTAAAATATAATGTTTAGAGTAAAGACTATGAAAATTATCTAATGAATCGTATAAATTGTTAATAAAACATCCTGAGAGATGAGGGACACTTGACCTTTCTTAGGTAAACTTCCTCCTTCAAACCGCGCTGTCGCTTTAGGTGTTAATTAAATGTCAAGTATTCCAAGAAGGTCTTGCGGGGACCCTCGCGTCTTCGGTGGGGGAGAAAGGTCAGCCAAAGATCACTTTAGGGGAGATTCTAAGCGTTTCTGACGTAATTAAAGACGTAAAGCCAAATTTACGATTTACAGTATCCACATAAGGTCCGAGTAAGGATATGTTCAAATGGAGGAGAAAAGTGGTGGAGTCAACGTTTGATTTTCGTCATTGCCGTTAATCATGTAAAAATTCTGTTCCGTTGCCCCCGAGAGCAACGGTCTGAACACTAGGGCTCAATATTCCAGCCGGTTAGCGTCTTGGAATCCAGATTTGAGAGGTTACGGATTCGATTCCAGCATAACCACAAACATTTGAGGGGCTCGAACCGCTCTCCTCGAAAGCAATTAATGTATTTTCTGTGAAATTCCGTTCGGCGTTGACAAGACCTAATAAATAAAATGAATTCAAAGCAAGCGTGGCAAAAATTTTGTCTTGGGTGTCTGATATCAGAACACAGTAATAAAAGTATCTGGGTCATAACGTGCTCAAGAAATAAAAGTCTTATTTTGGGTTTTTAAAATTACTTATATACAGGGTGTTTTTTTTTAAAACGCAACCCATTTTTAAGATTGAATAATTCACATATAAATATGAAATAAGTATTGTTTTATGATTCTTTACATTTTATACAGTCTATTATTTAAGTTTGATCACATTTAGTTCACCTTATGTGCTCAAAAAATCCGCCAGAGACATTTGTATGAAGTTATACTCTCTCCATCAAATTCTCGAACACGTGTTGCTAGGTACCTGTTTGAATTTCCTACAATACATTTGTTCTGTTTGTTTTGAGGTACTGAATATTTTGTGACTTGTTTTTTAGGGATTACTTTGTATGTATCCCCAAAGAACATAATAATATAGTGGAATCAAATCCAAGGATCTTGGGGGGAAATAATCCTTCACCGATAAAATCAAGTCTTGGGTTGCGTTTTTAATGTGTGTGTCTTTAAGCACGATAACTCGCGTAAAAATGGTCCGATCTGAATGAAATTTGCCACAGACATTTACAGATGTAATTATTCTTCGAAAACAATTCAGAAGCTATTCTGCACCTCAAAACAAACATAACAAATTTAATGCAAGAAATTTAAAGAGGCACCGTACAACACGTGATCGGGAATTTGATTGAAAGAGCATAACTTTATACAAATGCCAATGGCGGACTGTTTGAGCAAATAATCTAAACTAAATGTGATCAAACTTAAATAATAGGCTGTATAAAATGTAAAGATCAATAAAACGATACTCATTACACATTCATATGTGCATTATTCAATCTTAAAAATGGGTTGCGTTTAAAAAAAAACACCCTGTATTTTGGACTGTTCATTGTATTAACAGTTTTTAATTGCTTTCTACAGCAACATCATCTTGCGAATAAATGTGTTCTCTCCAAGAATTTTGTTCTGGCAACAGTTTCTTAACCTCGTTTCCAAACTTATCATGCTAACTGTTTTTGCAATAAACGTTAATATTTCAAAATTACCTATAATTATTGCCCTTTAAAGGAGGAGCATCTAGTACCACTTAAATATAATTAAAGTGAGACCTCAAAAAAGCCTCATCACCAATCGGCACTGGCATTCAAACCAACCAACAGTCACGAGGTGAATTTGAGTTTTTTCAAGCCCAAGTCTCCCCCACAGCCAAACGGCCCCCTAGCGTCCTATGATAAAGTGCATGTTGTGGGGCCTTGTTTATAAAATGCCCTCTAATTTCGCTCTTTTTTAGTTCCCCTGATGAAGTTTACCCTTGAATTACGTTTATTACCTTTTACAGACAGATAATGTGATTCTTTCTGAATTTTGTGGCTGCATTACTCTATAAAAACATAATATGCAGTAAATGACCATTTAGTCTATTGGAATGTTGAATTTATAAAACGTTGCAACTCTTGCTCCAACATTGTGGATTGTTATTTTGGCACTGTCTGACACCACCGTCCACCATATGAAATCTGTGAAGTATTACAATTTCATCGCATGTTTTTTAGCCTTTGAATTTTTGTAAAACTAATATCTTTTGGAATATATTATGATGTTATAAAACTGTATTATTTCATAAAACCTGAAAAATTTAAGTAAAATTACGCTCTATCTGAAAATTGCGAGACCAGAAAAAATATGTTTTGGTCCAATAAAGTCCAAAAAATAGATAAGATTCTTTAGTCCAATAAACTTTGTGGATTTTTTCCTATTACATTCACACATCCAATCTCAAAATACGCGTGTAAACCTTTTAATCTTAAAAAACCAAGTAAAATAACAACCGTTAAGGGTGTAAAACGTGACTTCAAACACCAAGAAAACTGTTTTGCCTGCTAATCATACAATCAAGTCTATAACAATGTCGTTTCAAACACAAGCGCTACCGAATGGCTAAAGCTGGCTTCTGATTGGTCGACGTACACTCTGCCTCGAGCTGAGCTATCACTTACCAGGATTACGTTGCCAATTAACGTCTGATAGCCGGGGGCGGAGGGGAGGGGTAGGGGAGGGGGGAGGGGAGGGTTTACTGTCCCGATAAACTGCGTAACAATTCAAGGGATGAAGGGGGGAGGCATTAAACTTCTCTTTGTGACAGGCTGACGAGCCGTCCATGAGGGAAATTAAGGATTTACGCTGCATTTCCCTACCGCGTCTAATAGCAAGAGACGCCATGATAAGGAAATGATAAGAAAAGAAAGGAATTAAACTTGTTGAAATGAATGGCGTCAATAAAATGTTTAGCGCCCATTCAACAAGGGTTTATTGGTTTACTCTAATGAGTATTTGAGCTTTCATTGCCAAATTTGTATAGGAAATAAAAACGTACTTTAAAGTCTTAAGATCCGAAATTCCTATGATAGGTTTAGGACGCATTTTAATAGCCTACATCATATAACCTTAGGTAAAAGAGTTAATGTAGTTATTCGAGTATCTTTTCGATTAAATTATTATTTAATATCTCCAGAGTTTAATTTCAGGAAACTTAAGCATTTACATTAAAACTAGAGGCTTGAAGGGGCTAATAGCCCCTGAGCATAATCCTTCTTTACTATAGTACAAAATACCTTCTCAGAAAATAGGCTTTTGGATCCACAAAATTTTGATTATATCTAGCATTTTGTTTTAAGTAAACAAAGCAGACCTTTTTACATCCCAATGGTTTTTAAATGACAGGTACTTTACGTTATTTCTCATTTATTCAATTTCAGTATTTTTTCCCCGAGTGCCTGGGATGGTAACCTTCAATTTCAGCCCCCTCCCATCATCCTGCGACATTCCAAACACCCACAATTTCGGCGCAAAAATGTCCCTTACGTTATTATATATATAGAGATAGATAGATAATTTGGTATTAAATCTGCATCGTTATAAGATAAACTAAACAAACGTACTTAACTTTTTATAATTTTAAATTATAAAAAAAATCAAACCCTTAATTGTTATAAAATCAGAAATCTTAAATTTAAAATTTGTTTGTTATAGTACATTGAACGTGCATAGTTAGCTGCATTTTGAAAAAAAAATCCCACATGTCAACATCTACCATATGGCTTTGAATCAAGCATTAGCACCACATGTTTAATGTAAACAAAGCAGACGTTTTTCAATCCCAATGCACTTTAAATGGAGGATATTTTTCGTTATTTCTCATTTTCTGGTAGATTTGGACATAATCTGATATTTTTCCCGACCCCCTGGGACCAAGACCTTTTATTTGAGCCCTCTGCCATCATCCTGCGAGCTGTCAAACTCTCACAATTTTGATTGAAAAAAATCGCTTACAGAATTAATAATATACTAGTGGCTTGTAGGGGCTGGATATTTAATGTTTCTTTAATGCACACTCACAGCTCTGTAACAGTTTGACGGAATTAAACGTTTAAAGAGTAACGTTGAAGATGTTTTGCCATTTGTAAGTATGTATCAGAATTTTAAGAAATGGCGTTACTTCAGTATAGTAAAGGGCTGAATTTTTTGGAACAGTGGCGCCATCCGTCGTTCTCAAAACAAACTCAGTCCACTTTGTTTACAATTACAACTAAACAAATGGACATTGTTTGAAGAAATTCTTAAGGTTAATTACAGACTGTAGCACTTAATTTATTTCCCAAAAGATAAGCAAATAAATAAGGATAAAAACAGAAAATGGTCTCCAGTTGACGACTCCACGCTCCATGTTGGATACTTTGACTCCACTTCATAAAGAAGTTAGGTTTGGAGGCCATGAGTTTGGTAAATAGTCACTATTGAGGATTTTTTATGGTTGCCCGGGAGTAAATACTGCTTTGTCTTGGTAGATTCAAGATGAAATATACTTTTGATTAGCCAAATTTAAAGGTGAACCTTTTTGGTAGGATCAATAAATTTAAAGTTGAATGTTAATAGCTTTTAGTGCAGCACACTATTATTCCTCAGTCAAAACTATGATCATTTCCGGCCGCACATAAAACTGGTAAAGCTGGGCCCTAAAAGTGATGAATGAGGTCTTCTCTATACCTATAGCCTGCGCTTATTCGATTGTGTAAATGTTACAAATCACTTGGCTTTAAATCAGCATCAGCTACTACTACATGATAAAATGTAAAAGTAACAGTCGTATTTAATTCCTCTTGCTTTTTAAGGTTGAGATCCCTAAATTATAAAAACGGAAAATTTAAAAGTAAAAAAAGAGTCATGTGTTATAGTTGTTTTAATGTAAACAAAGCAGACGTTTTTAGATTACAATGATCTATAAACGGCAGGTATTCAACGTTATATCTTATTTTCTGATAAACTTTAGGAAATTTGGTATTTTTCCCGAGTCCCTGGCATCAAGACCTTCTATTTGAGCCCCCTCCAACTATCCTGCGACTTGCCAAACTCCTTCAATTTCGCCACAAAAATTTCGCCTATACATTTATTTTTATATGGACCATTTGGTATTAAATCGGCATCGTTATAACGTAAACTAAACAAATGCACTTAACTCTTTATAATTTTAAATTATAAATGTATACTCAAAGTCATAGTTATAAGTCTGAAAATCTTAAAGTTAAAATATTTATTTGTTATAGTACATTGAACATAGTTAGATGCCTTTTGAAAAAAAACCAGATGTCAACATCTAGCATATGTCTTTGAATCAAGCATCAGCACCACATGTTTTGATGTAAACAAAGCAGACGTTTTAAGCTCCCAATGCTTTTTAAGTGGCAGATATTTTACGTTATTTCTCGATTTTTGGTGAATTTTAAGCAATTTCAGTATTTTTCCCGCCATCACGGAATAGAGACCTTAAATTTGAGCCCTCTCCCATCTTTTTACGACTTGCCAGACGCCCACAATTTTGACGCAAAGAATCGCCTTACGAAATTAAATATATGATAGATTCCGACTTAGCTGATTTTAAAATAAAAATTGCTAAGCAATTTTTCTGCTACTTATAAAAAATCAACTTTAAAAATCAAACTTCGCTTGAAAATAAAGCTCACCTTTATTTTAAATCTTGGTTAAAAATATATTTAGCCTTTTTACAATACTTACGTTATCATACCAACGCATTTTAGTTATATCCAAAAAACTAACGTTAGTACAAGCATATGATCAGACCAGGTATCTAACATACGAATCTTGATCTATACTCGAACTGCCACCTTGCCTCGGCTCTTGCTGGGGTGGGGGCTTATCTTCCAATTGATCCCCTAGTTACGAAGTTTACTTTGTCCTAGCTTACTTATTCTAACCAGTCTAGTCTTCCAAAAGCAAAACTTTTATGATTTACAACCAACTCTAATGTACAAAGCTCCTTATTTTACGACGAGAAGATCTCCTTCATTATTTCATCTTTTAACAAGCCCCATTATGGAAGATACTGAAACAGTATTGAAAAGCAATGGTGGTTTAAATAAAGAGAGCCTTCACTTAACCGGAGATAGGCCCTAGGTCAACAATAGGTACATTAATCAAAAGTTGTCATTGTACTGGGAAGTCTATTGGCTGTCCAAATTGACCAACTTCTCATTCACCTTGGTTCGTCCCTGACTCTTTGGGAACTTTAATTCCTGGCCGAGCTTGGGTACCCAGACAGGTCTTGGCACTGGAGGGAGTTTTGGTTCATCCTGTGGATCGACTTGACTACTTGGGACAGGATGAAGGACCTTTACCCAATAAAATTCTAAGTATTTGCTAGTCTGGAGGGCGAACCGACCTGAATGAGGTTCTTTGTAACAAGAAGGGCTCCAAGGTGGAGGACCCTTTCTGGGAATGCTCGGGTTAGCGGGCTAGTCGTTCCCAGAAAAGCCTGTAGGATGGGTTGGATATGTACCTCTCTTCCTTCAGGGGTGAGGCCGACTGTCCATATCATACCTTTCCCATCCTGACAACCCCTCCTTCTGTATGAGTCCTTAGGGAGACAATACTGGCAATAGGGGCAATAGGGCTGGCAGTACTGGGCCTTTCATTCCTAAGTGTAACAGTCTACCGGTGATCATTTTACATGACTTTATTCCTCCGCTCCCCAGGTGAAGGTGATGCTCAAAGTAGCGGGCAGCGCCGAGGACTCGCCCAGCTTCCGGGTGGACCGCCGCCACAAGCAGGTGACCTTGACCGACCCCGCCCCCGCCGCCCCCACCGCCCCCGAGGCTCAGGACCGTCGGGTCGCCGTCGCCGCCCCCAAGATGTTCGCCTTTGACGCCATTTTCACCGAAGAGGATAATCAGGTAAACCTCCTTCTCAGTAGGAACTGCAGTAAGATTGTAAGCCATTTTCGTTACCACCGGAAACAACTGACAGCATAGTACTTGACTAAACCTTCCATAGTGCGCTGTTATTATTGTTTTGTATCTAAGAGTAAAGTGTCAGAGACCAATGGATTACATTACTCCTGAAGAAATACGTTATTTTAAAAGATAAAAAAACACATAATACCCCCTTGCAGCAGACCTGCATACTGAGCAAATTTCAAATGCTTGGATAAATCATTTTAGACGGAGCCTTAAATTACTTATCCTTAAATCCTTAAATGAGTATACAAATTTTTTCAAGTATCACTTGTCATCTACTAGTAAATGAGTCTGTCAAATAGAGGAAGGAAATAGTAGTTTAGGAGTCAAAAGAGATGAGAGAGTCAATCACGTTAGTAAATTAACGATGCAAAGATTTTTAATTTTAATTCAGCTTCTCTATGGTTAATTTTATAGGGGGTTCCAGTTGATAATTTTCTTTTTAGCTGGGGAAGCTTCTACCTTTAAAAACCCCAGCGTGCGTGACACATTTATCTGATCGATTCTTCATCCTCCTAAAAACCCACTGTTGTACACATTTCAACAAATCTTTGAACTTTTCTACATTTAAATAAACATTTGCTTAACAAATAGATGGATGCAAATCAACTTTCACAAGGCAATATTTAATGAAACTATTGTTATAGATGGACATCAACTCCACTGCCCTGGTCGACATCCTCCACGCCGTCATCAACGGCAGCGACGGCTGCCTGCTGTGCTTTGGTCATCCCAAGCTGGGTAAGTTATCTCATTGTGACTGAAATATTATACATAACACGGAGTATTACATAAAATATCTTATCTACAACCGTTGAAATAAGAACCGATAATTTTATTACGAGTAACATCATAGAAAGCTATATTATTAAACCAAATATAAGACATTTGCGTTTAAACCTTATTTATTGATACAGAAGTACCTCAGTGATGCAGACCTAGTCCAATGTGAGCTTGGCATTTGATGAAAACAGTGACATGATAGAAATTACTAAATTCGCATATCAGCTAATTGTTCCACAACAATTATTTTTTTGGTTTGTTTATGTGCCCAAGCTAAAAAAATGAGTTGTGTGTGAGAGCTGAACTTCTTACATTGTGAGTGAAAGTGATGAGTTCCTTTAACACAGGATAAAAGATTGTTCTATGTTGTTTTTCGTAAAGAAAGTAATGTATACAACGATTGTATTCAACCTTTAAGTTGTACATCTCTCTCGTGGTTTAAAGGCTTTCCATTATACGATCGTTGCATAAACTAATATTAATTTACAGTACAATAATGAAGCTGCCTGTATAGGTATATTTCCATTATTCTCCACTTTTATCCAGTTTTCTACTTTACATAGACTTTCAGTTTCTCTTATATATCTATTTATTCCTCTATGTTCATTTGTTTTTTCTTCGTTCCATTCTCCCACCATTAAATAATTTTTCTTCTCTTATTTAATTTTCTTGGCTTTGACTTGCATTCCTTCATTTACTCTTTCTCCGATTTATTACTCATCCTACTTATCCTCCACTTTTCATTCTCTCCTCTTTTCAATTATTTTATTTTGTTCTTTTTCTTTTATTTCATTTCCTTACATTTGACTTCCATCTCTCGAACTCTTTCCCCTATTTATTATTCATCCTACTTAACTCCTACTTTCAATTTTCTCCTCCTATAAATTATTTTCCCTTCTCTTATTTTATTTCCTTACCTTTATTCTAATCTTTAATTTTACTCTTTTTCCTATTTATTCCTCTTTCTCGCCCTTGTCTAAACCCCAGGGATTTATTTGATCTATTTACTAGAATAAATAAAAACTTGTTTACAATAAATAAAATTAGATCTAATTTATTTCTTAGAAATCAAGTACCGTTATTTAATCCAGGCAAGTCGCAGACGATGATAGGCTCCGCCGCCGACGGCGCGCTGGGCGTCATCCCGTGCGCCATCGCCTGGCTGTTCAGGGGCATCAACGAGCAGCGGCTGAAGACCGGCGCGCGGTTCTCCGTGAGGGTGTCGGCGGTGGAGGTGTCCACCACCATGAAGGATCTGCTCATCGGCCACGCTGACGGTCGGTTGCTGGTGGTAGTTTGTAACATTTGTCAAATTACTGCTTAATATGTGTTTGAAGGAAAATAACGTATTCGGTTCAAATTTAGAAATAGAAGTGTATGGTCTAGTATGTAGAAAAAAGTTCTTTCGGATGTTAATAATTTTTTGTACGTAAACAAATGTTTTAGATCTGTTATTATTTATTTATTAAATTTTACTCAAAACGTAATCTCGGAGAGAAAACCTTTGTTATTTACAAGGTTTTCTAATTAGTACAAGCATGGCTAATTGGAAATAACAGCTAATTGGACTTTTCCACTTTAATTCAAACTAGTTACGCTCTGCTCAGTAGCTTTTGTTTATTATAGTCGGCTGTTCCATGTCATTTCCTCTTCCATGTTACAAACTCAGCCCTTTTCTTTATACGTATGTTTTCAGGGAAAGCTTTCAAACAATTAATATTTTGCCTCGAAATTTCTCATCCTAACCACAAGTATGGGGTTGATGGATGTCAGATTTATAGTTTTCTCAAAGGTTCCTACTGAAAATGTAATTTCGGCTTTAAATTTAGAGAACTGACGAGTTAAACTTCGAATGATTATCTTCAAACAACACACAATTTTAAGATTGGCTTGGCGTTGCTTTTGATTAACTACAAAGTAGATCAAATTAGGTGTTCGAAAAATTTAATTTTTGGAAAATATTTTTACACAAACACCAGTTTTGGTGTTCATGAAAAATTCTCACAAGTCAAATTACATTAATTTTATTCACATTGTTAGTAAAATTCACATTGAAGTTATTATACAGTTTGAATTATAATCTGAAGGCAATTAAATTATCACCCCCTATTTGCGCAGACTGCGAGCAGTCGCCGGGCGTGTACCTGCGGGAGGAGGTGCAGCACTACAGCGAGCTGCGCGTGCCCTCTGCCGACAAGGCTGCGTACTACCTCGACTCCGCGCTGAGCGGCCGCTCCGCGCACGCGCACTTCCTCTTCACCCTGCACATCTACCAGTACAACGTGGCTACCAAGGGCGCTGGTAATTCTATTATTTGATTTTCCCTTTTTCATTTTTCTTTGTCCCATATTGTGTTTTCGATTTAGAATTAGGAGGCTACGAAAATCTGACACACCGCTTCCATTATTTGAAAGTATTATTCAGGATAACTTATTGATTAGCCACGAAACTACTAAGTGACAGGTTTTGTTATATGTTCTTTATATAAATAAAATCCATCTTAAAACACTAATCATAGCTCTACCCTTATGTACTGCTCTACATTTAAGACGGTAAATATACATAAAAGATGAGAAATGGAGATCTACTTCGATGGGTAATACACCAATTAGTTATCATCAAACACAATGAGAGACCTCATTGGATCATGAATCTCTCGTTAGGCATGATGATGATTGGTGTGACCCATTTTGCATATTTTTTTATATTTACCATCTTGAGAGTACTGCAGTATTGGTGTGAATGCTGCAAGATATCTTTTTTATATCCAGTTTTACACAGACCACCGGGAAGAGGGGATGTATAAGTATGAGAAAAATGGAACGAATACTCTGTCCCAATCTTACGGAAAAACCTTTTACTCGAAACCTAGACAAGCCTTTTGATCGATGACATATCCAGCAAAAAACATTATCAGACAAAAGATTGGAGATTGGACCAAACCTTCTTCCAGGATAATAATGGGTGTTGAGGTCCAGAGGGCAACATTCCCGAGAGAGAAGGAGGGTCCAATGCTTAGGGAAGCTTTCCTCATTTGGACTTGCCAATGCTTTTGTTGATCATAATGATAATTCGTTTACGTATGTTAAAGAGTGAAATAAGTTAAGGTCGAAGAAAGATGATGAGCTTATTGTTGAATAAACGAACAATTAATGACCTATAATTCGTGAGTATTTAAAAGAAATAAATTTATTTTAGAATCATAACGAATATCATGTTATTATTTTTATATAATATTTTTATTCTAAGCATGAACCTGGAATTAGCTTCAAACCTCAGACAAGGCTGAACAAACCGCCTTTAATATCCGACGTCAAAGACAATTCAGCCAGAGGCAGTTCTTTCTCAAAGCCTATTGAAAGATTTAATTCAAAACATCCCCTTTGTCAAAGCCAACTTTACCTGTCCTATTTATTTTAGTTGTCTTGTTCTTTTAAAGTTCAAAGGCAATAAATTTTATAACTCCGATAAATATTTAAACTTTTTTTAAACTTCAAGCTTCGTATTTTTTTAACTTTTCTCAAAAGTATCATGCTATTTACAAATAGAAAACTTTAGGGATTTGATGTTATCTCCTTACGATTACGCTTACAATGCTCACTTATCCTTTTTATCAGACGACTTTTTTTATCATTGGTCTTAACTTTTTCTGTAAAAACGATCTAAGGAATGGTTGCACTCCGATATGTCATGTACTTAACACGAATGAAGTAATCAGACCTTTTAGAGAGGGAAATAAACACTATCCTTATATACAGAGGTGAAAACTAAGGAATAAATAAAAACCACCATAAAATAGGCGTAATTTATTATGATTCAATGATTATCGAGCTTTTTTAATGTTTATTGATATGGCTAACCTATCCAGTTCCGGTTGACATTAGAACAAAAACGTGTAAACGAGGTTAAGGCGTGCAAGATGGATGGCGTCAATAAGTTATTTAAGTCTTATTGTGGAAAGCTGCAGAGGAGAAGATTGATGAGTCTGAAGAATAATGATGCCTTCCTCCGTGTCATGAATACAAAGCAGACTGATAGAGACTGAACAACAGCCCGGGCTGATGTTCAGACGGTTAAAAATAACGTGAAATGTCAACATGTTTAGGAAGGGTTACATCAGTAACAATTTTCATTTAATAATTATCATTCAATTTTTTTTAAGCATTACGTAACTTAAAAATCGATTGTAATGAAACTATTCCCGGTTGTCTTGATTAAAGTGTACAACGTCTGATAACGATAATTATTATTTTATATAATGAGGGGTTTTCACAGCGTTTTTTGTGAATTTATTAGATCTTTTTACTTTCAATTTTTGGCCTAGCAATTTTATGAACATTTAGTTATGAAATAATATTCCATGCGCCATTCAATTTTTACTTTAACTTTTACAATCTATCTTACCCAGTATGTTTAGTGTAACAAAAAAACCTGTTGGCTGGCGTTTTTTTACTCGTATTTGATCAAGATTGATGTTGTCAAAAACCTTGTTGCGTAATATGTCGATCCTCCTCATAATGAATAGTTTTAGCGAATTTCCCCTATAGGGAAGAAGCTATTACCGTAGGTCTCATGGTAAGACCTAAGCCCCAGACCATAATAACTTTTTGTTTTGCAACCCCCAGAAGTAAAAAACACATTCGTTCGAATATATATATATATATATATGTGTGTGTGTGTGTGTGTGTGTGTGTGTGTGTGTGTGTGTGTGTGTGTGTGTGTGTGTGTGTGTGTGTGTCTGTTAGCACGATAGCGGCCGTAAAAATGGTCCGATCTTGATGAAATTTGGTACATACATGTAAAGTAGTAATCGATTGGACGAGTTCGTGAACCAGCCCGATCGGACCACCGGAAGGGGGAGTAAAGGGGGATAAACCCCCTCAAAAATGGGGTTTTTAAGCTTTTTACATAGAAAAATAAAATTTATCATATTTTTGTTGGCACCATTGAATTCAGCTAAAAAAAAAACAATTTAGTATTTTGAATCACTGCTCTATGTCCATTGGTTACCGAGATATTGAAAGTGGTAAACACAGTACGTTGTCCCAATGTTAACCTTATGGGAAATAAGTAAAATTCTATGTCTCGTTTATTTCTCAACATATCTTGATAAAACTTTTTAAATGGCTTCTTCTAGTTCAGATCTACTAAATATTGAATTAAAACCAACCAGTTTAAACATACCTGCAGCAGCAAACCTGCACTCATTTCCCATGTTCATCTTATGGAGCTTACTAAAACATGTCAAATCTCGCTATGTTAGATTAAAATATATTGTTTTGCATTTGAAATTCGCTGAGTATGCAGGTCTGCTGCAATGGGGGTATTTTTCTTTCTGATAATAAAATGAGACTAAAAACGAAAATTTTATGAAATAAAACACAAATATCTGACCTGAATATAATACAAAATCTTTGTAGCAATTAAAGTAAACACAAATCATGAAAGGCGGATATACAATCACATTTACATCTTAAGATATCATTTAAGCAACGTACGTAAGAAAAATGATTAAGTTTAGCTACAGAGAAGAATCAAACAGAGGTCGCTTTTAAATGGGTCTTCCGTTACGCCCAAGTGCTAGTTAAGGTTGAATCCAGTTACAATTACGTTATTAGTTACTAGTTACAATTAAGTTTAATTAGGAAAGGGCAGCGATGGTGCTGCTGTCTCACGGCGTTAATGGTGAACTAAGTCCTCAACACCCACTGGCCAGCGCTCGACACCCGCTGAGCGCAACATTAGATGATACCTCTGCTTGATTCTTTTCTATTGTTTAGCATACTGAATTTGTTTACATTTAAAATAATTAATTAATCCATCTATAAATTTGAAAATTATCTTATTTCCCAGTGGCGGGGGGCCGCAGCCGCCTACACCTGCTGGACCTGGGAGCCAGCGACCGCTGCAAGCCGAGCTCGGGCCTGGGCCTCTCCGCCATCGGCAACGTCCTCCTCGCCATCTTCAACGGCACCCGCCACCCGCCCCACAGGTCGGACAAGTTGCCGCAAGTTATGTTACTGTATTTATCAACATTATTTGCAAACTATAAAATATTATAATAAAATTTGTAAATGGTCTATTCGTTGAAACAAATACATAAATTAACAAGTTTATAGAAGTACTAGTACTAGCAGGGGGTGCTGGCTACTTCAAATCACTCACCTCATACTCCTCTTTAATGCGCTACTGGGCGGGCTCTCCATCTTTTGGGAAACTAAGCCAGGGAGAAGGGGTAGTCTGCAGGAGTAGTTACTTGGAAGTGCTCAGGAGTAACAAACGATCCCATAAGGATCGAGACAATTTGTCTGAAATATGAGCGAAAATTAACATATTATGAGGAAAGGGTTTTAAATAGCCTTTTCACTTCTTGGTATGAATAAAAGTCCTGATATGCATAAAATGTTATTATAAAAACAGTTGGTTTCCAATTTTTTTATTAGTCTACGTTTTAAGACTTTTATTCGGTGGATGACAAGAAAGTCCTATTATGTTTCCATAAACAGTTCAATACCCTGACAGCATTGCAGACAAAGGAAATAAAATTAGGTACATAACAACACTTTTAGTTTCAAGGATGTTCAAAACTTTTTAGCTTATGAATGGTTTTTTTACTAACCGGCGTATTCATTGAAAACGAAAACCCAGGTAAACAGCACTGAACAAAATCCCCTGTCTCAATAAAAAATTAAACGTTTATAAAACCAATTATTGTCTCCGTGATCCAGGGAACACAAGCTGACGCAGGTGCTGAGGGACTGCCTGTCGTCGCTGACGTGTCACGTGACGCTGCTGACGCACGTGTCCCCCTCGGCTCAGCACTACGCGGAGACGCTGGGCACGGTGCAGCTCGCCGCCAGGATCCACAGGATACGCCGCCGCAGGGTCAAGGTCAAGTTAATGCATTATACTGTATATTAGAGTACCAAAATAACAACCAAATATCTATAGGAGAAAATCGATAAAGACACTAGTTGACACTACAGCAAGTGTAACTTACTCATTGTATTGCCCCTGAACTGGAAGAACAAATTACATGGTTTTATATTACCTTTTCCGTCTATAGTTCGTCAATAGTTGTTAAAAACTACGACTTACGTTTCAACGCTATTTTGCGTCATTTTCAAGTAGAATAATATGTTAATCAAGCTTCTTGCACTCTGATTGATGACTGCAACCCAATCAGAGTGCAAGAAGCTTGATTAACATATTGTTCTACTTGATAATGACGCAAAATAGCGTTGAAACTTAAGTCGTAGTTTTTAACAACGATTGACGAACTGGAGACGGAAAAGGTAACATAAAACCACCTAATTATAACAACTGTGCATTTTTAAATAGCTTTGAAATTGCCTTGACAAGAACCTCGATAGTAGAACTACAATCGCGAGCAGCAAATACGGCGGGTGAGTGAGTGCGCTGTTGGCGAAATTATTGTTTATTATTTGTTTGGGTATTTCATCAAATATAAAATCTGGTAGAGTGAACACAAATTTACATGTAAAAAACCTTGAGAAACGTAAAGAAAACGTTGATAGTTCAACAAAAACATTTCAATCAGTCATTTCAGCTGATGTTTAGCAGAAACTTTTGTGAGTTTACAGTTTTCACCGCCCGCCTTATTTCGTGCTCTCTACACTAATATCCCACTTCCCTTGTTAGTCTTCTTATCGAGGCTCTATAGTATCTACTAGATGGTACTGTGCCCACTTTAGAGCAGTGATTGTTTTTGGTAATTATATTACTAATTCTAACTCATTGCTTAAATGTAGTAAGTAGTATTATCACACAACGAGATCGCTGTAATGACACTAGAGCACAAATAAGATAGATACAGTGTAAGGTAGATACACTTAAGTTTGAAAAGTAATATTCCACGTTTTTAACATTTGTTTTTCTTCAGTAACAAACGCTGATAGATTATTAACGCTCTAGATTATTCATGAAAATTTAGTTCATTTTATCAAAAGATTCATAGTTATTGCGAAATTTTTAATTCTGCAATAGCTCAACAATTAATATTAGATTTAAAGGTTACATTTAAGTTTCATGTTGCAGTTTGGAAATTCAGCGGCAACCCAAGTCGCTGGGGAAGACCTCGGAAGAACAACAGGGTCCAGTGATGTGGACCCGTCGAGCAGCGAGCAGTCAGCTGACACGGTCATCTACGTGGGCAGGTCCGAGGAGACTGACGGGGAGCACCCTCCGGTGTACCTGCCCAGCCTGACCTCTGGGGACAACCGGTGTGCCATGGGTAAGGCCCTGCGAGGGAGTGGCGTGGAGCGAGACTCTAGAGACAGCCCTAGCCAGAGCCCAAGAGACAACAGAACAGTGCTCAGTGTCAAACAGTCTTCCTCTAAGTCTTCGAGTCTGCCGTGTTCTCCTCAAAAAGTACCTGCGGAATCTTCGAGTGCTGACAAGTCGAAATCACATATGTACGGTAAAATCGGGACAGCCAGTGCTAAATCCTCACCGGTGAAAACAAACTCTCACAAAGACTCTAAGTACGAACCGAAGCAGTTAGAAGAGCGATGGGTCGACGGACCTAAGATCCCAAAGTCCAAAGTGGTGGAGGCGCGACACTTAAACCTTCTTCATAAAAGTCGACAACACCTGTTGTCGAAGAAAGAAACCTGGATCGACGGACCTTTAAAAAGTAATCAAGACATGGGCTACGGCTTTATGGATTACCATAAGAAGTCGATGATCAAGAAGTGGTTGGAGAGTCAGTCCCTGCTACATCATAGACATAAGTCTTCATGCGGAAAGGAAAAGGGTTCTCGAAGCTATCTTACGAGGTTTAAGACGTGCGGGGCGGAGAGAAGGACAGAGGCGGAAGGGAAGAGCAAGTCCTCGTCCAGTGGCTCGAGGGAGGAGCCCTACCGACCGGCCAAGGGCGGGCCGCTGACCGACGAGGCCTACGAGAGGTTCATGGCGTCCAGGGGACAGGCCAGCGGGCAGGAGGATGGCGACGAGGAGGTGAAGGTTGTCCCTCCCCTCACTCAGACCACGGTGGTGCAGCAGAACGGCGATCTCAGTAGAGGTTTGTAGTAGTAATGGAAATAAATTAAATACCATATGGTCTGTTTGTTGATAAAGTAAATTCTCAACTTACTGGGCGTACGAAAATCATAAAAGCAAAAGTGTATGATTCAATTTTAACATAAATACTTGTTAATATGTACATCTTATAGTAAACTATTTTCCACTATTTTAACATTTTTTTCTTGAGATCCTGCTAGATAATTCTAGTATGTTTCGATTCACCATTAGTACCTGGGTAGTGGTTCTTGGACTTTCTATCTATTCAATACTATTTTTTATCTTTTCGACTAGCATTCTTTTGGTGGAATCAGAAACCGGTAAAAACATTTAAAGATATAAAATCATCATCAGTTTGAGCTGTGAAACTCTAAAAGAGACGATTTATTAAAAACTTTATGGATTATTTTAAGAACTTTTTCTAAGACCTGATGTCTAGAAAAAAAGTAAGCCTTAGATAATTGGATTTCTTTAAATCAAAATCAAAATTGCAATCATGAATCAAATTAAAAATATAATTTAGTTAAATTCAGTCTAAATGAAAAATACGCAACATCTATATAAGAATCGAGTTTTAAAATAGATAATTAAATAATTTTGTAGTAATATCTTGGTTTTTGTGTTTTAGTCGTTCCAGTCCAGAGAATTCAAGAAACCCAGAGTGTAGAGGAAGAAGAAGATGAAGACATCGAGGTTGAAATAGTGGAAGTGGAAGAGTCTGAGGAATCTGTCATGATGCAGGATTCTTGTTTACAGGTAAACCTCCATGATTTTAATCAGCTTGTTTAAACAATGTATACAAAAAGGCATTACGTTATGTAATTGTTTTCTAAGTAACGAAACATTTTTTATTTGCTTTCTTTAGGTGACTGAGGAAGACATTGCGTTGTGTATGGGAGAACTAGAGAATCCACTGCCCGAAGTGGATCAAAGTAAAGGCCAGACCAGGCTTCAGTCTCATACTCCTGTCAATATCACGCTACTCTCTACCTCTACGTTCGCAGGTCTGGAAATAACTGTGAAGGTTTATTTAATTCGTTTATATTGGTAAGCAAACGTAATTCAGTAATAGTTCTTGTCTTATGTGGATTTTAACTTCGTTAAGGCTTAGCAATATTTGTATGAATTATGAATAGTACAAAATTGTTTTCAAAAAGTAGTACAACGAAAATTACCTCATGAAAATAACTGATCCACTGTATACTTTTTAAACTCTGACTTTCACTGTCTATTTGCATTTGTTTATAAAAATAACTAGTAGTTTTTAACTTTTCAAAATATATCATGTGTTAGGGCAGTAATTAATCAGCAGCTCTGTTTTTAGACTCGTTATCAACGACTTACGATTTCGAGAGACTCGTCAACCAACGAACGTACAACTTCTCGGAAGGTTCTCCGAGGTTCATTAACAGGAACAGAGCTCCTCTCCTACAAAACAACAGAGGTAAGGCTGCTTTTTCAATGAACACTGACCGTAGTATGATTTTAATTTTATTACTAAATTTTATTATCTGATGAAGCACTTTACTTGGTCAATATTAAAAAAAAAAAAACATTAAGAGCTCCATCATCAGTATCCATGAAATTTTTATAATATGTTTTTAAATAGATCAGCCAAGTTACATTTTACAGTATGTCCATTTACATGACAGTTTGTCAATGTAGATGGTAAAGTAGCCTGAAAATCTCAGTTTATATAGCATTCCTTCAATCACATAGTTATTTGATTCGTTGCTCCATAATATATGTGAACTTTTCTTGAACTGGGGTTGCATTGAAAGTTGTTGATTTACTTAAATTAATTTCAAGTGATAGTAGCCAATGGACTTTTTTGAGATGATCAGTTTTTAGACTACGATACTATTCCCAGTGTTTGTGCACGTTTTTCGTAATTTTCTTATTCAATGTGATCGGGCTTTGAAGATGCAGTAGCAAGGGCTCAAAATTAAATCTCTAGATCTCTAACATGTTTAATCTATGCCTCAGGAGTGGTGGACTACTCGCAACTGTCCCGTCTCTCCATGTCCGGCGCGCTGGACACGACGTGTAGAGAGCTGGAGAACCGTCCCCTAGCACGCTGCCAGTCGCTGTCACTCACCAACATGCTGGACGGCTGTCCCGGGACTGAGCAGCTCAGTGACTACGACAACAACAGCATCGTCAGCGAGCCCGCCTACATCATGGTCAGTATACACACCAGACACTAGACACTAGTGTAGAGAGCTGGAGAACACTCCACTAGCACGCTGCCAGTCGCTGTCACTCACCAACATGCTGGACGGCTGTCCCGGGACTGAGCAGCTCAGTGACTACGACAACAACAGCATCGTCAGCGAGCCCGCCTACATCATGGTCAGTATACACACCAGACACTAGACACTAGTGTAGAGAGCTGGAGAACCGTCCTCTAGCGCGCTGCCAGTCGCTGTCACTCACCAACATGCTGGACGACTGTCCCGGGACTGAGCAGCTCAGTGACTACGACAACAACAGCATCGTCAGCGAGCCCGCCTACATCATGGTCAGTATACACACCAGACACTAGACACTAGTGTAGAGAGCTGGAGAACACTCCACTAGCACGCTGCCAGTCGCTGTCACTCACCAACATGCTGGACGGCTGTCCCGGGACTGAGCAGCTCAGCGACTACGACAACAACAGCATCGTCAGCGAGCCCGCCTACATCATGGTCAGTATACACACCAGACTCTAGACACTAGTGTAGAGAGCTGGAGAACCGCCCCCTAGCGCGCTGCCAGTCGCTGTCACTCACCAACATGCTGAACGGCTGTCCCGGGACTGAGCAGCTCAGCGACTACGACAACAACAGCATCGTCAGCGAGCCCGCCTACATCATGGTCAGTCTGAATGCTTGAAAAAAACTGGAAATTTAATTAACAACAAACAGACAATATTTGGTAACAACGAGATCCAGAATAAACTCTACTTGAACCAAAATGTTACTGGAAATTTCATCGGGAAACGAATAGGGGACAGCACAGTCGCTGCCACCTCTACTGTTATATGTTACAAAATAGCTTAGAGGTCCCAAAGAGCTATTGAATGGGTGATCGAGGGTTCCTGCAATACTATGTAATAATATATTCAACGCAATTTTCTAGTCATAAATCGTATTAATAAATCAGGTTTACTGCCTCATAAATCTGTAGTTGTATTTTCAAACCTTAGGAAAATACACTAGGCTTTGCAGAGCCGCAAATGTAACAAGTTCAGGTGATTTCGTGGTGCTACTAAGATGTTTAGTCCAAAAGGGCCCTTACCAGAGCAGTTCAAGTTATAATTTTTTATTTTTTAGGTATACAGCAAAAACCTATACTGTTAATTCTTCTGTATTAGATACATTACTGTTTCAACCGTTTCTGTAATAATTTTAAGTAATCTGAAAACTTATTACGTTAAACACTCGCAGGTCAGTAGCTTCAGCTGTAGTGACTGGTGGCTAGGGGACAATATGTTAATATTTAGACACATAGAACGCCCATTTATCTTTACCCACCTTTAGTTATTACTGATAAGAACGTTATTGTTTTACATGAATTTGCTTGGTGCTGTCAAGTTTTTCCCTTTTTTATATTCAATTTGAAAACTTTTCTGCCTTCGTTCTCCAGGGAGGGGAGCAGATGTCGGAGAAGCTGTGCGACAAGTGCAGACTCAGGTTCAACAGTGGCGACCTCTACGAGACCCCGCTGTACGCCAACCTGTGAGTCAGTATAACAACGATGGTAATCAAGTAAACTAGCTAAGCAGTACAGCTAGAAGTATCTGAAAACTCATTACCTGTCATTACCTGTGAAAACTCTCGCCTGTCAGTAGCTGCAGGTACTCACTGATACCTGCATTATGGTAGTTTTTGGTAATGACAAAGTTACAGTGGGGACATATGACCAGCCGTTACACAAATAATTTGGATATGTTTGATGTGACTTCAAGTAATATCGTGTCATTTAGGAGTAAACTTAACTAACACTGTAATCGCTGTAGATAAAAAGGAGATAAACTATTGTTAACTTATCAGATAAGCTTTCATTGTATTAGTAATTCAATTGGTAATTTAGAATTAACAGATTCCTGTTTAACTTGGTTCCTCCCTGTCATTGGGAACATTGATTTCTGTCTGAGCTTGTATATCTAGACAGATCTAAGCCCTGGTGAGAGTAGTGGATCATTCACTTGTCCATCTAAGAGAGGATGAGGAACTTTTACTCAAGTGTGCTAGTGGCGCAATTCAGCGCACTACAGGGCAAACCAACCTGGGTGAGACTCTTCACAACCATGCAATTTCCCAGGTGACGTCCTTTTCTGGAAGTCTTAGGCTATAGAGTGGGAGTTGTCCCCGGAAGTCCGGAGGATGGATTTGAAATGTTTCTCTCGTCCTTTAGAGGCGAGGCTGACTGATCATATCACACCTTTCTAATCCTGTAAATACCTACCATCCGTATTTAGGGAAGCTAGACAATATCCCTATAGAAACGTGCCTAGCTGGCAATGCTGGGGATTTCATTCCTCAAAAGTCTGACATTCTAACTAAGATCATGAAAAGCGAAAAATAACGAAATTCTAAAAGCAATCCATGTTTAGATAAAATTTTTGGATTTGTGTTAGCAAACAGTATAACAAATTAAAAGATTAAAAGATGTATAGAAATCTCATTAAAGCTACGAAGCTTAATGGAAAATGTTTAGATACATTAGTTGAAATGGCGATCTACCCAGGTAGGTATTTTAAGCCAAGTATGAATGACAGATGAGTGAAGGATGATTGTGGCGTGATCTTGTAGTCTTACTGACTAAGGCCGACATATTCCTTAGACAGGACTGTTAATTAATAGCCCAACAGCCAATGGCAACTAAGGGATCTACATTTTAACGTGGGATCCGAACCACGATTTCGCCTCGGTTAACAATTTACGAACTGGTCTAATTATGAGGATGGTCCCATGAACGAGTACTCAATAGTGCGGACGTTAATCCCCACTAAGGAATAGTGGGTTTTAAATTGCTAAAACGTTTAACTCAGAACAGTAATTTCACAAGAAACATTGGTTGGTAGTGACACTAATATCACGTGAGGTAGCATTTGTAATGCTTCACCGTAAAATTAAATTATGTATTGCGGTAGAATGAAAAAAATAATAATCCGAGTGGTTTTAGAAAGAATGAGAAAGCTTAAACATAACCCGAGAGAATATTTTTGCCTGACATTACCCAACTTAAACAAGATTTTTAATGTTTTCCACGACTCCTGGCAATAACCGTTTAAGGGTTGAGTTACAAGTGTATATAAATCCTCGGATTCCTTAAGGATCGTAATGAAATTACCCGAGTGCAGAGAACAATGATGAAAGTTTGGCTGTAGAATACCTGGAGCTGGATGCGCGGTGGGCCCCAGGGAACCACTCCATTACTGTTTATGTTCCATGACGTTGTACATTCTCTTTGTAACGGCCGAGCATTTGAATACTCCCGCTCTGACATTTGAGCGAACCGGCCGTGTTCTTTTATAATTTTATGCAAAAGGTAGATTCGGATTTTTACAGCGGTGCGTAACGGCCGCCCAGGGAATTATTTTTGATACTCTTCCGCATTACGGATGCAAATTGTTCGAGGGACAAAGGCGATGGTTATGAAAGAATATTTTTATTGGAGACTGTAAGTGTAAGTGTATTTATAAAAGTACAATTCAAGGAATGTAAGTTTAGAAGATATCTAATTATTTATCAGACTGAATGAGCGGCAAGATGATAATTTATTTTCACTTTCAATTCTATCTTTTCACACTATAATGTATACTTTTGTATAGAAAGAATCTCCCAAAACATAAAAACTTATCTTTTTCAATTATTTAGATTCAATTAATAACTGTTAAGTTCGATGGGTTTTGCTTGCAAACAATGAGACTACATTGGCAAAATATTAATATAGTGGCGCTATATTCACTATAATACCAGTTTGGGATCTATATATTAATATGCAAATATGATTTTTGTAATACTTTTTTTCAGCCGTTGAGCAACGCAGTAAAAATCTAAACACAACTTTAGAAAAGTAGTTTCCTGAAGATGTGCAGAAACCCATTATAATTTACAATAGGTTTTTAGAATTGTAGATAAATTATTTTGAAATTATAAAACAACTAACATAGGGTTTATGAGTTCCCATGTTAGTTACGGAATAACAAAAACGATCTCTAGTAAATTTCGAAAAACTAAATGCACTAATCTGTCTCACTCACAGCCAGTCAAAATAGTAAAAATATCAACATCCCAAAGTCGATAAAAGCTAACTTTACCATTCTGTACTTGTAGGAGGGCGCTTTCCGCTCTGCGGCACCCGGACGGCGCGTCCAACCCCAACCTGAAGGGGGCGGGAGAGAGAGAGAAGGAAGGGGAGGGGGAGAAGGAGAACCTGACTCCCAGGAGCAAGGAGGAGGACAGCGACGAGGACCCTGCGGTGCCGCCGCCGCTACACTCCACCCTGCTGACTCTCACTAGGGACACGTGAGTGGACAAATAAATACACATGATATTCATACTGGTTTTCATAAAAAGGTTTCGTATGTTCCAACAATTTGAATGTTATTGTGCTCTTAATGAGCAAAATAAGCTTATAATGAGGACATTGCTTTCAAACCTAGTCCCTCAGTCTCTTTGGTTTCAACATGTCACACATAAACTTTCTTCATAATAACTCCAAGGACTTAATTTTGTATGGAGGATCACGTCTCCAAATAATAATTACTACACGTAACCCTCTGGTCAAGGTCTGGTGTCAGAGCTTTCAGGTCGCAGTAGGGCCTCTTATTTGACCTGATGACCACTATAATAGCCGTGACCAACGGCTTTTAACAGGTCTTCCGGAGCTCGTTGGCAGTCTGAGAGTTATTCTTGTGTGCCCTCATTGGGAACTTTTTGTGTGGGCGAGTGTTATACAGGGTGTTCAGAAACTACCGGAACAAACTTCACCAGGTTATTCGGGAGGTCAAAACAAACAAAAAATGTCATATAAACATATCACCTATCTCGCTCCATTTTCCGTCTGTCTGTGTGTATGTATTTTTAACATAAACTGCCATAACTTTGGAACCACTTAAGGTAAAAACTTCAAACTTGGTACGCTTATGATGACTCAAAGTACCTATTTTCTTGCCTAGTATCAAATTTCTACTTTGTACCATTTCAAAATGGCGGTCATTTTTATTTTTCAAAGCTTAATAACCCAAGAACCGTAAGATTTATAAAAAAGTTGCAAGGGACTAAAAAGATGTAAAGTTTAATTTACTTTATGAAAATGTTAACTTTTATTAGGTTTATAACACAAATAATGGAGAAAACTATTTTTTTCTGAAGTTACAACTGTAAATTTGAGCAATTTCATTAATTTTGCACGTAGTATTTTTATAAAAATTGAATTTACTCCATTATTTGCGTGTTAACCATTATTTAAATTTTAGATTTTTGAAAAGGAAATTAAATTTTGCATCTTTTTAGTCTCTTGCAACTTTTTTATAAATCTTACGGTTCTTGAGTTATTAAGCTTTGAAAAATAAAAATGACCGCCATTTTGAAATGGTACAAAGTAGAAATTTGATACTAGGCAAGAAAATAGGTACTTTGAGTCATCATAACTGTACCAAGTTTGAAGTTTGTACCTTAAGTGGTTCCAAAGTTATGGCAGTTTATGTTAAAAATACATACACACGGACAGACGGAAAATGGAGCGAGATAGGTGATATGTTTATATGACTTTTTTTGTTTGTTTTGACCTCCCGAATAACCTGGTGAAGTTTGATCCGGTAGTTTCTGAACACCCTGTATATATTTTTTCCTTCTAAAAATATAACACTCTTTGTAAGCTTTAAGTGCACAGTTTTTTACACTTCTAATTCAGAGTTGTGTTCCCAGGTTCCGGAGCGGCAAGTGCGGGGGGCTGGGGATGGGCGGGCTGAGCGGCGGGGGAGGCGGGTGTCAGCCCCAGTTCTCCGTTCACGACCCCGGGGGCACAGGTGAGAAAAATCCGTCCTCATCCGGTCTGTGTAATTCAACGGAAATTGAAATTTTATTTACTTTTTATTTCAAGTACAGTAGTAAGAATTAATTATACAATTTTCGTAAGGATTGGGGAATAACAATAGTAATCAATAGAACAAAATGGAAAACATTAAATACTTTTGAAAGTTGCAGAAGTAAATAGCTACTTCCTAGAGGGGATATTTGGTGAAACGAAATGTTAAATTTTTATTATGTGGTCCATTCATGTAGGAAAAATGATAAAATAATTTATGTTTTTTGTATTCTTTTAGTAGGGAGTACAATTTTTTAAGCATTAGCAAAATTAAAACTTGCGCAAGAACAGGGTTGTTTTGTATATTTAAGAATATTATATACTTTAGGTTAACTGTAATTCTCTCATAGTTTATAATACCCAAATTCTATTAAGGTATGTATTATTGCTCAACTACCTCACGAATTCTTACATTAGGCAAGTTAGACTCTCGAAGAATCAACATGAAGAATGGCACATGTCTATTTTTGCGTCTAATGCTATCCTCTTATTTGTAGCTATTGTCATCTCTTTTCCACAATACATTTACGGTAACTAAAAGATGGAACGATCAACATTTTATTTTGGGAATGATCCAATGACGTGATAATTATAGTCCAAATTAACTAACTTGGCCAAGGAAATACTTAAGTCCAATGATAAAATTGATGTTTTATGGACGGACTGGACCAAGTTATTTGAAATGACATGTAAACTGCCCCGCCAGGTATGCAGTACTGCCGCGCGGACGTGGAGCGCCTGGAGCGGGGGTGGTCGGAGACGCAGCGGCTGAGGGACCCGCGCCCGCCCCTGCTGGCGCCCAACCGCCGGCTCTCTGAACGTGAGTACGTGTGCCCCTTCTCTCACTGTCTGATCTAGTTTTTTCTGGTTTAGTTTTTCTTTTACAACAACTGGGAATTGGTTAGGCTACGCAAACTAAAACTTTGGACGAGAGGGATCACTAGTGTTGTGCGAAAAGATTTGGAAATGACATGTTTGTAACAACATACAGTAATTTACCTCTTTAATTTTTTTATGTAGCTTAAAGCATATTTTCTTTGAGCAATTATTCATGGTATTAAAAATTGTTTTCATTATATTTTTCTGTTTTTATATAATATTGTGTCTAAATAAGGTTTTATTAAATTGTATTCCTTTCGTGCAAAAGTAATTAGTTTTATTTATTATAATTCTGTTATAATTTATATAAAAAAAGTTCTATAGTGTGGTTTATAATTAAAATATTTCCTAGAAAAAATTGTTTATGAGAGTAATTTAATCAAGAGGGTAGTTACACTTATCTTCTCCTTTATTGTGAATATGTTTTAAAATAAAGCTGAAAAAATAGGCTTAAATATATTATTTTAATGAAAGTTAATGGTGACACCGAACTTTAGTAAGTTGTTTAATTTGTCTTTTTGTTTTAATAATGGTAAAACACCCGTCATAAAATTACGATGGCAGAGAAAATAATTGATTCCCTGTTTGAAAAGACTTACACACAGTTAAATAAAAAATAGCCTAATGAATATATTTATTCAATAGACAGACTATAAAATAATTCGATTTTCATGCTGGTAATGAATTTTAAGAAACATTAGATTTAATCCGTTCACGATACTTAAGCAAGTGTCTTATACTGGATTAAGTAATATTGTTTTGTTCCAGATCCAGAGCAACTCCAACACTGGTCAGGTTAAAAGAAGCCCCAACAACAAACACGGACTCGCAGAGTGACAGACCGTGTTAAAACTCAAAACTAATTAATTAATGAAAGACTAAGATCAATTGTTGTTTCGTACTTTTCACAATGTTTTTAAAGGAAAACGTCCACCTGCAGTTGAAACATAACCTACGAGGAAAGTTCAAAAGTGAATAATATATGTTGAAACAAGATTAGGCCTTAATTTAATTTTTCGGAGAGAATAATAACAATAAAATGGAATCCTGTACTAATTTAAGTGGTTGCTGAACATTAACCGAGTGAATTGTTTTTGATTAATTGCGGGATGAAAAAAATCATGTGGATATTGTGATCATAAAAATAAGTTGGTGAAATCAGAACATTACTTTCAGTCTTTTTATGACAAAACATAACTTTTAGTAAAATGCCGTTTGTAAAAACAGTGTAAATGTGAATGTTGAACTTTATACGTTTTTGGAGGTCCCCATGAATAAAACTTAGAATTAGTTGTTAATACTATAACGCCGAATTCAACTTAACTTTGATTACATTAGTTTCAATTTCAAAAGTACATGGTTGTTAATACATTTTAGACTTTGTTATAAAACTGTTAAAGTTTTCTTTCATACAATTTATTACTAACAGTGGTTACCTTAACGTTTTACAGTTTGTAGTCTGTACGTGATGTTCGAAATGTCTCATTTTACTTTAAACTACCCTTTTGGCTAAAGTTCTGCCTCTTTCCTTGAGCTATGACAACGAATGTTTTCATATTCTAAACTAAAAAATCGTTACTATATATTTTCTTAAAGTACCCCAAGAACTACCTATTTTCTCAACCTTGAAATGTAGTACAATGTCTGTCTAGATAGAATGACACAGCTATAGTAAAGTTTTGTACAAAATAAACTAAGCCTTAGATTTTAGACTTCCCCATATACTGCTGCAACTGTTGCCTTCACTATATCTACGACTGTATTACTGTATGTGTAAGCCAAGCATATCCAGTGTAAGTATGTTCATACATATCGCCGGGCTTGGGCCAACGCTCTTCGACTATCATGCTTCTTGCCTAACATATTCCTGTCTATTTTGTATAATATTTGTTTGATATTCTGTAATAAAATTGTTTACGTTGTAAAATGAGTTTCATTCAATATTCAAAAACCTCTGTTAAATGTATGTAAATGCAAACCGTATTGATGATTTATTTCAATTACAAAAGCTTCTTATGATTTTTTCTAAGCTTAATTACTTGAAGGTTGTTATAAGCAAATGAACAAGATTTTTTTACATCTCTCTAAAGATAATAAAAATTGCACCAATGAGATACTCTTAGAAATCGTTGGTACTTAGTGGATTTGACAACAATGCAAATATGCAACAAAAGAACGTATGACTTAAAATGTTAAATGACTGCACGTTTTAAATAGTCTTTTACTTGTTTTTGACTTTTTTGAAGACCAAATTGTCCGTATTTTAAAAATTTATCATGAAAAATTGCCTATCTCTAAGATGAAAACGAAATGTACAAACTTTTACGTATACCGGAGAAAGACTAATTCATAACGAGATAAAACAAAACTCAAGTTTTAACACCACTTTACTTAAGGTTTTGCCGACACATAAATTAATCCCGCTTATTCTTGATTTACGCGTTTTAAACGATTAATATCTTAAATCCACAATTTTATTCCCCCTTCATCTAACCCGCAGTGCAAATGTTAAGGGGTTAACTTGGGCAATGTCGCCCTGGAGGTGTTTAATCAAAAATAATGGCCCCTGAGCTGCTCAGTGCTAGCATTGGGGCAGCCGACCCCCCCTCTGTGCAGCCGGGCTGTGAAATAAGGAATCTTTGGTTGGATAATCTGGTTTCATCAAACGTCTTGAGCTGTGAAACGTATCGCTAGATAATATTATACTGATGGAAATAATTTTCCTAAAACCTGTGTTATGAAATAATGCCCTCAATAAAAAACTAATTTGTCAACGAAAATTAATTTTTACGGGTGAACTGCGACGAAACGAGTGAATGTATATTTAGTTGCATACGTATTGAACTGAATACGTGATTCTTATACTTGACGCACTCGTGCCTGGCAGGGCAATAATGTACATATGCACCTAAATTCGATTATGACTACTGCTCTATGTGTGCCTGCAGCAATAATATCGCTAATGTATCGTCACTTGTAACGCTAAAATGTTAGGAATATAATAGCATTAAATGCCAGTAAGAATAAGTATCTATATTTGAAAGAATAAGTATCTATATTTGAAAGAATAAGTATCTATATTGCCACGTTAAGAAGTATCTGTATTTGATATTGCTGACGCCAGTAAAAAAGTCCATTTAAAATAGTTTCTATAACTTATTTAAAATATATGTATTTATCATGTGTTAACAAATGTAATTTAAGTTTATGAAATACTGTTTGAAAAGTAACTTTTAACTTTTTTTTGGGACCAAACACATAGCAAATTAAACCTAATATACATACAATATATTGTTAAAAAGTTTTATGAGTAAGTAGGTCTAAGCATTCAAATAAAAGTAGAGTAATAAGAGAGAAGTACAATTTTTGAGCGTTGTTGTTCCTCCAACAGAGCTATTCGGGACGTTTGCAGTCCCATAACAACATTGAAGACACAATTATCACGGTTCGTTACCCTTGGCTACAGTAACAATGTTTTGTTGTAACCAAGTTCCTGGAATAAAACGTGGTTTTCTCTTCATGACATAACAAAATGAAGGTTTAGCATGGTATTCTTGAAACCCTCTCTTATAGGTGATGGTTTTGTTCTTTAAGGTACATGCTATTTAAAACTTTAAATAAAAATTAGGAAGTAAAGATTAATGATTTATTTTAAATTACTGTTAAATTACTGGTATTGATTTTGAATCCTTCAAATCATTTCGTAGATCTATTATATTATATAACACTCAGAAAAATACAAAAGCGAGAATAACTTATTACTTAATCCTTGCATATGAGAGATAAAAAGTCTGAAGGTAGGTTGGTACACAATTTAACTTGCAAACTACTCATTGGATTTTAACATTTGCTTTTATTTTAACAGTTTTTCTAGCATCTGTTTAGATTTAAGGACCCTGTAAAATATATATTATAGTCAATGTTCAAATAAATATATATTTTATATATAACATGATAAAGCTTGATATATAAACAAGGGAAAAAAGCCGGTTTCGACCTCTTTATACTTTATATTCGGCCTCCCCCCTATATATGCCTCACACCTGTGCGTCGATGTCAATCAAGCAAAGCAAGAAATGGGCCTATACACTACGAAGGTGAAAAGTAAAATAGTTGTAAAGCCCAGCAAGGAAGGATTTTTTTATAAACAAATTCATCCTCTTTCAAGTGGGTAGGTGGCTTAATCTCCTGATTATTGTGTTACTGAGGTATTAAATAGTTTAAAAACTTATGGGGGATTGGTTTTGAGTTAATCGCTTTAAAAAATCTGCAGCATAAACTAAAGGTGCAGGCGATGGATAAGTAACGGAAGGAGATGCAGGATAGGGGATGAAAGGTATGTCGGACTGATCCTTAGGTAAAAGGGGTTCTGTGTTCCTTTCCAATCCATCATTTGGTTGAATTATTCAAAACGTAAATCTGAGTGTTTTATCAGTATTCCGGCTGGCTACCTTGAGGGTAGCCATTGATTTAAGGCTCCCTCTCACTTGAGTTAACTTCTTGAACAAAGTTTTTCGTAACTTTTTGCATCCTTAAATCATGAACAGTATTTAGACTATTATTATTTATTACAAACATCATTCAACAGTGGTACCACGTTTCAGTTTCAGTTTATGTTTCATAAGATATTTATAGTGAATATAAATAAAATTAACACTATGTAACAAATTACATAGTTTAAACTTACTTTATACGACGTGTTGAGCTTTTTACGAGTCTTTTTTAAGGAATGACAGTCATCCGTTTAAAAAAATATTTCGAGACAGAGCTTTGAGTTTAAATTATCATACTTTTTAAGAGGAACAGAAGAATAACGTTAATTTATTCGAACAGTTGCTTGTATACTTAAGATCGCCTTAAAATTTAGACACAGTTAAAAGTTATTTGTTTATTCAATACCTATTTTTATACACATCGCTTGAGCTGATAGCCTAAATTTTTATGATAAATACGTTTTTTCATCAAGAATAATACGATTATAGATTTTAAGAATAACAATTAAAATGTTAACTGTTCTAAAGCATTTGTATATAGTTATTAAAGTAATATCATATGCAATAATTCATACATTAAATGTTATTATATTTAGTTTTAAATGGATGAGAAATTAATGAATAATAACAATATTTAAAATGTATAGGGAGTAAAATAAATCGTTGAAATTAGTTTTAATATGATTTATTATTTTTAACAACGTGCTTCAAGTGACAAAGTGCTGGAACATACACTATAAAAGCTTTGTTTTTCAAAGAGAAAATATAATAAACCTTGCTATTAGAAATACTAAATCATAAAAAATGAAATAATGAAATATTTAAATTACTAGTCCTTAAAAAACTTTCGTACTGATATTCCGGGGTGGTTTTTGTTTAATTGTGTGAACTCATTTGATAGCAGTACAAGCGACAAAGCCTGCCCCTATTGTATTGTTTAGCTAATTAGCATTTAGACAAGATCCAGGCAGCCTCACTGCCACACCTGAACTTCGCACCCCAACATCTTGAAATTAATTATTATTAAGTGATAAAACCATTATTACAATATAAGTACTTTCTCTGTTTTATTTTAGTATACAGATTAAAATAGTTATATAAAATAGTAAAAGTAGTTCTCATGACATCAATGAGAACTCGATTTATAAAATCGGTCACATCCCCCCCCATTCCAACTTATGACTCTTTCTTTATCATGAAGAAGGTTTGATTGTTGTTTCTTAAACTTGAGATATATTTGTTGACCTTGCAGAACAGTAAAACCTATGATAAATATAACTTTAGGCTATTCATCGCATTAGCTTATTCGCTTGAATCACAAATTAATTAAAATGTTATGAATTTCATGGACTAACTATAATTGTAGTTTTTTTTTGTAAAACTCTTTCAGCGCTTGAATTGATTCGAACAGCTTTTCAACAAGTCAGAAATCAGTAAACATCCCTTATACATCCTATATATCGGTTTCATTTTAGAGTCAACTCTCAACATTAATGTATAAAATTTTATTTTTACCGATACATTTACACTGTAGCAGAGCCTGTGATTGTATAGTATTTTACTGAAATTCAAAAAATGTGAATTGCAACTTGCCATACTATAAATATTTGTTGTACTGATTATTGATATTTTAGGCCAATGATAAATGCCAATCCTCATTATTAAATTTGAGCGATATTGCTACTATTATTATATACGAATAGATAAAAACCAAATATAAATGCAGTTGGAAAAAATGAAATTCGCAGATAACTGGACCGGTAAAAGAGTGAATATTGCGGTAAATGGCAATAAAGGGTCAAAATGAACCCGGAGCGACTCCGGACTAATGACCAGCAACTGGTATTGCTTGGATATTGCCTGTGGATGAGACGTCATTAAAGCTGGCGGTCATATTACTCACTGATCGATTACTCTTCTAGTTCAGTGAAATAAAAGGCATTTCAAAAATAAATCGTTGACAATGTCTCATATCGTTGATGTATGAAGTGATGATTTATCACTTCATCACGCCCAGGTAGTCATAAAAAATAAAAAATTACTAAGTATTGAATTAAATAGAATATATTTTATAGTGTCAAAAAACTCCTGTCGTTTTTGTTTGTCTATTTAATGAATCGACATAGGAGCTTAGAAAGCAATAATGAACCAACATCGAAACTTGGACTTGGAGTCCAAAATAAAGGCATTAATATAAAGGCTTACATACAGGCAAAATTAATATTTTGGTTCCCCTGATGTGCAATATTCAAGCGAAACTCTCACCAAGCTTATTCGATTTAAACTTCCATTGGAAAATTCCCGGGATTTTCATTTGAAGGTTGCATGATCTCTTATTAAAATGCCATACGTAGAATTGATTTAAAATATCAACGCACTTTAATTTTTAAAATGAATATTTGTTTAAGAATCATAGCCTATGCCGTTGATATTTTCTTGACGATTGGCTGTTAGCTCTAAAGCTAGATTATGCTGATATAATTTACGATAATTAATTATAACAAATGAAACGGATGGTCTAATATGAAAGTCTAAACACAATGGTTTAAATCTGTTTTAAAATAAAGCGGTGAAAGTTACAATCTTGCTTATACTTAAAGGATAAAATCGTTTGTTCATGAGTACAAATTTTTGTAATTAATATCAATGGTCATAGCCTATTTCACAAATTAAGACAAATAGTACTCGCTACGACAAAGCTGCGTCTAGCCTGCCCCTTCCCGGACCTGACAGGCGAGTAGATGTCGGTTAACTTGTGCATGTCGCCCAGGAGGGGTTTAATCAAAAGCAACGGCCCTCACGGGAACAGTGTACTTCCTCTTTAACCACTTAAATTTATCAACGAACTTCTCAATTTTATGTTCTTCCCTCCATTTGAAAAAAGTATGTCTAATTGTGTAATATTTATTTTCGGTCGTATTTTTTGCTTTAATTTCAGTGATGGTTAACATGTATGTAGTTAAACCAAACGAAACATTCCTAGTGTAGCTGGTACAGAGTATACATGACTACTTATACAGATTGACATCAGATTGCTTCAAATGTACATTATTCTGTAAACCGACCCGTGAAAGCACTTTGCTCAGACTAGAAGAAAGTATAAAAAAATAACTTAAGTTGGTTAAAAAAGACTGTTAACTTCTGATATTTTAAATATGTTATTTGTATTCTCAATGTTGTGAAATGCTTTAGAGTGTTTTTTTTTACGATTGTGTATATGTATTACACAAGCTTTGATCAAAGATGTAGATTTATATATTATTAGGAGTTTACATATTACGTACATAGCATAAATTTTATTTGTGAAGTTACTACATAGGCTGTCACTGTATTTGGTAAAATGATTTATGAATTGAAGAAAGCTAAACTATTTGATGCCATTGAATTCCATTTAACATAAAAAGACATTAGGTTTTTAATAATTTCAATTTAAAACAATTAAAAACTAGGAATATTCAAAGAAGTAATTTATCCGGCTTGATTTTATATATCCTGAATTAATGTTAAGATAGTATTATATATATATATATATATATATATATATATATATATATATATATATAAAATATACATTATGTATAAAAATACGGTATTGTTTTACTGTGCACTTGTACAAATAAATATCCTCTTATTGTTCAACTAAATTGACAAAAATCTAAAAAAGAGCTCAAATTAGAATTATAAAATATTTATTTAATTCAATTGCAGACATTCTTGCCACATAATTATTCGCTACAATTATATAAAACCATTTGCAAACCTAATGTAAAAGGGGAAAAATGAAATCAACATTAAAGGGTGAAATGAGCCAGACGTCTAGTTATTAGTTCCAGATCACGTGTAGGTGGCGTTTGACAGCTTTATTGAGTTCCCATTTCATATCAGGCTATTTTATTACGTTCAATCACTCTTCACTCTTTTAATATAGCTTTAATGTGACCTTTCACTCTATAATGTAAATTAATTAAAGGATGTACATATAATAGTTTAACTTATAATAATTTTAAATAGCTTTGTTGTAAGCGGCTCACATATTTATGTGTTTTTTAATCCAGATAGTGTTTATTTATAAACAATCCTAACTCATGCTCGAATTTTATAGCATAATCTGTTATACAGGGTGTTTTTTTTTTAAACGCAACCCACTTTTAAGATTGAGTAATGCACATATGAATGTGTAATGAGTATTGTTTTATTGATCTTTACATTTTATACAACCTATTATTTAAGTTTGATCACATTTAGTATACATTATGTGCTCAAACAGTCCGCCATTGGCATTTGTAAGAAGTTATGCTCTCTCCATCAAATTCCGAACACATGTTGCAAGGTACCTCTTTAAATTTCTTGCACTAAATTTGTTATGTTTGTTTTGAGGCGCGGAATATCTTGTGAATTGTTTTCGTAGGATAATTACTACTTTACATGTCTGTGGCAAATTTCATTCTGATCGGACCATTTTTACGCGAGTTATCGTGCTTAAAGAAACACTCACATTAAAAACGCAACCCAAAACTTGATTTTATTGGTGAAGGATTATTTCCCCCCAAGATCCCCGGATTAGACTCCACTATATGATTCTATTTGGGGATTCATAAAAAGTAAGGCCTACGAAAACAATTCATCGGAAATTCAGCATCTCAAAACAAACATAACATATTTAATGAAAGAAATTCAAAGAGGCCCCTTGCAACACGTGTTCGGGAATTTGATTGAAAAAGCATAACTTTATACAAATATTCCAGGCAATGAATGCTCAAAAAAAGATATAGAGGGAATTGCATGGATCACAATTTTTGACTTTGTAACTTTGTTCGGACTAGTTGGGAGTAAAACATATCAAAAGTCCCCACCCTTAGCCCTTGAGCCGGCTGGGCTGGAAGGGCCTAAAGGTACAATGTTTTGGTTTTTCCTAAATATCTTGAAAACTATCAACTTTTAGTATTCCCTATTAAATTTGAAAATTAAAGAAAATTAAATTTCCTGTAAGAAAAATATATAATATGTCTACTTTGGTCCAACCGTTTACAAGGTAAGCACTAATTTTATTAATATTTTAAAAATAGCCCTTCCATAAGAAATACATGTAAATTTGAGGGTAACTTAGATACCCAATTGGGCAAAGCTTTTTTCGCCTAAAGGAAAATGAACAGCATTCAGGAAATATTGTCAAAATTTCCAGTAATTTGACACCTCAATCATAAAAATTGGTCTAAAATTAAGGTGTTGGCAAGCTCACAAAAAACGTTATTTTTCAAGGAATTATTTCAATTTGTTATAATTTCTTGAAAAATAACGTTTTTTGTGAGCTTTTTTTTAGGGAATACTAAAAGTTGATAGTTTTCAAGATATTTAGGAAAAACCAAAAAATTGTACCTTTAGGCCCTTCCAGCCCAGACGGCTCAAGGGCTAAGGGCGGGGACTTTTGATATGTTTTACTCCTAACTAGTCCAAACAAAGTTACAAAGTCAAAAATTGTGATCCATGCAATTCCCTCTATACCCTTTCGTTGCCTGGACTAAAATGCCAATGGCGGACTGTTTGAACACATAATGTAAACTAAATGTGATCAAACTTAAATAATTGATTGTATAAATGTAAAGATCAATAAAACGAAACTCATTTCTTATTTATATGTGCATTATTCAAACTTAAAATGAGTTGTGTTTAAAAAAAAACACCCTGTATTTACAATATTATAAAATTGAGGTGCGTTCTGTCTGTTGTTCCGAATAAACGCAAAAACTACTCAACCGACCGGGCTGATAAATTTTCACAAAGGTAAAAATCATGTTCCCAGTTAACACATAGTCTTTTCACGCCCTTAAAATCCCCCCGACTAGGTCCAGGAGACTTTTCATGTATATATTCTAAACTAGGTTTTGGAATTATGATATTTTTTATCTGGTTTCCACAGGAAGTAGTGATATTTTCCATGATAACCGTGCTAAGTAGAGGTACAAAATCTAGCTTACTTAAAAAATATAATTTTTCTTTATGATTAAAATATATTTATAATATTAAATACCGTTGTTTTTTAGTTAATTTTCGTAGGCCGGCAACAATACTGAACTATGCGTTTTCCACAACACATTGTACCAGCACGCGTCCAAGCAGCCCCATAACGTAAGATGTTAATTTCTCTGACCTCATGATTTGACTCTGACTTAGTTCGCAATACGCTACTTAACCTTAACCTCAAATAAAAAATATGTGAAGGAATTAAGGATTTTCCTCAATAATGATGAAGGATATATATAGAGATATAATAAGACTTTAGTTTAGTGTAAAATAATAAACAATTATACGCGATCAACCTCAGCCCAAAGGTCGATGTCATTGTTTCATGTTCATGATTTTTTGTTTTCATTGAGTTTTATGTTCACTGGTCTTGCTGGGGTCTATTTTAATTTATGTATCCCGCATTAACTGCAAGGATTCAAGGGATCAAAGAACAAAACAATAAGCAAAACAGTCTAAGGGTTGGATGAACTTTTAAAAGGATATAGTGAAGATAAAGGAAATAAACTAAATCTAGCCTAACTTATAATACACAGTAAGAATGCATTAGATATACAGTGACTAAATTTAACTTATGTATATAAATATATTAAAGGTGCATACGAAAGAAATTTTAAATTTTTTAGGCGTATCGTGAGCACATTACCTTTAAATCACGTACATTCCAGCGGAAGTTATTCAATATTGTATATTGAGTAGTTCCGAAAGTCTGGGAAAAAAGCTCTTAAACTTGCCGCTGCGTACAAGTTTCTGAAACATGTTCAGGCATGAAGAAGATTGATGGCTGGCTGACATGTGGAGCACTCTCGCCGTAAGCTCGAGTTTCCAGGTATAAAACTTTAAGTGGATTTGGTTCCATCGCTTAGTCGCACTCAAGGGATACAACTCGTGAGCTATTTCGGCAATTTGCTGGAGTTTGGATACTTTAAAAATAGGATACTTTCTTTTTGACTGGAATAATTAACGTTCAACATTCGTATAATTTAAATTTACTTGTTATGTTTAACCTTTTCAAGCCAACACGTCTCTAACGTACAAGAGATTCTTGAGCAAAAAACAAAAACAAAATAAAACACCAATACGTTTTCTAAGGTAACTTAGTGAAAAACTAAAAAAAAACATTAAAATGCAATAGTGGTTTCATTTTATAATAATGTAATTTTATTAGATAAAGTTCGCGTAATGCAGTCTAGTAGAAAAGAAAATCTCATAAAAGTAATGTTCAGTATTTTGCTAAAATGTCTTGTTGTAAAGCACTTTTAACCTTACATTAGTTTTTATTTACATTATATTTTTTGTATCCCGTGATAATCCTTCAGCTGAGGAATAGGCCCATAAGTTAAAATTGTTTATCTATTATACGTGTTCCTTACACTTGCAAGTAAAATTACTTATGTAATTTCTTGTTCTAACTTGTAGTATTATAAGTTATTTGAAATACTATATCAAAGTGTGTTAAATTAGTAACCAATCAAGTTTACCGATAGTGTAACTGACATCTGTATAGCGCTTACCTTGGAACAGTTCACTTTACTGTTTGTAGATAAGCTTATTTTCTGATGAAAATTCTTAGCTTTATCCTGCGCTATCAATACACTGAGGGAAAAACCTGTGTGTCTTTGACGATTTCCACATTTTTGTAGCGTTTTTAACATAGTTAAAATTTTGTTAAGGATAGTTTTTTATTATTAAGGATGAACAAATTAATTTTGGATGGGCGTATACTTAAAGTATCAAATTTAACCTTCGCAGTAAAATGATTGTATAGATGTCGATACATAAAATAAGGAAAGACTATTTATGTGACGAATACTTACAAATAAATAATCTGAATTGGAATCCGACGCGATGGTTAACAAAAAATTTTGTTTTTCCAAATAGTAATGCGGTTTCCAACTCAATGCCTGAAGTCGATTAAAGTATGCTTAGGCGTATTCACTTCGAAGCACCGGCCAAACTTCTCCCCTCGTAGTATTGTTCGAGTCATTAGCATTTAGACAGGAACCAGGCTCTTCTCTATTGTTGCGAGAAATTTAATTAAACAATCATCCCCAAGACATTCAACACACAATGGCCAAACCGAAAACTCAAAACACAAACCTAAATTGTTTCCAAAGTAATAATAAAATTAACACTTTTGATTCCATTAATGTCATTAATAATGTCAAATATTGATTCTGTTAAACAATGTTAAGTGAAGTAGAGGTGTTTAGAGTAGAAAATTCGTTCTTCAGTTTAACCTTAAAAGTCCCATATTTAGGTTTTGACCGTGGAAGAAACCTCTTTAGATTGCTTGATTATCACTTTAACAGTCGTTAAGGTTTAAGTTAAATAAACATAAAAAAGGCCAAAAAGAACAATACTTAGGGTTACCAGACGTCTTGGTTTTCTCAGACAGTCCCGGTTTTGAGGGCTTTTGTCCGGTGACCGGTCCGGGGCTGCTACTTGTCCGGGGTTTTAATTTTTTTTTGCAAGAAGTAGACTTTTTCCCAAGATTTACTTGAAATCATGCAACATTTCAACGGGAGTAGTGACAAATTTATAGGTTTTAGAGTTATCAGGAGGTCGACGAGGTAAATCTAGCATAAAAATTAAAGTTGACAGCCAGCGGAAGTGTGACAACAGCAAACCTACTTAACCTCTACTAACTGACCTCTTGTCGTCTGTCTAGAACAGTGAGAATAGTGTTGTGATTTCGGTTTGAACTGGCTTATCTGATACAAATTTAAGATAAACAATTAGTAATAAAACCTTCATAATACTTTGACAATCTTATTTCACTATCTTCGCCTGTCTTGTTGAGGGACGGGGGATGTGTTTGTTCACCTCACCTCCAACCGTCCTGGGTTGACAAGAAAAATATCTGGTAACCCTAACCATACTAAAAGTACAGTGGCTCGGCAAATGGCGCTGTTATCGCAAATATTGAGCGTTATTGAAATTACGTTTGTCAATGTGTATAAAGTATCAAATCACAATTACAGATCACAATATTCTCTATAATAAAATGCAGTAGTAAGCTATTGTACAACATTTCTTAACACCTGTTTAATAGTGATGGTTTACAACAAAACTGTAAACCCAACATAAGCGTTCCCAATTGCAATCATAACTAGGTTTTATATTTCTAAACATGAAAACAATGGAATGTAATTAACAGAAGGTTATTGTTTGCGAGTATTTATGCATATTGGGAATACTTCATTATCGCTTCAACCGCTAAACAATAGTTTATAATTTAACACTTAATTAGTTTTCCTGGTAATTTGGAGATTAACGCATCGGACTGACAGGTAAATAAATCATTTCTGCAGTAAACAATTTGTGTGGCGAAGTTATTATAAATCTTTTAAGGTGTATTAATTCTAACAACATTACTTCACTTTTCTAATAAACACAGAATTATTATATATTATTGCTTAATTAATGAGATAAATTATTTTAATACCTAAACTAAATTTATGAAGTCAGATTATTTTCGAAACCATCGTTAATAATCCGTTATACTTAACTGTTCTTACTTTTTCGTATCGATTGTTGTAAACAGTAATATATATAGTTCAATGAATAATTTATGGTTTTTATACGAAGAAGATTTCTTATTAGATGTTATGTGGTGTATGGTAACGAGCAATGCTTAGCCAAGAAGGATTCAATGGGCTTACAAATTCGATGAACATTTTACATTATTTCCAAGGCGATTAAAAATATTTGTTCTAAATCTGTATGTCTATGTCTACGTCTCTCAGTGAATATGCAATTAATTTTGTTTTATAAAAAACTACCAAAGTTTTTGTCAGCTTCCAACAATAAAAATTACACACAAATACTACTCTCAGTGGTATTTTAAAATTAAAACAGAGGAAAAAGTATAATAAACGAGCAGCGACAAAGTTGGGCGACAAGATTCGCGGCACGTTCGCCGAACGTGGTCGGAATCGGCAGACTGCGACACTGATGAGGCCAGACTCGGCGGCTGCTGTGTATACATCTCAGGATGACTACGTAACAACCCTTCAATGATCTACAGACAGTATATACTGTAAAACTATTCAAATAAAATCATTAATGTTCTCATTTTACGCACTGTGACCAAATTAACTGATGCAAACATGTCATTATCAGGTTTGGAAATCTGTGTTGGGTATTTGGTAATTATTTAAATAGTAATAATAAATTATATGTAGCAAATATATTGTGGATTGAAGTGCACCGGTTCATATCTGTAATATAATTATTAATTACTTAATAATAAAGCGCTCTGTGCAAATCGATTTATGGAATTTATAGTCATAATACCTAAAACCTAGTTTTTCACGGTTAAAATATTTAATTCCTGCATGTTTGAGTCAGCAGTTTTGGATAAAAATGTCTATAACAATAACATGAGCACTTTGAAGAGTTGTAGGACGCAAACCGGATAGTTTTCAGTCTCTTGACCTCCTCCAATCGATTCCTTGAGGCCGAAAACAGAAAACTTAAAATTTCCCTGGGATAAAACAAGTATTTCGTCCCTACAAATAGTAGCTCACTTGTTTTAGAGTATAATAAATAATTGTAATTTCTCTTTTACAATTGATGTTGATGTTTGCTTTAAAAAGATGTATTTGGTGTAAAATCAAACCTAACACCTTTAAAAGAGATAAATCGTATTTGCGGAAAATGTCATTACAGATTTGCTTAAAAAGAAACTATGAAATTAGTTTTGATAAAAAAATACAACCAAAGGACTAAATAAGATAAATAAATTAGGTAACTCTTTTGAGTAAAAACTCTTAAAAAGGCATTTATGGTTGTAAGCTCCAAACTGTTTTAATATGTCCCATTGTGGTTTGTAAAACAAAGCAAATACTCGACAACGTTATTGTGGGTCGTAAACAAACAACAAACAAATAAAACACACAAAACAGCCGCTCTGTGCCGAAGTCAGTGGCATTCTATTCAGTCACATTGCACCACAGAGCATTACTTAACATCACATTTTTAATTGGATTTTGAACACTCAAACCTCTGCAAATATTCAAGACATTCATCAGCCTTGTCCAAAATTTGATTATAAAAAGTAATTTAATATGACTAAGCTGCTGTCCTAGAAAACCAAAACCCCTATTTTTCTGTGTGTTACTTTTAATTAGTGCATTTGATTTTTGATAATTCGAGGTTAATCTTTTCGTCTCGCAGTATAATACAGAGATCACAAAATATCTGTGAACTGGTCCTGAAAATCCTGTTATAGATCCACGTACAGCTCACGCATCATATCTCCGGCTATGGCTAGTATGTTACTCACAGAATCATACGATATTTTAAATATATGATTTTGGTAAACACTGCGTTCGACACACGGCGGGATTGTAGAACAATGTTTTCTGAAAAGTATCCCCTCTCCCCCGCGCCTTTCAACCAGCTGATTCTGCCATAGCCGGAGATATAATGAGCGAACTGTAATCGCTAAAACCTAGGAATTGTTTCGCTTCGATGCAAATGTGTTTTCAGTTTGACTTGGAAATAGTAACAAAAAATAAATTGACACAATTTAAGTTAATTTCAAATGGTTGTGTATTTTAAAGTCGGACCAACTTTTGCCTTTTAGTATTATAGCATTAACCATGAATGTATTCGAATACATTCATAGTCAATGATTATAGTAATTAAAAAGCATTACGTTTATTAATTACAATATAACTCTCATTACAATTAATTATTAAATTATTATTCTCATTACAGTTACTTGCAAAATAATGAACATTTATGAAAAATCTTGTACTATTAAAATATAAGTGTGTGTTAAAATGAATATTCAATGGAAATATGTATTATACAACATTCCAATTATACACTATAAAGTACACATTGCAGAGTTGATTGAACTGTTACTGCACTGTTTGTGTATCCAGTAAATAAGTAAACGGTTGAATTGCCTGTCATTTTGATGTGCAGTTAAATTGAGCTTAATCAATTTTTCCAAACTACCTTCCATTAATTGGGTTTAATTGTGATGTTAGCCATTTTGAGTGGAGTTATAAAAATATTTTAATGGCCACAGTATGAAAATTACGTTTCATAATTTATGCTGGTAATATAGAGAGTGATACTTGTATTTAAAAGCTATATTATTGGTTTTAAATTGCTCGCACTTTTTTAAACATACCTTGATTATTTATTGTCAAACATTTGTACATAATAATGTAGAAAGGAACATTTCAAGAATCGCAAAGTAAATACACCCTAAAAAGAACGAAATTGAGGTAAAGATTGAAAGTTTTCTTTCACAACTATAGTTTAAGGATTTATTTTCGTTAGATTTAGTCAGTCACAATAATGATTTGATAGTGGGGTTGGCAATTTTATTGACTTAACCAAGTTAAACAAAATATTCCATCAGCTATACCTTTTATACAGTTTTAGATTTTTCTTAGAAGCATAAAGTCATCATTTGAAAACTACCTGAATGAATGCTTTAGTTGTCAATTTTAAGCAAATAAAGAATAGGCTGGTTATTTGGGTCAATGGCTCATTGAAGTGAAAGAGTTTCGCTGTACTACATCTACCGACGATGCTATCTCATTTATCTATTAAGTCTTTGAGATGTAACTGAGTGTTTTCTTTTTTAATATGCCTAATTTACAATCTAAAACCCTGTATTATATTTATTATGCCTTTCATCGTAAAAGATAAACCATATTGAAGATACAAGAGAATAATTTTCATGACGTCAACTTGCACGACCTACTAAACTGATAAGGTTATCACCCACAACCAGGGGGGGGGGTTCCTCTGTGTTAAAAGAGGTCTTTTAATTCATGCGTGGGTAAATGTTGTTAATTTAGATTTGGAATCAATACAGGCTGCCTAATTTTCTCGCCTGATTCTGTAATTGTTGTTCTGGTCAATTTAGTAGCAAATTTACAGCTAACAATAATGATATTTGTCACATATTTTCTCGGACACAATGTAAATAGTTTAAAAAGCATCAAGATTTATATATTATTAAGTTAAAAAAATAAGAGTAAGTTTTATGTTGGCACAACTGATGACTACAACTACCCACAAGGCACATCAAATTTCCGGGAGGCCTTCTTCTCAAATGAACCAGGTAACAAGCAACATGTAAAATAATCAATCTCTGATATTTATGCTAATTAGCATGAGGTTTAACGTAGGCAAAACCCAAATTAATTAAATATTTTGAGCTGTAACAACTTAAAAATATGCAAATGAGAAATCTCATTAATATCTATATGCAAAAACCAGAACTGAAGAAGACGCAGAACGATTTGGCCAAAAGGTGAGGTGGTTGTTAGTGGTGCTGTCTACAGAATGTTGGGGGTTTATGAGATATGGATAATTTCTCATTATTCCTGAGTTTTATTGCAAAATTATCTTGCCACTTAAGTTTTAACTATTTTATGTAGAGTCTATTCTACAGTTTCATTGTGTACTAGTGATGATTTTTTGTTTGATGTGATTTGATTTCATTTCATTGACTTTTCGCTAGATATTGAAATTCTTTTAATCAGGCAAACCGAACTGATCCAAAAGCCTTCCTCACATCTCCCTTCTAGGCTTCTTGGGGTTTAAGGCACTTTTTAACAGCTTTTCCCTGTCCGAGGGTCTTATGAGGGGCTACAGTCTCACAAATGATTGATTCTCTAGTGTTGCCTTTACTTGGCCTCTACCATAGCACTTGCCTTATTCAGATTCAAATATTCAGATTTTTAAAGCGTTTTAAAAAGTTTGATTGATTACATCAATAATAATTTTTTTTATTATTTCAATGTCTGATGTTCTTTCATTTAAACAGATTGATTTAATGATTTAAACAAAAACATTTTTAACCCTGGATGGCAATATTTAATAGTTAGGGCTAGTTGCCGAATCTCTCAACGAAGTTAAATAATGTATTAGTACAAAAACCACCTACCACCGGTGGTACGTTATACGTCCAGACCCTAAATACCTTAAATAATAATTACCTTAATAGTCTGTATGCAACGATTAATACAGTTACAGTATTGTTTAGGATTGACGATAGTGTACAAACTAAATAAATAATATATAGATAAATAAGTTAATGGAGGAATAAAAATATATTATTAAAAAAGAAATAAATAAATATTTAAATATGCAATAACCTTTGTAAGACTTTATTTCCAACCAAACACTTTTTCACGAATTACTACTTAGCACACTGAAAATACATTCATTACAAAACTATAAACAGTTTTCGATCTAATACTGACGAATCACAGTTTAAAAGCTATATACAAAACATGTTTTATGAGCGAGATGCGGGAAGGTGTAAATGATGTAGCAGATGACCCTAATTGCTGTACATATTCACCCCAACCTACACAGAACTGCACTTAACGTGTTAATGTAACATGAGTCTTAAAAATGGCCTCATTTACATTGCTGGCAAAATCAGTCTTATTTTCGTCATTTATTTTGATAGGTAAACCAGAAAAATATTTTAAGATAGATTATTACGCAAGCAAAGAATAACTGTTTTACAAGACTTAGTGGGCAGTTTATTTAAAACACATTTATACTAAACATCTAAACCTAGAAACATCTAAACTGCTTTAACAACAGTAGATTAGATTAAAGATTGCATTCGATTGTAGGTTTGATATATATAATACACAATCCTCCATTACGATATTGTTAATCCACCCCAGCAAGAATCCAGCGAGAATAAAGACAATATTCTTGCCCTAACATTTTATAGGTGTATCACTTGTTATAAACTATGTGTTCTCGTATAACATTTTGATGTGTTTTTTAGAACTGTAGGAGAAATAAAGAAATTACATTTACCGACTCGAGTTTACCTTTGCTTGTTTTATTCCCCTTTCAATTTGCGATGTAAGTTTTTGGTAGACACCTTGGGATTTAATTGTGGACAGGTTTTCAGAAACATAATTTAAATGGAAGATAATATTAATTTCCCACAATCCTATTACCAAGATATATTAAGATATAATTATTGTTAGGAAGATGTTATAAAAGTAATTTAATGATCTAGTGTTATGATGCTATTACAAATTATGTTTACTTTTATTTTACTCAAATAATAAGATTCTTTACGCTGTATCACTGGCACAATAATTATCAAAGGAATGTATATTAAGGGTATAAAAACAATACTCTCTAAACAGTGAAAACGATGCTTAGTTTGTAATTTATTACCAACTCTTGATGGATGTTAAGAGAATTAATTAATGTTTTCGTTGGAAATAAAGGCATGAAAAAGAATACGAATAAGAACTCTTAGAGAACTCTTAGTTACCACACTCTTAGAATAAGAACTCATGAATGACAATAGGTTGGTTAATGCTTTTCTATTTTGACTTCATCTTATCATCTTATCATTACTTTATTATTATTGCAGGTGTTGTAAAGTGGATAAGTAAAATTGATATTAATAAAAAATAGTTTTAGTTTTGAGTTTTTATTTTAACTAAACCATCTACTTAAAACAATTAGATCAATGTAAAAATATCTTTTAGATAACACAATTACAGAAGAGGTGGATTCTTCGTAAAAGGTATGTTTGAGGAAAGCTTTAAATTAAGTTACAAACCTATATTTTAAAGAAACATCTCGTCATCAACTGCAAATGTTAAGCTTCCTTGAAATTTCAAAGCAAAATCATCGACCCGATTATTCTATGTATACCATCGCACAAATTAAAAATACTCAATGTAATTTTTTAAATTTTTTTTTCTCATGCACTTTGTTTTCTACTTTACTCTTAAGATTTGCACTTTGTTAGTTTAGAGTAAATGATGCAGTTTAAGTTAATATGTAGCTTTTACTTCTACGGAAATAAATTGTACTTGTAAATACCGTTTAAATTAAATAAATGTTCAATTTTTTAGCGAATTTCCCCCTATAGGGAAGTAGCTATTACCGTAGGCGGCACGGTAAGACTTAAGCGCGGGACCACCGTAACTTTTCATTTTGAGGTCCCTAGACCCCAAAAACACCGTTCGTTCAATTTCATATATATATATATATATATATATAGGGATATATATCAGTCCGTAGGCGCGATAACTTTTGAAAAAAAGATCCGATCTCGATGAAATTTGGTACATACGTATAAAGCGACATTTATTACTTCGAGTTCGAAAACCAGCAGGATAGGTTTGCTCTAAGAAGGTATTTTTAACGAAATAAAATTTATTTTCAAGATTTAACACCTTTTTATTAATTTTATTTGAATTTAATTGTTAAAATTGAATTCAGCTTAAAAAAACAAACAATTTAGCATTTCGAATTATTATTCTACGTCAATCCGTTGCTTAGAAATTGGATAATATTGGATGTGCTAAACACAGTACGTTGTCCAATATTATTTTTAATTTTCCCTCCAAAAGTATAGTCATTCTGATTTAAGAGATTTTTAAAATACATTTCTGAACATATGATTAAATTTTCAGGTGATGAATATTCCATTTGTGTTTATTTTGAATAGTTCATTGATCAAGATTTTGCAGAATGTACATACTATATTAAAAATTCGGTTAATTTAAAAGAAAAAAAAGAATAGGTGTAGATATAATATTAATAAATAGTTTAAAATCAGCTACAAAAAAATGAAAACAATATATTGCTTGGTAATACTTTAAAATAAATTTTAAACTGGAAAGGTGAGTGGTACTCAACCATCAACTTGTCTGTTGTAAACAGATATACAAGTTGAGTGGTAGGCCAGTTATAAGTATTAAAAAATAGGGAATCGTCCAATGTAAACCAATCTGAGTGTCTCGACATAAGCCTTAGTCGAACTTAGTACGTGTACTTTAAAAAAAATGTAATACGCCTACAGTTTGTGCAATCTACCTCCAGCTATGTAAACTACATAGGTACTAACCATATCATAAGAAAATTTCAACTTATGATATTGGTAAACATAACAATATTGACAAGCAGAGAGGCTGTTGAGTTATGTTATCAGAAATGTACCCTCTCTCCCCCCATGACAAACCACCAGCTGACTGAACTGTATAGCTGGAGATAAATTGTGCGAACTGCATCCGTGAATTTTTAGTTTGAGTTTATATTCATTTGTTTTGACTTAGTTCTTTGTGCCAATAATGACAGAGTTTTATCCAACTATACTTGGCACAGTGCAATTGCCATGTTCAAAATTACTTAACAGCTGATTCTCAGTATTAATTAATTATATAGGGAATCAGCTGTTTAAGTAATTTCGTACATCACAATTTTTTTACGCCTACTATAGTCTGCAGCGAAACCAAGAAGAGATGGGAGTTTCTGATGGTTATTGTTCATTCTACTAGTTTGAAAGACTAGACAAATGATGTAGCATACGTTTGAACGGTGACTAATTGACTAGTTAGGAGGCAAGCCAAGTTCATGCTTAAACTAATCGGCTAGTAAGTCGTTAGTTGCTGATGAAAAGAGGGCCTATTAATCCAGATTATTAACAGATTATTCCAACCTATCTTTTTCTTAAACACTATCGAAAACCATAAGTTGTAACTTTGCAGAGTAACAAAACAATCATTAACAATAGTGATTTAGTGAGGCTGCACTGTACTCAAGAGTGCGCCAAATCACAAAAACTTGGCAGGGATGTCTTGGTTTTGAATTTGTCTGCTCATCAGTTTCTTTGAAAAATTACTGTTTATTACTGTACTGTCCATGCACAGCTCAGTGGTCTACAAGGGCGTTGCAAATGCAAAAGGACAAAACAAGAATGCAAACATGTTTCTTTTTTTTTAATCTCAAGCAACTAAGATTTAAATATCCTTTATCATTTTTTAACCGCAGCCTAATAAAAAAATATTCTTTTGTTGAAAAGGTTTTCCATCTGTTTTGTTGTGTTGGATTTTTTATGAATGATGAATATGAGGAAGTTAGATAAACTTGGTGCATTTTTTATCCACCAATGCCGAAGCTGTCATACATTGTTTTCTCTCAATAATCAAGTACAACAAAAAATGGACGTGAACCGCTACACTCACCGGAGACTAACCAGTTACCATATGCCTAAATAGGCAAATCCATTTGAATCGGCATCATTTATCACATCTTGACAACCAACAATGTCCATTGTAGTTATTTACCGAATCCACCGTAAACATTTTTGGTAGACGAAAAACAATGATCGGTAAGTGTTAATCCAACACTACCGTTCAATCATTAAAGGTTCAGATTACTCACCGATGTGCATCTTAACACAATGCAATGTAGCCTAGAAATCAATTTCAACTAACATAAACAATGTTTGTTTACAAATTAAAAAACAAATAGTTTTTAGAAAATGCTATCAAGTCAGGCTAGTCAAGGTCACACTGAAAATATAGGCCATGCTGCAGAATTTATGACGTCAAACAAGTATGCAGGCTGAGAGTCTAGATCAGGGCTCACAGCTGTGCTGCTCATCAAATAATTTCAAAAATAAACATTAAAAAGTAAATAAATCAATTTCAACTAACATAAACAATGTTTGTTTACAAATTACAAAACAAATAGTTTTTAGAAAATGCTATCAAGTCAGGCTAGTCAAGGTCACACTGAAAATATAGGCCATGCTGCAGAATTTATGACGTCAAACAAGTATGCAGGCTGAGAGTCTAGATCAGGGCTCACAGCTGTGCTGCTCATCAAATAATTTCAAAAATAAACATTAAAAAGTAAATAAACAAGTAATATTTGACATTTGGTGATAAAATGTAAATAGGCTATAAAAAATGTAATCAAATGAGGAATACATGACGTTTAGTAATAAAATGTAAACATTGGGTGTTAGTTCCCTGCCTACTTGTGTGACGTCGCGCAGCGCTGGGATCGCTTCAGAATGGCCTGTTTTTCCAATGCAGCCTAGGGCTAGTACGACTTCAAAGATCAGCTGCGGTGGTATTCCGATGACTTGTACTCCGATCCAGATGTTCTAGGTGTTAACGGTTCCAACAGCTCAAGATGAAACGCACCAACTGTATATTAAAGTTGTGTCCCCATCTAAACACTTAGCATATGGTATATACATTTTATTCGAGAAAACTTAACTTTTTCATAGTGATGCCTCCTGTATAGTCTGAAATATATATAACAGGTTACTTACCTTAATTTTTCAACGATTCATATGAATCTTTTATTTTTTACTTAAGTTTTGGATACAAGAAGCCATTTACTAACCAGTATAATATCATATTTTACTTCAGTCCTAATGTCGTCATACTGAAAACGTTTCTTACACAAATTTAACACAAACATCAAGGAACATTAAGGAAATAATTTGTTCTAGTGATCTGAACATCGACTAGTGACTAGTCGATTACTTTCGGACATCAACTAGTCAAGTCAATCAAACACTGGTCGACTAGTCACCCTATTAAACATCGACTAGTCTAGTCGTTCTAACTAGTCGAACGAGATAAAACCGATAGAAAAACCAAAAATCTAAGCGGTTATGTGGCCAACTAGTTGGTTGAAAACAGTAAAATATCGAATAGTTAAAATAATGAATTAGAGATTTAGACTAATCAAATTAATCGACTTGTCGACTAAATGACCAACCAGACAATAAAGCCACTCGTCGACTAGTTGACAAGCCTAATTTTTTCCGGCACAGTCAAACTCAAATGTGTGAAACTCACTTTCGAATTAAATGTTGAATGTTTTATTTTTTGTGTTGAATTTTGCGTATAAAGTGGTTTTAGATGTATGACGAGCTTCGACATGAAGTAAAGTTTGACATAATTGTTTGAAAATGGCTACGGATCTTTTAGCCCAAACTTAAGTACCCTTTAAACGGATACATTTGATTCGTTGAAGAATTGAGGTAAAGCAACCTTTTCATTTACTAACCACCACCAGAAGCAGATTTAGTAGGCTTAGATTAAAAACCATCAGGACACCACAGCTGCTGTCAATTCTAGTCTAAATTGTAATTTTATCATTGTTGAAATTTGTTTATACCAAACATTGTACATAGTCTCTGATAATTGGCAATAGGGCCTATATATAATGTTCTTCAGCTAAAGCAGTAGGCCATGACTCAAGATTAATGCATGAAACGCCTAGGGCCTAGGCCTGTCAATTTATTTCTGATATAATCCCCTAAAGGAGTGATAATCCAGTCATTGGAAATAAAACATTTTTTACTTAAGAAAAAAATATACCTAAGAATGCTTCGACAATTTAACTGACTGTATAGGCTATCTTGTATAGGCTATCTTAGTGGATAAGAGCACACATCCATATCATGAGGGTCGCCGGTTTGAATCCTGACCAAGAATCGAATTTGGATAAAGTTGCCAGTTTGAGTCCTGACCAAGAATCGAATCTGGGTAAAGTTGCCATTTGTCCATGGGCTATGAGTAGGCCTAATTTATGCTATCATACTAAAGGTCAGCATTAGATTGTAGCAAGGGTATAATTTTTATACTAGCTAATCTTCTGCCGTATGTGCCTATAAATTTATCAGACGATTGAATTGTATTATGAAAACAACATCGAACGATCTAACGACAGTTGAACTTGTTTAAATAGTTTGTTGGGTCATAACTAGATATACAACTCCATCATATTTGTCAATTATTGTTTTGTTACCATTTTGTGAAAGTGTAACTTATAGTTATTACTGGTTATTGATAGTGTACCTTAGTTCAAGATGGCAGATGATGGGAAACAAGATAGGCTGAGTTTGATTAGTTATTTTAACTTACTATTAACATTTTTCTTAGAGTTTTGGTGTATTGTTTATCTAGTTTCACAATGTACCAACTTATATTAGGTTAGTTGGTTTTATGTAGCCTATGGTGTGTTTACGTTTTGTGAAAAATTTAAATAAAATAAAATAAAAGAAGGTAAATTTCTTTAAATAAGAGAACTTGACCTTGATTTTGGTTATTAGTGCGGTATCAAAATGTTTCTATTTCATTACTGACTGTTGTTGGATCAGTAGGCCTATACAGTATCGAATGGGTCGACCATACATCTGTTGTCATCGGATGACAACAACAATGCATCGACTTAAGTCTGTTCTTCCTTACGTCAAAATAATGTTGCTAAGTACGGATACACTTTGCTGTAGAAATATTATGATGAGAATTTCAGTTACTAAAGCTGAACCCCAGTGAGGTTAGAACAGCAGAACATCATCATATATGAAAGTCCTAAAGTAACAATGCATGGGTTCGTAAGTTTAGTGTTCCCAATCAAAACTTTAAAAATGCCTCTGGTAAAGAAACAGGCCCACACCATACATGTTCCAATGTTCAGCTAGTTAGTTAAAGACAAATTATTAGCTAGGCTAGGCCAACAAATTATTAACTTAGTCGTAAAATTGATTTCCACCTCAAAGCCTAAACAGTCAAATTTGGTGATTTAGGCCTTAACTAATGAAGTTCAAAAACCAACCTGCAGCGATAATGACTACCAAAATAATATGATAGGCTACAAGAGAGAAAATAAAAAGATAGGTATATTTTAACAAACTTGGACCACTCAAAACACTAACACAACACTCCCTACATTTTACTTTTTATTTACTAATTTATAATGCTCGGATTCTTCTGTTAAAATGAGTTGTGTATTTTGTTTAACAGTATTAATTTAACTACATAATATATATGCAAATCTTTACTTCTGTGGCGTTTGTTTTAAGTTTAGGTTAGTTTTGTAGAATGTTGAATGTTTGAACTTCCATACAGGCTGGCAAAGTGAAAAAAGAAATATACCTGAACAACATAAAAACCCCAAATTCCGGACAATTAAAAAAATGTTATGTATTAGAATTACTAACACTACGTTGAGCCACAGAACACAAAGTACTGATAACAAACGTAATTACGTACTAGAATAAAAAGTAATTGTTTTTATTTCCGCAGAAGATGGGCTGATCAGACCCGCCCCCGCCCACAGATGGACAGTCTTTGTGGGGGCGTTTCCATTTTTATATTTGTTATGTATTCTGCTGTAAAATTATGTTTTTTTTTTAATAAAACCGTTTTTGACTTTGAATTTGAAACAAAATTTGTCTTAATTTGGAATATTTTCCAGACTCTAACCTGACATCTTTTAGTTGTACTATGTGTCAATTAAAACTAAACAGATTAGGCCCAATTCACACTGATCTGGCGTTTCGCGAAGGCGTGGTGCGGGCGCGGCACGGTTTCCCCATTGCTCCCAAACAGTAATCGCCCAATGCTCAAAGAGGCGATGTGGCGCGGGCATGCGCAACTCCCACTACCACCATACCTCTTCCTTCACACAAGTGGCGACCGAGAACTGGCATGCCTGTGGCGCAGCCGTTGTCGCCACTGGGAACAGGCAGAGGAGTGGTGGTGGCGAGAAGCGGCCGCCCGCGCTGCAATGCTTCAGTGTGCAGAATGTGGGAGCAATGAGGAAACCGTGCCGCGCTCGCGCCAAACCTCCGCGATATGCCAATTCGTATATACTGGTGATACTATGGCAATACTTCTGTTGAAGAAAAACCTCCCTTTTTCAATTGTCATTGTCAAGTATTACGATAAAGGAACCGTAAAAAATCACCATAAACTATAAAATTTAGATTTTAAGATAATAGTAATAATCTTTACCTGAAAAAATGCAAAGACATCATAATATTTGTATTTGTACAATATGGCTCTTTAATCAGTGCCATAATGACTTAATATTAAAATTTAGGTTTGGAAATTCGCTGGAGATGCAGGTCTGCTGCAACGGGAGTATTTTTAATTTCGAATATATCTTTGAATGCTATTTAACAATTGTGACATAAAGCCCCTGTTTAAAAGAATCAGCTCCATTTTTTTTAGCAAGTTTTATATCTACAAAAATAAATAAACACGCAAACTTAATCACGACGAAAGAAACGTCGTAGAATAATCTACAACACTTCAGTGGATGATTATCTTAAAGCGTAAAATACAACCTTGAAGTTAGTAAGTACAAAGATGTACAAATTAGCACTAAACTCAATTTCTTTGAACATTTAAGGAAATAGTATTGTATTTAAATGTATAAATTTGATAACTTTACTTATAAAACGATACAGATATACATTTAATGTACCAATGTATAACGATCAAGGTTTGTCTATACTAATTTAAGGCCTTTTCTAATTTGTCTTTTTAAGGGAGTCACGAATCGTGATAGGATTTCGAGAAATTAAAGATTCAGAAAATTTGACTTTAAATAGTATGAATTCAAAATTAATGGATTTACTTGTCTTGAAAATCAGGCTTATAAAACCTTAGGTGGAAGTTTTATTCACTTAACCTAAATAATGAATGGCCACTCTAGAGGCCCGCTCCCCATTTCAAAGTCGTCTCAAACGTTGCATTAATGATCAGCTTTCCCGACGGCTTCGTCTCCACTACGTCCTTCACTGTTCATTCAACAACACTAATAATATATTTGCAAAGTAATAAAATATGCCTTTCCCCGCCGTCGTCGAATTTTAAATCGAAATAATAGTGGTTGATGCTTAATTTTAAATTAAGTGGAATAAAAACTAAATATGATTTGTTTGGACGTTAGCGTTACAAAATTGGTAAAATGATTAAAATTAAGTCTGGATGGTGAAAACCGACTATGATATTCTTACTTTCTGTAAGCAATATTAAGATGAAATTTAATTATATACTCAAACAAGTTTTATAATGACAAAAAATGAGTTTATAGTTGCTTAAAAAAAGGAAAAATGAAACCTAACAAGAACAGAATCCTTAGAAATGTATATTAGTAGGACCTATATTAGTAAGATGTATATCAACTACATATATTATATCACATATTCACATCGATCTAAAGACACATTCACATAGATTTGACTATGTATTAAGATTACGCAGCTTCCTCCCAACTTCGATACATTGGTACGCTTGCTCAAGGGATTCAAAGTTTGTTTACCATTTTGATTACTATTTAAAAATAAATGTGCACATATTTTGGAAAAAACGTTTTAGTGTGATATTTTTTTACGCTTGATCTCGTGATTAGTAGTTTTATTGCAACGGCACTTAACATGCGACACTTAAAAAAAAAAATATATTTAGGCGCCAATAGCATAAGTAAATTAAAGATTCAGAAATTATAAGGTTCAAAACCCTATAACCTGAAAAATACCGACCCTATAACCCTATAACCTGATTACATTCGACGAAATTATAAGGTTCAATTTGAATATTGTTAGGTTCAATAGAAGGTAAAGAAGGTTAAAGACATGCTTTACGCATATTGGTCTTATGAAAATCAAATATAAAGTGAATTAATAAAAGTCTAAATGAGAATCGTTTTGTGGTGGAAAAAGTGAAAAGGTTGGAAGGTTCTGTATCGATAAAACGTTTAACCCTCCCTGCCTTCACTTCTCTCAACCTCTGCAGATGCACCGTGTAAAACATTTACCATCCTAAAAAAGTATAACAAACAAATAATAATTAAGTTGGTACTAAATATGTGATTCGTCGGCTGACAAGAGACTATCTAACCAAGTTTTCACTAAGAATATGTTGAATCAGTGAGCTGATAGCAATGTAAATCCAAACTTTCCCTTAGTACAAAAAACGACGTAACAACAGACAACATAACGTATTGTGGTTGTCTTCAACCAAGGAGGTCGTTAGGTTATATAATATGGCGATTTATAAGCTATTTTAAGATGGAGAAATTGGTTAACTTGCGCACCTATCAATTGGCAGATATAGAGAGTGTAGATTTAGGTATATTGTAAGACCATCAGGAAGATTTATAGTGTATATGGTATACTCTTACCCTATTGTCAGACAGACGGAGAAAGTGCATAGGTCGGTAGGTTTTGTATCGACGAAACGTTTACCCTCCCTCCCCCAACATCGCTCACAACGTTGCAGATAAGGCTGTCATCAAGGCTACGTTTACGCATCTGCCAGACGACGAGAGTTCTTTCACACTAATATCGCTCAGTAGTAGCATCTTCCTCATACTTATTGCGGTGGAATGCGGTATTTTCAGAGGTACATTATATTGGCATACGTGTAATCACGAAGGATTGGATCTATAAAAGTTTGAAAATAAGTATAATTCTATGTATATACAAAACAATTATCACTGAATCATAAAATATACGGACCAAAACTGACAAAAAATAAACTTATGTCCATAATAAAATTTTATAGAAATCATTTTTTCGTTCGTAACTTCCGTATACTTTGTGAAATTGTGTAGTTTGTCGTTGGGCTGGCACGAAACCTATTAAAATGCATTTGTAGGCTTTTGTTATTTCACATCACTTAAACAGTTTTTTTCATTCGAAGTAAGCTTTGACGATAGACCGGTTCGCATTACATCTCATATAATATATCGAAGTATAACGGAAAAGGTTCTCAATAATCAAATTCGATCTTACTAAAACCTAATTTTATGAACTTTTATAAAATATAATATTATCCATATAAAACTATACGGAGATTATTTTACCAATTTCATTCTATCTAAAAGCATCAGATAGAGGGGGTGTGTAGTGAAATGAGGATCTGAGGGATTTACACGTTAAATTAACATAACGTACATTCCTTGCTTTGCCTCTGGCTCTATTGTACATTTCAACCTCTATAGTCTGGTTATTGATATAACAAAAAAATTGTAAAACAACCTTAAATGTTGTTTGCTTTTTACAGTTAACGTTTAGTTTCCTTTTTTTAATTTCATTTAGAATGTGTATTTAGGCTACTTATTTTAATTTTTGACTTAGAGGACTATTTGATGAACAAACGCATCAACAGCTCCGTTAGTGTACGTTAGTTATGAAATAATTACTTCCCTGTCTTACCTTAACATCAATCGAAATCCTAAATGTACTATTATAGTAAGATTATTTGAATCAAAGGAGTAATCACAATTTTGATTTCCCAAGGTTGATTCAATTACCATGGAATTAAAATCCAAACCTCACTTGAAAAAGAATATCATCAACGATATTCCTCTAAAACTTTTTAAGTATGCTACAACTATAGTAAGTAAGTAGGGAAGTAAGTAAGTAAGTAAGTAAGTAAGTAAGTAAAGTAAGTAAGAAGTATTATAAGTATGTAATTTCTTAAAAATCTGTGTAGTTTTCGGAAGTTGAAACTTTTATTCATTTCGGTCTTGCAGTTGAAAGTAAAACTATTCTAATGAAATCCCTTGTTTATAATTGGGAACCCATGGGATACAACCAGACTAACACAAAACTGTGATGAAATATTCCTTAATAACTTTTTCTTAATACAAGAGAAAAAGTCGTGAACACCTTAGGAAGAAATGGTTCGAAAATACAATTTAACAATAAAACACATATATAAGCTATTATGTATATTTTTTATGAAGAAAATCTAATTTGTCGTTTTAGAAATGACATCCTACAAAGATGCTCAGATAGGTTTACAGAAAATCACGTTGGTCGCGATGTGATTTCACCACACAAGGATTCCAGTTCGTTAACCACAGTTTCCAAAACAATGTATTCTGTTGAAAATGTGTTCCAACCAAACACAAGTTTTTCTCGCTTTACATAATTTTTCCAAATTTCAATTAGCAGTGAAAGTTTTTACAACAATGTATGCAAATCGATTAAAACTTCAACTTACACTTGTGATTACAAAAAAACAATTAATTTTGTTAATCACAATGATAACGAAGTGATTTTTACCGTAGTTAATGTACACTAATCATTAAAGAACTCTGTACCTAAAAACACACTTAATATTACAAAAACAGGTTTATCTAATACAAAGGTTCTAAGTTATACACACTTATGCGTTTTTTCATAAATTATAATGAATATAAAGGAACAGGATCATAGAGAGATGAAACTGTTAGCGCAAGTCCAACAAAACAATGCAATCAATTGTAGTTTTAATTTCTATTTCCTTAAAATATAATAGTGTTATAAAATAATAAAGTCACCATAACAATTTATGCACCAGCAACTGCAAAACCACTTCAGCGCTTTATTGTCCTGTCCACCTCCTAAAAACAGTGCTTAGTGAAAATCTTAAATCAATACTACTTTAATAACAAAAGATATTTTAATTTAAATATTCTTGTATTACATTACTGATCTAATTTTTAAATTTATGTTCAATCAATCATGTTGTGGATCTAAACTAAAAATAGCGCACAGGCCTACTAAGAATAAATTAAAAGTTTTATTTTTAAATCCTTTTTCCTCCTTTTAATACACGACAAATTTATAGATGTCAACAATGCAAACACACCTTATGCACATGTCAAACGTGGACATATTATGAACTTGTAATTCAAGGCAAACAGAATATTTAAGTCGGCCAAAATGGCTTCGTTAGTGACTAAGCCCTAGGGTGGGACTCAGCCGAGACCACGCATGGATGGATATTATTGATGTCGGATTTGTTTGAATCATTACACTACAAAACAACTAAACCGCACATAGATAGTGAGTCGGTGGCGCAGTTGGTAGCGCACTCGGCCCCGGTTCTGAGGCTGCAGCGTCGCAGGATCGAGTCCCGATGATGTCGCATACTTTTAGGTACTGTTCATACTTGTACTGTACCGGCTCACTCCTTGCTTTGCTTGATAACTTCCACGCACAGGCCTGAGGCCCGTGTGGGGGGGCAAATGCAAGGTAAAAAGAGGCCGCCACCCTCTAAAAAAAGTGAATATTATCCACTTTTTACGCAACTTTACTTTTTGCATGATTCTTTTCCAAACCGACTCTAATTTTAGGTATGAATTATTAAAGATGTTTTTGTGAATTTTTATTACAGTTACTTAGTAGTACAAGCTAATTTTTAAACTGTACATGTAACAATTTCTTGTTTACAGTTTTAAAGGTTGAGTGTGTAAACCACCGTTTGGCTTCTATGTGAGTCCTCTATCTGAAATCACATCCGAATCACATTTTAATAAATTACTAAAACAGTTAACAAAATTTAGTATTTGAAAAAGCTTTGTTGCATTTTTAAACTACGCATTATTAAACTATACACATAAAAATATCAGGCTAGAAGTTAGGTTGATGATTCATACACATAAAAATATCAGGCTAGAAGTTAGATTGATGATTCTTACACATAAAAATATCAGGCTAGAAGTTAGATTGATGATTCTTACACATAAAAATATCAGGCTAGAAGTTAGATTGATGATTCTTACACATAAAAATATCAGGCTAGAAGTTAGATTGATGATTCAAAATAATCATACTCTCCCTTATAAGAGTTTATATGGTATATATGATTTGTTAAGTTGTGGGCGGATGTATGAGGTCATAGTTGAATTTATAAAACTAATTACAGAAAAAGAATATAGGCCTATTATGACTCAAATGGATTTGAACTAGGCTAAATGAGATGAGCCTGATCGAATCAAACTATTATTTCGATCGTATTCGTTATGTAGTCTTACTTTGAAATAGATTTCAACCGGTTTAGATATATTTTATCATCTTTGATTCAACACGGGAATTGCAAAAATAAATATTCATTGCAAACACTGCATTAACGTGTACTTGTTAGCTCTAAAAATAAACACATCGCCTCCATTTAAAACAATAGATATTGTCTTTACTTAAATACAAAAAATAGTGATCGACATTGAATCAAAACCTAAATTTGGGCTAGAATAATTTTAAGTGAAGTATCTATTATAAAATAATAAACTTTGAAGAATTAATATGTGAAACTCAATTCTATGGGGGTCTAATTGGAATTCTGTGAGATAAATTTAAATGGTATGAGAAAAAATAATGAAAGTTAAATAAAGGGTGTCTAAATGTAATTACTGCAAACAGAATATTAAATCCGGTCAAGATGACTTTTTAAGCCTTTGAGCCTGAGATTACAACCCCTCTGGGTTAATTGTATGTGCTAATGTTCAAGCTGAATTAACAAAACTGTAATTCGTTATAGCTTTAAAAAAGGGATTTGACATGCCGGATATGTTTGTTTTGTTATTTTACTTGATATTGTTTGACGTTTGAGTGAATTAAAAATATTCAAAACAAACAACGATTTCAGATTGAGCTTGTCATGTGAAATAGTTTTTACAGATTTTTTAAATGTAGTTTTCTCTAGCCAACTAGCACTTTGACTTAAACAGTATTCTGTTAAAAGACATAGTTTATTTGTGTTGTTGAAATCAAAATTGGTTTTAATCAATTATCGGTCTACAAAGGCCAAACTCTACTAAATTTTCGAAGTGTAGAGGAGTAACACTTGAATTCATGACAGTTAAAACATCTCTTTTTTATACTTTCACTTTTGAATAGTGTGAGCATAAGATATTTAAATAAGTTAAACGGCTTACAGTTGAGAACCATTTCCCAGAGCTAAAATCTTAAAAAAACATTAAAAAATTAAAATAATTATTTTTTAAGGTTTTTATAGTAATCAATTTTGAAAAATATTTGTTAGCTTAAAGAGTATTAAAACCCTGCGTTTATAAAACTCAGAATTCCCGTAATTTGAAATTAAGCGACGTATCAGAGATATAGTCATTATAAGTTATAATCGAGCCCCGATTTTTATCAGTTACAATTGAAACTTTTTATTATCTTGTGAATTATACTATTTTAATTTCATTTTTATAAAAGAAATTCAACAGTATCTTAACTAAGACTTAAATTTTAATTGGTCAAATAAAATCGTTTACTAGGAATCTTGTATAAAATATTTTATAGTATAATGGGGACTTTATTTGGAAATATCTATAGCGCCGTCTGCTAACCAGTTGATAACTTAAAAAGGAGGTTACATTCTGTGACTGGCTTTTAAATAACCATCCACTTCATGTTTATACATGTTTTCCAATATAGAGTTAAAAAAATACAGAGCTTAGGAATTATATTGACATGTATCTGATCAATCATATGGAATAGCATCCCCGCGTAACCTCCAACACAAATTAGAAAAATATAATCAGCCAATGAAATTGTATTTCGAAAAATCAATATGCAATAAATATACGAACAAAACATTTACTCAGTGGCCATTCATCTGTCATGGCCTAGGAGGAGCCTAAGCCAATCAGAACAAAGGAATTTATCACGTGAGCTGTCACCTGACCAATGGGCGAGACCTGCTAAAATTGAATACATCCAAAATTACCTTAAACATAAAACTAACTCAATGACTTTCTAGGCATGATCTCAATTTTGAAGAAAAATTAATTATTTTCAGTGAAATTAGCCTACAAACAAAAGTTTATTAAGGTTTTCCAACAGTATATATTTTTCGGAATAATTCAATTAAAAAGAAAATAAAATGTTCATACGATTTAACATAATATATTACGACATTTATCCTTTTTTAGACTTCGAGAGTGCAAAACCTTACATTAATTAGAACCATATACGTTTGATATTTTAAAAATATATTTTCAATTTTATATGCCCTGCCTAAATTGGCATAAATGTGAAACATGTTCCAGTAACATTAAAGCTGTGCAGAGAAGTTTAACGTGAAACAACACGACACGAATTGTCAAAGTTGTGCAGTAGTTGTATTGCGGTTCGAGAGTAATCTAGGAGTTTGGGAACGTAGGCCTGTAAAATCTTTTCTCTTTCATTATTACCAAAGTTTCATTTTTATGAAATTGTTGTAAACATCACGTATTACAATGCTGTCAAGAAATAATCCAAGATGTGCGAAATGCTTAGATATTCACAGTTTACAGGGACATTCAGTTAAATTTCTATATTTTGGTACAATAATCACTTATAAAGTTTGTAAAAATCATCGGAAGAAAACGTTTAACAGGGAAAATTTATGAATATTAAAAATTGTTACCAAAGTTTTGATAACAATAAATTGGCTTTTTGACATGAAACTATTACATTTCTGATAAACGATCGATTGGCACTTTGATTTTTAGAACCTTGTGTATTTTTCAAGATACTATTTTAGGATTATTTGAGTGAGAAGTACGGAATGGTATAAAAGTTTTGCGGACATTTGCCACCACTGATTAGTAAAAAACATACTAATCAGTAAATATGTTTTTTACTAGTAAGTGATGGCAAAGGTCCACAAAAATCCAAATCAAAATATAGCCTTTATAGTTATGTATTCTTATGGTCATGCCATTAAATGTGTAGAAGTGTAGATTTCTGTCTTGTGAATTATTGTTGTTTTGCGTTATAGCAGTTCTATTTTATTATGAAAGTATGTTACCATTGTTTATCTTGTCTTGTTTGCCACTTGCTGAACGATAGTTTTAGCGAATTTCCCCTATAGGGAAGAAGCTATTACCTCAGCTGAGCTATTAGGTCTCATGGTAAGACCTAAGCTCGGGACCACTATAACTTTTCGTTTTGGGGCCCCCAGAAGCAAAAAACACTATTCGTTCGAATTTATATATATATATATATATATATATATATATATATATATATATATATATATATATATATATATATATATATATGTGTCTGTTAGCACGATAGCGGCCGCAAAAATGGTCCGATCTTTATGAAATTTGGTACGGACATGTAAAGTGGTAATCAATTGGACGAGTTCGTGAACCAGCCCGATCGGACCACCGGAAGGGGGGGTAAAGGGGGATAAACCCCCCCAAAAATGGGTTTTTTGAGTTTTTTACATAGAAAAATAAATTTTTTAAAGTTGTTAGCCTCCGGATTACGTTTGAATACTTATAATGGTTTAAATACCTGCAATTCAGTAATCCACTTGTTGCTGGTGGCAACTAGTTTCGGTTCTTATATAGAACCATCTTCAGGCCGTACAAGAAGTCAATTTGTTATCTTCACTGTAGGTGAAGGTCGTCATTGTAGATTAAAAAATTCACATTAAAACACACGATCACGCACATTGACATTAACACAATTAAAAACGTAACGAGTACTCGTATCACGGGACAGGTGCGATGCAGCCGGGCGGAAGTTGTAGTTCGAACTCACCTACAGTGAAGATAACAAATTGACTTCTTGTACGGCCTGAAGATGGTTCTATATAAGAACCGAAACTAGTTGCCACCAGCAACAAGTGGATTACTGAATTGCAGGTATTTAAACCATTATAAGAAAAATAAAATTTATCAAATGTTTGTGTGCACCATTGAATTCAGCTAAAAAAAAAACAAATAATTTAGTATTTTGAATCACTGCTCTACGCCCATTGGTTACCGAGATATTGAAAGTGGTAAACACAGTACGTTGTCCCAATGTTAACCTTATGGGAAATAAGTAAAATTCTATATCTCGCTTATTTCTCAACATATCTTGATAAAACTTGGTAAATGGCTTCTTCTAGTTCAGATCTACTAAATATTGAATTAAAACCATCCAGTTTTAATATACCTGTAGCAGCAAACCTGCATACTCATTTCCCGTGTTATTCTTATGGAGCTTAACAAAACATGTCAAATCTTGCTATGTTTGCTTGAAATAAGTTGTTTAGCATTTGAAATTCGCTGAGTATGCAGGTCTGCTGCAACGGGGGTATTTTTATGATATTATTTATGCAATAATTTATTACATTATTGTATTTTTCTTTCTATAAATTTTATATTACAGTACTACTTTGTATTTATACGTCTTATTTTTTGCACTTATACGTTTTGTACTATTTAAACATTGCATGTTGTACCTATTTATTGTAACTGCCAAAATTGTATTGGAATTGTATTATGTTTGAAATTGTTATCCGTTGAAAATAAATAAATAAATAATATTTAGGAAAAAAGTATGGGAATTTTAAGAAAAGCCTTTAAAGTCTTAAATATATAGGGTCGAATCAAATAAATTGAGTTGATCCTAATTTTTATAATCGAGTTCAAGATACATTAAAACTTCACTCCAAGGCCTGTTTCGGGTAGGCCTAAAACTACGTATAAGGCCTATTTCGGGTTCTTTCTTGTCCAAATACCTATATTTTAGTGTTATTTGTTCAAACTAAGTTAATGGTTACTACATTTTTAATAATGTAAATGATTACAGTTTATACTGTAATACAAGCAAATGTTTATATGGGTTTTCAGTTAACATAAAAATTAAGTTTCAATTAAACATGACAAAGATTTTATTTAAAAACCTTTACATACATGAATTTACAGTTTGTTTGGTACAAAAGTGGGGCTTCCCTAACTTAAATATGAGCTTTATTAGTAAAATAAAAACCAGCCTACAATTCAATTTTCAAAATTACCGTGTTAAATAATAACGTAACAGTATAATTTTCTTCATTGTATACTAATTTAAAACGTCTTATGCTGTACGAGTCAGCGTGGCCTAGCTGTAGCCAACACTCAACACAGCCAGCTATTAACTCAAGATCGTTCGTTGCATCTAACTTGAGCCATTAAGCCAGATACTGGAGGGCTCCAGTTACACGAACTTGCTTTGTTTAAACTTCACATAACATTTTGGGATAAAACTCTAACAAAACTCTTAAAGGATCTTATAACATTTCTGCAGCCAGAATTATTTGCATTAAACCAACTGCAGGGTATTGTATATATAGTTTGATAAGCAAACTTTGAACGAACTAAACATTAATATCTAAAACGTATACGTTTGGAACGATACTTTAACTTTTAAAATCTGAGAACTTTGGAGTACAACATAATAAACTCAGCCTTTCATATGCAACGAGAAAAACTGTACGGAACACAAAAAGATGAATGAATGGGACAAATTTCCCAACATGATTCGGTAGTCAATGTTTGTTAATTTAAAAACAGTTCGTTTCAAACTCTTTTAGGAATACTTACTTGGTACTTTGCTTGTCATCCAATTGGCCGCAGGTGGCGTTGGATCCGTCATCACAGTTCCCTAACGGACATAGTAGTGCGAGATATCTCGAGGTTCGGTCGCTCTCTTTAAGTAGGTTAGATTGATTGGATTTGGTTAGGTTAGGCTACGTCTGTTCTCTGGTGTAGTATTGTTCTTTGGGTAGTATTGACAAAACACGTAAGATTCTTCTAAGTTGTAAAGAGATTGGATCAATTAAACTTTTAAGTCCACTCTTAAACTTTAAGAAATAGTTTTCTTATTTGATAGAAACTGGAATTTTTTTAATTGTTGCCCCGAGCACAGCATTTTTACTGGAAGATTGCTAATTTAGATTGAATAGCAAAATAGTTCTTAAATATAGTATTGTATCTAAGGAGTTTGTTTTGAGTTCTAAATGGTTTAACGTAACAAATAAAGCTAATTCTAGAATATACAAATTCGAGTCCGAGCGTGAAGCTTGCAAATGCGTCTGAAGGCCTTCTTTTGCTAATTCTAAATTTTGTGCATGATCCATGCGTAGCTCCGGTTAGAATCAATTTTTAGTTGACTGGACGAATATTAGATTTGATTAATTTTGGTCACTTGGTCACTTTTGTCGCTCATGTAAAGAGCCGATCTTTTGATTCCAAGTGCCGAGAGTTTTTGTAAACATATGGCCGTGGCGACATAGTCAAATGCATTGTTGAGATCTGCATACGTTCCAATCAAAGCTGCCCGGCCTCCTTCGTATCAGCGCAGTCTTGCGTTGCAGTCATGCAAAATAAATTTTAAAACTGTAGGTAACAATTATATTGGTCGATAATTACCCATCTCCAACTCATCCCCCATTTAAAAACAGGCCTAACCTTAGCTACTTTGCATCCCTCGGGGAAAAAACCCCTTAAGGATGGAGACATTAATAAGGTGTAAAAGTGGCTTTACTATTTCTTGTTCACAGGCATTAAAAACTTGCATATTGAGACTATCAATCCCAGTTGACGTTTTGGGTTTGAACTTAAGAAACAGTTTTGCAATTGTTTTCATCTAATTCAATATCCACATCATCGATCCCAGGTCCCAGTTGAGAGTTTTTTCTATCGTTTAATTTGTTAGTTATATCAATAAAATAGTTGTTCATTTGTTCGCATACTTGTTTGGGATTTTTGAGAATTTTACCATTTACACTCAGTTCAATGTTTTTGTTTTTTATTTCCATTATGGTTTGGTTCCTGATAACTTTTTAGCTTTCTTTTGATTTATTGTCAGCATTATTTATCCTACTGCTATACCATTCTGCTTTTTAATATTGAACAAAATACGTAATGCTTTCTTTTGCCATATTATAAAAACTCTACCGGCTCCAGAACTATTTCCCCATAATAAATTACCGTATAACAAGTGAAAATGAAACAAACTAAGGTAAACTGTAAGTAGAGTGTGCTTGGAAACACAATGTTTTAATCTTCTTAGTAAAAAAACCCCAGATAATTTTGATATCACATTGTTCGTATGCACTTCCCAGGTTAATTTAGGATCAAGAGAAATTCCAAGCAGTTTTACTGAGTTAGAATGTTCCAGCTGAGTACTACGCAGTGTAAAGCAAATTTTCTCTGTTTTAACAGTATTTATTTCAAGGAAATTACTTTTAAACCATTCATCACCAATACTAATGATATCATCAATGTCATTTTGCATTGTGCTGAATTCAGAAGATGGTAAAATGAAAGATGTATCGTTTGCATATAAAACTGTTTTGCGAGGCATAGAATTTGGTAAATCATTAATTTATAAGTTAAGTGATTGATCACTAAGTGATAGATAGATTGATTGATTGATCACTAAGTGGCTAAGTGATTGATCAATTTAGAAAAAAAAAATTAGTCACTATGCATTAAAGCTGGTCAATATATTTTACCGGTTTATTAATCTGCTGTAACATATCAAATAAGCCAAGAGTGATTGAAAAAGTGTTTGAGTGAAGTGACACTTGGTATCTCTGACCAGTCCCCTAAAAAATGAAAGCACTTCTTAAGAAGGGGTGGGTAAGCCATTCTAAGGCGCCAGCAACTTTTTAATAGCTTTCCCTTGTCATGGGGAGGAACGGAGCTTATCCGTGGGTTAAAACTGATCGATCCCCTACATATCACTCAGGTTCCAAACTTGACTATCCTGAGGTTAGTGTAAATGTAAAATTGTAAGTTTGAATTTGTAAATGTCAGATTCTGGAAATAAATAATCGGTTGAGTTAAGCGGTCTTACACAGAGATCAATACACTTCTTAGACTATTGTGACTGAACATTATGAATTTTTTTACGTAATGCAGGTTGTAGGCCTATTCTTCTGGTTTCATCGCAGATATCTCTCCACTGTTCATAATAATTTTAGGAACGTATTTATTTAAATTCTCGAATGGACTAAGTTTTTGAGTTGTTATTCTAATAATACCATTTGAAGGCGCTTTCACAAATATATTAATTCCGTTTGTTTCAGAATAACGTCCACTAGTCCACTCTCTACTTCTCCACACGCTTCATGAACTGAAATTGAACTCAGAAGAAAGTTACCTTGATGTGACTGATGAATAATTTCTAAAAGAAAATATAATCTTATAATGTTTAATAATACCATGTTTTAATCTGTTTATTGTACTATGCAACATAACAATCACGTTTATTGCCTAAAGTAGGGGAGTTGAACCAGCTATTACGCACGGAGGATTTGAATTGTAACGAAGGCTCAAAGGCTTAAAAAGCCATCTTGTCCGGGTTAATATTCTGTTTGCATTTAATTAAATTCACCCACCCTTCAGTGAAATTTCTATAAAGAGATTATTCTCTGTAATAACCTTTCGCATAAGAACTACAAATTTTTATTTGAGAAAGTATGAACTGTTGAGCTTTTCTACTGTCTTGGACTTTTGATTTCTAAATTTCAAATTTAAGAGAATGAAGAACAGCGGGTACACTTTTATTATTTTTAAAGGTTCTTTAAAAATGAATCATTATGGACTGATTTATCTCAGTATCTTCAGTACGATTTCAGTTAGAGAACTAAAAATAGAGAACATTGGAATCAAAAGAAAATTCATCACAATGCATTAAATACTTCTTCAACTTTACATGAAAGTGTCCCAATTTTATACTTATAAAGCTACACTGAGAAAAATATCCTAGCGGAAAAGCAGAGTTTTTGCCCCAAGTCTAGAATCTGTACTCGCAATACGTAAATAAGGACTTGGCTCACGTACAGGAGTGTTGTGTCTGGACCCAGCTCAATGACTCGGCAGAGTTTTGGGCATTATTACAGACGCGGGACTCGCAGTCCTTCTTTAAGAACTATTTCTCTGCAATTACGCTCGAACTGCCGTATTTGCAAATAATCAGGGAATTTACCGTGATTTTAAGGAAAAAACATTAGAGTGACGTCATGGATGGTTTGTATACGTCACAAAACACGTCATAAGTTTATCCATGATTACTTTCTGCATGCAGCCCACTGCATTTACGGTAGGTGTATGGACGAGAACTTCAAATTATTTCCATGTGATTTGGTAAAAGCAGTTTGTTTTAGTTCGCACTCTCATCAAATATTTTATTTGAATCGAATACATTTTTTTTACCAAATCTGGATCGATTTTAGGTCCGTTGTGTTGTTAGTTTTATATTTGGGATTGAAAATTTACTAATGTGATACAAGTTTGAATAATAACATTTGGTTTCAATAATACATATTTTATTAATGTTTTTTTTTTGTAGATTTACTTACTGTAGTACCATTGATAGTAAATACATATAAAGTAAATGGTAGTGAAACGACAAAAAGAATATCAAATTTCCAATTTTTCAGAGAAAAAGCTTAGATTATTGAAGAAAATCAAATCGTTTTATTTGTCAGCAGTTACTTTTGTTAAATATTGTTTTATTTTTAAATAGTTGCAAGGACACATTGATCAGTTTTAGACCTAAGATTAATTTTATCTGCCCATAGTTTACACGAAAAAATTACCAAAAAAAGTAATTGCACTGTTTAAGATTTTAATAACTCAGGTATTTTTTAGCAAAGTCTTAAATAAGATGAATTGTAAGAAATAGAATGCAGGTCGAGTATAACCTTGCATTGATTTGCTGCCACTTTTAAATGTATCAAATAAATATGTCAGGGTAATAAATTGTAACTATTAATGGTGTAAATACCTTGTACTGTCAAAGTGATCCTTTGTAGTCTCATATTATGGGCTACGACAGTTTCAATCTCAGAGAGATCTTCCTCAGGCGATGGAAATCAAATTTCATTCCAGTGGAAGTCGTCAAGAAGCATTATAAACCATCATGGCACATACCCACGTAACACAAACGGACAGATGCACACAACGAACAAACATTACTTTTTATAAAAATTCCGATACCGGGTACTCTAGACTCTATCACGCAATAAATTGTCACTGTAGAGAAGTACCATTAGGCGTAAAACTACACTTATCAATTCTTCAGATGCTATTCAACAACTACACTCGTCAACAGGCAGCCGTAACGCAGTGGATATAGCAGTCATCACCTGAACGTACGAGTCAAGAAACATCGGGCGAGGTTAGCACTTGGATGGGTGATCGCTAGAAGAACCCAGATATCTTTTACTGATTTTAAATAAAAAATACCGGTAAATGCAGAGACTAGGCAAGTCAGTGCATAGAAATCGGTTGTATTTTACGAGAATAGGAATGTACATTCTGTGATAAACTGTGGTAAAGGCAAAATGAATCGCAGGATATTCTGGGAAAAGTCTCTACAATTACGAGAGCCAACTCTGATCGGCAGGACTTACAACCGACAGTAATGACGTCATAGCCAGTGACGTCATAACTATGTAGACAAACTAAGTCCTGATTTTCCGTGTGGCGGCCTCACTGCCGGAGCATTGAGCCGGGTCCAGATTGCAGTGGGTAACCCGCACACCCTTATTTACGTGTATTTTCCACGTATTTCAGGACAAAATTTTTCTCAGTGTATAGGTACTAATTTTAGCCTATGCAGTAATTTACTATGCTCAAAGGGCATCAACCACCTTCGTTACACTTTACGGTTACACCTTTTAACACCATAGAAGCTAAATATTTTTAGTCACATGAGAATAAATTGGAAATATTTAATCAACTTTTAGAAAGGTTTAAAGTAATTGTTGGCTTTTCAGCTATAATATATCAATAGTCACTGAAATTACACTTTATGTACACTTTAATTATTTGTAAGCTCATACTGATAAACTAATTATTAAAATAAAAATAAAATAAATATTCAGTAATACATGAGTTATAAACAAGTCGCTTTAAATACAGCACGGCGGATAGATTATTCACAACCTTTGGACATGAAGCAAGGAAACCACTCAACAACTCAGTACCGTTTTGCGAATGCGACGTTTGAACAAAATATTTCAACAGTTAGAGATTACGTTACAGTGAGTGCCCGCGCGCTACTTCGTATCAGTCGTGTCAAAGGCTCTGGTTTGGGTTTAGTTAACACTGAACGTTTTTGGAACTCAAGCTACGTTCATTAATTAGTTCAGTCGGTGACTTAGCTAATTAAACCCTCAGCAGTGTAAGTGGGAAATGTTTTCAGATTAAAAACTGTGGGCGTATGAAGATTGTGAATTATTCCAACGATTCGTGTTGCTAAAAGTGGTATGCGAGGAAAATTAATTAACTAATTTAATGTCTTTCTTTTATTAGGCAGATTGACATAATGTTTCTGTTTTTAGTTCCACCGGTAACAACCAATTATTTCGCGTACGTTAAATTATATTAAAAAACACATTTTAAACAACCATACGTCATCATTACTCATGTCAACGGACTTTTTACATACCTTAACATTTTCTACAGTCAGCTAAAAACGATTTTTGTCATTTAATCCGCCAGTTGCTAATTCGTAAAAACTCGCCTTTCCGTTTCACATGATAGTTAGTTTTCTGTTTTCGAAAAAAGAGTTTTTCTTTTGAAGTCAATACTTTTAAAGTTTTTATATGCGCTCTGAAAACAATTTTAAAACTCTGTTTTTGCGCGATTTTAGATTAAACGTGTCACAAAAAAGACGAGAACAATTAACTGTATAAGTTAAACTGTATAAGTATAAAATAATCAACAATTTGTTAAAAAGACTACTTTAATATAGATACATGAGCATATTTTCAGGGAAACTATACTCGAAACTAATAAAGTTTTTAAATTATAATTTTACACTCGTAAATATGAGTCTTGTTTGTGTTTAAGATGACAACAAATTTGAAATGATAACAAGTCTCATTCTACGTGTGCACACCCCTCACAACTCAAATACTACTGAGAAAGTAACCAGATGGAGGCATTAAGTTTCGCAATAGAACAAAGAAACTGCAACAGGTGCCGGTAACTCTCGGCCGCGCGTCGTGGAACTCTGATTGTTAATGTATTAGACTTAAAACTTGTTTACAGCTGCGTTTATTTAATTATAAACTTTCTGGCTCCACGGAGGGGATTTTCAGCCCTTGAGAAACATCAAGTATTCATTGGTAAATCCAGTTAAGGCGTTACAGTAATTGACGCTGGCGCTTGAGCCATTCTTACAAACATATTGTTCTAAAAATTTCCTAAGATAATCGTGGGTCATAGAACAAAAAAAAAATCATTGCATACCTCCTGCTTTGATATTGGTGTTAATGGTTATGTGGATACTTTGTCACAATGTATTTAACAAAACAAGAATTTAAATTTTTTTTACTGTTTGGTATTAACGACCACTTTGTACAAGTACAATGTAAGGCCTACAACGGTCAAGATGTAAGAGGATAGTGAAAAAATATTAATCCAAACTATTTAAAAAATCAAAACACATAGTTTTGATGTGTTTTAAAGCGAATAACGCAGTGGCTATGGTGCGGGATTTTGTATTTTAAAGGCAATAAATTTATTTGGTAGTAAATATTTGTTTCGGAAACAAAATAAAGCCAGGTATGGAGATAAGAAGTGATGGCCCGCAGTGCAGATTTCAGCAGTCTATGTGCGCGAACACACATGTATCGGGTATTGGTCCATTATACTTATAAAGTTTATAAATACTGTTAGTAACTTTATTGTTTTTATACAGAACTATTCTTCTTAAGTAGAAAGGAGATCTTGAACATTGTTACAAATTTCAAATCTACAATGTATATTATTATAATCAAAGCAGACGCTATTCCATAAACTCATTTGTGCCCCTTTTTAAATCTACGAACTACAGAATGTGTTTTGTTTTGATTTTCTGTTTTAAATCACAGTCGTCTGTTTCCTTCAGTTAATCGATGGTTTCAAAGTCTATGTTGCCTCTTTGGTAATGTTGATTAATGTAAAGTAGTTTTAATTTTACTATTGTGTTTGGTAGACTTTAAGCACTGTAGGCAAATATTTTGTAAAAAACACTGGCATATCGGGAGTAAAACAATTCTATTTTAATTATGTACCAAAACCATGTTAACTTTCACTTTCTACTTACAAAAGAGAGAGTAAGAAAATGAGAGCCAACAGTTGTTTAAATGCAAATGCTGGTGTGGAACTACCTTTTCTGTTTGTCTGCAAACATTTCTACTTTACTTTCTCCTGTGAAGTGTACCTTGCAAGAGATTGGAGGAATTAAAAATATTTACAATATCTAAATCGAATCAAGGGACCTCATAACATTATAACATAAATACTGACATAACTGTCCACTATATCTTAATATCCTTTTGGGCATGAGAGTGCTATGATTATTTTAAGCTAATTTATTTTTATGCTGATTCGCATCGGTCAAATTTTAAAGAGCTTAACCCAGGCTTCACGAAATGGTATAAACGCATACCTTATTTCTTGTCCACATCATAACAAGTGTGATCATTTAACGAATACCGGATAGTTTGACTTTTGAGAAAACGTTTGCCTAAATTTTTATGTTTGAAGTTTATTTTAACGTTAAACAAAGTTGCGGACCTCTTAAAATACTTTGCGGCTTTAAGTGTTGTATGAAATTAGATTGATGCTAGTTATGCTGATTAAATAGAAATAATAAAAAAAGTTTGAACACATTAATAATATAAGAACCACTTAAATATTTGGTATATTTCATAACACTCTGATGTGTGAAGAAGCCAATAACATGTCTGTTCCCTTCATAGCTCTACAGAATAGTCGCAGCGATTATAATGTTACAGGGTAAACAATTTTGACATGTATTTAACATTAGAAGCAATAGTATCGTTTTCTCAATAAATTATACTATCCCTTTCAGATTTATCTATAAAACGCCCGTATAAGAAAAGTCAATATTGTTCACGTAGAATATAAAAATATTTTCATTCCGGAGTTAAAACACACAAATAAACAGAGGCATAAAGTGAGATTTACGCAGCGATTTAAAATATTTGTGTTCGAAACGGAATAAAAACGAGTCAAAGTGATAAGGGAGAATGGGTCGCATTGCCGTCATGGCGTCAACGTATGTAAATTGCCTATTGAATTACAATACAGCACACAAATACAACTGAATGTTCAGCAACGTTCGTGTCGTGTTTCCAGCGTATGAGGGAATTTCGATTGCTTCCCTACTTATTATTCTTGAAGGAAATACATAAGAATTTAATAGTAGATAATATACTGATAATAAATCTTACACTCGGATTAAAATATAAAGTTGTATGAGATTTTATCTTTTATTATTTTTATTACTTTGAACACAGAAAGCCTTGTAGTGCCTGCATTTTCCCGTAAAACATGTCTGAATCATTTCGACATGGACTTTTTAATGAGACTATTTTATGATTCCCAATATTCACACCGCACTTTGGCTTTCCTTGCAACATTAAAATGTTTTCAAATACAAAAAGCAAATGTTCAATAATAGGTATAGGTATTTAAATGGTCTCAACATGATACAGTGTAACTGCACACAAAAATGACTACTTAAACTCAAAATCAAGAGTGTTCCATTTCTTTATTTGAAACACTCAATCCTTATGTTAAAAAAAATAAAAAGTGATCTCTTAAGCAACAACACTTTTCATCCCGATGTTATAGCAAACTAAATATTTTACAACAAATAATTGATAGTTTCAACTATCACTCACATTTGAAAATATTAAAAGACGGATGTACTTAAATAAAAAAAATTGATCACTTTACAATGAATAATCGAAAGTGCTTTAAATCTCACATCAGACACTCACTCCGCAACATCACGTATGATTCCACCGGGCTGTGGCGGGGGGGGGAGGGGCGGAATGTATGTTATGTTGATTCTGGATGTTAATCCCACAGGACCCTGCCCGCCTCGCTCTGGAATGCTGCATGTTAAATATGTTTTGTAATATTTACTTCCTTGTTTTTCATGAAGCTTCATTTACTAGGTTCCTTTCTTTTTAATATTTTCCGCACATTGGAATTAGTTTTTTTGTTTCTACATTTAGTAGTTTAAGAGGTTTGATGATTATTAAACTAATATTTTCAGGATAACTTTTATTTATTTATTACTAATCGACCTAGCCTGGTGAGAGGTTTTAAATGTTATTAGTCCACTGTAATTGTTTTTAAAATAATGAGGTTGTCATATTATTATGTGTTTGTAAATTACTGGCTTGTTAAGATAATATATTGCTTTCTTACTTTACTACTTTATCCTGAGTCGTAATCAGGCGTTCGGCTCGGTTGCGGATATCCACTTCTCAAGGACTCCCTTAGAGAACGGAAAACGTGTTTTATGGTTTCCCGAAACGTCGGATGTAGGGACTTTTTGGCGTTTTATGTTTCGTAACATGTGTTGTGTGTTATGTCTAGTGTTTTTTTAAGTGTTCTGACAAGAGGATGTTTTCAAAAACTCAGTGCTGAACGGACGGACGGACTTATCGCCATAAACCTGGAGGTGGGTAGTAGTCCAGGCAATGTATGCTCAAAAAGAGGTGTAGAGGGAATTGCATGGATCACAATTTTTGACTGTGTAACTTTGTTTGGACTAGTTAGGAGTAAAACATATCAAAAGTCCCCGCCCTTAGCCCTTGAGCCGGTTGCGCTGGAAGGGCCTAAAGGTAAAATTTTTTGGTTTTTCCTAAATATCTTGAAAACTATCAACTTTTAGTATTCCCTATTAAATTTGAAAATTAAAGAAAATTCCTGTAAGACAAATACATAATATTTCTACTTTGGTCCAACCGTTTACAAGGTAAGCACTAATTTTGTTAATATTTGAAAAAATATCCTTGAAAATATTTTTCAAGGAATTATAACAAATTGTAATAATTTCTTGAAAAATTACGTTTTTTATGAGCTCGCCAACGCCTTAATTTTAGACCAATTTTTATGATTGAGGTGTCAAATTACTGGAAATTTTGTCAATATTTTCTGAATGCTGTTCATTTTCCTTTAGGTGAAAAAAGCGTTCCCCAATTGAGCATCTAAGTTACCCAGAAATTTACATGTATTTCTTATGGAAGGGATATTTTTTAAATATTAATAAAATTATTGCTTACCTTGTAAACGTTTGGACCAAAGTGGACATATTATGTATTTTTCTTACAGGAAATTTAATTTTCTTTAATTTTCAAATTTAATAGGGAATACTAAAAGTTGATAGTTTTCAAAATATTTAGGAAAAACCAAAAAATTGTACCTTTAGGCCCTTCCAGCACAGCCGGCTCAAGGGCTAAGGGCGGGGACTTTTGATATGGTTTACTCCTAACTAGTCCAAACAAAGTTAAAAAGTCAAAAGTTGTGATCCATGGAATTCCCTCTAAACCCTTTCGTTGCCTGGACTAAGAGGCCAATAGGCCCAATAATTCATAAAAAATAAATACTTCATCCTGCTCTCTTTCACCAATTACATGTCTCTCCCTTCTCTGCCTTTCTGCTGCAGTTAGATACAAAGCCTTTCGGATGGTCATACCTCTCTAATGCAGAGCATCCTTTATTTTTATACCCAATTACCACTCAGTCCTAACCTGATTTTTACCTTTACTTTAATTTCTTTCGTTCTTGTTGAAGAGCTTTCAGAAAACTCTTCCTAAAGCTCTTTGGGAAAAATATTCAATATAAAAAACTATTCATTAGATAACAGAGAGAATTCGCAAGACAAATAGTTAATTTTTTAACAACATCTTGATTAGCATGATACGTGTTGTTCTATAGTCTCGCATCGGGTCTTTTGATGATTGGTGAGACCAATTGAAATCGATCGCCATTTACCATCTTTTATGTATACTTACCGTATTTTATCTGAATGACGTATTAGTGAAAATATGTTATAAGTTTGTAAGAGGTACTTTAATTTATATTCAGTTGAAAAAATAATAATACGAAACATTTTGGTGAGTAATAATGATCCCTTAAATTTAAGTAGAACTTTGGAAAATTTATATTTTGCATTATTATGAGTTGTATTAGCTTAAAAGGTATTTCGCATTTTAAATCTAAGAGTAGACAGTTCAAACAGTTGTCTCCAAGTCCTCCTTTCAGTCTATCACTCTGTTGGCTACTTATTATCCTCTAACTTGTTTACAGCAGCTTTATTTAATTAGAAACTTTCTGGCGTCTTGACTGCGACTTCCAAACTCTCACAACAAGAAATATGGGTAAAACCAATTTGTAATATCCATTTTACCAATGAAGCGTGTCTTGTGAAAACAAAAGTTTAACTTTTTAATTTCCAAAAATATTTTCATTAAAAATGTTTAAGGATTTTTTCGAAATGAAAAACTAAACCATTAATTAACAATTTAACTCACAAACTTTAAATTTTCTAATATGTAAACGTTCTGCAAACGATCTGACTATGGTCAGAAGTTTTTACCTGTATTTAAAGTTGTTGCCTGTAATACCTGCATTTAAGGTTTTATATTTTAGCGTCTTTTATAAACTTTAAACTTCTAAAACTCTCTATCCAATTTGGACCGATCATTGTTCAATAAAAAGGTATGCAAATCTAGTATAAATACGAGCATATTGGTAAATGCAATTACGGAATAAGTAGTAAAACCTTTTACAATAAACCTTAATTATTTCTACTAACGGCCTTGATGTTTTTTTTAAATTTTCAATACTTATTAATAATATATTACTACTACTTATTACTAATACATATTACGTACATTCAAAGTTGCACAGAATCTCAAACAAAATACCTCCCATAAAAAAATGTTGAGTTTTTTTGTTCAAATTCATGAACAATGTTAAAAAGTTGCAACGATGGCAAAAAAAGCACATTTATGGGAGGAATATTTTATTTACAATAGTGTGCTTGAAAATAACAGCAATATATTGGCTATATTACAAAACAAAAAGAGGACTTCTCAGGAAAAATAACATTTAAAATATTGCAGAGATCAATAGACAATAGTGTAGGTTTCTGTACTTCGTAAGATCGAATAAACAAACGATTTACAATTTATAACTTTCTATATGTTTATTTGTTTCCGATAGAGCCTATTATAAGCGGTAAATTCAGTATTGTCCCTGTATTATCCTCATAAATAACTTAGCCAAATTTTTCATTTGGCTTGTTTTTTTGCCACATCGTACTATAATTTAGTAGAGGTATCCAAATATTGATTTGGAATCATTTTAGTTTCACTTGCCTGCAGCAGCAAACCTGCATACTCATGTTAAATATTACAACGTTCGTATACAACGAAGTCAAACATCAAAGTTAGAGTCAGTTAGTTAAAGAACAGAAGGAAAAACATCTTGGGAGCCATTAGGTTTGATTTATCGCGGTATAATAAAGATAATTTAACCCTTTAATAATGTTAAACCAGCTCGTTGTCTACTGAGTTTTCCCCATTCACCCCTGTTACATGAATGCATAGCTTTTTTTACACACATCAATAATATTAAACGGGTGTTATGATTTATACTTTATAACACTTTATTTGTATATCGTCTTGTGCAGAAAAAAGGATAGTATATGAAATTTGTTAAAGGTTTTCTTTGTGTAATGTTATAGATAGCCTAACAATTGATTACTTGACACAACTATATTCAAACTCTACATCATTAGATTTTATTCACTTCTCTATTATAACTTAGTGGGAATTGTGGTAAAGCAAAAAAATTGGTTACTGCATAGTAATGTTTTGATGAAAAATTATATCTCACTTTGTGTATAATTTTGTCAAACATAACAGTTATTTCATATCACTGTTATTCTAAGTTATACAACTCCCAACATTGTTGGTTTACTTAAGTGAAACTTTACAGTGGTACTCAAGTTTAATAGCGTAAGTTGAGGTGAAACAGACTTCAGCTTCCTTGCAACAGCTATCACGTATAATTAAGACCAACCTAATACACAAGTTGTAAATAGTACTATATAAATAAATGCTAAAACATTATGAATGCAGATGGGGCAAAACAATATTGAATTCAACTTATTCATTTTTTCGCCTCTTGAACTGATTGAATCCGAGTTGAATTGTAAATAACAGTGGCCTGAAACTTGTTAAAGTTTGGGACTCCTCGTAGCTCTGGATATTTTCCCCAACCAAATATTGCAAAAATGAAAGTATATGATTTACTGCTCTTGTATTGATTTATATTTTTACTACAGGATGATTTGAGTGTAGTACATAATTATAATAACATACTTCTGTTTCTGTTCAGTGAAATCAATAGGGCAGTAAGGCAAAAGTCTATAAACCAAGTATTGTTAACCCCAAGAGGTGAAAATTAATTTAATTTGACTTCATAATAAAAAAAATTATTTTAACTTCATATAATCACAAACTTACTCATGAAATTTTTTCAAGGTTAAAAACCCCATTAGATTATCCTAAATTTATGATGATAAGAACAAAAATTGAAATAACTATTGAATAAATTATAACATGTTTTAACAAAAAATATGTATTTTTATAAGAATAACTGAAATACAATAGAACTCACGTTAAAGTTGGGGAAGCATCAAACCTTTTTAAAAAATAATAATGTTTTGGCAACATTATGCAAAAAGTAATTTTTTGTTTAGATTTTCTGTACTATGCATAGAAATAATTCAAAGACCTACAGCTTTGATAAGCTCATTTTACTCACGACACACTGTTGAAAAAGGATGTGGTGTGGTAGGAATAAAAGTTGAGGGTGAAAGAGCCAGAAGTTGTTTAAATGCAAATTTAGGTACCGAACTGCCCTTGCTTGCTATTTGTCCGCAAACAGCGTATCATGCCCGCAAACAGCTACCAACGCCTATAATATCTTAAACACAAAGTTGTTCAACATTGCTCGTATAGAGTTTATAAAGCCTTTATAAAACCTTGTTCAACATTAGTACAAATTTGGTTTTGTGATAAACGCATTTTAAAGCAGAAAAACTTGCTCCTTTAGTAAATAAATAAATAAACTATTAAATCTTTAATGATCCAACAAAAGAAGAACTATTAATTACCCTTTAAAATGTTGTTGTTCTGCTTAACCCAACCAACCAACCCTAATTAGGATACTATGTCTGCGACTTGAATTTAGGAAAGACCATGCTTAAACAGAAGCAACATCTACAACGATTCAACAATACAAACAATAATAATAATGGTAACGTGGCAAGACCAAAATTAAGAAAAAAGGAAAAGGAAAACCAATTGTGTCACGTATGCAAAATCACAGTAAGACCACAAAATATAACATGGAAAGATATATGACTAGCAAAGCTAGTTAGCAACGCTTTGAGAAGAATTATGTTTTATTAAAAACAATATGCGTGAGGGAAACAAAGTGTGTACATACCAAACAGGGCAAGTGAAGGGGAGCGTCTTGCGGCAGTTTACATGTAAACGTTTACACAGAAAACCTACCTCTGCCTCATTGCATAATCCATCCTCCTCAATGAGTAACATTGCAATGTTTTTCTACATTTTTATCGGTTTAATAGACAATTTCAGTCATTATAATTTTTGTTTTAACTACTAAATATCTTCAGACTAAAAAGGGTATGGATATGAATAGAGGAAGAAGAATCAGGGTCATCTAAACATTTTGTTCTTATTAAAAAAAATTTTCTCGTAAATAAATAACATATAGGTTTAAATTATGTGTTGTTCTAATCTTCCCTTGTTCCATTATCGTATGAGCTATAGTCAGACAAGTCGGTGTAGACATTTTTTATCGCAGATATCTCAAATAACGCCCGCAATGTTCAAATTATGGATTTTTAAATTCAGCTCTCAGCCATAGAGCTTAAAATATTTATTATTAAATACAGTACACTTAATATCAATACTCGCTAAATTCATGTAAGTGGAAACTTTTATTTTGAGGAGCTATAAGACCTACAATCAATCTCAGGTCATTATTAGAGTTATCATGTAATAGCGAGTAGTTTACAATGTTTTTACTAATGTACACTTTACATATTTACTTACGTAGTAAAATTTTAGCTGATTAGTATTGGATGACATAAAACAGTATTTGACTGATACAATGATGACATTTTGAGTGATACAATGATAGATTCAAGCTTTTAATAACTAGACATTCATGATACAATCAGATCACTAGTTAAACACAGACCCTAAACGAATAAAATTTCTTTTATTTATTGTGGTATAAATACTAAGCCACGACAGAAAATTACAAATTAACTAAGCCCACTGTGACGGATGACAGCAGGACACAGAAATCCTTTTACCTGCAGCACCTGTCGAGCTCTGGACTTTATTTCCATAATAATTTCCATAAACCTCACTTTTCCCAAATTTTATATTTACCCTTGCTTCTTCTTTGTGACTCTATTAGCCTAATTATGTTTTTTGTGATTAAAGTATTATTAATTAAAGAGAACAAGTTGTCGTTTTATGTATGAAAAAGAACAAGTTTGTTTCTGAGTTTTCAGCCTTAAAGGCTTGAGCTCCGGTGTTATACCCTCCTCCATTTTGAATTCCATTATGGTTTTAGGTTTCACGATGTTTTCACTTTCTTTGTTTACAAGGTAATGTCTTAAGACACATACGTTCTTTATCCTGTAATGCTTTCGAAAACTAATATTTCAGCCTATAAGCTTCGTATCTAGTTTTGAATAATGAATATTGATTAACTATCGGTGTTTAAGCCGGTACTTTCTTTAAGGAAAATAATTAAGTCTGTTTTTTAATTGAATTAATGAATCATTTAATATATTGTTTGTTTATTTATACGTTTTAGCATGTTCATCAATAATTAAAATATTTTTTCACATAACTGAATGGATTTAGCTGTAAAATTATTATTTAGGTATACATAATAATTTTGGATTCTCTATAAAGGTAATTAGTGAAGAAAACTAGTTTTATTTCTTTATAGTTTAGGCATTGACTATGAATGTATACGTCATACTTACTTATACATTCAGGGCTCCAGCCAAATATTCAACCAATACCCTTAATGTTCATAGATTTTAGCGAATTTCCCCTATAGGGAAGAAGCTGTTACCGTAGGTCTCATGGTAAGACCTAAGCCTAAAACCATCATAACTTTTCTTTTTGAGGTCCTCAGATGCCAAAAACACCATTCGTTCACTTTCATAAATATATATTGTGTGTGTCCTTAAGCACGATAACTTGCGCAAAAATGGTCCAATCGGAATGAAATTCGGCATAGACGTGTAAAGTAGTAATTATTCGGACGAGTTCGTAAACCAGCCCGATCGGACCACTGGAAGGGGGGGGTAAAGGGGGGTAAACCCCCCAAAAATGGGTTTTTTGAGATTTTTACATAGAAAAATAACATTTTTCAAATTTTTATTGGCACCATTGAATTTAGCCCAAAAAACAAACAATTTAGTGTTTGAATCATGGCTCTATGTCCATTGGTTGCCGAGATATTGAAAGTGGTAAACACAGTACGTTGTCCCAATGTTAACCTTATGGGAAATAAGTAAAATTCTATATCTCGCTTATTTCTCAACATATCTTGATAAAACTTGGTAAATGGCTTCTCCTAGTTCAGATCTACTAAACATTGAATTAAAACCACCCAGTTTTAATATACCTGTAGCAGCTAACCTCCATACTCATTCCCCATGTTATTCTTATGGAGCTTACAAAAACATGTCAAATCTCACTATGTTGGATCGAAATATGTTGTTTTGCACTTGAAATTCGCTGAGTATGCAGGTCTGCTGCAACGGGGGTATTTAACTTCACTTTTATACCGTTAATCCCTTACAAATATTACGGTATGGTCGTTATTTTGGCCTACCTGTTTGAAATATGTGAGCACTAGCATAGCTTCGCTCACGATATATTACAGCTGATCTTACTTCTGCTCTTTGAACTGTCAAATTTTAGTATTCACATTGTTTACAATTCGGTATATGAATGTTTACATCCTTATGAACATTGAAGGTAAGGACGTTCACGGGGCGTAGCCCAAAAGGATTTTAAGGAAGTGAATTAATAGGCCCATGTCCTTTTCTGATATAGTGGCTCTATTCCTACAAAATTTCAGCTCAGTAGTGGTTCCGGTATTTTTCACGTGGTTGAAAGACAGATATTCACACAAGCATCCATACTTTCAGATTTATAATATTATATAAGAAGGATAGGATAAGTAGGATTTAAGAGGAACTCTAATTGGGATAATTCAGAGGGTATAACAACCAAGCGTGTTTTTAATTTGTTTTGGTAATAATATAATTTTCAATCGCTAGATAGAAGAAGATCGTCAGCGCGGCTATATCTTGAAAAGATTTACACCCAAACAACAAGAAAGCTAAGCTGCCTCTTGTAAACAACAATTGTTTTCTTTAATTTATGACTGCTAAACAAACCACTATGTACCACTCTAGATTTGAAAAATTTCTTCTTCGTTTCAAAAACTTTAGTTTATTTTTTACCCGACATCGCATGTGCACATTCTTCAACATCCTTTGCATCCTTAAAAGATTCGAAACGACAAATTTCATTAACGAGATAACGTAGTGCTAAGTAGGTGGTCCTGAATGGTTTTATTTTAATGAGTAGGCCTACAAACAAGAATAGCACTTGTGCACGTTGCAAAGATCCTCTCGGCCGACCCTTCCTTCAAATGGCCCGATTCAAATGCAACCTGATAATTTCCCTTCAGGGTTCACCGTTCATTTCACTCGCTTCGGATCGCAAATTCGAGTAACCATAGGCTGCCAAATAACAGGCTGCCAATACACGTGTGTATTGTTTTCTCATTCGAAGGCTTACAAAAAACCCCAATCATTTTGACATTTTATCAAATCCATTATATTGTTAAACGATACCATTCCTAAAACGCCTTCTGAACTTTTCTAAATGAACTTGCAGGATAATTTTTGCTGATAGTCTTATCTAGGAAATCTGGTATATCTATTTCGTATGACTAAGGTCATATGAAATACTTTAAACTGCTTCTATTTAAGGGCAAAAGTTGTGTTCTCTAACTTTATAGCCTAATAATTTATTAAAAGCAATACTGATAGACTAAAGGTAATTGTTCTTAAGTGGAGATAACACGAACATTTTATGGTCTGAAAATAAATAGCTGTAAATTTCAAAAGATTTATTTGAGTATATAAAATGTGGCCAAGCATTACACAGAATCTATGAAATCTCATAAACTGCGGTATCTATATAAAATTATTCTCTCCTAAAAAACTTTTTCGCTTTTATTATAAAATTCAATGCAAAAATAAATACTCATAGTACCAAAGCCTTAATTGTACCTAAGCCGACTGAGCCGAGGCCTGAAGAGTTAAAATTTTCTATTTGAAATTTCCTCTGCTATATGACTTAGGGTAGTTTAAAGCTTATCCTGTTTTCTGTTATCTATTATCATAAACTATATTAAACCTAAAATAAACAATTTCATAGAACCGTTAACTATCCAAACTCTGAGTGGGAGGAATAGCACGGAAAGCTTGGACTAGAGCGTTTATCAAATCACTAACGCCAGGTTGATCTTGCCTGGGATTTTTCTTATTGGTGGATCATATGCTGACAATGTCCGACGCCTCGGTCTTTCCAGTTTCCTCTACATATGAATATAGAGATTAGGGGCGAATCAGGATTTGTTTTGGGGGAGGGGATATCCTATAAGGAGGATGGGGGTATAGGTACTCACAAAACGCGTACTAATGACAAAATAAGGTCGTCGCGGTAGGCGAGTATCGCGTCTTAATTGACGAATATGGACGTCTCGGTAGACGAATATCGCCGTCGCGGTAGACAAATATAGGTGTCACGGTAAGCGAATGTAGTCGTCGCGGTAAACGAATATCGCCGTTGTGATAGACGCCACGGTAGACAAAGTATCGCGTCGCGGTAGACGAATATGATCGTCGCGGAAGACAAATATCATTGTCGCGGTAGACACATATCGTTGTTACGTCACAGAAGACGAAAATCGTCGTCGTGGCAGAAGGATTTCGTTGTCACGGTTGACGAGTATCGTCGCTGCGGTAGATAAAATATCGTCGTCCCAGTAGGCAAAGATCGTCAATGCGCTATACGAGTATCGTCGTTGTGGTAGACGCTGCGGTAGACGAATATAGTCGTCGCGGTAGACGAATATCATTGTCGCAGTTAGTGATGGGCGATTACGAGATGTACCATTCGAAAAGGTTCGATTGTTTTATCCCTTCGAAATTTTTTAAAATAGTTATTCTGCATTCGAAATGGCCAGACAATAAGTATTTAATTTTGTACCCATCGCTATGGAGTAACCTTAATGCATATATCTTCAATATTCAATATACATACATTTACTGCACAAATAAACTAAAGTCAAAGTTTACAAATACAAATATTGCCGTAAAATACTGTGATGGAACAGAATAAACAGATTTTATTAACTTAAAAGCAGCGTTCGCAAAACGAATGGATGATTTCGAATAATCCATTCGTAATAATCTGCACAAAGTAGACAAAGATCGTTGTCACTTTGTGCAGTAGAAAAAAAATCGTCTTCGCCTCGGTTCCCTTGTCGGTTTCCGCTTGCTTAGTTGAAGGGGCCTTAGACGTAGTAGATTTGCCGTTATATGGAGTTCAGTAACCAGTCACTTGGGAGGTAAGTGCAGAACCCCCGGAACTTTTAGACTAAAAAGTAAATTTGAAAGAAGTAATACAAAATTAAACGAGATTAAGTCTGAAAACGCCTCTTTATAAATAAATACAATCCATTGTTTAATTGGGGGTAGGGAGTAAAAATAGTACGGGTTAATTTTTAGGGGCGAGTGTTTCTGTTAAAAGGCTGTTGAGCCGGGGGGGGGTCTGAAAAGACCAATTTTAGTTTTTCATAATTTAGGGAAAATAGAAATAGCAGGCTCAAAAGGCCTGGTTTCAGAACACTTGCTCCACAATAATCCAAATAATCAATCGTGTGTATAAAAATATGGTTGTGTTTCCGTTCCAACATGACTTGTACCATATATTAATCCTAATGCTTATTTCTATGAATTTAATATAATGAATCTGGATTTTCTGAAACTGAACATTCTGCATTCGCCGTAAGTTTAACACATTTAACCTGGACGTTTTAAAACGTACTCAAGTACAGAAAACGCCACCACTGAATGGAATTTGACCTTTTCTACTTATCCTGACCGAAATAAGCAGGATTCTCGTGTTAACTGCGCTTTTCATTTGTTAGGGACTTATAAAGGAATAGGTACCATTTCCAAACATAAAAACATTTGTTTGGGGTTAAAAAATAAATTTATTATTTATTTAAAACTTAAAAATTCAGTTTGAGTCATCGATTGATTATTATTCAATCTTATTTTAAGTAATCTGTCTTATTATAGTGTATCAACATCACACTAAACTAATACAAATACTTTGATGTTATTTGCATTTACTTCGTACTGCCTAACGGCTAAAACGGCAACGGCCATTCCATAACAGATGTTTAATTAATTCATCATACTTCTTTTTCTGCCATCACCGGTCAACTGCTATCCTTGTACTTAGGAAGTGAAATAAGAATTCTTTTCAATCAATTAATAGATAACTGTTTAAGTACGTGTTTGTACTCCAGAGAAGAATTGTTTACAATAAGTGAACAAATTACACAATTGCTTTTAATGCAAGTGAGTACTTGAGATTTAATATCCATTTAGGCCTATCTATAATCTAAACTTAACCTCTCAAGCTGAGCTGTATGGTTTATAAAAGCTTATTTGGCCTCTTATCATAGATTACATCCCAAGTTCTATACAAGGTGCTGCAACCAGTCTATATTCAGTAAATTTATACACTAGCCTAGCTATTTATTCAAGCCACTAAATTTAATATCAGCCTAAGCCTCAAATCCATTCATTGGCCTCATACAGACAACATAGGCCTATTCACTGCAGTAAAGATGTGAAAAATATTGAATCGTAATAGGTCTATTAAAGACCTAATTTCTTAAATTATTGGATACAGCCTGCAGCAGTGGCGTAACTATGGGGGGGATGAGGGGGATAGAACCCCCCCCAGAATCCTAATAATAAAAAAAATATTAATATCACAGCAATCTTTCTTGTTTGAATACAAATAATCAAGTTGTATGATGTTAAAAACTATAAGAGGCCTAGAATTAAAATTTGGATCTGAAGCCTCCCCTGCCGCGGCGGGGGTGTGGGGTTCGTCCTTGGTTCGGCGAGGAGCGGAGTGACATATTGTTTGCCAAATAAATGTGTCTCCTGTCCGTCCGTCGTCCGACACTGTCACTGTCGATCAGCCAGTGCTCTTACTACGGATACGGTACATGATTTTGCTACTACTTATTAATTTGAAAAGAAAGGATTATTTTAATTTTCATTCAAGAAAATAGTTTATTCTTCTGTTTACATTAATAATAATAAAAACAAATAGTAAAATTGTCAGCTCTTTTGTTTTGAATGCCTTAGTCAAGTCTTAGCAAGTATCCAGACATAAAACATACACAGTGGTAAGAAAAACTGCCAGAGAAATAAATAACAAAACATTTATAAGAAACATGGAATATGCAAAACTACAATGTTATCGATATTAAAACTGAATTACCTTATTAAGTTATTTAAATTTCTTATTTTTGCCTATTTGTGAAGTGTTACGATTGTAAAAAAATACTATTAACCAAGAAAATATTGCAATAATGTCCATTTTCAAAGTAAGTGGCCACTATTATATAAATTATCAATATTCACAGAATTGAAACACATTTTTAATAATTCTCAATAAGTCCCAAGTTTTTTTCTAAGTTGATAAGTTTCAGATTCAAAATCCTTATAGGCAGAGCTTAATTAAATCATAGCTTTAAGGCCGTACATTTTTAAGAATTGTAATTTATGATTTATACAACTTTTTTAGTAGCCTATTGGACGTAAAAATACAGTTTTTTGGTTGGTTTGGGAAATCCAGCATAACTTCTTGAAGACCATCTCGCTCGGTTCTGCTCAACAACAAAATTCGTCGAGCTAATTAAAAAGTAACCCGACTGTTTGTTTTCCTGGATAATATTATTTTGTTCGTTTTGTATGTTTTAATTACATTTTAACTATAATCGAAAGTTGTATTTAAGTTAAAAAAAACTCAGATGATTATGTTGGAGATGAGTATGTTTCCTTACAAGGAGACTACCCTTGGGTAGGCCCTACTACCCTTAATAACTACCTTTTTTAGGGTAGTAATTTACCCAAATAAATTCTTAAAACTAACAATCCTAATATTATTAAGTAAAATTTTCTTTATCATCCGGTATGGTGTAGCCTACACTCAATCATCTATTTTATTCTTATCCATCCCCCCTAAAGCCAAGTTATAGTTACACCACTGATGCAGAATATACCTAATTTCAAGCAAGTACAATAAGCTCTAAACACTATCATGGAGTATGATTACTGAACCCACTTGGAGCTAACCTGACAAAGAGCAATAGATTGCCGCATTGTAGTATGACAGTGCTAGTAGGCCTAACTGTGACATCAGTTTGAGCGCTTTGATTTTTGTGGCATAGTAGGCCTACTTGGCACCTTTTTGAATGTGTTTAAAGTGTCGGGAAATTTGTGAAGTTGGGCTTAGGGGCCTACCTTGTACAGATAGCTGCTCAAGATTTGAGCCATGGCAAAAATGATAATAAACAAACATCAGGTTTTTAAATTGACCGCTCACATCCTATAGCTTCTACCTCACTACCCTTCCAGCATAACTAGTCTATTAAACTTAGATATGAGAAACGATAAAGTCTAGCTTATTTTATTTAGGGTGCAGTGGGGTAAGTGGGGCCACGTTTTTGCATAGTTCGACTTGGACCTCAATTTACCAAGTTATTATTTAATACTATTCAATGAAACTTTGCATACATTATCCCTACTTTATTGGCTATCAGGTGATATAATTGATTTTAGAATTCCTTTACCCGTTTGTCCTGCAGAATTTTTTTTTTTCGAGACCATGTTCACTGGCTGCACTTTCCCGGGTGTTCGGGTTAACAGCAGCCACGGCCTGGATTTCCTATTTAAAGCACACATAGAAGGGCATGGGGCTAGTGGCTTATAGCCCATCTTTCACTGAGTTTAACAAATTTGAGATCATTCAAATATCTTGTTTTTCAGGAGTTACGAACTTTTTCGTGATCGAAAACACGGCAACATGAAAATCCTTAAAATTTCAAAGATATTATTTTTTGACATAACTAATCAAATAACCCCCAATTGTTGTACTCACATGATTTTTATTATTACATGACCTCTTGTGCAAGGGTTGTAATAAATTTTAAGCACAAAAAAATGTTTTTATTAATTTTTTACATTAGGTTAACAAAGGTTTTCACTTAAAACGCCAGTCTCATGGTTGTGAGCCTATTAAATTTAACTAAAAAAACTTAAAATCACTTGTATTAGGCCTATCTAAAAAAACACCTTGTTGTTGTTTATTAATTATAATTCTAACTGTTAGGACTTATTTTTTAATCATAATTTTTATAGGCTACATTATATGTTTGTTTTCTTAAATAATAAACTAAAAGAAAAGTTAGTTTTTAACATTAAATTAACACCTTATTGGAAGAATGTGATAAAAAAGTTGCAAATGCATAATAATAGTGTTGGAACATGAATTAGGCCTATTTAAGAGAATGCTTCAAATCAGTGCAAATAACAACAATTTTCACTGGCTGCACTTACCCTGGGGTCCCCGGCTGCACTTGCCCCACGTCAAAAATGGCCGGGGTAAGTGAAGCCACGGCTTAATTTTTTTTACTAAGCATTTTTGAGCAAAATGGACTAAGGAGGCTTATTCTACGCATACAAAACTACCAGAAACACTAACAACTTTTAGTTTAGGACTTTCCATATAGTGGTAATAATTGTGCAAAGTTTGACCCCTGCACTTCCATTTGGCAACAAAACAAGGTTTTTTTGATTAAGTAAAAAAAAAAATAGTTTTTGTCCAGTTACACTCAATGTTAATGTTAAATATATTAGTGAAAGGACCAAATAAACATAATTTGGTGTTTTTTTTATTAATTTATTATTTATAAGGTCACAGTAGCCACTGGCTTCACTTGCCCCGCGGCCCCACTTACCCCACTGCACCCTACTACCTGTAAACCATATATATAGGCCTATACCTTGTTAACTGGTCCACCAATGGTGGGCATTCACTAGTGTGGGGGTGCCAGCATCCAGAGCCCAATTGGCACACAGCCAAATTAAAATATTTCAGTCTGACGAATTGCAAAAGATTAAGTGTTGATTTGTAGCGTTACCACAAATAGTGTATGTAGTGTGCTGAAATACCCACAGATAGCACCACTGCCTGCAGCGAATTTCAAATGCAAAAAAACATATTTCAATACAACATAGGTAGCAAGATATATATGTTTTTGTGAGCTTTATAAGAATAGCATAGGGAATGAGTTTACAGGTTTGTTGTAACAGGATTGTTAAAGGGGGTGGTTTGAATTAGACGATATTAATTTTCCTATGTAAAAAATAAAAAACCCTTTTTTGAGGGGTTTTTCCTCCTCAACCTCTCCTTCTGATGGTCGGATTGGGATGGTGTTGAAACTCATTCAAACAACTATTTAGGTACATTCCTGTACCAAAATTCATTGCAATCGGACCGTTTTTATGAGCACTATCGTGCTGACAGACACACACACTCAAACACCTACATTGCTATCTATGTCTATCCGGTTCGCTATATATATTTAAAATTTTAAACGAGTGGTGTTTTTGATATATGGGGGCCCCAAAACAAAATATTACAATGATCCCGGACTTAGATATTACCATTATGAAACCTACGGTAATAGCTTCTTCCCTGTAGGCTAGGAGAAATTCGCTATAAATAATTTTAAAACATACAGTATATGATAGAATGTTAGAATCTTCTAGGCCTATGTTCAAATTCAATCCCAGAGGTAGTGAGGGACATAATGATAGCTTGGGCGTTTCCAACAAACAAAATCAGATGAATTTAGATTTTTAGAGGAGGGAAATGACTAATAGGCCTAACTGATGTCAACTGAATTTGTCGTGTCAATCATATGTTACATAGGCTACTAAAGTAAAAACATTTCACCTGTTTATTGATTGTTATTCAAAGAGCAAAACATAGTTTCCAATGTTAAAAACCACACTTTGTTTTGGTTTAGAATGTTTTTTTTTAGCTACCATACTAATAGCATAATCATATGGCTCTGTTTACTTCCACGTCATCTATGCATTCTTTCCCTTCTCTGCTGAGACACCAATCTCAAGCTTCAACAAATACCTCACTCACTACCTCTAAGTATACTAAAATTTAATGAAGGAGATTCTGTATGGCGAATAGGAAATTTAATGACCCAATTTAAATCCTCAAAAAATTGATATTTTTATCTTCCACTCCGCGTTGTCCCAATTGACCACGTTCGTGGTATAGGCTAAGACCAGTCAATTTGACAAATGAAGCTGCCATCCTTCTTGTAGGATGTTGTCACTGATGTTGGTTAGGTAGGGTTAGGTTGGGTTGGTTGGTGGATAGTCAGGTAAGATAAGTTGGAAGACGATAAAAACATTGATCAATTAAATTCTTTTTGAGCTCTTTATTAAACTAATTTAAATTGCTTATTTCAGTCAAATGAGAAGGGAGTTGATAGAGGAGCTTGACACCAATGTACTCTGGTTTGCATTCAAAAAGCTTTAAGTTAGGCTATATGACACTGATGGATTTAAATTACTATTTCTTGAATTAAAACTGTTCTGACGTGCCTTTGAAATACAAGATGATATTCTCTAATATAAGAAATTACTTCAAACATGTAGATACTAGGAATTATCAACAACCCTAGATCTCTGAAATGATGAAAACAAAATTCAGTCGGTTTTAGTTTAAGCATAGGCATACATCTTACAGCTCTTTTTTGCAACATAAAAATCCGTTCAAGTTATAGTGGGAAGAACAGCCCCACAAAATAATTGAATACCTGATGAAGCTCTCTATCAATCCAAAATAAACTAGTTTTGATAAAGGCAAATTATTCAGAGAAGCTATGTTTTTTAAACCAAAAATATTGGAAGCAAGTTGTTTGGCTAATTTATCTATATATGATTGCACTACCTGAGACCATCGTCCAACCTCACTCCAATATAGTCAACAAACTGAGCTTACTCAATTGTAGTTTCTTCAAGTACAACCAGAGGACGTGCAGTGCCTGCCCTATCTAAGCAATTACTTTTTTTTCTGTCATGAAATAAAGAAATTCCGTCTTTTTCGGATTAATATGAAGGTTAATGTCAGAAAAATTCTGAGAAAGTGAATTCAAATTTAGAAAAGTTTCCTGCTCTAAAGTTTGGAGATCTTTATGGGAGGTTAACAAAGAAGTGTCGTCCACAAAAATGGTAAGAAGGTGACTCGGTAAGTGGTTTGAAATATCATTAATATGTAGAAGAAAAAGGATTGGTTAGTAGGAAAAAGGATGCTTAATAGCATAGCAGACATGTCAGCGCATAATTTTAATAATAATTTCAATAACTGTCCTTCATTTGATACATAAAGCTGTGCCTAATATTTTTTTTAGTTTCAGACATTGGCCCATTGAAAAAAATTATGCCTGTAAAGAAACCCACAATGAAAAGGAAACTCAAGACTTCAAATGATGCATCAGCAGCAGCTCCTCCAGCTAAAATTGGAAAACGGGGAGGGACTCCAGGTACACAAAGTTGTGCAGGCCTAATTAATGATGGAATTAAACCGCTTAAATTCTCAGTCAACTTCCTTGGTGAATAAGTCTACAATAAATAGGCCTAAGTTGATTAAAAAAACCTTTCCTATATCATTTCAGGTTTATAAAAGTATACAATAAAATTGAAATAATTAAATATTGCAAAAGGATAAAATACACATTTAAAAAATATGACAGTCAAATGTTTCAGATAAAGGCTACTAGGCCCAAAATACCAAAATTGGAGTCTATACTTGTTTTGGAGCATGGAACAGCCAGCTAGACCTTACAGTGAAATTAGACCTATATCTACTTTATATTTGAAGTACTTTATACTTTACTTTACTTAAAATGGCGACCTACCCAGGTTGATATTTTAAACTAAGTCAAGTATGAGTGAAAGATGAATGTAGGATTATTGGCGCAATCTCGTAGTCTAGTTACTGACCAAGGCCGATGTGTTCCTTAGTCAGGACTTTGAATTAATAGCCCAACAGGCAGTGGCAATAGGGGACCTACAGTTCAATGTGGGATCCTAACCCCTTAAAAAGTAGCCTACAGTAAATTTTTGTAGGCCTTGACCTATACCGGGATCTAGGTATCCTAGATTACAAAAGTCTCGTTAACGAACATCTTGTTTAATCAATAAGAGTTCAGGCACACTCTAGCATGTTTATGTTCTGCAGCCCCTGATGAGGTGTTCCACGCAGAGAGGACGCACCAGCGCGGCCCCGGTGTGGTCCTGACGCTGGGACAGGGCGACGTGGGCCAGCTGGGACTGGGACCGGACGTGATGGAGCGGTCACGTCCCACGCTCGTCCCCGACGTTACTGACGTGGTTGACGTCTGTGCAGGTGGCATGCACACCATGTGTCTGACTAGCAGCGGGGAGGTGGGTTTGACTATATATTGGCTAGGTCAGTGTTTTTGTATGAGCTATTAAATATTTTAGTTTATTTGTGACCCGTCAACGGAAAAGGGACCATAATTTCCATTTTTTCGTAGGCTAATTGAGTTATTAGTATATTCTAAATCTACATTAAACACCAAACAAACTGATGAAAGAATTTTCAAGATATCTTAGGAAATACCTGAGTTATAAATTATTAAATATGAAATATTAAAAACATCAATTTAGGAAATCGAGGTCAGAAGTTAAGTTTTACAAATTTCTAACTTCAATTTTTTGTTACAACTTACATTAATAGTTATGTTTTATATATAATTTTGTCAGAAATTTAAAGTTGAATATGAATCCACCTTTGAATTTGTGTCAATTGTTTTATTTTTTGTCAAATGTTGCTGAAATAGATGGGTGGAATAAAAAAAATCGTTTTAAAGACACAGTGTCTTGTTACATAATAAAAACTAAAATTAATTTTAATTTTATGCTCAATTAAGAATTTATTACAAAAAAAAAACTAGAAAATATGACATTATATTAGGTGTCTGAGTTTTTACTTTTAAATTAATTTGATCACCTTTTAGTACATTTTTGTTTGTTTTGAAACTTCACTTGGACCAAGAGCTTACACATCATCGACTATTTCTTTTGGAAGATCCCGTACATTTTCATGATCTGATTCCTGAATCAGGGCTTAGCAAGTCCTGCATTTATTCCTCACAGAACTCTCGGATTTTCTTAACTTCAAAGTGTTAAAATAGCATCGGGGAAGTCAAGGTCCCCTTTCTCCAGATTGCAAGGGTTTAGAAAAAAATTAATTTAACCATGTTAAAAGTTAAATTCAGGTGTAAGATGGACCTAATATTGTTTGGAAACACATGAACACTAAGAAACAATAAAAATCAGAAAATGTGTTTTTTTACCCTATCCTCTAAAACTTGTCCTGTAAAATGTTGTTTGGGAAGATAAGGTCCCTTTTCCCTTGGCGGGTCACATTTGCAGTTAGCAAATGAAGTAATGTGAGAAACTAATGAGGTTGATTCTTTGAAGAAAATGAATTAGTATATCAGGTGAAGTAAAACTCTAGTCTACTCTGTCTGAGTCAACCAGATCTCGGGTTAGCAAAAAGCAGCAGATTGATTGGGAAGATAGGAAAGAAGGCTCATTGCAATTTGTGGGTTGGTTAAAACAGCAGATTGATTGGGAAGATAGTTAACAGTGGTCCCTGCAATTTGTTCAACCAGGTTGACCTAATAATAAATTGTTTTAAAATTCCATGAAATAATAGTTTTTATCTATATACTTAATCCAATAAGGGTTTTCCCTGTTAGATCCCTTTTTTAGCCGTCCTACTTAACCAATTTTTACGATTAAGATGTCATTTTAAAGCTTATAATGTAGCACATCGGCGACTGATAATTAAAATGAACACTTCTTTAACGGCTTCGACCCCCGAGCCTTTGATTTATTTCTAGAGGGTGCTTTCAACAGCCCAGTGCTGACCAACTTGCTAAATGTAAATCGTAATTTAATAGCTGATTACCAGTGACATTGTAAACAAAAATAAATACTCTGAAAATTTAAATAAGAGATGAAACAACTTATTAACAGTGAATAATCATTTTTAGATATGATACTTTTATTGATTCAGGTTAAATCACTCTTTGATGTGTATATCGACATGTTTCAAATATTGCAAATTATTATTTTTATTTATATACATTTCAAACGAACATTCACATTATTAGCGAATTTCCCTTATAGGGAAGACACTATTACCGTAGGTCTCATGGTAAGACCTAAGCCCGAGACCATGATAACTTTTCGTTTTGGGGCCACCAGAAGCAAAAAACACCATTCGTTTGAATTTTTAAATATATATATCTCTATATATCTATGTGTGTTAGAACGATAGCGGCCGTAAAAATTGTCGAATGTCCAAGGGCAAATAAATGTAAAAAACACATGCGTTATCCTACTGTTGAGGGAATTTATTTTCAGGAGGCAATCAAATTCAAATAAATACAGTAGTATGGCGACGATTGTCCATCGTGTAGTTTTCTCAGCTAAGCTTCTTAAAAAATTTAACATTCAAATTTCAAGTTTAATTTGGTTAACTTTGAATAATTGTGAATTTAAATAAAGTAATACATTTTTTTTAAATTTTAGGTTATAGTTTCTCACAAACAAACACAATATTAAAATGCACAATTTGCGCATGGGACCCTTAGTATTTATGTATATGTGGATGTTTACGTTTTAAATAATCGTAACTTATGTGAAGAAAAATTTAAAGTTATTTTTATAGTTTTCAAAGTTAACCACCTTATGAAAATACTTCAAGTCAGTTGTTCCGAATGATGGATTTTCTGGAACATTCTTTCCCGTGTCACAACTATCGGTAAAGCGGGGTTTCATTAGATGTTGAATTGATACCGAAAACTAAATAAATAAATAAAATAAATAAATAAATAAATCTTTATTTTCTCTGCACATACATACAAACATTTACAATATATTGGTAAAGAGACACATACAAAATTAAAAATAATAATTAAAACCAGGCTGACCTCAGAAGATTGTGTATGCGCAGATGAAAAATAGGGCCCCCAAGACATAAAATGTCTGTTTGGGGGTTCCTTTACAAAATATAACCATTATTTAATAGAGTTCGGAGCATTTAAATGTAAACAACAAATTTGATGTAACGATAGTAAAAAAAATACAACTAACCTACAAAATCTTGTGCTTTCCCCACACTAATACTTCAATAAAAATTAATAAAGTAATCTAGAAAAAAATCAATACTGCATATAAACTTAAAACCAATTTCAAAGCTGTTACCTACAACAAACACTCAACAATACAATTAGTTAACTACAGACATATTATAAAATATAGATAGAATAAGAGACAAACATTCAATTTCCTGTATATACAGTATAAATACAAAACATGAATATATTTTTTAATAAATAGAGGCTAACTCTAACCTATAACACTTGAATGAAATCTATGACACTATACGTAACAAATCGTCTGCATTCTTAACTGTCCTAAGCCATTTCCTCAGTTCTTTTAGAAATTTTTTATGATTATTTATTGATTTAATATTGTTTGGAAGTTGATTAAATATTCTTGGTGCAATGAACTGATAAGTTTGTGTAAAGAACGTTAGATTTGGCTTCGGGACATGTTGTAAACTTACATTTCTTAATCTTGATTTATAACTATTGCTTTCGCTATACAAATCTGCTGTACTGCAGAAGAGCTTAAGAACTTTAAACACAAAAAGTGATCGTAATGGAAATATGTTTAGTTTTACAAAACATGGAAATGAAGACTCAAATTTGGATTTCTTACAAATAACCTTTACAAAAAGCTTCTGTAAAATAATGATTGATTATAAATTTGTTATATAAGTTCCACCCCAAAATACCAACCCGTATTCAAGTCTGCTATTAACTAATGAAAAATATAAACTTCTTAAAATTTTGAGAGGACAAATATTTTTTAGAAAGTAAAAAAGACGAATGCTACCCATTATTCTAGTTTTGAGTTTTGCCAAATGCAGCTTCCAGTTTAATTTACTATCAACTAAAATTCCCAGATATTTCGTAGTGGTACTTGATTTAATTTTAGAACAATTGCCACAAAACAAAGATTGTAATAAACAATCATCACAATTGTACAACAAGTCGTCTGAAAAATTGATAGTCTGTCTTAAAGAGAAATTAATGTATGTCGTTTTATCAGCATTTAGAACTAATTTATTTACTGCAAACCACCACTTTATGGCTCCTAAATCTTGGCTGATTTTCTGTTCCACTAAATTCCAAGAATTTTCTGAGTAACAGAGAGCTGTATCGTCAGCAAAGGCAGTTATCTTTCCATTTAACCGAGCATTACAAAAATCATTAATAAAAATTATGAATAGAATTGCTCCTAAAACCGATCACTGTGGTACCCCATACTTAATTTCTCCCATAAAACTAACGTCTCCACTAATCCTGACACACTGTTGTCTTTTATTTAAGTAACTGCTAAACCATTTATGTACTACCCCCCTAATTCCACATTTATATAATTTTCCTAGCAAAATATCATGATCAACTGTGTCGAAAGCCTTTTTTATATCAAGGAAAAGACCACTAGTACACTTTCCATTATTGATACTATCTGTTAAATTATCCATGAAATTCAAAAGAGCCAATTCAGTATTTAATCCTGTCCTGAAACCAAACTGTTTGCTACTGAAAAAATTATTTCTGTTTAAAAAAGTCAAAATGTTTTGTTTCATGATTTTTTCATAAATATTAGCAAAAGTTGATATTAGAGATATTGGTCTGAAATTAGATGCAAGAGAGCAGGACCCAGCTTTAAAAATAGGTACAATCACAGCCTTTTTTAGTGCATCTGGAAACACCCCTGTTGTGAAACTCAAGTTAATTAGAAACGTCAAAATATCTAAGATTGCTGGATAAATATGTTTTATCATTACTGAATTTACACCATCTAATCCAGGTGATTTTCCACTTTTTAGCGATTTTATAACCTTTTCCACATCCTCCATTAAAACTGGACCTAGCATTATAGAACTTGCTTGATTGTAGTCGGGAAAACTATATTTATACGGTAGATCTGAAAACTAGTCACACATTCCCTTATCTCCGCAGGTGATCACGTTCGGCTGCAACGACGAGGGAGCGCTGGGCAGACCCACGACAGAGGAGGGCAGCGAGACCATCCCCGGCAAGGTCAAGCTGGAGGGCAAGGTCGTGCAGATATCAGCGGGGGACTCGCACTCCGCCGCTCTTCTCGAGGACGGCCGTGTATACGCCTGGGGTGCCTTTAGGGTAGGTGTCACCTCTGTGTGTGCAGGAGCGATTGGAAAACAGATCAGTCCCAGCCTCAAGAGGTGCTCTAAGTGATAACAACTAGTACCTCAGATCGATGTTTGCATTAAGAAGCCTTTTTCCTGTGCAAAATAGGTTCTTTCCTTTCTGATTCATTAGAATGTTACGCTTCACTTGCTGCTAGGACAACAGGATTGAATGTTACCCACCCTCAGGACCCAGGATTGAATTACTGAAGCACCTCTTGGGCAATAAACACATGTGCTGTGCCTTTATTAGCAAAGATATTTTATCTACGACCATTGCAATAAGCACCAATTATGGTATTACAATAAACATTATAATGATATACATTAAAACACCAAAAACCAAGCAGTACTCTAATGACGACTTTAGAGTACTGGAGTCACTTTAGAGTACAGGTTCTAGACCAATGAGAGCTCGGCATTTGACGGAAGTAGTGTCATAATAACAATTACGCAATTCGCACATCAGCTGATTGTTGCATTACGATTGATGTTTGAGTTTACTTATCCCATCAGCTGATTGTTCCACAACGATTCATGGTTCAGTCTGCTTATTTGCCTAACCTCAAATTTTAGTTGACCTATTCCATCATTAGTAAAAGTCATGAGTTTTGTTTAACTTCGAGGGAAATTTTGTCGTATATTGTTGGTCGTAGATAAAATAGTGTATGCAACGATTGTATTATGCCATTAAGCCACTCGTGAGATATTTAGAACATCTCACCCGTGGCTTAAAGGCATTCATTATACAATCGTTGCATAAACTACTATTATGCTTTGCAGCATTTTAGACTCCTTCCTTCAAGGACTCCTGGCCTTCAAGGACTAGACGGAATACAACAAGTAACCAAGTAAGTAGGTAAGTAAACAAGACCTGCCCAGTTAATGGGTAAGTCTTCGAGATCACATTTGCATGGAAGGCCAATCTTTTCCGTGAACAGTAAAAAAAACTGTCAGTTATCTTATTTGGAGCTGCTCTGTTTTCAAAAACTCCAGATGCTACCACGGCTCTCTGGGATAGCCCAGATGCTATCTGGGATAATTGATGAATTTTCTACGGTGAATTTTCTTATTTTGATGCTTATCAAATTTCAAAATTCATATCTAAACTGTAGAATCAAGCTTGGATTTGTAAGAATTAAATGTTCACTTAGAAGAGTTTTGGATTTATTAGGATTTGTTTGTTACAGGACTCGCACGGGACCATGGGGTTGACACCTAAGGGTATTATGCCGACTCCAATGTTGGTTCCAATTTTAGACAAGGTTAGTTTACACCATTTAAGAGTTGAAGATTTCCCTATATTATTAGGAGACCGAAATTACTAGGTTCTTAACCATATTAGGATTTTGCATATTTATAAAATTGATATAGGCCTAGGCCTAAACATGATATTTTATCATGAAGCCTATTCAAATATTATCTGTGCCACTATTGCTATTTTAAAGACCACATTTTTCAGTTTGGCCGTTAGTTACAAAAAAAGTAAATGAGGAACCTAATTTTACAGTGTTTGCATTATTTGTTTTGTCAAACTATTCAGACCTAATTGGATGGGTCAAAGATAAGTTAATAATAATTTTTTACAAGAAAAATTAATAAGAGAGAAAATTAATGAAGGGTTGCTTAGAGTTTTCAGAGGTTAAGTTTGGTTTTATTTGGAATGTGTCCAGTTGTTACTACTGTTGTTAGTCTTTGTTTCCTCACCAAACATGAGAGCAACCTTGGTAAGCAATTATCGTCCAATCTGCCGCACTCACTCTTACTAGCCGCCTCAAAGATGTTTGAAAAAGTAATCCTTGAACAAATAACAGATTTTCTGGAAACTAATTCACTTTTGAATTTGAAACAGTACAGATTTAGGAGGGGCAAATCAACGAAACTGGTTCTGATAGGCTCCATCAGCAAGTAGAAACTGTAAAAGCAGGAGCTCCGCAGGGTTTGGTAGTTGGCCCTGTTCTTTCCTTTTTGTATATTAATGACATTCCAGAAACAAAACCCATAACAAATTTATTTCTGTTTGCCTGTGAAATCACAATTTAACAAACATCTTCTACAATTGAAATTGACTCGTAATTTAATAATATTTTTCAGAACACTCTCTCAAGTTAAACTCGTCGAAAATACATTTTCTCCACATTCAAACTCAACAGAGGAAAAATTTTATCAATTTTATTTTTTGCCCCTCCTAATGTAACAATTGGTGAAGACAAAATAGAAAGAGTAAAGTCTAGAAAAGAGGGGAAAGGGTAGAAGAGTTCTTGGGGTTAAATTGGACGAATGCATGACTTGAAGTGAAACATGTGGGTGAATTAAGGGGTAAACTTGCTAAAGGCCTATTTATTCTAAGGGCAAGTCAGTAAATTTGAAAACATTCAGCTAGAACTGTTTATTTTTCTTTTTTTGAAACAAAAACTATTCAATAATCCTTTGGGGTTCTACCAAAGGAAATTTTAATTAAACTATTTTTATTGCCAAAAAAGGGCATGGGAGCAATAGTCAAACTACCCCCTCAGGCTCACTGTCAGGATTTTTACAAACAACTCAATGCTTTGAGTGTCCCATGCCTTTTTATTTTTGAATGTTTGATGCACATTAAGAAAGAAAACAAACTTCTGAAAGAAGTTTCAACATCAGATTTAAATCAAATTTTTCTGGATTCTACAAACTCTCAATCTTTGATATAAAACCAGAATATATTGGCAAGAAGCTCTACCAAGCTCTGCCAAGTGACCTCAAAGCCATGCAGAAAACTTCACTCTTTAAAAGTGAAGTAAAAGAATGTTCTTAATCAGAATAGTTTTTATGATGTAAACAGCTACCTGGAGTATGCTAAAGCCCCTCTGTAACAGGATGTTAATGCCAAGTTATCCCTTCCCACAACCCAACCCAACCTAGGCCTAAGATTGTCCTAACCACGTTAGGCAACTACGACAAGTTCAACGCCGACAAGGTCAACGGAACGCCGCTGAATGTGATATGTACCAGTTCTGCACTTTTGAGGATATAGGCTGCCTTCTTGATTTAAAAGTAAATTAAATAATTTTGATCATATAGTTATTATTATTGTAGGTCCGTTGGTGGGCACGGAGGAGACATGACTTAGTAAGTGACATTTCTGTGTTGGGTCACCATATGTTTTTGTTCCCTTTCCTGTCCTTTTCTTCAGTAAACAGTCTGGCTATAAATCTGTTTTATTTTTAACACTAACTAACTGAAGGATCTTCCTGTTAATATACCTCCACTATTTTTTGGCATTCCGGATATTCATTACTATTCACAATATGCAGACTGCTAAGAGTAAGTGTTCTGCGCTCCGGAGAATTTTCCCTCTGTATAATAAAAACACTCGCCTTACGGCTCGCTGGGGGCTCTGCCCCCAGGCCCCCAGTGATGTGTCCCTTATTGGGAGGTGATGGTTTGTGCAAAGACACAAAAACATAATAATTTAATTGTTAGGTAAAAAAAAAAAACTCTGTACAAGGTATCTTTGGTCGTGTTCTAGGGCTGTGTAGTTAGTGGGAAGTGAGTTTTCTATTAGCGGAAAATTTGTTAAAAAGAGAGTTGTATCGTCTGCATACATTATGCAGCTGATATTGTAATTTTGAAGAGGTGGGAAGTCGTTAGAAAACAAAATGAACAGAACAGGTCCCAGTACGGATAACTTGGGACTCCCCTTGTGATTGGTTTAAGATCTGATCTAAATGTGGTAGTGATGCCAAATTGAAAGGTCAAGGTTCTTAGCAAAGAATAACTTAACCTAACTTAATGCTAAACTTTGTTACCATTGAGGTAACTATCGATTTCATAAGAACTTGGCTCCACTAGATATGTTTTAATTTCTCATTTGAATTTTCCAATACTCAGGATACCAAATTATTTTTCTGGCAGCGCTTGGTACAAATTCATTCCAATGTGATCTGGTTTATGTTCGAAAGTGGTTAATCTAAGTTGAATAAGTTGAATTGTGTTTGCCCTTTTTCAGGAGTTGTACTTTAAAGATTGGTATGGTAATCTGAGTTTTAATATGATAAACTGATTACAAAAAACCAAAAGGAAGGGAACTGTGAGAAGGCCAAATACTTTTAAGTACATTTCTGCAGCTGGTCTTTGGTGACATGTCTAAAATTCTTCTGACAGCTTTTTTTGCCAGAAAAAAATCTGGTCAAGGTTTTTCTTTACAGTTCCCCACAAAATAATTGAATATGAGATGTGCTGTTCAATTAATCCAAAATAGACAAGTTTGGAGAGAGCAAGGCTTTTGAAAGTCCTTATCCTCGCAGGACAAAGACTCCTGGGGCCAGCGACCCCTCCAACTTTTGATCTGCTCAATCCAATACAGTCGGAAAGTTATTTATATATCATTTTGTCAGAAATTTAAAGCTGAATATGAATCCACCATTGAATTTGTGTCAGTTGTTTGTATTTTTTGTCAAATATTGCTGGAATAGATGGGAGTAGTAAAAAAAAATACAACGTTTTAAAGACAAAATGTCTTGTTAGATGATAAAAACTTAAGATAATTTTAATTTTATACTCAAATAATAATTTACTATAAAATATTTCAACAAAATATGACATTGTAAAAGGTGTCTGATAGGGGTGTGCGAATAGTGATTTTTGAACTCGAGCCGAGCCGAGCCGAGCTTTTTCGAGCCGAGCTTTTCAACAATCACCAAATTATTAAAAGAAATGATGAGGCTTGATTTAATTTTTAAAGATACAATAGACTAATGTTTGCGTATCTTAAGTGACCGCCAGCTAAAATAACATAATTAAACAGTTTAGACTAGTTACATATATAGGTACTACAACATTTAATTTCAAGAGTAGAAAGAAGTAGTTGAAAGGTTTTAAAATAGTTAAATCTAGTAAAAAATCACACATTTACACTTTTTCAAATACAAGATTGATTTTTTTATGTTCACTAAGTAAAGATGATAAAAAATTAAATAGCAGTCCCAATTGTGGCATAATATTCATGGCTAAACTTATTATTTCAGAATGAATGAAATAATATTTAATAACAACAATAATTTATTGTAGTCCTAAAATTAGTTGTATTTCTAAACATTTGTGAAGAAAATAATGTACAATTAAGAAGAAGAAAGATCATAAAATTTATGATCTTTCTTCTTACTAAGAAGCAAGAAGAAAGATTTATTTTATCACCTTATTTATTTAATAAATAAGGACGGAATAGAGAGAAAGAAAGAAACAGCTACCTCTGTCTCTTTCCTTATCAGTGGCGAAGAAGAGGGGGGGGGGGTTGGAGGTTGTTTACTTCAAGCCCCTTCCCTGTTTTTTGCTCTTGTCTGATTCAGTGCGTGAGTTAATTAGGAGATAAGGAATCCTTACTACAAAATGCAAAAATACAAACTACTTGTCATACAACTATAAATGACGGCTCATATTTTTGTCTTATTTTTATAAATCAAATGAGACCAAAATGAAACTTGTACGATATACCGTTTAAGAGATAAGCCTTGACAAAACAATAGACTTAAATGCTGTATTTCGCGTTCCCCAAGGTCAACTAAATATAGCTCCGATTTCCGTCTAAATGGAGATAATATTTCTCGTTACCTGTCAATGTCCTTTCCTTATCACTAGGGAATGTTTTTTGCTTGTTTTTCGTGGGATGGAAACGGCTCTTCCGGTTTTACGTGTCCAAAAATAGATTGCAATAATAATCTTTCCGATAAGAACTCTCTTATCAAAAGCTCGGCTCGAGTGTCGAGCTTTTTAGAAAAAAGTCGAGCCGAGCCGAATACTGAAAAGCTCGACCTAAAAGCTCGACCGGTCGAATACTCGCACATCCCTAGTGTCTGAGTTTTTACTTTTTATTTGTTGATCTTCTACTATATTTTTGTTTGTTTTAAAACTTCACCTGGACCAAGAGCTACGTCGTCGACTATTTCTTTTGGAAGATCCTGTACATTTTCATGATCTGGTTCCTGGATCAAGGCTTAGCAAGTCCTGCATTTATTCCTCACAGAACTCTCGGATTTTCTTAACTTTGAAGAGTTAAAATAGCATCGGGGATGTCCAAGTCCAATTTCTCCAGATTGCAAGGGATGAAAAAAAAATTAATTTAACCATTTTAAAAGTTAAATTCAGGTGTAAAATGGGCCGAATATTGTTTAGAAACATATATACAGTAGGAAACAATTAAAATCCGAAAATGTATTTTTTTTACCCTATCCTCTAAAACTTGCTGTCCTGTAAAATTTTGTCTGGGAAGATAAGGTCCCTTTTCCCTTGTCGGGTCACATTTAAGCTATCTATGTTTTATATTTTCTTTTCTTTTTATTGTGATCCTATTTGTGTAACTATGATTTAATAGTTTTTCTTGTTTTTGGTTGAGTATTTTCCTTTCTCTTTCCATTCCTTTTTATTTAAGCAATTTTTGTTTCTCAATTACAGTGGACTCTCACTTATTGGGGCACTTAAGGTTAGAGACCCGACCAGATAATGATTTGGCTGATTAAACCAATGTGCTCCTTAGGCCTGGTTTGCACGATGACCAGACCGAAAAAAATGGACTGTAGAAAAAAATTCTTTGTTCTCTTTTGTTTAAAGGTGTTACTGTCCACTGTACTTTCTCGAAGTGGGTTTCCGTGTTTAACCGTGTGGATGATGTCGATCTAGTTTGCCGACGTTTTGGATATATTGCAATATCCATCTTCAGGGCGAAGAGTGTCCAGTTTGCAGACTTACTCATTCACTGAAGCCCGCGCCTGACCTCCGTTCTTATATAGGTGCCGTGACCGAAGGTTGTAAACAAGTCAGCCCTGGGTCCCGGCCATTCTAGAAAATACAGGAATGTCCGAATCCACAGGGGTGGCACCGTCTTCGTTGTTTTCGGTGGACTTTTTTGTGGACTCGGACATTCCTGTAATTTCTAGAATGGCCGGGACCTAGGACCGACTTGTCTACAACCTTCAGTCACGGCACCTATATAGAGGGGAGGTCAGGCGCGGGCTTCAGTGAATGAGTAAGTCTGCAAACTAGACGCTCATCACCCTGAAGATGGATATTGCAATATATCCGAAATATCGGTGAACTATATCAACATCATCCACACGGTTCAACCCAGAAACCCACTTCGGGAATGTATCTTCGGACCGTGAAAGTTTATACAACTATATGTCCACTGTACTGGTCGTCGTGCAAACCAGGCCTCAACTCATTAAATTACAGTGTTAATACACACTGTTTGATATGTCTGTTTATGATAAAAAGTTAAAGTTATAACATTTTGTGTTAATATGTCTCTGATTTCCCACTGGGTATTATCCATCTCCTTCCAATCTTGATGAAGACAAAGTGGCATGGTGAAAACAAAAACAAAGGTCGGTTCGAAAGTACCTATATATAAGGGAGTCCATTTAACCCTTGAGCGGGCGCTTCACCGGCGAAACGCGAGCAGGCGCATGCGGAGTTTTACTCCGCAACACTAGATTGCACAAATTTAACCCATTTTACTTGTTTTATAACGAAATATTGTATTTAAATGTTGACAAACTTCATTAGGAATCACATTTCATCGTCGATTCAATTAATTGTTCAACTTAATAGGTGTAATATTTCAATTAAACCTAGTAAGTAATTTTCTAGCATAAAATATGTATTATTTAATATTACATTTTTGGACTTTTCCTTTTGCTTCTTTTTTTCGAAAGCAAAAGGAAAAGTCCAAAAAATTAATAATAATTACAAATTCATTGCTATTATGAATTTTAAAAATAGGTATCAGTGTCTGTGTAACGGGAGAGGGCGCTCCGCAAACTGAGACGGCATCTCTGAATTGTACATAACGAGGTACCAAGGGGGGGGGGGTGAGGGGTATAAATAGTTTTAGGAAATTCCTGGAATGAGGGGCATAAAGTACGCAGCCGGACACGACCGCCGACACCCATTCTGTCTGTTTATTTTAACACAAAAAACACGTGCGGAGGAAAACTCCGCGTGAGCCCGCTCGAGGGTTAACTGCACGCTTGTTCTTTCTATTTTGCATGTGCATCAGTGAGATTTCCTTCCTGCCACTCCACTTGCTCATCTACGCAGGTGAAGTGCTCTGCAGACCCCGGTGTCATATTCATTACATTCAGTTGCTGTGAAGCAGGATTGGCTGCGCATAAACCGCATCTAGACTCATCATTTTCTGGTTGACAGCCTCTTATATTATGGTGGCTGGAAATCGCTTTCTCTTTTCATGGCCAATAAATGTCCCAATACCATTGCAGCCAGAAAATCACTTGCTCTCTTTGTGGCCTCCAATTCTCATTTGTATTGCAGCTTGCAAATTTTTTGTTTCCACCGCAGCCGTAAAATCTTGATCGCCAACCTTCTCTGGCTATTGTGGCTGGCAAATGTTGCTAAAATCATGGCAGGCTCTCGTATTCTGGCAAAAAATGTCCTAGTCCGTTGATGATTTTTTGGTTATATCACGGCGGACGTAACATTTAAATTTAAATCCTGAGGTCTATCCTTAATACACTAATCTACAAAGATCGTGCTTAAGTATTTGTTATAGGAGCAAAGTGGTTATATTTTTAATGGTCGGGATTTTTTTTATATAATCATAAAAGGTTGTGTAAAAGTAGGGAATTTTCATGTGGAATTTGGTAGCCTGAATGCTGAATGGTGTCGCTGCCATCCGTTAGGCTGGATAAATCTATTCTGGACTTTTCAACTTAGATTCAGGACTGCAGGATTGTTCAAAATTAACGGCAACTAATCAGTCTTGTTATTCATTATAATCTTTATATTTCCCTCCTCTCATTGTTTTCTCTTTGAGTGTTCCCATGTCGTTTGATCCACAATACAGTAGAACCTCGCTAATCCGTCACCTACGGGACCGGGGGCATGGTTGGAACAGCAAAAAGGTCGGATTATCGGATGAACTCATTTTATTGACATGAAAACATACAAAAACTGTATTTCGATCAGAAAAAATTGCATTAAGAGTGTTTAACAAGCTACTGTAGTGTAAAAAACGACATTAGGACCAAAAAAAACTAACCGCACCAAATGTTATTGCTCTACTGAACGATATACGCACTCCCAATGAGTAATACGTCATCGACAGGAGCCAACCTGAACGGAGGAATGCACCGGAAATGTGAACAAACATCAATTTCCAATTGCGTGGTCGGACTAACCGATGAGAAAACCCCCCTAGCGGAGGCCTATTTCCCCGGCAGCATGGTCGGATTAACCGAGGAGTCGGACTATCGGAGGTCGGACTAGCGAGGTTCTACTGTAGTCCTATGTTTATGTTTGTTATCTCGTCATTCCATGTTATGTCCGACTACTAGCTTGAAAGAGCCCGAGTCCTGGTTTTTTTCAGTTACAAGTGTGTTTTTACACCATTTTGACAACAGTAGTATTTTTCTTCTTAATCCTCATTAAAAGGACATTTTCATTCTTGTAAGGTTTAAACAATGTATAGGTTTATCGGAATTCATGGCTAAACTTCAGAAACTGTCTCCACCATTAAAATCGATGTTTTCTCATTTTATATAATTTATTAGGGATGGGCGAGTAGTGAATTTTGAAGTCGAGTGGAGTATTAAGCCAAAAACTCGAGTGTCAAGTCGAGTCGAGTTGAGTAGTTGTTTGTGAAAAGTAATGACATTTTTATTTTTTCAACTAAAATCTTTCTTTAATTTTACTTATAAAATTGGTCTACTTTATTTAAGCTTATGTTTTTATATATTTCTTGGAAAAAGAAAACTCTGCCATTGTAATACCCCTATATTGCATAAACCCTATTTTTAAATGACTAAATTGACTATGCTAAAAAATCACTCAAAATAACAAATCATTTAATGTAACAAGATCACAAAATAAATTTATGTAGAATATGCATAGTTGTAAAATTTAAGCAGTAATAAGATTTAATTAATAGCCTACTATTTAAACAATCAAAAACAGTTTTATATTTTACCTAAAAATAATTGTTGGCCCTAATAAAACCTTAGCAGAGAAATTGTGGAAGAAAGAACTAAAAACATCAGGGAGGAGAGCTGTGCCCAGTTATTTGTTTACTTCTCTAAACCCAACCCCGCCCCCTTGCCTGACTGCTGAACTATTGTTTTTGACATCCAATCACTTTAGCATGAATGACACATCTGCGACCAGATAAGAATAAGATTTCCCCCAATACAAAAATTATAAAACCTTAACTAATTGTTTTATGAAGTCCACTTTACCAATGAAGTCCACAATTTTCTTCTCATTTTTACAAATCAAATGAGACAGAAATGAAGGTTGAGTATCATTTCAAAGATAAAATATAATTACTAATTTGAAGTAGGTCAGAGCTAAATATAGCTGTAAGTTTTCAATTTCCGAATTCAGAGACATTTCTCAGAATCTGGTATTTCTAGATAACTGTCAAAATCCATTCTTCTTTGAGTTAATGAAATATTTTCGAGGTTACTGTTATGAAAAACTCGTGGACAGCTGCGAAAATCGATAACGCATTTCTATTGGTCGCGGCTAAACGCGGATATAGCTTTTCAAAACTCGCGATCTGCCGCGAAATACGTTCGCGCGTATTTGCCGATCGCCGAAAATCGGCAAATGTAGCCTTGAAAAGACGCGGTCAGCCGCGAAAAACGATCGCATGTATTTGCCGATCGTAAATGAACTAAATGCAACCTTGCGAAACTAGCGATCGGCCGTTAAAGTCAGTCGCGTGTATTTGCCGGCCACAAATGAACAGAAAATGCTGCTTTATTGCGAAACTAGCTAGGAGCTGCGATAAACAATTTGCCGATTGCGGATAAACGGCAGATGTAGCTTTGCGTAACTCGCGATCCTCTGTAAAATTTGATCACGCAAACGAAAATCGCACGTAAATTCGGCCGCCGCGTAGATGGCGGGAGTAACTAACTACTCGACTCAACCTCAAGTAGTAGCAACTACTCGAGTAATTACTCGACTGTCAAGTACTCGCCCACCCCTATAATTTATCGAATACTTTAAAAACATACGTTTTATTCTTGTTATTAATGTATAACTTATAGTAAACAAACAATGTAGGTGACTATTTTGAAAATTTCGATACCAGTACTTATTAATAGGCATCCTATCCTATTAGAATTAGAGAAACTGACAACCCTATAATATATGGAAAGATTTGATTTGCTAACTGGTCTGGTTTCATATTAGAAATTGCGATGAATCTAGGAGTGAAAAGTGACAGTAGTGATGGATATATTTAGTACTTTAACCAACATGGGTGTAAAATGTAAAAATCACTAAGGGAAGGTACTTGGTTCGAACATTCCAAAATGTTATTGAAGCTTACTTACATGTATATTGGAACCATAAGTATATTCAATTGCAGGCAGCACGAATACTTTTAGTAAAGTACGACGTTGACAACGACTGACAATGAATCAGATGTAAGATAGCGAACGATGTGAAATTAGTTTTAAGTACATTAGTTAAAACAAAAGTATAGTTATGTTTTGATACGTTGATAACATTAGAATATACCTTAATAAGTTTTAGTCACATTGTGAGACTGTTAGGTTTCATCACGTTAGTTAAAATTGTAGTTGGGTTATGAACTACTGATAAGTGATGTCTCAATAATGATATAAAAACGTTTTTGTGATAACATAATTGTGATTTAAATACTAAAAAACATATTTAACATGGATTTTAACAAAGGAAACGGATTCTAAAGTTTCGCCGAATTTATGTTTTGTTCTTTGATGAATACATACCTTATTTGAATGTGATTTCCTGTGGTTGCGCAGGTGGCGAGGATAGAGTCGGGTACGGACCACCTGATGATGCTGACGGGCCACGGGCAGCTGTACACGGCCGGCTGCGGCGAGCAGGGACAGCTGGGCCGACTGGCCGAGCGCATGGCCAGCCGCAACAGCCGGCAGGGGATGAGTGAGTGGCGCGCTTACATTTACTCTTCACTTGGTTACTCACAATTCGCTCCTCCCTGTAGGAGTGAATTTGTATTTTAGTACACATTTGTAATGCTGAAATCTCAGTGGTGTTGAATTAATCTTAATTATTAATGTGACGACAAAGTAAAGATTATAATGCATACTGTAAATTAGATGAAATTCTTCGGAATTTCCTTTTGTCTAGTTACACCTTACATGCCTTTAAATTATTCAAATTCATGAATAGAATTCAATCGTACAAAAATCTTTACAAAAAAAGTTTATATGCGCCACCGGTAGCCACGGTGTGTCTACACAGCCCTACAATACCAACACACTAATAATATAACCCAGTAAAGCTCTGAAAGCGCTGTGAAAAAGCATTGAATTAAATTGGAACCGGTGGTACATGTTGGGATTATGGAAAGTACAAAAGTTTACTGATGAATATCGTTGGGCTGAACGTGTTAAATGAATGTTAATATGTGATTGTGGTTGCAGGCAAAATTGCATCAGTAATCTGAAATAAGCAAAATTGCATCAGTAACCTGAAATAAGCACCTTTCTGTACTAAAGGTGGTTTTGAACAGGTCGAGTTGGTCGGGCGAGTTAGACGGTCGAGTCGAACTGGGCCAGTTAGCAGTCGAGTTGTAGCATGTGACGCACTCTGGCAGGAAACTTGCGAATGATTTCAATCAATCAATCAATCAAAATTTCTTTATTCATCATCTGTACATCATTGGTACATTGAATAGTGTCAATTTTACATATATACATAACTTACATTACAAATAATTGCAATATAACATTAAGATATATACGGAAATCAAAACATAAGCTAAAAAAAAACAATCTTTGGTTAAAATTAAATACAATAATACAATCCTCTGTACTAGTCAACTATCTAACTAACCAGCACCTTCATAAAATTCCTCAAGAGAGTAAATGGCCTTTTCAGTCAGAAAAGGCCATTATTTACATTAGTATAAGAGAAGAATGTTGTCTTTGTTATGTATATGATTTTGTTATATCTTTTTAATTTTATGTATATGTTTTTTGAACTTAATGGATAAACATTAATTGGACAGTTAGTTTACCAACGTATTTTCGTTAGAATACACACTTCTTATACAATTACTCATAATTAATTTCGAACATGCCAACAATTCTTATTTTTATCTCACAATTTTTATGTTTACATTTGAGGAGGTCGTAAACAAAATTATATTGAAATGTACAGCTGTGTATGATTTGAAAGCTTTAATAGAGCAGAAGCTTGAACAGCTGTTTCGAACAAATAAGTCTAAAATTACATTGACTACAGATTATATTCACTGCCGTCATACAATTGCGAGATCCAAAATAGGTTGAAACGCCGATCTATTAAGGACGTTGCAATAATCGGTAAACTGACCAAAAAGACGAAACTAAGCTAAGTTCAGTTGAACAGCCGATCTACCATCTACCTCTAATAAGTTTTTCAAAAAATCCTCTATTGTCAGCAACAGGTGGTTTTAAAACCAAACAAAACTGGCTGAAAGTCAATCAATGAGTTTTATTTGTAGGTGTACGGTTAAAAGTGGGCGAGTGAATGAAACCTACTCGACTGCTAACTCGCCCAGTTAGACTCAACCGTCTAACTCGCCCGTCCAACTCGACCCGTGTAAATCCGCCTTAATATACAGCTCTATTCATACTTATTATTATTTATCTGTTCTAGGTAAACTTTTGACACCTGCAAAAGTACCGTTTAAGAACTTAGAGTCAGAGTGTGTTTGGGCCGGAGCTTACTGCACGTTCGTGAGAGAAAAGAAGACAGAAAAAGTGTACTCATTTGGTCTTAATAACTATGGCCAGATCTGTAAGTGATATTTCATTTGTGACTTGTAACTTTTCTAACTAAATGTCTCAAACAATTCTTGGTTTTTGGGACATGCGGTCAAAGTTCTTAAAGTGGGTTGTTGAGAACAATTTAAGCCGTGAACTCAGCATTAAATAGAAATTAGAAGAGAATTTTGTACTCAAGAAAAAAACAAAAAAATACTTAATGATTTCATCGTCTGTAATGTACCAAGTTAAGGGTTTCGTACAAACCTGTTATTAAAGAGATTTTTTTTTTTTTTTTTTTTTTTTAAGACGACTACCATACATGCAAGGAAACTAATTATTTATGAAAAAAGGGATTTCATTCAATAAGCCAGTTAATGTTTGACTGAATTAATAAGCTGGGTTTTTACATTCATATCCATCCTTGTTCTGTTTCTGACTGGCGAAAGGTATTTTAACATATTAATTTTTGATTAGCATAGATAGTTTCAAGTAGCACAGGGTCTTCAAACATTCTAGTTTTCCTTTGACAGACTGGTTTTCAAACCATGTCTGATGTCATTATATGTCCTGAGTTCCATCTAGAGGTGTGCGGATATCCGAAAACTCGGATCGGATATCCGAATCCGATCCGAGGTTTTTATAACTATCCGGTAAGACTGACTAGATATCCGACTCTATCGGATAGACTGCATTTTTTGGGGTAAATTGTAAAGTAAGATCAAATTTTCAAGTAAGGAAAGTCTTCCAAACAAAAGAAGTCACTGCCGATGAAAGTACATTAGTGACAGAAAACATCGCGAAACAAAAACGACGCTTTGAAATGCGACGGTTGCGATAGCGGCTAGAACAACGCTTCAACACAACGCGATTATGTAGTGGTATGCATCAAGCGATGTATTTCGGTTGCCGATATTGCGACTCGTGATAAGATCGAGAATCGAGATCGTTGTATATGATCAGATTACTGCGCAATACCCGACATGATAACAAACATTTTCTTAAGATAAATTCTTGTATCGTAGTATTGAATCAGTTAACAAATAGTAGTACAAACTGTAATAGTTCTGTCTCGATTAGTATCCGTTACCGACGAAACATCGATTGGTATGAGGGAGAATCGCAATCAAGACAAATCAGTGTTCGCCATTGACCGACAGTGTCGACAGTGTCCAACAGTCAGTCGTCTTGAATTTCCAAAACGAAATATCCCGTAAATACCCCATAAACAAATAGTCGTGTTGATGTTTCGTACGACTATTTCAGGCCGTAAATATCTTACGTGGCCTGTCGATACGATAAAATAAAAAGCCTACAATAATTTTGGGCTGTGAAAGATTTGGCAAACCTGTTCATTCATTGTTTTGTCTTTCCAAATCACTTCATTTTGAATGTCGTGGTCTGCTTAACCCTGCAGTAGGCGCGCGGGGTACAGTTCTACCCCACGCCATTTTGTTTTTGTTGCAACTTTTTCCCGCACTGTCCGCTAGCGCGCAGCGCCACTGTACCTTCAAGCCGGTTCTGGAGCTTCAAGGTCAGTGTGCGACAGAGCGCCGTCGGGGAAGTATCGTTGTGTTGTTTTTGCTCAAAGTGTCTTGGGGTACACGTGTACCCTGCGCGCCTAACGGTGTTCCAGCATGGCGAAGCGTCAACGTATGAGTCGTGATGAGTTTATTTACGATCTGTTGATGGCTGAGTCTTCAGATGAAGATGATTTTGTGAACAATGATAGTGATGACGGTGAGGATGATAATGTGCAGGTCGAGGACCATGACTCTGACACTGAGGACGTTATGGACAACCAGATTGTGGAAACTGCCGATGTTTCAGTACTAATGGAAAGTGATAGTGAAGATGATGATGACATTCCACTAGCGGATTTATATATGGTAAGGGGTAAAAATAAGAATATTTTGAAATGGAAAAAGAATCCTAGACAGCCTAGAAATATAAGAACTCGAGCAGAAAATATAGTTGTAGGACTTCCAGGGCCTAGGGGTGATGCCAAGAACAAAACTTGTGAGATTGATTGTTTTCGTTTGTTTATGGATGACACAGTAATCAAAGTAATTGTCACCTCAAACCAACATTTACATAGACCTAGTAAAAGAGAGATTTGAAAGGGAGAGGGACGCCAGAAATACTGACGAAAATGAAATAAAAGCTTTTCTAGGCATCTTGCTACTTTCTGGAACTCTAGGAAGTAATAGAAAAAAAACTAAACATATTTGGGACAATTCTTTTGGGTCTGGTGTAGAGTCATGTTATCTAGCCATGAGTGAGAAAGGATTTCATTTTCTCATGCGCTGTATACGATTTGATGACATCAGAGATCGACTACAAAGGAAAGAGATTGACCGTCTTGCCCCTATCAGAGAGTTTTTTTGAATTGCTGGTATAAAAGTTTCAGAGTCTCTTCACACCAAGTGAATACTGTACTGTTGACGAACAATTAGTGGCATTTCAGGGTAAGTGTCCATTTAGGATGTATATGCCTAAAAAACCCGCAAGATACGGCATCAAGATATATGCTCTAGTGTGTGCAAAAACAATGTACACTGTCAATCTAGAAGTTTACGCTGGGAACCAACCAGAAGGACCGTACAAGTTATCAAACTCGTCAGAAGACGTTACTCTGAGGATTGTAGAGCCAATCTGTAACAAAAACCGCAACGTAACTACAGATAACTGGTTTACGTCGATTCCCCTGGTGGAAAAATTGTTGAAGGAAAAGAAACTGACATTAGTTGGCACAATCAAGACTGTAAGACTTGGGGTCCCTCATGAGCTACGACCTAACCCAGAAAGACAACCTAAGTCTTCCCTTTTTGCATTCCATAGACAGAAAACTATTGTTTCTTACTGCCCAAAACCTAAGAAAGCAGTCATCTTGCTTTCAACCATGCACTTGATAGCAAAATCGATGAGGACACAGGAGCAGAACTGAAGCCTGAAATAGTCACGTTCTACAACAAAACTAAAGTTGGTGTGGATGTTGTTGACCAAATGTGTGCGAAGTACAACATCGCACGCAACACCAGGCGATGGCCACTTGTCATATTCTTTGATTTGTTGAACATCTCGGCAATAAATGCTTTTTGCATATACAAGTTTAACAAAACTTCAGAAGAATCTCTGCCAAGGCGAGAATTCATCCAGAAAGTCACCTGGGAACTGATAAAGCCCCAAATTGCAATCAGAATCCAAATCGCCAGTCTTCCAGTTCAACCAAAGAATAGAGGAAAGGAGCTTCTTGGAATTCAGAATGAAATGCTAGGATAGCCTACTCACTGACAGACCAACACCGTCGGTCGCTGCCACTTATGTCCCAGGGCTCTTGATAGAAAATCCAGGAAAAACTGCGGGAAATGCGGACGGAAAATTTGCATTGAGCATTCCTCAACAGTGTGTTTATCATGTTTGTAGACATTGTAATGTTGTAGACATTATAATGTTGTAGACATTCACTAGACATTATAAATGGCAGAATTTTTGGTAGTAGTTCAATCGCAATATATGTCTTTATTGGTATTCTCATATTTTTTTAGTTCTAACAAATGAAATACATGTGTAACATTCATAATTTTGTGTAATCAATAAATGTGTGCATCAAAATCAGTGTTTGAATTTATATGTTACCTTGAAATTTTTTTAAGTAATGCCAAGTGAAAATATATATAAAAATTTCCCTACAAAATCAGCTTAGAGAAAATAATTTTTTTTATAAAAACTAACTTTGCTAATTGATATAAAAACCACTTTTTTGGAATCTAGAACAGTTAAATTATTTATTTTAACACTTAAAATATCAAAACTAATTCAAGTGTCATAATAAAAAATATATATATAAAGTGGGGTACAACTGTACCCCATGCGCCTATTGACGTTTTAAGTGTTGGCGCGCCTACTGCAGGGTTAAAAGCTGAATTAACTCAAGAACGTCTTTCTTCTTACTTTATTTATCAATCAAACAATTACCTACCTAGAAATAGAAAGTTAACGATCACAAATAAGTTTTTATTTTGCTGAAATATTTATCTTTGATGATTTAAGCCTAGAGCCTAGTCAAAGCCGGCCGGCCGTATTTTCAATACGCGATTAAAATTTTAAAATGGACTTTCTTAGATAACAGTACAATGCGACTTGACAGCCTACGTCTAGGAAAATAATCAGTGAGTTAGCTTGATGTTTGTGATATAAAACAAATAGACCTTTGTTCTAATTAAATGACCAAGCTTTAATACCGAAACTTAAACATTTGAAACTTATCTTGAAATTTAGGTTAAGTTTACTGCTCGTACTTATTTTTTTTTAGTGTTATTGTAGTGAATCAAAATCTAGGTTGTCAGGCATTAGTGCATAAATAAAAATGTAAAGCTTTCTTCAAATATGAGGTGATTGGTGAATCAAGTTTTATATTTAATTCTTTTGTCTAGTCACTTAGGCCTAGTTTCTGATCAAATAGGCTAAGGAAAAGAACAAAAAAGACAGAGGCCTAATAGTGAACAAATTTATGTTGCATTGGAAAAGGATTTTTTAAGTTACAAATCCTGAAATTGATTTAGGCCTAATAAGCTTATTCAATTAATTATATACTACCTATGCTTAAGGGGAATCAACAAATTTCTAAATTCTAAACAGATATTTAGTTGAACCTTTGCATACTTTAATAATTGACATTTGGCCTATATTGGAAACAATATATCACAACAATCAACAACTCAACCCTATCAAGGCAAATCTTACCTTACACATTAGGATGATATGGTAGTTCCTTGCAATTACCTTAGGCTTTTGAGAAAACTTAAATCTGCTCATTACGCCGCGCTGTAAATATCCGAATCCGGTATTATCCGATCCGAACCTGGTGTTATCCGATCTGAAACCGATCCGAACATAAGCTATCCGATCCGAATCCGATCCGATCCAAAAAATCACTATCCGCACACCTCTAGTTCCATCTCATGGCTGCTAATATGATACGTTTTTTCCTTAGTAAGTAATTTTTGTATTTTCAAGAAAACCATGGTGGCAGCCTTGTCAATAGGTTTCTGGGATTGTGCACATAAAATTATATATAAAAATTATATAAAAATAGTATAAGAAGCTAGAAAATATCACAACTGTTCCTGGTCCCACTAAAAACTTCAAAAAGACTGTGACAAGACTACAGTTGCTTTTAAAACGTTTATTTATTTATTTACATCGTCTTAAGACGCCCTTAAATGCAAAAAAATTGCCTGGGCTGAAGATTTGTCACAATTTTATCTTAAAACTAGCATAAAATCTTAAACCTAAATTAAAATGTACCTAAATACAAAACTGAAGAGTGTTTTGTAATACCAAAGAAATTGCTCAAAAATTAAAATAATTGATTTTCAAAAACATTGAATTAAATAGGCTGTCTAAAAATTAAAAAATTAATGTACTGTGAAACACTATAGAAGCAGTGTTCAAACAGAAAGTCTATTATAGCTTTTTTGAACTTTTTTATAGAGGGCTCATTTCTGATCTGGGTTGGACATTTATTATAGATTTTTATGCAGAAATATGATGGAGATTTCTCAAAAAAGGTTGTTCTATGGATAGGATATTGAAGCGTGTCTAGGTTTCTGGTGGAATATTGGTGGTGATGATTGTTATTGACAAATTTTTCAAAATTTGACTTTACAAAGAGAAGACTCTGAAGAATCAGCAAGCAAGGGAGAGGGAGAATATGAAGTTTCCTAAAATGATTTCTACATGTATGCCTTGGGCCTAAATTAGAAAGAAGTCTGATGACTCGTTTTTGCATCTTAAAGACACTGTTGGCCTCTGAGGAATTTCCCCAAAATAAAAGTCCGTAAGAAATAAGAGAGTGGAAATAAGCAAAATAAACCTGTCTTCGAACGTTTAAATCAACTGTTTGCAAAGCAAGTGTTAGCAAAGCATAAAATGCCTTGCTCAGCTTTGGAAGAAGTGCGTTGACATGCTGATGCTAAGAAAGGGTTGCATCTATCTCAAGACCGAGGAATTTGGTAGAAGCTACAGAAATAATATTTGATGGAAGGTATGATGTATCTGCTTGAGGGGTTCTGATATGGTTTAGGTGGAAGTTAATGTATTGAGTTTTATCAGAGTTCAAGCAAAGGCCATTTACTGTAAACCAACTATGCAACAGACGCAGGTTTTCTGTGATGTTGAGGGAAAGAATATGTTTGTTTTCATTGGTGGCAATTATGGAGATATCATCAGCAAACATTAGAAGTCTGCTACTTGAGGAGATGAGAGGAAGATCATTGCAATAAACTAGGAACAACAAAGGGCCCAAAATGGATCCCTGTGGAACTCCAGAACAAACCCTCTGATAGTTACTGTTGCCACAATGATCCTGAACAACCACTTTTTGATGGCGATCACGTAGGAAGGAATTCAATAAGTTTAAAGCAGGCCCACCAACTCCATAGAACTTAAGTCTTTCAATTAAAAGGTCAAAGTTTACACAGTCAAACGCTTTGGACAGGTCACAAAAGGCACCAACTGCAAAGTGTGACCTGTCCACAGCTCTTGACACTTTGTCAACAAGTTCAAAGATAGCATAATTTCTTAGATAGTTTAAGAAATAGAAACTTGACATTCTCTTCCTGAGAAGCGATAACAAGTAGGGTTAAATTTTGACTTAGTTAAAACTGTGCAATAACTTATTTTTAGGTTTATACAGCTTTGTGTCACAAATAAAAAATAAAATTTTTTATACGCTGACTATTTAAAGAGTTCTGAACTTGTTTCATATAATCCAACAGTATCTTAGGTTTTAGTCATCTGATTTGGAGTTTTATCCTCTTGTTTTTGAATTTAGTAAAAGTAATATGGAAGCCCTAGTAGAGCAAGACTCTATTAGGGCTAATTTTTTATGAACTGTATAAACACTAAATTTATTATTCGTACGCAGGTTTAGACAACATAGATGACAAGGCCACCCATTTCCACCCTCAGGTATCGCAAGCTTTCTCCGAGAAGAGTTGGGCAAAAATCTGCGGCGGACAGCATCACACACTAGCTCTGGATACTGATGGTAAAGTTGTACATCTCATTACCAGGGCCAAAAGTGACACTGATTGTTGGAGGTCAAGGCTTATATTTTGTCCCCTTGAGACAAAATAGGAGAAACAGTTTGTCATTTTTTTTGTTCTATGCTGTCTTGAAAAGTTTTTCTTTAGTCTTCAGGTAAACAAGCTGAATTGTGTTTCTTTTATAATTAAAATTATAACTTAGTTTTCATGAAGACATTTGAACAAAAATAAAATACAGCATGTTAGGAGTACAGCGAAACCTTGAGTAACTGTCACTCTCGGGACCGGGAGTGTGACGGTTAAGAGAATAGACGGATAACAGAAATTTAGCTATACACCTGTTCAATACGTAGATTTAAAATATTTTGGAAGAAATTGAATCCTGTATAAGTGGATAATACATATTTATATTAAAATTACATTCATAGATTGGTAATTACAGACCTTCTAAACTGTATGTTGTGCTCATTCAGTTTTCGTAGGTGAATTACATAACTTAAAATTAAAAGATAGTCTGTCATCTTTTAAATGAGTCCGCCAACACCATACATCAGCGTGAGACTTGTAGCTGTTTTGCCCTTTCTCAAACGTTTAATAATTTCAATCTATTGGTCAAGCCCTAGTACGACTCGTTTTTGTTTTTCAGCCATCGTTAACAATCAACAGTTACTATACTCCAGTTGATTAACTGTACGTATCAACACACACTGTGTAACAGCAAACACCATGTAACGCTGAACTACGAGGCGTGCCGTATAACCAAAAAATTCAACTTGCCAATGAGTGATGAATAACTCGCTCATCCCCATACCACTCCTTGCATGGGAGTGGTGATTTTCGGCGGAAACTCAAGGTCATTAGCTGCAGACAGTCTTGTTTGATCACAATGGTGCTTGCACTTTCTTCCGTGCTTTGCGCGACGCCAATTTACAACATATTGCGAGCCCGGAGGCAGTGACGGATAACAGAGAGTGACGGATAAAAGAGTGACAGTTAATCGAGGTTCTACTGTAAACTTTCTCTTCAAACAATTTTTAAGATAAAAGAGTTTATTCACAGCTTTTCTGGTTCAGATAATTAGATAATTCAAGGGTTTTCTCTGGTTCCTTGAGATCCTAACCATGTGATTTTCACTGAATTAAAAATTAACAATCAAAAACCGTCTTAGGAATTCAATTTCAAGATAACTCCACCCCAAATAACTAACATTATCCTGTTATTAAAAAGGAAACAATCTCTTTAGTGTGTTTTGATTTTTTTTCGTCCAGCCAAGTACCTTCCTATATTGTGTGTAGGTCTAGGAGGATATATGATAGGAGAGGGCATGCTAATGGTGATACACATGTAGTGGTGAAGCCAGCCGCTCCCCCACCACTGGAGGAGAACGTCAAGCCGAGGAGGGGCAAAAAGGGGCTCTGCGTAACATGGGTGAGATAGGGAAAAACACAACATGCGCTACTTCGAATTGAAATTACCACCAAACTGAGACACCCATGTTGTTCGCTAATGGCATTTTTAAAGTAAAATACATTTTCTATGCTACATTTTTGTGCTAACTTTTCATGCTGCTTTCAAGAAATTTATGAGCTAGGCAAGCAACTAAGTGGAGGAAAACTCGGGGAAAAATTCCAAATCACACTCACATCAGTTACACTTGAGGCCGTTAGAATAGAAATAAAATTTTAAATATTAGAATTTGGTTGCCCTGCTTGCGCATTTAATACCGTATGAGCCGTGTGGCAGGAAGGACTACGGCCGGCTGGGGCTGAGCCGGGACTGCCCGGAGGTGGTGGACAGACCCACAGCCGTCCCGGGACTGCACGGCAAGAAGTGCATCGACATCGCGTGGTCCTGTGTCACTGACTCTGCTTGTGTTGTGTGCAGGTGTAGTGTACTCGTGTGGCAGGAAGGACTATGGCCGGCTGGGGCTGGGCCGGGACTGCCCGGAGGTGGTGGACAGACCCACAGCCGTTCCGGGACTGGAGGGCAAGAAGTGCATCGACATCGCGTGGTCCCGTGTCACTGACTCTGATTGTGTTGTGTGCAGGTGTAGTGTACTCGTGTGGCAGGAAGGACTACGGCCGGCTGGGGCTGGGCCGGGACTGCCCGGAGGTGGTGGACAGACCCACAGCCGTCCCGGGACTGGAGGGCAAGAAGTGCATCGACATCGCGTGGTCCCGTGTCACTGACTCTGATTGTGTTGTGTGCAGGTGTAGTGTACTCGTGTGGCAGGAAGGACTATGGCCGGCTGGGGCTGGGCCGGGACTGCCCGGAGGTGGTGGACAGACCCACAGCCGTCCCGGGACTGGAGGGCAAGAAGTGCATCGACATCGCGTGGTCCCGTGTCACTGACTCTGATTGTGTTGTGTGCAGGTGTAGTGTACTCGTGTGGCAGGAAGGACTATGGCCGGCTGGGGCTGGGCCGGGACTGCCCGGAGGTGGTGGACAGACCCACAGCCGTCCCGGGACTGCACGGCAAGAAGTGCATCGACATCGCGTGGTCCTGTGTCACTGACTCTGCTTGTGTTGTGTGCAGGTGTAGTGTACTCGTGTGGCAGGAAGGACTATGGCCGGCTGGGGCTGGGCCGGGACTGCCCGGAGGTGGTGGACAGACCCACAGCCGTTCCGGGACTGGAGGGCAAGAAGTGCATCGACATCGCGTGGTCCCGTGTCACTGACTCTGATTGTGTTGTGTGCAGGTGTAGTGTACTCGTGTGGCAGGAAGGACTACGGCCGGCTGGGGCTGGGCCGGGACTGCCCGGAGGTGGTGGACAGACCCACAGCCGTCCCGGGACTGGAGGGCAAGAAGTGCATCGACATCGCGTGGTCCCGTGTCACTGACTCTGCTTGTGTTGTGTGCAGGTGTAGTGTACTCGTGTGGCAGGAAGGACTACGGCCGGCTGGGGCTGGGCCGGGACTGCCCGGAGGTGGTGGACAGACCCACAGCCGTCCCGGGACTGCAGGGCAAGAAGTGCATCGACATCGCCTGCGGCACCTGTGTGTCATTTGCTGTCACTGACAATGGTGAGTGACAAAACATTTACATATAGTGAAGTATTGTATGGCAATAGGTAATGAAATAAATAAACAAATATTTTCTTTTTAATTACCGTAGATTTTTAATAGTTCCAACCTTATTGGACTGTGATTGTTTCAAAATATTAAAATGTCCAACTATAGGAAGATTACATGAGAAGTATTGAAATTTCAGGTTGAACATATGCATCTCCTAAATGCATTCATATCAGAAAACTAAACCGTTGTTAATTTATTAACTTTTATCGTATTATAGGTCTCAAAAAATATTGGTTTTCTTTGAATGTTTGTCATCAGCCCACGGGCTATATAGACCCATGTGCTATGTAGCTGACATGTCGAACTATGCAGAGTTTCAAAGTATCTAGTCTTAAACTATTGAGGTTATGCTGTCTAATGAAAACTATTCTTATTTTAGGTAACTTTATAATCACCAAAGCATGTATGTTAACTAGGGGTGTGCGAGTATTCGACCGGTCGAGCTTTTAGGTCGAGCTTTTCAGTATTCGGCTCGGCTCGACTTTTTTCTAAAAAGCTCGACACTCGAGCCGAGCTTTTGATAAGAGAGTTCTTATCGGAAAGATAATTATTGCGATCTATTTTTGGACACATTAAACCGGAAGAGCGTTTCCCTCCCACGAAAAACAAGCAAAAAACATTCCCTAGTGATAAGGAAAGGACATTGACAGGTAACAAGAAATATTATCTCCATTTAGACGGAAATCTGAGCTATATTTAGTTGACCTTGGGGAACGTGAAATACAGCATTTAAGTCTATTATTTTATCAAGGCTTATCTGTTAAACAGTATATCGTACAAGTTTCATTTTGGTCTCATTTGATTTATAAAAATAAGACAAAAAATATGAGCCGTCATTTATAGCTGTATGACAAGTATTTTGTATTATTGCATTTTGTAGTAAGGATTCCTTATCTCCTAATTAACAAGAGCAAAAAACAGGCAAGGGGCTTGAAGTAAACAACCTCCACCCCCCCCCCCCCCTCACCCTGGCCACTGATAAGGAAAGAGAGAGGGTTAGCTGTTTCTTTCTTTCTCTCTATTCCGTCCTTATTTATTTATGATCTTTCTTCTTCTTAATTGTACATTATTTTCTTCATAAGAGTTTAGAAATGTAACTAATTTTAGGATTACAATAAATTATTGTTGTTATTAAATATTATTTCATTCATATATTATATTATGAAATAATAAGTTTAGCCTTGAATATTATGCCACAATTGGGACTGCTATTTAATTTTTTATCATCTTTACTTAGTGAACATAAAAAAATCAATCTTGTGTTTGACTATGTGTATATGTGTGATTTTTTTACTAGATATAACTATTTTAAAACCTTTCAACTACTTCTTTCTACTCTTGAAATTAAATTTTGTAGTACCTATATGTAACTAGTCTAATTATGTAATTTTAACTATTTATTTTAAAGTAAAGTATTTTGGAATTGGTTATTACTTAAATATAATGTAGATAAATGTAGATTTTAAATTTGGTATTTTTCTTCATAAATTATTTGTTGAGCAAATTTGATTAATTTTATGTAATAAAATACAAAATACTGATGAACCTATGAGATTATTCACTTGTTTTGGGGATAAGCTTTCTATTTTTGAGCTGGCGGTCACTTAAGGTATGCAAACATTATTGTATCTTTAAAAATTAAAATCAAGCTTCATAATTTCTTTTAATAATTTGGTGATTGTTAAAAAGCTCGGCTCGAAAAAGCTCGAGCTCGAAAACTTTTGAAAAAGCTCGGCTCGGCTCGGCTCGAGTTCAAAAATCACTATTCGCACACCCCTAATGTTAACCCTCAACTTTCAAACACATATGTTTTAAATTTGTTAATATTCTGATATTAGTAAAGCCAGGTTATATTGTGCACTGCAACTTGAAAGATCTGATTTACCCTTGCTTAAATCCTTTTTAAGGAACCAATAATACCAACTCGTTATTGTCTTTTTCACTCCAAGCCTCTCAGTGAATCCCTCAACACCAGGTCGGCCTAGTATCAGAACCATCATGTTCTGATTTTTTGCATATTTTTTAACTGCTTTTTTTTGCAGAACTGCATTGCAACTTGCAAGGTTCTATCAGACTGATCTTTTTTGAACACTGCCTCTTGCATACATTCCCTCTTGTGCATGGTTCTGAAGATTCTAAAGGAATAAAGGCTTAATTTACCTGAATGATCATTGAGTAGTGTAGAATTATTTTCAGTTTTTCTCAATGCACTCTTGTGTGATGCAGGAGAGGTGTATGCGTGGGGGATGGGCACCAACGGCCAGCTTGGGACGGGGGATGAGGAGGATCATTATGAACCAATCAAGGTAAGAGGGTTTTTTTTTGTAATTTAGGATTAGGCTATTATACAGTTAACTAGGGTGTGCGATGCAGCAAATTTTTTTCGATTCGATGCGTCGATGGGATTCATAGAATTTCGATTCGAATCGATGCGATTCGATTTGATGCAGTGCGGCGTTATTTGCTGTTAAGAGTTATTTATAGCTTGCATTACTGTAATGGGTCAATAACCTTAAAGAGGATTAAATTAGAAAAATTCCACACAAAGTTTGAATGAGTCTTAACCAAAGCATTTTTAATAGGCCTAGGTACTGACCCAGGCCTATTATAATCAGGAATATGGAAGTATAAATAAATAAATAAATGAGCAACGCTGATCTTTAATAAATTTTAATAATTCAGTTTTTTGGTTTTAATCAAGGTGACCTCTTATGGGCATTTGCCAAGGGGAACCAAATTATTCACCAAAAATATTATTAAATTTCTGTTTTAAGCTAAAAAGTATTTATTTATTGTTAATTATAGGCTAATTCAAATGTTAAAGTTGTTACAATGGTGAATAAAGTTATTGTTTATTTATTTATTTATAATTACGGTATATCTTAATTCTTGTACATCCTTTCACAATCTCAAGAAATAGTTATTATTATTAGGCCTAAAGTTTTTCTTAAAAAAAAAAAAAACACAAGCAGTCCAAGTAAAAATGAATCAGTTCATAGTTTGTTAAATCATCTAATAACTATAACAATTAGCCTAAGTAACTCTTGTCGGATACAATTAAAGTATCCCTACCGGTGTCGTCATTCGTATCTGTCGTCATATCGTCATTCGTAGGCCTATCTGTTTCAACAAACAGGGTTCCCACTCAACCGTGAAATCGTAAAAACCGTGAATAAGCCGTGAATTTGGCAAACCATGAAAAAACCTGGAAAGAGCCGTGAATTTTGTTATCAGACCTTTAAAATCAGCCAATTTTAAAATAGCTAATATTTCTATTAAATTACAGAGAAATATTTTTATAAATTTATTAGAGACATTAAAATGATTCACAGTCCCAAGACGAAGACAGCAATTAATTGTGTACTTTAAGATGTAGATTGTATGTACAGGGCTAGACGGTAGGGCCTGCTAAACTGAGATTGAGATTCCACTGTGGCTGGGGAAGGAGGGGTGGAGACTGGGGAGGTAATGGCGGAAGGCGATCGGTTGCCTTGGAGGGGGGATGGAGGGATGGAAAGGTGAAGAGAGAGAAGACTAAATAGCTGAAGACGCACGCTCATTGGTTTACGTTTGCGCGGCAATTAATACGTGAATTTCTTTCTTTTGCTTTGACGAAACATAGAAACAATCCTGGAATACAAATGACTGATAAATTTCATCTACCTAACTTGATGCTGTACTGAAATTTATGAAGGTAATTGTAAGTAAGCTGTGTTTTATTTTGACGTCAAAAATATTTTGAGTCATACGTTATTATATTTTGTCAGCCTCCCCCTCTCCCTCTACACCCTTCCACACTTCCTTCCCCGCGCGCGTATGTTGAGGAACGCGCGTATTCGTGTGTGTGCGTCATTCGCCTGACCGCCACCCATCACTACATCCCTTATCACTCATCACTACCGATTGCACTGTTTGAATGACTACAACAAGGCCCTAACTTTGGCCGTTGGAAAACATGCCTGCAGGCGACCAAAACGTACGGCCAACGTTGTGCCGTAACTAACATTTACGGACCCATTATCAGGGGGCATATTAACCAGGTAGCGCGCCTAACCGGTGTCCAAAACTGGCAACAAGAATTATTTTGAAACACGTTTTTACTTTCAACTTTCGCGAAAAAACTATTTTACAAAAAAAATGTAATTGAAGTGCACTTAATAACGTGCAATTAATTTTTAAACAAACACGACATTATTTTAATACGTGTTATCTAGATCATATTTCGAGTCTTCCATAGATTAGAGAGTTGATCATCAAGAACTTCAACTCGGTCAAGACGCAATAAATGATCTATCGAATATCGATTGAATGGTTGGCAACTTTAGCAAGCACAGACTATCATATTGTCTTTCATTACACGGCTGTTTGTTGTCTTAAAACGCATTGTGTTGGCGTGATTGGCTCGTTGCTATGACGACACACGGTTGTCATGGCAACATACAGTGCGCACTGGACTCTGCGCATTGTGTGGGCGAATAGAAAGCAGAAAGACAGGAAGAAAGGAAGGAAGGAAGAGAGAATGGCTTAAAAAATTAAAAATACTTAAGTTGTGTTCGTGTTCCGCAATCGCCAGTACAATGTTTTCTGTTTTCTTCAGTAATCAATAATGTTAAAATCACATTGTATGTTGTAAAATAGGTGTAATTTATTTAATTTGCATTGTATTTAAAATTATTTTTCCTTCAAGCATAGTTTGTTTTACCTAAAATATTACACAGTTAAATTATATTGGTGTGCAGTTCAAAATTACTTCTCCGTTGTGCTGGCGCCGCCGCCGCCGGCGCTATGCGTCTGCCGTGTTTTCCCTCGTTACCCCACCCCCCCACCCTGTTATTTTCTATTAAACTGTGCTGCCGACAAAATGTTTTCCTATATTGAGACCGTAAATTTAATAATTTTTGGACCTTAAAAACCGTGAAAGAGCCGTGAATTTTAAAATTCAGTTTGACTGTGTTCCAACTGAACCCTGAACAAAGCTGAAAAACTTTTTTTTATATCATCTCAAAAACAAATCATCTCCTGTGGGAACCCTGAACAAAGTTTTGGCTACTTGAGCCCGAATCGTCTACGATCTCTGCGTCACAGTCTTCAAACATCTTTATTTATTTGTCATTCAATTACTCCAAAACAAAACATTCAATTAATTGCATTTGCGCAGTCAAAAGAAACAAACTCTAATTACTGCGCAGTGCTGAGCTTACGACGATGGCAGACAGCTTGACAGCTGAGCATCACAAAACAGTGTTACCACTTGTAGACCTTGTTTACCCACAAAAATACCCGTCTCTGCTGGAATAAACTATTGAAAGTATTACGAATAAGTTATTATGTCCCCACACAGGCTTAGAAATACCCGAGAGTCGGGTAATTTCTCTAACAGCAGTATTTGTTTTGTTCCATTGCTTGGTCAGCCTGTATCACCATCACGATCGCGGTTCGCGGTTAAACTGCAGCTGCCGCCGACTGTCGTAGTGCTCGTTTTATTCTCGTCATTGAAATTCGTGTTTGGAATTATATAGCCATACATTAAAAAGTTGTTTGCAATCATTTAAAATTCATTATAAAATAGAGAAACAACGTATTGCAATAATTTTCAAACTTGGCGAATAAGTAACAATGCACTACTTTGCCACGCAGCCCTTATTTTGCAATCTTTGTTGTTAGCGTCTAAAGTCTGAAAGTATTACTGTGCACTAAGCCTTTCATAACTTCATTACGATTCAATAAACTGCTTTGAACATTAACATTACGCATTTATATAGTTTAAGCGTTTATTTAATTCAACATACATTTTACACTAATTGCGTCTAATGAATCAAAGTATACCAATGCATCGAGGCCAAATCGATGCATCGGCATTTTGATGCATGCTGAATCGAATCGCGATTCGATGCATCGAATCGAATCGAATCCAAATTTCGATGCATTTTCGATGCATCGAACACCCCTAAAGTTAACCGTCCTAATCCTTAATATTTTCATCTTAAGTCAATAGATTTATTTTAACATTTTAAACAGGCCACAAAATAATCTAGTTAAGGCCACAACAATACCAATTGGGGCATTAAATTAGTATAGAAGTAAAAAAGTAAGTAGAAAACAAAATCAGTGTCCAAAAGTGAATTGAAGAGTCAAATCATCTAAAATGTGACATCTTTTATGACAAGTTAGTCCTATCAGTTATTCTAGATTTTGATGGTACCGCTTTTGACTAGGATCTTAAGAATTCTCATATTAATACTACTATAGAAGAATTAGCATCGATATTTGATATTGAGTAACAAGCATTTTCCCAAATTACCTCTTTCGTTGTTGGCCATCTTGTGAAGGGAATAGCTTGTGTCAATTACTCACACAAAACACAACAACTTATCGTGGCAAGCATGCAGTAAACTGTACACAAAAGTTGTCACTCCAGCTCCATGTCATTATCATCCAGGAACTCATCACTTTGTTGATGTAAAGATCTTCAAACTGATAAGAGTATACTGTATATTGTGTATTGTTACTTAAAAATTACTAGGGGAACAGTGCAGAATACCGCTCACCTGATCAGATGTCCTTTTGTTTACATTTCTGCTTCTTTCAAAACAAACTTTGTCAAAAAAAAGTCAAAACAAACTTAGTCAAAACAAACCGATAGTCAAATCTTTTTTTTGTGCTTTTTTCAAATTATACTATCTAAATTAAAAATCTGAAACCAGTTAGCACATCTGCATACAGACACAGGGGTATATCTTAAATCAAAAAAGCTTTATCAATTACAAAGTTTCCATGTAGCATTTTGATAAATTACTAATGTAGATTTGTTTAATCGTTACAGATGGGAGGCAAGCAGCTGGAGGGACGCAAGGTGCTGGGGGTGTCGGGCGGGGGACAACACACGGTTCTGCTGGCTACGCCCACCCAGACCAGCTGATAAATAGCACCGGCCGATTTCATCATTTTAGTTTTTATGTTTTTCAACCTGTTTGCCATACTTGTTAGGTTACTGAAGTACTTATTACTTTTTTTTGCAACCTTTCTTTGGTTAAAAATTATTGAAGGTAGTGATTTCATTGTGGAAACACTATTCCGTATCGTATGTCAAGGACCTAGTGAGTTGGACTTGTGAATTGGTTTTGTTTCATAATGTGGGTACTGATTAGGTTTTAAACATAATGTATTATGGGTCCGTATTTAGGGGATGAATATAATGAAAAACTCAAGCTGGTTTTGAGTACCTAGCAGTATTTTATGAGCTTCATGATGTTTTTTCCAATATAAAGAAAGTTTTAAGAGGTCCGGTAGTAATTAGAAATGTTTTTACGCAAATTTAAGCCTAAACGCTTTTAGGAGTTTGGGAAAATAAAACATGATAGTTCAGAATACATAAATGATTTTATTTGCAGTTCATAATATTAATTTTTTTTGTTGGTAAAAATTTAGATATAGTTAGATCACTGAAATACAGTAATGACACACATTTGTAATTAATTTAATGTAATTTTATACCTAGATTTTTGATTTTACATGATGATTGATATTTGTTATTGATGTTTGTTATTTGAAACATTTTGATATTGTGTGCCTTAACTGGAATACTTTTTACATCCAGCTTTTGCTGTTATACTTTTATCATTAGTTAGCCAGCAAATCAGGCTGAAAACTTATTTATTTTGAAAAATTGTTAAACAATATAGCTAACACTTTTTTAGTTGAATACTTCCCATATGTAAGCACAGAGGCTTATTTAGATAACACTTTTATTACTACTGTAGAATATTACAAATTTAATATTTGTGGTGATTATCCTTTTTCTATAAGTTGAGACATATAATTTCAGAAAAGAATTAATATTTGATCTTTATGATAAGATAAATTATCACAGTAATGCATGAGACTTTGTAGATAATAATTTATGAGTGATTAATTTGATTGAAATGTTATAAATAATTTGTTATTTGCACTTTTTAAATTGTTACATTATTGAATAAAACTGTAATCTTTAATCTACATGAAATTTTGGTTTTATTATTTTATCCAAATCTACCTTTCTCCAGAACCTCAGGTTAGAAGCCTGATAATGGTTTTGTCAAAAAATGATGAAATGTCTAACTATGATAATGTAGAAGTCAATTTTTTTTGATCTGACATAAAAAGTTCAAAATCAAGCCCTGTTACCAAATTCAGAGCTTCATAAAAGTCTAAAAAACAATCAAACTCTTAAGGCAAGGCTTAAGGGGTAAACAATACACTGAAACAGAGACTTTGAATTGCACATCCTCCCTCATTATTTAGGAACTTCTTTTGTGCATAGTTCATGAAGGTATAATAATGTGTAACCTTCTGGCCAAGGTATGTCATCAGAGTTTTCAGTGTTTTCATGTCCTAAGAGTGCTTCTGACATGATTTATCAACCACTATGGGAGCCGGAACCAACGGCCTAACGTGCCTAAGGTATTCATATCTATCTACTGATGGATATTGAATTTGCAAGCCTTTTAAGCAGTTACCTGTATTGAATTATGAGACATGGTAAGAAATAGTAGGCACTCAATAATTCCACATGGGATCTAGAAAAGTTAAATCCATTGCTATTTGTGCCAGATTATGAAGTTTTCTATAACTCAAATTAATTTAAAAGTAAAGATATTTTAAGGGTGATTTTCATTATCTTAACTGATTATTGTTATTAGGTATGCATCATCAGTTATGGTATATTTATTACAAAACTAAATAATTTCATTCTAAGTTGCAACTTGACTATTATTTATTTTATAATATTACAAGCTGATCAACAGGGTTTCACCCGTGGAAAAACATAAAAACTTCTCTCTTTTTTTAGGATTTAATTTGTCATACTTTTTAAGGTTGCCATGACAACCTTATATCCTTCCCTATAATTTAATGTTGAAACTTAGAAGTACTAAAGAGCAAAACCCTTTGGGAAGTTTCCGTAAAACCGTTTCTTAGTGTGCATCTAAAACCCAAGGGGAGCACATGTGCCAAATTTCAAATCTCTAGGTCTTATAGTTTTGGAGATTTGCTGTCTGATAGAAAACCCCTTCTCCTTTATATATATATATATATAAAACAAAGGTGTGTAATACATGACTCAGTACTACAGTAATAACGAGTAATATAAACAAGATTCAATTGCCATACCTGAGGAAAAACCATGAAAACATTTGCAATCAGAATGCCAGTCAATCTGTATCCAGACACTCAGAGGTGCTACGGCAGCACTTCTTAAGAAGGAACTCAGTAGCCAACTTTTTGAACTTTTTAAAAATGGGCTCTTTTTTATTGTGTATGGGGCAATAATTATAAATTTTTAAACAGAAATATGGTGAATTTTCAAAAAATGTTATTTTGTGAATTGGAAATTGTAAAACTGCACCATTTCTAGTGGAATATCTTTGTTGATGATTATTATCAAAAAACCTCTGGAAGTTTGATTAACAGATAAGAGACACTGAAGAATAAACAGGGATGGAAGTGGAAGAAGGTGAAAATCTCTAAATGTTTGCTCTCAAGATTCTCTTGGGCCTGAGCCAGAGAGAAGTCTGATGACCCTTTCCCGTATCTTGTAAACTCTGATTGCCTCTGCCAAATTTCCCCAGCAGAATACTGTGTCTACTGAAAATACTACGCCTGTGGAATATTGTGTCTGGGAAACATCTCTATAATTTTAAGAAACTCTAAATTATAGCATAGTGATCACATCATAAATAATGTGTGAAAAGAATGGCAAACTCACCAAGATTTTGTTAGAAGCCATGAATTTTCTGTGTATGAAACTTAAGACTTGTGGAAAACATAAAAAAGTTAAACCAATTTTCCCCGTGCATTGGTGGCGATCGAAAAACACGATTTGATGAGACTTTTATTCTGTTTTTAACAATTCATCTTACAGCAAACATTTACTTACTTACTTACTTACTGCCATGGCCATTTGTACCCCAGTCGGTACTTGGCCTCAGCAACACAGCACCTCCATCCGTCTCTATTTTCTGCATCTTCTTCTGCAAGCCCCATTCGTCTCATATCTTGTTGGACCTGGTCCCGCCATCTAATTTTTGGTCTTCCTCTTGGTCTTCTTCCCTCAAGTGTTCCCTTCAGAATGTTTTTCAAACTTGACTTTCTCTTCTTAATATGTGTCCACCTGAGTCTCCTACTTCTTATCTCTCCTACAATGTCCGCATCTTTATACAACTCTCTTATTTCCTGGTTATGTCTTGTCCTCCATTCTCCATTGTCTTTAGTTGGGCCAAAGATTTTCCTCAATACCTTGTTTTCAAATATTATTATTTTTCTTTCTTCTTTTTTGTTAAGGATCCAGGTTTCTGAGCTATATAAAATTACCGGTCGGATTATGGTTTTATATAAAAGGAGTTTTGTTGTGTGGGATAGTAATTTTGAGCTCATTAATTTATTGCAGGCATAGATAAATATTTATTTGCCGCATTCAGCCTATTCTGTACTTCTAAGTCTTCTCTATTTTGTCCTGTCATTACTGCCCAGGTATGTAAAGGTATCTACTCTTTTAAAGCTGTGATTCCCAACTTCAAGACAATCCTCTTCCCTAAATAATTATTGTTCCCTGCCAACTATCATATATTTGGTCTTAGTGTCATTAATTTTGAGTCCTGCTTTTTCAGTGCTTGAAACTAGGATCTTTGTGAGGTCTATTAATTCTTGTTTGTTTTTTTGCCATTAAAACTAGGTCATCCGCAAAAGCTAAAATGTTTAACGTTTTTCCTATTTTGATTCCAATGCTTGAGTTTTTTATCTTTTGAAGGGATTCTTCCAGTGATATATTTAATAATGTGGGGGAGAGTCCATCACCTTGTCTAACTCCCGTATCTACCTCAAAATCTTCCGACATTTCTCCTACTACTTTCACTTTACATCTTGAGTTAATTACACTTAAACTGGACAATCTAATAAGTTTTTCTGGTATCCCAAAACTCTCATTGTTTCCCATATATGCTGTCTGTTAAGGCTGTCATATGCTTTGGCAAAATCCACAAATAAGCAAAAGAAATTTTGTTTACACTCCCAATGTTTAGCAATAGATTCTTTTAGGATAAACATTTGATCTACTGTTGATCTTCCTTTCATAAACCCAGCTTGGTGTTCTCCAATAATTGTTTCTACATACTCTTCTAGTCTCCTCTGTATTACATTTGAAAATATTTTATAGGTACTTGTTAATAATGATATTCCTCTGTAGTTATTTCAATTACGTTTATCTCCTTTTTTGTACATTACATTTAAATTATACAGCAAACATTTAAATTACAAAATTTAAAAAATTACTCTTCCTGTAGTTTAAGTGTGATGGCAGATCTGTAACTTCATGGAACCAGAGATTTGAGATTTTGAAGGCAAGAAATTGTTTTTTTTTTAGGTTTTGATATAAACTATATTGCAAAAGTTGTATGTACTCTTAAACTGTGACTTTTACCAACAATTTGTTGGGAGTTTTTCTTTATTTTGATAAATCATTTTTAGTAAAATGTCTATTATACTATAATTTAGAGTAGGTATCTTTTTAAATTAGGGAGTTCTTTTTCAGACACCTGGTACACCTGGTTCTTCGGATATTTGGTAGTTCAGCAAATATCCGAGTTTGAAAGCTTTGCTACTTCTGTTACTTTCATCTTGCTAGTAATACACTAAGTAAAACTTGCCACTGTTCAATTAAATTTGCAAACATTCATCTTGCTATTGACATGGAAAATAAAGCTTGCCACTATTAAATGAAATTTGCTAACAATACTTAAAATGAAAGAATAACTGTTTTTTGGACAGTTTTAGAAGACTAATGAACACCCACTATTATAGTTTGCAGGGCCGGACTGGCCATAAGGGCATCAGGGCAAATGCCCAGTGGGCCGCTACCTCCAAGGGCCGCTGGGCCGCTTGGGGGGGCCGTTCGCAGGCAACTCCCCCCCGTTGAACAGACAAAAAGGTACTGACATGAGAATAAAGAGGGCGAAAACCACACGTGCAAGCTAAAAAAAAAAAAGGTCACCACTTTTCGCGAGGCGGAAAATCCGCCGTTTGAGACCCCCTGAGTGGGCCGGTGTGGAAATGCTGTGGGCCGGTACGCCATACAATTGCCCGGGCCAAAATTTCTTCCCAGTCCGCCCCTGATAGTTTGTGAGGTCCTGCCGAGGGTAACACGGGCATGAGGGATATGAGGGATGCATAATGAATCTTTAGATTGGGATATAAAATTTGCTTAACTCGTGCATGTCTTTTCAGGCTTCATTTTGGTTTTTGAGTTGGTTTAATTTCCTACCGGATAAAATGCTTAGTTAATTATAGTTTTCATTCTGTCAGTTAACAATTCTAAAGACTTGATAACAAATCTAGAACAAAATTTCGGAAAGTGGAAAATTTATTGTCTATAGGGGTGTGCGAGTAGTGATTTTCAAACTCGAGCTGAGCCAAGCTTTTTCAAAACTTTTCGAGCTCGAGCTTTTTTGAGCCACGTATTTTAATAGTCACCAAACATTTGAACTATCAAGCTTCATTTTAATTTCAAAAGATACAATTGATTCTTTTTTATAAAAGTGAACGCCAGCTCAAAATTAGATATAGGGAATCTCCAAAACAAGTCAGTGATTTGATAGGTTGATCAATATTGTGTGATAGTTACCATATAAATATAGCTCACATTGTAAAATGACCGTAATAAACTAAACAGTGATTATGCTTAACAAAATGAAATTCCTGCTTTTGTCATTTCCCATGTTATTCTTATGGAGGAAATTGTTGTATGCCCATTTAAGGATTCAGGTTGATTTTACTTGATTCGAGGCTTTGTCTTGCGTCTAAATGATTTACTTAAGCATTTTAAATTCACTGAGTATGCAGGTCTGCTGCAACAGGGATATTTTCATTCTCCAAGTCCACATTATTTTATCTTTAGCTTAAAAATAAATACTGTAGTTAAAATTACATAACTTGGCCAGAGACAAATACTAAAATAGTATATTTCGCAACAAGGGCCGAAAATGAGGTTTTGCAGGCTTGAGATCGTGTTTCAAATTCAAGACGGAGTCGAGAATTTGAAACGATCGAGAGCTGCAAAACCCTTTCCGTCGAGGTGCGAACGCTATTTTTCACCACACTACACAATGAAATATACCCTAAATAATAAAAAAAACTGATTATTATTCGACTCGCTTGAAAACAAAACAGCTATGACAATCATATGATCGCAACTATCCTGTCTTGGATGCCGTATAATTTTGTGATGTTCTGACGTTGTTTCAAGCAAATAAACTATCAGCTGACTTTCGGCCCTAGTGCCCCCAACGTTTTCGGTCCTGTGGCGGCAAACGGTGTGTTTCGGTCCGCGTTTGACGTTTGTAAAACAGGTGATTTCGTCGTAGTGTGGTGAAAAATTATTTCTAGGAGTTGTTTAAGTGCAACAATTTTTAATGGTTATACCTAGTAAAAATGATCAAATTTCTTCTAAGAAAATCAAAAGTTTTATTTTATTTTTAAAGTTCACAGAGTAAAGATAAATAAAAATATCAGTCCCAGTTAATTGAAGCATTATATTCTTGACTAAATTAATTTCCTTAAATTACATGTTTTTGGTGTGGTTTTTGTTATATTACATAACTATACTCTATATAACTATTAGTAATATGTTAACTTAAACTTATTTTTTCATAACATAAGTTTTTGAATGAAATAGAATTTTATATTTTATATAAAAATATAATTTTTTATATAAAAAATTATATTTTTATAATTTAGGGCCCCATATTCATCATTAGGGCATAATAGAAAGAGCAAGAGAGAAACAGCTACCTCATTCACTCTCTATAGTTTGGCAAAAGGGGGTAGAGTTTGTTTACTAATCAACCAAGCCCCTGTCCATCAGGTCTGTTGGTAGTCTCTCAGCGTGCTGGGTTTCTTCTGAATGTGTGAGTTAATTATTAGGTGAGTCCCTACTACAAAATGCAAAAATACTACCTACTTGTCATAAAAATTCTACAAATGACGGCTCATATTTTTCTTGTTATTTTTATTTTGAAACTTGATATCAAAATTAAACTTGTATGACAACTTGCCATTCAAGATAGGCCATGATTTAAATATAGACATTCATACCGTGGCGTTTTGTGGTTCTCCAAGGTCAACTAAATATATTATAGCTGAAACACACTGATTTCCAATTAATTTAAAATAATATTTCTTGTTAGCTGTCAACAGTTTTCCTGTAGCTGTCTGAAGTTTCCCTATCACTTCAGGGAACATTTTGTGTATGATTTTCATGTGAAGGAAATGCTCTTTCAGTCCAAAAATATATTGCAATCATCATCTTTTTGATAAGAACTCGCATATCGAAAGCTTGATCTTTCGGTTTTTTTCTAAAAGTCTTGAGCCGAGCCAAATTCTGAAAAACTTGAGTAACTCAGTATTTATTAAATTCACCTTCCCCTAGTTTTAAGTTGTGTTTTGTTATTGGTTTTGTTTTAATAAGATAGTTTTTGTTATTTATTTCATCTCAAGTTCAAATTTCAAATTGTAGTCAATTGTAGTTTGTAATGATATTTCGTTAAAACCATTCAACATGTGTACAATTTTTGTATTGAAAAACTCATTAGTATCAATACTATTGCCCAAATTCCCATTTTGACCTTGCCCCTTAAATGAAATACTAAAACAAATAAAATCCAAATAGTTGTTTTTTTTGTTTTTTTTTTATTTATTTTTGACTCACAAAACAATTTAGCGCCTTCGTAAGTTAGGTGGAGGGCTTGGGTTGCTGGGGTGGTGGACAGGATTATGATGCCGCAGGTTAGATGCAGCAGTGGCAGCAGGTCGGCGGTCTCGTGGGTTGGTGGGTGGGGCGAGGTCGGGAGTTGGAGCGGGGTCAGCAAGTGGGGCGGAGTCAGCTGGCGGGGCGGGCGGGGCTGGTGGGGCGGGCGGGGCGGGGTCATCAGGCGGAGCGGGGGTGTCAGTAGGAGGGCTCCTGTACCACCATAACAGTCCTCCGATGACGACTGTAGTGCCAATGGCAACACCACATGCAAATTTGTTTTCACTGAAAAAGAGAACAGAAAATTAAACATCATAATAACTTTCTTGCTACCCACCCCAACCGCAGCTGTCTGTGATAGAGCAATGGAAGTGATGTCTTGTTGTAGCTGAAACAAAATACAATGACAGGACATTCAACTTAAAGGAACTTTTAATCCAAAATTACTTAGTAGTTTGTCATTTTATTTTTATTCTTTTTTAGTCAAGCCATGATAAAATTACCTCCATTTTTTAGCACGGATTTTGAGAAATGCCTTTCAGTTATTATGACAAGTTTCGTATTTTTCAGTACGAAAGGTATGCTTTAAAAATTTTCATTTTAGAACTTACCACACTTTGTTTATAATATAGTCCATGATTAAGGAAGGGAGATAATTCACAGAAGTTAATAACAGGTTTAGCTAGTCGGATAGAACTTTTTGCTTCTTTATTGAGAACTTATTAGTGTTCAACAAGAACTAGTTCAAAATTCACAATGCTATCTTGTTTCTATGGATATAGTTTCTTCAACAAGCAATCATTTTATACAAGTTGAAGGCTTCAGGTGGGTCGTAAAAAATGTTATGTGGTTTCTATGGATATAGTTTTTTCAACAAGCAATAATGTTCTACAAGTAGGGGTAGGGTGTGTACTGATACTGGAAATATTTGAATCTTATTTTGATACTGGAAGTACTGGAATTATACTGGAATTTCCAGTTTGGTCCTGGAATTTTGTAGAAATACAAGTGTTAAAATCCGTTCAAAATAGTTTTGTTCAATACATTCAGAAATATAAAGTCCGACAACTCTTTTAGCGAATTTCCCCCTATAGGGAAGTAGCTATTACCATAGGCGGCATGGGGACCATGTTATTTTTTCGTTTTGAGGTCCCTAGAGCCCAAAATCAAGGTTCGTTCATTTTGGTGTATATATATATATATATATATATATATATATGTGTGTGTGTGTGTGTGTGTGTGTGTGTGTGTGTGTGTGTGTGTGTGTGTGTGTCCGTAGGCATGATAACTCTCGTAAAAAAAGTCCGATCTTGATGAAATTTGGAACAAACATTTATAGCGATATTTATGACTTTAAGTTCGAAAACCAGCAAGATCGGTACACTCTAAGGCGGTGTTTTTTACTAAATAAAATTTATTCTCAAGATTTAACATATTTCTATTAATTTGATGTAAATTTAATGGTCAAAATTTAATTCAGCTTAAAAAAATAAACAATATAGCATTTTGAATTATTACTCTACATCAATCGGTTGCTGAGATATCGGATTTGCAAAATGCAGTACATTGTCTTTTGTTTTTCCCTGAAGGGACATAAACTGTTCAAATTCTGGTATGAAATACCCTTTTTTCTCATTCAATTTCCCTAAAATGGGATTTAAAAATATAATAAAACAAACCACATGATTGAATTTAATTTGTTCATGTGATGGTTTGATTTGTTTTTATTTCTTGGATCTGAGTAGATTGATGATATGTTTGCTGACATTTATATACTATAACAAGTAAATTTATTAAAAATCATCAGAATATGAATCATTATTGAGAAATAAGATCAAGAATGATAAAATATACTTAATTTAGATTAATATTTACACAAAATATTCAAAACAACAACTTCCCTAACTTATGTAGAATATGCCCACATATAAAAAATTAATCCTTTAGAAATTAATTGAGCATGCAAGTTTGCTGCAACAAGTTTATTTAAATTTTAAGATAAATCATATGTTTGGATTCAATTTTTTTATGTTGACTATTTTATTTTGACTGATTTTAAATCATTGATTGAATGTTTGCTTACATTTTTATACTATAACAAGGATACACTTATAAAAAAATATTAGACTAATAATTATAAGAATAACAAAAATAATATTGCTGGAATGGATACCGATGTGATTCCCATCATCATTTCCCTTATATCTAAAGCTATTGAATTGGTATGTAATATACTTTTTGCATTAATTACTTAAAATGTTTAAAACATTTTCCTGTACATATAAGCTCCCATATAAAAATTAATTCTTTAGAAATTCGCTGAGTTCGCAGGTTTGCTGCGACGGGGGTATTTTTAGTTTGCAAACGTCAACTATGTGTGTTAGCAAACCTAAATTAAACCACTTGTTCAGTTAAACCATTGTTAAACCATTCACAGTTCACTTACTAAACATCCTTAATCAGATTTACAATTTTATATGTTGTAATTTTTTTAAGATTTAAGATGTCCTCATCATTTCCTAAATTTAGATATTCACATTTTTATATTATTTTTCATAAAACAAAAATGTTATATAAAAGTTGAGAGATTGAGTCAAAAGACTTAGGAAATTAAAACTTTTTAAAAATTTAGTATACTTTATTTTAGTAGTAAATTATATATCAGTTGTTGACTCATGACCCTACTACTAGTAATATGTAACTCAGGAGAAGAAATATAAATCTGAGTGTGTTTAAAAATTATCAGTTTTGCATTTCATCGTATAATCAATATATGTATATATATATATATATATATATATATATATATATATATATATATGTGTGTGTGTGTGTATATATATATAAATAGAATAATAAATTAGAAAATAATATGTAATATCACAATAGTAAAATACATTGTATGATGAAATAAAAATAGTAGGACTAATGCAAAAAATATGGTACTATATAATATTTTTCAACCGTGGATGGTACAAATTTAATGATATAAAATCTGGGGATGTCTGTCTTTTAACTATTAGCTATTAGTCAGCATGCCTTTTTCTAAATTGATTTTATATTTTTTATATTGTTTTATCAAGTTCCTGTTCTTTACACAGCCGATTCAAAATTCTCTCCATTGCTGATGGCCCTGACTGTATTTTAACATCAATTTGGCTTGAATTCATAAACTTTAAATATGCAATACAGGTGAACTTAATCACTAGGAATAGTTTATCTTGCACTTAATACGTCTGGAAATACCTCCACATGAATTACCTTACATGTGTAAATATTAAATACTGTATTAAAAAGAAATAATTTAGCCCTTATTTGAGATATGTGTAATAAATTTAAAACTGTGTTTGATTTAACACAGAATGGTAGCCCGGTGGATTAATCAGGATTACAGCGTGTAAAACATTATGAAAAATTCAAACTGTATCCGATTAAAAAGCGGCATTTTAAATATAAATGCATTACCTTCTGTATTCAGTTGAACAGTGATGATTTTTTCTACTGATAGTAGGGATGGACGGGATTGGATTTTCAGTTCAGGACGGGATGGGACGAGATTTTTTTCTTTTCCCTTGAATTCAGGATGGGACGGGACGGGATTTTTGTCTTCCCTAAAGCTTCGGGAAATGCTTGTTCACAAATAAATTAATAAAAGAGCAAATATTGGTTATTATACTTCTAGAAATCATCAGACAAAATATGAAAATTAAAGAGAAAACCAAACTGCTAAGATAACATAAACTTATAAGAATTAAACTAATAATGATATCCAATATTTTGCAAACTATATAATATATGCCTGCTCAAAGTTGACAAAATTTTCTCTCATCATTTAAATAGTTAATTTCATTAACTGGAAACGACTAGTACTTACATAAAAATGGTAAATAAATTTATTGTTTTCTTTAACTGGAATTTTTATTCATTTTAATTTGAGTGCATTGAAAAACAGAAACAATGTATAAGAAATAAATAAATATAATGTACATTTTTTAACACTTGGTAGAAACACAATAGTTTTTAAGTTTTTGCTTTTTGTTTTATTGTTTGGTTTTCAAAAAGCCAAAAGTAAAATACTATAGAGTGTTGATTGCATGTTGACAATATACTGTAATGTATTATAATATTTATACTATAGTATATAATAATATAAAAACTTTGGGATTTGAAGTTCTTGTTTAAGAAATGACTTTATGGCTCATAATTTTTCCAGCACTTAACTACGGTAAAAAATTAAAATTCAATTTAGTTTCAAGATGACAACCATAAAGACTAGTTTTTCCAAGCTTAAAGTTGTAAATTGGAAGTTCAAGACTCCCAAACTTAATTTTTCTCAAGTTACATAAACTATTAATTACCCTTGTATTATAGTTTCTTTTAAAGTTTTAAAGTCCTTACTTCACTGTCACGCCTTATAACAAATTATTTCCGTAGATTAACCGCTATGAGTGAATACCTAAGATTGCTTTCCACACCCAATTGCGAGTTAGCAATCCTACATTTGCCGTTTATCAGGGATCGGCAAATACGCGCGATCGTTTTTCACGGCCGATTACGAGTTTCGTAAAGCAACATCGACCGTTAATCCGCGATCAGCAGATACGCGCTAGCTTATTTTGTGGCCGTTCGCGAACAGCGTTAATCTGTTTTTGCCACTCATCCGCGATTGGCAAATACGCGCGATGGTTTTCGCGGTCGATCAAGAGATTTGCAAAGCCGCTTTGGACGTTTATTTACGATCGGCAAGTACGCACAATAGTTTTTAACGGCCGATCGCGAGTTTCGCAAAGCTGAATTTGCCGTTTAGTCGCGATCGGAAATTAGGCGAAATTGTTTTCCGCGGCCGATCGCAAGTTTTGCGAAGATACACCCGCTGTTTAGTTGTGATCGCTAAAACGATCCCGTCCCGAAAATTTCCCGAAGTAAATAAAAATCCCGCCCTTAAATCGGGAATTAAATCTTCCCGAAAATTTCCCAAAATTTCGAGACCCGATCATCATCCCCCTGATAGTTAAAAAATTGTTTGGCAGATTAATGTTAGTTTTATGGGAATATTTATTAGTTCAGAAATTTTTTTTTACGTTTTGTAATTTGACTTTAAAGATAGTGGCTTTACAGTGAATTCAGTTGCAAATATAGAGAATTACCTGGGACCTCAGATGTAGGTAAATATGACTACTCTTACTCTGTTTCAAGCCCAACTCCTTCACCAAAACAACATAATGCCTGGTACCTTTGGTCTAGTGTAGGTCGTCCAGTGTTGGGAATGTTGTAGGGGTATTGCTTATTAATTAAAGTAAATATATGCCAAACAAACCTTAAATAATGTATTATAAGCAAATTAGCACGTGGAAACATCCAATGGACGTCATCATAGGGGTTATAGTCATATTTCCAAGATATATCCTGTAAATAATTATTGAAAAATGTTTAAATATTAAAAAATTATACTTTTCATTTATGATTGTTTAATATTTGTATAAAGTACACTCCCGATCATCCAAGCTCACGTTACCCGATACTCTGGGTTATAAAAGGTAGCTCTAGGCTTAAAATAGTAGTTTTCATTACTAGGAGCGAAAGTGGCTCTTTTTTGTTCGAGATCGTAATTTTCAGGCGAGGCGTAGCCGAGCTTGGAAATGCGATCGAGTACCAAGGAGACACTTTTGCTCCGTGTGATGAACAACTATTTTCATCATTATGTATATGTCATTATGTATCATTAAATATCCATTTAATCGTTAACAAATTAGACTACATAATTTTGAGGTTATCCAAAAATAGTCACCGTCATTTCACTATTTACACATTTGTTAGTTGTTTACAAACACAAGTTAAGAAATCGTTCAACCTTTCAAACTTAACATAAACAAATTTTGACATTAGAGTACGGCAAAATTTACCATATGTTTTTTCAGTACTCCTATTCGAAGTGATCCAAAACGATCATTTTGCGTACGATTTAGAGAACTAAAAACGGCTGTTTTCGGGACAGTATGATGAAAATATTTTTTTAAATCTCTAAATTAGTAGTTTAGAGAACATCTAAAAAATTGATATCGTATAGTCACATAGAATTAATTATTTGTTGTCAATTGATTGTTTGTAAAACAATGACTTGCTATTGCATTGTACACTATTACATATTGGCCTGGTACATCCTATCCTCAAAATACAATGAGATCAGTATTATTTGAGATTTTTATAATCTAAGGCAGCCTCTGTCTCAAAGACCTTCGATAATCGAGAGTGTAATGTACGGTATATTAAAATCATAGTTATAGTTAAGTGATATTCTTGAAGGCCCACTGTCATTCACTTGTAAGATCATGTTGATAGGAGCATATTTTAATGGAGTGTTATGTTAATTTTATGCCTCTAATAAAATTTTTAACTGATTTTCCACAACTTTTCTTATTAATAACAATAAAACCTCCCCAACAACGACAACAATAATGACAACCCAACAATAACAATAACCTAACAATAATGACTGACCCAGTCATTTTTCTTCTGTAGTACCCTTTAATGTTTCACAAGTTAGCAGATACAATTACAAATTTTGACTAACCGCCAACTCCCTTATTTTCATGTGAGGGGGTTAAACTTTGAACACACTATAAAAACTCTCCTTTAGTCATTTAAATATTTCCAGAAGTTAGTCGTTCCGACTCCACAAATAAAAAATTACATACATGAGACATTGGAATTTTAAGATACTTGGTACCGAATTTCAAAATATGCACAACACAGATGTTTTCACCCTATGTTTTTTATGGGAGTAGTCATCATCTGTCGTAAAAGATTTTGGTTTAAAATAGTAAATAATATTTCCAAAACTAAATTTGAAAGTGTAATTAAAACGTCTTGACTAATAGATACCTTTTTTAGAATTAAAGAATTAAAGCAAAGACTACAGTTAATTTACTTGTTTATTTATGAGGTATAAATAACCTTTGAGTGTTATTGTGGGGTATGTGAGAGAGAAGATGTTGAATATTTAGACGGAAATGTTTCTGATTTATATACCTCTCTCTCTCTTGTTCCCCTTGTGGTTTCTGAATTATGGAACTACGCAGCTGCCACTGGTGTGATAGTGAATTTGCTACAAAGAACAAAGCTTAAAATTCCTTAATCAACATTTGTAGATTAAAAAACAATTTATAAATGTAATTTGTAATATGATCGTAATTTTTTCCATGGTTACACACTATGGTTATATTATCAAATAGATAATATGTTTTGATTAAGTTTTAAAGCGTTCAACAGCATTTTTATGACATTTTTTGGATTAGTGTAGAATAGTCTCAAGTTGCTTAGTTTTTGAAGTATGATGTTGGGAGTTGATCGGAGTCTCAAATAAACAAAAAGTAAATATACCTTTTAGGGCGATGAAGAACAGAGATGAAATTACGTAACTAAGGATTACATTTAGAACAAAAACATATTTTTAATAATTTATATTGAGATGTATGAAAAAAATGCATAAAATATGAAAGCAAGTGTTAATATTAGTAAGGAGTTTGAAAAAGTTTACTTGAAGGATTATGGATGAACATTTAAACGATATGAAGTTCCAAATCATCGAAGGTTCGAATGGTGTGTATCTAAATATGTAGTTTGATAAGGTGAAGTAAACCCGGTGATGGCTTGTGTGCCATAAATAACTTGCAAAAGAAGTATCTTTTATCCTTTTCGATAAATCCTGTTCGTCTCCCCTTTTCAAAATAATCACCACAACAAATGTTACTGAAAATAACATATTAAATTGTTTTGAGCTAAATCTTATAATAACAAATGTATTAAAGTTTAAATTTCAAGCTAACTTTTTATATCAAGTAAATACTGATGATTCACCATCATTCTTGATGGAACTCTATGAATTTATGTAATTTTTAAAAATAAAAAAAACCTATAAAAATAATACCGTTTTTGCAATAAAAAAATGGTTGCCTTAGTATACACAGTATATAAGGTATATTTATTATTTTTAATAGAATGTTAGCATTGAAAAATAATGAGTGTTTAAAACTTTAAAATCTCTCTTAAAGTAATCTATAATAAGATATGTGTCTTTATTTTCCAAATAAAAAGATTTTTAAATTATTAGAAGGTTCTATTTTATTTCTCGAGAGAGCCATTTAATTTTACCTAGCTAAGGTACAGCCCCAATGAGGCTCTTAAATTTTAAATCACGTAGATCTTAATAATGTGAAAAATAATGAGACAGCCTGTTTTAATAAACTTGATTTTAATTGTATTACCATGTACTAAATTAAAAAAAAGTGACAGTGTAATAATTAGATGTAAATAAAAATCATCATACAACACTTACAAATAGACATTTATACTACATTTACATATAAGGAGTTAGTATACACAAATGGTGAAAATGGTGATAAATTTTGATTGCCATTATCCACTATTTGTATGTCATTTTATATGTAACTAGCTTTGGTAACCCGCTTCGCTGGGTTGAAAATCGTATGAAGGCCTCAATAGTAGCTCCAAAAGACGTAATTTGGAAGCAAGAATTATAACGTCTAATGTTATGTAAAATTCAATATATTTTTACGTTTCTCCATACATGTATTTGAGAAAGCCTGGGGTAGCATATTTGGTGGTAGTAGTCTTATTTCCCCTTTCAAATAGCACACAATATGCGTTTCTTTTTTGAATTAATTTCTTTGTTATACAAAAAAATGCAATAAATACGAATGTTGCCAATCTTGCCAATAACTACATTTGGGTGTTCAATATAATCTATATTTTGATTGGAATAATGTGTCCTTTACGGTCAAGTCCTTTTGCAAACAGCTGGTAAATTGTTTAATTTAAATCATCTTCTTCTGTTTGATACCTTTTTCGAAGGTTCTCCATTATCTCTATTCTGATTATTTCTTTCTTCACGTTTTACGTCTGTTTCCCTTTCTGTTCCATTCTCTCACGATAGTGTTTCTTGATGTAACTGTGAATTTTCCCGTATACCCTTAGATTTGTTTTTTCGTTGTTTAATTTTTTCTTGCAATCTTTCGTCTATGTGATAAGATAAGATAGCATGGAATTGCAAACATTTTCTCCTACTTTTTTACATTTTCTTATCTTATTTGAACTACTAATTTTGAATTTAAAAGAAAAATGTAACTATACATTATAGTGCACTTTATGTTTTTAATAACATAACCTAACAGTAAATATTTACAAAATAATTGAAAACTTAAATAAAAACATATTTTCTAAATAAGACCGTATTTACCTGTTGTACAAAAAACAATAGTACTGGTGGTGCTGCATTCTGTTGGCAACCACTGCTGTAACTACGGTAATTATTTCAAATTAAAGCATTGTTTTGATATAAACAAATAAAACCTAAAGTACTCACAAAATCCTTGACTTAGGTCCCTTTCGGACGATGCTGTGCCTAAACCCTATAAGACATCGAAACCAACCATCATAGTGCATATTACGAGATTCCAAGCTTTAATTTGATACCAAGATCAATGGTCTACGACGTGTAGTTTTGGCTGTTGCACTAAATATACCAACACACAATTCCAACCAACATACAAAGAGAATTATATATATATTAATTATATATAATATTGATTACAATATAAGTGTAAATATATTTTTAAGTGTTGTAAGACTTTTAGTTCCATTCAGTGAATACAACAAGTATAATGCTTATCAAAAAGTTATTTAGTAGAGAAATGTATTTGGTTTATATATTTTTTATTCTTAGCTTGGGTCTGAAAATAATAGTTTTATTAATATTTATATCTCTATACATTCCCCAATAAATATATAGAAGTTTATATTTAGCTTATCTAGAAGCCCTGTATATTTCTATTTCTATATAGAATATACCCTAAATAGGTCTTAGTAGATCAAGAAGAAATATATTGTTTAAGGCACTTCTATAAAAAACCTCTTATTCAACCATTCTTATGTAGGTTGTTGATTAGAAAAGTTATAACCTTTCTTAATTGGTTGAAAAATGACAAAGATATTGGCAATCATCATTGGGCTGTTATGCTTATATTGATTATAGAATTAATTTTATAAGTCAGCTCACACTGTTTGCCCTATTTGGACTTTTTTAAGCCTATTTTAACTGCAGTTTAAAGTTACTATTAAAACATTTCATTAAATGTGGGAAATATTTATTTTTTTTCTTGTTGTTAAATATTCAATGTATTGAAGAAAATATGCAGATGAGTAGCAGATAAAATACGAGCTACTTTAAATGACAACTGGCAGTTATCTTAAATTACTAGAAAATATTAAAAACTAGATATTATAAATTGTACTTTAAATTTTACATTCAATATGATTCTACAAATTTAATTAAAAACTATAATTTGAAACAAAAGAATTATATTTTAGATTTAGTACACTATTCTTATCCCTCGGTGAAATGCAACGCCTAGTTATTATTGGAGCAGCTCAAGTTGCAAAACTTCAACGAACAATGTTGAACAAAACTTATGCGGTGTACTTTACAAACTATAACGGCATGAACATAAAACTTATAACCTGAAGATTCTTAGTCTTAAATGAAAAAAAAACTTGCCAACAAGTATCTGATTTTTCTCATTAAGGTAGAACAGGTGTACATTAATCGATGTAATGAAAGTACGTAGTGCTACAATGCATAAGACAAGTACTAAATAATTGTAATTCACTGTGACAACAAAATAAGTGTGTATAGGACTTTTAAAAAATATTTTCAATGTATTAACCGAATTCAATCATTAAAAATTCAACACATATACAAATTCTTAATTTTACTTTGCTTTTTGCATGATTTACTGCTCAAGTATGAGTTTTTCCCCGCTTAAAACAAAGGATTGTGGATAAAAATATAGACTGTTAGGTCTATATTTTTATCCAGAACAGCAACTAACAACTATAAGCCCCCTTGATCCACATAATGGTTATGATGGTTATGATGATAGATTAAAATTAAGCTTGTTTACTAAAAAGTTATTGTTTGAAAAAATAAATCCATATTCTCTGAATAATAAGATAAATTTATTCTTGCTGTGACTGAATTGTTCTTACTTTATTTAGTTAATCTTATAAATAGAATAAGTAGAGTAAACTTTATCATCAAAATAAATAAGCATTACATTACAAAAAAGGAATATAAACTAGACTTTCATGTCTGTAACGTCGTAGATATCTTAAAACTATACTTCATAAAAATAGAGTCTCTAATCCAGTCAGGATGTCCACCTGGAAATACGGTGGGAGGTGCAGTGACCAAGGCGGCTTATCCCAGGGGATTTGTAGGGACATGTCCAAATGTGTTTGTAGTTTTGTGATTTATGTGAGATCTCCGTTGGACACAGAATTTCGTTCTGTCTCTAATTTTTAAATTAGGTCACCAGTTTACTTTTTAGACCATAAGTGAATTTTTTTTATACATTCAGCGGGTTTGAAGTAAATAAACAATTATTTTAATTGATGTAACTCTCAGATCATTTGTGTCAGCTTAACGTAAAACAAGAGTAATTTAATAGAGGTAATTAAATGAAATGGGAATAGAGGACCAATGTTGTGGCAGTTATTACTAACCTTAGTGTTTAGACAAAGCATATGATAGGTGTGCTTATAGTATTGGGTAGTAATAAGGCTTAGTATTGGAATGAATATGAAGGCCTGCATATGAAACGTATTAAGGCTTAAAGACTACATTTCTAAAACTTTTTAATTGGCATTTTCAGTAAAATAAAAGTAGTAGTAAACCGTGACAGTTCAGTCTTTCTTGATTTAAAATTACGAACAACAAAAAAAGCAGCTACTAGAGTTCAGAAATTCAGGTGATTATTTTCTTTTATCCGAAATAAATGCTGCAAGATTAGTTAGGTTTAATCTTGGTAAGTTTAATCCCTTAAAAAAACTATCCAAATGTCAGCTAGGTTCTCAAGTCCGAAACAAAAAATTAACTACATTTTAGGATTTTATCTCTAAAATGCAGTTTTTTTCTGTTACTAGGATAGTTGGTCAAACGTGTTCCACCGGTTTAATGACTAGTGTGTTTCTGTCCTAATCAGTACAATGCACATTTTAAAAGCAAATAAAGTAAGATGATTTCCAGCGGTGTATTTGGAATGATATGTTTGATTGAGGGGGAGGCTTGTATCACAAAACATTTTGGTAGTTATAGGAATTTAAAAAGGCTATACTGCGTACAAAATTATAAATTGCTAAAATCATATGCAACTTGTAACTGTATGTATTATTTAGTTATGCAGCTAAAACATGAAAATCAACACTGTAAATAATGGAATGAAAAGGGAAATAGGTAATAGGTTTGGCGGCAAAGTTGGGCAAAGGTGTTGTGTTTTATGAATCCATAAACCTTAACCGACCATGGAGTTGTGCCAACTTCTGGCTTCGAAATTCACGCTAAATTCTGTAAATGATGAAGTTGTTTTAGTAAGTGATCTAGCTAGGTTGAATGTTTTATCGACCTATTAATAGAAAAATACTCAAAGTTAAAACTGTTAATTAAAGGGAACATACTCAAGGTGTAAGAGTGTGTCAACACTGCACAGACAATACAATTCAATAAGTTGTATTAAAGAAAACAAATTCTTTTAAGTTATATATTGCATCCCAAATGGTACCACAGCTATTTTATGTAGCTGCAATCATAAGTAAATTAAATATCAATTCCCTACAGAGCAGATAAGAGTTTGGGAAAAAAAATTATAAATATTTGTTCATTATTCTGTTGACTGCCAATGCTCACGGTTGGAGAACCTTCTTCCATTCAAGTTAAACCAGACTCATTAGGCAGACTTTTAGAAAACCATTATGTATTTTAAGTCCTTTCGATCTTGAAACCTTATAATTGGCCTTTCAACATCTATCAATCGCACTTCAGATTCAATTAAAGTTTTCTATGACTACAATTTTTCTATCACTCTATTAATTTGTTTGACTGTAAGAATTTATTTGACAGTGGGTCACAAACATATACCACCTAATTAATTATACCAATAATTTCTACAAAAACACGTAAGTGCTGTGAAAGCTTTGTAAAGTTGGTTTTTAAGAAACTTTTAGGATATTGAGAAAGAATTAATAGTGTCGGTGAAGGGGAGGGGGTGATTATCTGTAAAATGCTTGTGTTCCAAATTTGGAACACATGCATCCACTAATTGTTATCAACTAATTACAAATTAATTACTAATTAATTTACGAATTAATTACGAATTAATTACAAATTAATTTACTAATCAATCAGTTGTTTGGTATCAACTAATTAGTTAGTAACCATCCCACCACAGCAAACTTGCGTAATCAGCGTATTTCTAAAGGATTCATAACAACAATAATAACATTATAACTTCCAAACAATCCAGACAATCCTGCTGGAAACACAGTGGAAGGTACTGACCCGGCGGAGCCTTATCCCAAGGGATTTGTAACGATATGTCCAAATATATATCTATTTTCGTGATTCATATGATGACACCATTGGACATAGAATTTTGTTCTGTCTCTTCCAAAAAACGACGAGACTGGAGATTAGTATTAGCATTCTTTTTTCGTGACATATTTTTAAAATGCTCTTTATTTTTATAATATGTGAACATATTCAATAATATAACAAACAATATATGTAAAGGGAAACTATGTTTTGATTTTTTATGTGAATAATACACTAAAAAACTAATATTTCAAAATTCACGAGCTTAAGATATAAGTGAAATGAATACAGAAAACACATCGGTTTTAATAAAGTAATACAAAGATGTTGTATTTCTAAATATATTGTTTTAACCTAAACCACCCATTACCATGAATCTATCAGCCTGTGCGGTGATCTAAAGACAGCGAGGTACTGAGGTACAGTACTGCAGCGGCAATAGTCGCAGAGGAAGGCCAGAGGTGACCGCTCATGATCCCATACAGCACACTCTCATCTTGAAGATGTTTAAAATCTATCGCAATAAGCTGTCCTAACCGTCCTCAAGACGTGCCTCAAGACCAGGGTATACGTATATTAAACGTTGTTAAAATGTTGAATTACGGAACCTCCCTTCGTTTAGAAGACGTCTAAACCATGTCTAAAGAGATGATTTTAAGATGGATTTTATCCATATTCTAGCTGAAAAATACTTCAAGGTATTAATTTAACCTCCTTTAAGACATACTAAGCACATCTTAAAATGTCTAAGATGTATTCAAGAAAGCTTTAAGTCAGCTTTTATTGCATCACAATATCAAGCAGTTGCCTCAAGAGGTTTATAGATGGTTATGAGACGGATTTTATCCATCTTTAAGCCCTATAGAAGCGAAAGGTACTAATTTATCCTTCTTCAAGACATACAATTAAAATCTAAAACAATCAAATGTTGGTGAGACAGCTTTAAGTCAGTTTAAAGCTAGTGACAATTTTGAGCAGTTACCTTAAGAGGTCTTTGAGAGGTAGAGGTGAATCTTCTGTGTGTGGGAAGACCTGTCTTTAATGCACCTTAAAGATGTCTTACCTATAACGATGCTTCTTTCAAGAGGAATATTAACATTATTTTATGAGTATAGACATAGTTTCAGAATGACATATTGCACTTTAAAATAAGTAAAGACAATTTCATCTCAATTCTGCTTCAAGGCCTAATTTTATATAACAGTGATTAATATATTATTTTCATTTAAAATATATTATTGTAAATCCTCTGTAACAGATAAAGTATGATTTAAAATAAACATTCCATATAGACATCAGTTAATTAATTGAAAAACTTATTTGAAAAGGTATTAGCCTATATAAGATCAAATGTTGATTTTGCAATTACAAAGAAAATGCTGCAATAGAGGATAAAAACAAAAAATGCAATTTTTAGAACAAACCTTTATTTACCTGAATAACGAATAATTACAAAAACTCATAATACACAATAATTAAAACTCTTCCCGCTACGTCACCATAAACTGCACTGCTGAGTTTTTCTTGTCCTTATTGTCCCCTGGAAAACATAACAAATCTATTAATAAACTATTCTTATAAACAAAATACAGTACACTCCCAATCATTCGAGTTTTTTGCGATGAGGCTGCCTCGGATACTAAGAATCTCGGAGGGTGCTTATATTTTGAGGTTAGACTGTTTTGAGACCACAATAGTAAATGGGATGCTAATACTATTTTATAACTAAAAATTATTATTTTATCAATATATAGTGTATGTAGGCTAGCAAAATAGGAATTTATAGTCAACAAATTATTTGAATACAGTACCTTTATTTAAAAACAACAATAAGTTACATAAACACTTCATCAAGGAGAGTCGCCATTTGCCGTGTAACGTCTATTTACAATTGTACAAACGTTTGTTAATGGTAGGAGTTCACTAACATCAAGCAAGGGTGAATCTAGTCCAATACGAATGTGGTAGTGTACTAGTGCAAGCGGCATGACTTGTTTCTACGTCACACGTCATTCTCATAAGGCCTCATGTGGCGAAAAGTTCGTCAAATTTTTGGGAAAATCATTGTTCGATAATAGTGAACTCTTGCCCTACATCTATCAGAAGATTCGTTCAGTTCATCTTCTTGCGATTTTGATTTGAAATGCAGATCTGGGTTATACAGAAGAATTTATGACATAAAATAACACTTTGAATATTTATTTAAATTTTTAACTCGAATAAATGAATAAACTAACGAATTACCGATGATTTCATATTCATTCTAAACAAAATATGTGTAAATCAAGTTATTCTGATGTTCCAACCAAAAATAAAAAATAATTTATAACTTAGAACCACCCCGGATGACCCTGAGTTTCGGATAACCGGGGTTCGGATGACTGGGAGTGTACTGTAAATACAATTTTATTTAGATAAAAATATTATTTAACTATTACCTAAAAAAACATTACCTATTATTAGTATTTACCTCAAAATAGTAATTAATATTTTTATTTCCACTTTTAGGAAAACCTAAAAGTATTTATTAAAGCCTTTAATAAACACTTTTAGGATTTCTACTGCTGGTTTCTTTTCATTATTAGCAGGGATACGTGATTATCTAAGGTAATTAGGACCGAGTGTTACCTTGAATGTAGGGAAGATTTAGATTGGGTGAAAGGGAGATTGTTATTAGGCTGATTATAACAAAATCACAGTAAGATAAATACCCCCGTTGCAGCAGACCTGCTTACTCAGCGAATTTCTAATGCAAAAGAATTTATTTCAATCCATCATAGCGAGATATGAAATGTTATTTTAAGATCCATAAAAATAACATTGGGAATGAGTATACATGGCTTATACAGGGTGTCCAACTTAACTGTGCCACCATTGATATCTCAGAAACTATTGGATTTAGAGAAAACTTTAAATAGGTGACTTCACCTACTTTTTTAAGACATTTAAGAATATGAATTCATTTTTTTTTCTAAATGGTCGCCATTTTCCAATATGGCGGACAGTTTTGATTTTTCTTATCGAACGCCCTGTATTTTATGGCGTATTTGGATTCTATGCTTAATTTTAAGAACCTTTTACTCTTTGACATTTATTCCTAAACCCTACGGTTAAGGAGATATAAGCAGTTAAAGTTTGATTTTTCCCCATTTGAAATACATTGTGTCCATTTTAACCGGGCCATCCCATGCAATTCTTATTGAGTCCAAAACTATTCAAAATTATTCATTTTTATGAATGAATCTCGATTAAAACTATTTCTATGGTTGAATCTCGACTAAAATCACATTTTAAGGTACTTGTTTTCTTTGGTATTTTTGATTTAACCCAACTGTTATCGATATACCGAGTACCAGCAATTATTCAAGGCATTTCTTAGGGGAAAGATTCAAACTTTAACGGCGTATATCCTCTTTACTATTGGGTTTAGGAAAAAATGTCAAAGAGTAAAAAGTTCTTAAAATTAAGCGTAGAATCCAAATACACCATGAAATATAGGGTGTTCCATAAGAAACATCAAAGTTGACCGCCATATTGGAAAATGGCTGCCATTTAGAATTCGATCGGGCTGGTTTACAAACTCGTCCAATTGATTACTACTTTACATGTATGTACACATTTTCAAATATTGGACCATTTTTACGGCCGCTATCGTGCTAACAGACACGATAGGGGCCGCGAAACAAAAATTTATCATGGTCTAGGGCTTAGGTCTTACCATGAGACCCATGGTAATAGCTTCTTCCCTGTAGGGGAAATTCGCTAAAAGGCTAAGTCAGATTCAGGGGCGCCAGGGCCCTGAGCTCAGATCTCTGTGTGGACCCCCTGAGATCTGGCCTCAAGAAAAGTGGTGGTCTTTTCTTGAAATTTGTTTGGTTAATAACATTCCTGAGTCCAAAATTTTCTCCTCAAATTCACTCAATTAGTTTTGGCTGTATGTGACCCCCTATCGACGTGCGAGGAGGGGTTAGTGGTAAATCCGCCACTGTGAAAGGAGTATGTGCTCTATTTTAAGGTTAGCAATTATAACTTCTTATCTGCGTGTGAGATATAATTTAGAAGCTAGAAATCTTTGCCGAACACTAAATAATTATCAATAAAACTCACTGACTCGACCTAACAATAGCCAAAGGAGGTGATATAATATATCACCTATATCACTAAATTGATCAAACAGCAAAGCTGACTATTACAATATTTAATAATGCGCTTATAGTGCATCCGTGATTACCTACTCATCCATGATAGTACATGAGCACGCAGGTTTGCTGCCACGGAAATGTAAAAATAAATTACTTCAAGCCATAAACCAGTAGATCTCAACTAAAAGAAGCCGCATACAAAGTTGTATTCATGTAAGTCAAGAAATGAGCGAGATATAGAATTTTACTTATTCCCATAAGGATAACATAGGGACAACGCACTCTGTACTATTTTCAATATCTTGGTAACCAGTGGACATAAATCAGTGATTCGAGGAACAAAATTATTTGTTTTTTCAAGCTGAATCCAATGATGCCAACTAAAACTTGGTTATTTTAAATTTTCAAGGTTAAAATTCCAAGAAAAACATATTTGGCCACCATTTTCTAAAACTGCAGCTTTATTAATAGTTGTGTAACAATATGTTAGATACAAAAGTTATAGATCTTTTCAAACCAAACAACTTTTGTATTTAGTTTGCTAGTGTAAATTCAATGCTAAAAAAAGTCCCTATCAAAACACTATTATTAGCGGCCATTTTTCTAAGATGTGCCCATTAGTGAGTTTACAGTAACAAAGTAAATATAAAAGTTGTAGATCATCAAAATCTCAGCAACTTCCTTCAGTAAACCTTTTAGTAAGATGGATAACAAAGCTGCATCAGCCTAAAAATACTTTTAAGCAGCCATTTTCCAATATGGCGGCTTTATCAATTGTTGAACAACAATATACTGTATTAGTAAAAGTTAGGCCTTTTCAAACTAAGCAACTTTAGTATAAGGAGTTGTTTTCTAAACTTAGTGGGCCCTAACCCACATCTGAGTCCTTTAGTAGAACATTGATGACCCCTCTCCGGATTCTGGTCTCATATACCCTAATAATAAAAATTGCAGGGCCAGGAAGAACAAACCCAAATAATTATTAAAAAAATCTTTAGGCCTAAAATAGTTTGGCTAATAATAGAAATATGCTATATAATTTTGACTCACAAATCAAAAGTTATAATAGATTTTTACTAGCCTCGGCTTAAATTTTTTTGTATGAGGGTTTATAAAACATCTAATGGAGCCAAGAGTAAATTCCTAAAACTTGTTTTGGTGGCTGGGCGGGGGGAGAGGGGTGACTGTTCTTACTGCACTTAACCATAAATAGTGGAAGTTATAAACATTCACAAAAAGCATACTATTCTAAACATAATTGATCAATAAAATGGCGAGAAAAAAGCCCTGAAGCTCTAGTTATAGTAACATGACTGAATAAGTCTTATAATTTAGGCCTTTATTGTAATTGCGGAAATGAATTATTAACAAACTTACTTGCTCTTACTCCCATGGTCACGTATTGAAATAGTTCAGCCTCGCTCAAAGTCACTCATCACCGTACCCAATCGTTTGTGGTCTTCTAACATTGACAAGATAAGCCTTCGTGCTGTAGCACCGTCTTCTGGATCATCTAGGTGGCATCCTCCCACCTGAAATAAAAACCGGTACTTTGGTACTATACGGAGGCCACTATTTTTAGAGAGGTTTTTTTTTAACTGGATATAAAAATTAACTACCTACTTAATTGGAGAGAACACACTTCAATTGACTTACTGTTCAAATTTGACATAATTATGATGAGCGGTCTTTGTGTTCTGCCTTCCAGAAGGCAGCAATGTCGGCGAGGTAAAGCGTCACCGCCGCTAGCGGCAACACCCGATCGCCACCCTTAAACAGCGCGCTGCGGCGGTTATGTTAGGTTAGGTTATCATAAATATGTTAGTAGGACTTTCCTCGTTTCGTTACAAATCAAACGACACCGGATGAGTCATACTTTCGCCCGCCAAATCCTGTAGGCAAGTGATGCACACACTCCAGGTAGCAACCTGACCTAGGCCTACTGGAGGGGATTTGGCGGGCAAAGGTATGACTCATCTGGTATCATTTGATTCGTAACAAAACGAGGAAAGTCCTACTAACATATTTATGATAACCTAACCAAACACAACCACCGCAGCGCGCTGCATAAGGGTGGCCTCCGTATAATACCAAAGTAGGCCTACCTAAAAACCGTAAACAAGCAGATACTTAAATTGTATTCCCAACATATTATGATCTTCACCTTCATCTGATAAAATGAAATTATCTTTTACTAGTCGGTCTTAAAAACAAGTAGCCTTCATAATTTATTGTGTCCAAAAACCAATAATTTTGTCTGAATTAACTGAAATCAGATGTAGGAATGATATTGAATAAATAGGCTAAGCAAAAGATGATAGGTCGATGATTGATATCGGATCAGTCTTTATGAGGAGACCCAGGTCAGAGCAGACATGGGTTATGCATTGTACATGTGAACAGCAATATTGACAGGGTCATCTAATTTACTACAGTACTTCGATTCAGCTAATAAACCTACTCAACCACCATATATAAACTGTAGGCCTACGGACCTGAAGTAGAGGAGTATATTACTAGAGGAGTATTTTGGGGATTTTTCAACTAGCCTATCCATAGCCAAAATATTATTTGCAAAATTTGTTTTATGTTGCATATCAGTAAACCCATGTAACGGTTGGTATTACTTTTCAATCAAAATTTCAGAAAATATAAGTAGCCTATTTAAAATGCAACTAAAAATATAAAAATTTGTTATGTGCATGAAAATTCTTTTGAGTACAGTAGCAGCCCCTTATTAAGTTATCAAAAGTAGGCCAAAGTCTTATTGTTATTTTGTTGAAAATATCCTTATATTGCAGCCAACAATGTGTTTCCTTTTTTATTTTATGGTACTAGTGATTTTTATAGGCTTATTTAAAATAAAAATTATTTTTGCAAACAAGATTAGTACCGATTTATACATAGGCTAGACCTTTAACATGAATCTTCATATGACTCACAGTCGAAAACACCAGTCCTCTAAAGACTCGTTGATTGAACTGACTGTAATAAGAGTAATATAAATGACAGCTCTGTTTTCACACAGACATGCTTACAAAGTGGTAAAAGCGAGGCACAAAAGCTTAATAACGTGCTTCAACACTACAAGATATAACCTGCTAACAGGATGTTTTTTGCGACAGTTTATTAGCAGTTAATAGCTGTTAAGTTTAGAAATTTGCAGCCTATTTTAAACTAAACAGCTATTATTAGAGACCATCTTCATACCGTACAATTGGAAAATATCTTGTTGTTTAGGCAGATCGAGAGCATTTGAACGAAATTGAAACCAAAGTTATATCTTGAGAACCATGAATAGGACTATAGCCCCCTATTATGGGTTGGTATTGTGGGGCTAACTGATATTGCAGTCCTACTCCATCCGAAATTGAGCAATTGTTTTCAAAATGAACTATAGGCCTAATGTTGCCTGAAGATTGGTTACCAAGAGGACTTTAAAATAGACCTAGGCTTTCGGCTTGCCTAGACCCTTTCGATGCCCTAAGATTACTTAAGGCTTCTAAATAAGAATGCGAATAAAATAACAGTGCTAGCTAAAACTAAATTAAATGAATATTGTTATTGGTCCTTACCTTTGTAAACCAACTTTCTTGAAGCGACGAGCTTCAGTAAACAGTTGTCTTCAGTCTTCGGTATACACACGGTATTGTTTCTAGTTACCGTGAGTAAACAGTTGTAACAAAAACTTCCCACTCCCAAGAGACATAAGCCTACCAACACATGCTTAACGTATTACACTTAACGTCAACCAGTTTAGTTAATTCTACGACTACGAACTAACCAAAGAAAACCCAGTAACCGAAACACCGTTGAAGTTGAATTTGAGTTTTGTTTTTGACATTCCCTGGAGAGCCGTGAACTGTGAACAGAGAGTATAAAACTCAATCTTGAAACAGCATAGAGTAATAACTGGTAAGTCTGACAAAATAAATTAAAAGGAACGATGCTTCAAGTTGTAGTTTAAGCTTTTTGGGTTTGAATAAGTATTCAAGTTATACTTGACGCCTAATTATTATGAATTTTGAAATCATTTCGTCAGCTGGTCACTCTACAGTGAAACAGCTGTTTAAGTAATTTTGGAACTTTTGCACGGCACGGCGCCAAGTGTACCCGTATTTCTTGTACTTTCGCATAGAACAACTTGTCATTCGCTAATGTACTTTAAGTAATAATTGTTTCCTTTGAAATAATGGGTAGGTTCAAAACTTCCAGGTCAAATTTAATTTTAATGGAATGTAAAAAAGTCCAGGTTAGTACCGGACTTGCAGACTCGTTCCCATTTTAAATGGCTGGTCCAAATCGTCCAGGTACAGAACGTTCAGGCTTACATTAATTAAGTTCCAATTAAGTCTTATAATGAACCTCCAGGATCTTTACTTGCTTAATAAATAGGTCAATAGATTTTAACCTGGGCATTTAGCACCTTCTTGATTTGGAACACCCCTCTATATTTTTTCAATATGCACATTAGATTAAAATAAGGTTCACTATTCATTCATTTATAAATATGTATACGCAAACTTACAATGTTGATCGGTAATTTTGGGGCTTGATTGTCACAAATTTTTAATGTGTTTTTTATTCATACGGTATTTCACAATAAATTGGCATACAACTAACTGCCCAACGACTTCTACCAGTTTATTGATAGAAAACAAAAGGCCTGCAGGTTAAGCAATAAGTTTTCATCAGTTTTGTGAATCAAATTAAAAAAAATTAAAAACTATACGTATAATGTTACTTTAACGAATTATGAAAGGTTTAGAATAAACTGTTCTGAGTATAATCCAGGCAAGAGAACAAACATTTGTATCATCACGCTTACCTAATTAATTATGGTGAGATTATAGTTGCTGTAGAAGTTTAGCCAAAATTTATTGAACCATGGAAACATTTTTAAATGCCACAATCAGCATCGGCCACCATTAAAAAAATTTGTCATTATACAAACAGATATTACAGGCAAGGTTGCTATCCTCATATCTTGCAACGACATATTTTATGTTTTTATTGTATCTGGGGTGGAACCTGGGGAATATCGTCGTAAACGTATAAAAGCTACCTTCTAAGCATCCTGAAATGTTTCTATATGCCTAGAAGAAAGCTTTAAGACGCTTACGAGGTTTTCGAATAACTGTTCTGTGATCCTCCCCGTAAAATAAAAAAATGGCATGTGAAAATATCTATGGAGTTAAAATTTATTTGTTGCAGATTTCTTTTATCACTCATGGAAAATGATAACACTCATTGAAGTGGAAAAGGCTGCAAGGAAATAAATCAGTTTCAAAGGTTTTCGATTGAGAAATACACCAACAATAAAGTTGATTAACATCATACGAACCCTCATCTGTTAAGAATTTAACTTCTTATATAATGATAGGTTTCTTTGTATCCAACACGTCCTCCGGTTCCAGGAAGGACACCCCTTTGTATATCTCACAGCTAATTGTTCTTTCTATTCCATCCACGGTAGGTCACGCACATCTATTCTTAATATCGTACGCTGACGTTTTTAAGCTATATTCTGCGCATCTTTAATCTTTCTTAGATTCTTAGACGTTTTGAAGAAAGCTTTAATATGTCAACGAACGTCAAAGACATTTAGCAAATATTAAACCTTGATTGCCCTTTCAAAAAATTATTTAAAGTGTCTGTGAAATTCAAATTAATCTTATGGTTTACTGTATATGGTTCGCAGAAAATAGTAAAGCTCATTAAAGTGAAAATTCATTCTTTAGGAAAATTCGGAAGTTTTTGTACAACAAATTCGCCCATAACGTTGATAATCAATTGGCTTGCGCTCGCTGTTAAGGGTTATGATGGGTTTTGTCTCAGATTAAGTTGGGTTACTTTATTTAAAATACGTTTACCGGTTTCAGGAAAGACACTATTTTGTCTTATAACTGTATTTTATAATTTTACTTCAACTGGAGTGGAACCCGTTTCTTAAAATTGTTCGCTGACGTCTTTAAGCTATATTCTGTGCATATTAAATCTTTCATAGATTATTATATGCTTAGAAGAAAGCCTCAATCCGTCAACGAAAGTAAAAGAAGTTGCAAAAATGTGATCTTGATCGTCCTTTTTAAAAATAAGATAACCTTTCGTTTATAGTGTCTATGAAATTCAAATTAATTTTTGTTTTCTTTATAGTTCACAATAAAGCTCATTTAAGTGAAACTTCATTCTTTAGGCTGCATATAAATAAACTCCACGGAGGACACCTCTTGTGTCTTATAACTATAGTTAATCTTATTATTCCAACTGGGGTGGAACCCGTTCTAAATTCTCAAAATCGATCGCTGACGTCTTTAAGCTTTATCCTGGGTATCTTAAAGCGTTCTTACATCATGCTCAGAAGAAATAAGCTGTAAGAATTTGACGAACGTCTAAAAAATTTAGAAAAGAGATATCTTTTTTATTTAAAAATTAAAATAAATTACTTAATTGAAAACGTTTATGAAATTTTAATTTATCATACAGATACCTATGGTTAACAGAAAATAAGGATTCTCACAGAAGAGAAAATTCATTAATTATTTTTATATTCAGCCTACATAAAATATTTAAAGAATTTTTACTTTTATGAGCTTTGTTAATTCTCCCCTCCCCCAATATCCCCCCCCCCGTATGAGCCATACAGCATGCAAAAACCTGTCAAAAATAAACTTAAATTTGAATAAATTTGAATTTGAAAGTTTACAATATTAGTCCAGATTGATATTAGTTTCTTCAGAACATTCTCTTAGTTAATTATGTTTACTAAAACGATAAAAAATTTATTACTTTCGTATGCGTCTTCAAGCTTTCTTTTATACATCCAAAATTAATTTTGTATATCTTACGTAAAGGTCAAAAGCTGACTTTTAGTAGTGTTAAATAAATTGGTAAATAAAATACATTTTAAGTTCAGTTTAAATGTTCAATCTGAGAACGTCTTTGAAACATCCTCTAGTAGTTTAAATAACCTTGTCTTAAATGAGTTTAAAAGTCACGTCTTCTAAACGTAACTAACCAAGACGTGTAATGAAAGACGTATTAAAAACGTCTTATTTATGGTTAAATTTTCGACGTATAATTTTTAGACGTTTTAAACGTCCATAAGACGTGATCAAGACTTGCTGTGCTGTATGGGATGGAACAGGAATCGCCCGCCGCGCCGCTGGGATCGAACCAGCGACGTTTGACACACAGGTCTCCTCGTAATAAACGCCTTATTGTTTTGGGATAGTTTACTAAATATTATATACGTATAAAGTTAATGTGGGTCTACACCTTTCCAAATGTAACTTTACATTCGGATAGTAAGAGTTTTCCAGAAGTTGCGTTTAAAAAGATGGCCAAGGTTTAATCCATCTTCTATGAAGAACTGTCTTTTAAAATGAAAAATTAGAAATTTCACCAAAAATATAACCAATGAAGTCAAATTAGTTAAAAGAAAAGGATAAAAAATGAAGTGAAAATTATTTATTTGAATCACAATGGTTGGTACTACAAATAAAAATTCCCTTTCAATTGTAATTTTGATGATTTTAGGTAATTTTAATGATAAATTCCAACATTTCTCCCTAAAATTTGGTTGATTCCACAGAATTACAGGTATTTTAAAGAATGATTTGAGGCAATGTACTTAATTTATAGCTTCATAATGCTTAATTACTTCTTAAAGCTGAATCCAATTCTCATACGTTAATATGAAAACGCACAAATGCAATTTTTGGGATCTATAGGAATCTCAAAACGAAGACAAAAACATGATCCCAGCCTTAGATCTCACTGTGCCGCCTACAGTAATAGATTTTACCTACTGTGGAAATTCGCTTAAAAAATGTATTTATGCCCGCTTATGTTGTGATTTTAATGCAAAATTATTAATCTGTTAAATATTTGAATAACACTTAACAAAAACTTCATTACATAGAAATAAAATAACAACGTCTCTGCATGTGTTTGATTAACCTAAGTACAAAGTTTAATTATTTAAACATCGAATCGAGTTCATCTTTAAAAAGTAATTATAAATTGTAAGTTTTACAAATAGTTTCTATAAAAATCTCCGGTTCGTAAAAACTTACAGTCGTGAATCATAGTAAACCTGAATAAAAAATTATCTCTCCGAGTTTATTTTTACGGAACAATAAAAAATTATTATTTTTTTGCAAATATAACCATGCTTTCATATGAATCGTAGTGATTAGTTAATTTTAAAGCTGCTTTGGCAACCGATTTTCAAAATGTCTGAGTTTAGTAGCCAGAGGAAATGATACATACGTTACTATCGTCATATTTCGATGGTTAGTCCCTTGTGCATTCATACCGCTAAATATCGATGGGGAAGCACATTGAACCTCAAAACCTCAACCACGACTTCACTGCAGCTGCTATCAAACATATCTGGGTAATATACACATTTCATAGGTTCTGCCGGTCACCCAGGATTGTTGCATGCATCTCTCCCAAACAAATGATGAGTTTTGTGTGATTCTAAGATAAATTTTTAAGAAGTTTAAGGTAAATAAATTTTCTCTTGAACTACCCTATGATAAAAAATAAATGAGTAAACAGTACGTTTGGAAATTAGCAGCTGATTTGTACAAATTGTCTTGTCAAAGCGAAATAATATGGTTTAGATAAAAGCATACGCAAACTTTACCAAATCGAGTTTTAAATCATCTCCCTGGCTATAGATCAAGGTTGAGCTCTGATCGTTACTAATAGTGTAAGCACTGTATTTTAATTCACAGATTTAATATGTCTACTAAAAGGTACTGTAGGATATGACGTAATTAATTCTTGCTATATTATGTTATCTCTTGCAAACTATTTTTGTATTAACTGAAATTGGTACTTTATTTTTTTCAAACTGCTGAGTTTTTTCGTAAGCCTCATGGAGTACTTGCGTAGAGAAGTAAAATAAAATGTAATTAATGATTCAAACTTGTTCTTAATGTTAATGACGATGTTTTCAGAAAATGTCTTCCACTTCAAAGAACGATGAGTATTATATCCCTGAGTATTGTTGGGCTTTAAACTCGAAATGCCAGAAAAATAAAGGAAATATTCAATTAACAGCTTTTTTGATGAAAATTGAAAATTGTATTTAATGATTTATACTCTACTTAGTCGTTTTAAGAAAATGTGTCCATGCTACTTCAAACTATGATGAGGATTATTAGAGTACTTTCCTGAATATTGTTGGGCTTTGAACAATATGCTTCAAACAAAAACGAAGACCTATTCAATAAAGAAAGTTATTAATATTGTATCTAGTGATTTGTACTGTAGTCACAAATAAGTAAATTGTAGAATAATTATTGTAACATAATTGTAGAATTGCTTTTATTTGAGAACAAAGAACAATTTAGAACAACTTATAGAGGTTTTTGTAGTGGTCTTCCAAAACTCCAAAATAATACCACAAAAACAATAAATTGTGTTTGTTTTCTATAAATTACAAATTGTAAGGAATCATATAACAACCTTTCTCTGGAATTGGGATTGGAAAATAGCCTGGAAGCAATAATATTTGGAAATATAAAAAAAAAATTGTAAAAATTAGCAACGGTAATTAATTATTGTATTACTTTTTAAAATAACTATTTATATCTGTTGAAGGGGTTTTTACTTCCACATTTTCAAAAATAACTCAACTCGTGATAAAGCATGAGGGAAAATAAGTATTTATTTTGACGGAAAAGTTTCAGGAAGGTGTTGCGCTTTATTAGCCCATAAATCGTAACTGTGCCTAGACACTGGCACCGCGCCAAGTTTGACTTAAAGAGACATTTATACTGGTTGGAAAAATGTGTTTTTAAAAGTATCAATGAGGTGTATCATAAGAGACATACTAACATAACCCCATAGTTTTGATATAAAAATTTACAAGTTTGCTCGCTTAGTTTGCAATATGAAGTTCGATCTAAACGATAAATGAACCCGTCTTTCTGTTTTGAAATAATTTATTAAATATTACTTATAAGGTTTCGTGATGTGGAACTTTACAATTTTCCAGATTTTACTTTGAATTCGATCTGTATAGTAAGAGCTTTCCAATTGTTGAATTTAATCCATCATCCTAAATGATGGATTAAATTCAACAATTGGAAATCCTAAGAAAAATAGAATCACTGTTAAAATTAATTCAATTCTTTCTTTGCCATTGTCGTCATGTGTAAATAGTAAAATAATTCATAAACATCTTTTGAATACATATTGCATTTAGTGAAATTTAGCACCATTCTTACTACAATCAGGGTTTCATCCTATTTCTTAAGCAAATGCAAAATAATTGTAGGTGTGGTAAACTATTAAAACAGCATATGTTACACAGAAAAATTATTATAACAAATAGATGTTTCAGTTTCAGTCTTGCGTAGAATAAAGACGTATTTGTCAATTTGATAAAAAAATAGATAAAAAAACCGATCGCATTATATGGTAGGTTTAAGCAATTTTTAAAGTAGATGCAACGGTATTAACTCTATATTTAAATATCCTATTTCATATAACCAATAGTTTCTACAAAATTAAAAAACTCATCCTTTTAAAAATTGGATTTCTAAGATATATCGTAAGAACTCAATTTATACATTGTAAAATTGACCTTTGTTGTTCACACTCTTTGATAGATAAATCGAAAACAATTAGAGAGAGTTTTTCTTTTGGACCGGTATTTTTCGTCTGTTAGAGTCCATCTACATCAGTTTCTGTCGGCTTATTAAATCATGCCTAACTGTTTGTCTCTACCAAACTCCGGATCGGTTATTTCCATGGCTCTTATCAAATTAAAACTCATTGACTATAAAATTGCTAAAATATATATTAGTTAAAATTATTTTTGAACGATGTCATGACTATATCTAGTAGATGCGGCCTTCGACCAGGCAACGCCGTATTTAAAGGTTTATTCGCACAGTAAAAACCCTTACCGAGGGCTTTTTGTTTCAGTGCCATAAGAGATTAAGGATTAACAAATCAGCTGAACCCTTAGGCGCGATGTTGTCATTTGTTAGCGCTGCGGCCTTGTCCTAGAGATGGCTATGATGATAGTAGACAAATAAATCCGATATAATTCTTAAAAGGCTGCTGTATTTAAAATAGTTTCACAGTTTCTAGGAGTCGTATTCAAAACTTTGACAAGCTGCCAATTTTGATAGAATCACGTTAGCGACCTCCAACCTCCATCAATCGCATATTTTTTTAAAGCTCTTTAAAATGAGGGGTCACTCGAAAGGGATTTGCATATAAAAATTTTGAGTTGCCCCTAAAATCCCCCATTTTTGGGGGGGGCACTCAAAATTTTAAATATCACCAAAAGATGCTACTTTTTCATTTAATAACATTTTTCCCAGGCTCGTTTCATTTTTACGTCATCAAAGGTGAATTAAAGCTCCAAACATCCTAGATGACAGGTTTCAAGGATGTGTTGTATTCCAAACATTGTCAAGCTGTCAATTTGGATAGAATCACGTTAGAGACCTCCAATTTTTCCCATTCATTTTCTTTTAAAACGAGGGGTCATTCAAAAGGGGTTTTCATTTGAAAATTTTGAGTTGCCCCCAAAATCCCCCATTTTGGGGGGACACTTAAAATTTTTGGTAACATCAAAAAATAATTTGGGTAGAGTTAGTATCATTCCCCAAAGGTTAATTGTCTTAACAAACAAAAAAATTAAGGAGGGGGAGAAGACTTTTTTACACACTGTATATATACGTATATAAATCAATTAAATACAAATACCAACTCACGTTGATATCAAATTTGTATTGGCACCATTGAATTCAGCTCAAAATACAAACTAGTACTTTGAATCACTGCTCTACGTCCATTGGTTACTGAGGTATTGAAAGTGGTAAACACAGTACGTTGTCCCAATGTTAACCTTATGGGGAATAACTAAAATTCTATATCTTGCTTATTTCTCAACATATCTCAATAAAACTTGATTTGTGGCTTCATCTAGATGAGATATAATGTATTTTAGTCTGAAATCCCCGAAATTTCCATTTTTGTGGCAGCAAACCTGCATAATATTCCCCATGTTATCCTGATGGGAAATAAAAAATGCTATATCTTCCTTATTTTTTAACATCTCTTGATAAAACTTGATATATGACTGCTTCTAGTTAAGATCTACTAAATAATAAATTAAAACCAACCAGTTTACAGGCATGTACTTGTTGCAGCAAACCTGCATACTCATTCCCCATGTTATTCTTAAGGAGATTACAAAAACATGTAAAATGTCGCTATGTTGGATTGAATTATGCTATTTTGCATTAGAAATTCGCTGAGTATGCAGGGCTACTGCAACGGGGGTATTTATATATTTCTTTGGAAAATATTTTACCAGTCTGGTATAAATTTTAACTATTGCCATTAGTACATTTCTCTGACCAGCCATAAAATAGAAATACTATTTTATCAGCATCAACCATGCACCCTAAAGATGAATATTTGGATGTAGCTTGCAATGGATTTCAGGGCTACAATACCTTGTGCGCTCTCTTGTTTGCTATGCAAATTCACTGATGTATTCTGCAGCTCAAATTCAGAATATTCTACTCTGCTTGTATTTTGAGGCAACTCCTTGGAACTATTCCGAAATTGGAGCTACAGCTATAAAATATTCATAAATTAAATTAAGATGGATTCGCATGAGAAAACCACTAAACTGAGACACATTAGGTCGTTTAGCTCTACAAATATTTATTAAACCCCTCCCTTCATACTCATACGCTGTAAAAAGAACTTCATGTTATCAAACTCCACACTCTCCCACGAGGGTTGTGCGGTGCCTATCAATCAGTGCAGGTCTTCCAACTGTTAAAAAAGTTCACCGGTTATTTGTGCTAGCTAAACCTATCTGGTTAAAAACAGCAATTGAATAAAGTTTTATTGGAACAGTCGTCCAATGTGGTAAATGTTACTAACATTGAATCTGAGTTGATACTTAGTTGAAATACCATAGTTATTCTTGGTATTAGAATAAAACAAAATTACCATTGAATGAAAAACATTCATAATGGCATTCAGAGGTAAAATGTAACTCTTCTCTCTTTCTTAGGTTAAAACTTTGAAAAGCAAATTAAAGCGGTCAACAGCATAATCATGTTTTTTGTCTGAAGTAAAGAGTGGGCGAAGTTTAAGAGCAGTCCAAAACATACTTATTACTTCCAAGGATTCTTGGATTCTTCGTCATCAAGAAAATACGAGTAAGTCTCTCTTATACCTTTGAAACAATAATTTTTGGTGCAAGAATCCTCCTTAAGCCAATATAATTAAAAATGTATTATAATAGAATGCAATATAATACAGTGTGTAAAAAAAGTCCCGGAACGGCTAAATATTTTTTGAACAGAATTGGTTTGAGAAATAAAACTTTACTCATTCAGTCCTATGTAAAAAATCTACTTTCTGAGGTACTTACCGACTCTTGGCCCCCGGTGGGGGACTGCCCACAAGGAGTCGGCACAAAATCTTAAATGTAAGCATAGGTCGATATGCACATCATTTTGAAGGGCTAATCAAGTAGAGTTCAATGCCGCAAACCGCACTTCAAAAGGTCCATTCGTTACAAAATGGCGGCTGATCAAAAATCTAAAGGAAATACACAGTGTTCGCTCAAAGATTGCTTAAAAATTGTTTACAGACTACGTCTGAAAGATCTAAACTCCGGAATAGTATGTCAGACCTAAAATCCAATATTTTAGGGTGCCGTAGAGAATATTACCTCCAAGGGGGGATGGCCCACAAGGAGTCGGTAAAAAATCTTAAATGTAAGCATAGGTCGATATGCACATGATTTGAAAGAGCTAATCAAGTAGAGATCGATGCCGCAAACCGCACTTCAAAAGGTTCATTTCTTACAAAATGGCGGCTGATTCAAGTTTTCAACAAAAGTTCATAGGTTTAGGTCTGTTGCGGGGAGGGGGTGGAATAAAATTTTTAATAAATCAAATTGCGTAAGAAACCTAAGCCTAAGTATTTTTGTTAAAAACCTAAATCACCCGCCATTTTTTAACCAATAATCCTTTTGAAATGCGGTTTGCGGCATTGAATTTTATTTGTTTAGACCTTTAAAATGATGTGCATATGGACCCATGCTTACATTTAAGATTTTGCACTGACTCCTCGTGGGCTGTCCCCCATTGGAGCTAACATCCTCTTCGGCACCCTAAAAAATAGGCTTTTAGGCCTGGCATTCAATCCCGGAGTTTTGATTCTCCAGACATAGGTTGTGAACAATTTTTTAGACGATATTTAGGCGAAAACTTTGTAATTCGATTAGATTTTTGATCAGCCGCCATTTTGTAACGAATGGACCTTTTGAAGTGCGGTTTGCGGCATTGAATTCTACTAGAAGAGCCCTTTAAAATGATGTGCATATCGACCTATGCTTACATTTAAGATTTTGTACTGACTCCTTGTGGGCCGTCCCCCACCGGGGCCCAAGAGTCAGTAAACACCTCAGGAAGTAGTTTTTTTTACATAGGGGTGAATGTGCAAAGTTTGTGCAAAGCGGTTCAAAAAATATTAAGCCGTTCCGCGACTTTTTTTACACACTGTATAAATGTAATACAATGTGAAATATAACAGAAATAGCTTATTAATCAAGAGCAGAAGAAACTGATTGTAATGCATACGTCACTCATTAATTCCTTTAATGATTAGTAACTATATTAATTAAACTGTGTTTTAATGCAAATCATAGTTTATAAAATAAAATAAAATAGCATCAGCCAAATATTTAAATTGTGCATTTATGTATTGAACACTCTGTATATTTTTTGTCTGTTTAAAACTCTTTGGGGTTAGAATCCTACATCTTTAGACGAAGTTGGTCACCAGTATAACAAAGAATAAGATGAATCTCATGATGCGAGGAAGATGCTTAGGGGGTCGTCAACGCTGGCGAGGAGGTGGTTCAGCAGTCAGCTAAGGTTGTAGCCAACGGCGAGAACAACTGTGGTGTAAGATGGCCAATGTGACTCACAAGAGTTTGTTGAAATTCCTTGCCTATTAATCACAGTTACGATGGGACTTTTATGTAATTAATTAGTTGTATATATAAATGTCACAAGGCTAGTTAATAACATAATTTCCAAAATAGTGTACCAAAGTCGTGTAGAAAGTCATATAGAAAGTCTGATACTCAGTAGTTCTCTGAGGCAATTCAAGCTTAAAGAATCCCCAGCATGTCTCCATTATTATAAACGTGCAACTTGGTGTTTATTAGTAAAAAATTGACAGAATGCTGTTCAGAATATTTTATGAATTTGGAAATAAGAACTATGTCTAATCTACTTTATTTTTAAACGGTTTTGAATAAAGTCCTCAACATAAAAAAAAAATAAAATTTACGTCTCTGGTTCCAAAATGAAATGAAATGAAATGAAAATTCTTTATTCAACCATGCAAAGTTATTTCAACCACGCAAAATAGGCACAAAGTTTCTTCCAGTCTTTTCAGAAAATAATTTAGCCTTTTTGTGAGCTATTGACTATTCAAACTACAAGAGTGTCAGTTAAGTTGTAACTCTTCATTTCCATATCATTCACTTGTGTGTGAAACCTTTGTTCAAGACCCATAAATTAAACACAAACTCAACCGAAAGAAATCATAAAGTTGTTAAATGAAATCCAATATTTCTCTAAATAATTTGAAACGTTTACAAGTTTTGAGTTTCTTTCAGAACCGGATACATAAACGTTTATCTTAAGTAATTTAAGATCAAAACACGAATATCAACCATAACCTAATAATTATTTTTGAGAAATGAAGTCTTAAACGGAACGAACTGTCGCATCCCATCAAACATTGAATACTGTTTAAAAGTCACGGTTCAGGTCTCAGTATAATGTAGGTAAATTTTTTGTCTTCCTTATGAATATAGCGTATATTTAAGTTGATAAACGTAATCCTTAAGGGTGAAGGATCACAAAAAATCTTAGATAAAGACGTAAATTATGCAGTAAAAAAATATTGAAGTTTTTACTTTTGACGATGTGATGTTTTCTCGAGGCCACACTCTTGAATTACTCATAAAACTAACACTATAAACAAAACATAAAAAAAATCTTAATTGCCGAATCTTTCGCGAATGAAAATGAGGTTGTTTACTGGGCTTGTTTGTAAGAATTCAAAGCACATATTAAGAAAAACTGAGAGACATAGACGTTTTGCATATTTTCATAAATCACATTGATCTACAGCCTAATAAATCAGTTTAATCGAAAATATAAATATGGGAAAAACAACAATGATTAAAAACTAAAAGTATTGGTAAAATAGCAATCCAATTGTTCTCCTACTTAATTTGAGGTGTCAGCAGTTAAGGCCCCCACACACGCTGAGATTGTCGCGAGACATTTCTTGAGACAAGAGGTATCATGAGACAGATCTCTGCGTGTGTGGCGATGTCTCAAGCATGTCTCAGTATCACACTCCGTCTCTGAGACCGTTATTTACATCTGCGTTTGTGGTGCTGTTTCACACTTACCTCACAGCTGATAGTAGTTGTTCGCGAAAGAACAGTTCAGTTTCAATGGTTCATTGACGCGATGAAATGAATCATGGATCATTTATTGATTGAATCGAATCGTTGTGCAAACCTTACTTAAATAAACCAATTTATCTGGGTTTTCTCCTTTCCCTTTCGTAAAAAGCAAACTGCAAACGCCGGTTTGGAATAAATTTTCGGGAATTCAGTAAGTTCCCCCCATTTGATATTACACATTTACTAAATTTAAAATTGAGAGGTGTTAAATTTTGAGGGGTACAATTTACAAGCAGATAGTGTCTGATGTCAATGTATATAGAACCCTCTAAGTTAGGACATCATATGGAATAGTTCAAGCTGACTCCGTATAGTCCGCGCTTATACCCACTGACAAAAATGTCAAAATAAGAATGTTTGTTAACAACAACAGGTAAACATAGTATTTCAGTAAATAGTTGGTCTTGTTTATCATAGTTAAGGAAAATTGCATATTCATTTTAGTTCAAACTTTATCTTAAAGTGATTAGCAGAGTGTGCCTGCAGGCGCTGCGGGAAACTGCTCTGTTATCAGTGATTATTATCGTGCAGCTGAACTCACCTTATCAAGAATAAGAACAATGTATTATAAGAATTGTTATTTTGCTGGCCAACTACTGGACACCGGCTAGCAATAATTCCTAAGTTGCACTTTTGTTTTGCACGTATTTTATATTGAAGGAATAAATCATTATATCATTATTTCATTTTCACATTGTGGTAAAAGATATAACAATACTGAACAATAACATACAACTCTCAAAATATTACAACCAGCTGCTTGACTTTGGAAAGTCAGGTTGATCCGTAAACTCGCACCAACAATTCCGATCGGACTGAAAAAAGGAAGTGGCGCCATAGAGTAATAATGAACTTCGTGAAGAGTTGTCACTTCCATGTTAACTCGGTGGACTTGACCATTTCTTAGTCCATTTGCTTTTAGGATTTCTTTTTCTTTTTAGGGCAACCGCAATGGCTACCCCACAAGCAAGCAAAACTTCTTACGGTATTTCATCCAACAATGTAAAAAATATAGATATAAAATAAAAATTAAATAAAAATTATATAAAATAGACTAAATGAAAAGATTCAATAGAGGGATTTGAATCAAAATTATAAACGTAAACAAATATTCTAAATGTGTTCAATAATATGATTTTTGTAACACATGTTTCATAAAACTTTGGTCTCAGACATGTATCGCGACAGATCTCAGCGTGTGTGTCCTTGTATCGCTGATACCGCTTGTCTCATGATACCTCTTGTCTCGAGAAATGTCTCGCGACAATCTCAGCGTGTGTGGGGGCCTTTATTGAGTAAACGTTATTGAGATAAACCACAATGGATTTGTTGTCCTAATTGAGACACGATCTAGGATATAAGGCAACGGAGCCAGGTTTTACCCTTCTCATTCCACTGGATTATCAATAAAATTCTCCATAAGTTCCTTGATTAATATAAAAATGGTTTTATAATTGAAAATCAATTATTTTAGAGTGTAAAAATTATTGTTTGAATTGTGTTTGTTTATGGCATTCTTGTAAAAGAAAAACACATTTTTGCTACATTAAGTTTCTTTGCTACACTATGTCTACAGCTTTAATATTTATTGTAACACCGCAAAACATGCCAATTGTATACAAATAAAGTAATTATTAAGAAGGAAGAAATATTTTTGATTTTTTTTGTCAAAAATTAGTTCTATTGCTGATGTCAATTTTATCATCGTTCGCTCGTTAAAGCGTGAGACAATAAACCGCAACTAGATTAGGCTTCGTGATGCTTTACGAATATTAAACTTGGGTAAAGGAGATAATATTTTACGGCTTTGTGTTACTAGAACTCGAAGTGCTTAGTTTATGTTATGACAGTTTCATTGATACGATTTTTAGTGTCAGTGTATAATAAAACCGTAAGCCACCGCATATTGAATCTCCTTGAACAACCGAGTGTTTTAGCTATTAATTTATTGTACATTAAATACTAAAAAGCCTCAAAATTTAAGCTAATTTATCCAGGTATGCAAAGGAATATTTAATCTCTCATTACATTTTTTTCTTTTAAATTTAGTCAATGTCACTACTTATTAAAACACATCATATACAAGGCCTGATTGAGGGCTGTTCCAGGCTAACAAAGGACGTCCAAATCTATTGTAATCGATACAACATTAACTCGTCAAACTCTAGTAATAATAATAAGCTAATAAATAAGGAAGGAAACTAGTGAATAACAATTATCCTATATCAATCCTGTAACAGTGTTACAACACTCCAAAGGATTGAGAGTTTTATGTTTGTTACTCCACCATATCGAAACTACTAAACCGATGAACCTGATGTTTAGTGGTTAGGTAAATACAAGGAACGGGTTCTCTGTTCTTGAGAAATAACTTTGGGATTTGCACCGTGGTCTTCTTAAGTTTTATGCTAACCTAGAAGAAGCTTGTAAGTAAATACAGCTTAAATATAAACAGAGGAGTGTTGCAGATACTAGCATTAGATAGCGAAGAATAGAAGCTAGAACAGCTAAGTTCGAAATACTAATGCAACAACCTTTGCGATTTTCCATAAATAACCAAGATTAACGAGTTTGATGGGGTTTTGAGTATTATCAAGACATTGAGCTTATCAACAACTTCGATTTAATTGCTATATTTTTCTTTTGTATACAAGAATTTCACACAATTATCACTCTGAATTATTTAGCAAAATTTCATTAATTGAAATTATACCAAAACTTGTAAAAAATGATAACAATTTTAGTAAAATAATATAGAAATAATATGAAAAAATAAAAACGAATTCCTTTTTAGTATGATATTATCTCAAATTAATGCCAGTTGCATAAACAGACTGACCTAGTTACAATTTTAAAAACTAAGACTTCAGTTATAATTGTTTTCCAATTGTTTCACAATTGTGAATATAAGTTTCCTGAGAATAGCTAATTGACTTATTAAACAGACTTATTTTAAGAATCGACTAAAAAGTAATTAATTGTTCTTTTTAAAAAGTTTTGTTTTAAGAGTTGTCATTCAGCCGTATACGCGCATTTTCTCAAGAAAACACTCAGAGTTATTGAATTTGAACTCCACTGCAATAGAATCCTTAGAATGAAGCTCAAATATATATCACTTATTTATTGAAAGTTCTTGAAACTGAGTTAGACAACGTTAAATGTGGTTTTGAAATTCCACTATTGATCAACTTTTGAAGTATTTTTCTTATATCCAAGGTTTTTTTAAAAAATGTGTTCATATATGTCGGTGAAACTCGGTTTAAGAGTCGGGTAAAGTATTCAATTGCATTATTTTAATACGCTAAGGATGTTGTTAAAGACGCCTACTTCAGTTCTGAACCAATTTTAATAATTTAAGTATCATTGGATAGAGTTCAGCGTAAAGTATTGCGGGTTCAACAACCTGTGATGGACAGTCTTAAGAGGAAAGCACTAAAAGCACTTAAAATTTTGTAATTCTACAGAATTTTACACTGGAGTAAACATTTCAAGGATCAGCCGATTATAAAACACAATGCGAACCATTTTGAGAAAAAATATTTAAAAGCTTCTCAGAGGCGTGTGCTCACTAGTGAATAATAATATTGTCATCTGCGGTCATTTGACAATGCATTAATACTTATAATTTTGTATTGAAATCATCTTCTGACTTCTTAGAGCCATGAAAATGTTGATATAGGTTGGTTGACGTTGGATTTGGCTAATTTAATGCATAGATATAAATTAAGTTTATATTCAACTCGACTTTTTCCGAGATTTTGCTACATTGTTTTTGCTAGTCGTCATTCTGATGATTAGATTTATACAGAGCACCGATTTGATAAATTACCATGTTGGGTTTTTATTTGAACGTTGAAGTTTCTTTTAACCGTAGTCCATGGAATAAAACAATAGAAGATTGTTTTTTTACTTTAGCATAAGCGAATAACAAATTAATGCAAAACTATCTTCACTCTCAGACAAACAAATTAAATTTCATTGCGGTTGAGGCGAAAAATACTTTGGGACATGTTAATGAAGTAAAGTCGTGAAATAGTAATTACATTCATTCAGCTTTGCACCTAATTCACACCACGTTCTTCATAAAACATGGTAAGTTTATCATTCGTTATCTGACGAGCAATATTTTAGAGCTCACTTGCATGATTTAATACTTTTCGTAATTATATTACGTTACTAGGCCGGAAGATACGGTAAAACTTTCCGGCCGTATAACGTACGATAGTTTCCATCATACTATTCAGAAACAAACATACTTTAAATCATAACGTAGTCCTTGCATAAACCAATACGTTTCTCAATCCTTCGAACCTAACCTATAAAAAATAGAAGAAACATTTGCTACTGCTGTCAGTGCTGCCACTAAATTCCTCTAAAACGTAACCAATAAACAAGCATTGAACGTTGCGGCGTCGGTTTGCTGCAAATCTGCTGATTGTTTATTTCAACTTTCCGGCCTAGGACGGCAAAGGGTAACTTTCGAGTCAACAAAAATGAACAAAAACAGATGTTTTTGTGTCAGTATGATGAAAAGACCTGTTTCCAAATATAGTCTTTAGAAATATTATACGAGTATCATTTAATATGATGGTTCTCCTAGTACTACATTGATTCTGCAGCTTCGCTTGCAATAAAATTCTCTTTTATACATTTAATGTTTTTGTTGATAACGTGTTGTTCTTGCTGCTACCAGTTTTTACTGTATCTATAGCTTTTATGTACTTGAGTTTCAACTTTCCATGAACACTACATTGAAATAACCTGAACAAACGAAGATTATTAGGAAATTCGGAAAATCTACACATCCATCTCTTGAATTTGGCTCATCATTCTTGAAAATAGGATCAGTAGCCAAAAACGTTTCCATCGTAAAAATAGTATTATTTATTAATATCTTTAATATTTAAGCATAATTTTGGTTCCTAGAAGCAAAATGCATTTTATTTCATTCATCAATACGCTATTGGCAATTCAACCTGCATATTGTCTTTTTTGATAAACAGTTAATAGTTTTTTATTCCACCGGTATGTGGAGTGTTTGTGTTATAATATTGGAAAATATGTAAAAATAAATACATTAAATGAATTAATAAACTTGTGTTTCCTATAAGGAAATAAACATAAAACTCATTTTGGCTGTTCTGCATTTTCTTCCTTTGTGCGCTTGGGTCGTATCAAATACGATATTCTCGTATGTTAGAATTGCCCTTAAAAATTATGATATACTTTAATATAATCATTATTATAATTTTAACATAATATAATAATTGTAATAATACTATAATATAATTCCATTTTACAGAATTTTGCATTATCTTAAAAACAGGTAATGAATTTCTCAAATCTATATATAATACAGCCGCATGTGTAACTGACTCACTGACTGACTGACTCATCTATACAAACTCTCAACGGCTTCCCGATGAGCTAGAAACTTGAAACTTGGCATGAATATTACGTAGGTGGTCAAACTCCAGGAAAAATTGCCAAAACGAAACATTTCCGCCCCCGACTCCCCCAATGGGGGGAAAAAGGGGAAAAAGTTTAAGTTCGAAAAAAGTACTTTTCGTTTTTGGGCTATAGCGGCTAAACCAGGGGTCATATCAAAAAACGGACTATACCACGTGCCACGGATTTTTCACGATCTACAACTTTAGTCCTGTGACTTTTTGCCCTATCTCGTCTCCTTCACCCTTAGATTGCTCTAGATTTTCAATTTTCATGGATCTTCCCCAGGTTTTCTAGAACTAGTTGACTTGATACACTACGCAGGAGTGTTTATTGGGTGGTCACACTAAATATAAAATTGTCAAAACAAACAATTTCATTCCCCCCCACCCCCCAAAGGGGGTGAAATGGAGGAAAACTTGAATTTCGATAAAAGTACTTTTTGTTTTTTGCCTCTGGCAGCTAAAATAAAGGTCCTGATCCAAAACAAAGGTTATTTCCTTTGTTAAAATTAAATTTCCTACAGTTTTAGACGTTATATATTTTGCCTTATCTCACCTCCTTTCCTCCCAAAATGTCCTCTAAATTTAAAATTCTTACAAATTTTCAGTTTATTTTGAGTTTTGATGTTCTTTAATATTTACTTTTAGCTTATACCTCTATTTTCACACTGAGATAGTAAGTTTATCCTTTAGGGTTATCAGGGATCATTCGCAAAACTCACCCCTTAAAACCCCAAAATAGTCCTCAAAAGTTAAACTTTCGTTGAATTTTATATTTTCCTCGTGGTTTTTATTTTTTGTCAAATTTATTTTTGGCCAGAGATGCCGAATTATTGACAAAAGACAGTCAGTTTGACTTTCCCGTGTCATTATAGGTAATTTACAGTTTTTATCCCAATCCTACCCCTATAAAAGTCGTCTCAAGTTGAACTTTAATTAATTTTACAATTTGACTCGTGGTATTTTTGCCAATTAATTTTTGTTGAAAGACTCAATTATTAACAAGGGATTCGTCAGTGTCAACCTCCATATTCATCCGACGTCATTTGTAATTTTTTAAATCTATCAACTCCTAAATGTGACCACATAAAAATCAAACTAAGCATTCTACAAATTGAGACCAAGTTTTTTCTAAACAAATTCTTTTGCCTCACCCCCTCACCCCCTCACCCCATTAACCCTCTTTCACAACGAAAAATTAACCCCACCCGGCATACATCATCTCTACAACATATATGTCACAATCCACGAACAATATAACTAGTTTGTAATATTAAAATGCCTATAAATTTAAAAGAATCTTCAAAATTCGCCAAATGTCAGCGATATCCTCGAAAATCATCATTGAAACTATGCCACGCACGGTTTATGTTAAAAAAATGATTACGTGCACTAATTCTAAGAAACAATTATTAAAAACCTTAGCCATTGATATAAAGCAATATATTAAACATGGTATCGTCATAAAATTTTCAGAAAAAATTGCTGATAACAGATTTTAATATAGTTTCTCGCTGGTGGTAATGTCACAAGTTCAATAATATCCTCTCTTCATCCAGCTATTGTTATTACTGGTGATTTTTTCCCAATTGTTCATTTCTGTGACATCAAACTGTAATATGTTGATTTCTAAGTTTAATTGGATTTAACTTGATAATTAAAATAGCACTCTTATAAGTCTTACTAATTCAAAAGGGAGTGTCAGAAAATACCCAACACTAGCCTGATCGGACCATCGGATGGCGGGGTTAGGAGGGAATAGATAAACCCCTTAAAAATGGGTTTTTGTGATCTTTTACATAGAAAAATGAAAATAATCAAATCCTGGGTTGTACCATTGGATTTAGATTGAAAAAGGTACTGTGAATAATTATTCTCTGTCAACTGGTTGCCGAGATATGAATCATGGTAAATACTGTTCTTTATCTTAATGTTTTCTACTCCTAAATTAGTCCTTTAAAACTGAACTTGCATTAAATTTTTCATTTTCCTCGTTTTTTCCTAATTTATTATTCAAATGAGAGACCCAATTTTTGACAAGGATTAATTAGTGACTCCACCCACGTTTACCTGAAGTCATTTATAATTTCTAACCCCTATCAACCCATACATAAAACTAATAAATGAAGCAAATTAAGCATTTTAAAAATGATGGGAATTGTTATTTCTCAGCGAAAAAATTTCCCTCACCCTCTAGCCTCACCAACCGTCTCCTCCCTAAAACAACTAACAACTAACGCGGCTAAACCCCTTCCACCCAAATTACCTTCCCCACAACTAAATCAAATTAGGCATTTTTAATACTTTTGGCAACTTTTTAACACATACATTACCCTCACCCTCCGCTCCGAACCAACCAGTTCTCTCACGTAAAATGTAAAACCCTACCCCTCCACCCCCAACCCCCCCCACCAAACACTTACTACGATACAATTTTCCATAGGATTTGTAAAGAGTTTATTCTTAGTTTGACTTGTTGGTAAGCGTCACCTCCCACGTTTATCAGTCATTTGTTATTTATTACCCCTTTCAAGTCCTAAATCCGACCAGTAAATGAAGCTAAGTAAGCATTTTTAAAATGTATGGCAATGTTATTTTCAAACAAATACTCTTGCCTCATCCCTGGCCCGCGATTCTCAGAGGCCACAGGTTAATCGTACGTTATTCGCCATCTTTACCCCGTTTCAACCCCTAAATAGTCCTCAAAAGTAAACTTTTCCGTGAATTTTCAATACTACTTTTTTCTCTTTGTTTTATAATTGAGAGACTCAATATTTTACTTTATAAATGTTATAATATTTAACTTACCCAATATTATACTTTATTTTACTTTTTTTAATAGCCAAACCCCCCCAGGAGCCCCCTTAACCCACTCTCCCTTAAAATAATAATTACCCGCCCCATAAACCAAAAATCCTCAAAACCAAAAACCCCCATCCCAATCAACAACCCCCTGCCCCTAACCAACCCCCAAACAACTTACCCTCTTACCTTACCTAAACAACTTACCCTCAACTTACCCAAACAACTTACCTATGACACCTTGTGCTAAGTATTTGAAAACAGTTGAATAAAATTTGTCTTTTGGCTTTTCGGAATCCAAACCCCCCGGAACTCACTATAGAGGGCCTGGGAGTGGAGCTTTTATATTTCCTTCATAGTTTTTATTTTTAGAAAAATCGCTGACCACGTACAAATATACGTGACAAACCCTGACCCCGACCCTGACTTTTTACGTAAACAAATAATCTAATTTTGTTATGTAACTTATCAATATCAAAATTCCTCTCAAAGGGGCTCACAGTAGGGGGCCTGGGGGCGGAGCCCCCAGCGAGCCGTAAGGCGAGTATTATTATACGCCTACTAAATTCTTAATTTAGCTGAGTTTGTCAATAACCAACCCTCTTAAAGCCATATAATATTTTTTATACAATTCAAATCCTAATATGAGTAAAATGTTTGATTATTTGTTATTGAAACGAATTAAACAGTTTTACTCAGTTGGAAAAACGAATACTCATGTTAAAAGGTTTGTGGTTTTTAGCAATATCCTCAAAGAATGCCATTTAATCCATCAAATATTGAAGTATCCATTTCGTATTCTGTGTTTCCTTTGCTATCAAAAGTTATAACAGTAATTAATCTTTTGTGCAATAATATTTATAGTTTATGAAACAATTATTGTTTTTGCCATACATCTAGTTATAATTCTGTACAAAGAATTTTTTTTTACAGAATAGTTGTTACGGTTGAAATTTAACTATTTCATCACTCGTGATGATTAAATGGAGTTTAAAAACTGTAGTAGTTTCCTCCCTCTTTCAATATATATATATATATATATATATATATATATATATATATATATATATATATTGGAATACTTCTCGATATTTTACCTATGAAAAAATTGTTGGGATAAATTATCACTAAATAAATTTAATTAAGAGGGTTATGATCTCATTATTTGATGAAACAGATAATAATAATGTAAATGTTCGAAACAATTTAGGTGGGGAGTGTGTTGGGAATTATTTAAAAGACTTTGCTTTTGCTGGCTACTGTATAAGATATCATGTGTCAAATAACATATGATAATAATTTGTTTATAGTTCTGATTTAAATGTAAATAATGATTTAGCTAAATTTTAGGAACCAATCTTTGAATGAAAAATTATTAAGAAATAAAACAGGTTTTATAAACACTTGTCAATACGAACCTTATTTCAGGGAAATTAAAATAACTAATTACGATTAATTCTCCCCATTTTGAAAATGTAGGGCTGCTAAAGTTATTAATGTAAGAGAAAATAAATAGAACTGAGCACCCTTTTTTTGACTATTTTTAATAGCTACATGTTTCGGCCCTATCTGGGCCATTTTCAAGCTATATCTAACCTAACAAAAACAAAATATTTTTATTATAGTGATAAATAAATAATTCTTTATATCATCTGTTTTTTGTAGAGGTATTTTGGGATGTTTCATCTCTTTATGGTCATTGCTTTCTCATATATGGGGTTTCTTGCTGGTATGTGGTTATTCATAATTTTATTTTGTTCTTGTCTATGGCCCATATATATCAGGTATTCTTCTTTAGAATCCATCTCATTCCCCTTGGTCATTACTTCTAGAATTTTCATTGATATTTTTATAATTATGGCCTGTATTTAACAAATGTTCAGCAAAGTTGCTCTTCATAGATGTTTTGTTATTACTTTTCAAGGCCTGAATGTGTTCTTTAAAACGTGATAATAGTCAAAAATAGTCAAAAAAAGGGTGCTCAGTTCTATTTATTTTCTCTTACATTAATATAAAAAATATGTATTGTGTGTGTGTGTGTGTGTGTGTGTGTGTGTGTGTGTGTGTGTGTGTGTGTGTGTGTGTGTCCGTAGGCACGATAAGTCTCGTAAAATAAGTCCGATCTTGATGAAATTTGGGACCAAGATTTATAGCGATATTTATGACTTTAAGTTCGAAAACCAGCAATATCGGTACACTCCAAGGTGGTTTTTTGACTAAATAAAATTTATTTTCAAGATTTAACGTATTTCTATTAATTTTATGCAAATTAAATGGTCATAATTGAATTCAGCTTAAAAAATAAACAATATAGCATTTTTAATCATTACTCTACATCAATCGGTTACTGAGATATTGGATCTGCTAAACGCAGTACATTGTCCCCTGAAGGGACATGAACTATCCAAATTCTGGTATAAATACCTAAATTTATCATTGGATTCCCCTTAAATGGGACTAAAAAAAATTACCATACAAACTATATGATTGCATTTAATTTGTTCATGTGATGATTGATTTGTTTTTATTCCTTGGATCTGAGTAGTTTGATAACATGTTTGCTGACTTTTATGTAGTATAACAAGTGTTCATTTATTAAAAATTATTAGAATATGAAAAATTATAGAGAAATAAGAACATGAATGAAAAAATTATTTTATTTAAATTGATATTTAAACAAAATTAAATATTCATAACAACAACTTCCCTAACGTATGTAGACACATACGTTATATAAAAAATAAATCCTTTGAAATTAACTGCGCATGCAAGTTTGCTACAACAATCGTTTTTAAATTTTAAGATGAATCATATGTTCGGATTTAATTTTTTAATATGATTATTTTATTTGTTTTTATTTTTACTGATTTTAGAACATTGTTTGTATGTTTGATTACATTTTTATACTATAACAAGACTACACAAAAAATATATTAGAATAATAATTGTACGAATAACGAAAAGCGTATTTATGGAGTGGATACCGATATAATTCACATGATTATTTCCCTTATACATCTTTCCAAAGCTCTTGAATTATTATTTAATATACTTTTTGCAATAATTACATAAGGTGTTTGAAAAATTTTCCCTGACATAAATGAAATAAGCTCCCACATAAAAATAATTCCTTGGAAATTCGCTGAGTGCGCAGGTCTGCTGCGACGGGGGTATTCTTCTAACTTACTATGACTTTTTTTTTACCTTCACGGAAACCACGGTAACAGCTAGCGTTGCTTTCGACAAGTAGACTACATAATCCCTGAAGCTTAGATGTTATTGTGTAAGTCAGTAAAAATAGTTTATGTTGTGTTTTCAAAATGGGTTAAAAGACAAATCAGATTGGGATAGCAGGTAATTTGAATACGTTTACGTGATGGTTCTGAAAATAAAATATTGCATTATATGAATATTACGTCGTTGACTTAAGGAAATTGTTTTATAATATGGCGTTTGAATGTTGAATAAAACGCCTTTACCAAACAAAAAGTTTGTTTGTACATCATTATATATCAGTTATTTCATAGAACCGCCAAATATGAGGTTAGGGAGTTCTAACACCAGAGTTTCAAGCTCAAACATGTTCAGCGTGCTGAAATGCTGCTTATCGATAAATTAGGAACTACGCGGAATCACAATCCGTTCTGTCAAGTTGGGGCAAAGCCTCGATATACCAATATTTCAAAAGCAAATACGGCTTTGCAGCGATTCTACGTAATCGGTGAGGTTTTGTACAAGTACTCCATCGAACTGGTACCTACCCCAGCCCAGTTCTGTTAACGTTTCCTTTAGTTTTACTGTTAATCCATTGTAGTCCGAATAAAATCTCAAATCAAATAAAAAATCCTTTAAATTATGCTGTAACTTAAGCTTTAAAGCTCTCAGGGTATTTTAAAAACGGGATATGTTAATGTGTTACTTCAGGATGTTATCTATGTCATCTACCTACCGCATACTTGGTCAATCTGTTCAGTTAGGCGAGATGAAGCCCCAAACAAAGATACAAAGTCACAAACGTTCAGACTCATAATATTAATAGGATTTAATTTTACATTTTAAGAATATATTTCATACTTCACTCATACTACCAGAAGCAAGCTTGCAATGGTTATTTGTACAGCAATGTTAAATATATAAGTTTAGGGTGTCGCCCTGGATCCCAGTCAGTAACAGTCTGAGGCCATTAAGATCTTCGTCCTTGTCCCTAATAAAGAACTGCGGCAGTTGCCACCTGGATAAACTTGAAATACTAACCTAAAGTTCTAAAAGTTAGAATTATCCATATTGAAATAAATATACTATGTATTAATTTTAATAAATAATAACCTTTTGTGACCAAAGGTATTTTTAAAATTTCACTAGTATACAGATACTGTGTAGAGGCAGAAGCAGAAATAAGGTACACTGACTGATCTTAATTGAAACACTTTTAAAATACATGATGATAGTGAAAAATTAAAATTAGAATTTGATGTACGATATTCAATGTTTACATAAAATGTAAGATTTACATACATTTTAAAGATAATCGCATGTAATATGTTAAAGATAAAATTGGACACGCCTAACGAAGCGATGCTTAGAACGCATGACCAATATCAATTTATAATTAATTTTCATAAAGATTTTCTAAAAAAGTCTAAAAATGCTATGGTAAATTAGCTTTTTAGATTTCCAATGTTTCATGTATATATTTTTTGACTGATGAAAATGACTATAAAAAATCCTATACTCTTATATGAGCAGTTTTATCTTGTATGTTGCGTGCTTGGTTGCCTGTTTGTTTGCGCAGTTATCTCAAAAAAGGCTCCGAGGATTTTCTTCAGTCTGGATCAAAGTAATTCATTACTCGAAAACGAGTTCTATGCAGATTACTTGACCAGAGAAAATCTAATAATGTAATAACATGAATTTTAAAGTTGTAAAATTTTAATATTGGCCTTATGAGTTGCCATAATAACAACGAAATAAACATGGAAGGTGTAAACAAATAAAGTAATCACAACAGCTGTTTGCAAAATACAGCCATCAAGGAAAAATACAACATGTGGGATTGCTTGGCGGAAAAAAGTGTATTTATGATAGTAAAGGATTATTTTATGGTAACTGGATGAACTGGTAAATATAAAATTAATACCGAGCAAGCTCGGTTCACCAAACACTACATAGTAAACCCAACATTCATGTATTGATAAAAAACCCATAAGGAAATAAAGCTATGAACATTGTTTTTGACGAGAGAGTACATGCTTGAAATAAAATTAGCTTGGGGAAACAATATTGTCATTGAAACATGTCAAAGGCAGGTCGGTGGCAACAGATGTTTCAATTGTTGAACATTCTTTATTATACACAATCAGCTGAGGGTAACATAATTCTCATTGAATAATATCAACAGCAGTTAGAACACAAAGGGTATTTTACTTGTTAAACAATTTTAATACGACCAATTTAATCAGGGAAGTTTATGTTATGTTAAAATTGGATGAAGTAAAACACGGTGGACGAGCTACAGAGAGTGAGTAAAAAAATGCAAAACCAAAAGTAAAATGGGGAAAAAAATTATATCAATATAGTTTACGTTAGTTACTTACTATCACCCTCAAATAGTAGGCCCACTTGTTTGTAGGCCTGCTCAAACTCTTCTGTTAAATTGATCAAAATATATGTAATCTTATGACTTGTTAACCATAAATAAATTTAACTATACAATTGATTTTCTCCATGAATAAAGAGGTTGTACAAATTAAATATCATATATCTTAAAAAATCTTAATTTCAAAGTAGCCGTGAATAAACTACGTGAATGAATACATGCGTGTGTAACTGTTGAAGTTGTTGGTTGTTGGAAGAATGGTGTGAAAGGCTGTTGGAAATACCCAAATATGGATCAGGCTGGAACAATATAGATCAGGGTGGATCTGAGATACAATAAGGTAATCCTGTATTGTCAGGAAAGGATTGATCAGAGCAAATTTCTATAACTGTGAAGGTGAATAGGATAATTTATCTAGGTGGAAGGTTTACCCTGAGGCCGATCGTGCCCATTGCCATATGGTCACCTAAGCCAGCTTTGATGAACACTAATTAAGTAATTAATTCCATGAACAACTACATTAAACGCCAGAAGGGCCTACCTTGCATGTGATTGAGAATAACTGTCTGAATTTAAGCATAACTGTCTAATCGCTGATTACTATGATTCTGAATAAGGGTTTAATGAACTATTGAACTAAGTAATTAATTGTTAGGCAGATAAATACGACAAGCAATATTCCCTGATGAAGCTACATTTGTAATACTTTGAAGGGTCGCCTCTGAGAGGCGGAACCCACAGAAATTCACATCTTAGAAAAACCCCCAACTAGATAGAATTCCTCCCCCCGGCACCCCAAAACTAAGCCAAACTAGAACATTTTAGGTTGATATCGACTAATTTAATGAAAAGAACCTAATTTTTAACATTAATACTTATCCGATTATACTGCGATGATTCGGTGAAGGCTATCAGGCTTGAAGTGGGGCGAGAGCAGGCCTTTCAAATCCGAAATTTCCCTCTGTCTTTCTAGAATGTTCAGGTGGACTGGCCTCTGTTCAAGGCATTATGGCCAGTACCTGGTTTGGCGCTACATATAAAAAAGTGACGCGCACGGCACAAGTGAATGAAATTATCTAACAATTTCATTGTTTTATTAACTAGCATTTTCTTAACATTTCTCCTGTCGTTTAAGTCAGTAAACCGAAACCAAAGTAAGGGATCTGAACCCCAGTAATCTGTAAAGTTATTGGCTACTATGCAAGCCAGGAGTGAATCGAAAAAATCAAAAAAGAAAATCGAAAAAGAATTATCGTCAAGCCGAAGTTGAGCCCATATGCTTGCCCGAGGACAGTGAACATGAATATACCCGTCGCAACAATATAACCATAAAAGTTCTAACATTGACACAAACACGTAACACGTAATGCCCGTTCCTATGAAGTAAATACTTATTCCTTTTTTTAATTTTATTACTTGGTTAAAAATGTAAAGTGGATTTTCCTTAGTTAACATAAATTCAATCATGTTAACTGATTGTGACACAAAATATCTCTTCTTTATTATTTAAACTACTGTATTAGTTTACAATGAAATATTTGACTTGCAACCAATCCAGAGCTAGTACCGTACTCGGTTTAGAGTATTATTAGAGGATTATACAACTGCCTCCACATTAACGACTCAGCTTTTCCTTGTTAGTGCCAAACTAAATTACTAGTCAGTTACTGCAGATTTGCAATCCAATTACGTGAGGTTGAACTTTACAGTTAATGCTTTTTAGTTGTTGGGAATAGTTAAATATATTTTTCTATGGAAACAGTATTGGGGTTTCATAGAGTTATGTATTCGTATATAAGTCCTTTACCTCCTGGATTCATTAATTGCAATGAAAAAACCTATAAAAACAGTTTAGTAATGGGATATTACATTTTAGTTTATGGCTAATAATATTTTCATCCGCTAATCGAAATCGGCTCTCCCTTAACGTCCTAAATTCGTTGCAGACGAATTTATGTTAGACGAACTAAATTTATGTTAGTTAACGCTAGGAGAAACAGTCACAAACGATTTCTCACGGCTCGATGATTTGGTTGTTGGTTTGATTTTTGTACCAAACCCCTCCAACCTCTTACATATATATTTTCAAAACTTCAGAAATGAAATTAAATGAAAATAAAAAAAAGAAATGAAAAACTTTATTTATTCCCAAGTTTGTTTGTACAATATTTACAAAAGCAGTAAATTTAACATAACATAAATTGAAATTATTAAAAAAATAAATTATCTCTGCTAGTTAATAAGGAATAGGCCTTCATGGGCATGTGCCTGTGCGTAGGCCTGAGTTGAAATCTGTATTATTAATTTGGCTCTGTAATGGAAAAAAGGAGTTTTAAGTGTTTTGCCGGAGGGGAAAGTTGTAGTTAAAAAATTATACTTTGTAGTATAAAGTTGTAGTTGAAGTTACTTTTACTGAACTTCTTTTAGACGCACCCAGATTCTGACGATGCAGTGAGTTTTTCAAGAGTAATAATAATTTTCTATAAATGTAAGGCTGCTTCTAAAACAACTTTTTGGATACACTTGTCACAAATATAGAATATTGTAAGTATAAATATTGTAGGAAATAAATCTCTAACACTAGTTTTTGTTGTTGGATTGGAATAAGCATATTGTCGAATAGAAATCCCTATATACTTTTTATTACTAAAAAAAATTGTGATTTAATTTGATGACCATGGACTATAAAGAGCAGTATGAAGTTCGGGTGACGGGAGGTTCCTCATCAGTATTCGCGAGACAATCCACCAGATTCAATTGAAACTAATATTCTGAGATGAGAGGTAGAACTGCTAGGTTGTGTTCTGGACCCAATAACTGTTAGAGATATATTTAATTTCAACGGTGATTTTTACCACCATAGCTTGTTTTTTCTTCAATTGAGAAACAACCGATGAAAACGTGAGGGTCCTTTTTGGTGAGTTATGATTCGAAGAAACCGGCAAGAGATTAATTTACGTTTTGAGTTAACATTTATTATAAATTGGAGTAATTAAGTGGCTATTAGGCTCAGAAATTAAAAATGTACTTTTGTACTGCATTGAATTTTGGACTGATATTTGTGGATATTTATTATTATAAGACGTAATACGGATATGAACTTTCAAGTAAATTAGTTAGACGTTCAATCCTAAGAATACATTTAACAACTATGGATATTTTTCTATATTTTAACCTTGGCTATGCTACTATTCCCCGTCTCAAAATAATATGTTCATAATTTTTTATTAGTTATGTTGTTTTGTCTTTAAACATTTATCAGTTTTTAAAAAATTACCAAGTAGAACATTAACATCAATTAGAGGTTGATTTGCATAACACTAAATGCCTGGTTGTTGGTGTATAGATATTGATATTGTTAGTGCTCTGCAATTCAAAATGAAAACTTATATTCTTATCGCAAAGGGTAAATACTAAATAATTGATATATAAATGTCTTTGATAATATATGAATACATTTATATATATAAAATATATCAAACTACCCCCTGATATATCTACGTATAAAACGCCTATAGTGATTAGGACTACTTTTACCTTATAATGATGACTTATCTCCAGAGTACCTTTCCTTTTAAAAAACCCACTTTCTTACTTTTTTGTTAAAATCAATATTTTAACCTAAATAGGGGTAACCAGTTGATAAATTATATATCAATATGAGATATATATAATGTATTGTATATTTATTATGCTATTCAATATTACATACTTATTTTTATACCTTGATTGAAAACGTTTGTATTAAACGGAAATTATTTACCTGTCTTTTATTGAAAATATTATAAAAACATATAATTTATTATATATAACATATAGTGTATTATATTATGCAATATTCAGTGTTCATTTCTTATGTAAGTAATAAACAAATCATTCAACTTTGATATAAGTTACTGCCTTTAATGTAGATTTTTCCATGTTATTGTACATAGTCCATGACAAGAACGGATTCTTATTCTAATAAAATCTCGCCTCGTATGAAGTGAACATCTATAAGCAAACCAAACAGTATAATATGTTTTTAAACTATGTTTTATTCTGTAAATAAATAACCTGAAATAATAACATAATAACTATTTATATTTGTAAAAATCGAAATGTAAAACATGAATCCTAAGTTCTCCAGTGAATAGAAATTGGGAGGGGAGAGAGAGGAAGCGAACACTCGAGGGTTAGTAACACAAAGGTATTTCACACGCGAGGAGACGACTCAGCTTTTAATTTGACATCCGGGTCTGGAACTCGCATACTCTATTATAATATATTCTTGACGGCCTTACATTGTTTTTGTATTTGTCGAGTCTGTGGCACTGTGGTACGTGTTTTATTAAAATGTTGTCCTGAGTTTATTCCAAACATTCGTTTTATATTGTGTGGAGAGAATAAGTTGACGTTCGAGTATTATTATGATATAAATACAATAGAATACGTCTTTTTCATTTTCCTTCTTGAATTCTAATGTAAAATGTTGAAGAATAAAATCAGGACACAATCATAGATCGATTTAAATTTATAACTTCTTTTCCAATACTATTTTACAAACATTTTTATGCTGAGCTTAAGCGTTTGCTCACACAAAATTGTTTTAGTAAAAATGTAAAAATTAAAAAGTTTTAAGAAGAATTTATTGTATATAATATTAAAATTAGTGCATTACAAAGTGCAAGACAAATCTCTTTTCCCACGAACCTATTTAAGTTAGTAACAATTTTATTTTGAGTATTGTTACATATATTCAATGTTATCAAAGCAAAGCAAGAATTTTTAGGACTTTTTAGGATCACAGAAGCACGGCAACGTATAATTTTTTTTATTCAGTTTGATTATCGGAAAGTTAAGGCATCACAAAGATAGTGGAAGGTAAAAACCACATATTTTTAAATCATTTTATTTTTTGGAGTTGTTCACATCAATTTTCTATGTGTATGCTTTAAAGAATGCTGCATAAAAATTGACCTGTAGTTAGTTGGCTTGATCAGTCCTAAATAAGACAAAACAGTTTGGTAAAGTGCTCCAGTGCTTTCATTACAATGCATATCATCTGCTCTGGACTGATAGATTGATTTTCATTCCACAAAAGCTAGATATATCAATTGGGAAAAACCTAGTTTTTGGTCTGTTCCAAACGATTAAAATGCTAGAGGCTCCAACATGAAACGAACAAATCGCACGGTACATACTAAACAGAGTGGGATGATTGTGTAATGATCCTGCTTATTAATGGTATTTTTTGCAATGAAATGTTTCAGCTGTAATTATGAGCTTGTTAAAGCCATTTACTCGTTTTGTCGAGATTAGCTAAACAAAACTTGATAATTGAGTTTTAAGCTGTATGGTATTAGCTCGTCAACAATGTTTTAGTCTTACTATGTATTTTAATCAGTTATTGGTATTATGTAAGGGTAAATATCAGTTTAATAAGGTAATAAATTATATCCTCGAATTGAACTTTCTCAGCATTTTTTTTTCTTTTATAAAGTTGAAGTTCATATAAAATACACATATTATTGGCAGTGGTATGTGTAGACAAATATTTATTTCGTCTATGTATAGAATACAATATATATATATATATATATATATATATATATATATATAAAAGCCAAAACGGTTGACTGACTGACTGACTGACTGACTCACTGATCACAGATTCTCAAAAACTATAAGGCTTTGGGCAATGAAACTTGACACAATTAATAATTATAGGCTCTAGATGCGTACTAAGAACGGATTTTAAAATATATTCCCCCAAAAGGCTAAAATAGGGTATATAATAAAATTCAAAATGGCGGCCATTTTTAGTTTTCAAAGCTTATTTTCCAAAACCATGTAAGGCTTTGGGCGATGAATCTTGGCTCAAATATTCTTTATAGGCTCTAGATGCTTACCAATGAAGGATTTTAAAATGTTTTCCCTGGAAAGGCTAAAATAAGGTAAATTCAAAAATTCAAAATGAACGCCTTTTCAGTTTTTAAGATCTATGAATTCAAAATATCAATAGAAGGTCTCCAGAATATTTTAAAGAGGCAAAAAATATAAATTCCACTTACTAAAAGAATAAACTGTACAAAATTATTACGGTTTTTTTATATTATGTATTTATCAGTTTCCACATACTCGCGTTTTACGGATCACCCGAAGTAATTTAACTTAGGGTGTAAGTAATTTAACCTAGAAACTCTGCTGGGACATATCATACAGTTATTTTTATAGAATCGGGGATTTTCTGAATTTCAATTTTCATAGGGTTCGCATGCTGGTTGAGATCGATTTATAGGCAAAATTCAAACAAATATACTGTTTCTACCTAATGAAGCGCTTAAAAACGTATAGTTTAGATAAATCATTGAAATCATTAGTCTAGGAGATTTGTAAAAAATGCACGTTACAAAAAACGGAAAAATGAACCAAACATATGTTATCCCTCCAGCGAGCGAAGCCGCGGGTATATATACTAGTCTTAAATGATTATAAACAATTGGTATTTCTGCACTTTTCCAACTAAAGAAAATTAACGATCACAATTTACTATATAGTTAAAAATTAATACTCAAAATTATTAAGAACTGTATTATTTAAAAATAATACCTAAGTCTATTTTGAACAATAAAACTACCTAAAACTCTAACAAACTAAACTGTACAATTAAAAATAATAGTGTAGGAGATAGAACTGACAGTTAGTTGTTTTGGGGTGCATGACCTTTTTACACTGAAGCTTGCAAGAGATGAAGGTTTACTCTGTCAAGTGTCAACCTCAATACACGTTGAAGTTCTCATCTTCCTGAAAATTGTTAATAGTCCAGTAACTGAAGGTAAAAAACGGCGAAACTGGAGAATTTTCTCGGACAGCACCGATTTGCATGAAAATTTGGATTTAGGTTGTACTTACCCTCTAATTCAAAATTAAAAATGTTTTAAGGGTTGCTTTTTCCCAGGGGGTCGGTGCCACCCCTCCTAGGGTATGAAAATTGTTATATTGAAACTAAGCCCGGAAATAGATATATTGACCAATTCTAAGCAAATTTTGTTCTTTAAAGTTTTTTCTTAAAGTCAATATTTTTCGAGATATTCACGATTGAAATTGGCGATTTTCCGCCCCCCCCCCAAAAAAAAAAACACTTTTTCAAACGGTTTTCCACAAATAACTCAAAAACTAAGAGGTTTAGCGAAAAAGTATACTGAAATAAATTGTAGCTTATAAAAAAACAAAGAAAATGGTGGGCTTGTGAAGTCTGCAAACCGAGTTGGAACCAAGTTATGGCTTGTTTAAGAGTGGTTTTAATTCGTCGAACGCCAATACGCACAGTTTCAATGTGAAATAACTAAAAGTTTTTTGAGGAAAACTTACTGAACATTTCTTAAAGATTATTAAAAAGCCTTTAATTTTGTTTTTTGGAAAAGTTATTATCGTAAAAATTAAGCGAGTTACGATCAAAATAAAGTTGGTTTATTTTTGTCGGCGAAAAAATCTTGAAATATCTTGAAGGTAAACGTTTGAAAGTTATTAGTCTTTAACGATTGTCAACAATGAAAGCCGCACACTCTTTCCCTTTCCGCTCGTTGTGAGAAACAGCTGAACCGGTAGCAGTGTTGCCAACGTAGTTAAAAAAAGATGCCCAAAGATTTACATTCTACAAAAAGTAGGTGGTAGGTGAACTTTGGAAAGTTATTAGTATTTACAAGAACCTTAGAGTAATATAAATAGTTGACACACTATTAACTATTTTAAATTTTTATGTTTTCAGGGCTACCAACCTAAAAAAAATTTTTGTTATTGAAAAAAACAATCGGTACATTATTTGCGATAGTTGTTAAAATATGTACTTGGTTTATCAGCCATAACTCGGTCAATTTTTAAGTAGCGAAGGTTTTCTAAGTATCATTTTGTACGTTTTTTTGGGAGCTATAAGCTCACAGAGTAGTATTTTTTATCAACCCTTAAGAAAAAACTGGGTGGGCTGAAAGGGTTTGAAAATTTCAGTAATTATCAACAATTGAAGACTTTGAACGCTTGTATCATCGTTAATTATTGTCAAAAAAACAAAAAAGGTATCAAATTTTTTATCAAATCAATCGCTACAATCTTTTATTCAACAACATTTTTCGTATCACCTAAAGATTTAGAGCTATCTTGTAGAAAAGTATTTTTTGTTATCGATAAAATTCCCTTTTTATTTTAAATTTACATTTTTTTTAAAAATAAGCTCTTCTCAGTTCAAACTTCTCGAGCCTATTGAAAACACATAATTAAAGGGAATTGCAGAGCGGTAAGGATTAATTTCAATTTGAGTCCTAATTGGGGGTTGATATTTCAAGATTTTTATCGCCAAAAAAATATAAACCAACTTTATTTTAATCTTGAGTAGTAGTTTCAACTCGCTTAATTTTTCCGATGATAACTTTTCCAAAAAACAAAATTAAAGGTCTTTTAATGATCTGTAAGAAATGTTCAGTAAGTTTTCCTCGAAAAACCTTTAGTTTTTTAGTTATTTCACATTGAAATTGTGCGTTTTGGCATTCGACGAATTAAAACCACTCTTAAAAGAGTCATAACTTGGCTCCAACTGGGTTTACAGACTTCACAAGGCCACCATTTTCTTTGTTTTTGTATACGCTACAATTTATTCTATCATAACTTTTTCACTAAACCTCTTAGTTTTTGAGTTATTTGTGGAAAACCATTTGAAAAAGTGTTTTTTGGGGGAGGGAAATCGCCAATTTCAATCGTGAATATCTCGAAAAGTATTGACTTTAAGAAAAAACTTTACAGAAGAAAATTTGCTTAGAATCGGTCAATATATCCATTTCCGGGCTTAGTTTTAATGTAACAATTTTCACCCCCTGGGAAAAAGCATCCCTTAAAACATTTTAAACTTTAAAGTAGAGGGTAAGTACAACCTAAATTCAAATTTTCATGCAAATCGGTTGTGAACGAGAAAATTCTCCAGGGAAATGGTCAGTTACTGGACTATAACTAAGTTTCAAATTTCCATTGCTGAAACTACCTAAAAACCGAAAATCCAGTATTTAATTGGCTTAACCGTATTCGTATTCATATTGGATTTCTGGTAGTTTTGGTTAGATAGGTAGATTTCTAGTAGATTTGTGATTTTATGTGTAAGGTTTTTCCTGAGATACAGAGATTATTGTGATATTTCAAGGGCGTAAGTAGTTTATTCTCATAAAACGTGATACAGTAATTACATAGTGCGATCGTGTAACTGCACGAAATGTCTCCCTCGAGAGTGCAAGGGTTACTGAGTAACGGAAGTCCCCTGTTTCGCTCTAGTGCCAAAAATATTCTAAATGTAAATCTTTGCTGTGTAAAAAACAGTAATTACATAAGTTTACTTCTACCACAACCCTAAAACATAAAATGTATCCTAATTTTTTTACTCGGTTGCATTCTTGTTCATCCATTACTATCATCATTGTAACATATTTAAATATTTCATGTATTTAGGCCTACACAATTTTATATATAATGTCATAGTAATAATGAAGAATGCAAAACTTGTGACGAGAAAGTTATTACGTGATAGTATGATTTTTATAGTACAGTACTAGCTGATCAACCATCTGTTTACCTTGAAAAGCCTTCTCGGACCTTATGCTATTAATTCTTTTTAGAGTTTTTTTTCAGAACCATAATCTTTATTTCCATAATTTTTACAACAATGAGTCCCAACAAATCTTACGATTTTTCGTTGGGATGCTCTTTAATTACAATATATTACATTAATACTTAGCAAACTAAATACATTGATAGATGCAGCGCTCTAGAGGTGACGGTGCTCAAGTCAATTTCACTTATTATAAACTACCTATAAATTTAGCTTAACATCTAATATAAAAATAACGAAATTTAATACATGAAATACATAAAACAGCAGCAGTAGTATAAAACTCTTACCTTCGTATCATTTTAGTTAACTGAATCAAAGTTTAAATTCTGACTCAGCTAACCCTGAATGAAATCAAAGTATCCCAACTGACTTATAGTAAATTGTAAAATATAATTAAATCTACTCAATACATCAACAAAACAGCCATTTAATACGTGAGAGTAAATACTATAATATCGGACATACCTACTTGAAAACTGATATTAGTAAGACTATGAAGGAAAAAAAAATCACAGACACTCACATGCACATCCACACATAGTTTTCTCTTGGCTAGTGAAAATTGGAGTATAAATTCAAATTATTGTTTATTAACTCTACTTTTACTATTATTAATTCTACTTTTATTACATTAAAGTTATTTGCATTTTCTAAATTCGATGGCAGCTCGTTAAATAGTCTCGGAACAACATGGCTGAGAGAGTTTTTACCATACGTATTACAAAACCTAGGTAATTTATATTTTTCCAACTTCCTAAATGTGTAATTTTCTTTCAAATTTTGAATTTTAAAATCGTGTTTATCAAAGAATATATTGAAAATTTTGTATTTATAAAGATCGTTTGGATACATTGTGTTGTACCTATTGAAAATAGTTGACAACATAGACATATCTGGGAATTTTAGCTTTGAGATCATAACAAGAGTTTTTCTTTGCAACGCTTCTATCCGTACTAAGTAACATTTTGATGCTGTGCCCCAGACTTCAACTCCGTACCTTATAACAGATTCGAACATTGATTTATAAATTACGACTAGAGCTTGATAAGGTAAAGTTTTCCTTAAATAAAATAGTTTGGCAGTGATGGGTTTGAACTTATTTACAATGTAATTTATGTGATGTTCTCATTTCAGTTTTGAATCTATTATCACACCTGAATACTTAGTTTGGTTTACTGAATTTAACACTGGGCATTGACATATATTAGGGTCATAATTTATAAGACATTTACAACAGTGACTTAGGATAATTGGGGTATGTGGTGAAATATTGTAAGCTGAATGAAAGCAAAGGACAACAGTTTTTTTCGCGTTTATTACTAGTTTTTTTGTCATGCGCCCATCTATTTTAAGTGTTAAAATCTTGTTGGAGAAGGTTTTCTGCGACTTGAAAGTCTTTGTGAGAGGCTACAAGGACAGTATCATCAGCGTACATAAAAAGCTTTCCTTTAAACCCACACGATGCCAGGCTATTGACATATATATTAAACAGAATAGGTCCTAATGCACTGCCCTGTGGTACACCTTGGTTGATTAATCTGCTAGAACTATAGATATTGTCTATTTTAACAAGTATGGGTCTACTTTTTAAATAACTTGCAAACCATTTCAACAAATTATTTTTTATTCCAATGTTTTCAAGTTCTTTTAAAAGAATATCATGGTTCAAAGTATCAAAAGCTTTAGAATAGTCAATAAATACTGCAATTACATGTTTTCTTTGATTAAGGCAGGTATTTACATAGTCATAAAAGTTTAATAATAACATTTCCTTACCTTTCCCCTTTTGAAACCCATATTGATTCTCACAAATTATGGTATTTTCTAAAAGATATTTATTAAGGTAAAAAGTTACATATTTCTCAAAAACCTTTTCCAGTACAGATTGGACGGTAATTTGATGTTAAGTTTCTTGGCCCAGATTTGTATATCGGTCTTATAATTGATGGTTTTAGTACTTCTGGAAAAATACCACTTTTCAGTGACAAATTAATTAATGTAGCCATAACTTCTCCAAAATTATTACTCACTAGCTGAATATCACAAACTCGTATTCTATCCAATCCAGGAGATTTCCTCATGTTTAAATTATTGATACATTTTGAAACTTTTTCTATAGATGCTGATGGAATGTAAAAGGAAGAATCGGTTGCTAGATTAACGTGATTATTGTAAAGGGTATGGCACAATCATGCTTAATACAGTCAACACTATTTTTAAAGAAGTCGGCAAAATTGTTTTGAATCGAATGAGAAAGAGAAGAACCAAATGCTCGGATTATTTGTGTGTCCAAATTCACTTTTTTCTTGTTTCCAATGAGGTTATTTATTCAATCCCAGTATTTTTTTATGCAGCAGAGGCAAATTTATGTGCCACATACTCGGACTTTCTATCAAAAATAATTCTGTTGATTTTATTTCGGTTTTTAGTGTACTGTAATTTATATACGTTATTTGTTTGCACACTCTTCCATTTCTTAAACAATTCGTCTCTTTTCTTAATTTGATCCAATAGTGCTCTGGTCATCCATGGTTTTTGAAAGCGCGAGAATAATTGTTGACTGACTTGTTAACATCTGATTTACATTTTTCGTATAGTTCATCAAATAAATTAATAATTTTGCCACACAACTCCTGTGGACAGCTCCATTGTTTTAACTCTAGCCAGTTTACTTCCAACAATTTTACTTTAACTTAATGATTATTCATGGAGATTTCTTGTTTGCAAATGGAAGCTTCAGTTTGGTCGTCTTTCGTTATTATTGAACATCCTACTTCAATAATAGTCTACCTTCAATAGTTCAATAGTTTAGTTCAATAGTTCAGTAGTACTTCAATAGCTTACCTAGACTATTTCGTAAGAATTAAAAATTAGAGGGCTTAACGTAGATGCCATTAAATTTAAGTTTATTGGCATCATGTCAGATAACTTTGTTTGTGTTAAATGATCTTATGTTTATGGTAAATTTGAAAAAAATCAGGTCAATGGAGATTATGATTCTTACATAAAAATAACTTCAGAATACAACAATATCAATACAGTAGTTATAAAAAACTGGTCTCATGCTTCAGTTACTCTTTCAGTACAGTTACTTAAGTTTTCAAACTAATGCCTCACAATAAATAAAAGTAAGTTCAAAAATATATTAGTGTATGTTGTGAATAGTTTTTTTTAAATTTTTTTTGTGCTAACCAGAAAATTATGTCCCGTGAGATTTCACTATGTGAAATAATGTCTATGAAATAATGTGAGTTAATGAGTAGGGGGTATTGGTAGGTTCAACCCCAGCAGGGTGGTAGTGGTCGGTCTAAAAATAGAACTCCCCCCCCCCGGCTAAAAATAGATTTCTAAAAATAGCTAACCTAAAAAAAAAAAAAAAGTTTTCAAAAAAAAAAAAAAACACCCTAACTTTCACTTTTTTGTGACGTCATAGAGGTCATTGACCTTTCAACCTTAGACCCCCCCCCACTAACCTCAAAAAAAAAAGACCCCCCCCCCCCGACTAAAAATAGATTTCTAAAAATAGCTAACCTAAAAAAAGTTTCAAAAAAAAAAAAAAAAAACCTAACCTAACTTTCACTTTTTGGTGACGACATAGAGGTCATTGACCTTTCAAACTTAGATCCCCCCCCCCCAACCACCCTGCTGAAACCAGTCCGACCACTACTTTCACTAATGGAATGTGAAAGTTGGTCTTACACTGTTGTGTAAGAGTGTAGGAATTTAGGACAACTATTAGTTGTCTGCGAAGGCTAGACCAAAATGTCGTGTTGTAGTGACAATATGCGGGAAAGTTTTGGAATAGCGAGTAAATTAATTGATATGACTTTTTGTAAAATCAGAGATAGAAATTATAAGCGAAGAGGTTTATGTCAGCAGTTAATACTTAAATATGTGTTGTGTAATGCAAGATGTGTGTTTTTAGATACAATGAGTTATAGTTCAAGTTTAAGTCATGAGAGTGCAGTGGTGTTAGAATATGACTATCGAGACATCAGCTTGTAAGGTCAGTTTGGTGAGTGCAGTCAGTGTGAGCGGTCGTGTTTAACATCATGACTACAATCAGTGAAGTGGATGAATCAATTAGGTTATTGATGAAAGAGATAGAAGAAATGAATCAAGTTAGTGATGATAATGCGATATATTTTCCGGATTTATTACAAATGCCTACAGTGACTGATGAAAAACAACCACCGCAAAAGAAGAAACGTGTTACAAGAAAAAAGAAGACTAATGAAGCAAGTGTGCAGACGGACACCACTTCAACTAGCAGCAACAAGGAAATTAGCAGTAACATTGCAAGTGGATGGAGCGTAAGGTCTACTAATGATTCTCCGACAATAATGTGGACTGACAATGAGTATCAATATACAGTACAGAACCCGGATAATTGTGGAAAAGTATTGCTCAAGTTGCATTTGTATAACAAAGGTGCTCCCACTTACAATTGTGGAATATATTTAAATGATAATGACGAATTATTCAACACTTTAAACCCATTATTATTACAATTGCAAAATAAGTGGGTTGATGCTAAGACCGGAGTACCTAAATTAAATGGACTGATACAAAGTAAGATGCCATTAGCAGCATGGCGCAAACCGACTCAAGATTGTGCAACATCAAGGAGTGGAGACAAAAAGGCGGTGGTGAAACGTAAAAGACCGGCTGAAACACCTGAGAGATGTGGAAAGTTACAAAATCAGAAATGAGGTTAACAAGACAAAATTAAACTAAGGGAGTGTATTTCCGAGCAATGGAATGCGGACAAGAATGTACTAGAAAGCTTGACTGATCGGGGAAAGTCTGGCGCCGCTCACCTAACTGTGGAATGCGGTCAAGAAAGCTAGACTAATTGGGGAAAGTTTGGCGCTGCACACCTGACAATGGAATGCGGTTAAGAATGTTCTAGAAATCCTGCCTAATTGGGGAAGGTCCGGCTTAATGGTGAAAGTCTGACACTACTTAGCTGCGCTGTGACCCCCCACCCTACATCATTCGCTGTCCAGTCACCGTACCGTGTGGTCGTGTTGTTGTTCTGACTTGATACCGTAAGTGTTGCGTACTCATTATGTCTATGATTCCCGTGAATGTTAAACAGTGTGCGCCTGTGAAGATGGACATGAAGATGGACTTGAAGACGTGTTTAAATTCTTGCAAAGCGAGTGCACCGTATAGTAAAATTACGGATCTCCGTGAAGAGTGTGGCTACCGGATTGCGCAACTGGAACGAGTTAACACACCGTACGGACCGACCATCATGGCTACATTGGAAGGACAAGTCGGCGAGGACTACTATCTTCGGGTGTACCTACCACGACGCTTCAACGAGGGCCTCAGTGACATCATGATCGAGCAGTACAACGCAGGCTACGGGGATCGCCTTCATTTGGTGAGACGTACGGCTGCACCTGGCAGTAAATTTACTCCTTTGGAGTTTGTTTAAAAGAAGAAGAATCAAATTTGTAAAGCAAGAAACATGAAGAAACTCTTAAATAATTATAAATTTTGATAGTTTTACAAGTAAATAAGTATAGCCACATTTACAGAATAAACCGTCTTGTTTATTTATCAACTCCCTATACCCATTTTTAATTTTTTTTTTTTTTTTTTAAGTTTATAAGAGTTATAGTAAGTGTGTAGTTTTGTTCAGTTGACAAAATGGACTTGAGGTGGCAACATCCATTTTCAGCCATAGTGGCCGGACCTTCTGGCTCGGGGAAATCATATTTCGTAGCCAGATTTATTAAGTATTTGGATTTTATGTGTGATACAAAGTTTAATAATATTTACTGGCATCATTCCCCGGGTTTAAATCCTGGTGTAAGTGATAGTGGTAATGTGCAATATAGGGAAGGGTTACCAAATATGGAGGACTTTGATGGTACACCCACTTTGGTAATTGTTGATGATATGATGCGTGAATCATCAGCCACCTCAGGATCTAATACAATAGTGGACTTGTTTACTAAGGGCTCTCACCATAGGAACTTGAGTGTATTTTTTATAACACAAAACATTTTCCACCAAGGACGAGGGCAAAGAGACATTTCACTAAATGCTCATTATATAGTGCTTTTTAAAAATCCAAGAGACCGGGCTCAAATAAAACATTTAGCCCGACAAGTGTATCCGGAAAATACAAGGTTTATTGAAGAAGCGTATGCTGATGCTACACGTACTCCGCATGGTTATTTGTTGTTGGATTTAAAACAGTCCACACCAGACGAGGTGCGTATACGTACGGGTATATTACCTGATGAAAAACAACAATATGTTTATCAACCGAAAAAGTATAAATAAAAGGTGTACACTAGAGACCAGTCACTCAGTCGTAATGTCACAGTGTGTGAAGAAAGACGCTGCTCTGTTAACGGCACTGATACACGCTACACCGAAGGAACGTAAAGCACTGTTGAAGGCTTGTGACGTCAGTCGTATTAGATCAGTGTGCGAGTGCGCATACAACTTGTTACGTGGTAATATCCAGTTAACAGACAAACAAAAACGACAATTGCGTAAACATAAAAAGGTGCTCAGACGTCTAGTGAAACGTGGTGAGAATTGGGGCAAGAAACGTAAATATCTTGTACAACACGGTGGTGGATTTCTATTACCACTGTTATTAAGTACTGTATTACAAACAGTTCTTAATAGTGCAATTAGTTAGAGTGAAAAATGGATAGTCCCAACTTGGAACATTCGAAAAAAATGCTTATTGTGCCACAAGAGCTAATTGAGCGAATGCGTAGTGAGCCCATGCCTGTAGCTACTGTCCCACAATCAAAACTTACTCGTTCATCCATGGTTAACACTAATAGTTTGGATGTTGAAATGCATCGAATATTACAAGACAAAACATTGGATGATAGTGAAAAGTGGAAACAGTATCAACAAGTATTGCAGAGATTTTTATATTTTAGCTCACAAAAACGTAACCCTATCTCTTTACCAATGATACAAGAAGAGGATAATGAGGATGATATTGTACAAACATTTCCTGCCACGTATCAAAAGGATGTACGCAACTTGTTAAGATTTATAAAACGTAACAAACAGATAATCACATGGGACCCTGATGGTACGGTTATTGTTCATAACACTAGAATACCTGGTTCGAACATTATTGATGTGTTACATGCAATTGTACGAGTGCGAAGACTGGAAAATGTACCTACAGGCTGGCATGAAGTATTGGATGCATTAAATGATATGAACGTACCGACCGAGTACATAAGCAATGCACAAGCTCGACAGTATATTGGTCGTGAACCATATTTGGAAGAAGGTTTGGTTACACCTTCACCATCAAGACAGCATACTCCTTCAACACCACACCACTCGTTATATTATCCGCCATCACCGAGCCCAACGCCAATAGCCCATAGATTAAGGTCAAGGACAGGAGCACGAAGAGGAAAACCTTTACAGTGGGATGCATTCACTATAGATTAAAATGTATAAGTATAGGTGTACTTGGTATGTGATAGTCATTTACACTATAGTCATGAACAGTGATGGAAGAGAAAGTGTATTATGATCCTGCAAACCCAGGCTCGTTTGGTGGTATTAGCCCACTTGTCAGAGCATTACGTCGAAGTAAGAAGAAAAAGAACAAAAAAAAAAAACGACAAGTTATCGAATGGTTACGCACCCAAGACACCTATACATTACACAAACCTGTTCGAAAACGATTTCCACGTAACAGATATGTTGTGTTTGGACCGAATGAATTATGGCAAGCTGACCTGAATGATATGCGAGGACTTAGTTCATATAATGATGGCTACAATTACTTGCTAACAGTGATTGATGTGTTTAGTAAGCGGTTATATGTGGAACCATTAAAACGTAAGAGCGGTGAAGAAGTGGCAGCAGCATTCGAACGAATTTTTAACAGTCCTTACACTGTACCACCATGTTGTTTACAAACTGACAAAGGAACAGAGTTTATAGGTGCAAAAGTGAACCGTGTGTTTAGAGATTATCATGTGAAATATGTCACTACACAAAACCCCGATGTTAAAGCGGCTGTTGTCGAACGAGTCAATCGCACACTGAAAACACGTATGTGGCGATATTTAACATATAAAAACACATTTCGTTATATCGATGTGTTGGATGAATTGGTTGATGCTTACAATAACAGTGCACACCGAAGTTTGGGTAATGGTTTATGTCCGATGGACGTTGTGAAAGCAAACAAAAGTACAGTGTACCAAGTATGGAGTCATATGTACAAAGACAGCTCATTACCAAAACGTAAAAAACCAAAGTTCAAACCGGGTGATACAGTGCGTATTGCTAAAGAGAAAGGTACATTTGCAAAAGGCTACGAGACCAATTGGAGTAAAGAATTTTTTGTTATTGATCGAGAATATGGATCACAACCACTACCATTGTATATAATAAGGGACTTGAATGGTAAACCCTTAGTCGGTCGTTTCTATGAACATGAGCTACAAAAGGTGACAATAGGACCGGATCGATTGTACCAAATTGATAAAATACTTGACACTAAGGGTAGAGGTCGCAGTAAGCGTTACCTCGTCAAGTGGGTAGGTTACGGAGACGAATTTAATTCTTGGATACCTGCATCTGAAGTGAAACAAATAACCTAACCTAACCTAACCGTCATGTCACTGTCTAGACATAATCAGTTTTATTTGACACTGCCTAGCAATAGTTCGATGGACTACTATCCGAACAATACAGTGACTCATTATGTGACACATTTTCCATCAACAATACATTTGCCTGGTGGTGACGGAGCAGATTGGGAAATAGCACTAGTTGAAGCACACTATCCATGCTCGTTTTTAACAGTTGGTAATGATGCTAACATATATATTTACACAAAACCAACTGCTGAAATTGAAGATAATGAAGTTACTAATACAAATTTGACTGTAGCTAAAGTGGAGTCTGGCAATTACAAAGATATTAATGAATTGCTAGCAGCAATTAACGGGAATACAAAACTTAAACTTAACAGTATTGAGTTCGAGTATGATAGTGATACAAAAAAGGTTGAATTGATTACAATGACAGATACACTAACACAACTTGAACTTAGCCCCACTTTAGCGTTACAGTTAGGATATGATGTAAATAATGTGGATGTGAAAAGACATAGGAAAGCTACAAGACCACCAAACTTATTAGCTGGCATTCCAGCAGACATTTATGTCTATTGTGACCTTGTAGAACCGCAATTAGTGGGTGACACTGTAGCACCACTGTTAAAAATAGTCAACATTGACACCACTGACTATAAATACGGGTCTCATAAGGTTGTGCATTTCACTTCACCGCACTACATGCCTGTCATAAAGAGCTCGTTCGAGAGTGTGGAAATTGATTTAAGGGACGACAAAGGTCATCACTTGCCATTCGAGTTCGGTACTACGTACATGAAACTTCACCTCCGCAGAGTACCAGCAGTTACAACAGTATAATGAATCTTAACGATCCCTACCTCAAATACTACCGTGATCAACAACTTGGCGGTAGTAGTGGTATTGTATCAGTGTATAGAGGCGCACCGTATCAACGTGGACATGGGATTGGAAGTTTTCTTGGTGGACTTGTTCGTTCAGTCATGCCATTAATCAAGTCAGGTGCAACTGCTGTGGGCAAGGAGGCATTACGTTCAGGTGTTGGGTTTCTCAGTGATATAGCTGATGGTACTATGAACCCACGAAATGCAGCGAATGAACGTCTTAAACAATTTACTGGTGGACTTAAACGTCGAGCTGACGACAAACTGGAACGCGTGCTTCGCGGTGGCGGCAGTGGTGTCTATAAGAAGAGGCGCATCACACGTGTCACACCACAGTCTTTGACGAAACTCCTTCGAGCACGGACGTCTCCAGCGAGGAAACGTAAGCTACGCAAATCATCAGTGACTAAACGAAAGTTACGTAAACGAGTGACACGTAAAGTAAAGCGGCGTGTGCAACATAAGAAAAAGCGGAAGACAACTAGTTCATCGAGAAGACAAATTGATATTTTCTCTTAAACACCATGTCATTTATTCACCAGAAATCATGCGAATGTACAAAGACGGAATTAGACTTATTCTCGCTACCACCGACACAGACCAGCATTGACAGTGGTAAATGGGTGCAATATAAACCCATATCGTCATTGACGGATGACTCACCTATTGAATTTGTCATACCCGGACATGGTGATGAATATACGGACTTATCACAAACATTATTACACGTACAAGCCACTATTGTCAAAGAAGATGGAACAAAATTTACAGCTGCCGATGCGATTAAGGAATTTGGTCCGGTTAATAACTGGTTACATTCGCTATTTAGCCAAGTGGATTTACACTTGAATAATAAACTAGTGTCACCGCAAAACAATACCTACGCCTATCGTGCGTATTTGGAAAACCTTTTAAACTACGGACATGATGCTAAAAAGTCACACATGACAAGTGTGTTATTCTACAAAGATGACTCTAATAACATGGATAATTGTAAAGAAGAAAATGAAGGACTAGTACAACGACGAAAATTTACTGAAAAGAGTCACTATGCAGACATGATCGGTCATCTACACATTGACTTGTGCAATCAGAACAAGTTCATGTTAAACGGTGTAGAGATGCGTTTACGTTTGATCAGATCGAGGAACGCATTTGCCATCATGTCGGACAATAACACAACATATAAAGTACATATCAAAGAGACAAATCTGTTTGTTCGTCGTTGTAAAATCAATCCGAGCGTACTGTTGGCACATAGTAAAACACTCGAGAGTGGTACTGCCAAATATCCGATCACACGTGTTGAAGTGAAATCAATCACATTACCCGCTGGCATACTGAGCAAAACATTGGACAGTGTGTACTTGGGTCAGTTACCAAAACGTGTAATTGTCGGCATGATTACTAATCAAGCATTCAACGGAGATTACAAGAAAAATCCATTTAATTTCCATCATTTCAAGATGAATTATTTCGCACTGTACTTGGATGGTGAACAAGTGCCGATGAAAGCATTACAGCCAGTGTTTGGTAATGATACGGATGTTGCCTATGCGCTATCGTATCACACACTGTTCAGCGGTACCGGAATACATTTTGACAATACCGGTAATGATATCAGCAGACAAGATTTCGAAAAAGGTTATTGTCTGTTAGCGTTTGACTTAACACCTGACTTGAGCGCTAACGAGTCCAGCCATTGGAACCTGGTACGCAATGGAAATCTACGCATCGAGATTGGATTCAGCGAAGCATTGACCGAATCAGCCAACATTATTGTCTATGCAGAACTGGACAATGTCATTGAGATTGATCGACATCGTAACGTATCGGTGGACTATGCCGGCTAAATGTATAAAGCACAGTCAACTAGTGCATTACAGCCAGTACATCACTGACAGTGTTATAATAAACATGTCGGCAGAACATCAATTGTGTCAGTCGTCTGTGGTGTTGGATTTACAATGTTTCAAAGACAACAGTAATTATTATATAGTAAAAGAAGTCAGTGTTATTGATGTGTGTACTGGAACACTACTGATTCACCACATTGCTCGTCCACCGTTTGATCGTGACTTTTTGTCTGAAGAAAAACTTCGAGAAAGTTACTGGTTAACCAAACACTGTCACGGTATTGACTGGAATCATGGTGATATATCGTACCATGTATTGATTGATAAACTACGTACATGTCTCAATAACCAATCAGTTGTGTACGTAAAAGGATCGGAAAAGAAACAATATACCATGAAACATCTTATAACAAACAATGACAAAGTGCTAGTAGTTGACATGGGTGATATTGGATGCGGATCATTGTCCACCATTAGCAATCTATTGTCCACCAATACGATACGTTGCGGTCAGCATAAAAGTGTACAACACCGTTGTGCTTTGGTCAATTGCACACTGCTACGTGGCTGGCTACTACTAACAGCTAAAGAGTCGCATTGTGGAACGTGTTATTGTTGCTGTCCTCGTCGCCACAACAACGAACAAAACCGCAAAAAGACTACAACGACTAAATCAGTGTATACCAGCTTGGATCTGACTACAGTTTCACAAGAATGAATACCACAACTATAAGAAAATATTTACTACAATTACCGAATGTACAACATGTCGGAGTGTTTGCATCAGATCGTCTACCGAGACATATTGCTCCGTCATCTGCATTAGTGGTAAACACCCAACCGCATACACATAGTGGAGAACATTGGGTGGCATTCTACAGAGCTGGAGGACAAGATACCAGCAACAATAACAGTTATGTTGTTGAATATTTCGACAGTTTTGGCAGACCTCCGTATCATGGCGATTTTCAACAATTTCTGAGACGTAACATCAATGGCCATATGTTGCATTACACCTACAACAAGTACCGTCTACAAGGCTTGGATACTTCGGTTTGCGGCCACTACTGTCTGACCTACCTGTACTGCCGTACCAACTATGACATGAAGATGAATGATTTCGTCCAACTCTTCGGTGACTCCACTGCTGAGAATGATATGCTGGTCCAGATGCTCTTCGCAGAATTCTACATCTAATTTTTATATAACCTTTATTGATAGGTATAAGGTCGATTGGAAAAATAAAATAATAATAATAATTACTACATTGACTTATTATTATACCTTATTCCCTATAGAATAAGAAAAAAGTGGGAAGAAAAAACCCGAGTGTGATGATAAATCATTTTATTGATCACTTTATTAAATCACACACTAATAATGCAGTAATATGCTAACAATTGTTTTTGGGGGTTTCCCCCCGAGCGGGCTCCCACACACCCCTACACCCGCTCCGATCCACCCACTCGCGCACTGTTTTGGGTAACCTCCATTCGCGCACAAACACTCGCGTGCAGCACAACTCGCGCACTGTCCCCACGGTGAAGTCACGCACTGTCAAAGTTTGGAGGTTACCCATTCGCGTGCAGTACAACTCGTGCACTGTCCCCACGAAGTAGTTCGCGCACTGTCACAGTTTGGGGGTTACCCACTCGCGCACACTGTCCGTTAGCCACTACAGGTCCTCATCTTCAGCATCGAGTAGGTCGACGAGGGTGCGTAGGTTTTCCTCGTTCGAACCTACACTACCGCTGTCATCACCGCCACCATCACCCATGTCAGGGATGTCTTTATGGCCCCACGGCAAAGTATGTACACCGTCCGGTAAGATGTATCGTTTATCGTCCGTGGAGCTTAAAGAAATTTTTTCAACCTGCACGGTATAAACGCGGTGATGTCGCGACTGGAAACGCGTATTCACAGTTCGCTTAATCACTCCGTGTAAGAGGCACTCGCGGTAGTCGTCCGGGGTTAAAACGTTCTTCACTACGCCCCTATCAACACCTTTCGCCTTCTTAACGGTTTTTACACGTTTTGGTGGCGATGGTCCATCATTGGTCGCGGTCTCGCTGTTTTCACTGTTCTCTTCATCGTCGCAAATGTCCAAGAAGTACAGCTTAGACCGCAAGCCTAGGTACTCCAACAGCGGTAGCCCGTTGCACTCGTCCTTGAACTTGCCAAGGACTTTGGCGTTGGTCATGCTGAAGCAGTCATGAGTCCTCGGGTAGGAACTGGTGTCAAAGTCGTCAAGGTGTTCCTTCATTTCCTTGTAGAAGTCGTTGCTGATGATGGACAGGATAAAGCTATCTGTATCCATATAGTCGACTTCTAGCCTATCCTTATACTTCCGTTTCATCCTCGCTAAGAAGTCATACATCAGCCACTTTGATATGTCAAGCACGCACATGCCGACATAGATTGGCTTGTCGAGCACTATGCGGATCTTGGCCATGTGCATGAGTGTGACGTTGTTCCCATAGTATGTCCTGTCCAAGAAGTTTGGTTTTACCACCAGCTTGCTGAAGCGTTGTTTGTTGACCACCAGTTCCATGTTGAGTCGCTTCCTCACATTCTCGATTGTCTTGCCGAAGACCGCGTTGTTCATAAGTTTGAAAAAGTCCTGTTCAAACTTGGTCTTGGCAAGTTTCCGCAGCTCCGTGTTCTTCTGGATGTACGGCGCCAGCCAACAAGACTGACGGAAACGAACAACACGATGAATGCGAGTCAGCTCTAACTCGTTCTGCAGGGCCTGTTGGAGGACTCTGTAGTGGCAAATGTATCGTTCCTTATCGTATAATGTAGTCATCAGCTTCGGGAATTTACCTGTCGGCGGGCGGCGGGTTTCGCAACAGTATGGTAAATCTTTATGAAGATCGTGCAGCCGTTCAGGATAATGTAAGTCCACCTCCAACACGTACCCGAACTCACCGTACGGATCAAGTGACGCAATGTCCAAGTCTTGTATTTCCTGTTCGGAGAGCCATTCAAATTGTCCTGTAGGCAAAGGTTCCGACATGGCCCATCCGTACAGGTTATTCGCGTCGAAGTACATTAGGTAACGTGATGGTTCATCGGCTACACGATCTTCTGTGCGGCACCGGTCGTGATTCGCCTTTGCATGACGCGTAATTGCCTGGGAGATACCTCCCCTGATGCCCTGTTCAAAAAACATAAACATATCAAAGTCCCGCACTGTGTCTAGTTTCACATCTGTCAACTTTAACATTACATCCCACGCGTAGGAGGGCAGGGTGAGGTAATGCGCCGGGTCAAGTCCGTATTGCTGCAGGGACGTATCACGAAATTGTTCGAAAATGTCTGTCAGTAGAGCTACGTCACACTGCAGATACACCGACGCATAATCTCCCAGAGTCGCGCACTGGAAGGTGTCCCATACGTTTCGTGCATGTTGATAGTCCGTGTCCGAGATGTGCTCGAGTGTGAGGTCATTATAGAATGCCTCCTTGGGCGGAAGGTCCGTGGTTGACCCCAACACTTCGAGCGACGTTACAAAGTTGTATGGGAACACCCCCTTTCGTCGCACAAGGTCGAATTTCGCCGGGTCGGGGAACGCTTTCTTCGTCTCGACGAGTTGCTCCGGTGGTAAAGCTGCTGCAAGGCTGGCAAGGCTCGAAGAAAGGAACTTGTACGAGTCAACAAATCGTACTCGGATTACAAGTCCTCTCTTCTTCCGCTGCTTCTTCTTCTGCTGCTGCGCCGGCTCCGATGATGTAGAAGGCTGTGGCGGCTGCTGCACTGAAGTTGAAGGCTGTGGCGACGGCGGCCTGTTCGAAGGCTGCTGCTGCTGACGTCGCCGTCGTCGTCTCGCTGCAGTGGGTGCCTCGCCGATGACCTCGTCGTAGACGAATTTCTTTGTGAAGGATATGTATCGTTCCTCCGTATGGGCGACAACCTCAACGCTACCAGGATCCACTGCCAACTCGCGCACAATGAAGTGTCCATCATAGTTGGATAGGTTATGAAAATACACATTGATGATTTGTTGTTCCCGATAGCGGAGATTGCACGACCGGTGTGCCGCACCGCGGTATTCGTACGGAGCCGCGTGGTTGTGGTCGCGCACTTTCACGTCCTTGCTACCGTCAACGAACTGTTTACCGCACAAGTAACACACTGTGGCAGCACGAAACTCTGCCCACTCCGATGGCGAAAGCGTAGCACGAAGGTTCCTGTCATTGAAGAGGAGTTCCTTGATGCGTCTCACATCTTCCTTCAGGCGGTGCATGAAGACCCTAGATGCATCGTCACCGAAGTATGTCACCGTCTTGCACGCTTCCCCACGGTTGTCATGGACATGGTAGCAGAAGGCATACGGGACATGGATGCGAGACGCTGTACCTCCAGCCGGATGCTCGTCGTTGGACACCTCCGATGCAGGCTGCAAAGCACACTCGAAGTCCGCATAGATGGCGAAGCGGTCCTTCCTGCTGAACTCCGGGTGGCTAAACTGGATGGTCTTCTTCGCAGCGAGGTCCATGCGAAGCGGCACCTCCACTCCGCAGTACCGTCGATGCTGCTCCAGTCTTGTCTTACCGTCCAAGCCGAGTTTGTTTTCGCGATCATCGAAGTGTGCGAAACACCGCTTACATACATACAGTTTTTGCTCATGTCGTGTCAGCTGCGGCCTGACGAGACGGCTCAAGTCCCTAATCCAGCAGTAATGTGCATTGCCGTCTTTAGTCAGGTACAGCAAATCTGTATGATCTGCCATTTCCCGCCGACAGGTACGAAGCGGATACACAGTGTACCGGGAACACCCTAGCGCTTCTATATACATAACCTCGAGTGCATAGACATTCACACTAACATTAGGATTGTTTCGTTCAAACCGTGCAATGTCTTTAGGTGCAACGGGGAACTTGAGTCCTTCAAAATTGTAGCGGGCAAACAAGGCCTGCGGGTAAGACTCCGGCCGCTCGGGGTGTGACACAACGAACTTGCTCAGCATAGCGTAGGCGAAGCACTTGTCGTCCTTGTTAAACACATTCACTACACTTCGCGTACCCGCGAGCGATTTGGGCAGTGAAATATGTCGCGCTCCACCGCCCAATGGACTATACCTGTTTATTCGCACTTCCAAGTTCGTCACGCGCAGGTATGTCCAACCAGAGCCTACCATTTCGCATTGCTCCTTCTCATGCACGAGCTTTTCAAAGGATAGTTCAACAAATTTTTCAAAGTCGCTCGTGCTATCGAGAGGAGCATTTTTGGTCTTGAATGCCCGCTTACACTTATTCTCACCGGTAATATCAACAAACTCGCACTCGAGGAACAAGTTCACTTTAATATTAGGGTGTTCCTCGATCGCGTTCCTTATCAATCTAACTAAATGGCACCTTAAGTCTCTCATCACCTCGGGGATTGTCCTGAGTGCCGGCATAGGCTCCTTCAGCGCGAATGTTTGGAGCCTACTGCCGTACCCGACCTCCACACGCACAAAGGTCGGGCCGTCGTCGTCATCAACGTCGACGTCGTCGGCGACACTCACCACGCGAGGCTGAGGCTCTGAAGAAGAAGGTCCCGGTGAAGGCACTGAAGAAGGTCCCGGCGAAGGCTCTGAAGAAGGTCCCGGCGAAGGCTCTGAAGACGGTCCCGGCTGCGGTGACTCCTCTTCAGGCTGTGCCGACTCCTCCAGCTGCTGCGGGTGCGGACGCTTCACCCCTGGCCGGGAAGCTGAGAAAGACACTGACGGGCCCCACTCTGCTTCCCTCTTCACGGGGCAGTGAAACTCCTCATGCGCCGCATGGTTCCCACGCCGAGAGAATTGCCGTCCACAATACTGGCAGCGGAAGTTCCTCTCGACGTCCGGGTCATGCTGCTCCCGCATATGCTGCTGGAGGTTCTTCTCCAGTGTAAAAGAGGTGCTACACACTCCACAGACGAAGCGAGGCTCTGGTGGAGGCGGCTGCACCCCTGTAGATCGCTGTTGGTGTCCCACTGACGACTTGTGCTTTTTCATCAAGTCCCTACGAGTAGTGGAGTAGCCGCAAAGCACACAGTCCAGCTTCGGAGCATTGTGCTCCGCCTGATGACGGCGATGTGCATCCCGGCTCTTGTAGGACTTGCCGCAGACGTCGCAGTGGAACTCCATCCTGAAATCACAAAACAAGCCTCGCTGTACGTAGAAACCTATGCGACATGACACTGTCTCTACATTGTCTCGATGCAGACTGAACACTTTCATAAGAACTTATGCTATTTATTAATTTCTATCATGCACACAAGTATGTAAAATCCGTGAACTGACCCGAGTTTGACCTGAGCCCAACACTGTATAGTAGTAGTTGTTTAACTACAATTTTGACAAAACATATCCAATCTATACAGTGTCTAGCCGCCCCCCGGTTATATGCCAGCCGGATTGTACAAACTTAACTTAAAACTATCATGCAACTATAATACAAGAACAGCATTTAAAAGTCTGAAAATTTGTACAAGTCCTGAATCTATTTTAGAAGGGGGGGGGGTCAGGTCTATTTTTGACTCGGGGGGGGGGGGTCAGGTCTATTTTTGGCTCGGGGGGGGGGGGGTCAGGTCAGGTCTATTTTTGGCTCGGGGGGGGGGGGGTCAGGTCAGGTCTATTTTTGGCTCGGGGGGGGGGTTCAGGTCTATTTTTGGCTCGGGGGGGGGGGAGGGGGGGGGTCAGGGCTAATTATAACCATGGAGGTCAATGATCTCTAAGTCATTTACTACTTTACAACTAAATCCTTTAATAAATTCTTTTAATCATTATGACAACTATCATTAAAACTGAAAGGTCATTTATGAAACTTTAAAACTCAATTAAGTTAAAAGTGATTTTCAAAAAAAAAAAAAATAAATAAATAAATAAAATAAAATCAAAATCAAAATAAATTATTATTTCATTTTTAAACTTTAAGTTTTCATATTTTTCTTCAATTTACGTCAAATTACTTTGTGAAACATATGAAAGTTAAATTAAGCTAATCTGTAGTTATTCAAAATTAATATCATCCTTCACACATTTATAAGCCACATTTAAAGTTTAGAATTAAAATTTATAATAAAAGAAAAAAATCAATTAAAATAAATAATGTAATAACTTACTCAGTGATTGAAGAAATAAAGATGATGTAGCACTGGGTGTTGTGACACAAAGAGTATACAGATCACTGACAGCACAGAGCACACGCGCACTTGCTAACTGATCGTTGCAAACTCCCAAACTAAACTGAGCTAGAAACGGTGAGGTCTTTATACGGTGAAAGCAGGTCTACGTGACCGGACGGTCATTGTCCAGAAGTTTCTAGATTTCCAGCTATAAGCAGAACCAACAAGACATTGTTCCCTTAATACCTGCTAATAGCCCCAGCTTTCTATTTCCACCAGTAAAAGCATTGATTATAGTTCCGCTAATGGGTCTACTTTCGATAATCCTGTCAGCCCCAACTTTCTAATTCCACCAGTAAAAGCACTGATTATAGTCTCGCTAATGGGTCTACTTTCGATAATCCTGTCATTGCCCTAATCATGTCAATGACCTGACTGGTATGGGGGGGGGGTCTTTTTTTTTCTTTTTGAGGTTAGTGGTCGGGGGGGGGAGGGGGGAGGATGGGGGGGGAGGGGGGGGGTCTTTTTTTTTTTTTGGTTAGTGGTCGGGGGGGGGGGTTCTATTAATAGCCACAAAGGTCAATGACCTTTCCTGAAGCAACCGAACAAGCGGCTGTTTCTATCTTATTTCTAAGTCATTTTAAGGCTTAGGTGGCCTTTAAAAAGGCCGTTTTTCGCTGAGAGGGTGGAGGTGAAAGGATTTTACAGGATAATCAATTTTTATTTTCCAATAGTTTCAAGTAAGATTCCTCCGGCCACCATACATATTTCAATGGTCGGCACCAATGGTTATCCGGAAACCAATATTTTTCGACTTCCCTGAAGTATTTTTGCTCTGTTTCTATTGGTTCCCATTTCTCATCCTGTTCAAGTGGATACTCATTTTCCAAGTAGTAATAATCTGATGAAAACCATTCCAAGTCATCGTCTGATGGGCATCCTGCCCATCTACTCCAAAACTCCTTCCCACGCCACATTAGCTGCTTCTCATATTCTTCAAGGTCTGGGAGTGTAAAGAATTTTAGTGTTGGAGTAAAGTAGCGACAGTCCAAATCAGTGAATTTTTCTTCTTTCCATTGTTCCTTCGGATTGATCCAATTCCTGTTGCTGATGTAGTTGTGCTGCTGCTCCTCTTCCACCTCCATCCTCTCAGCTTCAGCGCAAACTCTCGCCAACTCTTCATCGCTGATCTCACAGTCCCAGTAGTCACAGTCCATACTTGCGTCCGTACTTGTCAAGCTCCCAACCTAAACTGAAGACGGTACGGTGAAAGCTAGGACAGCCCTGTGCCAACAATAGCCGAGTCATTAACTTTCCATAACGGTCCTGTCAATCAAGATTTAAATTCCAGGTCTCAGCAGGGTGGTAGTCTATGACGTCACGGGGGGGGGGGCGGCAATCTAAGGTTGAAAGGTCATTGACCTCTATGACGTCACCAAAAAGTGAAAGTTAGGTTTTTTTTTTTTTTTTTTTTGAAAAACTTTTTTTTTATTATTTTTTTTTTAGGTTAGCTATTTTTAGAAATCTATTTTTAGCCGGGGGGGGGGCAATCTAAGGTTGAAAGGTCATTGACCTCTATGACGTCAGCAAAAAGTCAAAGTAAGGTTTTTTTTTTTTTTTTTTTGAAAAACTTTTTTTTTTATTATTATTTTTTTTTTTAGGTTAGCTATTTTTAGAAATCTATTTTTAGCTGGGGGGGGGGGAGTTCTATTTTTAGACCGACCACTACCACCCTGCTGGGGTTGAACCTACCAATACCCCCTACTTTAATGTCCTGTAGAATTTCAGTATGTGTTTTATGCTTTGGTTATTGTTGGTCCATCGTGGATTTTGTAGGGTCATGTATGTATGGGGGTGATTATCTATGAATTTATTTAGATTTTTTATGGCATCAGACATGATACCAAAATTACAACCGCAATTGATTATGAGACTAAAGTTGTGGTATAATGTAACAAAAAATTGTATTCACTGAGGAAAATGGCGTATTCTTGAACTAGTTCATAATCTTTCAGAATGATTTGAAGCGTATATATTGGCACTATCACAGATGGAAAACGTCCGGTTTATGTCAATGTACTTGCACTGGAAGGTAAATTTGAAAAAGAAAAATTATTTCATATATATATTTTTCTAAAATTTATCTACTTTTAACGGTAACAAGTTTAATTTTGATAATACGCTTCGCTGTAGTTTACCATTGAAACTTTCGAGTGTTGTAGGGCGTAGCCTCATGGAAAGTTTGAAGACCGTATCTTGATGTGCGCCTATGATCCAAGGAGATTGTACATGTCAAATGTAATCTCTAAATGTCTCATGGCTTTGGAGATTCGTTGTCCGGTAGTAAAACCCTTATGGTGGAAATCCGCTGGTGAAACAATGTTACACAGCGTCCTGTTACACCAGACTAAGCTTTTGATCTTGTGCATTTCAAGCTTCCACAAGTTGCAATTGTTTGTTTTAGGTCATGCCTGATTTACCTTAGCATATGCAGTAACCCTCTTTGATAGAGGATATTACTTGCGCTACCACTACCAAGTTACATCAACTGATGTGTGAATTGAAGAATTGTTTGGATAAGCTATCATACAGAAACAAGGAAATCGTAGACACCTTGGTCGAAATATATGAATTCTATTAATCAGAATGACAAACATTAATAATAATTTTTATGGAGCAGGTTTTGTGCTAGATTTGGAATTTTACACTCCCTTTTGTGATTTGCATTAGGAATTAAATGCAAGCAAACATTTACAGAGATATTGCTGCGTAATAAAAAAAATAAGTAATAAAAATAAGTAATGCTTAAGTAATAAAAATAACGCAATTCACAATTGGCCGCTCATTAACACTTTAACACACTATAACACTTTAACACTATCCACACTTTAACTAATAATACTCTGAGAACACTTTTATAAACGAAGGTAGAACATTTTTAATATGGTAGATTACCACTACCACACTGTAACACTGTAAATATGGAATAAACCGTTGATGAAAACCTCTCAACTCCAGAATATTACATTAATCTTTCAGTCATTCTTCTGTATGGTAATTGTTTTCTTTAACCACAAAACAAACAGTTATTGGAGCTCAAAGTGTTTTTAAGACCTCTGGATTATCTTCTCGACATTTTGAAATTCCAGAGTATGTAGTGCTTTATTTGTTTTATGAGACTTCAAGTCTTTACGGTCATAATGTAAAATTACAAAGTGGACCTGCTTTTATTGGCTATTGGAACTTTCGTTGTCTTACATAGCTTGATCCTTACTAAAATTTACCTGGTTTTTGTCAGTAAATAGTATGATATTCTTGTTGTTCAATCTACACTCGTATAGCTCAATCTTATACCTCTCATAATTTCTATTAATGATTATTCAGTTGCTTAAGAATTTTCATTATATTTGTGGAAAATATATTCTTAATAAGATTTGCCAAGCTATCAAGAGACGTATGTACTTCGTAATTAAAATCTTTCAATAAAGTGAAAAACTTTGATATCCACATTTTTTCAATAAATATCGCATCATGAATAGATTTATTAAATTAAAAAATAAAATCAAAATCAAAAACAGTTATTATATAATCGTATCTGTTTGAAAAGGAACTACGAAATGAGGGCTTGACTTGTGAACGAGTAACGAGTTGTTCGATAATGAATGTAATCCAAAGATTATGAAAATAGTTTTAATGTTTGGATTATTGTAAAATTAGCTTCTATGTAATGAAAATCACTGCTTATAGTACGCCATTGCATAATTTATTCAAATAATCCAAAAGGATTTTGTAAATTAATAATACATTTATTTGTGATTTGTAAGCTTATTATCCTTTCGTCAAAATCGTTTAGTATTGTTTTAAGTGGAAGAGAAGAGTAAGGAGAAGGACTCAAGCCTAATAATTAACATATTTCAGAACTGAGAAATTACAATGAAATGGTAATAAGAGGGACTGCAAAAAGTTACCGGAGCAGAACACAACTTATTCTGTTAACCCTCTTGCATTCTACATTTACAAATAACTTTAAATTACTAGATGTTGAACAAATAACAAATAGGTTTCCTTTTTATATGTAAAAATTTAATTTAATTTTGTATTTATTCTTTCTTTAAGGATAGCGCTATATTAATACCAGGTGGAAAGTAGATTAGTCCGTAAATAATATTTTTAGAACTCAACAATTTACTTTTCAACATTCATTAAGAATTTAATTCCAACAATACGATTTGATATTTCAATTTATTTTTATCTTATCATTATTCAAACGTAACGTCCGTGGTTACAATATTATTTGATTTTTTAGATAACAATAAGTGTGACAGGTTAACTTTATTTTAGACACAAGTAAACATTTCAATTAATATACCATCAACGAACTGAAATTTGTTTGAGTGTAAGTAGAATGTATTCAAACCATCCCATAAGAATTATGCGAAAAAATGTATTCGAAAGAACTTTTAAAGAAACGAGAGTAACATGATTGGTTAAACAAATACACAAATGGTCTCACCATAAAATATGAATAAACCTAACAGAGAAATGTCAATACCATGTCTAAAACCCTAACAATTGTTATTTTTGAACTTTATTTTCAATACTACAGTGGAGATAACCATTTTACCTCAATCCTTTATTCCGTGTGCTTGACTAATTTTAAGCCATCAAATACAGACACACATCGGATAATAGATTTAAGCTCATAAAAATCCTTAATCTAAGGCATGAACAAATTCAAATTTAAGTGGTTAAAATACCTCATTAATAGAAAACTAAATGTAGAGAAAAAAGTCTGTATATTGTTAAGCAAGATAAAACAAAACTACCTGTAAAACTACTGGAGGTTTGTGACTCTAATGAAGTGTCTGGCTGAGTTATAATCACAGGAAACTCCTCTTATCTCCCTAAAGCGCCACCTCCCCTTACGTAAGTAGCTCACTCTATAATATTATACCATTATTGCCTATGTCATTATTTTAACATAATTAAAATATTTCGGTATTACTAAACGTGATTTAGCTACGTTTATAGCATATATTTATTTATTGACATTTTATACTCAAACACACTAATAATGAATTATAAGGATGTAAATTACTAACTTTCTTAGCACATACAAGAAAACATTAATTTTTGTGGGTACGATCACACCCACACTCACTTGAGACACGTATCCTATTATAATGAAACGATCGACTAAAATGAAGTCCGGATCCTCCGGGGCCAATATGTCAGGAGAGCAGTGAACACAAAAATCACCAAAACGGTGATAAACAGCGATAGTAAAAGTCATGAACGTGCTCCGACTAGGCACTGACTTATAGTTACTAAAATCGTCACGCCCACCGGGGCAGCAGCACATTCCAGTGAAAACCCGCGTGGTCACAGAATACAACATACTGTTGCGCAGTGCTGTGTGAAGTTTCAGTTTTCTAGCTCAGATCCTGGCTTAAAAATAAATCATATTGTAAAGCAATGCAGCTTGGGAGCGATCGCACCCACCAGGATGGCATTAGGGTTGCGCGTGGGAGCGATCGCTCCCATGCCGCCGCGAACGCGTTAATAATTTTTTTTCTTAATCATTCTGATAACGTAGGAAGGTGGAGAGAGCTGATGTAACTAATTTTCACTCACTCAATAATTGATAGTTCCTTGCTTAGCCTATTCAAGGATTATAATCTACTTTTGCCTATTAGCATGACCAATAAATCCCTTGAGGTTCTTTATCATCGTGTCACATGACAATAAAAAAATACATGGGCTTAATTAAAGTAAGCTTTTCTTTGGAAATTCAATGTTAAGGTTATAAAATAAGTATAAAAATAGTTTTATACTTTAAATCTGAGTTGTTCGCAATATATACACCAGGTTTTTCGCTGTATAAAGAATGAAACTAGATTTTAAAATAAACGAAATAATTAGTTAAAAATACAATGCTTACTATAGGACAATAGGGCGCATGTATAACTAATCCACATAACAACGCGTTTAAAGCTAGTTAACAAAAAAGCTTACTACACTTTTGAAAGACTCGTTAATGTAAGCAGAATATATTCCTCTCTTTTACAAAAGACCCAATACAAGATTCGCGATTTAAATAAAAACAAAGTAATGGAAGATTAAGCGAAAAGTCACTTTCCAGCAAACTTGCGTGCTAAGCAAATTCCAAATGAATATTTATGTACATTAATGATGCAAAAGGCAATTTGTCAAGTTAAAAAGGATGGGGAAACGATAAATAAGAAATGTAAGATCCCTACGATAGCTAAAAAAGTACTGGATTTAAATAAAATACGTCTTACAACACTTAAAATATATTTAAATTTATACTGTATCCATATACAAGACGGTAAATATACATAAAAGATGGGAAATGGTTTATGTATATGGAAAAATGGAAAATGGTATAAATACATGTATAAACATATGTGTTGATTGAAAAACAATCTATCTATTCGTACATTCCAATATTTAAATCAAGTCTACGCTCATAGTCTCATTAACTTTGCTTTCGTTATCTCATTTAATGAACAACCTACGGTAAAAATATGTTGAATTTATTTCCCTTAATCATTTTAGGAAAAATACAGCTTAATTAAATTTACAACTAATTAAGTAACTATTAATTTTAATATTACCATTACCTAGATTCACAGCTTCTAGGTTAATATGCCTGGAAATTTATAATCTTAAGCAAGTCGTGAGTTCAAATCCTAATCCTAATCCTCGCTATAAATCTATATCCCTCCAGATCGTACTCGAATCCACGGTCGCCATTAATGCGCTTTACAGGAGTTTACGATTCTACCTCACGTTTTCATCTACATTAATCCAAGAATCCACCTGGTTATTATTAAAATTTCAGACTCCTTTGCCACAATAATTTACAAAAATATATTTCAGCTGGTAAAATTAAATTTTATCAGGAAACAATTATTTAATTTCACTAATTGCATACCTAACAAATGTAATCCTAATCAACGTGCATATTGGTAGTGATAATTATGGATTGTACACGCTTTACTGAAGGCTATAATTAATACTCCGCCAGCTATATCCATTCAATTTGGCTTCGGCATTATTAAACAGCATATTATAAGCAGAGCTTAAAAATCTCAAATTTATAAGGTATGGCTTTTGTAATATCTCATTAGAATATAAAACATATGATTTAATTAGTACTGGAAAAAGATAAAAAATAAAATGTATCAAGCAAAAGAATTAGTTGTACAGTAATCTTTTCATTTCGAAGAAAACCTTTATCCAAGATTTAGGAACGGCACTTGCTAAAGTTATATATGCGTTTAGCTTGAACTAATTTTAAAAATTCGTTTAGGGTGTTTGTGATTATAGGTTACCTTAAACAAACATTCAGTGTTGATTGAGCATAACGTTTAAATATCCAAATTAATACACATATTTGTATCCCTCGAGGGAGACCTAAGTTTACAAAATTGTGAACTAAAAAAACAGTATATACTAAAAATTTGTTTGAACTTTCTCTAAACTTTTCATCTACGATACATTAGTCAGCAAACAAAACCAACTAAAAGCTTTTCTATTGTCCATAACACAACTTATTTAGTATTAAAAATGCTTATTTCTTGAAGTACATTGCTATATACTGTTCTACATTTACCTTTAAGTACAGTCCTTTTGAGGGATTGCTGTTCAAATCCCTTTTCCGGATATATTTGATTGCTAATACACACAACATGTACTGAAGTATACTAACATGTACCTGTGTACTTTACTTCTGAGTAAGCATAATTCAACAAAATTGAATGGTAATTTATTCAGCTAGATACAATTTTATTACTCAGGGTTGACGATTTAAAGAATAATTTCACATACAAAATATCAGGCTACAAAAAAGTTACAAAAGATTGATCAGCGTTTTTTCCTAAAACGCCATACTAAATTAGCATAATAAATAGAGGATATATAAAAAATTGTAATTAAGAATGATTCTTGTTAATACCTTGCAGTAGAGATAATTTATAAACAGTAAACACTTCAGTTCCAATGAATTACGCTCGTTAATTAACTTTTGATTATATCGCACCTGATACGTCAGGGAGGTATTACATACAGTGTACCGATACATCTAAATACTAGTAAATAATGTAATATTGGTTTTTAATAATTTATTTAATTATGTTCAGTTTATTGGAAACCATTGATCTATAGGGAACTAGAATACATGTATGTCTCATGATGTTTTATTTAATACGCTAGTATTTATTAAACTGACAACTCATTCTTTTATAGTCTTATCTAAAAATGTGTAAAGGGACATTTCATTAAAAACAATGACAAAATTACATTCAGAATTCATATAAGTAGTAGGTTATATTAATGAGAGATGGATTTTTAAGCTCAATAGTATTCATTTGTGGATTTAGATTTTGAAAATTAGATTTCTTAACTTTTCAATTAAATGTGAAACTAGGACGTTTTGTTAGAGGTTGACCTACGTATGTAGGTTACTTTTTGAGTTTAAGCGTGATATTTAAAGTCTAGTTTTAATATAATTTTTTAAATTTTAAATTCTTTCATACATTACCACAATGAGTTAAAGATATTTTAACAGTGTCCTTCTGCTATCTATCAAATAAAGATGAACTCCTAGATCTTCCGGTCTAATATTTCACATGAAACTATAGTTCGCACAAACTTGCAAAAGAGTTCAGCAGTTCCTCATTTGCCTTTTATGTTCTATAATCCAAATAAATGTAAATTTTTCACTTTTATATGGTTTTCATCTTATTTATCAATAAATCATCTTTTCCTGTCTATATCGGTCACTATCGGGTACTGGAGGTGATAATGACAAAAATACAGGTTATAAAGTAATTTAACCTTTATAAAATACTATTTTTATGTAATTCAGGCTTGGTTTTCGGCTACACAACTACTAACTCAAACAAACATGACTGTTGCTACTAAATCTAGTAAGACAACGCAAGCTTTCTTAGACATTTTATAAAAATGCAATTGAGACAGAATTTAAGGAAGAGGTTTCCTCTCCTTTCAAATTACAAATAGGATTCTTGCCAGTCTGTTTTTCTAAGACATAAAATCATAGAGACTGAGGTAAAGTAGTTGAGTACGTTTCAATCAATGACGTGTAATTTGATTTTCCTCGCGTTTTCTAGTTATGTTTTTGATTGAACCAATTAAGCGAGAGTGATGTAGAGTATTCGGTTTCAGTAAAAGCCTTTATTTTCACTATAGGTTTGCTTAGCCGTCACTGAATCTTAGTAAAACTCATGTATTTGAACCGAAGAGGAAGCAGCACAGGGTTCCTTCCCGCATATAACTTAGCTTACAAGAGTCACCATTTATCTTCTCAGATTTACAAAATAATTTGGCTCAGTTTCGTAAAAAATACATTTTGAGTTTCAAATTAAATGAAATTTTAGTTGTAAAATGTAAGTTAACTACAAAGAAAAATGTGGGTTTTAATTTTAGTTAAGAAAAAATTAATTTGATAAACATTATAATCAAATTTGGTTAAGAAAGGTAAGCCGTACATGTTGGTTTTACAATAGCTAAACTCGATTTATTGATAACAGTGTTTCCAAAGATGAATTCTAATACATAATAATACCATAATACTTAGGTCGATTGATAGAACTACATTATTGGCAAGGTTCCTGGCTAAGGAAGTGTCATTATCACTGGATCGACCAGGATTTACAGCGTTTTGAGAATTATTTTGTAAAAACCGAAACATGTAAACTTAATCTATGGCATTGTTGGAAATGAACAGACGAAAAAGGCAATTAGCCAATATTTCAATTAGGCCCTGCAGTTTAGGGGCTTCAAAATCATTGTTATTTGGTCGATACTCATTACACATTTCAATTATGCTTTATTCATTAAGGAATACAAAGCCATACTCTGAAAAAACTTTTAGCATTCCTTTTTTATGTTTATGAACTGTCAGTTTTCTTCTAATTTAAATACCTATGGAAACATATGCCGTTTTTCACGAGTATTATATGACTAGCCTGGAAATAATAGGAGTCGAACCAAAATGCAGCCAAAAATGTTAAATTTATGATTTTAAGAGCAGTATTATATAATATTTACTTTGAAAAATACTATGAAACAAACGAAAATATAAAAAACCTTTCTCTGACAACTCGTTTAAAACTAATAATAATTGCACACTTTTTAGGAAAAAAAACACATTAATCGAAACAGTGAATGAACATGTGATAGTTCCGCATATATTTAACAATAACTGAGAGTGAACAAAGTTGAAGATTATTCGGCAAAACGAGACTATTGAAACCTGAAGTAGGTGGATAAACCTTAAGATTTCAGCCAAATGAGTTGTAATGACTTTACTTAATATGAATTTCAACATAGTACAACATGATAAAAAATTATAATATTACCTGTGTTAACTTACTGTCTGTAATCTGTAAATCTGACTGTGCTGAACATCTTGGACAGGTATTTTAAACTTATTACAGTAAAATAGTCAGAGTATTCTTCTTATATTATTTTCGTGATTGAAGCGAGGTTATTGTTTAAATCGTAATGATGAATACATTCTGGAATAGTTATGTTGAGGATTCATTCAAGGTCAGGATTAGAGGTATAGGCATCTTTAAAAATATAATAAAACAGTCATATGATGTTTTTGTACATATAACTAAGAGTTTAAATTCATTACATCCAAGAGGAATATAAATGCTTAAAGGTAGTTTGGACAGGAGCTTGTGTTTGCTACTCTGAAGGAATTCATGTAATTGCGAAAACCTTTTTCCGGAGTGTCGATTAAAATTCAACAGCACCTTTACTTTCTTCTATCTAGTAAGAATTAAAACGTTATAAGTTAATCCTTGAGTTATACCATGTACATCACAACTTTGAATTACAAAATTACAAATTAAAACCGATAAACCGACAAATTATTTAAATAAAAATATATTTTGTTGGCTTATCGTCGTTGTTACAGATGAAAAATGTTTGCCTCATCATCTGGCCTGAAGTCGGAATCGGGGCTTCCATCAGTAGGCTTATTGTACATTTACGCACAAACTTCGCTCTACGCTAAATTAACTTTCCTCGCCCAACCATCGGATGAATATTTTCCTGTAAAGTTTGTTTGTAACAATATGCCACTTCAATATCTCAGAATAGAAACTACAACAGATGAATGCTGTTGATAAATGAAACTAAATTAATTTGAGAGTTTACTTTATAATTTAATTTTACTATCAGTTTGTATGAAACAAAATTAAGCAAAAATAAAAATAAAACACGATCTGATGACATGCACATAAAAATATTATAACATATTACGGTTATTTTACGGTTTAAATTTTGTAATTTTGTATATTTTAAATAATTCATTATGTAGACAGTAACGGAGAATGGACAAACGTTATTGATTAACAACGCACTATAGGAGGTGACTTATTTTTTGGGGCTAAAACTCATTCATATCACATTGTTCGCGTGATTTAACGAGTTAAGTGCTCAGAAGGATGATAATTAGGATTAAGTGTGATTTTCATTATACCAAGTCCTCTAATTTATCAATGCTCGGTTATCATTTTACAAACTTTAGGACGTCAATGGGTTATTTTAATCGGAGTAATTCCTTATTTTAAATGTTCCCTTTTTACGAGGGCATTCCTCGTAAATTACCATAGTTATTACTCAACATAAATTTCTTTCATGTCAAAACAGTTGTCAATGCTAAATAGCTGATTATTCAAAATTTGTATGTGCTATATTCAATAACACGATCAAAAAGTAATCTTCACATCTTGTAGCATAAAATATTTTTTAGTTTACTCACAAGGGGTCAGGAGGTAGAGAGTTGACTACAAATAGTTAATGGTTCGATCGATTTTTTCGTTTACTTTTATATGACTTGTAAATTTTTATGATTGTGAGTGCGGTTCCGTTTTGTCACAAGAGATTATATAGAGTAAAACATAGTATTAAAAATAATAACAGAGGTGGTAGGTTAATAAAAGTATAAGTTTATATTCTATTAATGGTTATTAAAAACCACTAACAATGAAAATAATAAATACACTATATCTCGGTCATATAAAATACAATAACGTCTAGAAACTTGATACCTTTTATGTACCGAGTCTGTTTAAAAATAGTGCACGTTACTATATTGTGGGATTATTATTACTTATGTAATATTCCATTGGTTATATCTACACTCTTTCATATTAACAAGTCAGGTCTAAAGACGTTATTAAACTCACACAATAAAATGCCTCAAGTGGTGCATTGTTAACAAAAGGGGTTTCGCGCCACACAAAAGAAAGTGTGTATGCATTATTAAAAGTTTTGAGCGCAATGATGTACTTTTTTCTTTAAACCTGAGAGCTGTAGATATAATCCTTAGTAACAGATTTTCCTGTGTGTTTACAGTCAATACAAAATTGTTCATAGAATCTTTGTGTGAACAGTAAAATTATCCACATTAGATTTGGTTCTGTAAATATTGCGATAACATAAAATTTTCCTTAGCAATTCAATCATTCAATCATACCATCATTCACTTGTACCGATTGAAGCTTATTAAATACGTAGTTAATTTATTAGGGTGAGCAAATATGAAATAACTTTGCTGTATCAACTTTGTGTTTTACCTTATTGAAGTTTTTACTCAAGTAAAAAACTATGAAGACTTTTCTCTGTACATAGTTTGGTTTTTTATGATTACTTATTTGGCAACCTTGTAAAAATTTACCAAAATATCTGGAGATGAACACACAAGATTAACTATGGAGACCTAAATTTACCTTTTAAGCGGGTTACATTGGGCAAGTTAAAGTTACGTCGAATAACTGGAATGCATTTTTCAAAGAACGAAAACATATCTTGGGCGAACATATTAAAGACGATTACATTGCAGGTAATGTATTCATAATAAAAAATGTATGTTTTAACTAGTAGAAAGGGATTTACTAAAAATATCCATGTTCTATAAATTAATTTTTCTGTAGATTAAAAATATATTATTTTTAATATAAATGAAACAGCCGTTTTATGTGCCATCAATCAGCTCTTAGTGCCTAAATTCGTTGAGCCGCAGCATACTGGTATGTCTGCATATAAAATTTGGAGGAACTTGATTTTTAAATATTTTTTCAAAGTTATTCGCTTTAGGAGACAATGCTATTCCAGGTGTGAGACACTTTTCTCCCGCTTCGAAACAAAATAATATTTTAAAAACTCTTTATAAGGAGTAAAATATGACTAAACATATCAGGTGGGAAAAATACTATATGTAATACCTGTGCTTTTGCAGGAACAAAACGGATGGATGTTGGCGAGGCAAAATTGGTGGTTTAAAGGTTTACGTATTGGTATGGTAACGTAAAAATAACTAAAATATTAAAATATATATTACATATAGTTGCTTTGCAAGTTATCTAACTTTTAATTTCAATAAGCACACAAAACTATTTTTTTATTACATCAAAATTTTGAATGTGGCATAATCTTTACAAACATTTATAACACTTAACCTCATAATTTAAATGGTGTGCAAATGGTAATGCAAAAGATGGCATTACATTTGGGCTTGAACTTAAAAAGTTGAAATTATACAATAATTATTGATATTCATGAATGTCGTAGATTTTTCATGAATTTATAGTTATTTATTGTGTATATCATTCATAAAATCATTTATACTGTCATGTACTAGCTAGAAAATATTATAAAGTATTTTGATTTGGTGCCTTCAAAGTTCAGAAAAATCTAAACGAGCTTCTCTTGGTTGGCTGTAGAGTTGTGGTATTGATTGTTTAATAATATTGTACCAATATGAAAGTTAACCTAAGTCATTATCTATTAACTTGAATTGTATATAAATTTATTTAACCAATTAGTTTTACTTAGATGGACGTAATAGTATTTTTTTGTTTATTTGACTTTCAAAAGAGGTTTATTATTAGTGATACAGTTTTGAGAATTCGATGGACTTATTTTTCTTACAAGTTGCAGGATTAACAATAAACCATTAAAACAATAATATAAAACAAGAGAATACATTAAAAATAAACTATGACATACCGTAATAAGGTTCATTAAAACAACTTCGAATTTTTAAGATTAAAGCGGAGTTTTATTGATTTCCCTCCTGTTTGTAGCCCATTACTCGGTTTTTCATAACACAAAATAAACTGAATATCTGTCACAAAAAAGTTATACTTTCCATAATTAAAATCAACCAATTTGCCATCAGTACTAATTCCATTAACAGCAAATAAATTATAGCTTAGCGATCACTTGGTAAAACGAGTAAATTATTCATGTAATTATCTTTGTACCGAACATGACTGTAATGGCATTGCAATTAGGTAAGTATTGATTAAATTACAATCGCAATTGAATACTCTTGAATAAAAATAACTGCAACACAAGATTTCATATTTAATAATTTTCTGGATTACAATATATATAACTTTTCTTATTTTATACCATTATTGTAAATGTTTTCCCCACTTTTAGTAATCATTATTCGTATTTTTTATTTTATTATTTTATTCCATTTATCTGTGTAATGCAGGTGACCTAGTGACATTTGTCTTTGTATCAAAACCTTACGAAAACGTTTTCTGATATTGTGTTCCACTGTTCTTTAACTTTGTATTATGGTTCATTACAATTTCCACCGCTGTATCGTCTGAAATGGAACAAATTATTTAACTTCCAAAAGCGGAAATACAACAAGTTTAACATGTTTGAAATTCATTGTTTGTGATGGTGAGTTTACATTGATTTTGATTTTTGCGAACATTTTGTCATCACTGATTAGTGAAACTGATTCTTTTTTACTAATCTGTGATGGTAAATGTTCGCAAAAATCTAAATCAAAATATAAATTTATCATGCTCTAAATAATATAGTAGTAAATATTCTTAAAATAATATAGGCCCCCAAAGGTCAAACGGTTTTTCTCTGGAGTTGTCCTGACATGAGCATGTTGGCCTGTAATTGGAACACCGGACCTCTGTATCTCTTATAGTTCAAACAAATCAAAATTCCAGACATTATTTCAATGTAATTAAAATTTTTAGGAAATAATTAATTGGAGGAATTGTTTGACTGATAGAGAATTTTCACTTTGTAAGTGAGAAACACAAGAAAAGCGGGCCTAACCCCTTCGGGTAAAAGAAATTTTAAATATTTATCGACTACAATTTACCTCTTTCATATTATGCAAAGACATCATTGTAGACCGATATTGCTATTAATGTTATTCAGTAAATATTATTCAGTGATGCAATGTACAAAAGAGTTTCGCACTACACAAAATAAAATGTGCGTGTATTATTAAAGGATGGAAGAGAAATATTGTTTTTCATTTCCTTGAATCTCAAGTACAGTTCAAGGCGAGGTATAATATTTTATCCTTGTCATTCCATAAAATTGAATTTCTCTGTAAAAAGGGTTTTATCCATTTATTTATTTTCATTTATTTTTTAAGTCTTATAATCTAATAATACAACCAAATTGCAAGGCCTAACTTTTTCCAATCAAGTCTTTCCAATCAAGGCTTTCCATTCAAGGCTTTCCATTCAAGGCTTTCCATTCAAGACTTTTTCCATTCAAGGCCTAACTGGTTTTCCACTTAATTTCTCAATTCAAAATGACAAGGCTACAAGCAAGGTGAACAGAAGAATCTTGATGTTTAATTACATTTTTATCTGTATTGCTAACACTGTACTGTACTAATTCACCCCTTTCCTTGATAGACACGTTAAAAATTGATTAATTATCATCCACTTGAACGCACAAAGTATATAAAAAAACTCAATAATCCTTTATAAAACTTTTAAACTGTTTCTTTCCTCATTAATTTCTAATAACATTTATATTTAATTAAAAAATGAATGATGTGCCAAGTGTGGGTGAAGGTTTTATTATATTGCCTTGTGTTATGAAAATATCCCTCGCCCTGTTGACCAGATAACCGTGTTAACTGCAGCAGCGGGCTGAATTTGGCGCCATCCCAAACTCGCCAGATGGATTAAATGTGACCATAAACTATTACGTTATCATGTATGGGAATTTGAGCTATTTAATTTAATTATTTTTTATAAAGTTATTATGTTTTTAAACGTTGAACTATTTATAATAAAAATTCGTCAAAATTATATACATTTCTATCCATGATACTCTTTGTAAGATTATGGGTACTCATACTCTGGTAGGAAAATCTAGTAAATCAAACAAATCTTGGACTAGGTAATGAATATCTGCTTCCACAGGATATATTTTTTCATGTCTACACTTAAGTATATTATAAAACAATCCTTTACATTATTCTCAATTAATACTTCCAATTTATTTGAGGACTGCTATAACAGTGATTACGAGCAAGCAAGCAGATAGCAGAAGTTACAGTACCGTCTTGAGGCAACGAGAGTCCTGTATGTAATAAATCTTCTGGGTTAAATCTTGATGTCTTGCTCTTAACATACACGTAATCTGTCTGAACTACGTAAATTGGCTATATTTAAAGTATTTGGTTGTTGTTAAAATGTATAAATTTGTACTTTCCGAGGACAAAATCAATTTAAAATAATTGCGATAGTTTAATGTTATTATTTAAAAACTATGAGAGACCGAGGTGGTTTCTTCTTCCCTTCCATCCAAATAGAAACTGTGATCGTCGTATATTCCAAAATCATATACTTGGGTAATAATACAGCCGTGGAGGTAATGGATGTGTTTTATAGCGCTTTATTAAAGTGCTACATTATATTCCAAACATTTGATGAAGGTCAACTTCAAATGAAAACATACTGAAAACTGACAAAACTGATCTTTTCTTGAAATGGCTTTCAGTTAATGTTACATACTTTGATTGTAACTAAATTTAAAAGTTATAAAAGCAAAAAAAATATTAATTGTAAAAATAGCTTGACCTAACAAGGTTTATGTGTAAATTTTTCATAAAAATAAATACTTGAAACATTAAACATTACATTTATTTCCTTTTACGTAAACGATATTATTTTTTCAATAAACCTCTTAGGTGGAGACGCACTGATGCAATTTGAAATGGATGGCTTTCAATGATGACCTTTAATAAAAGCCAATTAATTTACACATAATATGTAGCAAATAAATATATGTAAATGAAGTTTTAGCCAATTTATTACAAAGAACCCAACATAATCTTTCATAATAAAAATACGAACAGTATATTTTTAGTATTTAATATAAAAAATATAAAAATACTTAAAAATTATTAGGGTTATATCAAGTAAAAGTGATTATAGCTTATTTGAGTCTTAAAATTGCTAATTCAGTTTCATATGGTATTACGATGAATTTAGGAATGGAACTTTATAGAAGTAATCGATATATTTGGCAGTGTAACCAACGTGGATAGGTAGTTCAAAAATTCCAGTATGTAGTCGAGTATCATTGAAGATAACTTATATGTGGAGCCATAAGTTTACTCAATTGCAGGTAAATCATAAACCTAGCACTTCATTAGCAACATGCATTTCCTGGCTCCACAACTCCAGTTCCTATTTTCCTGCGATATACTAGAAGAAAGGACATATTTTGATTTGGATTTTTGCGGACATTTGTCATCACAGATTAGTACAAAAAGTTTCACGACGTTTCGGGATCTGGAATCTGATCCCGTCTTCAGGTGGAAGAAAACCTAAACCAGTCTCAGCTCAGCTCTGATTGGGTGTGGACGTGCTCTCTCCTGACTGGTGATTCTTGATACTTGTGATTTTTGTGACTGCTTTTACAATTCTCTGTTTTAACTGTGTTTTTGTCCAAGTTTTCCTGGCTATGTGTTACTAATCTTGTTATGTTCTAGGTTTTCTTCCACCTGAAGACGGGATCAGATTCCAGATCCCGAAACGTCGTGGAACTTTTTTTACTAATCAGTGATGAAAAATGTCCGCAAAAATCCAAATCCAAATATAAAGTCACCATCACCAACAATGAATTTCAAACAAAGAAGAAAGGACATGTTTGAAGAGTTGACATGTACCTATTTACACAATTTTATTTTTCTATGTACGCAAATTTATGCGTCCGCAGTACCGAAGTGTCGTGCCAAGTGTATTTCCTAAATGTTTAGAAGGTGCAGCTAAGTTTTGTGTACTTATACATTATTTTGTACCATTTTTTGTGATCTTTAATGTTTTACTTAGATTGAACCTGTTAGAAGTTTTGTTTATTTACGTAACTATTATGCAGATGTTTACCTGTATGATTTAAATTATCCTTCCGAAGATAATATCAAAATGTTGCTTTAGTAAACATAATCACGATTGTAAATATCGATTTTTAACTTCGATGTTTACGGTGAAGACGGACCCTAAGTTTTATTTTTATTTTTATAAGCGTTGTATATATAAGGATGAGAAACGGGGCCGAAAGTACCGTATGTCACTCTACCCTACACACCTTGACGGCGGTGTCTACTTACCCACCTTACCCACTTTATCTTTCGCAGTAACACATGAGCTTCTATCAAAACGAAACAAACGTATTATAATAAAAGAATTCTTCATAAAATGTTTCATGAACCGTTTGGATGATAAAATGATTTGTTTATCTCTGAACGTATGACATGATCAAAATATTTCTTCCCTTTAATTAGTAATCTGCAAAAAAACAATAGAGTAGCAGATTAGAAAACATGAGTATAATGACTACATTATTTAGTTTTCGTACTGGGATATCCTAAATCCACTTTCCAAATGAACAGTGCTACGCAGTATAAACTCCCTACTTCATTAATCTCAACACACATTACCTTACGGGTTTTCTTCGTTATGGAAATACTTAATTGATTGTAATGCATCTTCCAAAATCGAATTGCCAATCGTGGCTGCATTTGTAATAAACATTTTTAAACACAATTAAGTTTAGTCTATAATGTTAATTAAAATACATTAAATAAACCTAGTCACGATAAATTACAATTATAAGGAAAACCAAAACACAAATGTATAATTTAAAATTAACTCGAATAGAAAAATAAATTTTACAGTTTTTTAATTTATGAAATTAACAGTAGATATACTGTACTAACTACAGTGGGAAAATAATGTTCAAACATGACCATAAGAAGCCGGAGGGAAAATCGTTTTAATTACGCTTGGTATGTTTCTCCCTCCGCTTGGAGAGGTGGTCACAGAGAGAGTCCTTTACAGGTGGGGCTCTCACTCTGCCATCCCTTGAAGTGACGAACAATCATTCCCACCAGAAGGGGAAAATCCTTTATGTGGTGTCCTTTTAGATGTCTGGTCTTCCAGATTTAATTCTTTTTGTTAGTTCTTTTCTTGAATTATCTCTTCTTATCAATTACATTAATAACCCAATATTTTATCTTTACAGAAATGAACTTAGGTCAGGCGTGTGTTTATATTTTTTATACCAAACATAATCTTTTTTGCAAATGATTTTTTTAATGACCGGGAGAAAAAAACGGCAGTTAATATACGCTTATTTATAATTTAACTACATTATTATTTATATGATTATGCTCATCATATGTTTTTAAATATTCATGTTAAAATGTGTGTGTGTTACATATGTCTCATTTTGTGTTAAAATTGAGATATAGTTTAACCGCAATCGGTTCTTGTAGCGTATTAAAATTATAATATTATTTTAACAACTAGATAAGACATTACACTTTTCAATTTAATTAGTTTACACACACGCCTGACCAGGAAACACAACGTACATTTGATTAACATGTTGATTTGAATTAACACAATGGGTTGAGCATGGCCCTGCAGTATACAGTGCCATCAACCGGTTTACTACACCTGGATTAGGAGCAAATCCTATTAATTATTTCAAGACGGAGTAAATTAACCGAAAAATCAAAATATAGATAGTATTACAAAAATGACGTTAACGTTCTAGTTATGGATCAAGGAATAATTTCCTGTTGTGCACAGTGATAGTACGGTTAGGCTGAAACAGTTATATTATAATATTTTTCAGCCTGAATACAAAAGTGAAGAATTGATTTTTTTAAAGCTGTGGTGTTATTTCAAAATTGAGATTTTATACTTATAAAAAAAAGTTTTCCTCCACCTACTACCTAAAGTCGTCTTTTAGTCCCTGGAATAGAATACTAAAGTACTAGTTTATACTCCTTGGGATTTACTTACTTACCTTTTTTCCCACGGGACTAAAAGTAATCTACTTTTTCTCCCATGGGACTAAAAGTAATCTCATAAGAAATACGTGGGAGAAATCCGGCAACGCCGTGATGGATAGTGAGGAAATGTGGCAACACTGTCTATTTTCATTCGCCTACTCTAAATTTAATTCAAGAACTTCAATGTTTCAACTTAAGAAAAGAAAACCGTATGCATTTAATAGCCAGATAATCATTTTTTATATGAATTAAGTTGGCAACACTGAATATAAAAACACCTGATTTAGTGTTTGTCATTACCAATATGTCGAACGTTTTAAAAACTTGATTGTTTCTTACATCATGTACCTAAATGTTTGTACAAATCTTGGGAGGTAATTTTAATTAATAAACTTAAGAAACAATAGTGTTAAAAATAGAGTGAATAAATGGTTGTTTTGATTGCCTAAGTAGCTTATAATATATATTTATTTGTGATTCGAATCTAGCCTAGTTTAAAGGAGAAAAGGACCATATGAAGTAAAAGTTATATTGTCAAAGTTATTGTTAACAGTGTAACAATTATCTCGGCTCCGCCATCGGGTGACAACAGTTTCCCTCACGGAGAAAAAGTCGCACTTTAGTCCCCAGATGCACAAATAACTATTGTTAATTATTAAAATAATAATTCAAACGATGGGCTGGAACCCTGTAACATTATAATGTTAGGTCGCTTAAACTTAAATGAGTTTTTTCCATCATAAACTTCAAAAGCGTAGAGCCTCCTTTAGCATTCTAGTAGCATTTTTCTACATAATCATAATAAAGTGTAGAGTAAATCAGTAAATCTGAATGTCCTTAAATTAAAGTTTTTCTTGTAGGATCAATAATTATTTATATTTAATGTACTTACATTTATCTATATAAATAAACAACATTACATAAAAGAGATTCCAAAAATATATAACATGTAAGGGGTTTTGACCTTAACAGTGAATAAAACGAGTTTTAATAGAAATGTGACATGGCACCATCTAGTGCTAAAGAAAAGTACAAACTAATTTTTTATGAAGTTTAAATTAGATAGGTTTCTTAGAAAATATTTACTCTAAAAATTTACATAGGCTATAACAAGCTACATAAGCTATATCTTCTATTTAGTTGCTTAAAGATTACTCAGTTACTTATTATATAAAAATATAAATTTTAATTCTGGGACTTATTTTGAAATCATTCCATACACTAACAATATAATGCCATGTGAAGTATTGCGCGATAAATATTATTAAAAATAAACATACTTTTAAATTTATAGTTGATATAAAACAAGAGATGACATAAGTAGCTACGAATTTAAACCTTCAACATGGCCGACTGCTTTGAATTTCAAAATACAAGAATTTCCCAACACGCTTACGTAGTGTGAAATTTACGTTTTGGGAAGATAGTCATTAATAATAGATGAATTTAAGTGCAAAGACGTGATACTCAAAAAAATATCACTAATCCACCTGGTATTCATAGCTTTATATTTTACATAAACATATTCAGAATACAGGTAATTCCTTCTTAAGTAAAATATGGTAAAACAAATTAGTTAAGACCTCCATAACATATCACAAATATGTAGGCACTAGGGGCCAGCAAAACTTATGTTAGTTTTAAGGAATAGTATTTTGTAATTTTTTTAAGTGAGCGTTTCAAAACAATAAATTTATCTATCATTCTCTCTTGGGTGCTATGAATAACTCCAGTTTTACTGAAGGTATAAAAAAAATCAAGTCGGCGTTTTATTGCAATAAATGTAAAATACATTTCTCTGTTATCTAAAATAGAGAAAAATATTGTTAGTGTAATTATACTTCCCTATTTTTAACATGCTAAGCCTAAAATATTTAGGCAAAAAAGGGCTGTGTTATTCAAACTTTATATCTTCTCTGGCGGGAAAGACGAGCTTTCGTAATTAAGCAATTATGATGGGTAGTTTATCCCAGAGATTTCTTCAAGCAGTTTTTACCTTTATTTTGCTGTATGTTGGCTTTTTATTACATTGTTCAACACTCAGTCTAACTGCTTAGTGTACGAACTGGGCCACAAGAGATACTTCTTTTTTGCTTAGACACTGTGAAATTATTAAATAATGATTAAATCCACTAAATTACTCCTCTGGATTGTTCTAATAAAAAAATCCGTAATAATAGAAATTGGAATTTATTAATAAACATACATTGGACTACTATTTCTTATGTATATTTTTATAAACTAATAGAACGTGTTACTTATCTCCAGGAACACATTACACTAAGGGAGCATTTAAACACTTTGAAGGTCTATTAATTTCCATGAAAACAAACATTAGGTGGAATTGTTTGAATAGTTAAGAGCATTCATAAGCCAAGGTTCCTTATTAAGGCATTAACCTAGTTTATATCTACAATAAACTTCTATTTAGTTGAAATGAAAAATACTTAATGATGTTATTTCAAAGTTAATATTTTAAGAATTACGAATTTGTTAAAATATTTGTTCAATAACATAAAGGCTTGGTTTTATGATACTTTGTGCTAATTGTAGATTATACGAATAAGGCGAAAAATGCGATCTAGTGATGAACTCGTCATCAGCTGACTATTCCTACCTAGAGTGGGAAATAGTTTCTTTCGACCCATAACGCAAGTAATAAAAACTGCCGTTCTTGCAGAGGTATGACGAACAATATCAAGTGACTCCCGAAACATAAGAAGGGCTTTTAACAAATGCAACTTAACATTGATAGAAATGGTCGTGAAACAGAGAAGGCATCTAAAGAGTGTGCATCTTGTGTAGTGCACACGAAATACACGTGACGCGTCAGGATGACAGACCTTCATAAAAGCGGGGGCTCATATGACCGAATTTCATTTGACCGAATCCACAAAATATTACATTGGACCGAAAACAGAAGTGTGACAAATGATCGAATTGCCGTATGACCGCATTTGTATTTTGTTTCATTGACCGAATATGTAATTTGTATAATTTGACCAAAATCTTCTCTACTTTAATACATTTGATCGAATTTGTCAATTGTTATATTTTAAAGAATATACGGTTTATTACATTAGTCCGCATGAGTATTTTGTTTGAGTTGACAATGTATTTACCAATTTATTACATTCGACCGAATATTAGTTTATTACATTTGATGGAATATTTGTTTATTACATCTGACCGAAAATGGACTTGTTACATTTGACCAAATTTGCATTTGTTGCATTTGGCCAAATCACTGTATTAAATGTGACACCGTATTAAATTTAGTGTACATTTTTTAGTGTTAGTCCGTCTTTACAATGATTAAAAACTATTTGGATACATAAAAATTGCTGCTTTGAAGCTTTTAGTCCGTAGGGAATTTATTTCCAAATTTACCATTTAAAATAACGGTTTCTCAAAAGTTTAGGAATAAAATCATATATCTTTAAATAAATAATTGTTAAATTGAAATAAATATTAGCAACAACTTTTTAAATAATATATAGCACTAAAATCATAACAAGAAAGGATTCTTTTATTTTATTTTATAGCTTGTCGAACAAATAGTATTTTATGGTAACAATGTTACGTCTGGGAAATTGAACCTTATAATAGCTTAACCTAAACCTTTGCACTGAAAGTAATTATACACGCTTTTCTGAAGGAGATAATTACTGACTAGCAACCAAACCGTATGTATCAATTTGGCTTGACAATGGATTTTTAATTGCCATATTAACTACACAATATCAGTGCACTATTGTTAACTCATAAATTTAAACATGCTTGGTTCATACCATATTATTCTATTCTATATTATGTGATATATCTTTTCATATTAAGAGGCAAAAAATACTTTATTAATGGAGATTTCTACGAAAATAAATTAGATATGCGGTATTTGAAAAAAAAATCGTTTACGGTTAAAAGCGCTTACCGTAAAACACATTAGTAAAACGAAAGACAACACAGACCACTTTACTACGAGTTCATAGCAGCTTCTGCCTTGTCAAGGTCACCATAACATGCTGTCTAATTAATCACAACACGTAGAATGTTTAATTTAGATACACTCATATTTTATAATTATAAATCTGTAAATATTTTTACACTATAAAAATAACACACTAAAAGTTGGTTTCTAATAGCATGGCTTCTTCTATAACGCATGTGCCTAAGCATCGTTGTTGAAAATGAAAATAAATTCAGCTAATGAAAAAATGTAAGTTTCCCAGTTGACCAAATTGAATATATCTGAAAAAGGCCAATATACCATTTGCCTTATTTAGTTCTATAAAAATAAAACTATACTAATTATTGTACTAAATAATTAAAATATCTTTGAATTTCTGAATCTTTTCAGTCATAAAATGTTCACAAAAGTTCTCTTTTTATATATTATTATAAATTATTGCAGCTACTTATATTTTCTACTAATTTACAAACTATTCATTTATCACTAGTTTTGATTGGAATTTTGATAAAATATTTTTCATTAAACTTTTTCAACTCTTTTTAAATAACCTATTTTACTATAGAGGTCTTGAGAGAACACAATCAAGAATTTTTAATAACAAAAATTAATATCATCACGAGTACACATTTGAATGCCTTGTTTTTACAAAGATTTGTGTAAAAAAAGGTTCAACATTTTATGTCCTAATTAGTTGGTATTAAAACCTGTAAGCTTGTAATAAATCAAATCACTCATTTAGGATTTTGAATAAAACAACAAACAATATGTGGTACATTAAAATCAGCCTTACGTAACGTAACCTAACAGTTTTTGGGCTTTTGCTTATGAACCCAGGACGTTCAAGGTTACTTAAGCGGTTCTGTATCTACATTCCCCTTTACCTCAGGATGCGGGTGAGAAGGATTGTAATTGTGTAGAGGATAACAGAAATAGATTTCCCGCGGGAAACTGTGGTGTTTGGTAACTTCAGACTAAGGAAACAGTGCAGCAGAAAGGCCTGTGCATCCTGCCTCATCTTTCTCGCAGCTTTCAATTACCCTCATGAAGCAGTTTTCCATCAAGACATAAAATAAATGCAGAAAAATATATTCCATGTTCGCAAGATTTTTTGACAAAAAAATAAGTATTTTACTTTAGCAGAGACTGACATTTAATCAAAGAAGCAAGAGGTTTTTCGTTGCAAAGTAGAGTCACAAGAGTTTTTGGCCAGGAAACACTATTTCTTCTTCTTATTTTATTGCGGCACATTACTAATGGTGCGGCAGTAACGTATCGGTGGTATTATTTCTTTTTAATACAGCACAAACAATAATTGCTCAGTCGACATTTTGACGCAAGGTTAAATTTCTTGATACAGCTCCACAGTGAGAAGATTAAGAAAATAAGTTATTTTTAGTAGATTGCATGCTATCCATTGGTGAATTTGCATGGAAAATTTTTCTATTTTGGGTTTAAAGTACTATTAGATAGCAACAATACCTAAATTATAAGCCCTTTAGATCAAAGGGGTTTCTTAGTAGACATGTATCAACATTGTCTCAAAATTATTAACGCTGAAAGAAAAAAAATAACTGGAAACTATATTTTTTCCTAATAACCTCTAAACAATGGTGAGCTCATCAAATTTCTATTTCGTTTACATCTGTAATTTTTTAAACTGTTACAAAAATATATGTGAATGAAGGAACTGTAAAAGCGATCCTATAATGTATATTACAACTACCTAGTCAAGTAATTAAAACTTGGAGGAAACGAGGAAAAATTAAGTAAATATGTTGTCCTGTAAGCTTCAGTGAGCCGTTGAACTAATGAACTTTATGGAATACGTTCAAAGTATTTTAGTAGTAATTTTTAATTCATCGAAACTGAAAGTTCTATTATAGTACATTATAAACTATCCAAAAATCAACGGTTAACGCAATCAGTTACCTCCGTCCATAATTAATATTTTAATAAGAGATGTATTCAAGGGTTTTCCTAGATTAGTACAACAAATAAAAATTGTTTCACTAATCCGCGGTAAACTTTTGTTGTGGTCCACGCGAGATATACCATCTCGAGGGTGCCGACGGGCGCTTAATACTGTCCGTGACGGTTTACCAACTCTTATTCGATTCGGAGTGGCCCATGAGTTCCCCAACTTAATCCTTCTACTCCTCCTCGAAGACTCACTTCCTAATTCTCCCTTTTAATTTTCCATCACTCTCCCTTCCATCGGAATTTTCTCCCCGTTGTGCTACTGTCACGCCCTCCTGCCAATCGGCGATGATGAATCCGATACCTCCACTACCTTTGGAAGTCCAGCTCTATTATTCCGAGAATAAGGCGTGTCGCTGATGGTGAGTTATTCCAATTTTTCTAATAATTTTCTCTCAATGGAATCGAACTGATACCGGTCATTTGCCTCCTTCCTAGGAAGACCTTGAAATATAATGCCATTCTATTATATGTCGGCAATACGTGCTTCCTCGTGGGAGCTTGAATTTTTATTAAACAATTTTTATTTGTTGTACTAATCTAGGAAAACCCTTGAATAAATCTCTTATTAAAATATTAATTATGGACGAAGGTAACTGATTGTGTTAACAGTTGATTTTCGGATAGTTTATAACATCTAACTAATTTCATTTAGTCTTCAAACAACAGACATTAAAAATCAGGATAGTACTCTTAAAAACATTAATTTTGTTCTGTAAGTCCTTAATTTGTATTGTATGTCTAGAAGTTTCAAACCTAAATTATTAATTTGTTTTTCTTATGAAAGGGATTGCATTGACATGTATGATTCACACACGTTGAATAGACGGTCACGGACAGAAAGGGGGTATTAGGACTCCTCTGGAATTGAAAGCAGCTTTTGTATACTGAAATGTTTCTCGTTGCAGTTTGGAAGGCAAATATTACAGTGCACTCAGTGGTGTAAATACTGGTAAATAAAAGTAGGTTGAAAGTTCATATGCTGCAAAGATGCAAAGGCCTAATAATTTATTCTTATTCATTTAAATTTACTTACGACATAAACCCCGTTGATTAATTTGAAATAAACATTCATAATTTTATTTTTGAAAAGGTACATAAGATATAATTAAAAATATTTTAGTAATATTGTTAAAATAAAAAGTTTAAAAATATTTAAATTTTGATTTTAAAAACCAAAGTAAATTACAACATTTCATAATCATGAATAATAAAGAATAAAAGAATTATTAATTTTAAAATATTGACAAATCATCTAAATATAACCACCATCATGGCTTCTAAGAGATTTGCCTATGAATAAATTCAAACAACTTGTTTATTCTTACTTAAAATGTAAAGCTCTCTACTCAGTCGAAGAATACCTTAATTGTTAATAGGCCTACGTTGGTGCATTATAATGTTTGTAACCTATTAGCCATCTTGTCTTATCTTGACTATATTTTTGAACATGTGTTGTTAAAAATGTTTTAAAACCTTTGTATTACAACTGTATTATATCTGTATTATCTGTGTAATAATTTGACAATGCCTATTGTTAAAATTAACTTAATGGCGATAAAGTTCTTGATTCTTGATTCTTGATTCTTGCAAAATCATAACTAATTATTAATTAATATTGTAAGGTTATGACTATTCCTATTACACCTGACAAACTCTAATATTTATTCGGGGACCACCTAATAATATACTGCAATTTTTATTAAGTGTATATCCTCATTAGGAAAAAACTCCCGCATAGTAGATAAAAGGGAGATTTAATGAAAAACTATACGAGACAATGCCAGTGTAATATTTTATTACTTTCCTCAGTATAATAACCAATCTTTAAATACCTGGTCCAAAAAATAAACATAAAAATTTATATGGATTTGAACTTAATTTGCTTTCAGTTACAGTTTGATATACTGTCTCAATTTCTTTACTTGCAAAAAACAAAAGTCCTTAAAATTCAATCTTTCTTTCATTCATTGAGAGCTGAAAACATTTAGAATAGACTCTTAACTAAAAAAAAATTTTTTTCAGGGTGAATAAATTAAAAACGATACCACTGGCATCTCAGAAACCATTACACATTAAACATATTTTAATTGGGAAAATATCCTCCTTCAGTGGATAAATTTATTATTTTTTTTGTTACTAGCCACCATTTTCCAATATGATGGGCAATTTAAATTGTTTAGCATAAAACGCCCTACCCTGATTTTTTTACTTTTTATTACACGCCCTAGTCTTAAAAAAAGGTTCATCACTGTCACATGTTTTATAAACTGAATGGTTAGTTAGATACAGTAAAAACTGTTGAAGTTTGATTTTTACCCATGATAAATGCTGGAAGAAAGAGGTTAAATTCTTTTTTAGTTGCTGTCATTAACGTTTTACCTCCTTCTTGGTTGTAAGAATATAGGAGACAGGTAACATCGAGCTGACTGTAAAAGTTGTCGACGGTCCGATATAATTAATGGTTTTTAAATTAAACCTAATAAACTAACGGTATTTATTAGGTTATGTATTTAATAGTTTGATTGGAACAAAATTCCCATTAACAGAGCTCCTAAAATATTCGGTACATTTAGGTAAATGTAATATACTTTTAAAATTTTGATATTAATATCAACTATATTTAAAAAAGAAGGTGTTTAAGTTTGAATATGTATGTAAAATTACCTATTAAGGCTGTCCAATCGACCCAAATCAGAGGCCCAAAAGTGTTTCTATTTTACCTTAAGCAAAAATATACTTTACAATAAATATAATGGCAATGTTTACTTGAACAAGTGATATTTGGTAAAAAGTTAGAGGCATGACCACATCTGCTGGGCATACCTAGATTACGATAATATCTTATTAATGATACAGTAAAAATGAAAATCAATTCCGATTACCCTGTATCCGTCAATGGGTTTTAGTTTAATCGAGATAACATGTTATACTAGTTACACCTCTAATGGATTGATATTCTTAAAATGTGTTCCCATAGGTTAAATTAGGTGTGTGTATATATGTCGTAGCCACATACTGTAATTGGGCACTTCATGGAGTGTCCAGCGCTAACTGGGCACTTCGAAGTGCCCAAATCGCCTGGGCACTTAGTGTAATTGAACGGTTTCATTAAAAATTACAGTATGTGACCAACAAAACTGGGCACTTCATGAAGTGCCCAACGCTCGTTGGGCACATGCAGTAATTATTTATTTTACACTATGTATCCAGTTCAGATGCTGAACACTTGATGTAAACACGTAAAACATCTGTTTACATTGCAATTGGTAGTATCCAAAGTATTATTTTTAATAATACAAAATAGGAACATTTTTAAAGAATTTTGGAAAACTTTAAGAATAAGATTGTCTGTTTTTTATCATGATTTCTTCAGTTTCTGAGATATTTTGGCTGCACATAATTATTAATATTGTCATTATAGAAACAACAAACGGTTTTAAAATTGTATGTAGTTTAAATAACAATATTAATAGTTATATGTAGCAAAATTAACTCAGAAAACATAAACTAGACCATTCAGTCAATTTAAATTTTTTGCTTTAATAAAATAAAATACCTGAAACATTTTTCCTAACACATTTATATATAACATAACACATACATATCAACATTAACAAATTTTTTCATGTTTTAATTAACCTCTTACCTAGTGACCCTTAGTGAAACTTTTAATAAATCAAAATATTAGTGCCATAGAGTCTTGAAAAAAGTAATAAAAGCAATTCTTTAGTTTCTCTTTTATATCAAAGTTGAATACATTTAATATATATAAAATTTTACTATTTCGTTTGTTCTTTTTGCAATTTCACTAGCGTTAACGTCAATTTAGGTTTAAGTTTTTCTTCTACGGCAGTATGAATGAATTAAAATAACAAAATTAAATCAAGCCTCTTCGTTGTAATTGGTTTTCTTTGTTTACAGAACATTGAAAAATTTATATGGAGTGTCCTGTTTATTTAACAGATTTTCAAAAATATGCTTTAACTCTTTTATTATATTCCTACTAACACCAGTGGCTTAAAAATTATGAATGTTAAACGTTATTCAAAAGTAAGCGGTTACTAGGAAATTCTAGAGGATCGATTTTTAATTATCATTTTTTTATGGCGCATTACAAAGGCTTGAACAACAAAGGTTTAAACTCGACACCCAACATGCCTCGATGATTACAGCATGTGTCCAATGAGCGTTGGGCACTTCATGAAGTGTCCAGTTTCGTTGGGCAGATGTGTAATTTTGATTGAAATAATCGAGTTACTCTTTGTGCCCAGGTGCGCTTGGCACTTCATAAGGTGAAGTGTCTGGGCTGCGTTGGGCAAAGTGGCTACGACATATGTCTTAGATATCAGATGATGGAAAGTGCCTTTCCATTTTGAATTACAACTTAGTTTTGGCAGTTGACATGCCACGTGTAAAACAGTTTTTAAACGTGATATCATTGAAACATGACAAATAAAATGTTTTGAAAGTATGTAGTGTTTTTAACATTTACTGTTGATAAAATACTTAATGGAAATACCGAAAGACTGGAAAAGGTTTTTTAAAATAAAACTAGCATGCTTGAGCCCCAGTAAATCAGTTGACAAATCGTAGAGCATATTTACCCAAAAGCCAGTAGTGGGTGCAAACAAAAGAGATATAACGCGTTTAAGTACAGCATGCAAGATTCCACGTACAAAAACGTGCCTGGCGGCGCAGTGCATTCAGGTTTCCCTTATTCAACAATTTAGTCATCTGAATACTTCACTGTTTCAAAGGAAATTCTCTAAATAAGTTCTCAATATTAATACTTCAAACGATTTATATTTATACTCAAACTATTACTTACGTAAAGCCTGTAGATATCACACATTAATTCCTATATCACTAATTTATTGTGCTGGACATGTTTCGAAGGATTGACCCCTCATCTTCAGCAGCACTCTTCAAATTAATCATACAATTTGTACTTGTCTTGATGTCTTAAAAACTTAAAAAAGAGAGTCACATTCACTATAAAGTACATACACGTAACACGAACGAACATTTATTACAATTAAATCGCCGACGTCGGGACATATAAAATCAAATCACTCACGGCCGGTTGTCGTAGGCCTACTAACTGAAACTGATCATGACTAACCATCGGGTCAAAGGTCAAAGGACACATCGTCATTGCCTATTTCAGATCAGCTGTTTGGTGAATAGAGTAATTCATTGTCTATTGAGTTGGTGTAAAATGTTGTATGTAATTTTATCTGAAAAATCCTCCTTCTTATTTAATAAATTATCTCTGTCATTTCCGATCACACTATTGTAGATAAAATATTCTTCCCACACTTGTGCTTTCCTGCTGTCATTACATTCTTTCAAAACTTTAAGTGAATTTTCAAAATCTATTTTATGTGAGCTATTTTGTTTAATATGTTGGGCCACTTTTGAGGAAGGATTGGTTTGGTTAAAAGCATTGTGCTCTTTGAATCTGTGTAAAAACAGATTCAAAGAGCACAATGCTTTTAACCAAACCAATCCTTCCTCAAAAGTGGCCCAACATATTAAACAAAATAGCTCACATAAAATAGATTTTGAAAATTCACTTAAAGTTTTGAAAGAATGTAATGACAGCAGGAAAGCACAAGTGTGGGAAGAATATTTTATCTACAATAGTGTGATCGGAAATGACAGAGATAATTTATTAAATAAGAAGGAGGATTTTTCAGATAAAATTACATACAACATTTTACACCAACTCAATAGACAATGAATTACTCTATTCACCAAACAGCTGATCTGAAATAGGCAATGACGATGTGTCCTTTGACCTTTGACCCGATGGTTAGTCATGATCAGTTTCAGTTAGTAGGCCTACGACAACCGGCCGTGAGTGATTTGATTTTATATGTCCCGACGTCGGCGATTTAATTGTAATAAATGTTCGTTCGTGTTACGTGTATGTACTTTATAGTGAATGTGACTCTCTTTTTTAAGTTTTTAAGACATCAAGACAAGTACAAATTGTATGATTAATTTGAAGAGTGCTGCTGAAGATGAGGGGTCAATCCTTCGAAACATGTCCAGCACAATAAATTAGTGATATAGGAATTAATGTGTGATATCTACAGGCTTTACGTAAGTAATAGTTTGAGTATATTTAAAAGGTATCACGGCTGTTTGAATGTTGATTTATATTTGGCTTTTCAACTTTTCTTTATGCGAAGTAACAGACATTTCTTTGAAGCTCATGTCAGAGCCAGGCCTTACCTCGTTCTCTTTTTAATAGTGGTTTCGATAATGTTATTACTTAAGTATATTGAGTTTGCACAATTATTGTGCAATAAAATAAAACAAATCAAATTTGTTAAGAAAATTATTCGGTTAAGAAATTTTGTATTACCCTTCAACTTCACTGACATTCAAAAATCTATTTTTTAAATGTAAAACTTGGGAAAATATGTTATGTTTCGAACTAATAAGATATATTGAGAAAAATCGTTATTAGTATGAGCTAATCCCTAATTTAACCAAGAAAAGCCAAGGTTTTTTCTCTGATTTGATAATTGTATACTGATTCCTTACATGCACCGACGAGGTTATGTCTATGATGAATAATGTACAAACTAAACCGGCTTAAAAAAGTTAAATTGACTTTTCAACTTACTTTTTATTTATAGGAAATTTGTTTGCTTCTAAATAAAATACATACACCTCAAAATATCTGAGGTCCTTTAATTCCTTAGTAAGCCAAGGGGTATAAAAAATTATAAGTCTAAATTTATCTTTTGTTGCCTTTACTTCATTCGAGAAAGGTTGTTAAATGTGGAAATTTTGTCTTCCTTTTACGAGAAGCGCCCTTAAGTTGAAATTTTAACATTTTAACTTATAGTTTCATTGTGCCACGAGTTTTGTAGTTTTGTTAGTGATAGGTGGGTAACCTGTTACTACAGCCACATGAAGGAAATCAATTTGAGATTTATTCCTTCATGTAATGTTATGATGCTATGAATGGATACTACTGACAACTAGTTTTAGTTACTTAATAAGGCCAGATATAGTAGAATTATTGAAATTAAAAATAAATATACGAAGCATAATTATATTTTCAGAAAAACGTTTTGAAATATACTCTAATAGATTTTTTATCTTTAACTGAAAATCTCCATTGTTATTGTTGATTTGATAATGAATTCCGTTATTCACATCTAGTTGTTCACAAGTCAAAAAGAATAATACTGAATCCAGAGCTTTTACTAAATACGCAGATGCTTCGATAAGCTGCTTACATTTGAAGAAGGTTCTCAGGATTACTCTGAATTTCATATATGAATTTACAGAAAGATGTGGCAGTGTGAAATAACTCGATACGCGATTGTCACATTTTAAGCTGTGTTTGGATTGTTTAAATAAAGATTAAGTGGATTTGGGGGATGCAATGCGTTTACCCTTTGAGAGGGGACTATCTACTGTATTTTGCTGACTGAGAAAGAAACTCTACTGACTAGGCACTTCCGGTTGACCCACCGACTTCAAAATTGTAATTTAATTCCACCAGATATATTACACAATAATAAAAAGTAGATCAACCTAAGTTACCCTAGGTGGCTTAGGGTTAGTTTAGAGAAAACATCCGTACTGACTGGAGAGAAAATTCGACTGACTGGGTACTTATGGTTGACCGACTAACCCCGCATTTGTAATTTTATTCTACCAACCATCCCTCAGAATGATAATGATTAACCAACCCCCTAAGTATTATGAGGGGTAGTTCAGATAACAAACACTGTTGGCTAGGAAGAAAACTCAACTGACTCTTGACCCCTGAGATTTTTTAATGGCTGTTTCTTATTATTGTGTGAGATATGTGGTAGAATATAACTAAAAAAAATTAAGTCTGAGTATTTGAATAATGAGTTTGGAGTAAAAATCTAACATTTAAGTAAAACAGGATGAATCTCCTGTAAAAACAAAACATTGTGTAATGTTATAGTTTTTATAAGTGTAACAATAAAAATTTAATAAGTTTACATGCAAATAGCTCTTTAAAAATACTCTTTGTTACAGTTGAGTTTTGATTTTGATTTTTTATGTTTTATTGTTTGAATCGGTGGAAGCTTGACTATAAAATTATTGACGTTGATTACTAAAAAGATATCTTTCAGGAAACGCAAAAGGTACTCAAATAGGCATCTTACATGGAGACATCACTTTAGTATCAGCAGAAGCTTTTTAGTATGTAGTGAAAAGTTTATGGTTAGTAAACCTGCATGTAAGGTGTAGTACACGTTGTCGTGACGTTACTTGAGACGTTGAGCAAAAATTTGCTTATGACCCTAAAAACGTTAATCATCGGATTCTAGTAAGTAGGAAACTAAAATTTTATAAAACATTATCACTCTCTGAAAATCTCAAATAAAACTTTCAGGTAAATGGTTATGAGTCCTCAATTCTTTATTTAGATACTCCTTTGTGTACATACCCATGTAGAAAATATCATAAACAGTCAAGAGAACTACCACAAATAATAAATTGTGAATAATTTGTTATTTTTTACGTATGAATACACATCTTTTTTTACTAGTCTCAAAACAATACCAGGACATGGTCGTATAAATTCTGTAATAAAATAAAAAGCGTTACTATGAGAACATTTTGAAGTAATCTTTAGTGAAAAGGTTGTTTGTTGTTTTATTCTGTTATTTATATCATACATTAATACATATTATTTCTCTTGTAAATTGGACTTTTTATAGATTGCTGTTCTGTAGAGAGGGAAGTACACAGCTTGTATCCCCCATGCCGAGTATTGTGATCGAGAAAGCGTCTAAATTGCTGAAATCGGTGATGTTTTTGAATTGCAGTAGGAGAACTGCTTGAATACTAAGGTAAATCTGTTATTGAGACCTTCGCAAAGAAGTTTTATAAGTAATGCTCTTTGTAAAATTTAATTGATATTAAGTTTTTCTATGTGAAAGCTACGCTAAAATACTGAAAATTTTTTACATTTTAAATATGCTGATTGGACAAAATGTAGTTCTGCAAAAAAGTGTTTTGAATTTATACTACAGGGTTTCGGCTACTTGTACTAGTTACTGTATATTCTATATCTTGCATGATCACTATGCCATTTGAATAAAAATTATGTTTACGCTTCTTTTGAAGTTCTCATTTTAGATAATTAGAAAATTTTGGTAACATTTTACGCCTTTTGTTATTTTTAATAGTCATTTTAACTTTTATATTAAGTCATATTCCTTGTTTAAATATACGGAAAAACTTATTAAGAATTAATTAATTTCTAATATTTTGCATTAAAAGTCCACTTTTTTATCTCTGATTAGCAATTTGTGTACGCACAGGGCAATTTGTGTCCACTGTGTAAGCTCTTTTCCTTATTTGTTTTGTTCTGTGATTGGTATTGCATTGTTATATTTTAGGAACTACATTTCACTACTATTCCGATTTTCCAAATAATGTACTGTTGGTAATCTGGTAACCTTATTAGAGTTAAAATTTATAGGTAAGCAATAGTACAAACGTTTTCCAACTCACTTAATATTAAAGCCATGAATCAATAAAATTCTGTGGTCATTTGAATATTTTATTTATGATAAATAATTGTTATGATAGTCGAACGTGACTGTAAGGGGAAACCTTTGAATCAAATAATGTTCATCGCAAACTCTATAACATGTGCATTCAGCTAAAGTCAAATTATGTTAATCATCCATGTAAAAATATATTTGAACAAAGATTTATCATTTGGATACTCGTAAATTCTATCTATCAACCACTTGCAAGTTTCTTCTAGTTATTACTCATAAGTAATTAGTACATAAACAACAGATACGAATTTTCACTAACGAAAACTAATACAATCTTAACTTGCAATGGGAAACTATAAATTATACATTCCATTATCCAGTTACCGAATCAACAAGACCAGTTGAATTAACATTAAATTTGGTTTGATTCACTCATAAGTTCGGATGGGCACTAATGACAATAACAAATAATCCAATTAGCCAAGTTATCCAATTAACCAAATTAGCCAATTAATCCGAGTAGTACGTTTTTAAAAAATCTTTTATCAGTCATAATACTCAAGACACAAAGCTTGAAAAAATGTTTACTTGCTTATCAAAGATTTAAGCTAAAGGTATTTTATTGATATGATATCATAATTCCTGCCACAATCCATTACCTTTTTTATCATTCGTAACTTCAAACTTACACCTTTTGTTATATTAAGGTATATTATTTTTTGTTATATCATATAATTACACATAATCTTGACAACAAAAGTCTGTGCAACTTTAATTGAAGAGTAGGCCCTATTCAGGGTTTGTTTGTTTAACTGGAGTATCGACGTTTTCTTTCAAAAACTTTTTATTTAAAGTATTTCCCACTTTTCATAAGCAATACTAGCCATTAGTCAAAGATTTACGTATTTGGATATTATCTTGTTGTTCATCGTATTAGATTTTTATTTACTTAGTGAAAAAGTTCTTTTTAAAATATTCTTTTGAATATTCTTTTATAATATTTTCCATTGAATTCTATATGTCTGCTACATTAAAATATTTACTTTTTAGCCACACTTGACATCTAAGCCCAAAAATAACAATTAAATCTTCTTGAAATACAGTTTTCTATTTAAGAATGACAATTTTATTAACAAGTCTCGCACATTTTTCAAACTAAACACCAAAAAGAACTTTTAATACTAACATTTGAAAAATTCCAATTCATAGTGAACGATTTCCGTTCCAGTTCGTTCTTATAGCACATTTTTCTTGTCATGATTTGAAGAACATGGCAAAGCTGTTCACACCTATCCCTCATTTTTGAAAAACAACTAATTCAATATATAACTAGTTAAATGTTTTGAAATTCTAATTTATGAATATAAAAAATTCCACGTTTAGCAATAAGTCTGAAGTTCTCATTCTGAGGATTAAATATAGATGAATACGTTACAAGTGAAAATACAATGATGTATCCTACAAATTTAATAATTTGCTGTAATTTTATTTCTTAATTTTAGTAATAAGCGAGATTAAGATGTATTTTAAACAAACAATTTTATAACGTAACACTGAATAAATACATTGTTAAGAAAATAGACCGAAAAGTATGTTTGGTGTTAGAGGTTCAATCAGTGAATATGTCCTTAAATCCTGAGCATTTGAAGTGGTAAACGCTTTAAAAAATGCGTTACTTGTAATTTATATTAAAAAAGAACTTACAACTTCTCAGAATGTTTTGTTATTAATTTTATTATTACTGAGCAGTTAAGTAAAACGCAATATCCCAGTAATTTAGTGACAGATCTTTAATCAAAGTTACATCCTAGTAAAACTTGAGATCGTAACATAAGGGCAAAGTAATAGTTTTGCTTTATGGGACTTCAAAAACCACACAATACGGTAAGGTATTGATTGAGAACTTGATAGCAAGCTACAAACTAACCCGCTCGTAACCTACTTTGTTCCCAATATGTTTAAAAGGGAAATACACTGTTCATATAATATATTTAACTGAAATATTGAAAAAAAGTTTATTCCAAAAGAGAAGAATGATAGTGTTTTATAAATCTTTATGTATATTTTAATATATTTAGATAACCAACATATTAGGCATGTTCTTTTGTCCAATATTTGTATTTAATTCCCAGAATTCGACAGCTGCAAACAATCTCGTTAACAGTCTAAATTACAGAATACTGCATGAGGTTCATTTACATTATACCTCTCCTGGCACCGATTTAATATGAGTGAGTATATCTTAATTATATGTTTGCCAGTAAACGGACAGGTACCTTGCAGAAAATTGAAGTTAAACAGAATATCATGCAATAAAAAATTCAAATTCCTGTTTATTATTTTTATCATTGTTTCCATCATGGGGATATGAATGTAAAAATTGTGCTGCTCTCACCGACTGACTGCTGTTCATCGAATTATATGAAACAGGACATTCCCGAAATGAAAGTTCTCACTCTTGCTCTGGGTCACAGATAGGTCAAGTAAAGCCAATGCTATTGGTTAAATTATTGTCCAACTCTTGAGTATTTAGATATGGGAGCTGAAATTTCACGGCGGAGACAATTAAGATTCATTTCGTAAATAGATGGAGTTTGTTGAAAGATACCAAATAAACTACAGCCCTTTGCTGTCTGCGTCTTTAGATTGTTAGTGGGCTGTTCTTGGTCTCGTCCTGAATATGGTTAAAGAATGATAGCGTCAAACAACTAAAAGACGAACCTTTAACTCAAATTTAATAAGAAGGTCATTGAAGTGAAGCGTTGAACAAGAAGGGTAAAATCGATATCCGATCAAGGTATTTCAGTATACGCGGTACGAACTAAATAGAAATCTGAATAAATAGGTCGCAGTAGATTATATTTCGTCATGGGTTATGGTGTTATTCTGGCAATAAATCATTAAGCTTTAAGACTTTGCCTTAATCTGTCATCGCAGGGAATATAGGCCTAGGGCAAGGTAGGTCTAGTTTTTTATTTTAATTTATATACATTTAAATTACATATTCACGTTGCATGTTTTTTAAGATATTTACTTTTTGCTAAGTATATTTTGTAACTGCAATCACAACATACTGCAAACGAGTTTTATTAGAAATTCCTAACGGTTGAAAGATACACCTGGTTTGCAACTTGAATTGGTCATAGGTGCAGTGAGTAGTCTTTTTTTAATTTAAAATACACTGAGAATGTTGTAGAGTGAAATACACTGAGCAAGGGTTGAAAATGGTTCAATAAAAACCGTATATCACTCTCGTTTTACTGTCCTTGACGCGTCGACTTAGAGCACTGTCTCTTGCTGTACATTACACTGCACGAGTACCCAACATATATTTTGTATGCCAACGTTTTTATGTCTGTAGACGAAACATCTTTGATTTGGTATTTCTTATTGATTTTACTGAAGAAGTACTGCAATATAGAGGCTCGGATGAATAACTGTAATTAGTTTTTACAACTAAGTTCCCATTACACAGTTTTACTTAATTATAACGTGTTGTAATTACTTGATGTTTAAAAGAAGCTTAAATAAGACTTAATGTGTAATTTTGGTAAAAAGTTTTCAAATAAATAACTGGATCTGTAAAAATGTAAAATGTAAAATTGAATGATTGTAGATGCCAACCATCGAAAACGAATCAAATACTTTGACAGATACGATTTATATTAAAACCAGTATTTTACATAGTTTTGAATTTGGTTGTTAAATAGTGTAAATTTAATTAGCAGTAAATATATAACAAATATATAACATCAATGATTATATGTCTGCTGATATAAAACCAAAAATGAAATGAAAACAATTTGTCATGTTAACGCACAATTTTGTTATGTTTTTTTCAGTTCATCAATGCCTATCACATACAACATATAACATTCATATCATACACGAAGATTTTAAACATGACTTTTTTTAGAAATAAATAAATACTGCTGTGTTTGCTCTACTATGTATCTTAAGCAATATAACATAGTATGAAATTATGTTTTGCATTTAGAAAGCGTGTTTAAGTTTAAATCAGCATGTATCACATTCTGTTGCCACCCCACGCTGTTAACTATTTTCGGAAGTCACTCTATAACGCCGACGTCTCACACAAAGCATTAAAAATATACTGAATTAGAATGTAATTTAAACTGCACATTTTTACCAGAAACATTTTTAACTGTGTTTAAAAAAGTTCTCAAGAGCTTAATGATTATTTTAAGCTTTAAACTTAAAATAAACTATAAAACTTTTGCTATAAACTCATAATGATTAATCAAAAATAAACTTAATCATTATGCTTGGAACTGATGTTATACTGTAACTGGTTTTTAAGTTCACTTGCATCAGTCTCTTTCAATCACCTATAATATAATTAAATTATTTTTTTTTATTGATACAGTTTTAACTGTACTGAAAAATTAGGACTTTTTATGTGAGTATTCTAAAAATAAAATGATTAAAGATTCTTATGTCTGACGCTAAGACCTATTTTGATTTCACTTAAGGTGTTTCCTGTTTCAGAATGAAAGTGTGGACGCTGCGGAGGCGGAGGGCCCTTTGCAGGTGGAGTTCTGTAACCACTTGAGGTGACAAACAAAGCCTCTCGCTCTTGGGGAGTAAAGCTTTTCATTTTGACCCCTTCGTAATCCTGCGTTCTTTGGCTAAAAAACCTTTGAAATAAACTTTTATATATAATTGAATAACGCACGGCTGACTTCTATAAATAAATGAAATCTTATACCGTAAATGAATTACATAAATAATAATATAATTTCACTGAATAAAAGAAAGTTGATGTTTCGTGGATAGAGTTTTAAGAAAAATAAAATGATGACATAGACTTGATAAGCTTCTTAAAGTTATCAATAGCCACCATTGAAACTATTTTTTATTTATTAAATTATTTTGTAGTTTGTGGTAAATTTTTCAAACTTTGTTCCTACTATAAATCGGACATAAAGCTACATAAAACTTGATTTAAGGAAGTTAGTTTAAATGAGGACAATAGGATGGAGATGGTGTTTCTGCAGTATATTGCGCTATTAACTGTTTTACTGCACCTGAATCAGCAGCGATGCCCATTACATGCTGAGAGACGAGGAAAACACATAAACCGCTTGTGCACTTCTTATAGATAACCTAAGAAAACTTGTACTAAATTTATGGAATGTGACTGTGTGTGTGTTTTGTTATCTATGTAGTATTAATTAAGAGGATGCTTAAAAACAATCAATCCACTTTTTGTTTTAATCACAACAATATTAACATTTTTAAATAACTTTCGGAATTAGTAGAGATTAAAATAAATCGACAAACATTTAAAAATAACAAGCAGAAAGTTTAAAATACGAAGTCAAAGTTAATACATGGCTAAACTACCAAAATAAAATATGTTAACATTATACTACACAGAAACATCTGTTTCCTATGCCTTACTCGTGGCTGGAAAGTTACTATTTGCCGTTCACCATACCGAACACAGTAAATTTATCGAAGTCAACAAATAACGGAAATAACGGAAGTCAACAATAAAACAATCAGCTGATTGCAGTAAACCGACATTTAATGCATGTTTAATGGTTGCTTCAGAGGGATGTAGTGGCAGCACTGGTAGCGGTAGCAAATGTTTGTTTATTAGATTTTAGGTTTGAAGAATTGAGAAACGTAATGGTTTATGCAAGGAATACGTTACGATTAAAACCTATGTTTTTTTCTGAGTAGTATAATGTAAAGTATCGTACTTCACACGCACGGTAAGTTTTACCGTACAGTCATGAAAATCCCGCACTAGCCTGGCGGCTCGCGTGGAAAGTGTTTTGCTCGCATGGCAAAACAGTACTTACCGGGGTATAGTAACGTAATATACTACTGCAAATCTAAGTAATCATATGAGTCCGAATTTACCATAAAATCCGTGTCTTATAAAATTTTTACAAAAAGAAATCAAAATAAAGTAGCGCTATCTTCACATTAAGAATGAGCTTGAGTTAGATGCAGTAAGCTAGTTTGTAGCTCAGTACCACAAAAGAATTATGTATAGTAAATTAAATTGCCAACCAGCATATCATATTACAAGGTAAATATAAAAAATATGATTGTAGAATTGATTATGGTGAAGCATACTCGCATCAGTTTATTTATGATTTTATTTCCTTAAAATATATTTATGGAAATAAAAAAGCCCAACGGACCGATGGCATTACGCCTTACTGAAAGAAAGCAGGGAAGGGTGAACGTCGCGTTGGGTCAAAATAATTCGATACCTTATACAGGGCATTTCAGAATTCCCTGGAGAACTTTTGAGGATTTTGTCCTTTGCGTCAAGACGAACATATCTTTTAAACTAACTATGGGTAATCGGTGCCTGGGTTTCCGTGTGTATGTTTTTTTTATATTAAATTATTGATTCAAATATTTTAAGAGAATTGATATATAAGCTTCGAACTCATTGTATTAGTTAAAACTAAAAAAATACCTGTAATTGTATGTAATATAAAGCTTATACTTTTTTAATATTTCAAAATGGCAGTTTCCTTTATTCATCTAATTTGTTTGTACTATTCATTATGCATTTGCATTTATTCGCTAATCAGAATGTATGTGTATGTACATTACAATATTTATCTTTATATATTATTGTGTAATCCACTGTATTGATTTTGTATTGTAAAAAAGGTGTTGCCACGGAGAATAAATAAATCAATAACAAAACATATTTGCCTTGATGCAAACAACAAATCCACAAATTAAGGTCTTAAGAGAGTTAAGAGTATGTTAAGAGTATGTTCTTATTTTTTTAAATTAAATAAGAAACGCCAATATACGTTTATTGTATCGTGTATATATTTTTCAAGAAAATCTCTGAGAAAGTTGAAGAGATATCAGTCAATGTCACTTGGGATACATTGATCGCAATCAACTTTGAACTTCGAGAAAACCTTTCCCAGAATATCATATGACGTTCGAATCCAAACTCCCACGTACTTGTTCTAAGGCTTAGGTTTGATCTTCGAGTTCAGAGTTCTAAGAAGTACACTACATAACTTAGGATGATTATAGACTTTGATAATATTAGATAACCTGTGATTTTGTCACATTTGTTAAATTATATAGGTGCACGGTTATTAAAAAAGATGGACCCTATTAAACACACTTTTTTATCTCATAAAGAAATTTCCACGTTGCAGCAAACCTGCATACTCAGCGAATTTCCAGTGCAAAACAACATATTTTAATCCAACATAGCGAGATTTGACATGTTTTTGTAAGCTCCATAAGAATAACATGGGGAATGAGTATACAGATTTGCTGCACGGGTATATTAAAACTGGGTGGTTTTAATTCAATATTTAGTAGGTCTGAACTAGGAGAAGCCATTTACCAAGTTTTATCAGGATATGTTGAGAAATAAGCGAGATAAAGAATTTTACTTATTTCCCATAAGGTTAACATTGGGACAACGTACTGTGTTTACCACTTTCAATATCTCGGTAACTAATGGACATAGAGTAGTGATTCAAAATACTAAATTGTCTGTTTTTTGAGCTAAATTCAATGGTGCTAACAAAAATTTGATAAATTTTATTTTTCTATGTGAAAAGCTCAAAAACCCTATTTTTGAGGGGGTTTATCCCCCTTTACCCCCCCCTTCCGGTAGTCCGATTGGGCTGGATTACGAACTCGTCCGAATAATTACTACTTTACACATCCATGCCAAATTTCATTAAGATTGGATAATTTTTACGCGAGTTATCGTGCTTAAAGACACACACATATATGTATATATATATATATATATATATATATATATATATATATATATATGGATATATTGATAAGATTAGTTTTCATAACAAGTACCCCTTTTTTATTTAAAAAATTATTTTATTTATAAGATGACATGTTTCGAAACTAAGTTTATTTTCAAATCTTATTCATAACCTCTTTTAAAATTATATAAAAACATCTGTAAAATGTAAACAAATAAATTATTGGTAATATGTTATCTTAATATTAAATATCTGTTCATTTTTTATTCTGATTGTTATATGTAATAAAATTTTTCTTATCTTCTCTTTGTATTTCTATTTTGTCATATATTGGGTGGTTTTGTTTGGGGATCATTGTATTTAATATGTTTAATGGGTCTTTTTTATTGTGTATATAAATATTCATCTCTTCATTTACATTTAGTTTTATGCGATCCTTTTCGTATTCTAATATTTTAAGGTTTTCTTATATATTTTTTTATAACTGTGATCAGCGTTCATTACGTGCTCTGCAAAGTTGGACTTCATTGTGGTCTTGTTTTTAGATTTTAACGCTTGAATATGTTCATTAAATCTGGTATTGAAGCATCTTGATGTCTGTCCTATATAGTAGTTGTTACAGTCACTACATATTATTTTATATATGCTTGGTTTGTTATATTTGTCATTTTGCAGAGTGTTTTGTTGAATTGATATTTCTTTATTGATTAGATGGAAAATGTTGTTTTTTGTCCTGTAGCTTATTTTAATATTTGAGTTTTTGAATGTATTTCGTACTGCTTTATTCATAGATCTGTTGTAAGGAATACACATGAACATATAATCTTCTTTATCTTCAATATTTCTTGATGATTGTTTATTCATTTGGTTTTTCAATATTCTTTTTATCATATTATCAATCATTTTAGTTCTGTAGCCATTTTTCTCAGCTAAGTATTTAATAGTATTCTTTTCTTTGGTGAAATTTTCTTTACTTAGTGGAATGTTAATCAGTCTATGAATAAGGGAATGAAACGTTGCAGTTTTGTGATTCCATGGATGGTTTGAATGGTATGGAATAATTACATCGGTTGTGGTTGGTTTTCTATAAATATCGAAGGAGTGTTTTTTATTTTTCTTCGAGATTGTGATGTCTAGAAAATTTATTTTCTCTTTCTGAATTTCCCCTGTAAATTGGATCTTTGGAGATAAATGATTTATATATGTTAACAGTTCATTTGCTTCCTCTTCATTTCCTTTAAATAAAACTAGGATGTCATCGACATATCTGAACCAGTAGCATATTTTCTCTCTCAAAGGGTTAGATTCATGAATTATTTTGGTGGTTTCTAGTTCTTTCATATAGATGTCTGCTATTAGTCCTGATAGAGGGGAGCCCATTGGAACACCATCTTCTTGTATATAGAAAGAGTTATTGTAACAAAAATAGTTTTGTTTTAGTGTTAATTGAGTAAGTTTAATAATTTCTTCGATTTCTTTCTTATTAAGAGTTTTCTTATCATTTAAATATAAATTTAAATTTTCGTAAATATATATAGATATATATATATATATTTATGAAAATGAACGAATAGTGTTTTTTGCTTCTGGGGGCCCAAAAACGAAAAGTTATCATGGTCTTGGGCTTAGGTCTTACCATGAGTACAACGGTAACAGCTTCTTCCCTATAGGGGAAATTCGCTAAAAAATTATTATAAACAACTTATAAACCAAACAAATTTAAATTTGAATGTTTTTTACCCGTATAGCGTATATTTGCCCGCTGTAGACCTCGGAAAATTAGGCAGAAAGGAAGGATTGCTACTGTGCAGCATTAGGTTTATAGGTATAAAAAAAATAGTTGAGCTGCATTACAGCTGATATTTCGCATCAAGTTTGGTTTAGAACTATGAACTAGGGAAATCATAACTCGTTTTTACCAGGCATTTCTAAGCAAATAACACGAGTGTATCAAGGACAAAGCTCAGTTTGCAAGCGTGTTTTGCAACTGATGGTTAAAACATTGCTGCATATTGTTTTATTACTTAACGGCTACCAACGCAAAGATGGTTAAAGAACTATGAGATTTACTTTTTCTATTATAGATTTTCAATTTTAAGTCTAGAGTTCATTTATAAGAAAAAAAGTATTGTAATTTAGTCCATATCTTACTCCCGTAACAAGGATTTTTTCCATTTCGGGCCAAAGTTTAGAAAATAAAACGTTAAACGAATTTTTATACTGTCACAAAATAAGCACAAAGTTATATGTCCCAACGTGACATGTTTTTTAAAACTTTTTTTAGTTTTGAGCTTAATAAAATTAAAATACTTTTCTTACCACATCATGCTTTAAGTAGAATTTCCTTATGCTTCCACCTTGATCACCTGTGAATTTCGTCCCGTAGATCCAACATTTGTCATCATTCTTGTTCGCTCTACTTGCTGTCGTCCGACATTGTCAATCGGGTAGTTATGTATAGACAAATGAATATGATGGATTTATTTTTATTTGAACTTTCGTTTTCTCACGATATCAGTTTACTTAAAACCGTCAGGAAATGCTTAGGTGAAACTTTCGTCATTGTATGAATAAAAATTTTTCAAGTATGAAAATACCCAAAAATGAAAGAGAAAATAAACACTATTTTAAACTCGTAATTAACCACCCCTTATCCTAAATTCCCACAGCCCAGTTCAGTAAATACGTGAGGTAAATACATGATATAAAGCGGGTATAAACAAGTTGTGTAAACGATTAACGTTATCTCTTTGAAATGTTGTGTTTTAACAGTTTTATGTTGCGTATTTATCTATAAATATACCTACGCAAAAACCTGCTATACATTAATATCTTTATATACTATGATACTGTAAATAGCCCTTAAATGAAGAAAAATCAGGTAGCAATATTTTTTATATCACATAACCATTTTTCGTAGTTATCAAATTTTCCTCACTTGACTTGCTTAAAGCCTTTTGTCGGTTTCGATATTGTAAATATCCTGCAAACCCTCAAGATAATACACTGCAGATTTTGGCATTAATTAAAATTTGAGTTGATTTATGTTCTAATAGAAAAAAATATTCCGGTTGTAGTTGGTGCTCATCTGAGATTATAATGTCTACCACTCAAAGCTCCAAAGATCTTCACCAGGAAGGAGAATTTTTCATTGTGAGAAGTTTGACATTAAATATCGATCATTTTATTTTGGGAGTAAAATTATTACTTCATTTATTGGCTTGATGTTTTTAGTTAATAAACTAAACCTTGAAAAATAAAAACTTAAAATTCGCTCAACTGATACGGTAACGTAACTAATGTAAATGTATGTTGTATATGAGTACATAATATACTCAAAACACGAAATTAAATTACATTAAATTAAGGAAAACACAAACATGATTATTAAATATAAATTTTAAAAACTAATCACCTTCAAGATTGGCCAGTGAATATACATTAAAAGGCGTAAAGAAATATATTCTACGTTATGGATTTAAAAATATCAGGCTAATTAAACTCATAGAAATTATATTTATGTAGAGAAGGTCAAATTAACGATCAAACATCGCTATTGACGCTCAGTAGTGAAGTGGTACTTCCATTATTGCAAATATTCAATAGCCACTAAACGTTTGGATTCCGCTCAATCAACTCACTGAACCACTTGGTTACTAAATTAAACAATTCAAAAACGTTTTCTAAGGCACCTCTTAACCAAGTGTGTAATGTAGTAATGTAGATTTAGATGTAGCCTATCTGAAACAAGTATTTCATTAAAGAAGTCTCAAGAAACATCGGAAATTATTTAAACAAGATTTGTATATATTAATTTTAATGTATATTTTTGGCATGGGTATATCTTTTAATTCAAAATGTACAAAAACTAAATTATGGAGCTAAGCTAACTAGCTTATTATATAGAGGGTCTTAAAGGTAAATAAAATAATTCAAGAGCATTGTAGATAATATAGATAATAAAATAAGCAGAGCAAGTTTGCTATTTGCTTGAAATTAACGAAATACACAAATATTTTCTCTAGGTTCTACTTGAGAAGGGTTCAATAAGATTTTCAGCAAATAATAAATCAATATTTTTATGTGACCGATAAAAACGTAATTGTTGTATTAGTTTACAGCTTATGCTTGACTCTCCACCGTTAATTATTCACACGTAAAATAAACCGGGTTTGCTTTAAGATGGTGAGTCAAGTATAATTTAAACCGACTAGTGGCTTGTAGGGGCAAAAGCCCCTAATAAGGGAACATTAAAATTAAAACAATTTTTGTTTAATATAGTAAAAATTACCTTTTCACCACACTACGACGAAATCACCTGTTTTACAAACGTCAAACGCGGACCGAAACACACCGTTTGCCGCCACAGGACCGAAAACGTTGGGGGCCCTAGGGCCGAAAGTCAGCTGATCATTTATTTGCTTGAAAGAATGTCAGGATATTACATAATTATACGACATTCAATAGGTTCCAAAGACAGGATGGTTGCAATAATATGATTTTCATAGCTGTATTTGTTTAAATCATGACAAAATAAGTTGCATCGTCGCTCATAACCTTCAAGTTTTGTTTTCAAGTGAGTCAAAAAATAATCAGTTTTTTAATTAATTAGGGTATATTTCATTGTGTAGTGTGGTGAAAAATAGCGTTCGCACCTCGGCCGAAAGGGTTTTGCAGCTCTCGATCGTTTCAAATTCTCGACTTTGTCTCGAATTTGAAACACGGTCTCGAGCCTTCAAAACCTCATTTTCGGCCCTTGTTGTGAAATATACTATTATTAACTGGCTTTTAGATCTACCATATGTTAATATCTAAAACATGGTTTAGAATAAAATAACAATCCTACATGTTTTATGTAAACAAAGCAGATGTTATTAGCTCCGAATGCTTTTTAAATGGAAGATATTTCATTTTATTTCTCACTTTCTGGTAAACTTCAAACAATTTCAGTAGTTTTCCCGCCATTACGGAATTGAGAACTTTAATTTGAGCCCTCTCCCATCTTTCTACGACTTGCCTGAGGCCCACAATTTAGACGCAAAGAATCGCCTTACGAAATTAAACAAATGATAAACATGTGGTTAAAACAGTACTGTACTCCACAGGCTAATACTAATATTTTATAGCTCTTAAAGGATAGGCCCATCCAAAAAAAAAAAAAAAAAAAAAAAACATTCCCCCCTATAAGATTTATACTTAATTAATAAATAACTACATTTTAAGTGTTTGCAAATCAAAAAGTATTTAATTCATTAGAATAAAAAACATAAACATAAACAAACAAATATTTATGACAGTTCAAACATATGTTCAGTTGTAGTGAAACACACAACAGTTTTCCCCTCATAAATCCAATCTCGTAGGAGGGTTTCGTTTTCTGCTAGATCGCCTCGGTGGAGCGTGCGTAGGTGGAGTCTGCGTAGGTGGAGTCTGCGTAGGTGGAACCTGAGTAGATGGAGTCGGCGTAGGTGGAGTTGGCGTAGATGGAGTCTGCGTAGGTGGAGTTGGTGTAGATGGAGTCTGTGTAGGTGGAATCTGAGTAGATGGAGTCGGCGTAGGTGGAGTTGGCGTAGATGGAGTCTGCGTAGGTGGAGTTGGTGTAGATGGAGTCTGCGTAGGTGGAGTTGGTGTAGATGGAGTCTGTGTAGGTGGAACCTGAGTAGATGGAGTCGGCGTAGGTGGAGTTGGCGTAGATGGAGTCTGCGTAGGTGGAACCTGAGTAGATGGAGTCGGCGTAGGTGGAACCTGAGTAGATGGAGTCGGCGTAGGTGGAGTTGGTGTAGATGGAGTCTGTGTAGGTGGAACCTGAGTAGATGGAGTCGGCGTAGGTGGAGTTGGCGTAGATGGAGTCTGCGTAGGTGGAGTTGGTGTAGATGGAGTCTGTGTAGGTGGAACCTGAGTAGATGGAGTCGGCGTAGGTGGAGTCTGCGTAGGTGGAGTCTGCGTAGGTGGAACCTGAGTAGATGGAGTCGGCGTAGGTGGAGTTGGCGTAGATGGAGTCTGCGTAGGTGGAGTTGGTGTAGATGGAGTCTGTGTAGGTGGAATCTGAGTAGATGGAGTCGGCGTAGGTGGAGTTGGCGTAGATGGAGTCTGCGTAGGTGGAGTTGGTGTAGATGGAGTCTGCGTAGGTGGAGTTGGTGTAGATGGAGTCTGTGTAGGTGGAGTTGGCGTAGATGGAGTCTGCGTAGGTGGAGTTGGCGTAGATGGAGTCTGCGTAGGTGGAATCTGAGTAGATGGAGTCGGCGTAGGTGGAGTTGGTGTAGATGGAGTCTGTGTAGGTGGAATCTGAGTAGATGGAGTCGGCGTAGGTGGAGTTGGCGTAGATGGAGTCTGCGTAGGTGGAGTTGGTGTAGATGGAGTCTGTGTAGGTGGAACCTGAGTAGATGGAGTCGGTGTAGGTGGAGTTGGCGTAGATGGAGTCTGCGTAGGTGGAGTTGGTGTAGATGGAGTCTGTGTAGGTGGAATCTGAGTAGATGGAGTCGGCGTAGGTGGAGTTGGCGTAGATGGAGTCTGCGTAGGTGGAGTTGGTGTAGATGGAGTCTGTGTAGGTGGAACCTGAGTAGATGGAGTCGGCGTAGGTGGAGTTGGCGTAGATGGAGTCTGCGTAGGTGGAGTTGGTGTAGATGGAGTCTGTGTAGGTGGAACCTGAGTAGATGGAGTCGGCGTAGGTGGAGTTGGCGTAGATGGAGTCGGCGTAGGTGGAGTTGGTGTAGATGGAGTCTGTGTAGGTGGAATCTGAGTAGATGGAGTCGGCGTAGGTGGAGTTGGCGTAGATAGAGTCTGCGTAGGTGGAGTTGGTGTAGATGGAGTCTGCGTAGGTGGAACCTGAGTAGATGGAGTCGGCGTAGGTGGAGTTGGCGTAGATGGAGTCTGCGTAGGTGGAGTTGGTGTAGATGGAGTCTGTGTAGGTGGAATCTGTGGAGGTAAAGTCTCTTTTAGTGGACAATTTACACATTCATGAAACTGTTGTGAATGTGACATTTTGTATGGCATAGTTTCGTCCGATTCAGAAACGTTGCATCGTCGTATCTGATCAACGTGCCTCCTCCACATCTGGCCTTCAACTGCGACCCAGTAATGAAGTAATCCATCCCTATCGGTAATCTTACCAAAACTCCATTTATCACCCCCTGCGCGGTATGACCGAACTTGAACAGTGTCTCCTACTTTAAACTCTCTTATTGGTGTTTGAAACACAGTGGTTTTCTCAAACTGCCTATCTCTCTGCTCTGATGTGAAATCTCTCTTGATGAGGTCGAGTTTTGTTCGTAGATTACCTCTTATCATTAGCTCAGCCGGGTTCTTATGAGTTGTGGCGCTTTTAACTTTCCTGTATTGCATTAGTAATCTGCACAACTTCAAGTGAATGTCACCTGGCTCGTCAGCCATTGCCCTTAAACTCTTCTTCACAGTCTGTACATATCTTTCAGCTTGCCCATTAGTTGATGGATGTGCTGGACTTGTTACTTTATGTTTTATTCCATTCGATCTTAAAAACCCTTCAAACTCTTCGGATGTAAGAGAGGTTCCATTGTCAGAGACGATTGTAATAGGGAGACCAAACCTTGCAAAGATATCTCTCAAAACATGAATCGTCTTGTATGAAGTTATACTACGCATTGGAATCACCTCCAACCATTTTGTATACGAATCAACTAGTATGAGGAAAAACCACCCCATGAATGGGCCAGCAAAATCTATATGTACTCTGTTCCAGGGTGTGTTGGGTATCGTCCAAGGGTGTACTGGAGCCTTATTTGGTTCGTTTTGAACTAAACAACATCCTTTACATGACTTTACCATATTTTCTATGTCTTTATCAATACCCTTCCACCAACAGTACTGTCTTGCCAACTCTTTCATTTTTACCATTCCGATATGGGCTTCATGTAGTTCATCAAGAATTCTTTTTCTCAAAGCCTGAGGAATGACAACTCTAATACCTCGAAATATGCATCCATTTTCAATTGTAAATTCAAAATCCTTGTTCCTGAATTCTGTATTATCAAGTGTGCCACCCGATTGCAATGCGTTATACACTACCTTCAGTTCCTTATCTTTTCTTGTTTCATTACTTATGACGTCTGCAGTGATTGGCATTTGCTCAATTTGTAGTTGGAGAATAGCTTTATCTGTGTCATCATCAATGGTTTCATCACCCCTCATAGGAAACCTTGAAAGGTAATCAGCATTTTGGTGGTCTTTGGTATTTCTATACTGAATATCGTAATCAAATCCAGATAAGAACTGAGCGTAGTGGAGCATCCTGATTGTAGTTAGAGCAGGTAAGTTTTTATCCGGATTGAGTATAGTTGTAAGGGGTTTGTTATCAGTTATGAGGGTAAACCGTCTTCCGTAACAGTAGTGGAAAAACTTATGCAGTGCCCAGTGAATTGCAGTAGCTTCTTTGATTATTTGACTATAATTGCGCTCGGCCTTAGTCAATGTACGAGAGATGAAAGCAATAGGTCTCTCGCTTCCATCATCCATCTGGTGAGATAACACTCCGGACAGTCCAAAAGGTGATGCATCTGTAGCTAAATAAAGTTTCCTTCTTGGGTCATACGGAACAAATACCCTGTCACTTGTTATTTCTCTCTTGATAGAGTTAAATGCATTTTCATAACTCTTGGACCATTCAAAACTTTTGCCCTTTTGAAGTAGTTCATTCAATGGGTGGATTAGAGTGGCAAGATCAGGAATGAATTTATTGTAATAGTTAACAAGACCAAGGAGCTGTCGTAGTTCTGAGACTGTTTTTGGTCTTGGTGAATTCAAAATTGCTTCAATCTTATCATCTGTCTTGTGTAAACCGGTAGCATCAATTGTATGTCCTAGGTATTTAACAGAGGTTTCGATAAACTTGCATTTATTCATGTTTAAATGCATTTCATTACCTCTCAGGATCTCCAAAACTTGTTTTGTTCGCTCATGTGCCTCTGTAAGAGTGCATCCTTGAATTATGATGTCATCGAAAAAGCATGCTACACCATCCAGGTTTCCCAGCAATTGGTCCATGAATCTCTGCCAGATATTAGGAGCTGTCTTGACTCCGAACATAAGTCTGTTCACCTTGTACTGGCCCTTGTGTGTACTTATGGTCTGAAGTAAAGCGCTCTCTTCATCCATTTACATATGCAAGTAAGCTTTATGCACGTCCAAAGTAGTGAAGTATTTTCCACCCCTCATTTTTGTAAATATGTCATCAACTCTGGGAATAGGGTATTTGTCATTGATCAAGTTTTTATTAAGTGTAACTTTGTAATCTGCACACAATCGTATTGAGCCGTCTTTCTTCACAACTGGAACTATCGGTGTACCCCAATCTGCATGTGTCACTTTCTCAATCACATTTGATTCCTCCAATCGTTTTAACTCGTCTTCTATTTTGTCCTTGATTGAATATGGCACTGTTCTTGGTTTGATGTAAATCGGTATAACACCTTCTCTTAATTTCAATTTACCTGTAGTGATTGTTATTTTCCCAATTTTGTCCTCAAAAACGTCACTGTACTCCATCGTAATTTTTTTTATTAGGTTCTCTCTGTCCGCAATTTCTACTTGATTCAGATTCTGGAAAGGTGATAGCAAGCTAATTAAGTCCATGTTCTGTATCCATTCTCTCCCAACAATTGTGTCCACATCCTGTTTGAAAATGTATAAAGAACCACTGAATGATTTCTATTGATTTTTTACTACAACTTTCGCAAATCCCATAGGTCGAATCACTTCCCCTGTATAAGTCTTGAAAGTCAAATTAGAAGGAATAATCTCCTTGGATGGAAACATTTCTCGAAAACTTGTAACACTCATAGAAGATATCGCAGCTCCTGTATCTAATTCCATCGGGCAAATTTTATCATCAACATTAACTTGAATTATGTACTTACAGTTTTGTTTTTGTAGATTGTAAATGTTACGAGTCAAACTACTGATGGTCTCATCAATTGTATTATCATCTTCAAAGGTAGAATTGGGCGAATTTATATTTTGTTCATCCTGTAATTGATTTAAAGATTTTTTAAAACACACACTTGCCAAATGACCGACTTTATTACAGTGGAAACACCTGAGTTTGCGTCGGTTGCAAGCATTAGCTTTGTGGTCTGTATCTCCACATCTGAAGCATTTTCCTTTCAACAAAGAATTGTTAGGTTTTTCCTCGGAGAATTGCTTTTTAGTCTTCTCTTGCTTGAATGTACTTTTAAGGTAATTTTTAGCACTTACTTTATGCAAGCTTAAGCTCGATTCACTAGTGAAACCAACTTGCATGTGACTGCTTTCGAGTTTTGATGACTCTATACTCAATGCTATTTTTACTGCTTGACCAAAAGTTAAATCATTAGTCTGCTGTAGTAACTTTTTTCCCTTATTTCTGTACTACGTAATCCACGAATGAATTGTGAACGTAGATGAGAGTCGATGGTTGGTCTTTTACATTCAAGACAAACAAAGTTGCAATGAGTTGTAAGGGTTTTGAGTCCTTTAACGTAGTCGGCAATGCTCTCGCCATCTTTTTGAACCCTTTGTACAAACTTATGCTGCTCTGCTATTTCATTAGGTTTTGGGTCAAGATGACACTTAAGTAAATGCACCAATTCATCGTAGGTCTTGGTATTAGGTAAATAAGGTGCCGTCAATTCACTGAGTAAGTGGTACGTTTTTGCCCCAAGACAGTTAATAAGTATTTGCACTTTCTTTACTCCATATTCAAGATTGTTTAATCCTCTTAAATCCAAGTAGTTCTCAAGTCGCTGAATGTATGATGAAATATTTTCAATTTCACTATTAAAATGTTCAAATGTAATGTTCATGGAACTACTCGTGTCACTCGAAGTCCCCCGAAGTCCTTGGAGAAGTTGAATTAGAGTTTGTACATTGATGTTCTGCTGTGCTTCACCTGAAGGTAAAGGTTTTGGTCTTCCATGACTTGCAAAAACTGATAAATTATTAAGAAAAAGTATCAGCAAAAAAACTTGTAAAGTGATAATTGAAGGATAAATAATGTAGAATGCAATCAGTTAAGGTTCAGGCTTACTACTGTGCCATTATAAGATTTATACTTAATTAATAAATAACTACATTTTAAGTGTTTGCAAATCAAAAAGTATTTAATTCATTAGAATAAAAAACATAAACATAAACAAACAAATATTTATGACAGTTCAAACATATGTTCAGTTGTAGTGAAACACACAACACCCCCCTTATAACTTTACCCTTAAAGCATAGGCTCTTATAACTTTACCCTTATATTTTACATAGCCCCTTTGGTCACTGAACCGGTTTTGCCATTTCCAAGATCACAAAATGAACGTATGAGTATGTGGTCAAATTGGTTCTTAAAGTTACATAATATAACTTTTAAAATATAAAGCTGCAGAGAAGGAGTCCAGCCAATCGTAATTTAAAGTTGAACTTATTTAAGTAATAATTTCTTAAACATAACTGTTGGAGAAAACCTTTAAATCATGAATATTACATTGTTTTGTAGTTCTTAATCTCTAATTTTTAATAAAATAAAATAAAATAATAAAGGAAATAAAAAGTGAAAAATTAATGTAATACAATATTAAGGCTCGCCCTAGGTTATAACTAAAAATTTAAGGTTTTCCTCGTGCAACACTCCCTCACCCATTTCAAAGTTCTGTGAAACATTCATAAAGAAGTCTTATCATTACTGAACAATATAAATTAACTAAATTATGTTTACGCTCTCTTATAACGCTCAAGGGTTCAACCTTAGTTATCCTCTAATATAATATAAAATTAATTAGATTCAACAGCCATGTAGTTGTACTTCATGACCCATAAACCACGTGATGTCTTGGAGTAGTTTATGTGCGCAAGAGTAAAATGCATGTTGCATTAACATGTATGTTCTACGCATGTTGTATGGCACATTTGTTTGGTTATATTTACGTTGCATCTTTATATCCTTTTTTGTGTATATAAGTATTATTTAAATGTTTGTACCAGCTGCATGATGATGAAACTGAAGTATAAGTTACTAGTTAAATTTAAGTTTAGGCAATTATCATGTATTATGAGTTGTAGTGTATTAGTGAGTTTTGATCAATGAAACTTTGACCTTTTAACTTAAAATGACATAGCTTTCAGGTGGTTCTTGTTCCATAAATGTCAAAAAGCTAGCTTATCCGATATTGAGCAGCCTTAATTAAACATTTGCTAATGAGCTTAGACCATTAAATAGTCATTACCGCTGTTCAGTCAGCAAAAGCGTTCGGTGTGTTTACTTCTGCTCCTCCTGAGAATGATGTAAATGATCAATCAGTACATGTAATTGGATGGAATAATAATGTAATTTGGTACGGAGAAAATGTAATATTTATGCTTACTTAATATAATACAAACAAAATAATGAAATGGTATTTTTCAAATATATGTTATTCTCTATTTTTATGATGATGATTAAATTAAATGTAAAAAAGGAAAACTTTGTGAACCTGATTCGAAATGTTTGCTTGGTTAAACTTAGCTAGACTTAAAACATGTTTTACTTATGTATGTCACAAATTGCAGTTCTTTACTATAATTCGATAAAATTAGGTTATATTATGATATTTAAGAAGGACGCAGTAAACCTTTATCTTGGTATGATAACTTCAATCAGTTAAATTTACAAATAGTTATAAAATCACTTTTTACTCCTTAATTTTTACTTTGCTAAAGTATGGATAAACCATTACAAACCTTTTCCTTGCCGGTCAAATAACGATGTATTAATGAAACCCATTGATGCAACGGAAGCGTAGTTTTAAACACTGAATAAACCCTGCATAATTTAATTTTACTATTGTTTTAATTTCAAATTTTTAAGCGACATTTTTTCTGTCAATAGTAGCTGTATATCCCATTTAATCGTACTCCATCGGCGTAAAGATGGAATAATAAGATTGTGTTGTGCCAAGACCTCTTTGTGGGCGTTTAAATCAGCTATTCCTGAGAGAGAACTACTGTATTGCTTTTGTGTTACCTCATTATTTATATTTTACTGCATATTTATTCATTTATATGTTGTGAATAGATAGAAATCTAGATGAGATAGATATTTATCTATCTTGATAAATATAGTACTATATTCCTTACCTTAGCTCAACCTATCAATAGTGCCTTTAATGAAAATTTAAAGTGTCAATAAATGCATTTTACTTGGTTACGCTGAGAGAATCGTTTAGTTTTTATTTTATATCTGCAAATATTAAAAACATATCATAGTTAAAAGTAGTCTTTATATGTTTCTGTAGTTAGTAAAATGAAGGACTTAAGCTAAAATTTACTAAATCGTAATGTCAACTTTAAAATCAACGTCTTATTAAAAAAGAGCATCTGTTTTTAAATACTGTAGTAGGGTCAACAAAATGACAACTACTAAAAACTACTTTTTGTAGAATACCAACGTTTAAGTAATACCATCTTCATTATTAAAAAAGAGTTAAGTTTTAAGAAATTAAAAGAGTTTTTTTTATAAAGGATTTGGGTATTTATATGGATTCCAGCCTATCATTCAATTGTCATGTTGATAAATGTGTCTCATCGGCAAGTAGAATGTTGGGCTTCCTGATCAGGCAAAGTGTGCATTTTAAAAATATTCACTCTTTGTCCAATCTGTACGGGTCCTCGGTCAGGTCGAGACTAGAGAGTGGGGCTGTCATTTGGTCACCCTCCCTAGTTACATAAAATAGCATCAGTCGAAAGAATACAGAAAAGATTTTGAGATGTTTGTACTTTAAACGTTTTAATATATATTATTTTTCAATACCCTATGAAGAATTATGTTATATTTTTGAGTTTGACAAACTGAACCTCAGAAGAGAGGCTATGAGGCTGGGTTTTTTGTTTCACTTGGTTCGGGGCAGGGTGGATGATAATTTGAGCCTTGGTAGGCTAAGATTTCGAGTACCTCCATTTCATGGTAGATGTAGGTATGTATTTGACATGCCTCATGTAAGGACTGCAGCCTACATGTCCTCACCTCTTATTAGCTGCATGAAATTGTATAGTAGCCTGGTAGGTAAGGTGCCAGACATAGATTTGTTTTTTGATTCTCTTATGGCTTACAAAAGAAAGGTTTATGAGGGATTGAGGAGTTGATCATGATAATGGATAAAGATTATGTTTTTTGCAGATTTTCGTTTATTTGGGCAATTCTTAATTAATTAATTTATTTATTTATTAACTTATTTAACTTATCTATCATCAATTTATTTAACCTACTTATTATTAACTTATTTAACTTATTTATTCATTAACTTATTTATTATAATTAATTATTACCACTCATGCTTTATTGTTGTTGTTAATACTAGTTATCCTTTGTTATGTTGCTTGTTAATTGATTTCTATATATTGTTATCTTATACCATTAAATATATATGTGCATTATAAATTATAAATTATTCATGTTAAGTTAATTTTGTCAGTGTGGTTTTATAAAGTGCATGAAGATTTTGAACTGGAACATTTTTTGGACCTGCATCAGTGTAATTGGGGTTTCACCTGTATTGATGCATGAAAAATAAAATAAATAAATAAATAAATTATTTACAGTTTGCTATTCAAGACAACTTTACTGGTATTTTCACTAATTAAGTGCATTCAACACATCTTATATAAACCCTCAAATTCCCCTCTATAATTAAACATAATTTTTAGATATTTTTTAGAATTTTTATATTCTAACTTTAATGAACCCTTCGATCTTTTTTTGAAATTTCGTGTAATGTACAAGTTTAAACAAAGGACTGGACGAGCAAACAACTGTTAACAAACGAAGCTACTGGTGGTTTTGACGAAAAGTCAACCTCGTTAAGTGTTTTTGGTCGCATCAAAACATTTTAATACTTGCCCGTTCGAAACCTATTTCGTTAACACCAGTCCCTTTACTTAAAAAAAAAATACCTAAAATGAAATTTCATCACTCGATTATCTACAACTAGTGGCTAGAAGGGGCAATTAAAGGGGCAAAAACCCCCAAAAAAATCTAATGAAAAGAAATTCTAATATATATTTTAATACGATGGATAGTTTCTTCTATGTCATAACTCGGTAGCTGCAGGATTGATTTTAACGTTTGGAGATGATTGACATCCCAAACTCTGGCTCCACAGGCCAAATAGGATCCTGTTATATACACGTTATACTCAATCACTGTCATTCCTGCTACATATAAAAGTGTATACAGATTGGCAAGCTAATGCAATATTTTGCCCGTTTTTTCTCGTGGAGTCAAGTTTGTTCGTCTGGTTTTCTGCCCAAATTGACTGAATAAAAGCGATTATCTGCTATATCCGATCTCTGATACCTAAAGATTGGATATTTAGGAACTTTTCTTTGACATCAGTGAAAAATGGGTATCTAAGCAGCCCAACAAACTGAACTGTTACCTGAAAAAAACAAACAGGAAAAAGTAAATTGGGTTTTCGATCTGTATTAGATGGTTACCTCTCCATGTATAGTGCAGAACACTCTGTTGTTGACTCGGTCAAACGCAAATAAAACTGGAAGAACTGGGTTTTTGAAGTGAGATGTCTTATCTGTGCCTGTACCTATAGTTTGTATTATGGATTATGTTAATATTACCTAATATTTAGCATTTAATCAGCATTACCACACATATTTGAACGTAAACGAAAAAACGTACTTCTCTTTTTATCTATACAGGGTGCTTCACGATAACCCTGACAAACTTCAGGATATGGTTCCTTGGGTCGAAATGAGAAAAAAATGTCCAGTAAACATAGGTCCCCATCTATTAGAGAAAAAAGGTTTTTTTGTATTTAATGTACCTATTGAACATTTTGACGTCTAGATTGAAAGGTTGACAAAATATTTTGATAAAACCTTCATAGCTAGATAGAATATTAAATTTTGAAGATATCTAATAACTATTTATGCAAAAATGCTGAGGGTCACTGAGAAAAAGTTGTCTAAAAATCAAATTTTTCCTTAAAAAATTCAAGAATCAAAAAAGATTTGTTGTTTTTGACAGCCCTTTATATTGTAACCGTTCAAGTGATTGGCTTTCAGCTTTACCAAAAGTTGTAGAATTTAATGGAGGACAAAGAAATATCAATCATTGAAGCTACAAGACAACTAATAATAATAATTTAATTAATTAATTAAAATAAAAAAATAAAATGTTTATGTTCCAATAAATATTATTTCCATGCCAAAAACCTAACTAAAATAAACATTTTCAGGAACATTCAACTGGATTTTCGAGTAAAGTATCAGTAAAAACAACTGAATGCAGGAGCAAACGTCTCCTCAACAAACAAAACCATTGTTGGGGTTTGACGACATATCGACCCGGCGCAGTGTTTGGTGTTGTCGACCAAGTCATACTGTTTACTGCTTGTCATGCTTGTTTACTGAATCCACAAATATTTTTTCCATCGCTAAAAAAATTATTATGTTTTAATAGGCCTAATTATATTCCATAAATGTAAAAAAGTACAAAGATTTGGTAAATATAAAAAATAGAATTCTATTTGTAAAAGGCCTCCTGTATAATCTTATTCATTTTCTCGATCACCTGTTTATTAGTAATTGGCCGTAAATATGCACAAATTTAATCCTATGTTGATTAATCCTCTAAGGAAGTATAAGAACAGTAATTTACATAGCTTGATCCTATTATGTAGGCATTAGGCAGACCAATCCACTCCAACTGTCCCTAATGCGTCCTGATACTGGTAATGGACTGTCCATTATGGACTTAACATTACATTTTACCTGAAATATTACACGATAAGTTTAACTGTATCTATGTTACAATCCAGCTTGCCAAAAAAACGTATCAGCTTTGTCGGACTGTAAATACTGAAATAACATAAACTATACAATTAATTCAATATAAATTTCCCCACAAGTTTTAAATCGTTATAGGTTCATAGTTTGTTAGTAGTTAGGTTATAGTTTGTTAGTAAGTTTATAGTTTAAATAAACTTCTACATGGCTCCCATTTTTTGGCAAAAAATTTTAATGGCGATATTGATCGAAACTGAAGTAAAACCTGAAGTTGAAAATATGATGATGCAATAACTGCATTGCTAGCGTAGGTAATTTCTTGACATTTAAACAAGTACCACCCCCCTCCAATAAAAACAAAATAACTCCCCCTCATATTTCAAATCTAAAAAACATCAGAGACCCCCGAAAATACTTTCGTGAATATTTAAAGTAACTATATAATGGAAAATAATATTACAATTAACAATATCTTTGCGGCGATATCTTTGCTGCAAGGGGTTAGTTAAACTTATTTAACCATTAACATGATTAGCAAAAGGATTATTTCTGAAATTGTTAAACAAGTTTTGTTTATTTAAAGATATAATAATCATCACTAGCTGTTTTTATTGATGGTAATTTAAAAAGGAGACAAACAGTTCCAAATATTTTTTGGGCAAACCTGAATAAAGAAAAATTATGGAAATAAATAAAAAAAGCATGATTAAACATTTTTTCGAATTAATTTACTCACATAAATCTTTTAATCAATTCAATTTTTACAATGTTATTTTTTACCATATTCATTTTTTACAATTTGAAAACAATAATTATATACATATATTCAAGATCCAGTTCAAGTGGCACAGACGTAAGTGGACCAAAGGGCACTCACTCGTGGTGCAGGTGATTAGATTTGCTAATTGGACATGAGCCCTTTGAGCATGGATGAGTGGACCTTGATATACTGTAGATCCTTTCAATGCTATTCTTTTATAGGATCTTTCTCAATATGAATACCCGGATTAAGGCAGTTTAAAAGTTTACTCTATTATTCGAGTAAAATTTCCTCACAAATCTGAATTCTTGTTCAAAACACTATGTTTTGAGGATATTGGATTCCAATAATTAGTCCTGTATTTTTCATATTAGAAATTTTACTATTGTTCTATTTTATTTTCTATTCTATTTTACGACTTTGCATTTATTTATGAAAACCATTAGAAAACCATTTGTTATGCAATAACGGCTAATTTAAAAAAATATTAAAAGGGATTCTAAGGGATTGGAAACCTAAAATGGTGCCATTTTGTCCCTAATGGCAAATCGTTGAATAAATAGAAACTGTTGACACCAACCTTTATGATTATTTACTCCTTATTATATCTGTACAAGTTTTTTCGGTGAAATAACTGGTTTTTCTTTACCAATAAGGACTTTTCTTACCAATATTTCAAATCAAATTGTTATAAGCAAAATCGAAATGACAAACGCATTTCTGCTTCAAGCATTCGAGATCTGTAAAAGGAAAGTTTATAGCAAGTGCTTTAACGCTTTTACTTTATTCTCTAGATATATGTGTATTAAACCCAAGTCAACTTTAATTTTAGGTCAAAAGAGGAGTATTCTAAAAACCTACAACTTACCTGATTATCGTTCTCGAAGTGAATTTGGCGAAGGTGAATGTAGCCTTGGTCAATTCGTGTGATTCTTGTGCATGTGTATTTCATGTGGTTAGTTGAATACACGCTATACAAGTACAAAATTGTTTAAATTTCACATTAAGAACTAAGTCCTGTTTTTCTTTGAAGTGAAAAACTGTCTACTAATTTTTGAAACGCGAAACGCAAATAGCAAATCTTTTTTCATAAATTACTCAGAAAAACTAAATTAATCATATATTTTTTTCTACGATTTAATTCAGCTTAAAAATAAAAATTAATGTTTCGAGTCATCGCTTGGTATCCATTGGTTAGTGAAATATGAAAACGGCAGTAAAATTTCCCAATGTTAAACTTATGGGATACATTTCAAACTATATATCCTGCGGATTTAAAAACGAAAACAAATACTAAAAACTCTTGTAAATACTTTATTTTAAAGATACAATAAAATACTAAAAGATACTTAATTATATATAATATCGTCACTAACATTTAGTGGTTCAACATTTAAGTAGGAACACCAATTTGAATCCGTAGCATATATCAATAGAAATATTTAGTAATACTTAGCCATAACCTATATTACTTTTGCCCATTAATTTTGCGTCAAAGAAATTAAAAATAAATAAAAAGAAAAAATCTCTTCAGAATGTAACCTGCAGCTTCAGCGTAATTTTTGTCTCAGCTACAAAAGAAAAAAAATCCCTTGCATCCTTTGTATCCTCTCTTTAACAATTTAAATAATTAATCAAAAATCTGTCAGTCAGCTTAAAACCCAATACTTCCTCTGCAGGTTGGTCCGTAAAATGTAAGGTAGTTTATAAACACACCAGTAGACATTAGAGGTCCACTCCATTCCAACTGCGTTGCTCATTGTACTACTCTGAATCCTATTAAGAGGAATAATTACGAAACTCCATTAGGCCTACTAGTTGATCCTCCAAACACATCCCAACACCAATTTTTTCCATCAAAATGCCTAAATGACAATAGAGTTTTTTTATTATTATTACAGTGCAAAATAAATTTGAGTTGTTACACGTAAACGATTTATTTTTATTCCAATCTAAAAGTGCCCTCGTCTGAATGTGAAAAAAGGAACATTAAGGAAAAAAAAATTAAATAAACAATGCAGTGGTAGCGGAAACTATATCTATAATGATTTTGTCCAATAATTACTTCATAATCTATAATAACGAATGACTAATTTCACAAGAGAACGGCAAAACTCTTTCACGTAGATGGGCACACAAAATTCTGTTAACTACTTTCAAATTTTACGGTTTATAAATTTGTAGTTTACTAGGAGTGTTTTTGTATTCAATTAGTAAAAAATTCATTTTCTCATATTTTTATGGTGCTAAGGCTTGAACATGAAATAAATCAAAAGAAATTCAGATTATTCTCACATCAGATACTATTTAATGTAAGAATTTTATTTGTAGATACCAGTTTGAAGTGTTTATCAATTTGAATGAATATTATAGAATTGATTATTTATGTTATTTTCAACAAACAGTTAATTTGTATTCAAATCTAACTTAAGTTCAATAGTTTTGAAAAAAAAACGTGACTGTTAAAATAAACGGTGACAATGCAGACTGTAAACTGTGTTCATTAAAACTGTATAAATAACTAGAGAGGCTGTAAACTATTCAATCCAACCCTGTCTATAAGATACATTTCCATCCAAAATATTGTCGCTTAAAATCTATTTGGGTTCAAGAATAGTAAATACATTTCTGATTAGGAGTTGATATCGAGTACTCCCTAACGAATGTAGTGCGTTCATTGTGAACGGTAAAATGTGTAACCATCTATCGTGGATTTACATTCAAATGAGGTGGCAAAGCAATAAAGTATTACTGTCACTTTAAAGTGGGGTTTAAGCGTCCATAAAGTTGGTATTTACACTACACAATGTTGTTGTAAAAAACCACACCATACATATTGATGGTCTTAAAATGCTGGCTCTGACTCCGTTTCGCATCTATTTTTGGTGAGGGAGGCCCCACCACGGATTTTTCTATGGGGTCCCTGATTTCTCAATGTTAGTTTCTAAGTTTTTGATTTTATATATGTACTAGTTTAAGGATTATAAGTGTTTGTTTGCCTTTATTACTGTAAATGGGTTTCATTGAGAAATAAAATATTTGATTTATTTTCAAAAGGTCAAACAAAATTTGTTTATATAATATTCATAACGAGTGTATCGGACACACCGCTTTTCTTAAATGTTTAGGAAAATAAATAGTTTGTAGCTATAAAATGTAGTAATCATTATTTATTTTAGGTAACTACAATATCTCCTGTTATATATAAATCTGAGCATAAATCAGAAACTTGTAGCCTGCTGCTTTACACTTTGGGTGCGGCACCGAAATGAGTAAAACCATCCCCGGGGCCTGAAAGATTTTTTTGCATTATATCTTACCTTTTGTATCCAGAAGCCAGGATCATGGTCGCAAACTGCGTTTCCAGGCGTTTTTTCAAAAAAAAATGGCGTCCAAAATGGTCAGTCTCCGGAGACCGGGCCGGCCCGCGGGAAGGGGTCCGTAGGCACCGTGACGTAATTTCCCCACTTTTAGCCTCACAAACACACGGTTTTTACACAAACAATTTTTAAATGACATAATAACTAATATTTACTGTATTTACAGCCTCATCCTCCCTCCCAACCAATGTTTATTTCATTTACAGGGCATCGTGGAACTGTTCAAAACAGTTACCAAAACACAAACACGGTTTGTCCGTACCTCACCAAAACGTCACAAAAAATAAAATAATAAATTATAAACGTCATATAACTCGCAAAAACACGATAGTAATAAGTCAAAACACGCAATAAGTAAGTAATAGATAAAAGGTCTCTGGAGACCGGGTCAGGCCCGTGGGAACGACGGGCGACGCGCACAGAGTGTAGGGCAGGTTGCTATGGCAACGCACACGACAACAACTCCGAGCTTCTCCGCAAGGTCGCAGCACTGTGGCTGATTCATTCCACCGAGTGCGGGGGAGACTCGCGAGACCGGCCAGGCCGGCGCGCGCTTCCAGCCACCGGTCTCCGGAGACCGGGCCGCACCCAAAGTGTTTATCACTCTTTTGCTGTTATATCATTTTTATGCTATCGCCAATGATAAATTGTATTGAAAAAGTATAACGACATAAATCGACAATTAAAGTGAGTAGACGAACCACAGCCCCTTGAGACAGACTATCCTTACATTTCGTAAAAATAAGTTGTCTGGGTCCTCAAATTAACCTGTATATTAATAGGCATGCATGTTTTCGTATAGGCACTTTTTTCTTAGCTCGGGTGTATCGTTGGGCAAATGTAAGAAGACCAATGGATCTAATGTATTCCAATAGGTCTTACAGTCCCATCACTGTTTAGTTTTGTTTTGAACGAATTTCCTTAAAGGAATAAGCTATTTACCACAGGTCTCATGGTAAGACCTAAGCCCGAGACCACTATAACTTTTAATTTTGTGGCCTTCAGAAAACACCATTCGTTCGATTTATATATATCCTGTGTGTTCCAAAAGTCCCGGACCGGTTTAATATCTTTTAAAGTAAGCCAGATATCAAAAAACGACATTATGCATACCTTTTAGTACTAAACAAACTAATTTTTGATGTACGTCATTTCTGCCCCTAACCCCAAAATTGGATTTTGGAAGAAGGAGTTTAACCTTTTTTTTGTCATAAGCCATAAATATACTTTATACTTTTTCTTAATTCAAAGGCCACCGGAATAAAGCTGAACTTTAATCATGCAAACTGTTTGAACATAAAACTATAATTAATTGTTATATAGTATTTTTATTTATTTATTTTCTATGGAATTATATAAAAGATTATGTGACACAGACACAGTATGCATCAGAACACGTTCCGCAAAAGAAGAAATTGAGTTAATCAACTGAAAGCGGCGCCTGTTAATTAACAATCAGCGAGCCCATATTTTGCTTCTCACCCTTTAGAATGCATAAACTGAATTAACCCGAAAGTCATTATTATATAATATATTATTATATTTTATATTACAAAATGTTTAGTTAACTTTATCGTATTTAATTTTCCTCATAATCTGTTTGAAAAATAAAGATGAACTTGAATGTTTCGTGAATGTTTTCTTCCATTCTACCATTTCTCCCCTTGCATTGTCCTTGGAAGTGTCCTTTGCTTTCCTCATTGCAATGCAAGCTTCCCAATCCACCTTTCAAGTGTTTAGCAGGGGTATGACATCTCACAAATAATACTATATCAGGGTTATAACATCCATTAGTTTTTAGTGTTGTCAAGGCCCCCCTACCTAGATGGCAAGGGATCACTAGCTATAACGTTTTAATGAAATGCTAGAGTAGTTGTTAATGATTCATTCTAGCGCAGGGCGTACGAGGCGTACGAGGCGTACGAGGCGTACGAGGCGTATGAGACGTATGAGCGCAAAGTCCAAGGTCATCGCTACGTCATTATTTCTCGCGCGCGCCACGAGCGCAAAGTCCAAGGTCATCGCTACGTCATTATTTCTCGCGCGCGCCACGAGCGCAAAGTCCAAGGCCATCGCTACGTCATTATTTCTCGCGCGCGCCACCACCGTTGCGCCGTTCGCTCGGCTCGAGCGCGCCGGTTCCTACTAGATTCTGCCACCCTGATACTTCGGAAGAATAAAAAACGGAATAATTCGATATTCGATTGTCGATTTCGATTTATCGAATCGTTTCGTTAATCGATTTTAATGTTTCTACGGTATTCTGCCCTCCTGATACATAAAAATCAATTTTGAATTATTTTCTCTTAAAAATTTGTAATTTTAAACGGTTTTCAATGGAAAATTTTGATCACGTTGAAAGCTGACTTTGCCCCTAAGAGCACGTGCAACTTTACACGTGAGCCACGTGATTTTCCGGGTATATATACCGGTCCGATTTTGAGTTTGACCAGTTGTGTTTTGAAGATCGTCTCGACAGTTCCTGAGGTAAGTGCCGACTTTGGTTTATTAAGACTTTAACACTTTTACGACTTGTAAATTTTTCAATAAATACTGTTTGGACTTAGAAAATTTTCAGCCAGTTTAGGACTTGTAAATTTTACAATAAATGCTGTTTGGACTTAGAAAATTTTCGCTCAGTTTAGAACTTGTAAATTTTTCAATAAATACTGTTTGGACTTAGAAAATTTTTAGCAAGTTTCACTTTACGACTTGTAAATTTTTCAATAAATGCAGTTTGGACTTAGAAAATTTTCACTCAGTTTAGGACTTGTAAATTTTACAATAAATGCTGTTTGGACTTAGAAAATTTTCGCTCAGTTTAGAACTTGTAAATTTTTCAATAAATACTGTTTGGACTTAGAAAATTTTTAGCAAGTTTCACTTTAGGACTTGTAAATTTTTCAGTAAATACTGTTTGGACTTAGAATATTTTTGCTCAGTTTAAGACTTGTAAATTTTCAATAAATATATCTTGAGACTTTGAAAATTGTTGGGAGTCAACGTTTTTAGACTTGTAAAATTTTTCGAAAAAATACTTTTCGGACTTTGAAAATTTTCAGTAGTCAACATTTTTGGACTTGTAAAATTTTTCAAAAAATACTTTTCGGGGACTTTGAAAATTTTCAGTAGTCAACTTTTTTGGACTTGTAAAATTTTTCGATAAATATTTTTTTGGGACTTTGAAATTTTTCGATAGTCAACTTTTTTGGACTTGTAAAATTTTTCGAAAAATACTTTTTGGACTTGTAAATTTTTTGATAAATATTTTTTTGGGACTTAGAAAATTTTCGATAGTCAACTTTTTTGGACTTGTAAAATTTTTCGATGAATATTTTTTCGGGACTTTGAAATTTTTTGATAGTCAACTTTTTTGACTTGTAAAATTTTTCGATAAATATTTTTTGAGACTGAAAATTTTCAGTAGTCGACTTTTTTAGACTTGTAAAATTTTTCGATAAATATTTTTTAAATAAATATTATTTGTAAGAATGCATTCGAATTTAATTTTTTATTGATAACTAATCTTTTTATTTTCTGTTATAGGTGAAAGAAATGACTTCCAAAATTGAATGTGGTTTCTGCGGTAAACTGTTATCGAAGACAAACTTATCCCACCATGTAAAAAGATGTTCATCGAATCCAGAACGAGATAATAAGAAGAAGACGTGTGATAAATGTGGAAAAGAAATCACAAGTTTACATTTTAGTCGACACGTGAAAAAATGTAATGCGAATGATTTAGCTAAACCGAGTACGAGTGGGATCAATAGATTAAAGCGGCCTGTACCCGACTTAATTCCTATCGAAAATTTCAATCCTCGAGATTATCAAAGCAGACCTTCAGTTATTCAGTACGCTCCGGGTCGGACTTCGACTGCTAAAACGGATATCGAGAGACACGATGATGTTGAAGATGGACCGACTTCAGCCAAACAACCCAGACTCGATATACGACCTACTACTACTACTACTACTAATAAAAATAATTCCGTTTTTAACGTTTTACACGGTGCTGCATTGTTAGCAATGAGCACGATTATTAATCTAGTGAAGCCTGTAAAAAGCGATAAACTTCCACCCGTTATTGAAAATGAGATTATTTTAAAAGAAACGGCTTTTGAAAGTAGGTTAATTACATATCACTTTAAAAATATTCACGGAATAAAAGATCCGAAAGTTTTTATTAATAGATTTATCGATACGATCATAAAGTTCATAGAAGATTATCTCGCAAAACATAATATTAAGTTTAATTTGACTTTTATCGCTAAATATAAGCGTAATGTGAGTGACAAATGTGAAATAGAGAAGATGTTTTTTAGAACTGAAAATTTTAGAGCATACAGTACTACCGATTTGAAACAAACATTGAGGATGATGAGAGATATAATATGTACGAATATGGAGGAGTTTGAAGCGAGAGGATCCGGATGGAGCCTTTACGAAATCGAAGGACTAGATTTAGCGATTAACAAATACTCGCCTTTTAGAGGATCGAGTTACATCGATCTTCCAGATAAAATAAAAAATAAAAAAGCTATAATAAATGTAAAAAACAAGGATGAAAAATGTTTTTGTGGGCGATTTTATCCGCTTTACACCCCGTTAATAAAGATGCTGAAAGAGTTAAAAAATATAAAAGATATGAAAACCAGTTTGTCGATGTGATGAAAGACATAGAGTTTCCAGTCGCCTTGGACGATGTAAAAAAATTCGAAAAGCGAAGCGGAATATCGATAAACGTTTACGGTTACAATAGTAACTATAATATATATCCGCTGATTGTGACAGATGAAGAAAAGGATACGCATATCGATCTTTTATATATTAAAAAAGGAAAAAAATCGCATTAGTGTTATATTAAAGATCTGGAAAAACTGGTACGTATTCAGATGACGAAAAGACGTAATAAAATCTACATATGCAAACGATGCCTGCAATATTTCGGTAGAGAAGATTTATTGATTAGACACAAAGAGTATTGTAAAGAACACGACTCCGTAAAAGTAAATATACCGGGAAAAGGGGAAGTTATAAAATTTAAAGATTACAAATGTCGGATGAAACTTCCTTTCGTTATGTACGCGGATTTTGAGTGTTTATTAGAAAATGTAGAGAGGCGTAGACCGCCGAAGATGAAATTAATCAAAAAAGTCGCTGAAAACGAAGCTACGTGTCAACCGCCTAACACTATAAGAACACCCGAGGGGTATGCGAAATATGTTTCTTACACCGACACATATCAACATCATGTAGCGAGATCCTTCTGTCTCTACACGGTTTATACCTTCGGCGAGTATAAAGAACCGATTTTATACTACGGGACCGACGCTGGGAAACAGTTTGCTAAAACGCTTAAATCAGAATTGCAAGCGATTAAAGATTATTATGAAAACAACGAAAAACCCATGCTTCCTCTAACCGCTGAACAAGAAAAAGATTTTTCAGATGCTAAAATATGTCACATATGCGGGAATGAATTCGAAACCGATGAAAAAGATGATGATAAACGGGATATCGCTAACTTATTCACTTATCGCTTTATTCGTCTTGATCATGGAAAAAAGGATATCCGCGTTCGCGATCATTGTCATCTGACCGGAAAGTATAGAGGCGCGGCGCACCAGTCTTGTAATTTGAACTTTAAAATTCCGAAGTTTATTCCCATATTTATCCATAACTTGAGCGGTTATGATACGCATTTAATAATAAAAATGTTGAGATTAGATGAAAATACGCGTATCGATATCATTCCGAATAACGAAGAGAGATATATCTCGTATACTGTCGATTTCGGGATCGGAATAAAAGCGAGATTTTTAGACTCGTATAAGTTTACACTTTATTCGTTAGACGATTTAACTAAGGGATTGAGTGAATATCAGTTTATACATGTAAAAAAGTATGGAATGCCCGAGGAACAAAAAGAGTATTATACGAGATGGTTAAAGGAGAGAGATGAGATAAGAAATAAATATAATGATATCAAAAAGTATAATAGATCAAGAAAGTCGCAAAATGATTCCGATTCAGATTCCAGTTCAGATTCCGATTCGGATAATGGAGGAATGTTTGAAGCCTCTTTCAAAGATTAAGATATGAATAATTGGTCCGACCATAAAAAAAAAATATTATGAATTTTTACAAGAGAAAAAATACTGTGGACTAATCGATGCTGGGTTGGATAAATATAAATCGAGTATAGAATTTCAAATGAAATTTGATTTATTTTTACATGAATATAAAAATCCCGATCCGATGAAGTTATTATTTAGAAAAGGAGTTTATCCGTACGATTATATGGACGATGATGAAAAATATCTCGAGACTAGTTTACCACCGATAGAAAAATTTTATAATGAGTTGAACGAAAAAGGTATTAATCTGTTGGATTATGAACACGCGGAACTGGTTTGGAAAACATTTAAAATAAAGAATATGAAAGAATATACACTGTTTTATAACAGACTCGATGTTTTATTACTAGCCGATGTGATGGAATATTATAGAAGTATTTCTTTGACATCATACGGATTGGATTTAGCGTGGTACTTTACAACTCCGGGTCTGGCGTGGAGCATATTATTAAAAGAAAGCGGAGCGGTTTTAGACTATTTGTACGACTACGAAATGATACTCATGATCACGAGGGGGATTAGAGGCGGTTTAGCTCAAGTGTCGAACAGACACGCGAAAGCCAATAACCGATGGGTCGATGGGTATGATGAGAGTAAGCCTATAACGTATCTCATGTACTTGGACGCCGTGAACCAATACGGTTGGGCGATGTCTAAACACAAAATGCCTACGGGTAATTTTAAATGGGTCGAAGAGGAAATCGATGTAATGCGGATACCCGATAATAGCGACGTAGGATATATATTCGAAGTGGATTTAGAATATCCTCGAGAATTACACGATTTACATTCTGACCTACCGCTAGCGGTCGAAAGACGGGCACCTCCCGGTTCAAAGGAGATCAAACTCTTGACCACGTTGTACGATAAAGAAAAATATGTCGTTCATTACAAAGCGTTAAAATTATATCTTTCGTTAGGGTTGAAACTAAAAAAAATACATAGAATTCTAAGTTTCAGTCAGAGTTATTGGATGTCGGATTTTATCGTTAAAAATGTATGCTATTGGAAAAACGCTACTAATAAACCCACAAAGCAATTTTACAAGCTTCTAAACAATTCAGTGTTCGGTAAAACCATCGAAAATGTCAGAAATAGGGTGGACATACGACTCGCTACGCAGACTAAACAGATCGAGAAATGGGTGGCGAAACCGATTTTTAAGCATAGAACTATATTTTGTGAAGATCTTTCCGCCGTTCACATGAGAAAAACTAGTTTATTATTTAACAAACCCATATATATAGGAATGTGTATATCGGACATCGCTAAAACGCAGATGTACGACTTTCATTATAATTATATTAAAAAAGAATACGGAGAAAAAGCGAAATTGCAGTATACGGACACCGACAGTTTGGAATACCTAATAGAAACTCCGGATTTCTACTCGGATATGAGGAAACATGATGAAAGATATGACTTATTTCGAGAAAAAATACTCGGCACATTTAAGGATGAAATGCGGGGTGATCCATTATCCGAATATGTAGGACTCATAGCGAAGATGTACTCCAATCGGTTAAGTTCGTATGAAGATTTTGATGGGAAAGAATTTAAAAAAGCGAAAGGAATTAAGAAATCGGTTGTGGAAACTAAAATTACTTTTAAAGACTACAAGGAATGCTTGCTTGAACAGAGAGACGTGTATAGATGTATGAATATGATAAGAAGTAAGAAGCATGAATTGTATAGTGTAGAACAGCACAAGAAAGCATTATCGGCGAGTGACAAAAAAAGGTTTATTTTAGAAGACGGCATCACCACTCTCCCTTGGGGGCACTACAAGATACCGTGAGAGTCCGCTTTAGAACTTGATGCTAATTCGTCTACGGAATAATTAAACTAAATGTCACACTCGACTTGTACACGGATTAAAAAAAAGATAATAAATACATAACCGACTTATTATTTAAAAATCCTTTTTTTTTCTTTTTTTTTTTATAAAGGGAACGTTTCGTTCCTCCCTTTAAACTACACACTTTGGAAAAAAATTGATTCTCGCGTGTAAAAAGTTAACATATAATTATATTCATAAAAAAAAACGAAAACAATTTTCAACCGTCTATGCTGTAGACGGTTTATCATTATCTCCACATTAAAAAATATCTCAAAACATTGTAATTCTATTCCTCTCCAAATCGTAAGTGAAACCTTTCTCCGAAACGACTACCGCATAAGCGGTCGTCCCCTGATCCGTGACCGGACTGGCGACGGGGTTCGTAAATTCCAATTCTATTTTAATATCTTTTTGCCTATTATCGCTGGAGAACGGATGGTGATGCGTGTCGACGACCATCAACGGATACTTGTCTATAAAATCGATATCGCTTAAATAAACGTCTTCGTCTCCGAATAACACCCGCCTGATCGAGCAATAACTCGTGTATAAAATACCGTACGCCTTATCGTTTATAGACAAATTCTGCGGCTCTTGCGGATACCCTAGTCCATTGATTTTGACGCGGTAGTTTTTTATGTTTATAGCGTTGAATTGGCTCGGATCCTTCTCTTGATTGTTTTTGAGGTTGGTCTGTAGACCTATGATTACGAACAGCGGATCGGATATATTCCCGAATAAGCCGGATAAGTCGAAACTGAACGAAGACCCCAACACACCGAACTTCTCGATACACTGCCACTGGTAATAGTTGTATATCAAATCGCCCTTCGTACTCAATCGTCTCAGTCCCTCTATGAGCGGCACTTTTTTCACAGCGTCATACTCGACCAGGGGCACTTTTAAATCGAACCTCGTGATTTGTATCTTTCCCTCGTCCGCAGTTTTCTCGTTAGCGCCGCTACCCTCCTTCCAACGGTATATCGCGTCGTTATCTTCGTTGCGTGTAAAAATTATTTGGAATCCTCCTCTGTACATCGGATATTTCAGCGCGTCGAAAAACCCTAAACCGAGATGCGACAAGGGGCCGTAAGCTTCGAACTTGCCGACTCCTTTATCGAATTTAGATTTGAATCCGCTCGTGTGAAAAGTGCTCTCGCTCGATTTGCCGTATGTCGTCAGAGCTTTGATCGTACTCGTGATACCGACTTCGTCGACGAAGTCTATCAACTGACCGTGTTTTTTCAATTCGATTCTCTTAAATAAAAACGCCGGGAAATTATCGACCAACTTGATCGGGTCTGTCGCCTCGTACTTCGCGCCATTCGCTTTTTTCAACACTTCGCCTCGTATGTTAAAATATATTTCCTTATCGTAAAAAACGTCTCCGCCGTCTAATCTGAACGTGATCATCTGATTGGGTGAATTGAAATTCAGATCGGACACCGGTTCGACGGAATGGAATTCGTACCGTTCTATCTTGTCGGACGCTTCCTCGTAATACTTCTCCATATCTATATATAGATTTTAAGTTTTCGGTCTCGAATAAAAAAAATAAAAAACGCGATTCGAACTTAATGAAAAATATACTTTTAAAATTTTCGGATGAATAAAATATTCATCTCCTACCGAACATGCGCATACGTTTCTTCCTATCCGACGCCAAACCCAATTTATCTACGCGAAACTTAACATCCGCGGTGTTAGTCAATTTACCTCCTTCGACGCCCTTTTCCTTCAACGCGGACAAACACCGACTTATCCGTTTAACACCTTCCGGCCGAGTGATCAGTTTTTCGATCTCGTTATTTATAAACTTGACGATCCCGATTTTTTCGTTATTAAAATTATTATTTCCCGCTTCCTCCTCGGCTTGTATAAACTTTATTCTCTCCGACAACTCGTCGTAATCGTCTATATATTTATATTCCACGGGGTTGTTCGTATCCACGAGTAGACCGCTGCCGGACGAAGACGGCTTTTGTTTGAGTTCTTTCCATATGTCACTTATTAAATTCTTCCATTTCCAACCACCGCTCGCCTTGGGTCTGGGCGAGGTGGGATCGTTGTTATGATGTAGAGCGTGTGTTTTGATTAAAATATCTTTATATTTTTCAAAGTCCTGAGAAGTGAACGCGCCTATACTTATGAGTCTCTCCTTCGGTGTCGTGCCGACCGCGGCTGTGGATTGCACACCGTGGATCTCCGCTCTGGTCAAGAGCGACCACAGTCCCTCGGTGCCGATATATCTGTCCATAGTTCTGTCCAGTATGATATCGTTGTTTTCGATGGATATGGTTTGCGATCCGATCGCGAGTTTGCTATTCGCGAAATCGTAATAAACGCCGAAACTCATATCGTTACAGTTCGAGAGGTATTGCTTTGCGATATCACCAATTTCCTCGTTTTCGGTGAATTCGCGGATAGAACGATTCTGTAATTCCTGCGAAGTTTGCGCCGGTGATAAAACTGTAGACGCATCGAATACGTCTGAGTCCTCGATTGGAGTTATCGTTTCGTCCGCTTTATCTACCGGTCTACCAAGTGTTTTGTACACTTTACCTACAGGTCTACCGGGTGTGCTCGACGTTCTAGGTCTGAACTGTCCGACAGTGGGGATGGGTCTTCTCAAAATGACACGGGGTTTTTTCTCCGTCTTTAAAGTTTCCGTCTGTTCTTTTATAGCTTTAACTACGGGTTCGTGTCGCTTCTCCTGTTCGCGCACCTTTTCCACTTCCGCTCTTCTTGACGTGTCGAATTCACTCTTTAATCGATCTTCCAATTTATCCAACCTCTTAGCCTCCGCGACGGTAATCGGTTTGTTTTCACGGCGAGGAGGAGGCGCTAACAATTGTTCTTTCGGTTTGGCGTTTACTAACAACACGGGGTGTGAACTGAAAAGCTTTCTCCTCTCCTCAGCTTCGCGTATCTGATTTTTCTTACTGTCTTCTAGCCATTTTTCTTGTAACTTTTCATATTTTTTAGCCATTCGTACGTCGGCCGGCCACATCTTATCGGCCATCTTCTGTTTTTTCACCAGCGTGCCGATGATCTCCTTATCATCGCTTTTCCTCTTCATTATATTATCTATATATATAGGTTTCGGGTTCGGAGTTTCGCTTTTCAAAAATAAAGAAAAAAATAAATTTAAATAAAAATCTAAAACGATGCATACACGTTGTTTTTATAAAATATTATGTATATGAATCGTTTATTAAAAACGATGCGTACACGTGGTTTTTATAAAATAACGTATATGAATCGTTTATTAAAAACGATGCATACACGTGGTTTTTATAAAATAACGTATACGAATCGTTTATTAAAAACGATGCATACACATCGATTATCGTTCGATAACATCGTTTAACTCGTCTTTTAACTTGAACATGTATTTTCCGTTGTGCGCTTTCTTAGCGGTGTTTATTGTCAAAAATCCGAACGGTTCGCTCCAACACTTTTGACACATCTTTTCGAATTCATCAATCGTCATGTCCGATCCTACGAAATCGTCATAAATACGTTTCGTGTAGTGTTTGTTTTGTTTGAAGACGCATAGCAGGTTGACGTTGTTCCGTATCACTTGCATGTCGACTTTACCGTAGCTCTGACTGAGGTAGACGCAGGACAGTTTTTTATGTCTACCTCTGATGAAGTAGTCTTTTATCGCTTCTTGTTTTTCCATCAGACAGTCGTCGAACACCACGAGAGAGTTTTTCTCGCACTCGTCCAGTGGGGGTAAATCTTCGCAATTGTTAAAAAAGTATGCTATCTTCTTATTCAACTTGTTTTCAGCATCGATGTACTTTTCGCGTAATTCTACATAAGCCGGCTGCTCTATAGACTTACTGAACACGTATAAAGTTCTAAACACGAGACCGCGTGGATTATAAATAAAATTCAACAACAAGTTTGTTTTTCCACAGCCCGAGGAGCCTACTATCAGACAACGTAATGGTCGGGGTAGAAGGTTATCTTCGATCTTCTCTTCGTAATACGGGACGATATCCATCACTCTCTATGAGGAAAAAAATAATGCACCGGTTAAGAAAAGAAATAAAATAAATTACGAGAAATAAGAATTTATTAGGATGGGAAAATGTTTACTATTTATTTTCTCAAATCTTTGAAGAATTCTTCTACTAATTCTATGAAATTATACGGCGTGATTACAACATTATTGCGCGATTTATAGGCTATATAGCGGCATCTCATGATATCTTTTACGCAGTTCAAAACGTTTATACTGTTCGGCACTTCCTCTTCGTAAAACGAGAGTGAATAACCTTCATCGATTTTCTTTTTAAAAACCTTAGAAAAATACCGATCTTCGGTTCTCACGCAGTAGTATGTATAAATACGTCCTACATGAGAATATCGTTTAAAGACGGCGAAGACGTGTCTTAGGTTCGGGTTTCGCGGCATACAAGCTACTTTAGGTTTCATGTTTTGTATCGTATTGTTTAAACGACGATTTTCATTTTCCATACGATCGATCGATTCCATGAGCGTTACGATTTTATTTTTGAGTTTGTACTCACCGTATTTACGGATGGAAGGCAAAACGTCTTCGAAGACCCAACGTTTAAAGTCGTTCGCCGACGGTAACCTCGATGAAAATATCAATTCGTATAATCCGGGCTCGGATATGTATACTTCTAAGCCTTTATTATGTGATAAGGGGTGGGACCCAAATCGGGGCCCACCTAAATCGGCCAGATTTCTCTTATAACGATCGTTAACGTGCGTCTGTAAGACCTTCTTCAGATTGGAATATCCTAATATTTCGGCCACATCTTTACCCTTAAACCACGAGTTATCGTCATCGTCGAAAATCACTGTGACCTTTTGATTTTTAAAAATGAATTTACTCGCGATATCGTCCTCCATCTCGTACTCCATGTCGCACTCGTCAGTGTCGGTCGCATCGGAGGAACGAGACGATGAAGAACTTTCGTTGGACGCATCGGAGGAACGAGACGATGAAGAACTTTCGTCGGAAATCTCATCACGCGTAATATCGTTATTCATTTCGTACCTACTATAGAAAAACGACCGATCGAACGTCAACGTTTTATTACGATCGAAAAAATAAAAAAATAAAATCATATAGTTCGTACGATCGGAAACGTATTTATTTCACCACAACATCACTTCCGACAATGTTTTTTTAACGAGGTTAATCAGGTCGAAATCGTCATCGTGAATTTTTATACATTTGCTTTTACGGTTATAATCGTATTTCACATCCTCTTTAACTATTTCTCTCAACACCTTTTTAGTTAAAATCTCATCGTCGATAGTTATGTATTCAATTTCAAAACATAGATCGTATCCACCCGATTCGTTGACGGCTTTGTCAAAAACACGTTTTTGCGTGTCTACGAATTTATATTCATTTTCATGATCCGTCCTCCTTAGAACACCGAACATTTGTTGGATCTGCGCGTTATTTATCAAAGTCTTGAACACTTTATTTTCCGATTCCAAACTAGTGACGCGGTACTGATGTTTCCTAAGCTTCGGTAAAAGTTTCTCGAAAATCCAATCTTTAAATTCGTTCATGTCATTTTTCCTCGCTACCAACAAACAACAAACACCGGGGTCATCGATGTAGACGGTATTGGGTTGCACCTTTGTAGGGGATTTCGCGGTATCGTATTGTTTTATCTCCGAATAGGTGGTTTTATACTTCTCATCGACATGATCGTTTACCGCTTTTCCCGGTCTGACATAACCCAATATTTCCGCGATGGTATTTGCGTGAAACCAAGGTTTTCTATCACCGTCGAATATAATGTAAATATCGTGATTTTCATACGTAAACTTGTTATTTTTTATATCAATCGTGTTAACCATTTTACCCCACTAATATATAGAAATGTATCTCGTCGAGTCATGTTTTTTTATGATCAATTTAAAAAATATATTTGACGATTGCGTTAAACGTTTTTCGTTTCAATTATAAATTAGTCCCAATTTGGGATGCGTTAATGAATTATTTATAACAGCCCTAAAAGAGGAAGTGTTGAGTCCTAAATTAGGATAGCTTGGTATTATAAATAACGGTCCTAAATTGGGATGTGTTAAGTCCTAAAACAGGGTGGGACACGATTTGTGTCCCAACCCTTTTCGAGGGATAAAAGCTTAGTAAGGCTTATATTACAAAACCACGGGTCTAAAAATAAACAATTACGAGGACCTGTAGTTTTAAGGGGTCTATATTTTTAAGTGTTTTTTTTTCAAATAATCAAAACTCCGTCTTTTGCAGTTCCCTCTCGTAAAAACCGCCGATCACTTCTTCACCGTCTAGAGCCTCGATTTTGTACGTGACGGGTTTGGTGTTTAAAACTTGCGCGATCACAAAAATTTCGCTAGTCCAGTTTTGTTTATATTTATTTCTAAATACGACTTTACTCGCCGTTATACGGACTCTGTCCCCGACGTCGAATTTCGGTTTTTTTCGCGGCACTTCACTTTCGAGATCCTGATACATTTTCAACAGATCGGACTCGTTGTTCTTATTGACATCGGCCGGACGCATTTTTATCGTGCTGTGGTAATCGTGTTTGTTGTATTCGTCGGTGAGCTCTTGTAAGACGTCGTACCATTTGTGCGAGTTTCTCACTTGGAATTTGACTCTGAATTTATCGTTTAACGTCCTGTGGTATCTCTCGATTATCGCCGACTTTTCCTCGCTCTCCGTATGGTACATTTTTATGCCGTGTTTTTTGAGCATGTCGTTAAAAGGTTTATTTTTAAACTCTGTCCCCTTATCCGTGTGCAGCAGTTCGGGCGTAGTGTGACCGTCCTTTTTCGCTCTCTCTATTATCCTCTCAAAAGCGGCCGTCACTACTGCGCCGTCTTTTTTCTTCAACGGTTCGGACCAGACGAATTTGCTAAAACAGTCTATCACGTTTAAGATGTATTTGTACCAGTTGTTCTCTCTGGCGAATTGTTTCATGATGAGCAGATCCGCGGCCCACAGATTATCCAGACCTTTCATGATTATCCTGCGTTTTATAAATTTTTTCACTACCGGTTTGTGCAGTTCTTTAGCCTCCACCACTTCGGGTGGCTCTTTGATAAACGAGTTTTTAACGCCGCCGCAGACCGCGCAATCGGAACTCGCCAACCATCTTTTATTTTTCGTTTTCACAGTCTTCACGTTCTCCGAAGCCGTTTGCGTTTTACACGTGCGACAGTAGGAATTCATCTCTTATATTAATGAAATTAAATTTTCGTTCGATAGAAAAAGATATCAATCATTTGGCAAGTTTTAATTTTTTATATGAATTCAAAATATTAATTTTTATACATAGATAATGGGGAATCACAAGAGGAAAATAAATTTGACTAAAGGTCAACTGAATAAGCTGCGGATAGCTCATAAGAAGCTTAAACGCGCAGTGCTTACTTTAACAAAAGATCAATTAAAAAATGGTAATACCGAAGTGTCACTCGATGGTGATCAAAACAAACAAGTGGAAAAAGCGTTGAAAAACAATAGAGGGACACGGTTGATTTTTGATTATTCGCAGTTGAAGGAAATGATCGATGGAGGTCTTCTGAAGGAAGTTTTAGAACTGGCCGAAAACAATATTCCGTATTTTAAGAAATTCGCCTCACCTCTGATAAAGAATAAAGTGGCACCTGTGTTGAAGAATGATTTCGTGCCGTGGTTGAAAAATTTAATAGACAATGAACTGGACGAATTGATTAATAAAGATAAAACCGGAGCCGGTCTGGTGAAACGTGTAAGCGGAAAATTGCATAAGACTCTTAAAGATATTAGAGAGGATAAAAAAAACTAGTTCCGCTGACCATGTCCGAACTGGAGACATGGGCCAACAAGTTGAAAATCAACAATTTCCGTGGTGTTTTTATGCGAGAGTGTTTACCCGACAAGCCGCGCAAAAACGAGTGTGCTATTATTAATCTAGGTGATCTGGAGTCGGGCGGCACGCATTGGACTTGTTATACGAAAAAAGGTAATTATGTCATATATTTCGATTCGTTCGGTGAGGCGCCTCCACCTTTAGAATTGGAGAAATATCTAAACATGACTAAAGGTATTTTTTATAATCATATGAGATATCAAAATTATGACGATCCCCCCATATGCGGTCATTTATGTTTGGAGGTATTGCGACGTTTTTCCAGAGGACAGGATTTCAATACGATAGAACGTGCTTTACAAAACAATAAATACACATTTTTGAGATGGTTCGAATAATTTTATTTTTTTCTCCCTCGCTCTTAATAAATAATCGTAACCGTAATGTTTTAAAAGTATATATAGAGAAAATGGTGTACTTCAAATTGATCGGTCAAAAACCGCATCTGCAGTTGAAGCTCGAAAACCCCATACACTTGGAAGAGGACGCGCGTTATTATCTCGCGCTCACGGGGTTTTCATTTCATAACTATTTTTATAACTTGAAAGAGCCGGCTTCGATTACTTTTTTTAAGAGTGAGAAGGATCGTCCTACACTAACTTTTGATGCGGAGTTTTGGGATTTGAAAACTATGCAGAGAGAAATCAGGGAATTCATGAGGATCGGTAAGATCACACCGGCGATAGATGTGGAAAAGTTTAAGATTTTTCGAGACCCACAGTCTAAGATATGTATCAAATCTCCAGTTAAGTTCCATATGAACAACGAGCTACGACGGTTTCTAGGGTTTACAGAATTGAAAAAAGATGAAACCGCGTTCGAATTGATGTTCGAGTCGGAAACTATTTTATCAATTTACGAAGAAGAGAGTAAATTACAAATCAGACCGTTCGAGATGATCGAAGTGCATTGCGATTTAGTCGAACATTCGTATATCAATCACGCGGAGCATTGGCACAGACACGATAACTCCTCGTTGTTGTATCACTCGAGTCCGCGAGAACACAGAGATAAAGTTTACGAGAAACCGTCCGTTTTAAATTACATGCCGCTCAAACCCGACACGCAGACGATAAGAGAAATCAACATTTATCTGACGGATGAAAACAAAGTTCCCCTGCGAAACGCTCTGGCCGATTATATTATTTATTTAAAACTAGTCGATGAGTCGGAATTAAATATGAATTAGTTTTCGTCAAAAGCGATGATTTATTACATCTTTTGAAACGCTCTCAATTTTTTATTCGTCCGTGAAAATATATTTTTATATATAGACGGAAGAAAGATGGAAATGGAAAAGGATTATTATAAAGATATCCTCGACGAAGTGAAAGGTAACGCTTTCGCGAAGATAAGCGATTTAGAAATCGGTAAAAAATATTTGGTCAATAGCATAGAGAGAATGCACTACGCTTACGGAGTAAGAGTTTTGGTTACATGCGATGATGTGCGGTTTCAACTACCCGAGAGTTGGAACGAGAGAATGAGTACGAAAAATATAAACGCGCTATTGAAATCGGAGCAACCGTTGTATGTGGTGTACCACGGAAAGATCCCGATGTCGAATGATATGTTTAAACACGATATCAAGTTCGTGAGAGAGTGAATATTCGTTTAATCGATTATACCCGTTATTATTATTATTTCGATCATACTTGTTATTTTTATTTTTTTTCGTTCCTGAAAAATAATTTTCTAACTCCAAAAAAAGTTGTCAAAGTCCGAAAAAATATTTGTTGACTATTGAAAATTTTCTAAGTCCCAAACTGTATTTATTGAAAAAATTTACAAGTCCTAAAATGGCTTTCAAAATTGATTTTTATGTATCAGGAGGACGGAATACGGTAGAAACTTTAAAATCGATTAACGAAACGATTCGATAAATCGAAATCGACAATCGAATATCGAATTATTCCGTTTTTTATTCTTCCGAAGTATCAGGGCGGCAGAATCTAGTAGGAACCGGCGCGCTCGAGCCGAGCGAACGGCGCAACGGTGGTGGCGCGCGCGCCAAATAATGACGTAGCGATGGCCTTGGACTTTGCGCTCGTGGCGCGCGCGAGAAATAATGACGTAGCGATGACCTTGGACTTTGCGCTCGTACGCCTCGTACGTCTCGTACGTCTCGTACGTCTCGTACGTCTCGTACGTCTCGTACGTCTCGTACGTCTCGTACGTCTCGTACGTCTCGTACGTCCTGCGCTAGAATGAATCATTAACAACTACTTGCTAGGCATTGCACATTGTGCTTAAGCTCTGGAGAACACTGTTACTATGGCGATTGGGCAAAGGGTCTTGCCAAAAAGCATTCTGAGGGTTGCATTGAAGAAATGCCAAAATAAAATGCTCACTCCTCTCACTTGGTATTTTCCAATATTGATTCAATCTTTAAATATGGATTACATTTTTGTCCAGAACGTTTGTTGTGTTGAGTTTCGTGTTTGTTCATAACGCTATGCGTTACACAGTAATAGTAAGAAATGGGGACTAAATGTGGGTCCCTTTTTATGCCTTAGCGTTCAATTGTAATTGCAAATCAATCAAACCTGATAAATGAGAGCGATATTAGTGTCGCCATAGGATCCTAGCGATCCCCTGAGTAATCTCATAAATGATATGTAGAATTGTCATTTGCAAGTAAACTTATCTTTTATTAAGTCATGTTAATTATATACTGGGTTTTAATTAAAAGTTACATATAAATAGTGAAGCTGTAATTGTTTACTAATTAAATAGTTATTTGAACCTTAAATCGGTTTTATCAATATTTGGTTTTATTTCTACATACACTAAGAATAAACCAAAGGTCAAATTAGTTTTGTGCATTTTTAAAACGATAAAACCTTTGATGATGAATAAAAGAAAAATGTCATTACTGGTTGTTGAAAATGTTTTACCAAGACTAATAACATGAATAAATGGTTTGAGTTGAGTTTTTCCTCCATATTAAATATTATATGTTATATTATACTGCTGTACATCTCATCAATCGAAAACATAACTTATATAAGTGCTATATAAATTATTTTACAGAATTTTACGTATTGCAATCTTTTATAATATTTTTTAATATATGTTTAACTACTAGTTGATCCTAATAATTTACTATTTGATACTAATAATTTTTTGTTTGGATGTTATCACACGCCAGTTGTGAAACTAAAACATAAATCGAAGCATCGATAGGTTTTTTTGGCAGCGTTATAAGTTCTGGCCCTTACATCCATATAACTATGAGGTGAAACCTTTTATTAGGACACCAAAAATATACCTTCCTAATATTACAAGAAGTATAAAATTAAATATTATAATATTCCGACAATAAAGGGTTTCTCTGGGGGGAAGGGGGAAATTAATCCTGAGTGTTAGAAGTTTGAAAGTTTGTTTGTTAGTGTAATACCTCGACATGCCTGAACCGCCGGACCAAACTACCTGATACTTGCTTGGTAGGTAGTTAATTGGATGGATAATTTCAGATAGTGCACTTTCTGAAAAAAGAGGGAAGTACGTATACTCATATAAAGCTACAAAATTTTTATTTAAAATTGCATTGGAAGTAATGTATGAAAGTTGGATCTCACACAAATATTAATGGTCGGTTTACGAGTTAGTTTTAACAATTCCTTGGAGTTTTATTCGGGATATTTCAAATAAATATCACAATATGCAACCTAAAAAATTATTAGAAACTGCATAATGTTATCCTTAAATGTAAAGAATGCGTCATAATAACATAAGAAAACACTGCTACGATTTAATTATTTGCAACACTATTAGTGTAATGGGCAATGGTGAAAAAATTAAATTAGTTTTCGATATGCATTTTTCAATACTCAATAAATCAATTCCATAATTTTTTTACAGACATGAAAGAAATACTTAAGCTTCGACCACATTTTAAAATATTAGTTTCGCAAATGTTCAATAAAAATTAGCTTACTCATCTCCAAAAAGCCAAAAAATTGCTCCAATAATTTAATAAAATTGAACTTCATTCCCTATTTGACATGCTAAAAGGCACGCGGATCCGCGTGTGATTATAAAAGGCATAGAGCGACTCGACTCAGAAGCTCTTAAATAAAAAAAAAACTTTCTACACCTCTTGGGATACCGGTCGATTGTAATTACTGCATTTGTGATATAAAGATACATGGATACAATAGATAAAACGTGTAATGGGTCAAACTAATATCTGTTGCACTATTAAACCAAGTTTCACTTAGAAAAATATAATTCAGCTTTAAAATACTTTTAAGCAGCAATGGCATGTGGGGAAGGCCGGCCTCACACATTTTAACTAACATTTCTCCCGTAATTTTCTCCTACATGTTTAGGTATTTATTTGCTGTAAACTAATTTCTTTAGCTTAATATAATAAGGAGGCAATTTGAAGGTTTTGTTATATTTTAGGTGTAATTCAGCTTTGAAATTATTAAAAAATACTTTTAAGGGATTACATAGCCTAGATTCATTTTCATACTGCTTGATATCGAATAAATGACTAAAGTAAGTTGTTACCTTATCAATAAACTGTTCCAAATGGACTTCTAGTTTGCAAACGACGGCTTCATCATTGGGTCCATAGCCTCTATCAGGTTATTCATGGATTTAAAATTACACTTAACATAGTAAGCACAATATCACACAAGGCCGTCTTCACGGCCACATCTGTGTCTTTAATAGCCGTTGGACGTAAAAAAAATATCTTGAAAACAATCTGAAATTCAAACAATATATTCCAGGTCACCAGATACCCACAAACAATGAAAACTGACCAAATGAAACCCCTGACACATCACTGTTCTAAACTTTGTTCGCATAAAGATTTGTGTACTGTCTCAGGTTGATAAATATGGTAAAGTTTCAGTAGTAGTTTAGTTTTATTGGACCATACAACATACATTTCTGAAACTTAGTGGGCGGAACATTTACTTAAATCATTCGTTGTTTCCTCTTACGTCTAAGCTATATTTTAAATATATAAGTTATGAAACCAAAGTTATACATATCCTGTAGTACCTTTTGGAATAATTGGTTCATTGAGCCCATTGCATTTCCTCAAGAAATAATTGTAGATAAATAGTTTTGATTGATTGCTTTGATCTGTAAATACTGTAAACGTAAACATCTGGTAGTGGTTATTTATTAATGAACATAGTGAATTTGTATTACGTTGAGTACTGAGTGTGTAAATTTTAACAGTACTCTGAAATGAAGAGTCTCTCACCTGTTTAATTAATAGTTTTGAAGTACCGTGAATAAAGTTCTATTTAAAACCAAAAAAGTCTTGTAGGACACGTTAAGGTATGAAATAAACTAACTGTCCTTTGAGTATGTTTTGTTCATTAAGTTTTTGTCTTGTAATTTTACATAAACCTTAATGCCTCTAATAAGCGCATAAGATGTCAGAAGAAAAGTAAGGTAAGTTATTCAAGGAAATTTCTGTTTGAAGATTTCAAACACAGCAGTTCCCCACGAGTAACATATCTCTATTATCGAAAATTATAAACATACTTTTAACAGACGATACTTAACTTATGAGTGCATTTCGACAAATCATGCGTTACCTAGTCACTGCTCAAAAACTGTAACCCAAATATGACGAATAAACAATTTGATTTTCAATCTAATCTACTTCCTTAAAAGGAATCTGCTAAAACTAAAACATTATTTTGCTTTTCTTGCAAAACTAGTGTGTAAGATAAACTAGTTGAGTTTTTACCATAAGACATAAATTTTAATAAAAGTAATATTTTTCTTTATTTGCAGAGTCTATTAGAGAATTATTCATTTACCCCTCTTATATAGAAAAACAGACAAACGTACAAAAACCACCTTTATCCAAAAAAATTATAGTTGAACCCTTAAATGGTGCAAAAAACAGTCGGAAAGATGCAATTATAAAAAAAGGGAGAAGGTAATGGACGAATAAATATTCAGACTGCAACTACTGCCCGGGAAAACGATTCTTAGTGCTCGTTACTCTTTTTATTTGACGTTTTGTCAGTTATTAAGAACCAAAGAATTTTTTTATATGAATAATAATTCGACGCTTGCTATACGGAACAATTCTGGCTATCAAGTTTTAGAGCACAATTGTCATTACAAATACGCAAACCTAGTTAACGTGTTTTAATTGCATTTCACAAAGAAAGGGCAGTCTGAATTATTCAATTTATACTTTCATCCCTACAAAATACCAACTAAAACTAATATATCACCATGACCTCCTATCACATATTCTAAAGATTCTCGTATAATTTTATTTCATTGAAAAATTCGATTAAGGTAATACATTATGAAATTTGACGATTTCCCCCAATAAAAACAACAAATATAAAGACACATACTGTCAACAGCAGGAAATGAACATTTATATAGAAGTGCTACAAAACTATTTATCTCTGTTAAAACAATTGCAACAACGTTTTACAAAGTCATCTTAACAGTTAACTACCCTATAAAGACGAATAAAATAGTTGGTTTTAATCATACATTTAGTTTCAAACATGAATAACCATTCAAAAATACAGATTTATCGTGGAGGGATCGGTGATCCTGCTGAAAGAAGATTGTAGTTAGTTGTTGAGCTACGGCAGGTGAAGTATCGATTATCGGAGTGGCCAACAGAATACAAATTAGTTGCATCAATCTGCTGCAGCTTTACCCAAAGCCTATCGCCGTCGTCATCCTCGTGTATCATTGAGGTAACTCGTGTATCACTGAGGTAACTCGTGTATCACTAAGTTAACTCGTGTATCACTGAGGTCGCTCGTGTATCACTGAGGTCGCTCGTGTATCACGAAGGTAACTCATGTATCACTGAGGTAACTCGTGTATCACTGAGGTAGCTCGTGTATCACTAAGTTAACTCGTGTATCACTGAGGTCGCTCGTGTATCACTGAGGTCGCTCGTGTATCACGAAGGTAACTCATGTATCACTGAGGTAGCTCGTGTATCACTAAGTTAACTCGTGTATCACTGAGGTAACTCGTGCATCACTGAGGTCGCTCGTGTATCACGAAGGTAACTCATGTATCACTGAGGTAACTCGTGTATCACCGAGGTAACTCGTGAATCACTGAGGTAACTCGTGTATCATTAAGATTCTCGTGTATAACTGAGGTAGCTCGTGTATCACTGAGGTAACTCGTGTATCACTAAGGTAGCTCGTGTATCACTGAGGTAACTCGTGTATCACTAAGGTTCTCGTGTATCACTGAGGTAACTCGTGAATCACTGAGGTTAATCGTGTATCACTGAGGTAAATCGTGTATCACTGAGGTAACGTCAGACTCGCATTTTTCCATTGATAACAAATGCTAAATCAGTGTTAGGTCGCCGTAGGTATCTCTTCGATTGTGAAGTGTGTTTGAACAATTTTTTTATTTGTTAAAGAGCGTTGAAAAAGTAGAGGCGTATACATAGTAGTAGTCTGTGACGTGGGATACCAATAAAACAGGGGATACCTAGTAAATATAGATACTCCGTTACTCTGATAGCGAATCGCATCTTAATTTTTTATAGTTTTTATAGAGGCTTTGTCCTGAACTACCTTTAATTTAGGTTGAAAAATAAAAGTAATAGATTGTTAGATTATTAAAAAAATATTTAATTTAATTTATATTTGAAGTTAATCATGGTTTTCCCATTTAAAAATTTAACAATGAAAATTGTAAATAATGTATTCTTCATATCATTTTAAGATTTCAATTATTAATAATAAAAAAACACATTGATAAAACATACATCTAATAATAAAATCCCATTTTTTTGGTTTTAGAAAAGTTTGTTGAGCCTACATTAAAAATTAAACTAGGTATACAGTAATTTCAACACTACAACTTGAAAGGTTCTTGTTTATTTAACAGCGAACAGGTATGAATGTACTTGTCATTTAACAGAGAATGTGCATGAAATCCTAAATGGATGCATAAAAGTTCTTTTAGCGAGAAAAATATTCGTATTTACATACATGTTTTATCAAACGAGACATGGGATGATGTTTACTCAGTGGGGGATAAAATGGTAAAATGGTAAAAGATGGTAAAATGGATCTTTCTTTTCGATTATGAATTATTACTCTGATCTTTCTTTTCCTGTCAAGATATGTAAGGTTAAGTCTAGGAAGCAATTTACAAACATTCAGTTTGATTTTAATCTATCCAAAATGATTAATCATTGATCAATCCTCAAAACCTATTTGGAAATCATAAATCAATGTTTGAACGCATTTTTTAAGAAAAAATACTACTTTTAATGTGTAAAATACTTTTTAGACATATACAATTTCAACGTAAATACTAACGAAGCCTTTAGTATCGAGCCCAAAGGTTTGAGCTTAATTTGACTGCGTTAATTATTTTGGAATAAAAAACACGCTACTTCAATTAGATAAAACGCCAAAGCACTAAAACTGAAAGATAAATGTACTAAACTAGAGACTCGGAGTTTCCATCAGCAGTTTATTGTATATTTACACGCGAACTTCGTTCCACAATGCTAATTTACCTTGCTTTCCAACTTTTCCATTTGGGAACGAAAGTATTTCTTAAGTACTTTTATAAAACCTAGGAACCTCTATAGATCAATCAGTAAAAATAATAATCTTAAGCTCAGTTTGGGTAGTGTGACAAATAAGTCTAGAACTTAAAAACACATATAATTTTTTTCAACCAAGGATTTGACTCAACTAACTGATGAAACTAACTAACGAGGCCTTAATGGTCTTCCCCAAAACGATTAAGAATATAATAATGCCCTAATAAAATTTGCTCGATACTTCTGATTATTTATTTGAAAGAAAGAAAATGGTAATTAAATGATGCGTCGATCAAAGAGAAATGGTTTTCTTTTTATTTTGCGTATCGTATATGAATCGAATTGTTCGTGGAAACCTCCAATATCAGTTTAGTTTTTTTAAATACTTAGAGTGAGTTCGCTTATAAACAATTGTTTATGTTGGAAAACTCCAAAAATCTTATTACTTTTTAATGTTGTAATTAGATTATCAGTTTCTCTCTTGGCATAAGAACATTTTAAAACGTAAGCCTACTGTATTTTTACTATGTAAAATACTTCCATATGAGACTCCTCTAACAATTGATTGGAAATCAGTGGACTAACGTTATTAACGTTATTGTGACGAAATACTTTATGTGAAATAGTGAAAAATGAAATCATGTTAACATCCATGTAAAGATTGACACTGAAAATGAAACGATGAAGAAGTTTATATTCCGATCCAGCATATAAAAGTTTTGGAGATATGTGTTTACTATCAGCAGGGAAAATAAATTTCAACAATGTAGACAGTTTAAAAGAATGTGAGCAAATCTTAAGGGAGAGTTAAGTCCTCAAAATTTCCTTAAAGATTTTCTAAAACAATTATTTTAATGAAGAAGCATGTAACACTCCCAAGCAATTACTTAAGCAAGTAACACTGCCAAATATCATCATTGGGGGACATCGGTTTATTCGTACCTATTTCTTGAATTATAATAAACAGTAAAATTTGTTCATTCTAATACATTTTTTGTATTTTATAATTTTTTTATATTTACTGTAGGTAACTACGTTTATTAACAAGGCTAAAATGAAACGAACACTAAGTTTCTTATCAAAATCCTTTATCAAAACAATCTATTAACGCAACACTCATAAAGATAATGCGTTTGTATGCATTTCGTATTTTTCTACTTCAAAAACTATTTACTTACAGATCACACTTACACTTACAGATCATATGAATTAAAACACTGTAGGACTGTTTACTAACCTATGAGTTATAATACAACAATGTTTTTGTTACAATGCTACGGGTATTTGTTTGATATCTCCCCTCACAATCTATAATTTTTATATCGTACAGATTAAAATGTAAATGGGTATATACAGAGTGGGCCAATTATTGGTGTACAGAGACTTATATACTTAATTAATTACATATACAATTACATGTTTAACATAGTAAGTGCTCAAAATGTTTACCTTCTACAATTGTGCATCCCTGAAAAAAATTAAATACTTTCAACATTTTAAGTAAGAAATAACAGGAATGTGAACAATTAAAATGTATAAATTGCGGCTGTACATATACATTTGGCCCACCCAGTAGTTGTTGGAAAAAGTATTTTAATAATCAATAGTAGCAATTAAAGTAGAATTTTAAAAGAAAAATACCTCATTATGAATGCAATGAGGAGGGGGGGGGGGCAATGAATGGGAACTGGAATCGGGTTGATTTTCCCTTTTATTGTATCGAAAGTTTATCGAACAACTATAGCACACAGTTCAATTTGAAATGGGCTTATAATTGTAGGAAAACATTTTTTATAAATAAATAGTTGTAACTAGGTTAGGTTTGGTTACGCTAGTAGGCTAAAATCACAGCAAAACACAAGAACCACTGCACACCTGAGGTGACGCCGATGGTTTATTCAATACTTTAGCGCTCACAGTAATTGACTGACAGACACACAGGAATTATATGCACACGATGCCGCTCTCTCTGCCGCTTATCGTCCGATATCTCTTTCTTTGTCTAACTCACCGGTTATTAGTACTTCAAGGATTTTTTAAAATATTACATTGTCATTTTATTCTAACATAGCAATACTTTCACTTGCTTTCTTTGTGTTATTACTGTGGTTTTATCGCAATCTGACTCAAAGTAACCTAATCACCAGAATTTATTATTTACAATGTTTTCTTACTAAATCTGTTCCTTAATTCATTTCAAGTGGAAATGTAAGATATATAAAATTTTAGAATGTATATCAAATAAATAAACTGCTGCGAAAACGGCAGTTTTTATCATATAAGTTGCAGGGCTATGAAGCTCGTTTTCTCCCTAGAGAGAAAAGAACCAGGTGAAGTCGACGACGTCAGCTGTTAGTTTTTTTAACGAAGTGAAACAAAAGTCTGTAGGGAAGAAGAGAGCAATAATATAATGTTACCTACTAAGTAGGTAACATGAAGTCTTCTTATAAGGCAACCAGTAATTTTGGAGATTTTCCGGTTTCATCCCAGCGCTATAAGCTTATTTGGTAAAAATATAGCCTCAATCGAGGTATCAGTAATATGATCCCTCTGATGTCAAGATAAAATTTTGTCCCAGCTTAAGGTTAAAAGATGGAAATTGTCGGTTACCTAAACACAAATGAAACATACAATCAGCTGATCGTTTTACAGAGCAAGAACAAGATGAATGCCTCGTTAGGAGAAATCTTTTGAAAGTAAGCAAGTTTAAAATTTTGGTTTTTAAGTAGTTAGCGGACTATATCAAGTGGTACAATAAAACACATATTTTCTCACATGGGACTAAAGTTGATTTTCGTTACTCAGTCATTTTTCGACTTGAGCTAAGAACATAAGTAGAAAAACTTGACCTCTCATGGAAAGTGTCACTTTAGGCCTTCGTAGTTAAATATTCTTTTTTTTCTGTGAAATTCGATCCCATACTATTTTTACAGCTCATTTTTTTACAAAGAATGAATGGAAAAGTTAAACTATTGATATTTAAGAAAATTGCAATACTTATACTTTAACTTGTAAACTATGTGTCGTAAAAATTCTTCTTTAAAAATATTGAAAACTACACATTTATTTTTCAACATTTGGCACAACACTGTAATATCGGTTTGGTTTATTGATTTGCGTCAACAACTTCCTTTGCTGTGATGAGCAAAATAATTTATGGCCAATCGCATTATCTCCCTAGAGGCGTTAATGACACTCCCTCGGAATATAACAGCATGCACCTGATATTGTAAAACAGTTTGGGCTGTCATCAGCAAATATATCAACATTAATATTGAAACCAAATGTGTAATTGAAATAGCTTTGGGGTGGTAATTTGATGTTTGTTTCTACGTTATATCAGGTTCAATTCATTGAGGCTTAATTTGTGTGTATCCTGCTTAAGAAAAATTTGCGTTACTCTTCATTTTAGTTTCAGTTTTGTATCCTTCTTCAAGTTTTCGATTTGCGATTTAATTAATTAACATTTATAACTTACAAAAGTCTAATGTCGATCCAAAAACATAGTTATTACATTTATTTTATTATATTAAATTCATTATATCATTTTTTGATTCGGCCTTGTTATGATATATATTGCTTGGTATTTTATTATTTGTTAAGCAGCTAGGAAAATAACACTGTCAGTATCAGTTCATTCTCAGTTAAAGTGCTGGTGGTTTGGGGTCTTATTCCTAATATTTGAGTGTTATTGTTTTTCATCATAAGACTGTTATTATTTATTATCCTTAGTTGAGGAAAAAGTTGCCCTAAGAGAAAATACAGATGAATCTTAATCCAATTTACATGTAAACATTAGTTAAAACAGCATTTTGCTGGAATATAAAATGTTTTAGAGTTTTCTCCGTAATTATTAGGCTCAGGATGAGGCCGCATCTCTTTTGCTCCACGGTTAAGGGGAACTTTGGAAACATCGCTTTTGCTCCACGAGAAAGGGCCTGCGCTCCCTCTCCCCCAATGCTCTCTTTCGCTCACCTCCAGGTTCTTACTTGACAAATATCATTTAAACGTAATGACAACTTTACTTTTTTGCCTAAGCGAAATTTTTTTTGAAAGAATGTTAAACTATTTCAATTGTAATAGTAAGGGCAAGTAAACAATATATCTTACATATTAAAATGTATTACTATTTTAACTTATCCACATTTCATTTATTTTTTACAATAATTCACTGTTAGAAACAGAGAAGTCTTTTGATACAGGATAAGGATTTTAGGCATGAGCACGGGGCAGAAAACCATGTTTGAGCCGTAAGAGTACACTTTCTGTGGGCAACAAACACTATTTAAATAGCCTAATTTCGAGAAATTTAAGCTTAGTATAGTTGTCTTCTTTCTCGATCTGCTGTTACTCTGTTTTAAATTAATAAATGTCTTTTGGGACCAATATTATTGGTACCTATAAAAATTAAAGTTAAAATCAATTGAATATTTAAAGTCACATTATTTTAAATAAGTCAATAAGTCATTTATTAAGCCAGATTAACTAATACTTGCATTGGCCAAATCAGAAAGCCTACATGGTTTATTTAAAACAGATGCAATCTGCAAAAACAATACGTTTGAATAGATCTAGTGACCTTGAATCTTCCATCGATTTTAACTTAACTATAGAATAATTCCTTCAAATAAGATTTCGCGGCTTATAGCCAGCTGATTCAGAAACAGCCGCAGAAATGTTGCGCGAATCGTAATATTATTTTCGTTATACTGCTTCAAAAACAGATGTTTTTAATGCATGTTTTCCGGACCTAAATACACTCTTTTTATTCCTAGGAATTAAAAGCTGATGTACTCGATACCAGCTGACTCTTTATAGTCCTAGGACTATAAAAGTCAAAAAGTGCCGAGTACGTCGTAATAATCGAACAATATTCATTCGATTACAAATAATCGAAACATTCATCGTTATTATCGAAACATTCATTGTTGTCAGTTTAATCAATTTGTGAATGCAAATTGAATTTGTGAATTTTCAAAAAATTCACAAAATATCAATTGTGAATTTTGTGAAATGCGTTCGATACGTCGATAGTTGTTCATTGTTGTCAGCCTACCCTAACACAAATGAAACAGACAATCAGCTGATTGCTTCAAATAGCAAGAACAAGACGGTGATATCTTTTGAAGGCATCTTTAAAGGTAAATAAGCTGTAACATTTTGGTTTTCTTAAGTAGTTTACGTATTGTATTGAGCAATATAACGAAAAATATAGTTCATCACACGGACCTAAAGCTGCTTTTCGTTACTCGGTCATTTTTCAACCTCGGCTTACAGCCTCGGTTGCAAAACTTGACCTTGTACGAAAAGCGTCACTTTAGGTCCTTGTAATGAAATATACTATTTATTGCATCGAACTATAGCAATAAAGACGGCTATGTTTCAACCAAGCAACTTTATTCTAGAGTAAGGTTCAAATTAATGGAAGATTCAAGGTCACTAGAGTTAAGTATAATTTTTAAAGATAGCTTCTTATCATAAAAGAATCATATTATGACTAAAATAATGTGGGCTTGAACCTTCAATTGATTTCAAATTTTTTCTTATAGGTACCAATATTGGTCCCAAACTGCTTTATAGATTTAAACATGAGTAACAGCAGATCGAGAATGATGAAAACTATACAAACCTTGAATTTAGTGAAATGTGGTTATTTAAATAGTGTTTGATGCCTGTTGAAAATATAATCCTCCGACTCAAACGTGGTTTTCTGTTCGACGACCAAGCCTAAAAGATTGATCTTATGTTAAAGGGCTTCCCTGTTTCTAATCGTGATTTATTGTATAAAATAAATAAAAGATGGATAAGACATAGTATTACTATTTTACTTTGTAAGCTATTATTTTTTAACAATATTGTTTTCTTTTCGCTATTTTCGTTGAGGCAAAAAAGCAAAGTAGCATATTACGTTTAAAAGACAGTATTCAATAATTGACTTAAAGGTGAGCGAAAGGGAGAATTTGGAGGAGAGGAAGCGCAGACCCCTCCCCCGTGAAGCAAAAGCGATGTTTCGGGCGGCTCTGAAATCTAGCTGCTGACCCGTGGAGCAAAAGCGATGTTCCCAAAATTACCCTTAACTGTGGAGCAAAAGAGACTCACGCCAGGATGATAATAATACTCTATATCATGTCAAACAAAATATGCCTCATGCGATTGGTAAATTGAAAAAATAGAATGTAATTTTACTAAATTATATTTAGAAGCTTAATATTTCAAAACCATGGAACGTAAATATGCAACCAAAGCCGTTAGTAATTATTTTTATGGAGCTTAGCAGGAAACTCACATATGTCATCGAATCCTCTGCTCACTTACTGGTTTCGAAGTTTTGCAGTGAGGGCGAAATTATTGGAGTAATTTCCCCTGTTCCTAAACATGTAATGGACTTCTTCTATCGAGTCAGGTGCAGTAAAACGGTTAATGACCCAAAATACTCCAGGACCATCTCTATCCCGTTGTCCTTATTCAAACGATAAAAAAACCGAAAATGTTTAAAGTCTATTACGAGACTATGTGTAAAATAATTATAAAGAACACCTTTTTTGAAACGAGCGTGTAAAAAATAATGTTTTTTATTGAAACTTGAATCTGTTAAACTATTTGAGGGAAAACTTTTAAAGCTAACAACTTATTGACCTTAGAATCTACAAAACATTTATGTACCAAAAATCAAATAATTCAAGAATTCCTTCTTTGGTCCTTTGTACGTTACTTCAGGTTTTGAGTAACCATTCCATGCAAAAGGCATCCTCCCCGCGTAAAAATAATATCTGAATCAATCAATTTTTCAGATTAAAAATAGACCAAATTTAACCTCGAAGATGTTATTAAATAAGATTAACCAAAGTTATCATTAATTATTAATCACCTTTTTGGCCAGCTTGATTAAACGGATAATCCAAAACATAGGTCATAATAAAATAAAGTCAGTCGCAAAAAACTATTTAAAAACACATATTAAATTTAATAGTCGCATCTTAAAAATACATTTTAATCTGTTGTGGTAAAATACGTGGATTTAGTTCCTGTCTCATAACTTCAATTAGACTCGTACATTAATCAATCCTAATTTAATTGCAATTTCAATAACGTTATATATTGGGAAGCAAGGTAATGACATTAATAATTTATAAGTGTTATCTTATGAGCACTTAATCATTCTGTATTTTGTGTAATGGAATTATTACGTTTCAATTGACATATCAAAGTCCTGTATATAAATACTGAGTTAACATTTGAATTCTATTTACAGTATTACAACGTATTTCCCGCACAAGAGATTTCACTTGAAGATTTTACTTCAAGTGACTTGAGATTTCACTTCAAAAAATCAATCCATGAGGCAAATCATGAATAAATTCACTTGAAGGTTATAGTTTTGAAAATTGCAGTATTAACCTTTAATAATTTAGTTGTTTCTCTGTATAATTTGTAAATAGATTGAACACAGTCACTTTAAATTAACCCACAATATCTCAAAGCAATTATATGACATGTGCATTTTATTGTATTCGTAGCATTTGTATTTTACTCTTATGAGTTCATGGAAATTTTATTCATAATTTTGTTTCGTCATGTTATTTTATAGTATGTATACTTTGAAAATGGAACTTGTATTTACTTCACATAAGGTTTTACAAAAATATTTCCTGTTACCATGTAATAGTACATTTCGTTACTAGTCCGGAAAGTGGCTGTTATCGGTACGAGATAGTGTTTCAATTACGAAGCGAAGCCAAGTAATAGAATTCTATGGTACATCTTGATGTAAGTCAAAGCTGGTGAAACGAGACATCGCCAAAAGCGGTGGACGGGAATATGAGAAAATGAATCAACAGCTGTGTAAATGTGTTAAGTGTTCCACGTGTCTTTTCCCCCGTAATAAATAGTTTTCATATAAATGTTGCAAAATCGCCTATTACCTGAATAATTAAATTTTATTTCACAATATATGTTAGTCAAATCGAAAAGGCAAGTGGGTCAATTTTATAAAACCTTCGTTGGAATATAATAGGAAATTATTTTTACAACTCATCATGACTAAAATAATATACAATCCACTTTAAATCCAAAGTATTTCTTTCTTCATTTCAAAACGATGTCAAGAGATGGTTTAATGCTGTAATTGTTAAATAATTTAATTTACTTTCGCAAACATAACTCAGTATATTTTGCTCATTTTAATCCCCTGGTCATGCATTCAGCTTACAATTATATATGTGGGGTTAAATCTGGTGAAATGGCTAAATTAATGAACAATCAGTCCATTGCCTCAAAACATATCTACAAGGGCTCATTTCTTAGAGTTGTGTCAACCAAATAGAATGTTGTTTTATAAGTTCCCCTTCCATACGTCTGAAAACCAAATATGGATACCCGCACGTTTTTCAGCTAGTTTTACACCAGATGAAACTACGCCCTTACACCTTTGAAGGAAGTTTTCTTTTGTCATGTTTAAATTTATAAAGGTGATTTATAAGGTAAATTTATTAAACTACAAGTGATATAATCTTTCCAAAACACTGTTTAAAGGTGACCATTCACGTACGTGCTTTGCACGCCGTGCATTGCTCGCCGTGCAATACTTTAACATTGGTCTTACGAGTAAAAGCACGCCGTGCCGATATGTGTGTGGGCTTTTTTATTCATAAGACCAATGTTGTAGAATTGCATGACCTGCAATGCATGGCGAGCAAAGCACGTACGTGAATGGTCACCTTAAGTTTTATTTTCATCTCAACAAGCAACGGTTTATCGTTATTCACTACCATAGCTATGATGTGTATTTGCTTAGTTTAATATATGATAAATTGCATTAACTCCATAACAGAGTAAATTGCATTCACTTTCAGCTTAGCATTAGCGTGAAATTGTAATTGTAAATCGTTTTGTTGGAGATTAATATGGATCTACTTATATAGAATTAGTATCTTACAAAATACCTTTGATGTTAACCGACACGTAGTCAAATAAATGTTAATTTGAAATTAAAATTTATTTGACTACGTGTCGGTTAACATCAAAGGTATTTTGTAAGACACTAATTTCATGCATTCAATTTAAATATTAAGTTATTACTCAAATTCTATAATGGTGTCTATTTATTGATACCTTACCTATGAAACTCGTTAGTATAAGATATAAGTACAATTTGAATAATTTCGTTTGTATAATTTGAATCATTGGAAATCTCAATTAATTATATACTGGAGTACGAAACAGTATTTTTTGTTTGTTTAGGGTGTAATTGTTCTTAATTTACGAGTGTTTGGTAAACATGTTTTTTTCAGCTTGAGCTAGAGTGTGTTTAATGAATGTATAAAACTTATATTTTTGAAATGTTATAAAACGTATTAAAATAATTTATACTGAATTTGTAATGTTTTTACTTTCAACTGCTCTACAATGAAATTTTTAATGGTCATGTAAAAAGGATGAGATAATATTTTTTACAGAGTAAAATTTTGTAAAGGTATGGGAAATTTGATGATTCGCTAAGAACCAGATTTCAACTATCTGGAAGAAAGTTTTATAAGTTGGTTTCTCCCAGCAAATGTATGCACGATGAAGACCTCTGCATTTTTCAGACAACCCAAGAGTGAAACAACCACGAGTTATGGCATTCAGGGCAGTCTAACCTCCATTTAAAACTCCTTATCTAAAACCTAAATTATCTATAGTTTCGATGAGTAAATGATCCCTAAAGTTATACAAATATTTTAACGCCTAATTATCTATTTACGTTAAATGTGATGCAGAGAAAAATAATAAATAATACATGATTTTAAAGATTGCTCAAAATTAAAGAGATACAATTTTTGAGCACAATGGTGAAACTGATGATAACTCCAGCAATACAAAAAGCATGCCTTTAAGTTTTATTTGACTTTTTTCTTAGCTTGACAGTCATGGACAACTTTATTAAGTGCTATAAAAATCAAGATAATTGGATAACGACATTAGGTCTTCTTTGACTAGAGCATTTTGATTATAAAAATTTTAATATTATGTACGAAAAAAAGAATTCTTAATTTTTACTAACAAACTATATAGCCAATTTAAAGGAAAATAACGAAAAGTATATTTTCAATATCAATATGGTCTTTCAGCTTCAGTTAAAACAGACATAAAAACACATTTTTCTCGATTTTTATAGTTCTTTTTTAATTTATGTACGTAACGACTAGTTGAGCAGCTAAGAAAAAAATATACACTCTTTTTACTTCCGTTTTAAATTTTACTTTAAATTTAATTTTGTATTAAAATGCTCTTTCTATCGATTACTATCCATTGCATTTTTCTTTTTTTTATTGCTTTATATCCATCGATTTCTGTAATGTATTTAGAATTTTCCACCTCATTGTTTTGAACCATTACTTGTATTCCGCTTAAAATACTTGTGCATTACAGGAATGTGAAGCTTATACAGCACATTAGTAATATTAAAATAAATAAAGATTAAATATTTACAGAAACAATGCTACAAGGAGTAAATGCTATCCGTAATATAACAACATATACACTGCAAATAACCATAAATACCAGTACCTAAAAATAATGTATTTGAATATGTGCAAGTAAGCTAATTATATAACAATAAGACTATTTTACTGCCGATCAACACAAACTTGGTTACATACACTATCAACATCTCATCACACCTTTACATCAACAGTATATTATTGAAGTACTGATAAAAAACAGTAGACGAATTTTATACAGGTCTGTTACATATTATGTCTATAAATACCCGTGCAGGCCTTATCTGATTGTAATTGGTCTGTTAGGTTATTGATTATATTGTATTCAACTAAAATTCCAATGGTACGTAAAACATATTGGCTATTTATTTACATACTGCTAACTAAATTATACTAAAAATAATAAATTAGTGAGATTATTTGAATACATTTTTATCACAATGAATATATATCTCTAATGGTTCACCGTAATGAGGCCTGGGGAGTAATTACTCTCTGAGAAGCATCTTAATCTTTCAAACCGAAAACCTCTCTTGTTGTTAGTTCTTAAAGATAAAATATACATTTAAAATAAACACTGGTGATATATATTAATATATTTATGGCTTATAATGATATTTTTACCTAAGTATAACTTTGCTTACTGTTCCCTGAGAATAACTCTTTGCGTTTCTTTTTGTTTACTTCCTTTAAAAGGTATATGACAGATGATTTGCACAACTCGTTTATAAAGTTGTTTCTGAGAAATGTTGAAATTTGTTGATTTCGCTATCAGTCTAATATATAAATCTCATCCACCAAAATACTAAAAAATGAATAATTAATTTTCAGTTGAGCATATGACACATTAAACATATTTTTAGTTTTTTTCCATGAACAGGCCAATTTAGTTTAAACTAATTTTGGTGATATTCAATTACTTTTGCTCAACAATGAATATATGTTTTAGTTCAGGGTCTTAATGCAGTAGCTTTCGAATTCAAGGGGAAGAAATTGTACCACTATAGATACTACTAGTTTTAGCAGTCTTTTGCCCAACAAAACTGATGAAAGAGTACTGGGCTCCAATTAACATGCCATATGGCGCAAATTACATTGCACTTTACCCACACATGTTTCTAATAATAGTGAATGATAAAACCATAATGTTTAATTTCACCCTCATTTACATATACAAGAGGAAAAACAATGACGGAGGGGACAGAACAATAGGGTGGTCCTGCCATATTACCGCCAACTTTGTTGAGAGTTGGGTTTAGAAACAATGCACCAAACTTCCTTCCCATATTTGAGTTTGGAGTCGGGTTGACAATATTTTGCGTTAGCATCCGTTATACAAAAACTGAGATTCCGCAAACAATGCAAATTATAATTAGTTGATATTTCATTTTAGTCAGCTGTATATGTAAATTAAGTTTTTTATGAAAACCATTTAAATATGCGTTAAAAGTACACATAGAAAACCAATATAATGTATAATGAAAATATTGCAGCAGTCAAACTTTTAAAGTCTTAGTTCTTAATTATGCATGTATAAATTTGGGACTTAACAACAAATAAAATATTTGTCAATTCTGTTATGTTCACAATTGTTGTTATTAACATCCCACCCCTACTTGTTATTCAATATCTAAGAACTTATAGGGTATGTAAGTTGTGACATTTAAGTAGTTTGTTTCTATCCTACTTCATTATATTTTCTTGATTTAACTACTTACAGAAAGTAAAGTTCTGAACAAAATAACTTGTTCAGTTTGATTATTAAAAACTGTAAATTATAAATGAGGTGAAATTTAAAATGAATACCCAAGGCTTCATGAGATTAGAGTTCATCAAACGTTTAAACTATTACTTGAAAAAAAAAACGCATAAAAGAGAAGAACTAGCATAATTTATCCTAGATAACGATCCATGTAATTATTTTTCGAGCTCTTTTCTCATGGTTGTAGCTCAAGGTTAAGTTGAGTTTAAGGTTGAATGATTCTCCCCCTTAGTTTAGTTTTCAAAATGAATTATAAATATAGCCCTGTCAACTGAGAAATTTAATCCACAACAATCCTATTTCTGTTTTTGTATATGTTTTTAGGATACGATATTGCAGTGTGCCCCTAAATTGCAGCTTATAAAGCCTCAAGAAACCGAGTGGTCGTTGCATACATAACTATGTACAAGAAAATTTACCTTTGAAAAATATTTCCAGATTCATAAAATCAACAGAGATGAAAAATCTGTTAATTTGTGGGGGGCTTAGACTTCTTTACATCTGCAATGCTAAGGCCACAATTTTGGGTAAGAGATGATTTTAAGGTCGCCGTTTCAAGCTCCAAAAGCTGTATTTTTTTTACCAGAGCTCGGTTTCTGTTATTAAGAAAAATGTACGAGCTAAGGCTTTAATCCTGCATACATTATGTTAGCTGATAAACCTCACTCTAACCGTTTGCTAAATCTCTATCTTTGAAACATACAAGTATTATTGAAAAATATTGTATTTGTTGCATAAATGTATAAAGACCAAAGTAATTAATATGATAAAATACTTAAGTAGAACATATAAATGAAGAAAAAAATCATGTTACAAAACAGTCTTGTAATGTGTGAAGGAAAAAGCTTTTTCATCATCAAACGTTAATGGTACCAAATCCTATATTTAGAGAGTTTTCATTGATCCTGAGTAAAAGCGGCTTCTGACAGTCAACGAGCCATGAGAATGTATGGTTTACAGTAAAAAGTCCCGCCTGCGATTGAGGACCACATCTCTCTCCAGGGATCTCAAGCGACTAATCTAATTACTTCGCCTAAACCAGGCTCTGATTTTTAAGGAACCTTTTTAAAAAGCATATTTTAATTTTGCATTCATCATTTTTGCATGTACTTGTTAAATGCAATGGCTCTCCTTTTCCCTTGTACTATTTTTACATGTATGAGTGTAGTTTTGATGTAATTTGAAATTGATGGATTGAAAACCATTGAATTCTATATAGGCCCTATCTCAATGTTATTCTCAAAAAGTCCAATATCTCTTCTTTTCATATTTCTTGAGGGTTGTCTCAATTGCTTGGATCGTAACCTCATGGTTTTAAGTGGACTTTCAACAGTTTCGGTGTTACGTCATTTTAGTTTTAATAGTTTTGATGTACATAATTTCTTTTACCAGCCCTATCATACATTGTACCTAGCTGAAAATGCAGCATTTTTTTTAGATATGATCTTCAATGTCTATTGTAACATCTAGATGACACTTTCTGAAGCTTATAAATAAATAAATCTTTATTTTTTCGTTTTGTGAAGTTGATTCCTCTTTAAATCAGGTGTGAAACTATTTCGTCCTTGCTTGTTAATCCAGGCAACGAAAACGTATAGAGGAAAGTTTTCGGAACACAATTTTTTACTTCGTTTGGACTTTTTAGGAGGTGAACCACTGACTATGAATGTAGAAGTCAATGAGGTGAACATTCTACATTCATAGTCAATGAGGTGAACATATCAAAAGTCCCCGCCCGTAGCCCTTGATTGGGGGGAGGGAGGGGGGTCTGAAGGTACCATTTTTTAGGGTTTTCCTAAATATTTTGAAAACAATCAACTTTTAGTAGGCCTTTTCCCTGTTAAAGTGTAAAATTAAAGGAAATTAAATTTCCTGCATATAATGTTCACTTTTGTCTATCCATTCGCAAGGTAAGCACTAATTGTATTAATATTTTGACAATAACTATAATAACTGAAAATAAGATTAAATACCTTGTGGACTGTCATCAATTCAATGTAGAAATAAATTCCTCCTTAAGTTTCAGAATCATAGTGCCATTTTCAAGGTTTCTGTAAAAGAATTATTCTCATTTGTCGTCAAAATATAAAAATATTAAAACACAAACACTAAAACATCTGAAAAGGCACATAAGTGTAAAGCTTATGCGTCTTTTTAAATGTTTTATTGTTTGTGTTTTAATATTTTAATATTTTCGCGACAGATGATAATAATTCCTGTACAGGAACCTTGAAAATGGCACTATAATGCTGAAACGTAAGTAAGTAGGAATTTATTTCTACATTGAATTGATGACAGTCCACAAGTTATGTAACCTTATTTTCAGTTGATAAAATCAATTCAGGAGGCGAAAAAACCGTCAATAAAATAACAATAACCGTACTTTTTCTTTAGGCAGAAAAAGTTGCCCCATTGCGCATATATGTTACACACTTTACATGTACTTCTTATGGAAAGGTTTATTTTAAAATATCAATAAAGTTACCAAACAAAGCTGCAAAGTCAAAAATTTTGTTCCACGTATTTCCCTCTATACCTTTTTTTGAGCATTCGTTGCCTGGACTGTGTTAGGTTTGCGAACGATTTAATAATTTAAAGTGGAGTTAGCATTTTCATACAGAGCTGAGCATATACAATTATATTATCATACAATTGCTATAATTATTATTATTAATAGTATAATAATATTATTATACTATTGCTGATCAAAAGGGAATTATTTCAAGAATTTTTCCCCATTGTTATATAATAAAATTCATGTATAAATACTTTAGATGTTATAAAATGTAAAATTTGTTAGAGCAAAACATTAATTATATCAATTTTAAAATTAGCTGAACCTGTCAGACGTTCATGTACAGACGTTTCATAAATTAAAAACATGAAAAATTAAACATGACATTACTTTTTACGTCAACTATATTATTTTTCCATAGAGCTCCTAGGTAGACACGTATTGATGTAATTTAAAAAAGATAGCTTGTAAACCTTCTACAAAGGCTAATTTATTTATGTATACTCACCAACGAAACATATTCGGAGTTTAAACCAATTCATTTGAAAGAAACCGTTACCCCCTTTTGTAATAAAAAGGCACGTTAAATGTCCATTAGTTTTTAAAGTGTCAAAAGAATTTAAGATTACAGGGAAAACATCAATTCAAAGTAACCATATCATATTGGAAAGTCTTAAAACAATTCTAAATGTGATCTATATAAGAGGGAAAAACGGAACCGAAAGTACCGTATGACACTCTAGCTCTAGCTTACACACCTTGACGGCGGTGTCTACTTACCCACCTCATCTTTTGCGATAACATATGACCTTCTACTAAAACAATCAACCCCTTTGTTCTATAAGTTTTCTTTTTTAATTGCGTCAAGGACCAGTTGAATATCAACATTGTTATTATTATATTTTTAACGTGTATGATAGAAATATTATTCCCTTTTAAAAATAATCCGTAAATGATTTATAGTGTAAAAATGAAGGAAAAATGAGTGTAAAGACTTTATGTTTTAGTTTTAAAACTGTATTTACAGGACAAATATATTTAATAAAGAGGAATCACTTTTTTTAATTTGTTGCGATATTGTAAAATTAGGCTTTTACACATGTATGAAAAATAGTTTTCCCGCAATAATGTAAATGGATACAACTTATTAACGGTATTTTAAAATAATATCATTACCAGTATTTGAGTATACTGTATTGGCTATCCAAACTTAGTATCCTCGGTGCCGAGGGAGGTGGTTTAGTCGGTAGTTCACGGGACATCGAGCTCGTGGGAGTCCGACACTACTGAGGGGACAACGAGCCCCTCAGTGTGCGTAAACGCATTCCACCTCCTACCCAAAAAAAAAAAAAAAAAATTGGCTATCCAAAAATAATGTATTGTTTCTTAGGCTTATTACACAACAAACTAATGTTTTAAAGTATTATTTATTTGAAAAAATATGATATTAATGAAGTTATCTTTTATTTTTTAATAACGGCATATAGCCTTGCTGTTAGAGTGTAAGAATGTAGGGCCGCTGGTTGCTTTAAGAATGCTGTTCCAGAAGCAAATGAATCTAAGAGAAGCAAAAATGTCTTTTGAGAAATTAAGGTAATATCTCCCTTATTTGTCATCTTCATTATAAATTTTAGCTATAATAAGTTAAGAAAGTCACTATCCTCTTTTCAAAGATGTGTATATATACATGTTATTTATGCAGTTCATAATAACCAAAGGGTACCCACAGACCGTTTGCTATGGACGTGCAAATAACATGCACTTCATATGGGAAAATGGAGTTTTTTGACCATAACTAAAAAACTAAAAAAGTTAGAATACTTGTGTAAATTACAAAGTTGTAGGAATTTTGAAGACCTTTAAAATTATGTGCTTTTTGGTATATGTTGCTATTTGATTTTTTTTATTTTCAGGGCTGCCAACATTTTCAAAAATTAATTTTTTTTCAAAATTTCAATTTTTTTTAAATATTGTCATGTGACATATCATAGTAAAGCCGAGTTACCAAGGATTAAGAATTTTGAATCAGAACTGATAAATGTTGAGTAGTTTGAAAAATACAGGGGGTTCCGTAAATATCGAAAATTTTCACAAAAATGGCCGCCATTTTGAAACGGCTTGAGATAATTTAGTTCTGTTTTCACCAAAATGTTTCTTTTAACAAGACCTTTAAAATGATATAACATTTGCTATAGGTTTACTTAAGAAAGTTTTGAGATTCGAACCCATGACCTTCATTTCTGGAACACCCTGTACATAACTCGCGATGAAAATATTTTTAATGAATTCTTCATGTGCAAATTAGTGGGGAATAATTTTATTTGACGTTTCTATGTCAAACCGTTCTCCCGCTACATTAGGTGGACGGGTGGTCTGACTCACCCTGTATATATATATTTAAATATATATCTACATATGTGTTAAAAACACATTTTAACCTTGCGTATAGTCGAAATATGTGCAATTGTAACAACAGACCTAAAGTATGCATATTTCCCGCTCCCCACCATAAATAAAGACGTCAAATAAATTGACAGACTTGAAAGTTTTTGTTCTGTACTTAGTGATATGAACAATGAACAGTGTATTTTAATATAGTATAATTCAGCTTAATAATTTCATGAACTATAATCAAGTGCAAGCATTTACAATAAGTTACACCCATTATGGTATTTTTGTTCTCCTTAGACTCATTACAATTATTCAAATCCACAATGTTGGCAACACTGTCCCAGTTGGCATTATCGTTCTAGGCAGTTACTTCACTTCTTATCATGTCCAACTTTCAATTCAGTTAGACGCATTGCCAGACTTTCTCTTTACAAGCACCAGTACGTGCATTGAACATAATCGGATATTATTTAAACTCAGAAAACTAAAGTGCGATCGTTCCGTATTTTCCGTATTACGTCTCGCGTCGGTCGTGGGGATGAACCTCTGCCGGTGTCGGTTTGATCTACAGATCTACAGGACTTCGCTTCGCTTCCAGCATCGTCGGGGGGCCCCCAGCAACTCTCTGCTCAGCTCAACAGATTCTACGCTTCCTGAATCCTGGATGAAGATGGAAACGGTCGTGAGTGACTTTTCTTTATTGGTATACAACAAACATTTCTAATGATCATTTCTTTAAAGTTACAGATTGACTAGGCAGTCCAATCGAAGTTTCGTTTGTTTCAATTTATTGCTTTACGTAACATAAAATTGGTCCTTCTTTAGCCGAATAACAAAATCTCGCTATGGAACTTTAATTTCAATCTCGATTTCGTGAGATACAGTGAATTTCAAAAGCACATTTTACGTTTTGCATTGCTTAAAAGCAGTTTTGAACAGGAAAATCGTGTGCAAGAACAATCCAGTGCCGCGGTAAAACATTTTCATACAGTGTGGCCAACCGCTTTGCACAAACTGACATTTCCCCGTTTTCCCCGCAATTACCCTGCAATTTCCCTCTGACCTGTTTACATTTTTGAATCAGAGGTTATGTTTGTATAAAAATTGCTTACATTTTGGACTTTATCGAAAATGCCTGCATTTAATAACTAAAATTGCTTGCATTTCTTTATTTAAGTGAAACTTATTTTGTCTGAACAGTTTTTATGAAATAAAGTGTTTTCATTAATGGAAGAGTAATAGGCCTACCTCCCAACTTTGTGTGGACAAGAATTGAGATAAGTTTAATAAACTTCAATATTATTTTTCAATAAAGTCTTAGTAATTTACAGTCTTAAATCTTTATATCTCAATTATTAAAGGACTTTAATGATTTTTTTAAATCTTCTTTGAGGAAAAATGTGAGAAATAAACTTAATAAGTAAACCAGCAATCTGATATTTCCTGAGTACTATTTAAACTTACAATCACCTTTTTTCACTTTTTACTCTGAATATTAAAGTGAATTCTATTAGCCTATTGCTTTCAAGAGGATTTTATTGAATTTCATGAACAAGACAGTGTACTTTGCTGAAGCAAGCCCATCATTCTGCAAGTTTGATTTTATTTTTATAAATAAGCCTGAGATTAGGTAACATATTTGCTATTAGTTAATAGGCTGCCACACTATTATTCTTAACTTGGGATCTGAAAAATAAAATACAAAATTGCCACTGCAAAGTAAGGTTATGACTCAGCTTAAATTGGCCTAAGGTATTATTTTCGATTATGGAAAAGGCCTAAGTTGCTTTATTTTTTCTGTTATACTATACAAGTCTCAAGCTGCTGCTTATTTATAAGGTACCATTGTGTATACACAGAAGATTTAGTATAAATAATTTTGTTAATTTTGGCCACTTAAGCTTACATATTTAAATGAACTGAGGAATTTATTGCATGAAACCATGCAATAGGGAATTGAAGAAGTTTACTTGAATTCTGCTTTGAGCAATAGACCCTACTGTGATTTTCTTTTCATTGTGCACTTGTTGCTATGCCATTTACATCTTGTTAAGGTCAGATGCAATTTATAGGCCTACATTTTTCACTCAGAATTTTCTTCTTTGCTGTTCCCATTTTGGAATAAAATGCCGCAAATGCGCTATACAACCTTTGTCAAACAAGCTACGCTTATTAAGCAACGATTGAGTGCTCTTGACACACAAATCACTGCTTATGGAGAAAGCCCAGAGGGCATCTCACAAGCAGACCTAGAAAAAATTAAAATCATTGATGCCTCTGTTAATAACAAACACAATGCATTTGAGGCCTTGCTTTCTAAATTATTTAGCTCTGGGACTACTGAGGAGGATATAAATGAACCTGAGGTTGTTAAACTACAAAATTAAATTTCTGATCTTTGCATTAAAATACATAGTCAATGTACATTTCTGTCTCCTACTGCTGAACCCAGACTTGATCAATCACGTTCGAGCATACAATCTAATGAACCAGAACCATCTTTCGAAATTAAACTTCCAGTCTTGAACCTTGGAGTTTTTTTCTGGTACACCAGATAAATGGATAGCCTTTCATAGCCTGTTTGAGAGCACTGTACACAAGAATCCAAAACTATCTGATGTTGAGAAATTTACCTATTTGCTTTCATGTCTCAGTGGAGAACCATTGAATTTGATTAAGTCTTTGCCTGTCACCACAGCGAATTACCACATTGGCTATCAACAGTTGGTCAAACGCTACAGTAACTCTAGACTACTGACAACGCTACATATCAATAATTTGATTGATTTACCTTCAATGAATAACAGTTCTGTTAAACAGCTGAGGTCCTTCCTCTCTACTTTTCAGGAAAATATGAGTGCCTTAACTGCCTTAAAACACGATATCACTAATGAAAGTGTATTTATTACCAAATATCTTCTTAGGAAATTTGATAATGAATTCCGATCAAAGTTCGAGCATGATAGAGAAAATTCACAAAAAATGCCGACTCTTAAAGAATTAATAGACTTTGTTGAGAAAGAATGCACCCAACTTGAGGCTGCAAATCTCGTGCTTGCTCCTCATAGGTCTGCGACAAATGCAAATACACAAAGAGGACTTTCGTACAATGCTGCGACTAAGTCACCCATGGATCATCCAGACAGCGTACTGCTGCTTTGTTCACAGCTCAACACAGCAATCAGAATTGTACCTTTTGCTCAGCATCTGATCACCTGATCTACCGATGTAATGGGTTTACTCGCCTTTCTCCTGCTGACAGATTAAAGTATGCCCAAAGTAATTCTCTATGCAACAACTGTCTTGGACATCACAATGTAAGAAATTGCAATTTTTCTCACTCGTGCAACATCTGCCGAAAGCGTCATCACACGCTGCTTCATCTGAAAACTAATCAGCAGTCATCAGCAGTTTCTCATGACAATGCTAAGCAACAAAACCCAAAAGGTTCTTCACCTCCCTCTTGTAAGAAGACTGCTGATGTTGAAAAATCCTATGTTAACCCCCAAGGCAATGTTAATGTTTCTTCGCAGAGCAATTCCTCTCCCCAACAGGAAACATCAGCAAATTCTACAGCATTGGTTGGATTATCTCACTGCAGTGACAATGTTGTCCTACTTGGAACAGCCCTTGTGAAAGTTTGTGCTCCTTATGGAAATTCAATTGTGGCCAGAGCTGTACTGGATAGTGCTGCTCAACAGAGTTTTATTAGTGAATCCTGTGCACACAGATTAGGGATCTCTAAAACAAAGTCATCCAGTCATCGAATACTTGGAATTTCTTCCGCTACAGTGTCTACAAAGGGACTTTGTTTTTTAAACATAAGTTCTGTAAGGGGTCATATAGTTGCTGAGAACCATCCTGTCGTTGTTTTAGATAATATTACAACAAACTTACCTGCTTGTCATGTCTCTAAAGAAGTCAAAAAACGCACTGAGAACTTAGTTCTCGCAGATCCCACGTTTGATACATCAGCTCCTGTAGATTTGTTAATAGGTGCTGACCTGTTTGCTGGTACTTTAAATGGTGATTCAATCTCCTTGGGTGAAAACATGCCTACTGCTCTGAGCACAGTTTTTGGTTATGTATTGATTGGTAATGCACCTGTGCTCTCTGGACAAATTACCTGCTCTGTGAATCTACTGTCTGTGACAAGTACAGATCTCCACCAATCTATTCAAAGATTTTGGCAATTGGAAAACTTGCCTGATGCGCCTTCTCTTTCCCCTGATGAAAGACAATGTGAAGCACATTTCAAACAAACATACAGTAGGTGTGATGATAGAAAGTACCAGGTACGCTTACCATTGAAGCAGTCCCCAACAGTTCTTGGTGATTCTTCAAAATATGCTTTTCGTATATTCAAATCTTTGGAAAATCGTCTCAGTCGAAATCCTGACTTGAAGAAGAAATACGTAGAATTTATGAAAGATTATGAAGATGCTGGTCACATGATTGTCAGTTCATCACCAATCCCGCCTGAAGAGCCGAGTTTTTTCTTCCTCACTATGAAGTTATACGTGATGACAAGATTCGAGTTGTATTCAATGCATCCGCCATTTCTTCTTCTGGCCTATCACTGAATAATATTCTCCACTCTGGACCCAAACTACACAATGACATCCCTGCTGTCATCATGGGTTTCCGACGTCATCGCATCGTGTTTACTTGTGATATAAGGCAAATGTTCAGAAACATTTGGGTTCACCCCGAAGATCATAATCTTCAACTCATCCTTTGGCGGACAGATGAATCTCAGCCTCTGAGAACCTACAAACTCACCACCGTGACATACGGTATGGCGTCCTCGCCCTTTCTTGCAAACAGAGTTGTTCAGCAACTGATTCTGGATGAAAGCGTAACCATCCTCTTGCAGCTAACGCTCTACAAGGACAGATTTACGTTGATGATGCTTTGCTTGGAGCGAATTCAGAAGAAGAAGCTCTCCTACTGCAAAAAGACGTCATTGATCTAATGATGAAAGGAGGATTTTCTCTTAGAAAATGGGTCTCTAATAACCAAAGATTGTTAGAAGCAATACCTTCAGATCATCATGGAACTCCCCTTCAATTTTGTAATAAAGATGAAACCTCTTGCAATGTCTTAGGCGTAAAGTGGCTCCCTGAAACGGACGTCTTCTCGTACACTGTTACAACGCCAAGCCTCCCATATTCTAAAAGGTCTGTTCTCTCGGCTATTGCACGCCTATATGACCCGATGGGCTGGATTACTCCAATTGTATTCTGGGCCAAGTCCTTTATGCAAGTCCAGTGGACTAAAGGCTTACAATGGGACGACCCTCTGCCTGACGATTTGGCCGCTCAATGGGCTTCTTTCTTAAAAGAACTTCCTTGCATTTCCGAATTACAGATACCAAGACATATTGATTCAAACCAAGCTCAGAATGTACAAATACATGGCTTCTGTGATGCTAGCGAAGCTGGATATTGTGCTTTGGTTATTCTTCGAGTTCAGAATAATGAAGATTGCATTAATTCTCACTTGCTGATAGCAAAGTCTCGTGTTGCCCTTTTAAAACGGGTGTCACTCCCACGATTAGAACTTTGTGGAGCCCATATGCTCTCAAAACTCATTCAATTTTGTGTTTTTCAGTTAACCTACGTGACAGTCAACAAAGTATTTGCGTGGTCAGACTCAACCATCGCTTTATCGTGGATACAAACTTCAGCCTACCGACTCAATACATTTTTCGCCAATCGAGTGGCAGAAATTCAAGACATTTCTATACCTATAGTTTGGTCTTATATCCCCTCAGAACATAATCCTGCAGACGCTGGATCAAGAGGACTACTGCCTTCACAGTTGATTGTTCATCCACTTTGGTGGTCAGGACTAAGCTGGCTTTAACTATCACCATCTCATTGGCCTAAATCACCATTAAGCACTGTGCCCTCAGAGAATTTTCCTGAGTTGAAACCTCTTCTCACTACTGAATTGCAAGCTATTGTACCTTCTTCAGATCTTCTTGTCAAATTCTCTTCATGGAATAAACTGCGGAGAACAACAGCCTACATTTTGCGTTTTATCGACCGCTGCCGAACCAAGATCCAGCAGAAACGTTCAAGTACAAACCATCCGATTTCACAGATCTTGACATCAAATAGTCAACAGATTTATATTCAAGAGATTAATCAAGCTACTACTTGCCTTCTTCGTCTAGTTCAGCGAGAATCGTTTTCAACTGACATCGCAGCCATCCGCAACGGACAAACACCATCACTTCAACTCCAACGACTCTCCCCATTTTTAGATGACAATGGTCTTCCCAGGGTTGGCGGAAGCAATTCAAACTCTTCCTTGAATTTCAACTCAAAACACCCTATTCTGCTGCCGAAAAAAACACTTTGTTTCAGATCTTATCATAGACTACTATCATATTCATTACTTGCATTGTGGACCACAACTGTTACAATCTCTAATGTCTCAGAAATTCTGGATTCTATCAGCAAGAAGCAAAATAAGGAGTAGAGTTTTCCAGTGTCTACGATGTTACCGCTTCAAGCCTAAATCAAACACTCCTCTCATGGCAGATCTACCCACTTCAAGAGTCTCTCCATCAAGAGCCTTTGAAACATCGGCTGTAGATTTTGCAGGACCCTTTAATGTTAAGCTCTATCCACTCCGTAGATAACAACACATAAAAGTTTACTTATGCCTTTTTATTTGCATGGCAACAAAAGCCATACACCTAGAAGTGGTGACTGATCTAACAGCAAATGCCTTCATTGCTTCATTGACTCGTTTTATTTCCCGTCGAGGACTAGTAAAACACTTATATTGTGACAACGCAACAAATTTCATCGGGGCAGCTCGCCAAGTTCGTGCTGATATAGAAGCTGTTCTACGACAGGATCCCACTCAGAAATACTTAACTGAGAATGAAGTTTCTTTTCACTTCATCCCTCCCAGGGCTTCCCACTTTGGTGGCCTTTGGGAGCGCGCTGTTCAGAGCGCTAAGCACCATATGCGAAGGGTTATCGGTGAGCAAGTACTTTCGCTGGAAGAATTGCTAACACTTTGTTGTAGAGTAGAGGCGATGCTGAATTCACGCCCAATCACTCCACTGTCCTCAGACCCGTCTGAGTTGGAAGCGTTGACACCAGGGCATTTTCTAACAGGTGGACCCCCTGTCTTTCTACCTGAGACTGATCAAACTGGCACTAATGTCAACCGCCTGAAAAGATGGCAACTCGTTCAATCTTTCACACAGAATATCTGGAAGCGCTGGCAGCGTGATTATCTACACACACTTCAAAATCGCCCAAAGTGGTCAAAACCACAGAAGAATATTGAAACCGGAGATCTTGTACTTCTTCATGAAGATAATGTACCTCTGCATTGGAAGATGGGTCGGGTCATCAAGCTCTTCCCTGGCAAGGATGGAATTCCTCGAGTCGCCGAGGTGAAGACAGCAAATGGACTCTTCAAACGACCAGTCGTCAAACTTTCAGTCCTACCTTTTGGTTGAGACTATGAAGATCTATATTAATTTTTTTTAAAGATTTCCCCCTTTTTTGAAATATCAATTTTGTTTCTTTTTACTGAACAGAAGTTCAAAGTGTTCAATTGTTTTTGTGCAGGAGCACATAAGTTTAATTTTTTGAACCGTCTGGTTCAAGGGGGCCGGTATGTTCTGTACTTAGTGATATGAACAATGAACAGTGTATTTTAATGTAGTATAATTCAGCTTTATTAATTTCATGAACTATAATCAAGTGCAAGCATTTACAATAAGTTACACCCATTATGGTATTTTTGTTCTCCTTAGACTCATTACAATTATTCAAATCCACAATGTTGGCAACACTGTCCCAGTTCGCATTATCGTTCTAGGCAGTTACTTCACTCCTTATCATGTCCAACTTTCAATTCAGTTAAACGCATTGCCGGACTTTCTCTTTACAAGCACCAGTACGTGCATTGAACATAATCGGATATTATTTAAACTCAGAAAACTAAAGTGCAATCGTTCCGTATTTTCCGTATTACGTCTCGCGTCGGTCGTGGGGATGAACCTCTGCCGGTGTCGGTTTGATCTACAGATCTACAGGACTTCGCTTCGCTTCCAGCATCGTCGGGGGGCCCCCAGAAACTCTCTGCTCAGCTCAACAGATTCTACGCTTCCTGAATCCTGGATGAAGATGGGAACGGTCGTGAGTGACTTTTCTTTATTAGTATACAATAAACATTTCTAATGATCATTTCTTTAAAGTTACAGATTGACTAGGCAGTCCAATCGAAGTTTCGTTTGTTTCAATTTATTGCTTTACGTAACAGTTTTTTTACTGTCACTGCCATTGACGCAAATTCCAATATTAGAATAGCAGTTTACAGTTTTACAGCCGTTTAATTACCATGAGATAGAAGTCCTAAACATTCTAAGCATTAGTATGAGGCCGTTATAGTCTAAAGTGTAGGAAGACTGTTTATAGCTCTGTAAAATGTAGAAGCAGTCTATGAAGGACGAATTCCATTAAGCTTTGTCTGCTCTGCTCCTGGCAGACACATGTGTTATTTGGAATGCCTTATAACTACGAAATGTTTTTTTTAAATATTAGACTAAATACTATAGAATATTACTTTAAGATCTTTAACTGTTTAATTATAGCACTTTGATAACTTAATTGGGTGAAAAAATCATAATTTTAATCTTTTGAAACCACTGGATTGAACCAATGTGTTATAGTGTTAGGTTGCTCAAACTAAAATCTGCTAAACTTAAAAATTTTTTTAAGTTTTTTAATATTATTTATTATTATTATTGGTTTTTTTTATTTGCCTATTATTAACGAAATATCGTTACATAATGATGAACTAAAACATTGCACGCAGAAAACGATTTAAAATCGGGTTTATATATCTTACTATTTTATTAATATTCGCCGTGTTTTTCATAACACAGTGCGAACAGTTATATTTGGACTATAAATTTAAGAACTTCATAATTTATCTTCTTGTTCAATAACACTCGACTCAAAGTAACTAAATATAGTATATGTCTAGAATTATGAACCAGAATACAGCTATGTTTTCACCTGTCCCCATTCCTATTTTACGCAAGTAACGTAAAGTAAGTGTTAGAATACTTCATGAGTAATGGGCACTAGGAATAAAATTCCCTGTAAGCTGAGAACAATATACGTAGTGTTTAGCCGACGTGATACCGAACAAATTGTTGAATTCACACAATACAACTTCTTGAGTGGTGCGGAGTTAACAAAGGAGTTCTTCGCCGCACAAAAGAAAGTGTGTGTGCATTATTAACGGCCTAAGATCGAGAATTTTTGTTACTTCATAACAAAATGTTTTTAGTTACTATTAAACAATCAATAATACTAATTTTCAAGAAACATATTTTACGGGTTCAGTACTGCAAAAACCTGTGGTTATCTTTATAAATAAACAAAAATATATGCCACAAATTCCAAAATATGTAACATGCAAGGGGGTTTGACCTTGATAATAAATAAATTAAACGAGTTTTAAGAGAAATATGACACGGCTCCATCTAGAGCTTAAGAAAAGTACAAACTCATCGTTTAAGTAATTTTAAATTAGTTTTCCAGAAAAAGTAGTTTTTTCAGACGAAAATGATAATTCCTTTAATACTACATAAGCTAATGAAACCCTATAAAAATTCACCCTCAAAAATAAACATTTTAACTAAGGGTCTGGTCTTTTTCACAAATAATTTCATATAAGAAAACCGTAATGCCATATGAGCCGTAGTATTGGAAGACAAATACTACTATCAATGAAGATAGTTTTGAATTTATATTGGACTGAAACAGTGGATAACATAATTAACTTTGAATTTATACCTTCAACGTGGCCGACTGCCTTACGTTTTTAAAAGACAATGACTCATTTCCGATCAAGCTTAAGTAATTTAAAATTTACATTTTAGGGAGATAGAATTGGCAATAGATGAATTTAAGTGCTAAGAGTTGTTACCCAAAGAATTTATGGTTAATTCACCAGGTATATACAACTTTATACATCAGTCTTATTTATCTTCTTCTTTCTTTCTTAAAAAAAGAGGGTGGCGGCCTCTTTTTACCTTGAATTTGCCCCCCCCCCTCCCAAATGGGCCTCAGGCCTGGGCGTAGAAGTTATCAAGCAAACCCAAGGAGTGAGTCGGTAGAGTACAAGGATGAACAGTACTGCTAAAAGTATGCGGCATCATCGGGACTCGATCCTGCGACGCTGCCACCACAGAACCGGGGCCGAGTACGCTACCAACTGCGCCACCGACTCACACAAATATTATAAGAATACAGGAAATTCCTATTTGAATATACTATAACCAGGAGCCAAAGTACTGTTTTACTCCCTCATTACAAGTGGGACAAAAAGCATGTGAGAAAATAGTTCTTTATTTGTTCTATTTTATTAAAATGTAGCTTAAACTACTTAAGTTAGAAAACTCCCAAAAACTCTTGGAAGTATGTTACACCAGGGCCAAAGGATTACCAATCTAATTTTAAATTTTTTCAGTAAACCTTTTTGTTGCGATAAATGTAAACAAAACAATATCTCTGTTATCTAACATACAGTAAAATATTGACAGTTGTTATGTAATTATATTTCCCTATTTTTTAGCTTGCTAATCCTGAACTCTTCATCTGAACAGGATAAATGCTGTAAAGTGTTGGGTTATTCAAACTTTATAGCTCCACTGGCGGGATAGACGAGCTGCTTGCGCAATTAAGCAATTATGAAGAGTAATTTATCTCTGAAATTTCTTCAAGCAGTTACTACTTTTATTTCGCAGTATTAAATTGTTCAAAACTCAGTTTATCTGCTTACTGTTCGAAGTGGGTTATAAGAATACGTCTTTTTTCCTTTGAATACGTTATGAGATCCATACATCATGATTAAATCCATTAAACAACTCTTCTGGATTGTTCTAATTAATAATAAATCCGCAATAATACAAATTTAAATGTATTAATAAACAATCTGACTAGTATTTCTTAGGTACATTTTTAAATTCTTGTAGGACGTGTTACTTCGCTTCAGGAACACTTTCGACGATGAGAGCACTTAAACACTTTTACGGTCTATTAATTTCCATGAAAACAAACACTAAGTAGGATTGTTTGAATAGTTAAGAGCATTCTTGAGCCCAGGCTCCTTATTAAGTCATTAACCTAATTTATACTTACTGTTATCTTCTGTTTTGTAAATAAAGGAACCCTAAAATGTTTTTCAAAGTTAATATTTTTATATAAATACGATTTTTAGCGAATTTCCCCTATAGGGAAGAAGCTATTACCGTAGGTCTCATGGTAAGACCTAAGCTCGGGACCACTATAACTTTTCGTTTTGGGGCCCCCAGAAGCAAAAAACACTATTCGTTCGAATTTTTATATATATATATATATATATATATATATCTATATATATATATCTATGTGTCTGTTAGCACGATAGCGGCCGCAAAAATGGTCCGATCTTTATGAAATTTGGTACGGACATGTAAAGTGGTAATCAATTGGACGAGTTCGTGAACCAGCCCGATCGGACCACAGGAAGGGGGGGTAAAGGGGGATAAACCCCCCCAAAAATGGGTTTTTTGAGTTTTTTACATAGAAAAATAAAATTTATCAAATTTTTGTGGGCACCATTGAATTCAGCTCAAAAAAACAAATAATTTAGTATTTTGAATCACTGCTCTATGCCCATTGGTTACCGAGATATTGAAAGTGGTAAACACAGTACGTTGTCCCAATGTTAACCTTATGGGAAATAAGTAAAATTCTATATCTCGCTTATTTCTCAACATATCTTGATAAAACTTGGTAAATGGCTTCTTCTAGTTCAGATCTACTAAATATTGAATTAAAACCATCCAGTTTTAATATACCTGTAGCAGCAAACCTGCATACTCATTTCCCATGTTATTCTTATGGAGCTTAACAAAACATGTCAAATCTTGCTATGTTTGCTTGAAATACGTTGTTTTGCATTTGAAATTCGCTGAGTATGCAGGTCTGCTGCAACGGGGGTATTTTATATTGGCTTGATTTTATAAAAGGCTGTGTAGAGGTTAGGCTAGAGGATTACGACCGAAAATGCGAACAGGTCATGATCTCGTCATCGACTCTTTTCTTCCCTAGGGCTGGAAATAGTTTATTTTGACCAAGTGATATAAACTGTCGTTCTTTCAGGGAAAAAATCTAATATTATATACCTAAAAAATATTTATACCTAATAAAGTAATAATCATACACGCTTTGCTGAAGAAGATAATTACGCGCTAGCAACCGAACCGTAAGTATCAATTTGCCTTGCCAAGAGATTATTAATAGCCATATTAATTACACGACACCAATGCACGATTGTTTAATTACCTATTTCATTATCTTTTCTTCACTCAAAATCATTGTATGTTATGTTGAAAATGAATAAATTGAATGTTGAAAATCCTTTTTCCTAATGGAGATATGGACAATGATAAATTAGGTATAAACTGCTTAAAAATATATGGCTACGTATAAAACGCTTGCATACGTAAAACAAAAGAGACCAGAGACCACTGACCACGTTCATAGCAACTTCATTTACCAAATAAATCACAACAAATAATAAATAAAGAAATACACACATTTCTTATAAATTATAATTATGTTATTATGTTTACACTATTATTACTTTAATATTATATTTATTCCTATTTAATATGCTAGGGGTTATTCTGTGACCTTAACTCCTACGGTTCTGAACCGATTTTAATGATTAAGGTATCGTCGGAAAGAGCTTGACATGAGGTTTTGCAGGAAGTACAATTTATGAAGGTTGGACTAAAGGGAAGAGCCTTATTTGTCCTTAAAATTTCATGTGTACATAAAAGTTAACATGGAATAGCAATTTTAAGGATCAGTTGATTATAATATTGCTTTATCATCAGGCTAAAAAATGCCCTAAAAGCTGCTTAAGCGGTTCTGCATCTACATTCCTCTTACCTCGGGATGCGGGTAGGAAGGATTGTAATTGTGTAACAGAAGTGGATTTCCCGCGGGAAACTGTGGTGTTTGGCAACTTCAGACTAAGGAAACAGTGCAGCAGAAAGGCCTGTGCATCCAGCCCCAGCTTTCTCTCTGCTTTGAATTACTTTTATGAAGCAGTTTTCCATAAGACGACATAAAAGAGAGAACATATTTTCAAAGCTAGCTTTTTCCCTCATAGCGAAACTTTAAGCAAAGCACTTTGGCAGAATAAAGACACTGACATTTAAAAAAAAGCAAGAGGTTTTTCGTTGGAAAATAGAGTCTCAAGAGTTTTTGACCAAGAATTAAAATTTGTTTAAAATATTAAACTAGGTCATGTTACTAGGGGTTTGGCAGCAGCGTACTGCACCGATAGAATTTGTTTGATTAACTCAGTAAAAAAAATAATTGCCCAGTCAATACGTGGATCCAAATATCCAATTTTTTGGTACTTCTTCACAAGGACAAATTTCATAAAATAAGTTATTTTCCGGGTCATTTTATGGTATCCATTATTCGGAAATAGACATAATGTTCAAGGCTTTAACATTTTAAAGTGATCAAAAACATAATTTTCAATGCAAAATAAATTTAAATGGAGCGAGTTTTTTGTTATAAGTTTTAAATATTATTATATAAAAACAATACCCAAATTATCGTCACTGTAGATTTTATTTGTAAAGTTTCACCTACGTGGGCAGTTTTTCTCTGTTTTGGCACTTTGGACCTTCACAGCTCACTATTAAAAAAAAATCTTCGTATTGTCTAAAACATTATTAGCACCTAAAGAATAAACAACTGGAAAGATGATAAAAAATAACGTTCAAACAATGGTGAGTAAAATAAATTTCTATTACTTATACATTAGTTATTTTGAAACTATTACAAGTACGTGAATGACCTGTAAAACAATCCCAAAGTAGACATTATAATTACCTCTTAAGTAAATAACGTTTGGAATGAACAGCGAGGGAAAATCAAGAAAATGTTTTGTCTGGCAAGTTTCAGTGAGGTGTTGTTCTTCATGGTCCGATAAAACTTAACCGTTGTGAAGCGGAGCCAAGTTTTATACATAAGAATTCACACAAGAACCGTTGAACCCGTTAACTTTATGGAGTTTGTTGAAAAATATTTTTATTGTAGGTTTTGATTCATGAAAATTCAAATATAATACAGCAATAATTTTTTTTTTTAAGTCACTCACAGTTAAAGTTAGATTTCCCCCATAAGAAAAGCATAAATAAAGAAGTGGAGTTTTTTAGCTGTTATAATAAACGTTTTATCTCTTGGTTATACGGATGGATGTATGAGCTAGGAACCATAAAGTTATAAAGGTTGTGGATGGTCAATATATTTATTAGTTTGCTCGGAAAAACAGAGAACTCGTGAACCGCAAGGGCGCCGCGGAGAGACACAAGCACTTCCGACCGACCGTGTCCAGGCAACGACCCTGCTGAGGCAGCTTGACCTGTGTGAAGCTTGCTGAAAATCAGCATTCCCACATGAGTTGAGCAGCATTCCCACGCATACTTGGTTTTAGCCCTAAAACTCTCTATACAGTTGTACGGTTTCCAGGCCAGTTTCCAGGCCCACTGTCAATAAACTAGGATTAGCGTTTCGTCATGGATGAAACCCTTATTATCCTCAACCAAAATCCAGTAATACAATTTGTGGTGTCCTATTTTGGGACCCATCATAATTAAATTTGGGGATTGGGTTGTCACACTAGAAATATGGGTCACATATTAATCGGTGAATGGCGGTGCATGTAATAAACTTTTAAATAGAAGTGGGAGTTCATTTATAAACACCCACTTCGATCCAGCTATATTGCTTCCCTTCACAGATGCTCGAAGGGGTTTCCATATTATGCAAATATATGATTTATATTAAAATCAATGGCATGATTGTTTGAAAAAGAGATTTCTGGTAAAGAGGCAACATCTGCCGAGTTCAGCCAGTTCCCAATATTTTTTGGTGGTTTATTAAAAGTAAAAATGTATTTCGATTGCCTTGCATCAGCAAATGAGTTTTAGTTCTAACAAGCCTATTTTATATTTTTGTCAACATCATAGTTGGCTAAATATTCTTAAATTCCTTTGCCGTCGTAAGTAAAATAAGGTGGATATATATTATATAAAAATCTGATATATTACGGTGTAGGCACATATCTGACAGTGGAGCGTACCTTCACGACTTAAAACTCACTTAGTTTTTCCATAAATAATAAATCACGTGTAAAAACTTTTCGACACATAATATTGTTAAACAATAAAAATTATAATATTTTAAAAGGCATGTTCTTAAAATTAACGGTAGGTAACAACTCATGGAAACAACGAAAAACTGTATAAGTAAAGTTTAAATAATGATTGCGTGTCTGAGCCTCGGTAAGGCAGTTGACAAATCATAGAGCACATTTTTCAGTAAAAGCCATCATTGGGTCATAACAAAAGAGATACAACGCGTCTAATTACAATATGCAAGATTCCATGTAGAGAACGTATTAAGGTGCCCCTACTTAAAAATTTAGTCATCTGAGTATTTCACTGCTTCAAAGAGAATTACTTTAAAAAGTTATTAATGTTAAGACTTCAAACGACTTATGTTTGGCTTTTAAACTTTTCCTTTTGTAAAGTAATAAACGGTATCAGGAAACTGACACATACTTTCTCCCTTCAAGTAATTTAAAACCAGAAAACATATTTAGTGAAATAAAACAAATTAACAATTAATTATCACACAAATATATGCCAAATGTTATCAAAAACGGTTAGTAAATAACGGAGATATCGATTTTTAAATATTTGCCATGAGAATAACATTGGACAACGTACTGCGTTTACCGCCGAACTAAAATATCAATTATCTCCGCAACCAGTTGACATAAACTCATGATTCAAAATACTAGATTATTTAGTTTTTCAAGTCAAATTTAATGGTTGCAAGTATATTTTCTTTAGAGGTCACAGATTTTGTGAAATTTCAAAAATATGAATTTTTTAACACTTAAACCCCCATAGCTTCTGAACCTGAATTTTCACAGACATGCGGGTGGTGTCATTTTGTTTGTCATCTTAAGCACTAAAAACCATGAAATTTTTATCAAAATCGTTAGAGCCGTTTTTGCGAAATTTGGATTTTTGTCATTTTTTATGGGTTTTTATGGTGTAAATACCCTTAAAAATCAAAAATTCAAAAAAATGAAAAATACGCCTGGAGATACCACCGCTTTATACCTACATGCCAAATTTCATGAAAATCGGTCCACTGGTGTCGTCTCTAGCTTTGTTTACATCCACACACACACACACACATACATCCACACACACAGACAGACAGACACCACGCCAAAAACCATTTTTTTTGATTCAGGGAGCACTAAAACGAATATATCCACTACCAACTCAAATTCGAAAATTTTGACGAAAACAATACTTTCTCCATATACATTGTATAGGGGGGAGAAAGTAAAAATAATTTCTTTGAAGCTCATTTTGATCCTTCTTCCTAAATTCTAAGGAATATCACATTTGTTATTAAAAAAGTATACTCCAGTATGAAATTTTGCATTCCCTCTTAATTTTATTGTAATTCCAAAACACCTTTTTTAAATTGCAAAACTTGTAAAATGTAATTTTTTCATAACAATATTAGGCTCAGCAAAATTATTATTATTTTAAATTTTTTTTTAATTTACACAAGTAAAAAACAATTGATATTTTCTGATTTAATTATTGCATACTGATTTCTATTGTGCACTGACAAAGTATTTTCTCCGGTTAAATAATTAAAACTAAACTGGCTGGGAAACAGTTAAATTATTTGTTTACATTAGACTTTATAAGATTTTTCTACTTATAGGAAAGCACTTTCGTAAACTCCTCATTAAAACACCCACACCTCAAAGTGCTGATAAAAAATAACTGATGCTCGAGCATGATATTTCATAATAGGCCTAAGCCTAGGGCTTTAAAGATAGTTATTAGTGTAAATTGCATCTTTTGTTTTCTTCACTAAATTTCAGAATTCTTGTTGGATGTGATAAATGTTTCTTCTCGCTTAAGCACCGTTGAATGTTGAAATTTGAAGTTCTTGCAACATTTTACCACGGGTATTTTAGAAAGAAACAACCAGTCCTTATTTAGGAACTTAGGTTCAGTTTGATTTCGTCAAGTCATGGTTATTAAGTATGAAAGGAGCTTGCTGATAACTAGTTTTAGTCACTTAGTACGACCAGATATTGTGATATTATTGCAATTCAAAATAAATAAACAAACATTTAAGTTATCAATCATTGTATAGTAAGTAATATTTTATTCAAGTAGACTACTAACGTTTTTTTAGTCTTCAAATACAAATTTCCATTGTTCCTTTTTTTTGTTAATTGATTCTTTTATTCATGAATTCCGTATACTTCCGATCAATTCCCTTGATTCCGTTTAGTTGTTCATAAATCCAAAGGAATAATACATCTGGTAAAGAGTTAAAATATTGAATACAAAGCTTTTCACGTTTGTGCGGGTGTTTCTATAATCTGCTTACACTTGAAGAAGGCTCTCAGGATTGTTCTTAATTTCCTATATGAAGGTAGAGAAATGCGTTATACGTAAAGTAATTTGATACATTACTGCCGCATTTTATGTTACATTTGGATTATTTTTTATAACATTGAAGTTGTTTTAGGGAGGAGGGAGGAGGAGGTACAATGCGTTTCTGAGCTAACTATGTATTTGGCTGACCAGCTGGCTGAGGAAAAAACTCTCCTAAAAATTTAAGCAGCCACATATCCCACAAAAAAAGATCGGCCCAAGTCGAATCTAATGGCACAGATGAAGAACTATACAGATTGGCAACCTAATGCACTTTTGCGTGCCCGTTTTTTCGCGCGGCGTCAAGTTTGTTAGGTCGTTTTCCGCACATATTGCATTGGTATCAAAGTTATTAATGGCTATATATGTTCTTTGGGACCTGAAGATTTGATATTGACGAAATTATACTTGATACCAATGCAATATGTGCGGCAAAACGACCTAATATTCTTGACGCCGCGCGAAAAAACGGGCACGCTAAAGTGCATTGGGTTGCCAATCTGTGCTAAAGGTTATATTAGGGCTGGTGGTTTTAAGCCTCATTCTTAATAATTAACTCATTCTTAATGATTATCATATATTATGTTTAGTTGAGGGAACAGTTGTCTGAAGTGAAAGAACAGATGCATCTTAATCCAATTTACCGCTGTAAACCTAAGTTATAGCGACATTTTACTGGGCTATAAACTCTTTAATGTTCACCACGCAATGATTAGGCTCAGGGTGGTAATAATACTCTATCTCAAATCAAACAAATACTGTTTGAAAATAATATATTGCATTACCAGAATGTAGGAATTTTATATTTAGATGGTCAAAATTTAAAATACCTTATATATAGTAATGCAACCAAAGATGTCATTATTTTAATCTCTAAAGCCCAAACTACCCGTAACTTTTGTGAAAACCATAAGTTAATCACCCAACAAACCTATACGGTTTTCCATTTGGCATGGCGTGTAAGGGATTAAGGAAACCCTTGCTCCCGCACGCGCACTCACCGACGCGGAGCGGCCGGCCTCACCGCCCTCTGACCGGCAGGTAGATGACTCATGCACTAGGGTCTTAAGTGAGTAATTGTATTTTTTTAAACATCAGTTTTATCTAATGATCATAACATATTTGTAATCTTCGTGAAATTACGAGAAAAACGATACCAAATACGTATACTGTTAAGATAATAAATCATTAAAGTTGCGTGCTGTTACGATTCATGAAACATATAACTATAGATTAATCTATAAGTAAAAGTAGATTTATCCATTTTTTAAGTAAAAGAAAAATTTCGTGAACTTCCTATTTTGATAAAAAATAACTATTTCTTTAATTCTTTCAGTCGCCTGAGGCGAGTCAGAGGAGTAATTTATTCTGGAAGTAAGCAATGAAACACATGGATACAGCACGGAAACAACGTATATAATAAATATTTCAAAGTCCTACAGAAAATTTAAGGTCAAAACTCTGAGTTATACTCACCGTCCTGAAATTGCGAGCTTAATAACTTAACCAAGTGATCATTTAACCTTTTATATTGGAATAAAGCCAGCGTTTTTGTTTTGAAGCTCTGCACGGCTGCCATTATGAAAAACGATTTTTCGAGGCTGTTTCTAGTTACCGAGCTTTCAATCTTAAATTATTAGGGAGTTTTTGCCACATTGGTAAACTAATATAAATAAAATCAGCAGATTTCCTGCAGTTAGCGTAATGTTAAAAATACTCAACATGAATAAATTAAAAATACTGTTTAACGTTTACTGTGTTGCTTTAAAAGGGAGTTTTTGCCGCAGTAAAACAATAAGATAAACGTAAAACAGTATTTTTTGACGTTGTGCTAAATGTATACAATCAGCTGATTTAACCGTTTAACATTTATCGTGTTGTTTTACCTTAAACTGCAAAAACTCCCTATTATAGATGACAAAAACTACCTATTATACGAATAAAAATTCACATACGTAATAAACTAATTTAAGAATGTTTTAAAATTACTTTAAGCTGAATTGGTAACTTAGGGGTATTTATAAACATAAAAAAATGTTCATCCTTTCTAAAAAATTACAAAATTATGATGTACACATTGTAAAAGACTTTTAATGTTCAAACTATTTTTAGGCCGTCGATTCTATTATTATTTGATAGCACTAAATAATATGTTATCACAAGTAGTATTATAAGACAAATTTACATAATATTAATCAAATGCAGAACATTAACGGATTGTTTTAACACATAATGTAAGCTAAATGTGATCAAACTTAAAATAATAGGTTGTTTTAAAATTTAAAGATTAACAACACAATACTCATTTCATCTTTATATGTACAATCTTCTTCTTATTCGATCTTAGAAATGGGTTAAAACGCCCTGTATTATTGTCCAAGTTAAAAATCGTTTTAATAATAAATAATAACAATAGTAATAATTTTAATTACAATAATTATCGCTTTTTTCAAACATTATCCAAACCAAACAGCTTTCTGTGCGTATTGCCGTAATATATCACCGTAACAGTACGAATTTGGTATCATTTTTCTCGTCATTGCACAGAGATTCCAGATATAATATCATAAATAGTCAAAACTGTAGTAAAAAAAAGGTGCCATTCAGTACTAGAGGTCCCAGTGCATGAGTCATCTACCTGCCGGGCGAGGCGCAGCGGGACGGACGGGGGGTTGCTGCGTTTGTGTGTCTGTGTGTGTAAGGGTCTCCTAATCCCTTACACGCCATGCCAAATGGAAAAGCCTATATACGTAAATGAAACGTCTCGTTGTGGAAATACCAGGAAAAATCATAGTTTTTCGATAAAACTTTTCAAAAGGGAACATTTTTCCCTAGCAAGTAATGGACAACTTCTGTCAAGTCAGGTGCAGTAAAACGGTTAATGGCTCAAAATATCGCAGAGCCAATCTCCATCCCATTGTCCTCATTCAAACGTACCAACGTAAACCGAAAATAATGAAAGTCTTTATACTAGACTATGTGAAAAATAATTATAAATAACTCATATTTTTAACGGGCATGTTAAAAATAATGTTATGTATTGATATCAGAATCATCAATATAATTAACAGATGTTTTCAATCAAATGTAGTCAAGGAATTTTTATTTACATGTCGTTATAGTACGTTTTTTATAGTATGTACACTTAGCAAATGAAAACTGTAACCACTTCATACGTTGAAAGTATGAAACCTACCATTTACATACATATTTTCTCAGTTTAAAATTGTAATTTTATCTAGCTTGGACCAGTCTCCTTTGGTTTTTCTGACGATACAACGTTATATTATGAAAAAATACACGTTTGATGTTAACATTAATGGTTTTCCAATGATGAGCATAATTAGGATAAAATATGTACATCTCTGTTAGTGAAAGATCCATTTAATTACATCTTTTACCCAACCAAATTTAGGTTCCTGTAAAGGTTTTCGGTATATATTTAGATCAATATTTACTCATTAAAAAACTAACAGCCTGGTAAATTTCTTTCTTTTTTTAGATAGTCTCTGAAAAATATATTTTTATGTATCTTTAAAAAACTATTGTAAGTAAAAAAAAGCAAGATTATGAATAAAAATGTATTATAGTTAATATGAGTGGTTATAAACTTGTGAAATTTTATTATTTTGCAAATATTATCGGGTGTCGTGTAGTTTATTCCAGAGGAAAAATTAAGGCTCTTTGACATCTTGATTTTAGTCAGAAGCAGGTAAAATGTAACATCAGCAAAAGTGGAGGACCGGAATTTGAGAAGATGAATCATCAGCTGTAAATGTGTTAGTTCTCTTCATGTCTACCTACCCTATCCACTGAGTAAAATTTCTATAACAGTAATACTTACGTTGGGATTAAAATATGAAATTATTTAAAAACTCATCGTGGCTGATGAAATATATAATCTACTTTACCTTCCAAATCTTTTTTTCTGCACTTCAAAGCTAATTTATGGGAGGGTTTAAAGTGTCATTATAAACATTTTATTTTTCTTTCCCAATCAAACTTCAGTTATTAAACAACGAATCTGGGTATCCATAATTTTTTTCTATTTTCATCATTACATAAATCTCTCTACGCCTGTGTAGAAATATTTTTCAGTGGTGTGCGTTAGTTAGATATAAATTACGTTATTTTTTAAACTTAAAGTTATTTATTATTTCCAAACAATTTTTAAGTTACTATGTTCACTAATGCTAGGAACGGGTAACACTTAGTAACACAGCTGTGATGTGCACATGATCAGTAAAATATACGACCAATCGAATACCTCCATAACCGCGTAATTACATTTGCTTTCAATATAGCATTAGCATGAAATTGTAATTAAAACGTTTTGTTTGAAAGCAGTGTAGATCTGAGTTATATTTAAATAAAAAGATTATTTGGCTTGGCGATTAATATATTCATGGTGATAAAGTAACTTTTTATTTTAATGATATTGCTCTCCAAATGACCTATCAAAACATAGTTAAAAATATTGTATCGACAATACCATAGCAGACGTATTAGTGTTAAATTACACAGTTAAAAAACACTCACCATAATATTGTGTCTGAAAATATTTGAAAAAATTATTTTGAATATAAAAGTTCCCAAGATAGTAAAACTTTCTGGGACTTAAAAAAAATATTTTTGGCAATAAATTTTAAATAGAAGAAATAATTTAAAATCACTTTACTCAGTAATCACTATTATTAATTTATCATCTTTTATTTTACCGCTATTTAATTCACTTGAGACTTTAAAATTTCTAAGATAAGTAGGTCTTGTCTTATTAATTAATTAATCAATCCAGATCATTGGCAGTTAGGCGTTTAGGGTATATCGACTCCTTTGACTTCACTTCAGTTTCATAAATTACTGAAATACTTATTAGGCATCACTTTTAATTGAAAGCTCTTTTTGAATCCAGGTCAGTCTTGCTGGCAGTCATAATATTTTTAAATATTTTTCTTACAAACAGTTACATTTGTTTTGCTATTGTTATATTTGATGGTCCAGGAATTTAATGAAAATCGACCTAACAAATCCTGACCAATTGTAAATTCTGCACAGAAGTGAGTAAATCTCCCTAATTAAATATCAAAAGTCCCCAGGAATCTCTGTTGAACTCCAATCGTCAGAAGTTGTTTTTGTAATTTAAACTTTTTATCAATAAATTCTTAGAATTTAATGGTATTCGAATGATTGCATTAACATCAAGTGCAGTTATTTTGTAAAAAAGATTATTGATTAATTTAATTTAAATGTTGTGCACACATTTCCTATCATAATTTATCTTTACTTATATTTTATCTATATAAAACTTTTTTTGTATAGATATTGAATTTTTCTCAAAATATTAGAGATTGAATCATTTATGAACTCAGTTAATTACATTGAATAAAAGATAACCCTCTGGTTGTGTTAAGCGTAAGTGTTTTTAATTTACGAAGGTTTAGTATAGGTTCCGTGTTTTTGTTCTTTACATAGAGAAATATTGTGTTTAATGATCGTAAAAATCATATATAATTAAAGTTATTATCAACCTTGTCAAAGTAACTGATGGTGAATTCATACATATTAACTTTCAATCGTTAAGAAAATATCATCATGATTGAAAAAATATTAGATTTATTTTGACACAAACAAAAATTATTTGGTAAAGAAATGGTAAATGTGATAATTCGTTTACAGCCAGAGATCAACAATCTAAAATAAGCTGTATTAATTAGTTTTGCCCAGTTTTTGTGCAGCTCCTGTATGCACGTTGAAGATCTCTGCATATTTCAGAGAACCAAGAGTGAAACTTCCACGAATTGTTGGGATTCAGGGCAGCCTAATTTCCATCTAAAACTCCCTATTGAATATCTGGAATAGCAATAGTTTCAGTGACTAAATTATTCGGAAACGTTTACGACTCTCTTTACTATGTTAACCACCTATTCAGTTATTAAAGGTGATAACTAAAACAATAAATGTGAAGCAAAGAAAAATAACACGTAATACCATTTGATTCAAAGTAACTGTTCAAAATTAAGGAAATGCAATTTCTGAGCGCAGTGAATGGTGCCTTCAAATAATTCTGAATGATGACTGCAGCAATAAAAATAGCATTTTTGGAGTTTTAATTATTTGTCTCCCCTCCAAGAGTCATAATCAATATTTCATTAAGTACTATAATAAGGCAAGACGACTTTTTATATGATAAGTATGGCTGCTTTAACCGAAAAGCTTCTTAAACATAAATTAACTTGATGTTACAATTTTTCTTAAAAAATTAATTTTATAAATTTTTCCAAACAAACTATGTAACTATTTCAAGGGAAAGTAATTAAAATCTATTTTCCAAGATGATTTTGGACCATCAGCCTTCGATTAAGCAGACATCAACAAATAAAACAACATTTTTTGATATTTGTAGTTTTCTTACAATTATATACGTAACGGCTTGTTAAACCGTTATATCTGTGCCGTCTCGACAAAAAAAACTATGAATTTGTTTTGAATGCTTTTTGTCAATCAATTAAATTTTTAAATTGTAATTGAAAATTTAAGTTTGACTCAAAACCATTCTCCTCCTTTTGTTTTTATGATCAATCAATTTTATCAATGTATTTATAAATGAAACCTCTTAATTTTTGTACTATTACTTTAAATCAATCGTATTTACTTGTAGATTACGGTAATTGCTGATACAGTACATTAAAAATATTAAATTCAAGAATGATGAACGATTTACACAAACAATACAACATCGGAAGAGTATATGCTATCCATAATCTAAAAAACAATACACGCCACAAATAACATTTAATATCAGCGAATGGAGTTTTTTTTTTTTTTAATATTCATATAAGCTAATTCAAATCAAATACCTATAAGAAATTGTAATACCAAAAATCTCAAAAGCCAATCCTAAACGTAAATTATTGATTATATCAATTGAAACTCAAAAGTACGTATAACTCAATTCCTCTGGTACATAAAACATATTATTTATTTGTTTATTTATTTAGTATGACAATGAAAGTTTACTAAAAATAATGACAATTAGATTATGTGAATACAAGCGTATCATAATTATTACGACGCCAAAACCTTTCAGTAATTATTGAGGTTACTGGACAGTCTTATTTATCTCCCTTTTGTGAGGCCTGGGGAGTCATTACTCTCTTAGAAGCATCTCAATGTTTCAAACCGGAATAGTCTTTTGTTACAGGCTCTTAAAAATAAAATATACATTCAAAATTGATTATGGTGCTATAATATATATCTGTATTGATGATGTAAATTAAATTTTTTACTTGAAAATAATACTACATATTTTTCCCTGAAAACAACTAATTATAATTTTTTTTAATTTCCTTGCTTAAAAGTTATATATATATAAGTTATATAGTTATATAGTTTCTGTTAAAAACTTATTTCTGTTAAGCGTAAATAATTTAGATTTACCCAACAGCCTGTCAAATAAATCACTTCTCTTTTAAAATACTAAAAATGTAATCACTTTTCAGTTGCGTATGTGACACATAAAAATTAAACATAACTCATATTTGCTTATGAACGGAGGACAGTCTAAGTATTATATCCTTATTTAACGTAGAATAAGTTATCCCTCAATTTCTAAGATTTTAAATTTAGATAACACCAACGACAACACAGTTGAAAAAGGTGAATCCAAACACGAATTAATTAGAGCTTCTGAAGGTTAATTATATTACACCAAGCTGCGGCCAAACTTTGTTAGAATTAAAATAGCTGCCACATCTCTTATGACTTACTTAACAAATGGGCTTATATTATTGAGTTATTTCAAAAACTTTACCACGCGATAACGCTCGAGGTATTAAATACAGTTAAGAGTGTCAAGACTCCCTTGTTCAACCGTACCCTGGTTTTACAAAATTATCATTATTTAATTATAATCATATGTTTTCGTCAGATACGTAATCGCAAAGTTTCAGTACATTTTATTTAGTATTTTTGGAGGAATTTAATATATAAATTTTGCTGAATATTTTATTATTCTTTTAGTTAATAGTCTTCATGCTGCAGCTTTTGAATGTAAGAGGATAAATAAATTGAACCAGCAAAGATTCATCAAAGTTTCAGTCATAGAAAAATTTATTTGACTTTTAATAGACTCAATTAAAACATGAAATGCCGATATGCTGTAGATTAAATAAAACGTTATTCACAGCTGAGTTTGGTAATAATTCATGGGAATAACATAGTTTTTAATCACTCGTATTTACATGTAAGAGGCTGAAAACAATGACAGTTGGAGGGGACGGAACAATAGGGCGGTCCTGCCGTATTACCGCCAACTTTGCTGAGAGTTGGGTTCAGAAACAATGCGCCAAACTTCCTTCTCATATTTGAGTTTGGAGTTGGCGTTGACAATATTTTGCTGTACCTTCACGGTACAAAAACCTTGAGTACGTAAACAATGCAAATTGTAATTAGTACATTTAAATATGTTTAGCTGAAAAATAGTTTTTAAAAAAAGAAAACTATATAAGTAAATGTTTAAGATTACATAGTGATCGAATATAAAATATGACATAATAAGAATATGACAGTAGTCAAAGTTTCAATTTGTTAGTACTTTACTTATTTATACTTGTATGACTTGGGACGTGATAAACTAAATATAGGTTGAGATTTTTATGTTTACAAGAGTTAGTTTTGAAATATTACAGCCCAATGTACATAAAATGTAAGATTTTCTTAGATGATCTTTAAGTAGCTTGTTCCATAAACCACATTATATTTTTAAGTTCTAAACTAAATAAGTCCTCTAGTTTGATTATTCCGAACCGAAAGTTAAATTCAATTTAAATTAAAAATTATTACTCAGGATTCCATAGCTTCTCAGTTCATAAAATCATGAAAACACTGAAACGAGGAACAAACCAGCATCATACAGCCTTCTTGACTTTTATCGTGATTATATTTTTAGCACTAGGCCCTACTGCTATGGTAAAATGTCAAGATTAAATTGAGTTTAACATAGCATGGGGGATCATTCAACCTTAAACCCTTTGATTTAATCCATATCTAATCCACTAAAAAAGTTGAAGTTTTGATTCCGTAAGCGTTGTTAAGATGCATTATATCATGTTAGAAAAGCGTCTAAATTCGAAACAAAACACCTTTTAAATTGTGGGTTTGGTGTCCTTTAACATTGAAATGCTGAGTCGTCTATGGTTTTAAGGCATCCGTAAAAACCGAAAAGTCGTTAAATTCATTTTTCTTTTTGCCAGAACTCGGGTAACCTGAGATTTTCGTAGTCACAAACCTAGTAGCACAATGTTGTAGTATTTTTTTATTTTTTTATTTTGCGATCGTAGTCATTTAAAATCGGCCAAATGGCTTAAATGTCTTGCAATAATTGACTGGACGCCAAAATATAAAACTTCTCAGTTTCTAAAGAAAACCAAATGTATTTAATTATTTTGAGTAAGAAAAGATTTTATTGAACTTAAGTATAACCTTATTGGAAGTTAGTGGAAGAAATATAAAAGGTAGGGCTTTAATCCTGCGTACATTCTTTCAATCAATAAAAATTACGCTATCTATTTGCAAAAGCTTTCTAGCATCAATACAAGCATTTTATAAGAGTAGTTAAAATAAAAATGTTATATTGGCATGCTTGAAAGGGTAAAGACCAAAGTAACTAATCTGATACAATACTCAGAAGAAGGTATAACAATAAAAAAGTGCTACCCATAGCTGGGTGGGTGTATTACTGCCTACCACCCGGGTCCCGATAACTGAACAGGACACATGGCAATTTAATCTCAGACTGCCTCCGTTCATTGGAAGGCACGGTCACGGCTATTGTAGTGGTCGATAGGTCATGTTAGAGGCACTAGTGCGACCTGAAAACTCTGACACCACACCTTGGCCAGAACGTTACATGGAATTATTATTATATAACGAAGAAAAAAATACAATCCTTTAAAAAAATAGTAACTTGACGTGACTCAAAAAACTCAAAAATGTTTATAATCATAAATCATTAATGGAAGAAGATTTTAAATTTGGAAAGCTGTCATTATTGTTGTGGTAAAATCATGGCTTCTAATGGTTAACGAGCCATGAGAAGATATGGTTTACAGTTAAAATTCCCGACTGCGACTGAGGACCACATCTCTCTAAGGGGATCTCATGCGACTAATACAATTACTTTGCTCAAACTAGGCCCTGGTTTTAAAGCAAAGCTTTAGTTTTTTTTAGAGTATAATTAAGTTTTCTCCATCGAATTTTTACGTAGTTGTTAAATATCAATGGTTCTTCCATTCCATTATACTCTTTGTACATTTATTGCACCCTAACTCGATTTATTTACAAAAGGTACAATCTATGTTCCATTCACACCTCTACTTACCTTACGATTTCTTTGAGTTTTGTCATTCGTGTGGGTAGTGTTGTCATGAGATCTTATCGTCATGGCCCCAAGTCTACTTTTTAATACTTTCAGTCCTACGCGCAAATACATCATGTCTGCTTCTGGCCCTATCATGTCTTAAGGCCTATTTTGCTTGGAGCGACTGCAGCGATGGTCGCGTAGCGATAATCGCTCTACTACTATCGCTGTTGTGGTGGCCGTTTTGCTTACAGCGATTGGTTTTCTGCCGCCGCGCGATTTTTCATAGTTCATTGTTCATCAGCGTTCACAAAGGTGAAGTCATGAGTGCGCGATGCAACCTTTTAAAGTATCTCCTCTGTGAGGAGTTAAAAGACGAGGCTCTGCTTGAAGTTTTGACTGTTCCAAGAAGTGTCAAGCATCCTATATTTGAATCTCGAATAGACGAGGGTTACGTAATAAAAATTGATACACAACCATTTGCGCAATGACAATGCAAAGTTTGCTGAGTTTTTTCGACTCGATATCTCGCAATTTGATTTCGTGCTCAGTTTGGTGGGAAATGACATCAAGACCCAATCTGGATGACTACCCACAAGTTCAATCAACTTTTCGTCCTCTTCCATTGTAAAAAACAACTTTGGAGCACAGCTAGCTTTAGCGCCCGCCATTTCTACGAGTGAACTGCACTGCTTTGAGGTTCTGCGCATGTGTCGGTGCGCATCAGTCGCGGCGCGATGATCGCTAGACTGGTACCCAGGGCAGTGGTCCGCGACTGTAGCTAGCGACACTAGCGACAGTCACTCTAAGCAAAACAGGACAACGCAAACTCCGTCAGAGCAGTGCCCAGCTACTATCGCGGAGCGACTATCGCTGTAGTCGCTCCAAGCAAAATAGGCCTTTACACTCAGCTCTATAATAATTATTTTCTGAGTTTAATAATCTGACTATTACCGCATCAAGTTGGTATTGACTGAATTTCATGTTCTGAGTAGATAAATCCTCTTTAAACGTGGTGAAAAACTATTTCGTGAATGTTTTTAGGTGTGCGGTAAGATTCAATAAATTAATACAGTTATTATTTTAGTACAAAGTTGACCATAGAAGCTAAGGGTTTACTTTAAAACTTCTTGATAGAGTTATGTCTATGATGGATTTATAGTAAAAAGATCTAAAGAGAAGCAAGAACTGAATGCAAAGTCTAAAACTTGCTATATAGACTGCTGATCAAAAGTAAAGACCTTCAATGAATCGAATGACCTTATAAAGTGAATACATATTATGAAATAAACATAATGGGGCGTAATACTGTTGATTAAAATCTTTTATATAAGTGGGCTTTGGCGAGGGTCCCAGTCTTATACCAAAAGGCATTTTCAACTCCGGGAAAATTAAAATATTGGTACTTTACGCTCGTTTTAGGCTCAATGTATTCAAACGAACAGAATGTACTCGTATTTTTATTATGCATTAACATAAAAACCTGAGGTCAAAGGTTATAAGTGAGATCGAATAATTAATAAGGCATTACTGAACCACAAATGGAACTTCGCCGTTGTCTAGTTATGTTCTCACAACACGTGAGCCCTTCGCAACTTCGCAGTTTTACTCTTTACTGACCATAAATTTATAATGACACCAGTTCGTTTATAGCTCAACATTTCCCAAATAAAACTTGATATGTTGCTTACTGAGATCAAAGAAGACCGAAAATTCAATTGGATAGAATAGAATAGGATTGGATTCAATTGGGTTTTAAAATATGTTTCAGGGTCATTGGATGATAGCCTTAACACAAATATATAAACATTCCACTAAAGTAAACTTGCATACTATCTTCCCTTCTTATATTTCTAAGGAACATTTCTACGCTTACATACATCTTTTTAAACAAATAATCAGTTCATAATTTGTAAAAATAGGTTTTATATATTTGGTTTGAAAAATTATCAATCCATTTTAATTCGGTAACGTCTTTTACTTCAACAATATCTTACGGCACCTTACAGAAACGCCTTGAATATCTAATATTCCTACAATTACTATTCAAGGGACAACAAATGAGATTTTTAATTAAGTTAAAAAAATACCTCCTCTATTGAGTTGTTAATGACTCTTCATAAAGTGACTCATGTCCAATCAGGAAACCTAATCAAATACATGGACTATCACGTCATCCGGTTTACATGTGACCGTCTCTCGGAATGAAGGATGGGTTTGTATGCTTATCAACAACATATAAAGAAAAAAGTGCATAAATTATACCAAATAAAATTTATATCTCAATCATAATACCTCCTGATACAATAATAAAATAAAATATAATAATAAAATATAAAAGTAAACTAATAAATTATAATTTTGTGTGTTGCTTATTGGTTACGTTGTTCTTTTTATTTTAATGTGGTGACAATAAAAGGATTCCACAGCATACAAAACATCGTTTCATAACCTTCTTATTTAAGATTATTTTTAATAAGAACAACATTTGCGAAATTATATTTTTTTCATTCAAGAAGTAAATGTAAGATTCATAAGAAAAAATTAATATAACAAAAAACCTATTTAATTAAACAATGTTCTTATAAATCTCAACTAACTAAATATTTTTTTGCGTGTTTTTTGCACGTTGATTGCTATATTCTATTACTTGTGTTATTTATTTAAACTATCCAAGCAAATGTGTGTTTGCACAACTTTATGTTAAAAGAAAGCTGAGTTCCAAATTATTAAGCTACTGTGCATGAAAACGGTCGGAGCAAAGTTGTATCCTTAATAGAAGCGGCTTAAACCTTTAGCTTAACACATACATACGTAAACGATTTAATGTTAGGTGTTAAATAGCGTATTGAACTAAAGCTTATAGCTTGCATTTGTTTAAAAATAACAACAAAATAAACATTAAATGACGGGTCATATAACCTAAGAGCGACAGGGTAATATTAGTGAATCGTTTTCCTGTCATGACTCGCTGATACCAATAAAATGTTTTATGACCGGGCTGTAAAATAAAGTGATCCCGAGAACTCTGACGCAGTAACGCAAATATAGGTTTCTTGAATATTGCTTGATTTTGGTATTTAGTAACATTATAGGATGATTGGGTTATTTTCCAGTGTCAAGAAAGGCTAAGAGTGGCCTGGTATTTATATTTTATAGTAATTAAGGCGCAAGACCTCGGTGTAAGGGGCCAAATTTCAACTCCCGCCAATAAACAATGGCTTTTGCTCCATATGATACTGCCGTAAGCCCTAGCAATGACCCTTAGACCCTTAGAGAAATGGCGTAGCACGAAATAGTGTGTATAAGGTTCCAGGCTAAATGTAGTGTCCTGAGATGTGACGGGAAAAAGTATTGCCGTATCACTTTGTTAAAAGTAATTCGATCAATAAATTTGTGTATAGAAATGGGTCGATCGATTTATAAGTCACCACCTCTCGTTGACTGAAGAGACCTTTAATACTATATCTAAGAATTTTACAGATTTTCTTTGTTTAACCTACTTATGATGTTTTAATAGATGAAATGAGAATCCATCGAACAAAAATGGAAAACATTTTGGGAATACAATCTATGATGATTTGGGCTTGATAACTATGAATAAATTAACTTCTATAAAAAAGAATGATATGAAACTTTAATTAATTAGTAAAACAGATCTTATGCCGATAGTATTTTTGATTTTTATTACAAAGCATAATTTCCTAAATGTACGCTACCAAAAGGCAAGGTAACATTTAATCTTCTTAGCCGAAATATTAGGGACTAATCGACCAGAAAGAAACTTCGTTGCAATATACTACAAAATATCAGCGGATCAAATGAAATATTGAAACTGAATTGAATGTTTGCCAACTGTCCGTCAATCACAGTAACCATGTACCCTTTAACCAATTCGGGATCGGGACAACAGGTATGTCGGTATTCTGAGTAATCAATTCAATGCATCCAAGCTTACCTAACCGCTCGTTTTTACAAAAGAGTAATCAATTCAATGCATCCAAGCTTACCTAACCGCTCGTTTTTACAAAAGAGAATAATACGATTAGTTACATCAAAAGATTCTTAGCTGAATAAACAATTACTCTCGACGTAATTGTCTCATGACGAAGTTGACTGTTAATGAAAGACGTTTCAGTATAATGGACTTTTTATCGCCGTCATAAGTACACGACATGTTGGTACAAAGGGTTGTCTGAGTTTATGATTAACATTTAACACGTTTAGTTATTTATTGTGAATAGCCTAAAGAATGTTTTTGCGAAAACAATGGAACATTAGAACAAAGGATCCATAATTACCGTTGCATCTTTTTTTACGACATTTTTGTTTGAGTTTTAGCTTTTAGCCACTACAGTAGTTTTTCATTTTGTGTTGTTAGTTTTAAAGTGTCAATCCGTTGATGATAAGTACTTTCCAGACTATTCAATTAACCCTAATCTTAAACACAATCCTTCCTATTTTGTAATAAGCTTAAACCGGATATCCTCCTAAATATACTGGATATAGGAGCCTGGGACGGTGGTTTATCCTGTAATCCAGCTACTTGGAGGTCAAGAATTGTGGATAGTTATGAGCGATGGCTTGTGGACACGGTGTTCCCCAGTGGGGATTAACGTTCGCACTGTTGAATGCTACGTTCATAAGGTCATCCTCATAATTAGACCAGTTCGTAACATGTAAACCAGGCAAAGTTGTGCTTCGGTTCCCACGTTAAAATGTAGGTCCTATAGTTGCCATTGCCTGTTGGGCTATTAATTAACAGTTCTGTCTAAGGAACATGGCGTAAAATAACTCTAAAATGGCTCTAACATACTTAGCTTAAAATACCTACCTGGGTGGGTAGGTCGCCATTTCAAAGTAATGCTTCTAATGTTTATCTGACTTACATATCAAAATGGTCTCAATAACGTTATCATTTTCCTGAATAAACCTCTATTTAAGCTGCATGATGAAACTATATACTTATTTAGTGCTTCAAAATATATTATACGCTATCAGTAGCCTTGTTATATTTTTATTATTTACACAAATCTCATTAAATAAATTTGTTCATACTCAAAACGCTGTTACTGCATTTCTTGGCATTATAATCCTTCACCGGATATCAGAGTGAATATAGCGCTTACTTTATAGCATGGGAGAAACCAATTAGAACCCTGGCTATTTTGTTATTACCTAGGAATTGGTAAAAACAAAATTATACTGTCGATTTAACTACAAGAACCGAGTAAGGGCCGTTTCCAAAGCAACGTAAAAATATCACTATACACACAACAAAATAAAAATTTCTTCCATGATTCATTCGGAGGTTAATATGATCGATTGATTTATGAGCCGCCCTTTAAAACTACTCGGTATTCATGTAGACTCAAAGCTCTCATGGCACCTGTATCGTGAGCATGTTTGTAAAGCATTAAGTAGAGTAACCTACGAATTAACAAAGCTTAAGTATTGTACCTCTTTTAAATGCTTAAGGTTGGTTTATTCTGTACTATTTCAAAGTAGGATTACTCACGGTTTTTACCATGGGGTAATGCTAGCACAATAAGTAGTGTATTAGTTGCACAAAAGAAAATATTAAGGATTATGACAAATTCTGAAGATTTGACCCATTGTAAACCTATTTTTGTGAAGGAAAAGATTCAAACCGTCATTAACTTGTATATTCTGGCATGACTACAATCACACATATTAAACAAGAGAACAACACAACATTAATATATCCTACACTGGGATAACGAATACACTCTCCTCTTTTGAAATTACAGGCATCAATTTATTTAACAAACTGCCAGTGAGTGCACAGCATGTTGGTATTGATTGTTTTAAGAGAGTTTTGTACCTATGGTTGTAAGTAGATAGGCCTTTTATAGCCTGTGTGAATATTATGAAGCAGATTTTTGCATGATCAGGATTTAGACTAACTTGTGCATGCTTGCTTGGCTTGACTGTTCGCAGTGATTTTTCCCCATTTCTTCAATCTATATTTTGTTTTGTTATTTATGATCAACTTTTGGCTATGCATGCATTTTTTTGCTTGAGTTGTGAATCCTAAACTCTAGACTGTTTAAATCCTGTATTGTTTACTTTGTACATATGACGAGATCAATTACACGTAATCATGTTTAAAAATCAATAACCTCTTATTACTCTTTATGAACCTGCTGCGTATTCAGTTTGAGTGTCTTAAAAATTCATTTTTAAGCCCATATTCAATTTCTCAGTATTATACTTTCTTTAAAAGTTTAGTTTTCAATTGATGATTTAATTCAATTTTTCACCATAGCCGTGCAATAACATTATAATATGATAAAAAAATATCATCCGTATTTAAATGACAATTACATTTAAGATCCTCACGAAAAGGACCGTGTTTTTCCCTTCCATAAAAATAACCATTAATGAGTCTTAATAGTAGAGTTGTAGGCAACGGTTATGTACATTATTAGTGGTCTTAATAGGATTCAGTACACAGAGCGTTAGGGTAGAGTAGAGTAGACTGCCATGGTGCTTAACTAATTGGGATTAAGCAACTACGGCGCCTACAAATATCTATATTTGTAGGCGACTCTTTTGTACTACGTATCGTTTATTTTTTCATTTGGATTTTTGAGGACATTTGCCATCACTGATCAGTAAAAAACAAGTTTCACGACGTTTCGGGATCTGGAATCTGATCCCGTCGTCAGGTGGAAGAAAACCTAGAACATAACAAGATTAGTAACACATAGCCAGGAAAACCTGGACAAAAACACAGCTAAAACAGAGAACTGTAAAAGCAGTCACGAAAACACAATGCTGAAAAGAAATACAATAACACAAAATAACACAGAAATCACAAGTATCAAGAATACTAGACAGGAGAGAGCACGTCCACACCCAATCAGTGATGGCAAATGTCCGCAAAAAATCCAAATCAAAATATAAAATCACCATCACCAACAATAAATTTCGGACGTACCGTTTGTTCGGAATGTCAATTTAAAGATTTTAAGCGGCCGCCATTTTGAAATTTACCATTCAATCAAGCTGATTATTTTTTCATAAACTAACCTTGTCTAGTTATAGGTACATACCTAGTTTCAAAACAATCGATTAACAAACTTAGGAGATAAAAAATATTTTGTGAAAAATACAAAATTGCGGATATCTGGGTAAATGTGCATTTTAGGACATACCTTCACATGAATGTTTTTGCTTATTTTAAATAAACTAAGTTATGGAGTTTGGTGACCGACTTTACAGATACCCTGTATATTTATTTCCGTATGGCTTGAGTCAAATTAAGCTGTGTTGTTTATTTTTTTCATTCATTTAATTGTATACTTACATAAAATAAAATATAAAGAACATAACAAACAATATTTAGGCTTCGTTCAAACAATTATCGTTTATGTTTGTGTAGCCAATTTCTGGTGAAAAGATCCAATAAAACTATAGTATCCGCGTGAATAATTTGCCAAGAAAACATTAAGCTAGATAGGCTAATTATATGTATTTGTCAATAAAATGATATAACTAACAGTATAAAAAATTTAACTGATTTATACCGTTCATATTTCGTACATGCAACAAGTTTTTCTGCTTAAATAAGTGAGGAAGTAAGCAAACAAACGTTTTTAAGCGATCAAAGCTAGCTGTGATCCGGGCTGGTATTTTGTCCAACCCACCATTGGTTTTGTTTGCTAAGTGACTTTACCTTTACCACTCACTTGTTTTAGCTTTAAATTTACATTAGAGTTTAGATGTAGGCCTCGTTCATTGAGAATTTTTATTGAAACTAAGACGTTGTGTTGCCAAATATATTAGTTCCTGTTAAAGAACGCATGTCAAAAATATTTGTTATGCTTATGGTAATTTCTCATCAATGAAGGAGCAATAATAACAATATGAACTCGTATAACACAATTACACTGCATGTATGATAAAAAAATAAAAAAAGGAACAGACTAGCTTACGATTTTATATTTTAGTCTTAACTAAGATGGTCCAGGTTTGATAAATTATATTACTTCATTAAAGTTTATTTTACCAAAGACCAATAATTTATTTCCTGACATGCATATTTAAGGTATTTTTAAATAATATTTTGCAGCCATTAGATTTTGTCAGAAATAAAATAAATACATTTTACATATTACAAAAATACAATTATTAAAATAAGTTTACCAGTTGAAGAGGATATTAATTATACAAGAGATTAAAAGTAACATAAAGTAACAGGAAATAATTTGATAATACTCGAAGTAAGTAGTGAAAAAATTATTATGAAGCATTTAAATGAGGAAACAGCAAAGCAATAAAGTGGTCTCTCGTAAGGAAAGCAGGATTTAAGCATCCACAAAGCATTCTTTACACAACACAATCTTGTTAGTTCATTCCAATATGAATTTTCCATTACAACATTACCACTATTATCTTTTTTGTCGCTACACATTATAATAAAATATATATTTTGGGTTGAAATTATATATCTTTCTCAGTTTAACAACATATTCATGAGGGTAATTTTGTATGAATTGTTGCTTAAGCACATGTATATTGTATAAAATATACATTTGCTTAAGCAAAAAAATATTTTATAAGTAGGTTAGTAGAACTGTTTGGTTTATAATTAGTCAAATAATGATATATATATATATATATATATATATATATATATATATATATATATATATAAAGAGATAATAATTTGATAAGTTTTTCTTTTGATATATTTTTGTCACCTCTTCCTCAAACATTCCATTTTTTTAACATTCCATATATCAAAGAAAAAGATATAAAGCTAGGAGGAGTTTACAAGTACATCAAAATCAAAACCGTTTATTATTCAGGATTAAAATTAATAAGTGCGCTAACTAAACTCAAACCTCAAAACGAAGGTTAAAAATATGACTAAATGACAAAAGTAAATAGTTCATAAAACAAGTTGGGGATGGGGCAAATACTATGAAGATCAAATTTCTACATCCGTTTAAAAGTGAATTAAGAGGCGCAAAAGAAGCGTACATAATAAATCATACTAATCATAAATCATAAATTGCTCAAAACCGAGTGAACATGTCTGCCCAAGGACAAAAAGTACACCGAGTTGTAGCGAGTATCATTTTCCGTGAAACTGATTGGAAAAAGGAAATGTCAAAGAAGCTGCATTTATGGCAATCAATAAGAAAACGAGCGCCTTGATAATTTCTCTAATTGAGGAAGAGCTGAGAAAAATATAAAATGAGCAACAAATTTAACAGCTCAAGAAATATTAACTTCCCACATACAATTCTATAGGACATCATGTTAATAAAATAATAACCATATTAATCTTTTTCAAAATAATCAAAGTCTCAATCATATACATTTCTTTTATACAATACTAACCTGAACATTGAGGAGAGTATTTTTTTTAAGTTGGAGATGGGTTCAGAATAGCATCCCGGTATATTATTGTTTTGTTTAATTAATTTTGTTATGATTAGTAACGATCCAAATGGGAATAATATTGCTATTACATCATCACTACCCACAATCGAGAACTTATTAAAGTGCGTTTGATTAACATAAAACATGATCCGCTTTGAATAACGCGTAAATTCTACGAATGAATTTAGAAAATAATCAAAGCAGTATTTCTGCTATTCAAAGGCAACACATCACATAAACCGAATACATTTTATATCACTCCAGAAATACCGGAAATATTGGCCTTATTAACTAAATGGTATATATTAGGATTAGGTTTTTGTTGTAAAACAAATATAAATAATAGCTGAGTTAAAATGGGTTTTTATGAAAATTTATCTTAGATATGACATTTCATTGTATAGGCTTAAAGACTTGACTTAATATGTTGTAATAATAGTTAGACACAGAGAAAAAGTTGAGGAATTTAAATTGGATCTTAATGCACTTTTGGTTATATGATCATTATTTATTCCTTCATAGTAAAAAGAATACTGATAATACATAGTTTATACGAATTTTTGTGAATATCTGTAATAAATATTTAATCTAGATCTAAAATCTATATTTATCAAAACTGCTCAACTCTTGCCATACACGCTTTAATTTCCTGAACAAAGTGTTAACCAGAAACTAAGAATTACCTTATTATTTTTTTTAATTTCTTGAGTATTTACGAATGCAAAATGCATCAATATTAATTTTTAGTTTAACAATATATTTAAACAATGCATTGATCAGTGAGTTACGCACGTAACTGTAGACGTATTTACATTTTCAAATCACAATCTATTTAAACCTATATACGAGGGAATTGTAATCGAATTAGGAGAAAAATCTTCTGATAAGATGAAAGTTGAAAGGGAAAAAGTGACTGCAGAAACTGGCACATGATTTATTCGTTTGGATATCTCTAAATAGTCTGACCAAGTTAATTTAGATTGAAAGATTTAACTATAATTTATGGCATACAAACATTTTGGCAATCTATTAATGTAGAAAAGAAGAAAATTAGTAACCACTGGTCAGATAACCCCTTGGAACGATAGAGTTATTTTAATTTATATTTGGTTCTACTTGGAGCATTCTTTTAGCTTTATTAAAACGAGGGATAAGGGACATTTTGAATCCTAAGTCGTTAAAAGTGAGAGACTAATGACTATGAGGTTTCCGAAAAAAACAAAATAATTTATTATTTTATGAAATCTGTTTTGTTTGATGAGTAGTTGTTAGCTGTTACAGTGAAAAAAGTTCTTGATAAATCTTATTAGGATTTTTTTTGCATTTTTTTGATCCAACTATAAATTTAATTGATTGAATAAAATGTAGTTAATCTGCCTTCCTTGACATGATTTGGTACTTTGGTATATTATACGGAGACCACCCCTATACAGCGCGCTGTGGTGGTTATGTTAGGTTAGGTTATCATAAATATGTTAGAAGGACTTTCCTCGTTTCGTTACGAATCGAACGATACCAGATGAGTCACACCTTCGCCCGCCAAATCCCCTCCAAGTAGGTCTAGGAAACGTTTTTGACCGGAGTGTGTGCATCACTTGCCTACAGGATTTGGCGGGCGAAAGTATGACTCTTCCGGTATCGATTTTTAATGAAACGAGGAAAGTCATACTAACATGTTAATGATAACCTAACCTACCATAACCGCCGCAACGCGCTGTATAAGGGTGGCGATCAGGTGTCGCCGCTAGCGGCGCTGACGAAAGCGCCGTTGTCAGAACACAAAGACCGTTCATCGTAATTATGTCAAATTTGGACAGTAAGTCAATCAAAGTATGTATTCTCCAATTATGTAGTTATTTTTGGTATCCAGTTAAAAAACCCTATCTAAAAATAGAGGCCTCCGTATAATACCAAAGTACCTATGATTTTCTCGATTAAAATTATCTTCACGGAAACTTTTTTTGGAATAAATCTAAGAGCGAACCGCAAAAAGAATTAATAATAAAATGAAACCATTATCATACTTGCAGTAAATAAAAATGAAACTTTACATTTAAATTTGAAATGTATTATGGAAGATCTGAGATAAAAGATAGTATATTTATCAGGAAAAGGCTTTCCAGAATGGAATTACACATTATTCATAACAGTTATACAAACAGATTTTGTTTTAAAGAGTTTTTCTATAGCGTTCATAATTTCAGTAATTTGATAAGGTAAATAATTGCTATATGCTAAGATAAATTAAAAATCCTTGTCTATATAAGAAATTTTAAAAGCTAAGAATGAAAACTGCGTTGAACTATTTTAATTCCCATACAAATGTTATGCCAAACTAAAAGTTTTATTATAAAAATATGAGCAACAATAGTTAATTTGATTATTTTAATTTAGTTGAATTACATTTTAGGTTATCATTTTGCCTCAAGGGGAAAATATGATCAATGTTCAGAGACATCCTTTCCACCACTCAAATCTTGTTTATCACCTCTCTTAAAATCGTATGTAGGCTTATTAGTTGTATTCCTAAAACATAATGCAAAGTAAGCTTATCAGTGCAAAGTTGTGGGTTATAGATTGGTTAAAACATCATTTTTAAGTTTATAAAATAAAATGGTAGATATTAAAACAGTAAAGGTTTAAAGTTATTGTTTAATGATCGCAAACTACAGCTTATCCGATAATGAGCAGCCTTAAGTGAACATATGCTGATGACCTGAGATCATTAAATAGTCATTACCGCAGTTCAGGCTACAGAGCCTTCGGTGCGTCGTTTACCGCTTCATCTTAGAGGAACTGTAATAATGTTATCCTACATAATTTTACAGCACCCTACACCCAATTAATCTGTGGTTTACTTCGTTCTTATCGTTCTATATTGACTCATTCTAAATTTGCATTTTCGTCGGTGAATTCCTACGATGTCACACGGATGAAAACATACATAGATGTAGTTTATGGTGTATCTCGTTAATCTTAAATCTTAACTGCATTACGAGGGTGATACATTCAACCACGTACTTACACGTTCGTTCTTTGATCTTCGAAATGCCGAAACTAAACAGCTTTCAGTTCAGTGAGCTGTAAAGTTACTCAGATCTTCCTAGAGCTATACCATGTGAATAATTCGACCGCGGAGCACGGGGAAGTATTTACCACATGTTTAATGGTTACAAAATTTAAAGGTTATCGTAATGCTTCAAAAGTGTTACTACTGGAAGTATGAAGGTATGTTTATTTTATGGTACTTTTATACGAGCGATCTTTGTATCCTTTCTTGTATATTGGAACACTCTTTGCAAACTCATCTTCAAAAATTAACCTGTTTCCGGCTAAAAACGTATTCTATAAAGGTTATTTAGCCAGACAAAATATAATACTGTTAGAACATTTAGGGTAGAGAAACTTTAATATTGGTCTTTTTAGCTATCACGACGTTAACGAAATAAACAACCGTAATCAAACAACGTAATCGTAACAAATGTTTGCCAGCTAAATCCGAGTACATTTACTCCATTAAATCCAGATTATCCATACTATAAAACTTGTACCAAAATTCAGGATATATTGTTGTTTTCTGCAAATATTTATTCATTGTTAAAGCTGCAATGATAATAAAAAAGTTTTTAAGTACCTATTATTTAAAACCTTTATTTTCCTTAGTATGTTTTAAATATCTTGCATACGTTTTCACAATCTAAATAATGTTTTAACAAATCTTTCAGCCTATTATGCATGACCTTAATGAGTTATCATTTTGATAATGGATCAATGGAATGAGTTAGAAACTAACGGTATAATTTCAAAACCCGTTTTTAAATATTTCAATAAACTGTTCTGTCAGATATGGTAACCACCTATTAGATCAAAGGCAACACATAAAGCATGGTTTTTGATGGACAAATCAGTTCGTTTGCCAGTCCAATCATGTATGTTTTTATATGGGAGTTTAGATCGATTACAGAAGCTTACAACTTCGACTACACATACAACTGTCAAACAGATTGTCAGCTTTACTTGATTTTACGATGACGAGATGAAAGTGGAGGTTAAATCCGCTTTACTGGAACAGCGTTTACATAACAAATAACAAATCTAAGCGTAACTATGTGACGATGCAGGATTTTTTGTTGGTTTGCTTGATTTAATAAAGAAAGCGTACTTAACATGAAGTTTATAATTTTTTGTATTAGCTTAGCCGTTTTAGATGATCTTACTGTGTTATCGTTGGTTGTTCTATGCACCCTCTTTAGTACACATGCTATCCGTTATGTAGAAAGTAATTATATATTAATAAATTTAAGTAATGTGTACATAGGTTATCATATAAGTGTATTAGTAAACTTAAATTACAAATAAAAAAGGTCGAAAAGGCTTGTACTTTGTAATTTTATGAATTATGATTACAGTATTTAGGATGTAGAATTAGATATGGATAGTAAATAGATATAGCATTAGTATTAGTATTAGTAAAAAAACCCTTCATTCATGGGTTCAACATTTTTCAATACGTTACCGAATGAAATAAAAAGTTAAACTTATCAAGGAAAATTTAGAACTAAATTAAAATCATTCTTTATAAACCATCCACACTATTCATCTGCTGAGTTTTATCTTAAAACTAAAATTATATTTTGTCTTGACTTTAAATTAATTTAAACCTGCTGTTTATGTAATAAGCCTAAATTCTATATGTACAAGGTGTTTTTTTTTAAACGCAACCCATTTAGAATTGGAAGTATGTTTTCATTGTTTAGTTACTTCAGTTAAAGTGCACAAGTTTGTATGTGTGAAATAAATAGATTAATAGATCATTGGAAAGCCAAATATCCGTGGCGATCTACCCCCAGACAACATCTTGAGTAATATGAGTCATCTTGTATAGTCTACATATTTTTATTTTTGTTATAAAACCTTAAAAAACATTTGAATCATGCTGTAGAACTGTTTTTGTATGATAGTCTTTGACAAAAAAACTATAATTTATGATTTTCCCCCCTATCATTTGTTTCTACCTCTATCGCAGCAAACAGCCCCTCTTGGTGAGAATACAGCGACAAGATACTCTGTATCAGACCCCGCAGAATTCTAAAAGTCTATGGGAGATCTAAAAGCTAGTTTCTATGATCTTGCTTCGTAATACTATAAATAAGAAGGGTTTTAGTTCAAATTTTCCCTTATTATGATTTTAGGGGCGTTCACCCCCTTCAAGGGTCCTGTATGTTATTAAAAATAACATTGTGACAGAATAACCATGTGCTATTTTAATAAAAACCTTTTTCTCTGCTTTATTTTAAAACATGACAATAATATCAATATTGTTCTTTGAGGTCGACTAAACAATAAACACTAATTTGCAGTTCCCGGGAGGTTTCATCAGCTTTTTGTTCAACAGTCAACATATTCACAGTGTTCGTTCTACTTCATTTACATGATAATCTCATGAATTATCATCGTCGATTGATATGACTCGATTCAATTTATACATTTTTAATATTCTGTTCGCCTTATAATATGCCGTTTTATATTATAACAAGATTTATGATACCGTACATTATTTATGAGTATTATAGTTATTGGAGTTTACAATAGTTTAAAATGTACAAAATAAATCCAATACTGAAGTGCTTGTCTTTTTCTGACATGAAATAAAGACAAAGAAGTTCGTTCGGTGACGTCAAAAAACACAGCTAAAGCCAAACTTCTAAATCGGTATAGAGGAAGTTTCCTTTTACGGAATCCTTGTGGATTTGGTATGGGCACTTTCTTCTTAACTTATAAATGGTTAGCTGTAAATCCGATTTTCTATTTCTGGTGGTTCATACACTAGAATTTGTTTGAGTAACTGATGTAAGATATCTAGAATTGAAAATGTCATAGAATTAAACAAATATTGGTTTATAAGTTCCGTGTATTAAATCTGTATTTCCTCTAGTTAACCGGAATTAACCGGCATTTTTATTTCAATAAAAATTATTTGACCATAATATACATACTGGTGTAAGTTATGCAAAATTTTATATTTCAATCTATAACATGTTAGTATAATGTCAATAATTACAAATCTTGTAGATAATTCTAATAAGTATATATGTTGATTTTACCTCATACATAGATATTATATATTGAAATGACGTTTAATGGACTGTTAAAATATTTTAAATATAGGCACGATAACTTTCACAAAAATGGTTCGAGCTTGATGAAATTTGGTTCATACGTGTAAAGCGACATTTATTACTTCGAGTTTGAAAACCAAAAAGAGTTTAATTAAATCCAAAAGGCTTTTTTAACAAAATAAAATTTATTCTTAAGATTAACCACCTTTTTATTAATTTTATGTATACTTAATTGTCAAAATTAGATTCAGATTAAAAAAACAAACGAGTGAGCACTTTGAATTATTATTGTATGTAATACATTGCTGAGATATTGGATGTTCTACACGTTGTACATTGGCCAATGTGATGTTTTATACCAACATTTTCATTCATGATAAGTGAGTTGTTTTTTACTCCTCGGCACACAAATAACCATCACTAGGTCATTACGAGGAGTAAAAATCTCTAGAAATATCAGGTTAGAAAAAATAGGTCGATTGATGATCTCTGGACCATAGAAAGCGGTATAAATTTCTGGTAGAGGGTGGATGGTGTGGGAGGTTTCTCATCAGTATTCGGGAGACAAACCGCCAGATTCAATTGAAACTAATATTCTGTTATGAGAGGTACAACTGCAAGGTTAAACTCTGGACTCAATAGCTATTAGATACATATTTAAATTCATTTGTAACAAGTCGTTTTATTGAGAGGGGTACGACCAACATGATTTCGTCGCCGACCGGCTGGTGGGCGGTGATGGTGGCTGTGGCACAGACAGGCAGCAGCGGCGGTGGCGGACCTGTCCCAGCGACGCAGGTTGGCTGCAAGCGGTGGTGGCTGCACCCTGACCCGGCGATAAGGCTTATCGCCTGGGTAGGCTTTGACCCTCGGAGAGGGCAGTTCGTCCTGAGATCGTGTGCGGTACGGGTCGAGCGGTCCTTACGTTGTGCACGAGTGTGTGCGAGCTGAGTCGAGTACGACGTGTGTGGGATAGAGTTGGGAAGTGTGACCCGCTTCGGTGAGTGACACCGACAGTCTTATTATTATTTAATAATAATATTTAGTAGTTATGAATACGGTTTGAAGGGTTTAGTTAAAACATTATAGTGATATTCAACCTTTCAATTGTCTCGAGACCCTACCCCTCACACGTGTAAGGGATGACTAATTAGAGAGCCGTCTAGGCAAAGTTAACTATTATTCAAGTCAAAGTTCAGCATAAAATATTTTAGTGAATATTTATTTTTAATGATTTGAACTTGACTGATTTTTGTAGAGGCCTGACGGTGTCAGACCTGTTTAAGCAAGATATCTGTACGTGACCAACTAGAGGTCCTACTGTAATTGATTAGTTGATTAATTCATTTAATTGTATCAACAGTCAACTGATTGCATTTCTGTTGTCAATTCAACCTGGTCGAATATTTATTTTAGTAAATTATTTTACCGTGGCCAACATGTTAGGGTGTAGTTAGGTAGCTTGAGACCAGCTGGGGCATGTTTTGGCTTAAGTAATTTCAGTGAATTTATATTTACAGTCTGGATAGTAGGACAGTCATATAAATATTACAGAGTTTTACTACTGCATATTGTTTGTTTGGATTGCGCAATGCGGCGCTAGCATGCATGAGCATATTACTTGTCTGTGTGGGTTGTAAGCCCCGAGTTTAAATTAAGATGTTGTGGGCGATCTGCCTCGCGTGTTTCGGTATTGCTTTAGGTGTGTTGTTGGGTGTTTGGGAGATTCGAGGAGACCCACGTGAACCCGGGTTACGTCACGCTAACAGATACCCCCTACCCCCTTCTTTCGGGTTTGGCTGTGATTACGGCTCGTGTACGTTGAATTTGTTTTGTTTTGGTTGTGTATGAGCCAGACCTGAACCAGCAGAGCGTCTGCGTGTCTCTGAGAGCCATTGAACCCTGGTGTAGTCCAGCAATTGTAGGCAGAGCCATCTGCGGCAGACTCCTTTTTGACAAATTTTCCTTCAGGGGAAATATTTGTCATACATTCAAACATTTTAATGATTACATATTGATTTATTTTCAACAATTTGTGATGCAAGCAATGACAACTTAAGGGTTCGAAGAAGCACGTAAGAAATTAATATGTTTTGAGCTCCATTTAATATAGATTTAAGTAATTGAGCTTGGATATTGGGATCGTAAATTAAAATATTCTTGTGAATTGCTAAATATGAATGTCTTATTTGAGGATATTTACTACATTACAAGACGAAAAATATTTATGACTTATCGACTATCTTATATAGATACATAACACTTAGAATACATTAAACAACTCTTGATATTTTTCTACACTTTAACCTTGGTTATGCAACTTGTCCCCGTCTCATAATAATTGTTTAATTATTCTTTAATCCTTAAACTGTTTTATCTCATTTATGTATTGCTTATGCTAATCATATTGTCTGCATCAACCTATGTTGTGAATCATCTATGCTACAGGGTGAAGTACTGTGTAGTCACATGTAATATTGTAATCAGTTAAAAATAATTTGCTGTACAACAACATTTAAATATAAAATATTTAGTTGATAAATTGATGATATGATATGATATGATATTTATCAATTTTTTTATGAAGTTAACATTATAAAGCAAACCATTCTATTTAATTCGTTTCCACCCCATGTTTTCATTATGTAAGTAAATACCCTAAAATAAAACAAAATCATATTTTATATTTTTAAGAATGTAATACAAGTGAAAATATGAATCCTACGTTCTCCAGTGAATAGAAATTGGGAGGGGAGAGAGAGGAAGCGAACACTTGAGGGTTAGTAACACAAAGGTATTTCACACGAGAGGGGACGACTCAGCTTTTAATTTGACATCCGGATCTGGAACTTGCACATTTCAGTTTTTTATCATCAGCAAAACATATAATTGACGTTTTAAAAATTGGAAAAATTCTTTAGTAAGAGGAAAATTTAATTTAAATGAAATTAAAATGAAACTCATTTGTTACAGGGACAAAATTATAAGAAGCAAGAAAAAAGTAATAATAAGAAGTCATATGTTAAAACTTTTAAATTTAAAAAGCATGTGATTCTAAAAAGATGAAAACAAGGAACAGTATGTTGGAAATATAAAGGAAGGGAACAAAAGTAAATATCAAAGAAAACTTATATACATAACGTAATGGCCGTACACTCTCTCTTTTATAATCATATTAAGGTTATAATCACTAAACACTAACGTTCAAGTATTATTATGAGATTAATAAAATCAAATAAGTCTTTTCATTCTTCTCCAATGATTATCATGTCAGGTACAAAAGAAAATAATCACTCATTTTATATTAGGAATTAAGACACAATAAAATTATAGGTCGATTAAATTGAAAGCATTTCTTTTTCGATGTGTTTTTTTACAAACTTTGTGTATACTGAGCCTAAGCATTAACTCACACAAAATTGGTTTGGTAAAAATTTACTATCTTAATATAAATATTAAGGTCTTATAAAATATAAGAAAAATCTCCATTTCCCATAACCTTATGCTAATTAGTAAATAATAAATGTTATTTTACGAATTATGACATGCATTCAATGTTACTTATAAATTAAAGCACGTATTTTTTTGTTTTGAGGACTAATAAACATAGCAGGAGGTATCCGCAAAGTAGATTGTTTTAATTCAGTTTGATTACGGGAAAGTATGTGATCACAAAGAAAGTTAAAGGCAAACTCCACATATATTTGAATATTTTTTCCTACAACTGCGCATGAACTGCCAATTAATTCACGCTTTGAAAACCAATTGAAAATCTATAGTTTATTGAGGAGTGGGCGGTAAAGACTTTATGACCCACCAGCTGATTACTTTATCGCTCACCAGCTGATTGCATTGTGTTGTTACTCCTTTTAGTTTTTATTCGACGGAGTTCAGCGGGAAAGGCTTACTTTACGCTCTTAATAAATGACTATTATTTTATATTAGTTTGGCAAGATACACCTGTAACTTCATGATAGATTACATCATGGGCTCTAGATATTATTTATTCTTACTCTAATTTCACAAAAGAATTCACGCTAAATAGCTCATATTCGGAAAACCCAGGTTTTAATTGTTCTAAACTAACTGTTAAAATACCAAAAGCGCCAACAGGGAACAAAACGAAGCGCATAATACGTACTAAACAGAATGGGATAGTTGCATAATAATACTGCTATTAATGATCTTTTTTGCTGTAAAACATCAGTTGTTTAGCTGTTTTACGGGCTTGGTAATGCCTTTGGCTTGTTTATATGAGTTTAGTTAAACAAAAGTTGTTAACTGAGTATTAAGCTGCATAGTAGTAGCTGGTCAATTATATTTAAGTCTTAAGTTGTTAGTATTTTTTCAGGATAAATATCATTCTAATTAGGTAATAGGTTGGATTATGTCCTATAATTCTATTTTCTAAGTAAGTAAAGCTTAATTTCATATTAAATACGTACATATATTAGTAGCAGTGGTTGGGGTGTATGGTAAAGCTACTGGCAGAGCGATTTTAACATGTCTGGGGGCTTACTGCACCATATTTAAAACATAAATGTACGGCATTCTGGCAGGCGCCAAGCTAGGCCCTCTTTGGCCTCCAACAACCAAAAGACGAACCAAACGCTAGAATCGGGAAAAAGATTTTAGGTCTAGTTGAAGGCAGTCAAAAGGCTGCAAATCTAGGGGGATGAAGCTTAGGGGGGTACAATAAGCTCAGGTTGACTTGCTGAGACCTTGGAGTCTACACTCCGCACTTCCATCGATCAGCAGTGGTGTAGAAAAATATTTATTTCGTCTATGTGGAAAAAAATTCCTAAACTATAATCAAATCTGTATATCTGCATTTCTCCTACTAAAGAAAATTACCGAGCACCATTTACTATATAAAAAAATTAACCCATACAAAGTTTTAGAATGTTATTATTATTAAAAGAATAACTAAGTTTAAACAAAACAATAATATCCCAAAAAATGAAATTAAACTGTTAAATGAAAGTAATTGTTAACAGGAGATAAAACTGACAGTTGTATTGGGAAACATGACCTTTTTCCACTGCTTCCGAGAGATGAAGGTTCACTCTGTCATGTGTCAACCCCAATATAAGCTAAAGTTACTCTGGACTTTCCAACTTCCCGATTTTTTTTTCTAAGCACTAAATTTCCAATTCTGAAAATACGAAAAACCCTAAATTCATTATGTAGTTGGTTTCACCGTAACCATGTTAGATTTTGATATTAGACAGTTGAAGTTTAAACAATTCTTGTATGTGTAAATCCTGCCCAGGTTAGGTTATTATTGTAGCATATGATGTATGTGTTATTTCCTGACATGCAGGGTTTGTTTTGGTATTTCATTTGCGTAGGTAGTGTGTTCTCATAAAACGTGATACGGTAATTACATACTGCGATCGTATAACTACACGATATGTCTCCCTCGAGAGAGCAAGGGTTACTGAGTAACTGAGTAACGGAAGACCCCTGATGCGTTTTGGTAACCGAAATACTCTACATGTAAATCTTTGCCGTGTAACTAAACACTATTTATGAAAGTTTCCGATTACCAGAATAACAGTAATAGGAAACAAAAAAAAATTATAAACAAAAAACGAACCCCCCCCCTTGTTTTAGTGTGGGTGCCCAGTTACTAAAATCAACCTTTTATCGTTAGTTTTTTTATTCCGTTGCATTTTTTTAAAGTACGTTGTATTTTTTTAAGTATAAAGGCCTAAGATATTTTATATTTCACATCAATACCGAAATATGAAAAAATAGTCGTTAGAAAGTTATTAAGGGATAGCATTTTGGATCTTTTCCGTTAATTCGCCACCACTATTTTTTTGCTCATGATTCCGTTAATTCACCACCAATTATATTTTAAATTGAAGTAGGTTTAGTTTACAACATTTTACAGTATTTTCTATTTAAAAACCACAAGAAAAAAACTAGGAAATTAAATAACGAAATTGAAAACTCACACAATTTATTGATTGACGACGTCCCTCTTTACTGTGGTGGCTGAACTGTGTAATATGTTCCAGCATTTATTCAAACAGATTTTCCGGTCCGTATTTTTTACTTCACATGTACTCGCGTAAGTAGCTATTTAAGGGTATTTTCTGTTATATCCCCGCATTTACAAACTACTCTCCATAGGCTGAGAATTAATCGGAATGGAACTAATACTGCGAAATAATATTTTTACTCACCATTTAAACGTTTAACTGTTGGAAAAAGAGTATTATAACAACTTTCTAACATCAGTCTTGACACACAAACACAAAAACAATACACATATTAATTACGTTGTTACACTTTAAAGTTACTTTGGTGGCCAGAACTACTTAATGTTTTTGATGAGTTGGTTAGGTTAGGTTAGGTTGTGTTAGGTCCTAACATCAAGTGATAACAAATACTACAACAGCTGGCGTTCAATGAACGTAAAACAAACGCACAGAACTCTCCTCACTGTTGCATTCACTTGCGACACTTAAAAATTCATTGTAGCCGCTCGCTAATCACTGGCCGCTGAGCGCGCGGTCCGGTTATCGCTGTGCTATAAGATAAGGCTTTCACAAATAGTGCAGGTAAAGGAAACCCCAAATTCAATATTCCTGATTACTCAGAACGACTTTCTTTTCTGTATTTCAGATTCTGAGTGGTGGTGAACTAACGGAAAACAAAAGAAAATAGTGAGTTTTCATCAAATAGATCGTTTTTAATGTATTACGCTATGTATATACGCTATAAATATTACATATGTATACCGCACTAGCTGATCAACCTGGTTTCATAAGCGAAAACAACCTTTTTTGGCTTTATTCTATTACTTTTACTATGAGGTTTCAATGGAACCTTCATTAGAATCAATAATCAAGATGATTTACTGTTGTGGGAAACAAAAGTTGCAGCATGTATGGTCGAAACTAGGAATAAAACGCAGGGTTATTCAAATACATGTAGCAAACAAGATGACAAAAGATACATTTAGACTAAGGCAAGACGACAGCAGATTAAAACAGAGCTCAATAACAGAAAAATAATTAATACATATTTTAAATAACATTCGAGACACATTTTTTCAGATAAATAAAATATTTTAACGCACTAATCAAACATGATTCAAACTTTAAAATCACAATCAATTAAATTACTACTGTACAGTTCAGGTATCATGTGATAGCTTACAGATTTAATTCTATATTTATCAACTATTCTTTCAAAACTATGTATAAATTATTTAGTGGTACTATTTTTGCACTGGAAGGCAATTTAATCAAAATATTTTTTTAATAAGGGGATTCCTTCAATTATAATTTAAATATGAAACCTTATTTCTTGACTTTGTCTAATCTTACTAATGAAAACTTAAATTTGGATGATAAGATTGTCTGTAGTTAAACATTTGAACTTTGTTGGTTGCGTAGTCCTTTTCTTTAATAAATTTGGAAAAAAAGAAGTTCCCTATTGGGCGTTTTTTTCAAGTTGAGCATATACGCAAAATTTGATCTCTCTAGGTCCCATAGTCTTGGAAATTTTTTGTCCATTAGAAAACGCCTTCTCCTTTACACATGGTATAGTACAGATTTAGATATCCAGTTGTGGAAACAATTTTACGACATCACCCTATCACCAGACTGAGCTTTTGATCCTGTGTATTTCAAGCGTTCGCAAGTTGGTGATTGTGTGTGTTAGGTCATGCCTGATTTAGCTTTGCATTTGCAGGAACCAACTTTGGTGGGGAGTGAATATTTATCAATATCAATATTTAAATTGATGTGTGGACTGAAAAAATGTTTGGACTCGTTACTGAAAAGAAACAGGGAAACAGAAAACTCAGCTGGTTGAGTAATGTGAGTGTTGTTATTTTAACTGACTAATGTTTATAATACTTTTCTTGGACCAGTCTTTTTCCTAATTTAATGCAGGTATTGTGAATCTATTTATTTATTTCCAGCGGATAACAATTTAAAATACAGTTTTTATGAAATTTTGGCAGTTACAATAAATGGGTACAACATGCAATGTTTAAATATTACAAGACATATAAGTACAAAATAGTAGGACGTATGAGCATCAAAGTAGTACTCTAATATAAATATTAATAGTAAGAAAAATACAAGAATGTAATAAATAATATCACACTAAAACAAGCGTACGGTAAGTAGCAAACAAGACAAGAAGATAGACAATGGTAACATGTTTCGTAATTAAATAGCACTGCTATAGTGAAAAAATCAATTAATTCCAAAGACAGAAATTTATACTAATTTGAATTTGGAATTCAACACGGTCTAAAAAAATTGCATTAAGGATTAAATGCAGAACTTTAAACAGAGGCATGAAACATCTAAAGATAAGATGGTTCGCCAGCATCACAAACGTCTTTAATCAATAAATAAAAAAATCAGTGATTCACATAAAACCTTTTTTTTCAGTAATCAACACTCTGAGAGCACTGTTATTCACGAAAATAGAACATTTTTAACACGGTAAATTACTACTGTGGGGCGAATGCAGTCTGTAAATATGCAATAAACTTCTAATGAAAACCTCTCTCATCACGATTAGTACGTTCATCTTTCAGTCACTGTTCTGCATGGTAATTGTTTTCCAGAATAATAAAACTAATAATTTATATTTATATTTAGTTATTAATGGTAAACGTGGAGTCGAGTACGGTCTAGAGGGATGTAGATAAATAGCTAGGATTAAGAACTCACTCCGTTCTCAAGATTACAAATCCGAAACATTAAGTTCGGTTGGTTGGTCAGTTGGCCGAAACTAAAGTTGTCAGTTGGTTGTCGTCAATAAAAAGCATCACTTTGCCTTTGTTATCTCGCTCGATAAAATGCTTGCTGTAAAAACATTGAAATTGTTTTCCTTAATCAAATATACCAAACATATTTTACTGATAACTGATTCAGCTACTATTAATGTTAGCATTAAATTTGTCAAGATTTACAACATCCAAGATTAATAATGCTTCGGATTTGTAATCTTGAAAACGGAGTGAGTTCTTAATCCTAGCTATTTATCTACATCCCTCGAGACCGTACTCGACTCCACGTTTACCATTTAATACGCTTTATGGCTTTTTGAGGGTTTACGATTATACCTTTTAATTACATTAATTCAAGGCTGTCCTGGATACACTTAATTTTTCAGACTTGTTTAGCCACCATGATATTTCAAAAATGTATTTCAGGTGGTAACATTCAGTTTTGTAAGGAAACAATTCAATTTCCATAATTGGATTATCTTACAACAATAGTAATCCTAATCAACGTATATATTGGTTGTAATAATTATAGACTGTACACGCTTTACTGAAGATGATAATTAATGCCCCACCAACTATGTCGCATCCATTCAATTTGGCTTGGGCATTATTAATCAACATTTAATAACCACAGGTTGAAAATCTGTTGTATAAGTGATTACGGTAAGGCTCTTGTAATATCTCACTAGAATATAAGGTTTATCCTCATTTAATAAGAAAAAGTTATGGGCAAAAGACTATTGTTGAAAATATTTCAAAGCAAAACCTATAGATGAGCAGTAACGTTTTCAGTTATAAAGAAAATCTTTAGCTGAGGTTTAGGAAAGAAAATTGCAAAATTCACAAACCTGTTTCAATTTGGTAGAAATAATTTAAAAGCAAACTTCGATGGTTTTGTATGATTATAGGTTAATTTAAACATTCAGTCTTGGTTTTGCTTCACTTTTTATATTCAAGTTAAAACAAAAGATCTATCCCTTGAGGAGGGACTATGTTTAAACGATTTTGAACTGCAAAAATTACATTATAAACTAAACTTGTGTTTAGTATATACAAACAACCTACCTCTTAACTTTTCATTAACAAAATACTAAACCAACTAGAACTTTTTAAACTGTCCATCATGTAGCCTTTTTCCCATAAAAAAATGCTTATTTCCTGAAATATATTGCTATACACCGTCCCACGTCCACTTTTAATTCAGATCCTCGAGAGTGTGCTATTCTATTTCCTTTTCTGAGTTTATTTGTTTACACATAGCATGTTCAGAGGCGTCGTACCCAGATTCTAGGGGGGGGGGTCATCTGATTTTCCCAACTCTCGATCTAGAATTTGCCAAATCTTTATTATAAATTTTCCGACTGAAATAATTATATTCAAACACGCAAATCAAACCAACAAAAAATTTATCGGAAGCTCTTAAGAACTTAGGAGCTGGGAAATTGGATATCCCTAAATAGCAGAAAGTGACTCTTCCTTCACCCAATGTGATTTAATTGTTATCACTGATGCAGAAAGTATCATGCATAAGCCATACGTTTGTGAGATCTTCTGCTCTTCATACCCAATAATTGAAGCTTAAATAGCCAGACAATTGAATACAGTATTATAGTACTTTGGTGTTATTAAACGCTAATAACCAATTACCAATTACTTACATTCATTAGGTTCACAGTGGGTTGATTTATGAAAATGACAGTTGGGAAATCAAGAGCTAAGAGTAGGGAAATTTGATTATTTTTTATGTAGGATTTGAGTAGTTTCAGTTTGGTTGTAGAAACACTACAAAATATACAAAGCAAGTTTCAGTTTAAACAGATCAAGTCCTTGGAATATACGTTTAATGTAATTTAATATTTTCAAATAGCAGGCCGAACATTTTCATTTTAAAACATTTAAATTTTCCACCCCATAATCCTCCTAGAGCGACAATCCTCGGGTGTTTCCATAAAATAGTACTATTCCATACCCACAAACAATTTCAATATTCCTTTTTTAATTTTAACTAGCTGACATGTCGATTTTTCTAGGTTAAATATGTATCACATATTATTGAAGACTATATAAATTTATGTCATTTACTTCTACGAGTATTATTTGTATAGTCTGGAAATTATAGAAGCTAAACCAAAATGTAGCCAAAAACGTTTAACTTATAATTTTAAGAGCAGTATTATACAGTGTGTAAAAGGAGTCCGTTCCCCCCTCCTTAATTTTTTTGTTTGTTAAGACAAACAGTTAACCTTTGGGGAATGAAACTAACTCGATCCAAATTCTTTTTCGACGTTACCAAAAATTTTGAGTGTCCCCCAAAAATGGGGGTACTTTGGGGGTAATTCAAAATTATCAAATGCAAACCCCTTTTTGGTGACCCCTCATTTTAAAGAGCTTTTAAGAAGTAGATGAATGGTGAAAATTAGAGGTCCCTAACTTGTTTCTATCTAAATTGACAGCTCGTCAAGGTTTTGAATACAACACGTCCTTGAAACCTGGCGTGTAGGACATTTGGAGTTTTAATTTATCTTTGGTGACGTAACAATGAAACGAGCCTGGGAAAAATTAAATGAAAAATTAGTCTATTGTGGAGATATTTAACATTGTCCCACAAATTGGGGGATTTTGGGGGCAGCTCAAAATTGTCAAATGCAAACCCCTTTCAAATGACGACTCATTTTAAAGAGCTTTAAGGCGATTGGTGGAGGTTGGAGGTCGCTAACGTGTTTCTATCAAAACAGGCAGCTTGTAAAGGTTTCTAGGAGTCGTATTCAAAACTTTGACATGCTGCCAATTTTGATAGAAACACGTTAGCGACCTCCAACCTCCACCATTCGCCTATTTTTTAAAGCTCTTTAAAGTAAGGGGTCACTCGAAAGGGGTTTGCATTTGAGAATTTTGAGTTGCCACCAAATCCCCCATTTTGGGGGCCACTCAAATTGTTAAATATCACCAAAATATACTATTTTTTCCATGTAGTAACATTTTTCCCAGGATCGTTTCATTTTTACGTCACCAAAGATGAATTAAAACTCTAAATGTCCTAGACGCCAGGTTTCAAGGACGTGTTGTATTCAGAACTTTCACAAGCTGTCGGTTAATATAGAAACACGTTAGGGACCTCCAATTTTTACCATTCATCTACTCTTTAAAAGCTCTTTAAAATAAGGGGACACTCAAAAGGGATTTGCAATTGAAAATTTTGAGTTGTATAACTTTCACATTTAAAACAGATTATGAAATATAATACACATCCACTGACAATCTTTTAAAGTCAGTAAACGTTATTTTTTTAAGAAAAGTTTTTGATCGAAACAAGGAATGAAGAATTCCACTTACATTTACCAATTACTGAGAGTGAAAAAGTTAAAAAAAAATATGAACATACAAAACAAGACTTATTTATACCAAACGTTGGCGTATAAACATTTAAGGTTTTTGAGAGCCATATGAGTTTTAATGACTTTACCTAATCATGAATTTCAACATTCAATGGTACAAGAAATCATAATACTGTCTTTATTACCTCCTCTAATCTGTTTTATTATTTGCACTGAACATCTTGTGAAGGCATTGTAATCGCACTACTGTAAATTATGTGAAGGGTAATATTTTATATTATTATTGAAATTAAGGAGCAGTTACTTACTAATTCAATAATAAAGTTGAAAACTGTCTGGGATCGTCGAGACGATGATTCATACAAAGGAAGGATTATATGAAAAAGTATTGTTAAAATCCAATGAAACAGGTATGAAGTGCGTTGATATACAACCAATTAAGTACCTAGAATCCAAAATCATTATATGTGAGAGGATTAGACATGTTCGAACTGGAGGAAGAGACAAGTCAGTTTGAACTGGAACCCGATTGCTACTACGAGGAGATTCATATAAGTGTGAAATTTTTTTCAAGTTGGATTCATAACATTTCAGTAGCAAATTCCACCCAGGACGAAGGAAAACACGACCAGTTAATTCATAAAGTTATCACTATCATACTAAGTTATCTTGTGTGTAACAAAACGTCGAATATCAATATTCCAATTTAAAACCAATAAAACGCGAAATAATTTAAATAAAAAAAATCGTCGGTTTGACATCACTCTTCGGGATGGAAAAAGTTTGCCTCATCATCCAGCCTGAATTCGGAACCAGAGGCTTACATCAGTGGGCTTATTGTACATTTACACACAAACTTCGTTCTACGCTAAATTAACTTTCCTCGCCCAACCAGCAGATGAATATTTTTTCTGTAAAATATTTTTTCAATATTAAGCTACTTCCTATATTATTATATAGAAATTATATTAGATGTAAGCTGTGTTTACAGTAAATTAAATTAATTAGACGGTTAAATCTTTAATTAAAATATCTGGGGACCGAGCTTCGCTCTGGGGAAAGCAGTGACATTTTCAAATATACATGTTCATATTGCTCCCCACAATGACAATTAGCTTTGTAATTTGATTTACTGAGGTTTAAGTTTTGTTCATTGAATTTATCCGGTCTTTGGTTTCTAATCGATGCTCTCATTGCTCGTTTCAGTGGCCAAGCGCTGTGACGAATGTTGTATATCCCAACGGTGCCTTCATGAATTGCTGGACACTGCCATTCGTTAGCAGATTACAATATCACAGAAAATGCAAATTATATGATCTTACGTCACAAATAATCAATTCTGTAAGCGATTTATCAAAATCAAAGTTGTGAGAGTTTGCGAGCTCGCAGGATGACAGGAGATGGCTCAAATGAAAAGTCTCGGTCCCAGGGGGTCAGGAAAAATAGCAGATTATGTCCAAATATACCAGAAAATGAGAAGTAACGAAAAATGTTTTCCATTTAAAATGCATTGGGATTGAAAAGATTGAAAAACGTCTGCTTTGTTTACATTAAACATGTGGTGCTAATGCTTGATTCAAAGCCATATGGTAGATGTTGACATGTGGGATTTTTTTTCAAAATGCAGCTAACTATGCACGTTCAATGTACTATAACAAAAAATATTTTAAACGAAGGATTTGAGTTTTTCATAATTTAAAATTATAAAAAGTTAAGTACGTTTGTTTAGTTTGTGTTATAACGATGCAGATTTCATACCAAATGATCTATACATATATATATATATATATATATATATATATAATTACGTAAGCGAAACTTTTGCGAAGAAATTGTGGGCGTTTGGAAGGTTGAAGGATGATGGGGGGGGGGGGGCTGAAACTGAAGGTCTCCATCTCAGGGACTCGGGGAAAATACTGAAATTGCAATTTTGTAGATCTAAAAGGTATTTTGTACTATAGTAAAGAAGGATTATGCTTAGGGGCTATTAGCCCCTACAAGCCTCTAGTGATAATAAATTTCATAAATTATGATACATTTTCTGAGCATCTAAATTTTGAAGTACAAACTGAAGTTTGAGGTGGATTGAGTTGAATAATATCACGTTTTTTCTTATATCAACCTTGTCCTAATGAAATTAACTTGTTCTTTGTAGATCTTTGAGAATTTGCTTATCTCTATTTCCTAAATTGTATTTGCGAACTTTAAGAAACATTAAACTGATGATTTAAATTTAGTAAATCTTAATCAAAAAATCACCTTTATGTACTCGTTGTTGCTTTGATATTAATTATTTATAATTAATTATTAACCTAAAACACAGCTGTTTACTGTTTGGAATTTTTAGATGGGGATAATACTCCATGAGCAATCTGTACTCAATTGTATTATCCCTGTTCTATTCTACTGTACTGGCAACGTGCTATAAAAGTTTTAAGTGGCTTTGTCATGAACAGCTGGATGATTCTTTTGTTTACTTTTTTGTTGTTATTGGCAACTCATATGACCCCATGTTAAAAATTATCAATTTTAAATTTAATTTTTCTAAAAAAACTTGTGTTTCTACAGAAAATTCAACCATGTAGGTGAACTTAAAAATAAAAACTACACCTACATGCAAAATTTTATCAAAACCGTTTGAGCCGTTTTCGAGATAGGATTTATAAATATATAAATATAATTCATTGCTCATTTAAAGTAATAGGATTTTATTGCCTTGTATGAGACGAACAATAAAAAAGTCAAGGATGATGACTTATTAATATGTGTATTTTAGCATTATTCATAATATTCAATTATTATAAATTGTAAAATCGTGTATATTTTTAAATAGTACATCATATTTACTGGCGCAGAGAATGGTACGACTGCATTGGTTGACAGCGTACTATAGGAAGGGTCCTTTATTTTATGGGGTAAAAATTAATTTTTACCATATTATGTGTGATTTAATGTGTTTAAAGCTCAAAAAATGATTTACATTTTTTTATTATTGTATAAAACGTAGTTTCCAATATACCAAGACCTCTAATTTTTAAATTTTTAGTTATTTTTTAACACACTCAGGACGTTACTAGAAGATTTTTTTATCTAAGGGATTCTTTACTTGAAGTGTAACCATTTAGATTCATCATGAGCATTGCTATCATATAAAAAACAAGTATCATAGCTTAAAATCGATTTTCAAATTCTATATTTGGTTTTTAAATGACTCATGTAAAGAGGTAATTTTTGTATTCGGCTTCATAAAATATTTGACAGCTCACCTACAAGGCTAAAGGGATCAGGAGATAAAGAGCAAACAACAAATCAATCGAAGACTTGATCAATAATTTTAGTTTACTTTTGTATGTCTTTTATCCATATAAAAAGATACTGGTTACTTCTCTTGGTTCTCTTATAATAGTGACTCTGGTATCGTTTTGAAATCAGAGGTGATACAGAACAAAACCTAGAAACGTAATATTTATAGTAATAATAGGTAGGAAGGCGATACAAAAATAAATTTATATTGTATTCAAATATTGTTAGATAAAAACAACTAACAATTAAAATAATAAAAATATAGCTTTAAATAAAAAATAAAATAGCAGCAAAAATGTAGTATTATTTATATACAGTCTATTTAAAAGTAGTTTTTGTTAATATATCGAAGGGTTATTGTTTTTTGATACCATTGGTTACATTACACCTCTTTCATATTACAAAGACAGTCCCAAAGACGTTATTAAATTCACACAATAAAACTTCCCAAGTGGTGCATTGTTAACAAAGGGGGTTTGTGCCATTCAAAAGAAAACGTGTGTGCATTATTAAAAGTTTGTAAGCGCAATGTTGTATTTTATTTTCTTGAAACCAGAGAGCTGTAAATGTAATCTTCATAACAGATTTCTCTCAGTGTTTATGGTTTATGGATAATTATTCGCAGAATCCTCCAGTAAACATTAACACGTGTAGATAATATCTGAAAATTACACGTGATGTTAAAAAAAATACGTAGGAAATACTATAGCAAAATCTGATAGATTATGTCCATGCAGATAATGTAATAAATATAAATTTCTTTTCAATAAAAAAATTACAATCGATTGTAGGGATTATAGCTCATTGAATAATTATCAGGGTGAGCGAATAGGAAATAACTTTTCTTTTTTGAAGGTTCTACTAAAGTAAAAAATAATGAAGACTTTGATCTGTACAAGACTTGGTTTTCTCATGATAACTTATGTGACACATTTATAAAAATTTCCCAAAATACCTTGTGTCGTGTAGTAGAATATTTTTTTAGAATAAAAATGTATTCTGTGCGTACATATGCAAGACGATTACATTGCAGGTGTTGCATAGAAAATATCAAAATATATTATGTTTTACCCAGTAAGAGAGATTTCACAAGAACTATTTACGTTCTGTAAAGACCTTTTTCGAAAATTAAAAGGCGGCAGTTAAAAGATCAGTTGTAGAAAGAAATGAAGTAGTGACATGTGTGCTCCTAGTTAATAGAATCAGCTGTTAGTTCCTAAATCCGACGAGCCACAGCACATTACCTTGATTGCTTGATGGGAGACAAAGTTATCACTTTCTTCCCACAAGGGAATCTCACTCATTATAAGGAGTAAAATGAGACTAAACATAACAGTTGTGAGAAAATATTAAACCAGAGAGCCTCATTCCTCCTGTGCTTTTGCAGGACCAAAACGTATGGAGGGCAAATATTGGCGAGGCAAAATTTGTTGTTTGAGGGGCAATGTTGGAAAGGTAAAGTAAAATGAATTAAAATATTTTAATACATAAACTTTTTTATTTATAAAAATATTGTAATTTTCTTTCAGTTTCACTCGTTTTCAGTTTCAAAAAGCATGTAAAACTATTTTACTGAAAACACAAATTTACTGTATTACATAATATTTGAAAGAATTCATAAAAGTGAAATAGTAAAAGTGATAAATAGTATTTATATTAATAAGTATTGCGGTTTGAATTAAAAACTCATAAAAATATTAAGATTCATAAATGCCCAAGACCTTTCATGAATTGAGAGTTATTTATTGTATACATTATTTATAAAGTCGGACCTTTCCCGTTGATTAAATACCACCTGATAAATGGTCTAGTTTCTAATCAGATGGTATTCCTTATGAGCTATACGTTATCGCTTTCCTCTCTCTTATCTGGTAATTAATCATTTTATTCCTCCTACCATCTAAAATTTTATATTTCTTTAAGTTTAATATGAAATGGAAGTAGTTATATAATTGGAGGATAACATTGTTTATAAATAAATAGCATTAGTTAGACTAGGTTTGGTTAAAATCACATTACTAACTCAAGGAGCACTGCACACCCGTGATGGCGACGCCTTTATCTAAAATCAACCTAACTAGTATTTTTGTTTTTAATGTTTTCTTTCAATTTAAAATTTAATTGTAGGATATGAAAAATGTCAGATCGTGGGGGAAGATGTAAACAAATTGTTCACATGAAAAATATTAAGCTTGCATTATGTTTTTATCTTAGTTTTATACAAATATATTGATTTATTTTATTTATTCATTTATTCCCACGGGTAAACCCAATACATTGAAAACGTATACAAGAACATGATATGACAATAATAACAACAATAAATACGAAGTAACAACATAGTAAATAAATAATAATAATTATATATAATGTAAAATAACAAGATATATTATGGCAATGATAACAACAACAATATAACTTAAAAACATCAGAACAATTGAACAAAATTTTCTAATCTAAACTGCCATGGCCAATAATGTTCTACTTATTAATAGTTTTGCCATATTTTTGTCATAACGGAAAATGAAGTATTGGCAGAGAATGAACGGAATCGTAATAAAAAAGCAGTGGTAGTGAATTAACGGGGAGAGTTCCTTCCTCTTACTTTCGTATAGTAACGAAACAATGATTATAAGGTATTTTGATTTGTTGCCTTCAGAGTTCAGAGACATCTAACGAGCTTTCCTTGGTTGGCTATAGAGCTGATAAGGATTGTTTATTGATGTTACACCATGATGAAATGTTATCTTTGGTCGTAATCCTTTATCTTGAATTGTATATATAGATATAAAAGTACTAATTAGTTATACTTTTATGAAGGTAATGGTCTTTTTCTTTATTCGGATTTCAAGCAAAATATTTTGTAAACAGTAGAGTAATAAATTTGCTATGTACTTATTTTGCTTTCAAGAAAGAAAATTATCATAAAAACCTTTAAAATAAAAATAAATAATTGACTAAATTTTAAAAGAGCGCACGGTAACCACAGTAAGTTTGATAAATAGTTTTACTTTTATACGACTTAAAGTTTTTTCATTGATTTCAGTATTTTTTAGTTGATTAACCAGTTTTTCCAAACGTTAATTAAACCTAAAATCTGACACAAAATTATTTAATATTTTCATTAATTGTTTACTGATAAAAATAAATAACCAATTTACCGTCAGTACTAATTCCATTAACAGCAAATAGACTATAGTATAGCGATCTCTTGGTAAAATATATAAATTATTCATGTAATTATCTAGGCACCCAACATGACCGTAATGGCATTGTAATTAGGTAAGGATTGATTAATTTACCATCGCAATTGAATATATTGAAACCAGCAGATAATGTCCCGCTTCGCAGGGAAAGTAAACAAATAATTGTAATTAAAAATGAATGCATCAGTAATGTAGACCTTATCTCTATATTTGTGCCTTTAGGGGAGCTAATATTTTTCCTGGGATTTTCTCACCGAGACATTTCATTCAAGTATATTGTTGATGGGGGTCAGACATGGTTTTATTTAAAGTTACGGGTGGTTTTGGCTTTATTTATAGATAAAAACAGCTGCAGTACAGAGTATTATATACTCAAGGATATTTTAGATAGAAATATTATCAAGAAACCTTATTTTCGAGTGTTTTTTATCTATAGGTTTTTTATTGTTTTCAATTACTCCTTTATGAATATTTATTTTTTTAATTACGTACTCTGATATTTTTAACCACCATTGTTTTCATTATGATTCAATAGTTTTTACTTAATTTATTTGCGTTCAATTACTGTTTTATGAATATTTATTTTTTCAATTACGTACCCTGATATTTGTAACCACTATTATTTTAATTATGATTCAATAGTTTTTACTTCATTTATTTGCGTAATGCTGGTCTCCTAGTCATTTAAAGCAGGCACTACGCTCGATTAATTGTTACACCTCCACAGGGAAAAGAAGAAAAAGTTATGATGTTTGGAACATTGTATTGTATTCATAGTTCTAGAAGATTATAATAAAAAAAATAAATTTTAAATCCTTTATCGACTTTATCTCACCTCAAGCAGGATGTGCAAAGACAGCATTTTAGACAGATTCCATTAAAGTCACTCAGTAAACATTCTTCAGCGGTGCAATGCTAACAAAAGAGTTACGCACCACACAAAAGAAAGCGTATGTGTATTATTAAAACTTTGTAAGATAAATTGTTTCTCATTTCCTAGAATCCCGAGTGCAGTTTTAGGTGAGGTAAATCATTTTATACATGTCAGCAGATAAAATTAAATTTCTTTGAAAAACAATTACCTTATTTATTTTCATTTGTTTTTAAAGTGATAGAATATTATACTAAAACCAACTCGGAGGTCATAACAATAGATTTTCCTCTTAATTTGTCAATTCTTAATGATAAGGTTACAAACAAAGTGATCAGGGGAATTTTGCTGCCGAGGGTATAGTTTTCATTAGTACTGTTACTACTGTCATTTACTAGTTTACTATTTTCATTGATAGATACATTAAGCATATATTAATGAATTATCCACGGGAGCGCGCAAAGATGATAAAAAGTCATTAATTCTTTTAAACCATTTATGACTTGCTTTTTAAGTTTTGACTTGTTTTTTAAATTATTTAATTTTGATCACATTTAGTTTACATTATGTGCTCAAATAGTCCGTCATTGGCATTTGTATAAAGTCATGCTCTCTCCATCGAATTCCCGAACATGTGTTGCAAGGTAACTCTTTGAATTTCATGCATTAAATTTGTTATGTTTGTTTTAAGGTGCTGAATATCTTGTGAATTATTTCGTAGAATAACAATACTTTACATGTCTGTGTCAAATTTCATTCAGATCGGACCACTTTATCGCGAGTTATCGTGTTTACGGACACACATTAAAAACGCAACCCAAAACTTTATTTTATCGGTGAAGGATTATTTCCCCTAGGATCCCCGGATTTGACCCCACTATATTATTATATTTGGGGGTACATAAAAATTAAGGCTTGCGAAAACAATTCACAGGATATTCAGGATACCTCAAAACAAACAACAAATTTAATGAAAGAAATTCAAAGAGGTACCTTGCAACACATGTTTGGGAATTCGATGTAAAGATCATAACTTTGTATAGACTCACCGTCTTAAGCAATCCAGTTCCAAATTTAATCTATTGGACGGCTGTTTCGCCCTTTTGTCCTAAGGGCATCATCAGCAAAATCTTGAGGTTAAAACATTGCAAACCAATGGTTTTTGTCGATAAAACTAATAAAATAAAACGAAGTTGAAGACACAACTGACATTTTCACAAACACTAACTTTAAAAGACATATATTTGTTGGGCTCGAGCCTAAAATGTCAGTTGTGTCTTCAACTTCGTTTTATTTTATTAGTTTTATCGACAAAAACCATTGGTTTGCAATGTTTTAACCTCAAGATTTTGCTGACGATGCCCTTAGGACAAAAGTGCGAAACAGCTGTCCAATAGATTAAATTTGGAACTGTATTGCTTAAGACGGTGAGTCTATACATTATTACAGCAATTCCTGGTAAGCCAACAACCCAACAAACATAACTTTGTACAAATGCCAATGGCGGACTGTTTGAGCACGTAATGTAAACTAAATGTTATCAAACTTAAATGATAGGTTGATAAAAATAAAGATCAATAAAAAAATACTCATTTTATATTCATATGCGCATTATTCAATCTTAAAAATGGGTTGCGTTTAAAAAACACCCTTTATTTGTCATAAATTTATTATAATAATTTTGACTTTGGACTATTTTTATTATTAAAATTTTCATTATTATACAAATTTTCAGAGGCGGGTACAGAAACTTCCTCCAAAATTGTAGCGTTAAGAAGGAACACTATTTATTTATGATTTCTCTTTAAGTTTAGTGGGTACTCATACTCCAAGAGGAAAATCTAATAAAACAAGCAAAACATGCACTAGGTCACTAGGTAATAAAGACCTGCTTCCGAGGTATATCATTATTCGTGTCTACCCATCAGTATGTTATGGAAGAAATATGTAAAATTTGGAAAATTATAATTTAATGTTTAGAATTTGTTTGAGGATTGTTATAACAATGATTAAGAGCAAGCAAGCAGGTTGCAGGAGTTACAGTGCTGTCTTGGGGCAACAAGAGTCCAGTAATAAATCTTTGCGGTTAAATCTTGATGTCCTGCTCCTTGTATAACACAGACGTAATTTGTCTGGAACAAAATCTAATCTATTTACAGTATTTCTTGTAAGAATATATTAATATTTACATACCTAAAACAAATCTATCTGACGTTAATGATTCTTATTGAGTTTATTTCATGTTATTATAAAAAAGACTATGAGGGTCTAAAGTGGTTTCTTCTTTCCTTGAATTAAACTTAAATCCAAATGGAAATTGCGATCGTTGTATAAAATGTGATTAAGTACTTTGGTAACAATGTAGCCCTGGAATTAGTAGCTTTATTTTATGGTGCTTTGTATAAGTGCTACGTTATGTTTCAAACGTTTGATAAAGGTAAACTTGAAATTATACTGAAAACATACTAAAAACATACATATATAACTCAACTTTACATGGAACCGCTTACAGTTACTGTAAAATTATTTAAATGCAACTGAAATTAAAAGTTGTAACAACACAATATTAATAATATTAATTTTAGAGGTAGCTTAACCTATCAGACTTTCATGTACAGACGTTTTATAAAAATAAATGCCTTGAGTAATTAACATTACATTTATAACCATCTACGTTATCAATATTTTCTTTCTATAAAACTCTAGTGTAGAAACGTATTCAATTGGTTCGAAATAGATGGCTTATAAACCTTCTTAAAGGGGAAAGATTTACGTATACATACCGAGTAAATATGTAAACGGAGTTCATACCAATTCATCATGAAGAAACCAATATCCTCTTTTACCAACCAATATCCTCCAAACCTTCATTCTTTAGTATCGCAAGTAAGAATGGGTGCGTTAAATTTTCAGTTTTTGATTCCAATAAGATAAAAATGACAACATCTAGGTTTTTATTTGTCCTCATGTCCTCAATAACGTTTTAAGTAAACTAATATGAAATTCCCAAATCGACGGCGCCGTAGCTTAGTTGGTAGCGTTCTAAATTCTCACTCAACCGGCGCGGGTTCAACTCCCGGCCGCGGCTCTAAGCAATTTTCATACGGAAGCGCTGTGACAAACAGTGGTACCTACGTCAAGAAGACCTCAAGGTTCGTAAAGGACCTTGGGATTTGACGGAGAGTGAAGCCCTTTTGACTGAGGGTGCACAATAAGCTAATTCTGCTGCGTTGCAGCACCATGGCCAAGTGAAGCCATGGCCCTCTTTAAAAAAAAATACCCCCGTTGCAGCAGATCTGCATACTCAGCGAATTTCAAATCTAAAACAACATATTTCAATCCAACATAGCGAGATTCAACATGTTTTTGTAAGCTCCATAAGAATAACATGGGGAATGAGTATGCAGGTTTGCTGCTACGGGTATATTAAAACTGGGAGGTTTTAATTCAATATTTAGTTGATCTGAACTAGAAGAAGCCATTTACCAAGTTTTATCAAGATATGTTGAGAAATAAGCGAGATAAAGAATTTTCTTTATTTCCCATAAGGTTAACATTGGGACAACGTACTGTGTTTACCACTTTTAATATCTCGGAAACCAATGGACATAGAGCAGTGATTACAGATACTAAATCGTTTGTTTTTTTGAGCTGTATTCAAAAATGCTAGCAAAAATTGGACAATTTTAAATTTTCTATATAAAAAACTTAAAAAACACATTTTTGGGGGGTTTACCCCCCTTTACTCCCCCTTCCGGTGGTCCGATGGGGCTGGTTCACGAACTCGTCCGAGTGATTACCACTTTACACGTCTGTACCAAATTTCATTAAGATCTGTTCATATTTACGGCCGCTATCGTGTTAACAGACGTATATATATATATATATATAAATTCGAACGAATAGTGTTTTTTGCTTCTGGGGGCCCCAATATGAAAAGTTAACATGGTCTTGGGCTTAGGTCTTACCATGAGACCTACGGTAATAGCTTATTCCTTTAAGGAAATTCGCTAAAACAAAAAAAATTCCCCAATCACTTGTTGAGAATTGGGGATAAAGAATTGAATTCTCTGTAAGCCAGGAAATATATATGTCTTATCCGACGGAATACATTGTTGAATGCACACAACACAACTTCTTGAGTGGTGCAGAGTTAACAAAGAAGTTCTTCGCCACTCAAAAGAAAGTGTGTGTGCATTACTGACGCCCCAAGATAAAGGCTTATTGATATTACTTACATGACGAACGTTTGTTAGTTAATACTAAATAATTACAAAAAATAAATTTTATTAAACATTTTTAAAAGGTTTGGTAACTCCAATAACGTTTTTTTTAATAAACATTAATAAACTAAAATATACAGCATGTATGAGGTTTTGACTTTGATAATAAATTAAACGAGTTTTAAACGTAATGTCATAGCTCCATCTAATGCTTAAGAGAAGTACCAACTAATCATTGAAGGCAATTTAAAGTAGTTTTCAGAAAACTAAGTTTAAAAAAAACTTTTCTCAAAAACTTTATTAGCTGGAGCCCTTAAAGATTTATCAGTTATTTACGGGTAGAAATTCACATTTTAACTAGGGGTCTTATTTATTTACAAATAATAGCCATAGTATTACGCAACAAACGCTACCATCAATCATAATGGTTTCGAATATGTAGCGCACTAAAACAAGAGATAACACTTTTAACTATGAATTAATTCGTTCAATATAACTGCCTTATATTTAAAAATACAAGGAATCTTATCTCAACAAGCTTAAGTAGTGTGAAATTTTACATTTTAGGAAGATTGCCATTGGTAATACATGGATTTACGTGCAAAGAATTGTTACTCAAAGAATTAATGGATGATCCACCAGGTATTTAAAGCTTTAAACTTCATTTAGCATTATGAAGAATACAGGCTTGAGGAAAATACGGAAGAATACTTCTTGAGGAAAATATGGACACAAAATTAGTTAAGAACTCCTTATCAACCATCACAACTATTTAGACCCCGGTAACCAGTTAAGTGTTAGGAATACGATTTTTGATTTTCTTTCAAGTATCTGTTTCGAACAGATACAATGAATTGATTTATCATACATTTTATACACTTTGGTAAATATTGGTGCGTTAAGGGAGTAAAGTTCAAGAATGCCTCTCCATGAAATGCTTTACTATTTTCCTGTGGAAGATAATGCACTTCAGTAATATACATAAATTTGTTTTATCTCTCGTGCGAATAAATAAATACACAATGAAAATTATTTGTTGCATTGACACAATAATACGATTATAATAAAACAATTTGACATATTTTATTGATTGGCATAACCTCAAAACCCATATAGTCACTGACCGTAAACAGTTATGATGATTCACTGCAACTAATAAGCTGTTAGCGTCCCCGGTGATCTGTCGAGATGTAACTTATTTGCATGTCTGTCTAAATATTTTAAGGGATTTGAGTGATATATTTTAACGTTGTTATGTTTATTTTGTATCCAGCCAGGAGGCAAAGTACTATTTTACTCCCTCGTTACAAATACGACTGAAAAACATTTGGAGAAAGACATAGGTTTTAGTTATTTTTCTGTTTTTTTTTATTTGAAAAAAATAGTTTAAACTGCTTTGGTTTGAGTCTCCCTACAAGCTATCAGAAATATTTTACAGCAAGGCCTATAAATATATAATTTCAGATATACAGTCAATATTTTAAAGTTTTATTTTAAGAGAGCGTTTTTATTGCAATAAATGTAAAAAATACATTTCTCTTTTATATAGTATAAATAAAATATTCTTAGTTGCTATGTAATTATATTTCCCTATTTTTTGCATGCTAATCCTGAATTCTTCAGCCTAAAAGGACACAACCTATAAAGTGTTGAGTTATTCAAACTATATGACTCCATTGGCGGGAAAGACGAGCTTTTGCAATTAAGCAATTATGAACAGTAGTAATTTCTCTATGAAATTTCTTCAAGCACTTTAAAATTTTATCAAATTGATAAAAACTCGGTTTATATACTTATCGTACGAACTGGACCACTAGAGATATGTCATTTTTGTTTTACTGAAATTTTAAATATCGATTAAATATCTCTACAAAATTGATCTAATCAAAAAACCCCATAGTGATAAAGCATTTATTGGATACATTCTGACGTACTAATGTGACGTGTTACTTTATTTGTAAAACTCATAGGATGATGAAAGCACACTTTTACGGTCTAGTAATGTCTATGAAAACTAACATCAAGTGGAGCTGTGAGAGTAGTTAAGGGTATTCATAAGCAAAGCTGCCTTATTAAGTAATTTACCTAGTTTAAACCTACAATAACCTTCTTTTTATTAAAATAAAGAACACATTTAATTTGAAATTGTTATCATTTAATTTTTATGATTGATCTTATTATGATTTAACATATAGGTTTGATTTTATGATAAGTTTTGTTAATTTTAGGCTAGACAAAACATACGAACAAGTAATGAACTCTTCATACCAAGGTGGACCTCTTCCAGGTGTGTGACTCTTTTCCTATCAAGGGTGGGATTTATTTACTTCCGACCCATAATGCAAGTAATTAAAACTGCCGTTCTTGCAGGGCTGTGACAAAAAATACCAACGGACTCCTAAAACATAAGAATGACACTTAACTGCAACTTAAAACTGATACAAAGGGCAGTGAACAGAAAAAGGCGGATAATAAAAAGTGTAATAGGACCCTATGCTATACAGTCTGCACAATATACATGACGACGCATCATTGTGACAGACGTTTGATTAGATGGTTAAGCTATTGGGTGCTTGACAAAATGTTCGATTGTGAATTGACTCCTGTCCAACCTGTTCACCAACACGTTCGAACCGAGCAGCTCAATGGTGTAATAAACTGTTTCTATTTTTGTTTTTGTTTTTGACGTACGGTTAGTCAAGCCACTATCGAGTGGATTGCCTCACATTCATTTTGACTCTCAGCCCAGCATCAGCAGTTTGATCTACTGTTTGAGCGAGTTTGGAGGCTATAGAAACTTTGTTGGTCACCCAAATAATTGATGGTTTCATGACGTTGATTAGCAATGTCCTCTTTGTATGAGAGATCACCAATCACTTATCGTACAATTGTACGTTAAACTTATCTTACAATTGTTGTACTTGCGTTTGGCCAAGGCATAGGGTGAGATAACTGGATATTGTGTTTTAAAATTCCTAAAATATACTGTATAATTCATTTATGAAGTTATGCATATAAAAGCCTCTGGGATTGTTTATATAAAGGAGAAGGTATTTTGGTTTTGGGGTTTGTCTTCGAACAATTAAAACCCTCGTCACCAAATTGGTTCGTTTAGTGTTAAGTAATTTTCAGAACGGTAGCCCTATCTTTTGTAAGGAGTTTTCAAGGTCATTACAAATGGAGTTCGTATAAAGTACTTATATTGATCCTAAATAGAGTAATAGCAAATAAAATTTTAAATGTTACAAATAATACTTTTTAGCATTGCACGCTTAATAGTAAACCCGTATTCATATAGTTGGCAAACTAGTGTGAAACGAACATACTTTAACTTAATCAGTGCTAATGTATATATAATTTTTCTCACACACTCATCAGTTTACATGGCTTCTCATTACACTTCAACCTATTTTAAAATAAGGCCACGTATGTAATTATATTTCCCATAGAGCACCAAAAAACAAAATTGGAGCACCCTAACCAAGGGTGCTCCAAAACAGCACCCTTGGTGCTGTTGCTTGGTTGCTTTTGATTTCTGTAGGGGTCTAATAAATACAAACATTATTTATAAATATGTTTTTTTTATTAACAAGATCAATTTTTTGGTCTCTATATCCAATATTCATATACTGTTAATTTGGAATGGATCGTTTTGTTTTAGAACGTCTACATGTATTATTTTCACTGATTAAATAAATATTTGTTTAGCTCCTCAAAATACTCATCATTGATTTGAAGGTTTAGTCTCTCAACAATTTATGTTAACGACCATTTAAAATGACAGTTTTTTCTTTAAAAGTTTAGTATTAAAACATAATTTTTTAAATACATTGTTTTAAGATTAAATTAATGGCAACAACAACCTTACATTTTATAATTAACCCAGATAAATTATAACACCAAGGGAACTTATTTTCCTTCTGAAGAAAGCTTATTGAACAGTATTTTAAACTCTAGGATATTCATACCTCACAAAATGGCTTGAAATAAAACTATACACTGAAAGCGATAATTATACACGGTTTGGTGAAGAATATAATTAACCAGCAACCAAACCGTATGTTTCAATTTGGCTTAGCAATTGGTTATTAACTGCCATATTAAATATACGATATTAGTATCATATTGTTTAACATTCTATTAAAATTCGCTTAATTCATGTCATATTGTTTCACATTACGTAGGCTATCATTATATCATTATATGTAAGAGGTTTGAATATAATTATTTTTAATGGGGACATGTACTGAAACAAATTTAATATAAACTGTTTAAAACTGTACGGTTACGTGAAAAACACATATAGACGAAAAACAAGTGAGACCACAGACCACTCTAAGACGGCTCATACCAGTTTCCGCTTTGTCAAGTTATAAATTTAAATATAACATTTTTTGTAATTGATCACAATTCGTAGTATTTTAAATAAAAAACACGCGTATTAAATAGACATCCGCTTATGTTTACGCTATTATTAATTCCAGCATACAAAAAATACTTTAAAGTAGGTAATTAGTAGTATTTGAGCGTGGATAGTTGTATATTATGGTACAGTAATTAGCACGGTAAAAAGAAATTATAAACCGTTGAAAAACAGACTATTTCTCCAATTTACTCGAGTATATCCAAAATACTTGAGATTTTATACAAAGATTATGACATTATCGCACATGCTAGAGCTAGACGGTTATGGTGGGCAGGACATGTCATAAGGAGGGATAGAGGATCGCTTCTGAAGGAAATAGGAGAAGGACAGCCAGAATGAAAAAGACCCCCTGGAAGGCCAAAGAGAAGGTGGTGGAACTGCATAGAGTCGGGTATCACAAGAATGGGAGCAGAAGTAGATGAGGCATATGACCTGGAGAGGTGGCGAGCAATTGTTGGCGAGGCCAAAACCCTACTAGGGTATCGATAGCCATGGGAGTAAGTAAGTTAGTATATCCAAAATAAGGTCAATAAAAGTTTTACAACTATGAAACTATATTAAAATTTTACTGAATAGATGGAAAGATCTTTGAATTTTTAAATCTTTTGAACCTTACATTTTTACAAAGGTTCTCTAAGTAATATTATAACTGTTTAAAGAACATGTATGAGCGTGCGCGTTAATAAAGATTACGTTGAAGACTCTATATATTTGACCTTATCAAGCAGGCCTCATACAAAATAAAATCCATTAAGCGCATCTGCGTGATTAAATGCGTGAGACTGTTTTCTTTGTAAAAATTTACCAACACAACTAAATTCGCTCTGTTTTCGGCACGTTAGACCTTTGTAGCTCACTACTTCAAAATGCTGTCTTAGCTTTATCTCAGCAGTATTAACATCTAAAAAGAAAACAACCGGAAATGTTATTTTTTACCAAGAAATTGATAATTTTTAAGCATTTAAACAATGGTGAACACAATTACATTTCTATTACGTATACATTTTTAATTTAAAACTGTTTCAAATAATATAGGTGGAAGACTGTAAAATTATCCTATAATGTAGTTATTTATAATAACTGGTTCAAGTAAATAAAGTTTGGAAGAAACACTGAGGGAAAATCAAGTAAATGTTTTTTCCGGTAAGTTTCAGTGAGGTGTTGTGCTTTATGGTCCAATAAAACTTAACCGTTTGTGAAGCGGAGCCAAGTTTTGTACATAAGACTTCACACAAAAACAGTTAAGATAATGAACTTTATGGAATTTGTTTTAAAGTATTTTAGCTGCAAGTTGTTATTAATGGAAATTGAAAATTTTAATAGAACGCAGCATTTATTCCATTTAATCTAAGGCATTAGAAAATAGGATAGTACTCTTAAATCATAAATATTGTTTTGTAAGTTATTAATTTGCATTGTATGTCTTGCAGTTCCAAAATTATTCTTATGGAAGGGATTGCATTGAAAAGTATGATTCACACACCTTAAATAAACTGTCGTAATCTATGTGAATGGGAGTATTAGAACTCCTCTGGGATTGTAAGCTGCTTTTGAATACATGAAATGTTTCCTGTTGCCGTTTTGGACACAAATAATTCAGTGCACTCAGTTGTGTAAATGGTGCATAAAGGAAAGTTAAAAGTTCATTCGTTATAAAGGTTCAAAGACCTAATAAGAAGATTAATAAGAGGTACATTCACCAAAATCATAAACCCTGTTGCTTAATTTAAAATAAACATTCATACTTCTAAAATTTTAAACGGTTCATTTGATATATTTTTATAATTTTTCCAAACAATAAGCTAAATAGGCTTTAAAAGTTTTAAATTCATAATTTAATACTAAAAGTAAATCACAAACTTTTATGATCACGAATAAGTAAAAGATAAATTTGAGAGGGCTTATTATTTTTAAAATTTTGACATATCCTTTAATGATAAAAACCATTTTACCTACCAAAACCTACTTTCAAATCGTAATTAATTATAAATTAATATTGTACCTTAACATTTTTTCTATTACTCCTAGCATACAAAATCACTAACTTCGGGACCCACCTTATATTACGACCCTTTTTTTATTAACAGTTATAATATTGTCAGTTTTAAGAGCTCCACACAGTACAAAAAGGCGACTGGAGGATTTAATTAATTTTTTTTATAAGACAATGTCCGTACAATATTTTAATACTTTCTTTAATATAATTACCAATTAATCAATTCATGGTCCAAATGAAACATAAACATTTGCTCATGTATTTAAAATATTTACCTTTAGATATAGTTCAATATATTTTCTAAATTTCTTTACTAGCAAAAAAAAAGGTTTTTCCTAGTTCGATCTTGCTTTAATTCTATGAATGCTGAAACATTGCGAACAGGCATATAAATGGAAAAATCAATTATTAAGTACAGAGTGAATAGCTTAACCGTGACATCATTGGTACCACAGAAATTTAGATTTAAAGGAAAATTTTAGTAGGGGAATCACCCATTGCCATTAGACAAATTAATTTATTAATTTTTATGTTAATGGCCATCATTTTCCGATACGGAAATCAATGAAAATTATGTATCGTAAAACGCCCAGCCCTGTATTTTTTTTGGTAATTGTTTTTACTATACGCCCTAATTTCACATCTTTCATACACGAAATGGTCAAAAAGTTACAGCATGCACAGTTAAAGTTTGATTTCTGCCCATAATAAATGCTAAAAGGAAAAGAAACATTCTTTTTATCAGCTGACATAAACGCTTTACCTTTTGATTATGGATGTAGGAGCCAGGTAACATAACGATGACAGTATAAGTTATAAATGGTCATATTTATCAATCTGTTTATGTATTTATTAGGTTATGTATTTATCATTAATATTCTTAAATTTTCCCCGTCTCAAGTAAATTAATAATTTAAAACTAAATTAGTTTTTATACACAAATATTAAACTAAGCAACATGTGTCCAATTATGGGTCTTGAAAGTAATGTTTCTATAACTATCTATTTATTTAAAAACTCAAGGAAACAACGGAACATTGTAAAAGGTAAGTTTTAATAATACTCTTATGCTTAAGCTTCGATAAAACAGTTGACAAATTCAAAATCACATTTTTTTAGTTGAACTTTTTTCTAAAAGACAGTAGTGGGAAAAAATAAAAAAACAACAATGAGTTTAAGTACAACATGAAATATTCCATGTACACAACGTTTATGGCGGTGCATTTCATTCGGGTTTTCCCTTCTCAACAATTTTGTCATCTGAATATTTCATTGCTTCAAAGGGAATTCTCTAAATAATTTCTCAATATTAAGACTTCAAACGATTCTTTTTTGGCTTTTCAACTTTTCCTTGACAAGTCTTTGAAGCTCATGTAAGCTAGGACTTATCTTGCTCTCTCATTTAATAGCAGTTTCAATGATGTTTTTACTTAAATATATTAAGTTTTAGAGTTTTTGTGCAATAAAATAAGAAGTATTTCAAAAAAGGAAATATAACATTTGTTTAGCAGACGTTTTCTTGAGACTGAAATTTTTCATTTCTCTTTGAGTTCACTGTCATTCTAAAATATATGTTTTAAATGTAAAACTTGAGAAAATATTATATGTTTCATCTAAAAAATACATTTGGCAGAATTATTATTACTTTGAGCTATTTCCAAATTTAAGTAAGTAAGAACCAAAGATTTTTGACTGATTTGATTAGCCTATTTTGTTCTGATTCCGACTATGCACTAACGAGGTAGTGTCAATGATTATCTAATAATGTAAAAAATAATACTGTAGGCTTATAATAGTTAAATTACTTTTCAACTTTATACAGGTTTTTCTTTAAACGCAATCCAAAACTTTATTTTATCAGTGAAGTATATATTATCCCTGAAAATTCCCGACGTCACAATATTATTTTCTTTGAGGATACATAAAAAGTTAGGCATACGAAAACGATTCTCAGGAAATTCAGCTCCTCAAAACAAACGTAACAAATTTAATGTAAGAAATTCAAAGTGGCGCCTTGTAACACGTGTTTGGGAATTTGATGGAGAGAGCACAACTTTATACAAATGCCATTGGCGGATTTTCCAACACATAATGTAAACTAAATGTAATCAAACTTAAATAATAAATTGTATAAAATGTAAAGATTAACAAAACAATACTGATTTCATATTTATACGTACATTATTCATTCTTAAAAATGGGTTACGTTAAAAAAACACCCTGTATTTTATATCCATAGGAAAAAATAATAGTTAGCTTCTAATTGAAAAAACTACACCTCTAAACATTTTTGGTCCTTTAATTTCTTATTAAGCCTAGGGATTTAAAGATATAGTGTTGAGTTAGGGCCCTGGATCACGTTGAATATAAAAATAGATTATTATTAACTTTATTTCATCAATGATCCACTGCTGTTCCTGTCAAAAGGTGATAGCGGATTTGAGATATTAATTTATCTCATTATCCGGCAAACACAAAAACGTTTTCTTCAGTTGTAGAAGTCATCAACAGTAAAATAACCATATAAACTCTTGCATTACGGAAAAGACGGACACAAAAATTGAACATTTACAGGTTTTGTTTATCTAAAGGTCGCCTTTTATCAGGAACAGCAGTGGATCATTGACAGATTAAAGGTATTAATAAACCATTTTTTATATGCGATAAAGAAGGTTTAGTCCAAACTTAGTTTTTTGATGCCTTCAATACATTTCAGGATGACTGTTAAATGTGGCAATTTTTCTTCTCAAGTGAAGCACCCTTAAGTTGATAATTTTAGAATTTTTAGCAATTTTATCGCTGTTCCTCGAGTTTAGTAGAAAAAAAATAATCTGTCACTCAGCCACTTTTAGGAATTTCATTTGAGATTTATTCCTTCAAGTCAATTTTATAATGTCATGAAAGGGCGTTACATACCTGTAGATTTAGTTACTTAGTAAGGCCATCAGGTATTGTAATTTTATTTAAATTAAATAAATATATAAAACAAATTATTTTATGTTAAGTATTTTTATATTAAAATCCAATAAAACTTTTGATCTTCAACTACCCATATCCTTTGTTACATTGTTTATGTCAATGAATTCCATTATTCACAAATAGTTTTTCACAAACTCAAAAGAGCAATACATCTGGACAAGAGGGAAAATATTGAATGTAAAGCTTTTAACATATGCGCGAATTCTTCGAAGAGCTGCTTACAGTCAAAGAAGGCTCTTAGGATTGCTCTGAATTTTGTACATGCATTTACAAACATAGGCTAAGTGGCAGCGTAAAATAACTCAATACGCGATTGCCACATTTTATGTTGTGTTTTAATTGTGTTAATAGGGGGACAAGATTATTGGGAGGGGAGGAGGGCGTAGAAGGTGCAATGAGTTTACCCACATTGAGAGGGGATTATAAATTAATTTTAAGTTTTAAAAACATGTGAGGTATTTTTTAGAGTGAAACATATAGTGCAAGGGTTGAAAATGGTTCAATAATATCCGTATGCCACTCTCGTTTTACAGTCGTTGACGGCGGTCTCTACTGTTCTGTTGTCTTCCTTAACTTATGACCTTGCACTGTACACATTATATATTAAAAAAAACACTTTGTTGCGAAATATAAAGGTATAAATAAAAACCTTGCATTCTTAAATTTCAAGTTGCGCAGTTTTACTGACTATTAAGTAAATCTATATAACTAATATGTATTTAAAAGAAGTTTTTGAATTCCTTATCCTACAAATATTTGATAGCCTCGACCAGTTTCTGTCAAAAGAACGAATATGATACAGTACAGTGTAGATAATACATGATCAATACAAAAAGGATAAATAATATTTTTGGAGATGCCAAGCAATGGCAATGACACAAACACTTTGACAGACATGACATAATAAAAACAGAATACTACACAAACTTAAATTAGGTACAGTAAGTTATATATTGTTTATGCGAATAGTAAAACTTCAATGATAACAGGGCTAATGAATACAAAAAATGTATACAAGTTGTAGTATACTGTACCATGCTACATATAAAAAAACACAAAATGAAATTAAGTTCTGCTTTTAGAGAGCGTACTTAAGGTTTTAAAAACACATGAGTTAATCCAGAATTAATTATATTCCGTTACCAACCCACTCTGCTTATTGTTTTGGGAAGTTCCTCTTGGAAAAGTAACAGTCTCACTAAAGCATTAAAAATATACTGGATATTAACTTAAAGTGACAATTTGTATCAAATGTTTTTACTAATGACATTTTAAATGCGATTTAAAAACTGCAATTTTTATTATTAGTAATAATGTAAAAGGGACGCTTCATTGAAATATATATTATATGAGAAAAACGCATTCAAGATGTTTGTAGTTGAAGTAAAATTACACTGGTTATTTTTTAATTGCACAAAAAAGTTGTTTTTGAATTACAACGGTTACTATTTTATTTGAACTTAAAGTGACATTTTGTATCATATGTTTTTACAGCTAAAATTTTTAACTGTGATTAAAAAAACCTCTTTTTATTATTAGTAATAAGTAATCATGTAAAAAAGTCACTTTATTGAAATAGGTATTTCATGAAAATAAACGTTTTCAAGATATTTTTATAGTTGAATTACACTGGTTAGTTTTTAGTTACACTAAAATGTAGTTTTTAGTTACATTGGCTAGTTTTTTAATTAAAGTTGTGTTTTTCTTGTTTCAGAATGAAAGTGTGGACACTGCGGGAGGGCCCTTTACAGGTGGAGTTCTGTAACCACTTGAAGTGACAAACAAAGGCTCCCACTCTTTGGGAGGAAAGCTCTTCATTTGAAGCCCTCGTAATCCTGCCTTGTAATCGAGGCTGAAAAAACATAAAATTAAAAACTTACCAAATGGTAGTACAGCCTTTAGATGTCAAATATTTTGTACTTTTTGAGACCGGTTTCGGTTCTATGACGAACCATCTTCAGTCATGCAAGTCATATTAATCCATAATATTAAAACTGGAGCACACTTTCATGATTGTCGGGATGTTAAAAATTTTTTTTTATTTTTACTATTTCTATATACAAACAAACACTTATATTTACAATTTCCCACCACGTTAACAGTCTATGTGCGCACATGTTTAACCTAAAACTGTCCATACAGTATGGATCATGTAGATCTACTGGATCCATACTGTATGGACAGTTTAGGTTAAACATGTGCGCACATAGACTGTTAACGTGGTGGGAAATTGTAAATATAAGTGTTTGTTTGTATATAGAAATAGTAAAAATAAAAAAAAATCTTAACATCCCGACATTCATGAAAGTGTGCTCCAGTTTTAATATTATGGATTAATATGACTTGCATGACTGAAGATGGTTCGTCATAGAACCGAAAACGGTCTCAAAAAGTAAAAAATATTTGACATCTAAAGGCTGTACTACCATTTGGTAAGTTTTTAAGTTTATAATACAAGGTGTCAAGGCTTCAGCAATCTATTGAAAAAACATGTTGAATATAGATGTTGAATATTGCTTGTTGAGTTGAAAGGACTTGCAGATTTCTGGTAATATCTATCTATGAAAGAAGATCTAAGTATATATATTTAAAGTTGAAGATTGTTTCTTGAGAAGATATTGTTTTCATAAAATATAATGGCATGTTTAATTAAACAGCTGATCTTTGGTAAGTAAAGCATGTCAACGTCTGTAAGGTTCGGCTAGTGTTTTATATAGTAAATGTAATAGAAATAAAAAATACATAGTCATTTTACTGCTAAAAAATCAATTTTTTATATTTTTGGTTTAAGATTTTAACAAAGCACCTACACGATAACACAAGATTCATAAGCTCCTTAAATTCTTGCAATTGCTTTTTATTATAGATCTGACATAAAGTTATTGAAAACGTTTGATTTATTAAGATTGGGTGAATGAGAAGAATAGGAAGGAGATGGTAGCTCTGCAGTATATTGGGCTATTAACCGTTTTATTGCACCTGAACCAGCAGCGAAGCCCAATTGCATGTTTGGAGACGAGGAAAACAACTTTATGTGAATTTATAGTAGATTACTCAAGATGGATTGTACTGGATTTGCGGAATATGATTGTGGACCTTCTTATGCATTATTAATTTTAAATATGACAAAATTATGAACTATTTGTTTTAATTAATTACAACAAATATACATGTAGACGAACTATTTTTAAATACAGTATAAGTTCTAAACTTTTAAAATCAAATAACATTCTAAATAATAAGCAGTAAGTTAAAAGCACGAAGTTATGGAAAATAGATAGCGAAACACAAAATAAAATAAATTTACAAATCTATAGGAGTGTGAAGTCAAAAGCATAACAAAATCCGTGATATTAAAAGTTATCTTAATATCCTGATTATACAGAGTGTTTCTTTAAACAGATTCTGTTAAAAAAACACCCTGTATAAACGCTCATCTGACAAGGGAGTGTTACAAAGTAAAACGTATTATTTTTTAATCTGGCAAGTTTGATAATTTTGTTTTACACTAAAAAAATTAGAAAAGTCTATATACGCACATTGAATAATGTATATATGTTTAGAGTAAATCTTTATGAACGTTGAAAAGATATCAGTCAATGTCGCTTGGGATGCATTGATCGCAATCAAATTTGAACTTCGGGGAAAAACTTTCCCGGAATATCACAAAACGTTCGATTCCAAACTCAATCTCACGTACTTGTTCTAAAGCATAAGTTTTATCTTAGAGTTTAAAGTTCTAGTTCTATAAGATTCGATAATGTTAGTTCACATGCTTCCTTGGCTCATCCGCTTCATTGTATCAATGCATAGTTATTAAACAAGTTGGACCCAATTCAACCAATTTGCATCTCACACAATAACAATTGATGATAAATAATTTATCCAAACGAAGTGGAAAATTGAGGGTTTTATACCCGTGTTTGCGAAAAGTTTCTCTGGCGACTTCGTAAAAATAAGCAGATGTTTTTTAAACCCTCAGTTGTGAGTAGCTCGGATGCTACTCAGGATTTATTTGGTTTTCGGTATTATTGAGATTGCAAAAAAGTGAACTTTACTGGTATTTCGCATCAACTAGTATTAAACTATGAACTATGAAAATCATAACTCATTGTTTTGGGCCGCGTCAAATTGCTCGGCCAAGTTGCCAGGATCAGCTGATTCTTACAGTATAGAATTTTCAACTCGCCCGCCACTCGACTTGCCCATTTGTCGAAGTCGGTTTACATTGGTCGAGTTGATGGTCAAATCTAACACGCCCGTCTAACTCGCCCTCCTACTCGAACAAGTGACGCGGCTTTTTATGCTATTTCATTTAATTGGAAATGTGTGTATAAAGGACAAAGCATTGGAAATATTTGTGACAAAGGAAGCGCGTTCTGGATGCGCCATTTAAACTGAAACATGTCTGGGTTACCATAACCAAAGTTTACCGTGAAACTTTAAAATAAAATATTGCTGCTTCTAAGTTGAGGTTTGAAGGCGACAAATTAAACACACAAGTTAATCAACAACTGAGGTTTATTATTATAAATATTAAATCATATTAAAAATCACCATCAGTCTTAGTATAGTTCTACTTCATACATAACCATTAAAGAAAATGGCTAGCTAAATATACAGGCTTCTCAACTAATTTCTTTTTTGTACTCAAAATATTTCCAAGTTAGGCCTATAATTAAAATATAAAGTAAATCAGCCCATTTTAGAATTAATAAATTATCAAAGGGGGCATGAGATAAAATATTTATATAAACAAGGGACAAAATAAAATGACAAATACATACACAATAAAATAAAAATAAAATATTAAACAACAATAGGACATTTATTTAACTTGAATTTAGCAAAGGGTAAACGGAAATATAACATTTAATAATTGTGGCAATCTATATGGCCCATAAGACATAATTTAGCGCTGGTGTGAGCCGAATTGGAATTTAGAACAAGTGCCGAAATATGCCTATAGACCAAAGATCTTTAATTAACCCTAACCTTAACCTACCATATCACAGATCAATACAAATATCATTTACATACTCTACACAAAATAAAATCACAACTAAGACTCCAACGCATACTATGTATGCATGGAAACAGCATTAAAATAATTACTTCCATAGTAGGCCGTAGTTTCTGACATAATTTTATGGCTCGCAGCGGTAGAAAATTTAATGTTGACAAAAAAAACTATTGATTTTATACTGATTTTATGCTGTACTTGAACTTACTAGACTGACTAATTTAAAGGCCTGTGGTTTAAAATGGAAATTTTTAATAATTTAGAAAAAAAGCTCAGTCTTGCTAATAGATCTACTGGGCTGGTATTTCTTGCAGCAATAATAATATAAAAGAGTTGATAGCACCTGAGTAACCGGAAGCAGTAGGTGGCCTCAACGCAGCAGCCATGGGACGCAGCAGTTAGGAACATCAACCGTAGCTGGCGGTGAGGTTAGGTTGGTTCGGTCCGGGTAGCTACGAGCCATTGGTGAAACCCCCGTAGGTGTCAGCCACTGAAGTTGAACGAGGCTTCACATCTTAAGTCGGTCAGTCAGGAGGTCATGGAAGACAGGAACACAGGAACCCTGGCATTTGGTGTCTTAATAATTTAATGCTCCATGACGCTGGTGTTGTCTTCTCTCTTCAAAATTTCATAAACTCGCAACAACATTTCTTCTTGGACGACAACACGAACCGGCACAGCGAAAGGAGAGTGAGGCTTCGGCGGGTGGCCGTTTATATACCCGCCGGAAAGTTCTGGACGGTTCCACAAACGAGACAGTAGTACAGTGCAACTACACAGGCGGCCAACTGTCGTCTGAGCCGTGAGCAAAAATACTCACACGGCTCAACCTCCCCCTCTAAAAGGGCTCCTTAGCCCAAAAATTGTTCAGAGCGACGTCAAATCGATGCCTACTCAATTTTTTCAGAGGATAGTTGGATGTGTCAGCGCTGACAGATGGATATGTTTTCTAAAGAGTGACAAAGAGTAAGGCATCCCGGGAATCGAGGTCAAGAGGGTGATCAGTCCTCTCGTATCCCAACCCCGTCAGTAACTTACTGCTCAGGAACAATATCTTGAGCTCTTTTATATTCCTTCAAATGTGAAATATGGGCCTTCCTGAACTTGTTTCCTGTTTTGGGGTCAACTAACATCGCAGTAACAGGAGACAGAAATCGAGAAATTTTCAGAGGGCCACTCCATCTATAGCACAGTTTTCCGGCACGTTTATCTACCGCTGAGCTAAGAGGATGGGCCAAACAATAAACTAACTGTCCAACCTTAAATGGATTATTAATCCGTCCCTGATTATATCTTTGGCGAACTCTCTCCTGAGATTTCTTCAAGTTACGCCAAGCCGCAGACCAGACTGCCTTAATGTCACTGTTAGGTGAAGAGGGCAATAAATCATTGATTTTCCAGATATTTGACAGAGGATTGTTGGGTTTAAAACCAAACATCAATTCAAAAGGAACAGCCCTATGTCCTTCATGAAGTGCCGTATTAAACGCCTGTTGCAACCACCTAAGATTCTGATCCCATGTGTCTTGTTTTTCAGCGTGATATGCTATCAACGCTGAACGCAGGTTCCTATTGAATCTTTCGGCGTGAGAGGGCTTAGGATAATATGGCGATGTAGTCACATGCTGAATACCCAAACCAAAACACATCCTCTTGAACAGATGGGATGTAAACTGTGAACCATTGTCCGTCACTATTTTCACAGGCTGTCCAAAATGCTGGAATAATCTAGTTTGTAAGGCCTCCACAGTGAGTTGGGCAGTAGCTTTCCGGAGTGGAAACAACCAGACAAATTTAGTAAAAGCACACACCACAACCAAAAGGGTAGTATTGCCGGAATTCTTACTTCGAGGAAAGGGCCCAACATAATCCATAAATAACTTCTCCATTGGCCGTTCTGCAACCTCAGACGCCAGCAAACCCAACTTGGTGTTTTGAGCAGGTTTGCTCAGGGAACAGAGATTACAACTTTTCACTCTATTGGCGATATCTCGATCCATCCCTTTCCAGATGTACTCCTGACGGATTTTTGAGATGGTTTTCAATATACCCAGATGGCCTCCTACAGGTGACTGATGAAAATAAGAAAATACCATCGGTATTAGCAAACTGGGTAACACCACCTTGGGGCTTCTGTCGCCGCGTTGAGGACGACAGCAAAGGACTCCATTAGATATTAAATAAGGTGGAATCTCTTCTCCAACCTCGAGCCTGGTCAAAACATCTGCAAGTTCAGGATCCTCCAACTGGTGCTTTCGCAAGTCAGTGAAAGCCAGTGGAAATTCCGAGAGCAACATATTACATGAAACTTCTGGCGTCGGGTCTCTATCTTGATCTGGGTTGAACATTCGAGATAAGGCATCGGCCACCAAATTTTGAGTTGAAGGAATATGCTGGACTTTAAACTTCAAAGCTGATATCTTGACTACCCATCTTCCTATTTTCCCTAGTTGACGAGGATGTGCTAGCAACCACGAGAGGGCCTGATTGTCAGTTTCCAAAAGAAACTCTGCATGCTCCAGATAACGCCTAAATTTATCTACTGCAAAAACAACAGCTAAACACTCCAACTCATAAATCGAGGAAGCTTTCTTCTCCTGAGGCGACAGTGTTCTGGATGCAAAGGCAACGGGCTGTCTAGTACCATCCACCTCCTGTTGTAATACTGCTCCGAGCGCGTGGGACGATGCATCAGTTTGCAAAATGAAAGGCTTCGAGAAATCGGGGACTTTCAGAACGGGCGGTGACATTATGGCTTCTTTCAGTGCTAAAAATGCTGCCTGCTGTTCCTCACCCCAGACAAATTTTACTCCCTTTTTCCTAAGAATGTTTAGGGGTACAGATAACTCAGCCACCTTGGGAATAAACTTCCTATAAAAGCCAATCATGCCCAGAAATCTAGCAACTCCTTTAGCGTCTCGGGGAGGGGGAAAATCTCGTATTCCTTGAGTGCGATCTGGATCAATACGGATCCCCTTAGCGGAAACCAGATGGCCTAGAAAGGAAATTTCTTCCCGCGCAAAATGCACTTTCTCAGGATTGACGGTTAATCCAGCCTTCCTAAGTCTCTTTAAAACTTCCTCTAAATGTTCCAAATGCTCCTCCCAAGTCTCACTATAGACAAGAAGGTCATCCAGATAATTGAATAGAAATTTGAATTTCAAATCATGAAAGATGGTGTCAAGGAGACGTGTGAGTGCTTGCGCTCCAACAGCTAAGCCCATTGGTACCCTGGTGTACTGAAATAAATTCCAAGGGACACAGAAACTGGTGATAGGCCTAGATTCTTTAGCCAAAGGGATCTGGTGATATGCCGAGTTCAGATCGAATATGGTGAAATAGCGAGCCTTACTGAACCAATCAAAAGCGCTATGCAAATCTGGAATAGGCACAGAGTCTATTTCAATGCATGCATTCACCTTTCGAAAATCTATCACCATTCTGGATTTCCCACCAGGCTTAGGCACAAGGAAAGCCGGAGAGGCATAGCTCGATGTCGAAGGTTCGATGACTCCTTGCTTCAGTAACTCGTCCACCTTCTGTCGTAACAATTCCATCTTTGGGGGAGCAAACCGATATGGATGCGAACGGACAACCTTATTATCAGTCAATCGGATGGTATATTCGAGGACATTCGTTAATCCCAACTTACTAGTGAGGACATCAGGGTATTTATCACACAACAGTGACAGAACTCTTTTCTTTTCACCTTCCAAATGACCAAATGGATCAGTTTTAGATTCTTTCTCTTCTTCACAAATTATCTCCCGAGCTTGAGTGGCTTCATCTGCTGATCCGGTTAATTGCACCACAACACGACGATTAAAGGTGAAAAATCCTTTTTTCCCATTTAAATCAAGGATAAGGCCACAATGGGTTATAAAATCTGCACCCAGTATACAATCTACACCTAATTTCTCAGAGACCAGAAATTTCCAAGGCCAAGAAAATCCTTCAATCTTAATTCTGCAATTAACCACCAAATTTATGGGGAGAATTTCCCTAGATGCAGTCAGACATTGAAAGTTGGCAGCCTCAGTTGATCTGATTTGGTTTTCTTTCAACAATTTACTATACTGATCCCAAGATATCAAACTTCTAGCTGAGCCAGAATCGACAAGAGCACCACAACGAATCTTGCCAAAGTTAACCAGAATATAAGGGCAATTGGACTGTCGACTATTAATTCCCAACTGTGCTAGTTGTCCTACGAAATCATTTTGTTTGTATTTTCCGAGGCGTTTGCGAGGAGGGAAATTTTGCTTTACTTTGCCTCCTCGCCTATCCCGTTTTTTGGAGTAGGCCTACTGACTGGTTCTTGACTCCGAGCATGAGTTCTATTATCATTGGGAGGAGTTCTACAAAACTTCTGAACATGGCCTCGCCTTCCACATCGATAACAAGTACGAGCATTAAACGGTCTGTTAGCTTCTCTTGGAGGCTCCTCTTTAATAGCCATAACCTTCGGAGGGAAATCTCCACCCCGAGTTCTAGCTTGGCTACCCTGGGCTCCAAGACTATCTGTGTAAGCTGCATTCCTGGACACAATGCTCAACTCATCTAACTCCACGAATGATGTGGGTTTCTTTGAAAACACCAGGCGAGAACGTTCCTCCCTAGTTAGGCCACCCAAAATAACATCCACAATCTCGGCTTCACTCAAACCAACTCGCAGCAAACGGGCAACATGTTTTAAGTCACCCGCAAAAGAGGCCAAACTCTCCCTAGGATCCTGTAGGCGATAGAATTTTTCTTGACGTAGCTGTTGTAACAACCTGCCAGGGATAAAAAATTCAAGGACACCTCGATGAAATTCCTCGAAAGATTTACCTGAATCTAAACAAGAAGTAACCTTTTCACTCAATGGAGTCCTGCAATAGGGATACACTAACCTAAGCAAGGTATTATCGTTCATTCCAGGAAGCTCCTTCAACCTAAGCAGACAGCTCAAAAACTTGAGTAAAGAAGGGACCTCTAATCCATTTGTTATAGGAATCTGTTCTAACTCTTTTCCAATAGGATTGGGGAGTCGGTTATACTGAACAGATGGCAAGGCGACAGGTACTCTTTCGGCTTCTAAAGATTTCTGGACTACATTAACAGTCGACACAACCTTTTCTGGACCTGACTCGGTTGAGACCTTGGATTGCTCCAAAGGCTGCTCAACTTTTGAATCAACAGATGACTCATTTGATAGAGGTGGTGAATCAGTGAACTGGGGAGCAACATAGGAATTATTTCCTTTAGGTGGATCCATAATAACTTGAAGCGCCTCCCTAACTTGTTGAAGCAACATCGAGACTGTGGCTTCATTCTTTTCTCCAACAGCCTCGATAGGATTAATTGCAACTATACGTCGCTCCAAATGTTCGAGCCGAGTCCTAAGACGCAGAGCAGCATTTGAATTCCTATCCGCAGTATCACCTATGTCACTAAGTGTCAGAAATAACTCCTCAGCCAAATCACTACAAATTTCCCACTCCTGTTTAGCATCACCTTCCACCGGTACATTTGAAGGTTTATTCGCTCTCAATAATGCCCTAAGCTGTTTTCTCAAATCTGCAACTTTATCAGCAGGCGTTTCTCCTCTACAGGCAACTTCAAACACAAGTTCCTTCTTCAACAAAAAATCTGGATTCAATGCACTCATTTTCCTAACAGTTTTTTTCACAAATAACTTTTACACTACAACAAATAATACGACAAATCTATTGACCAACACGACACCATGCCAGGGTTCCTACACTAACCTAACCTCAAAACCTACGGGTTCACCTATCATAACCTGGCCTACATAAAATATTTTACCAACACAATATTAACACAACAAGGCAATAAATAATCTCAAACAATTAATTACACAAAACAATTAATACTAATTATCACAAAATAATTGTGGTTTGCCGTCCAGGAATAAATGTCTCACCACAGAAATCCAACAAGACTAAGACCTGCCTAGACCTGAAATTTGCTTTCAAACCTCATAAAAACAGCAATTAAATTGTTTAATTGAAAGTAACCACGCTCACTGCTACCATTTGAAACATGTCTGGGTTACCATAACCAAAGTTTACCGTGAAACTTTAAAATAAAATATTGCTGCTTCTAAGTTGAGGTTTGAAGGCGACAAATTAAACACACAAGTTAATCAACAACTGAGGTTTATTATTATAAATATTAAATCATATTAAAAATCACCATCAGTCTTAGTATAGTTCTACTTCATACATAACCATTAAAGAAAATGGCTAGCTAAATATACAGGCTTCTCAACTAATTTCTTTTTTGTACTCAAAATATTTCCAAGTTAGGCCTATAATTAAAATATAAAGTAAATCAGCCCATTTTAGAATTAATAAATTATCAAAGGGGGCATGAGATAAAATATTTATATAAACAAGGGACAAAATAAAATGACAAATACATACACAATAAAATAAAAATAAAATATTAAACAACAATAGGACATTTATTTAACTTGAATTTAGCAAAGGGTAAACGGAAATATAACATTTAATAATTGTGGCAATCTATATGGCCCATAAGACATAATTTAGCGCTGGTGTGAGCCGAATTGGAATTTAGAACAAGTGCCGAAATATGCCTATAGACCAAAGATCTTTAATTAACCCTAACCTTAACCTACCATATCACAGATCAATACAAATATCATTTACATACTCTACACAAAATAAAATCACAACTAAGACTCCAACGCATACTATGTATGCATGGAAACAGCATTAAAATAATTACTTCCATAGTAGGCCGTAGTTTCTGACATAATTTTATGGCTCGCAGCGGTAGAAAATTTAATGTTGACAAAAAAAACTATTGATTTTATACTGATTTTATGCTGTACTTGAACTTACTAGACTGACTAATTTAAAGGCCTGTGGTTTAAAATGGAAATTTTTAATAATTTAGAAAAAAAGCTCAGTCTTGCTAATAGATCTACTGGGCTGGTATTTCTTGCAGCAATAATAATATAAAAGAGTTGATAGCACCTGAGTAACCGGAAGCAGTAGGTGGCCTCAACGCAGCAGCCATGGGACGCAGCAGTTAGGAACATCAACCGTAGCTGGCGGTGAGGTTAGGTTGGTTCGGTCCGGGTAGCTACGAGCCATTGGTGAAACCCCCGTAGGTGTCAGCCACTGAAGTTGAACGAGGCTTCACATCTTAAGTCGGTCAGTCAGGAGGTCATGGAAGACAGGAACACAGGAACCCTGGCATTTGGTGTCTTAATAATTTAATGCTCCATGACGCTGGTGTTGTCTTCTCTCTTCAAAATTTCATAAACTCGCAACAACATTTCTTCTTGGACGACAACACGAACCGGCACAGCGAAAGGAGAGTGAGGCTTCGGCGGGTGGCCGTTTATATACCCGCCGGAAAGTTCTGGACGGTTCCACAAACGAGACAGTAGTACAGTGCAACTACACAGGCGGCCAACTGTCGTCTGAGCCGTGAGCAAAAATACTCACACGGCTCAAAACAAAATGGTTGTATATAGTTTTATGGGCTTTAACACCTATCTGCGTAAATATGGTGTAAAAACTGTGAGATTAACTTTTCCTTTAGTCTATAGATTTTTTATTTTAAAATGTTAATTTATCAAGAAATAAAACGTAGTAGTATCGGGTTCATGATTTTAGTAATAAACCAAATTTGAGAAAATGCAAAATAGTGACAAAGTAAGAATATAAAAACATGTCCAAAAGTGTTTTTTTATTATTTTTATTTATTTTAAAACTATTAAAAGTAAACGATTTGTTCTAGCTCATTATGCTAAGGAGAATTTCCTTAGCTTCAAGTAAAATGAATATATACAGGGTGTCTTGCAACCCCATGAACAAACATACATAGCATTATTCCTTGGGTCAAGACAAACACATTTTACTATATAAACATTGGTCTATGGTGCCTAGTTTTCGTCTGTCTGTTTTTATGTGTTTTGCACAAAAAAATTCATAACTCCAAACGGTTTGAGGCACAGTATAAACGGTTGAGATTTTGAATACATTTTTATCTTATTAAGGTCTGTTTTTGTTTAAAATTATACTAAACTATCATCAACCGTTTCAAAATGGCGGCCACTTTAATTTTTTGTTGCCAAATTTCACGAAAACCATTAATTTCAACAAAAAATTACAAGGTACATAGAAGTAATTCAATTTTATGTAGTTTTCAATGATACCTTATTTGTTAAGATTGGATAAATATTTACTGAGAAATTAGTATTTGTCGTGATGTATGACAACTTTTTCCCATATAAACAATGTTAAAATACGGGGTGTTAAACATCAAACTTTAACGGCTTGTATCCACATAACTCTTGAGTTTAGGAAAAGATGTCAAAGAATAATAAGTTCTTAAAATCAAGCGTAGATTCCAAATAAACCATAAAATACAGCATCTTCCATAAGAAAAATCAAAGTTGTCCGCCACATTGGAAAATGGCGGCCATTCAAAAGAAAATGGAATTCGTATTTTTAAATGACTTAAAAAAGTAGGTGAAGTCTCTAAATCCAGTCTCTAAAAAAGTGAATTTATCTCTAAATCCAATAGTTTCTGAGATACCATGGTGGCACAGTTACGTTGGACACCCCTTAATTTTAACATTGTTTAAATAAAAAAAGTGATCAGGCAATACGAAAAAATTTAATTTCTCAGCAAATATTTATCCAATCTCAACAAATAAGGTATCATTAAAAACTACATAAAATGGACTTACTATTATGTACCTTGCAATTTTTTGTTTAAATTAACGGTTTTCGTGAAATTTGGCATCAAATAATTTAAATGACCGCCATTTTGAAACGGTTGATGATATTTTGGTATACTTTTAAACGAAGATACATCCTAATAAGATAAACATTTTTTTGCAAGATCTAGACGCTGTACCTCAAACCATTTAGGAGTTATGAATTTGTAAATACACATACAGACAGACAGACGGAAAACTAGGCACCATAGACCCATGTTTATATAGTAAAATGTGTTGTTGACCCAAGGAATAATGCTGTATGTTTGTTCATAGGGTTGCAAGACACCCTGTATAATGGATAACTTTTATGTTATGTTTAAGCTTGTATTGGTGACTATGTCACTTTACTTAAAACCGCCATGAAATGCATCGGTACAGCTTGAGTATATGTATAAACGAAAATATTTTCACTATATAAGTGCGCAAAAGCGAAAGAGATTTTTTTTTTATTCTCGTAATTAAACACCCCTTATCTCAAATTCCCACTGCCCGGTTCAGTAAATACGCGAGATAAATACATGACATAAAGCGAACATAAACAAGTTGTGTTGACGATCAACGTTATATCTTTGAAATATTTTGTTTTTACATGTAAATATTGCATATTTATTTATAAATAGGAAGATCTTTGTTACATTCAAAGCTTTATATATTATGGTTCTTTAAATATTCCGTAAGTGAAGCCACTATTTAGTAATATTATTTTCATATCACATTAGCATTTTTCGTAGTTTTTGCGTCATCCTCAGTTGAATTACTTATGGCCTTGTGGCGATATTGCTATTGTTCATTTCCTGCACACCCTCAAGTACTAATATGATAATTAAATACAAGTGTATTAAGCTAGCAGACTGTTATGAAAAAAAACTTGTTAAATTTTTATAAATAGATTTTCGTATTATTTAAAATTTGCCTTATTTTATATTCAAATAAGGCCCTATATTTATATTCAAGACAAATAAGGCCTTTTATATTCAAGTAAACTACCCTAGCTGTGTTTGGTGTACATCTGTAATTATTAATTCTACCACTCAAAGCTCCAAAGCTCTTTTTTAGGAAAGAGAATTTTCTACTCATGAGAAATTCGATATTTAATACCGATAAATGTTTTTGGAGTTTTTGGAGTAAGATTATCTTTTCATTTATTAGCTTGGTACTCTTAAATGACTATCTAAACCCATATAACAAAAATTAAAATTCCCTTTACTGATACGTCACTAATGCAATTGTTTATTAATTGTAGAGTATTTAATGCAGGTGGTAAACATTGATGTTGCCGATTAGTTAGACGATAAATAATTTTAAGTCATTTGCAATGGTAAATAAAGTAAGTATTCCTTGAGTAAAACTATGCTGAAATTCTTATTGAGGGAAGATAGAAATCATTCTTTAAATACAACTGATATTGGTAGCGTATAGTTAATTGCGATAATCTATACGTTTATATCACTTCATAAAGCAAAACTACTATATTTACTAAGAAAATTGAACAAATCATAAATTAGGGATTAAGATTAATAATAATGAAAAAACTAGGCTACGAGTTAATATTTACGTTTTATATTTTGCACGTAATATTGGAAATCTAGGTGTATTGAAGAGTTTTGATTAAATTAGAATGATACTTTGACCTTATAACTTGTAATGACAGAGCTTGACGTTTTTGCTCTTCTCCCATAATTACTAGACAGTTAGCTGATCCGATAATGAGCAGCCTTAATTGAACATTTGCTAATGTCCTGAGATCATTAAATAGTCATTACCGCTGTTCAGTCAGCAAAAGCGTTCTGTGTGTTTACTGCTGCTCCTCCTAAAATTGAAAGTAAATAATCAAACCGTACATATATTCAGTTGTTATCAATTTCTTGTAAAGGGCAAATGTAATATTTTTCCTTGAATAATTAAATGTAAACAAAATAATTAAATGGCAATTTAAATTTTATCCATGAAGATGATAAAATATAATGTAAAAAAATCGTTTTGAGAACCTGAGCTAAAAAGCTTGCTCAGTTCGACTTAGCTAGACCAAAATACCCCCGTTGCAGCAGACGTGCATACTCAGCGAATTTCAAATGCAAAAGAGTATATTTCAATCCAACATAGCGAGATTTGACATGTTTTTATAAGCACAATAAGAATAACATGGGGAATGAGTATGTAGGTTTGCTGCAACATGTACGTTTAAACTGGGAGGTTTTAATTCAATATTTAGTAGATCTGAATTAGAAAAAACCATATACCAAGTTTGATTGAGAAATGTTGAGAAATAAGCGAGATATAGAATTTAACAGTTAAGGATAACATTGGGTCAACGTACTGTGTTTACCACTAGCGATATCTCAGTAACCAATGATCATAGAGCACCGATTGAAAATACTATTTTTTTTTGTTTTTCAAGCCGAATTCAATGGTGAAAACCAAAACTACATTATTTTAATTTTTCTATGTAAAAAATGAAAACAATTTGGAGGTGTTTACCCCTCCTTAAATGTTTAAATGTTTACGCAACTCAAATGAATGAATTAACTTCATTTGAGTTGCGTGTGTGAGTGCAGGTGGTCGTGTGTGTGTGTGTGTGTGTGTGTCGTGCCGCCACCAGCTTAGAGGCATTGCCGGCAGTAAGGTATATGTTTTTGTTTTAATTTTCTATTTTGTATATTCTATATGTTTTTTTTATATTTTCTATTTGTATTCTGTAAGAAGTTCAATGTGATTTGTATGGTTTTTGTGTGTTGGTGAGATTTCTGTGCTGTTAAATGCTGGATGAATTTGTATCATAACAATGATATGTAAAAAAAACAAAAAAATGTAGGTTAGCTAAAAAATAAGTAGGTTAGTGTAACTTTCAGTAGAGTCACTTGAAAACGAGACGAGTTTCAATACCTCTCAAAACGTAGTGTATTTTAAACACTAGAAGCGAAAGGAATAGTCCAATCAAATTTAATAATAAGGTTTATGAAGTTGCTCAAGTGTTTTAGGTGTATTTTAGGTGTGTTTTAGTGTTGAAGGTGCAAGACAACTAATAGTTTTAGTTAGATTAATTAATTAAAATAAGAAAACAATTAAACTGTACTTGAAGTTTGCTTAAAAAATAATAATGCATGGTGAAATCCTCACTAGAATCGACGTTTTCAAAATAATTTAACTGATTTATTTAGAAAGTTATAAGTAAAAACAATTGAATTCAAGAGCAAACGTCTCCTTACCAAACAAAAACATTGTTGGGGTTTGACGACATATCGACCCGTTGCAGTGTTTGGTGTTGTCATCCAAGTCATACTGCCTGCTTGTTTACTACAACCACAAATATTGTTTCCAACGCTAAACAATGTTTTATTATGTTTTTACTAGACCTTATGCTATTCCTTAACACAAGTGACATTTTTTGGTAAATATTAATAAAAATAATTCGGTATATAAGAGGTATTTTGTATATTTTTATCACCTCTCTCAAATTCATTTTATTACTACTTACCAGTCAACATACAAATACAATATGCAAGCATTTAATTCTAGGTTGATAGCCGGTTATCTTCTAAGGAAGTATAAGTACAGTAATTTACATATAGTCCAGGCATCGAAAAGGTATAGAGGGAATTTTTTGGAACACAATTTTTGACTCTGCAGCTTTGTTTGGACCATTTAGGAGGTGAACATAACAAAAGTCCCCGTCCGTAGCCCTTGAGCGGGGGGAAGGAGGGGGGTCTGAAGGTACGATTTTCTTGTGTTTTTCCTAAATATCTTGAAAAATATCAACTTGTAGTATTCCCTAGTAAATTTGAAAATTAAAGAAAATTATATTTCCTGTAAGAAAAGTATATAATGTGTCTACTTTGGTCCAGCCATTTACAAGGTAAGCACTAATTTTATTAGTATTTAAAAAATATATCCCTTCCATAAGAAATACATGCATTTGTGGGTAGCATACATGCCCAATGGGGCAACGCTTTTTCACTTAAAATGAACAGCATTATATAATATTTAAAAACTTCCTGTAATTCGACACCTCAATCATAAAAATTGGTCTAAAATAAAGGTGCCGGTGAGCTCACAAAAATCGTTATTTTTCAAGAAAACATTACAATTTGTTATAATTCCTCGAAAAATAACGTGTATTTCTTATAGAAGGGATATATTTTTTTAATATTAAAACAATTAGTGCTTACCTTGTAAATGGTTGGACCAAAGTAGGCATATTATACACTTTTCTTTCAGGAAATTTATTTGTCTTAAATTTTCAAATTTAATTGGGAACGCTAAAAGTTGATAGTTTTCAAGATATTTAGGAAAACCAAAAAAACCTTCAGACCCCCCTCCCTTCTACCGCTCAAGGGCTACGGACGGGGACTTTTGATATATTCACCTCCTAATTAGTCCAAACAAAGCTGCCAAGTCAAAAATTGTGTTCTATGCAATTCCCTCTATACTTTTTTTTAGCATTCGTTGCCTGGACTAATAGCTTGACCCTATTATGTAGGCATTAGGCAGACCACTTCACTCCAACGCGCCGCCCTGGTACTGATAATGGACTGTCCATTATGCTTAGCATTACAATTTACTTTAAATATTACACGATAAATTTAATTGTATCCATGCTACAATAATGTGCCTGAAAAAACTGAACATCTTTGTTGGACTATACTTCAAATAACATTCACTATACAATTAATTTAGTAAAAAATTATTGTTAATTTTAAAAATTTTCCCAAAGTTTTACATTTATAATTTATGTATTTATAATTTGTTATTAAACTCCTACATAGTTCCCATTTATAGCAAAAACTTTCAATGGCAAAAGTAATTAAAAACTCTAGTAAAACTGTAGTTATAATAAATAACGTCTTTATTTTGGGGCGATTTTCAACGTATACAGTTGTTTTTCAAAATAACTCAACTAGAAATAGAAATAGAAATATAGGAATAGAAATAGTAACTTAAAATATACTGTACCTGTTTGAATCATGATCTAATTAATTGCAGAACAATCTTATTACTTAGTAATACATGCTACATTAAAAACGTATTATCTCATAAATTTTCATTGCCATTAATCATTATCATTAAACAGTACTTACAAATTATCATTAATCATTGTTCCTTTCATCAGCAAAGGACGATAATTGGCAAGTAAATTAATTTTCACTGTATACGGCTCTATATTGTAGGGTAAACATCTTACTGGGTATAATGTCTGCGACATTATTGTACAAACACGTATTTTATGATTATTAAACACGTATGTAAACGCCAATAAATAAACGTTTTCATGATAAGGGTTTTCTTATTTAAGAGCCAAGACATAAACGCTTTGATGTCGCAGTGACTATAAACAGGAAAACGATTTACTGAGATCATCAGTCTGTTTTCTGAAACATCTTATCGTTTGTCCTCCAGTGACTTCATATTTTAAACCTTATTTATAAATATATAAATAATTTAAAGCTCAGCGGGTGTATTAATTGTCAGGTCAGTTGGGTTATCGATTAGCTGCATCCTATTGGGATTTGTTTGTCATTCGAAATTGGTTTGTGCACGTTGTGATATATTTCCCATATATCTGGGAAATGTTCTACTCATACAGTATCAGCCCATACAAAATTGTTTAGACGAGTTTTACGAATTTTACAAAAGCCGTCGAGAATAATCCACTAACAATATAGCAATACTTGAATAAAACTAGTCTTTATGTAGTGCTGATGCTATCTTTGGTGGAGTTTTTGGTGAAATAAATTTCCCAATGCACACAGGAAGTGCATAATGAACCTTTTGGGCTATTCAAATAAATTTAAAAAATATTTATCACATCGTTGAACAAGTTTTGTTTATTTAATGATGATAAACGTTACTAACATTAGGTGATTTAAAAGGGGATGGTAAACTTTCTAGGCTACAGACTGTTTTTGGGTGTACATCAATAGAACAATATGAGGGTATCAAAAAAGCATAAATCAAACATTAATTTATTTACGATTTCTGAATATTAATTCCAAACTTTACTCAAGATCCCGTTCATGTTTCATACACGATTGGGGACACTGGTAGTGAAGCTGATTAGATTTGCTAATTGGATATGAGCCCTTTGAACATGAACGTGTTGAACCTGAATATAGATCCGTTTAAAGAAAAGCTGTTCTTTTACAAACCCGTTCTTAGTATGAATATATGGATCTAGAGAGTTTAACTTAACCACTGTTATTCAATCAAAATTCCCTACAAATCCAAATTATTTTTAAACATTTAAGGATCCTCTTGATAAGTTCCCTATTTTAAAATTATATATTTTATGTTTCTTAGTTGTAGCCTAGACACCTGTAAGTTATTCAATCGTATTTACCTTTTACCCATTAAAGTCGGCAGTTTTACCTTGTGCTGATACACGACTGATGATGTGTTGTAATTAACACGAAACGCGTCTCGCAGCAGAACTTATACAATTGGACAACTTTGACTTCCGTAAAAGTTTAATACGATTAAATATTTTATATTTATTCTGAAAATATCGATGGAATTAATCAAACGTTATTTTAACGCAATAACGTATATTTAATTTAAGCTAAAAGAAATAAAATCTTGGTTTTTCTTTTGTCCTCCTATCGTAAGATGTTGAAACCTTAAACTGGTGTCATTTTGTCCCTAATATCATATTGTATAAAATATTCAAATTATTAACAACAAATTAATTTCATCCTTAATGTTTTTCTATTACATCAGCATGAGTTATTTTTATGGAATTACTGGGTTTTCATTCATAAGTGGTTTACTAATATATTAAATCATATTATGTAAGGGTATTCTGATATGCAAATCGAAATGACAAACGCATTTCTGCTTCGAGCATTCAGGATCAAACTGTAAAGTGGGAGTTTCCATCATGTACTTCAATGTCATTCTTAAGGTTTATGTGCTCAAAACTCCAGTCGACTTCCATTTCAAATAAACGAGGAGAAGTCTAAAAACAAACATTTACCTGATTTGTGTTCACGGAGTGGTCTTGTCAAAGTTGATTGTGGCCTTTGTCAATTCGTGTGATTGCTTAACTCATGTATTTGTTATAAAATTAGTTGAATAAACTATACCAAATTGTTTAAATAAGCCATTAAGAACCACGTCGTATTTTTCATTGAAATAAAAAAGTTTACTAATCTTTCTAAAGATTATTTAAATGTGAAATATAGCAAATATTTTTTATTCTTTTACAAACAATAACGAAATAAATCAGATTACCGATTTTAACTATGAATTCAGCTTAAAAATGTTTTTTAGTATTTTGAGTCATCGCTTTATGTTCATTAGTTACCGAGATATAAAAAACGCAGTAAAGAGTCCCAATGTTAAACATAAAAAGAATTAAAATTTTGTATCCTGGTTGGTAACTAATATATTGATACAACTTGTTATGTGGCTTCGCAAATGAAATGAAAATAATATTTATTCCACATAAAATATTATAACATAGTTACATTTGAACTGTTGGGAATGATTAGGCCATCGAAACCAGTTTTGATGGCACAATGTCCTTCACTTTCTTATCGTTCAGTCGTCCTTATCTAACATGATATAGTGGCTCACTGTGGTGTTCGTTCAATAACTGTCCACTGCATACAAAGCGCTCACAGATTAGATGAAATAAAATATGTGAATCTAGACACACTAATGGAAAGAAAAGCTTATGCTACACAAAATATAAATTTAAAAAATAAAAAAGACTTATGCTGTACAAAAATATATAACATTTCCTTTGTTCTACATGGATATGGTACGCAACATTTGACATATTAAAAAATTGGCATTTTCAAAAGCAAATTGTACTTCAAATTAAAATTGAGGTAAACTGATTAGTATTTTCGAAAGTTAGCAGCCAAGACTGTAAAGGTTTACAGAAAGATTTTAAGTTTTTGCTGTTTTTAATAGATAATGGCAGTTCATTATAACATTTGGGACCCAAAAATAAAAACGAATATTGAAAACATCTCTTGTTAATTTTTGGTCGTCTGATGCGACCCTCACTAAAAAAACTTGTTACACAAATTGACATATGAGTTTCCTCAGTTCCCAAGTTGCCACTGCGATTGTAAAATATACGTAGAACTTTATATAGAAACAGATGTTGAATGGGCCGAATGTTCAGTTTTTGTATAGTTCTCGCTTATTTTTAAAAAGCATAGTTCTTATAAATTGATTTTGCAATTTTCTCAGTTTGTTAATTAATACTTTGAAAGCTCCTCCCCAGCAATGAACAGCATAATTTAATCTAGAGTGTATCAGTGCAAAGTACAAATATTTCATTAAATTTGGATCACATTTGTTTCTAAGGAAGTAAAATTTACGAACATTCAATTGTAGCGAATTCTGTAGATGTTCAACATGCTGCTTCCATGACAATTTATTGTCTACAATAACTCCTAAGTATTTAAAGTGCTCGATTTTTCCTACTTGTTCACAACTGCAATCAGTGTTAATTGTACATACCTGTTTATGAAAAATTATACTGTATGGAAAGTCAAGGCTTCTCAGGTCAAAGTTAATATATTTCGTTTTTAAAACATTAATAATCATACTATTTTCTCTGCACCAATTATTGATTATTTCCAAATCATTAATAATTTGGCTATTTATGTCTTCATAGTTGTTACAATAATATATGCACATATTTTTCCTTTGAAGGGTAATTCCAAAAGATTATTTATAAAAATTAAAAATAAATTTGCGGACAAAATTGAGCCTTGAGGGACGCCAAATTTAAATATTTTTGGATCGCTGATACAATTTAGAATTTTTACACGTTGTTCTCTTTCCGACAAATTTCTAGAAAACCAATCTAAAACTATTCCTCGGATTCCCATTGCATTCATTTTTTCTAATAAAATGTTGTGGCTAACCATGTCGAAAGCTTTGCGAAAGTCAATAAAAATTGCAGTTGTTTTTTTACTATTATTGATACTGTTATAAACATTTCCAACAAAAACCGAGAGAGCGTCTTCAGTAAATTTTCCTTGGATAAAACCAAACTGTTTTTCACTAATGCAATTGTGTTTGTTTAAAAATAATAAAAGTCGCTTTTTCATAAGTTTTTCCAAGACCTTAGACAGAACAGGCAACAAGCTTATCGGTCTAAGATTATCTAGCTTAAAAATCTTTGTTTTTTTTTTTAACAAAGGGACAATAATACTTTTTTTGAATTGTACAGGAAATTTTCCCTTTACAAAACTTAAATTAAAAATGTAACTTAAAACCTCAGAAATATAAGGTGCTACCATCTTTACAAAGTCAACTGACAGACCGTCAATTCCACGAGACCTTTCATTTTTTAAGTTTTTTATACAATTAACTATTTTGACCTTATTAGTTGCACATAGAAACATTGACTTAGAAATATTTGACTTCATTTCAGTTCTTGTAATTGGTTGACAGCCACTACTCAATTGCTGTTGAATATTTATAAAATATTCATTCACTGTCTCACATATAATTTCTGGGTCTTTTATGGTCAACCCATTATCTAATTCCACCTTATCAAGCCCAAGCTTATCAGTCACACCAGTCAAATTATTGACCAAACGCCATTGCTCGCTCGTGTTGCCTTGAAATCTGGTAAACTGAGATCGATAATAACAATTTTTTGTCTGATCTATTTCTTGAGATAATCTCTGCTGGAAATTTATAAAGTATTTCTTTAACTTTACATCATACGGTCTTGTTGAGACCAACTTGAACAGCTTATTCCTCCTACTTAACTTATTTAATATATGCTTATTTATTCATGTACTTTTTTGTTTTGCTTTATCATACCTTGTTGTAACTATTTTTTCTTTGGAATTACACTCAATACATTTATTCAAAATCTCATAAAAATAACCAACACAGAAATCGACATCTTGGCAGTTATAAACAACATTCCAATCCACTTTTTTAAGCTCCTCTATAACTTTGTTATAATTTATATATTTATTGATACATAATTTGGACCTTTGGAATTACTTAAATGGACAAACTCAAAATCAAGCAGTATCATATAGTGATCAGATAATCCTAGTTTTACAGTTTTGATTTTAAATACATCTAAGTTTCTATATCTTACCATTACGTTACCTATGCAAGAAGCCGAGTTTGCTCCTTCTCTTGTACATTGTTTAAGTAAGGTAACAAAGCTATAATTGTGAATTAAACTATAAAAACTTTCTGAGTCTGAGTCGTCATTTAGCAAATTAATATTAAAATCCCCCATTATAATACTATTGCAATTTAGGTTTCTAAGGTGTTCCTCCCATTCCTTCAAAAACTCGTTCTTTGAATACTTATGTAACCCATAGATTGCTCCTAGATCAAAAAATAAATTTCCCAGTCTAATATTTAATTCAGCTGAAGTAAGAAATCAGCTATTTTCATGTTACACTAGTTAAGAACTATCGTATTTTAATTAATACCTCCCATTTTTACATTTATGTGACAGCAAACCCGCATCCCCATTGCCAATGTCAAACCCAAGGAAAATAAAACAAGCTGTGCAATTTGCTTATTTCTCGATATGTCCATATAAAACGTTCATCTACTTGAGATTTACTGGATTATAGATTAAAATTCACTAATTTTCCATTCTTATGGTAGCAAACCTGCTTACTCGATTCCCATGTAATTCTTAGAGATGATATGTTTGTATGCTGATTTACTTGATGCCAGGCCTCGACTTAATTATTTATTTAAGCATTTAAATTCGTTGGGTATGCAGGTCTGATGCAACAGGGTATTTTAGTTACGTTAAAAGTACTATTGATGTAAAATCCAGTGCCTGGACAATTTAAGAACGCATAAGATGACTAACGTAATTAAGAGAAGATACTGCTTTATAATTCCATTTTAACGCTTATTTAATGGATAATATTTATTCGCTAATATATGAGTGTAATATTTAGCTTCAAATACATGTTGGGTAAACATTTAGGCATTATACATAAAAAACCTCCCTTGATATCTTAATCACTCATAGGGATAAATACTTAAAAATCAATCAAATGCTAATGTACACCTAATGGTAAGTAATTTATAAAACAATAAAACATTAAAGTTCAACACCTAAATCTGAAAACTAATTTTAATTCAATATGTATACACCAACAGAATTTTTAGTAATACTTATTTGTAAAAAAAACATTTTGGTAGCCTTAATGTGTATTACATTTTCCAATTACTTTATGAGTCACATAACTAATAAGTTAATTAAATGAAACAAATGGTTTGAGGAAGGAATCCGCAATTTCAGCATAGTTTTTCTCTCAACTATATTTACATCGATTCAAAGAATATTTACCTTGGTAAATTGCCTTGAGGTGTCAAATATTAATTTTCTTTACGCTGTACGCGTTTCGGACGTACTACCGTCCATCATCAGCAGCGTCTTGTATATAGTTGAAAGCCCATGATTTAATGGTTGTCACATACACACATATTGATGGAACGAAGTACATTCACAACTTTGAAAGTGCATCTACACATATTAAAATTTACACAGACGTACGCACAATAAAACATAAAATACGGCATGCCGAACACGATCGCGGAACCGCACCATTCAATTGTCGTAGGCCTACTGAGGTTTGGGGTCAAGGCTGTATCATCTTATCAGCTGATATGCGGTTAACTTCGGACAGCTGGATTCGGTTTTTCACTTTCACTTTCACAGATGATACAGCCTTGACCCCAAACCTCAGTAGGCCTACGACAATTGAATGGTGCGGTTCCGCGATCGTGTTCGGCATGCCGTATTTTATGTTTTATTGTGCGTACGTCTGTGTAAATTTTAATATGTGTAGATGCACTTTCAAAGTTGTGAATGTACTTCGTTCCGTCAATATGTGTGTATGTGACAACCATTAAATCATGGGCTTTCAACTATATACAAGACGCTGCTGATGATGGACGGTAGTACGTCCGAAACGCGTACAGCGTAAAGAAAATTAATATTTGACACCTCAAGGCAATTTACCAAGGTAAATATTCTTTGAATCAATTTATTAGGTGTCAAGGCTGTTTCAAAATTATATTTACATCCTTATTATTTAAAATTACATATGAACAATCAGCTTAAAACAAATTCTTACTTTGCTGGTTGGTCCGTATAATGTACGAAGTTATTTTGTAAACGCATCACTAGACATAAAGAGTCCATTCCATTTCCACTGCGTTGCTCATTGTACTACTCTGAATCCTATTAGGAGGAATAATTACAAAACTCCATTAGGCACATTAGTTGATCCTGCAAACATATCCAAGTTCCATCAGTATTTTTTTTGTGCGTAATTGGAAAAAGGTTTGCATGGTTATTACAGTGCAGAAGAAGTTTGACTTGTGTGGAAATTTTTTTTTTTGACTTGGAAGAAAAATAAATCTTGTTTATTGTTATTCCAATCGAAAAGTAGGATCATTTAAATGTTTAAAAGAAACATTTAAGGGTAAAAGTATTTCAAATATCATAGTCGTTGTGAAAGCTTTATTTCTAATGGTTATATTCCATAAGCCGAATGAAAAATTCAATGAGATAACTGGAAAACTCTCTTTTATATGGACGGGAACAAAACGGTTCAGAAACTTACTTTCGAATTTACAGTTTTAATAATTTGTATTTGTATTTGAATGGTAATATTTCAATATATCACTCAGTTAAAGAGCTGAGGATTGATCATTAAAATGGATAAAAACAAAATGAGATTATCCTTTTATCGGATACCTTTTGATGTAGGTAATTGTTTTTATAGGTACTAGTGCGAGGTATCAAAATTGTAATAAACATAAAATTCCTTTACATGCTATTGTCAACAAAACGTTAATTTTTTATTCAAACCTAACGATCCTACAGTGAGCTTTTCAAATACAAATATATCGTTGTCACTGAAAAAATTAAATGGTTTCATTAATTCAGCATAAATAGCTTTTAGAGACTACAAATTACTTTTTAAAACACCGTTACATAAATAGTTCAATAAAATAAAAAATGTCAAATGAAATCCTATTTCAATCTTAATAGTGTCGAATATCATTTGGGTTGAAGAATAATGAATACATTAATAATCAGAAAATGAAATTGATGTCTCTCTCAAGAATGTAGTGAATGCGTTCATTCTGAACCGTAAAATGTGTTACCACCTACTGTTGAGATACATTCAAATGAGGAGGCAAAGCAATAAAGTAGTCTTGTCTGAGGGAAACCACGGTTTCCAGCGTCCACAAAGTTGGTATTTACACCACCCAATCTTGTTATAAACAACCTTTATACCATATTTAGTGATGATGTTTTTAACAGGTCACACAAATATTCATTCCGAGAGCATTGGATACAATTTTATTAAATATTTAGACCAAACAAATAGTTGAGTCACGAAATGAAGTAATCTTGATTTTATTTTAATAAATAAAACATTTCCCGTTATTAAATCTGGACATATATCAGAAACCTTTACTCCGATAGTTTATCATACCTTTGATTTTATTTATTTCATTGTCATGCCAATGATAAATTACCATAACATTTTTAAATGGGTCTACAACTAGACCAGTATATTAATAGGCAATCTTGATTTAGTAAAGGTACTTTTTTCTCAGCTCGTGTGTAGCATTTGGATAATCTTAAGTTGACTAATAGAACATATCTCTATGGTTCAGTGCAGCATAGTCATGTTTACTTTTTATTTTAAAAATGTAGAGATTTAATGAAAAAATAGGTGTGCCTTTTGAATTACCATACTGAATACCGAATAACAACGAATTTTTCTCAAACCCTACCGTATGTTTTATTACAGAAAGGAGTGAAAACAAAACGTAAGTACTGTCGAATTTAGACCTGTAAGTTTTTTTAACAAATGCAATTTAAATTTAGTTTGTTGTAAGGAGTAAACTAAAAACTAATTAATTTTTGCCTCAACCGATTCCTTATAAAAAAACTGTTGCAAAATGTGTAGAGTGAATAGTTGTCAATAAATTCAACAAATAATCATCACCTTATTACCATTCTCAATGAAATATGTGAAAAAATTAGATCGGGAAGCAGCAGTTGTATTCAGACTTACGTCCAGCCTGATCGACGAGGATCCAGGCATTTAGAAAAGCTGGGTTCTAAAACAGATTAACCCTCCCAGCAGCTTATACGGACATGGAGAAGGGTTTTAGAACCATATATCTTAGGACATCGCAATACTGGCCTTTAATACCAAATTATGTTTATATCTAAACACCCTACGTATTTACATAAATTCTTATTTTTTTAAAGCTATAACTTATAGTATAGAAAAATGGTCCCTAAATATAAACTTTATTCTAAATAAAGTATTAAAATAGCCTACTACTTGTCATTGAAGGAAGGTTATTTCGATCTGCAGCTTATATTGTTGCTTACATATATTAATATGATCCTACGGAACATAGATGTATTTTTATTCAGTTTACTTATTAATATAAAATATTTGAAAAACTTAACTATTTTAACTTTAAAATAATAAACAAAACCATAGGTCATTATATTAAACAATTAATTGCTAAAAAATTCACCTTATGTTCTTAGTTCTGAAAACAAATACAGTGCGTATCTTTTTTCATTACATATAGCATTTAGTGTAAAACCATCGTTTAGTTTAAAAATAAATATCCACATTTTTCAAGATAGTTATCTTAATATATATTTATCAATTATAGTTTTTTTATTTGAACTCTTTTAAATGAATTTGGTTACAATAATAAGGTTATTTTAAAGCTATTCTATACGGTTGGTTCAAAATTACGAATATTCTTACATACAACGAGAAAAAAGTTTATAAAAAATAATATGATAAGGAATGTAATTGACTTTAATTTGCAAACAAATTAATCTTTCACTAATAATCATTATCATACATAAATTTCTTCAGATATTGTGTTCCGATGGGAATATTTTGAAATCTTTCCACTACCTTTTACATTATCTAAAATGTCCAAAGTTTATTAAAAAGAGAGTTTAACTTATTTTCTTATAAATATGCCTTCTACTTTATATTATTCACAGAGCACCGGGATAAGCTTGAACCCTAATCACGCGTATTATAAAAAACATCAAACAATATATATATATGTATACAAAGTATTTCTATTTTTTATTTCTATTCAAAAAATATAAAAGTATGTATGACACATGATTTGTTTGCATCAGAATACTTTCCGCATACGATGAAATTGGGTTTAATCAACTGAAATTGGTTCCTGTTAATTAACAATCACCAAACCAATATTTGCTCTTCACCCTTTGAAAACCACAAACTGAATTATATCCAAAAGTTATTATTATACAATACGACTTATTTATATGTATATAACAATTACACAAAAAAATAGTTAACTTAATTGTGTTGTAATAAACTATACACCATCATTTTTGAAAACAAAAGACGAACCTTTCAGCTTTTTAAATTTTTTCTCCCATGTTGATGTGGGACATAATTGCTCTTGTAAGAAATTATTGCTCTGCAAAATACTGGAAAAGAATTATTTTCCTTTACTTGCACATTACCATCCAAGCCCTCCACACTACTTTTCAAGTGGTTCGAGGGGTATCTTGCCTCATGTCATCCATTATTACGTGTGTAGTCGAGGCCCCCTTATTTGGTTGCCCAGGGATGAGATTTAATGAAATTATAGGGTCGCAGCAATAATAATGACCTTAATTTTCAAATTATGGTCCCCAGCTGATTTATTTTATATGGATGACTTTTATTTCTCAAAGCATATTTCATGAGTCCGATAATATCATCACATAATAATAATAATAAAGCAATGTGATCAATAATTTATTGCAATCAATAATACTATTATGTGATCAATAATAGTATAGTATCAGTTGTCGTTTGTAAGTAAACTTATATTGAATAAGACGGTGTTTATTATTTACTGGGTTTAAATGTAAAATTCCAATAAAATAAGTGAAGCCGAAATTACTTAATAGTGAAATAATTATTTAAATAATAAAGTGGGTTAATCAATTACATTATTTTTATAAAAAAAAAACAATAAACCAAAGATGAAATTGGTTTTGTGCATTTTTATTGCACAAAAAACCAATTTTTTGAACTCAATAAAACCTTTGAAGACGGATCAAAGATAAATTTTATTACTGAATGTTTCAAATGATAATAAAATGTTAAAGGCTAATAACACGAATACATTTTTTTAATCGAGTTTTACCTATTTTTATATTATAATTCATACTTCATAACATCAACCTAAAACATGACTGGTTATTCTATTTAACTAGTTTTACTTATTAAATTTTAATGGTCTGCGTTTATAATATCTGTTTTATATAAAACTAATAATAATTCACTATTTAATCCTTATATATTTTATTTCTTTGTATTTCATCATATACCAGCTGGGTAACAAAGTCATAAATCGAACCATCGACCAGTTTTATAGTCAGCTTTATGCGTCCTGGCCCTTACATCCCTGTAACCAAGCGGTAAAACCTTTTATTAGTTTTATATCTGAAAAGATGACTTATTAATATTACATGAAATACAAAAGAAAACGCTATAAAATCCCGTTATAAAAGGTTTACTTTGACTCAATTAATCATGTTAGTGTTATAAGTTGGAAGTTTGTTTTGTAGTTTAGTAGGCCTAGCGAAACACCGGACCAATTTACCTGATACTCGCTTGGTAGACAGTGGATGGATAGTTTGGATGGATAATTTTAGATAGTGCACTCTCTTAGAAGAAGAATTCCAAGAAGAGGGAATCAAAATTACTTTGAAAATAACGTTTCAGAAATTGAACTCACACGGACATTAATGGTTTTTTTAATAATTTTTTGGTCGGTTCATGAGATAAGTTTGAACGATTTCTTTGAGGGTTGTTCGCAAAATTTCAACTAAAAGTTTAAAACATACAACCTAGAACACTGAAAAACCCATTAATACCAACTTTCAGCTTTATAAAAACTTTCTCCCATTCTATCTCTTTAATTTTTATCACTTTTCTCTCTAAGGTTATCTCTTTTTGGGAGGATTCACTTTTGGTGCCTCATAGGCGTATGAGTTAAAAATAACTACTTATTTATTTGTGTAGCATTTCACTCCTTTTGGTTCCGTGATTTATACATTTACTCGTAACGTACAGCGAAACAGGCAAACATATAGACTCCGCCAACTATTGTTCGATAAACGACAGTTAGTGCTAGTTTCTATTTTCATTGGACGTTTTGCTAGTTAAATCACTTGATGGTTGCTCTATGTTTAAAATATAACTATTGTTTATTCAAAATTATATGTATTCTAAAAATATTTTACAGATATATGTATTCACAATAGTTTATAATTAATTGATGTAAAAGAACACAATTGGACGTTTTTTGTTTATTACAATGAATTGTTTTTACGTTGAACAAAGGAGGAGGTATAGTTAAAACGTAGTCTTTGATCCTAAAATGTCATGAATTTATCACATTAAAATTTGAAAATATCACTATGATTTAATTTTCCCCAAACTAATTAAGGTAAAAACGGTTAATGGTTGTTAGTGTTTGTTAATAGTGAATGTAAGTTTGGTAATTGCATATTCGAGTCCATATGTTTGATGTGCAAGATTTATCAAGCACTTAAAATGGTTGAGAAAGCAATAAGCTGATGAATTAATAATAAATATTTATTTGTTAGTATCGAAAGAATCCAAATAAGATACAAACCATTATTTTGCACAATAAACATTTATTTTGCGCAGTAAATAATGTAATGATGAGTTTTCGCTGGTGATAAATACATAACGAAAACATTATTTCGCAGCATTGTAGCGAAAAGTTAAATTGGTTTTCGATATTAATTTTTAAGACAATAAATGCAGCCCCTTAAAACATTTGTACAGACAATTAAAAAACGGTTTAAGTAATGTGTACCTTATGACATTGTAATTCCGCAAATAGTCCGTAAAAACAAGTTTAACCATCTTCAACTAGGACCGCTACTCTATTTATTTACGGAACTTAATTGTTATCACTCCCTTTTTGACTGAGTAGTTAAGGTGACAAGCACGCGGATCTCTAAATAAAAGGGCCTAAAACGACTCAGTAGCACCTAAATTTTTGAAATATTTGCACACCTCTAAAGTTTCCGGTCGAAGTAAAGCTCGAAATAACATTTTGAAAAATAATTCCAGGACAGTAGATTTCCAAAGACTATGAAAATTTACCCATGAAGCACATTAGCTCTACCACATCACTTTTCTTAACTTTGTTCGCTTCAAGATTTGTGTACAGTCTCAGGTTGATAAATTTGGTAAAGTTTCAGGAGTAGTTGAGTTTTATAGGACCATATAGCGCACCTTTCTGGAACTTACCGGATGGAACAATTACTTAAATCACTTGTTGTTTGCTGTATGTTTAAAATATAACTATTGTTTATTCAAAATTATATGTATCCTAAAATTATTTAACAGATAGATGGATTCACTTTAGTTTATAATTATTTGATGTAAAAGAACATAATTGGACGTTTTTTGTTTATTACAATGAATTGTTTTTACGTTGAACAAAGGAAGAGGTATAGTTAAAACGTAATCGTATGTGAAAAGGCTGTTGCCTCTTTGATTGCTTAAAGTAAAATTTCACAAAAAGTGAGACCGTGCTATTTAATACCCCCGTTGCAGCAGACCTGCATACTCAGCGAATTTCAAATGCAAAAGAACATAGTCCAAGCCAACATAGCGAGATTTGATATGTTTTTGTAAGCTCCATAAGAATAACATGGGGAATGAGTATGCGGGTTTGCTGCCACAAAAATGGAAATTTCGGGGGTTTTAGACTAAAATACATTAGATCTTGTCTAGATGAAGCCACAAACCAAGTTTTATTAAGATATGTTGAGAAAAAAGCGAGATATATAATTTGACTTATTTCCCATAAGGTTAACATTGGGACAACATACTGAGTTTACCACTTAGAATATCTCGGTAACCAATGGACATAGAGTAATGATTCAGGGTACTAAATTGTTTGTTTTTTTGAGCTGAATTCAATGCTGCTAACTAAAATTGGATTATTTTAATTTTTATTACTACTTTACATCTCTATGTGAAATTTAATTCCAATCGGACCATTTTTGCAAGCGCTATCGTGCTCGACACACACACACACACACACACACACACACACACACACACACACACACACACACACACACACACACACACACACACACACACACACACACACAAACACACACACACACACACATATATATATATATATTTAAACGAATGGTGTTTTTTGCTTCTGGGGGCCCCAAAACGAAAAGTTATCATGGTCTTGGGCTTAGGTCTTACCATGAGACCTACGGTAATAGCTTCTTCCCCATAGGGGAAATTCGCTAAATAGGTCATGATGGGTATTACAAACTACTCTCATTGAAATTTTATTGATTTATTTTTTGTCTAGTAATTTTACAGTGATTGATGTAAAATTGATGTAAAAAGGATTCACTTTTGGTGCCTCATAGGCTTATGAGTTAGAAAAATAACTACTTATTTATTTGTGCAGCATTTCATTCCTTTTGGTTCCGTGATTTATACATTTACTCGTAACATACAGCGAGACAGGCAAACATAGACTCCGCCAACTATTGTCTGACAAACGACAGTTAGTGCTAGTTTCTATTTTCATTGGAATTTTTGTTAGTTATAGAGAACGAAGAGTTTCAATTATAAGAAGAGTGAAACTCTATTACAATGAACGGTTTATGTAATCAGGTCTTAGGACATCATTATTTTTATAGTGACATGAACCTAGTTAAAGGTTGTAATTGACTTGATGTACTGATTCACAGCATGTGGAAATAAGACCATTTTTCCAGTAGAACTATACAATTTTAGACCACTTACTTTCGGCAGGAAATAATTGTTTATGGAAGGGTGCTATAAAATCATTATTTATCCCTGATTGAAAACGACAATATTTTTTTTTTTCAAACATCTTAACCATTTAATTTCCAACCAAGATAAATAGCTACTTTTCATTAATCATACATTTAGTTTGGAAACTGAAATGACCATTCCAAAATACAGATTTATCGTGAAGTGATCAATGATCCTGCTAACAGATGAAAGAAGATTATAGTTAGTTGTTAAACTACGGCGGGTGAAGTATCGATTATCGAAGTAGCCAACAGAATACAAATTAGTTGCATCAACTGTCTGCAGTGTCATCCCGAGCCACCCGCTGTCGTCATCCTACTCGAGCATCACTGAGGTAACTCGTGCATCATTAAGGTAATCCGTGTATCACTGAGGTGCTCATGTATCACTGATGTAACTCGTGTATCACTGAGGTAACTCGTGCATCATTAAGGTAATCCGTGTATCACTGAGGTGCTCGTGTATCACTGAGGTAACTCGTGCATCACTGAAGTAACACGTGCACCACTGAGGTAACTCGTGTATCACTGAGGTAACTCGTGCATCATTAAGGTAACCCGTGTATCACTGAGATACCTCGTGCATCACTGAGGTGACTCGTGTATCACTGAGGTAACTCATGTATCATTGAGGTGCTCGTGTATCACTGAGGTAACTCGTGTGTAACTGAGGTGTTCTTGTATAACTGAGGTAACTCATACATTACTGAGGTAACTCGTGCATCACAGAGGTAACTCGTGTATAACTGAGGTGCTCGTGTATCACTGATGTAACTCCAGTATCACTGAGGTAACTCGTGCATCACTCAGGTAACTTGCGTATAACTTGGGTAACTCGTGTATCACTGAGGTAACTCGTAAAATCACTGAGGTAACCGCATACTTGCACTTTTATATCGATATAACGGCCAAATGTTTAGACAGTGTTATGTTATCTTAAGGTTACCTTCGATATTTTAAGTTTTGTTTGAACATTTACCTTTTTAAAGAAACGTTTATAAAGCCTGTTATGTATACAGTAGTAGTCTTTGGCGTAGAATTTCAAGAAATTACGGGAAACAAAATGGGGTTTTCAGTGCTTTTAGTGATTTGCAACTGGAATCGCTGTTTCTAGTATTCATAGAGATTTTAGGCCACACTATCTGTTATATAGATTGGATATTAATCGTAAACTATTCTTAAATAATTTAAAAATACATTTTTATTGAATTTAATATTTAATAACCGTTGAATATTAAATAGTTTCATCCCATGTACCAAATTAAACTTAAGGATAGTGATAATGGAAAATCATAATTCTAATTTCAATTATAACAATAATTATCATTGCAAAAAATTTATTTTTCTTGTTCGCTTGTGAAGCATACATCTAATAATATAATAACATTTTCTATTTTATAAAGTTTGCATTCTTACTTTTAATGTCAATAAAAAACATCGATAAATTCAAACTCTACTATTTGAATGGTATCTGTTACTTGAACAGAGAATACAAATAAAACTAGGCCAACTTTGGTATGATTTACATTTCAACACATCAAGGAGGCTTAAGAAATTCATAGCAATAAATAACACTCCGGAATGAGCTATTTATGCTGAGAGAGTGAAGAGTCTCAACAGATAAGAGTTTCCTGAAACAATAATTCAGCTAGATGGTTCGTTTAGTTTCAAGCATCACAATTTTAAACTCATATTAAACTATACTATCAAAAATAGCTGTGCAATTTAACACACAAACACGTATATTTCAAAACGTTAAGAATAACTTATATTACCCCAAAGAAAACTCTAAAAACAAATATAACGAATGTTATTGAAACATTCTTATGTAACGTAGTTCCTGTCACCAAACACCAAACTTACATTTTTTGCTGTGAGCCTAACGTCTGAGGTTGGGAAAATGGATAAGGATGAATAAATTAAGAACGTTTTAATAACATGTTTGGACGAACTATATTAGTAAAACTGCAAACAAACTGATAAAAATGTAATGTCTTAGAAACAGTAAACTTGTTTAAACTATAAGAACAATCCACTTCGATGTCCTTCAATTTTCTACTTAAAATATAATTACAGGTGTCAATAATTACAGTAAGTCATATTGACCTTTTTGTAGCCCCATTTATTATAATTTAAAAAAAGCGTCCCACTTTCGACTGTTCATTTAGTAGTTCATATGGTTTCCTTTATCTTAATACCTAAAGCTTTCTCATCTACCTTAATATGATCATCTGACTTAGCTTGACCATCAGTAACCATCGAAAATCACAAACTGACCATGTCAAACGCGTTTTCTTTGTGGAAAATAAACACTGATCTGATTGTAGTAACATTATTTCTTAGATTTACACAATTTCATTGTAAAAACTACAGCAGGGATTTTAAAACTGTGACGAAGGCCAAAGTTTAAGTTTAATTCAACTACTTTCTTTTTTTATAATTAAAAACAAGACTTCAATTAGGTAGATTGCCAAAGAACTAAAACTGAAAGATAAATGTTCTATGCTGGAGACTTGGAGCTTCCATCAGCAGTTTATTGTATATTTACACGCGAACTTCGTTGCACAATGCTAATTTACCTTGCTTTCTAACTTTTCCATTTGGTACCGAAAGTAATTTTTAAGTGTTTTTTATAGAACGTAGGACTCAAGATGGGTCGACTAGTAAAAATCTTAAACACAAGCTCAAATTGATTAGACTGACAGTTTCGTGTCGTATTGTAATGTGCTATATAAGTATTGCAAATATTAGAAAACTAAATAATTTAGCCTCTAAATTCAGACATTTTCTGTCACAGTATCGTTACGTGCGTATGAAGAATAATAATTCCGGGGATTTATAAAACTACATATATAATATTTAAAATTTGAGGCACAACCTGTAATATAAGCCTATTTTATTGGTTTGCTTCAATAACTGCCTTTGCTGTGATGCACAAAATAATTCATAACCAAGTGCGTTATCTCTCTAGATAGTCCAGTCAATTTACGCGATGACCTCAAAAAAACTGCAAGAAAACATTTTTGGATAGAATTCTACTAAAAAAATGAATTTTAACATATCCAAAGTTTACCAAAATCGGACCATGGGAACCTCACTAAAATCACGTTTCAAAATGGCGGCTTTTCCCACCATACAAAATTTTTTGAAAAAAAAATACATTCAACTGCATTTTGTATCAATGTTTTTTGAGATATTGACTTTGGACCGCCGTCAATCATCATTGGGAGATTGGCTCTAAATTTTGATTGAGTTTAAATTTTCGGCCGCCATCTTGGATCCGCCATATTGGATATAAATATATTTATTCAAATGTAAAGATGGTGTTGTGACGCATCATTATGGACTAGATTTTTACCCTGAACACAAAGCTGAAATCCGTTTTTGAAAATGTGCATTCGTTAAAAAGATATGCTCAAATAAAAGTTCATCCCTATACGTATCTTATGGATGTTTAATTTTTTTAAAGATTTTTTAAGAATTATCTCTTATATCTCCAGTTCTAATTAAGGTATGTAGTACGTTTTGGTCTTAAAATACTCAGTAATTTAGTGTTTTTATATGAGCTATTGATCATTAAAATCGGACGACTGCTGGACGAGCGTTGGTGGTCACCAACGATGATTGGTGGTGGTCCAAAGTCAATATCTCGAAAAACATTGATACAAAATGCAGTTGAATGACTTTTTAAAAAAATTTTTGTATGGTGGGAAAAGCCGCTATTTTTAAACGTGATTTTAGTGAGGTTCCTATGATCCGATTTTGGTAAGCTTTGGATATGTTAAAATTCATATATTTTAAACTAGAATTCCATCAAAAAATGTTTTCTTGCAGTTTTTTTTTTGAGGTTCCCCATGTTACTTTTCGTAGAATGACTGGCCTAAGACGCGTTAATGACACTCTCTCGGAATATATCAACTGCGAGCATCTAATATTGTAAAACAGTTTAAGCTTTTATCATTGTATACATCAAAATAAATATTGAAACAAATGTGTAATTAGCTTATGGTTGGTAATTTTACATTTATTTATTTATTTTAACTTGCTTAAATCATTGAATCGTACGCTAATTAAATTTTTATGAATCCTGTTCTAGGTTATATTTGCAGTACTTTTAAAGTTTGCAACAGTTTCATGATCTCCTCTTAGTATCCAATACGCAATTCAACTATAAATCAAAATTTAAAACATACGGACGTTTATTGAGGATCAGAACACATGATTGTAACATTAATTTCATATGCATAATATCATTACATTCTTCACTCTGCTCTGACCTGTTGATATAAGTATATATATAAATATATGTATAATGTAAGGGAAAGCAACTAGGATAATTACGTTGTAGGTATCAGTTCATACTTACTAGGTTAGATTGCTGATGTTTGGTTTTCTAATCTTAATAGCTGAGTGATCATGTTTTTCAGCATTAAATTTATCATCAATTATTATGTTTAGTTAAGGGAGCAGTTGTCTTAACGGAAAGAACAGATGGATCTTAAATAATTTACTGCTTCAAACGTTCGTAACAGCAGCATTTTACTGAGCTATAAACTGTTTTAGTGTTCCCCACGTAATTGTTAGTCTCAGAATTATAATAATACTCTATGTAATGACAAACAAAATATGCTGTTTGCAATTAATATATTGCTCAACTACAATGTAATGTAGGAGTAGTATATTTATAAGCTGAAAATAAAAAAAAAACCTGAGAACATAACTATGCAACTAAAACTGCTATCATTTTTATAAAACTTAACGATACACCAACATATTTCACCAGATCCTCTTTCTGGTTTGGAAATTCAATGAGTAATTTGGACTGCAGTTATTGGGGTAATTTCCCTTATCTCTGAACATGTAATAGACTTCTTCTATCGAGTCAGGTGCAGTTCATACATAGTTGGTTATAGTGCTGGTGGTTTGGGATCTTATTCCTAATGTTTGAGTGCTAATGTTTTTCATCATGAAATAGATTATTGTTTATTGTACTTAGTTGAGAAAGGACAGATTGCTCTTGATCTGATTTACCGCTGTGAATATTAGTTACAGTAGCGTTCGACTGGACCATAATCTGATTTAGTGTTCCCCGCGTAATGAGTAGGCTTAGGGTGATAATATTCCATACCATATCAAACGACGTATACTGTATGCAAGAAATATATTGCATTACCAGACTTTTATGTTTGAAAACTATATTTATAAGATTAAATTTGTAAAAACCTGGGAACGTAATCAGCCACAGCTGTTAGTTATTTTTATTTTTCTTTAGCTAAACGAAAAACCCAAATATTTGACCGAATCCTCTACTCTCTTACTGGTTCCGAAATTAAGTAATATGGGATCAGTTATTGGAATAATTTTCTCCATTCCTAAACAAGTGATGGACTTCTTCTGTCGAGTCAGGTGCAGTAAAACGGTTAATGGCCAAAAAACCGCAAAACCATCTCCATCCTATTGTCCTCATTCAAACTATCCAACATAAACTTATACCACAATGATCCTTCACTCATCTTTCATTCATACTTGGCTTAAAATACCTGGCAGACCTGGGCAGGTCGCCATTTCAAGTAATATATCTAGTGTATCTAAAACCGAAAATGATTAAAGTCTCTTACTAAACTAAATGCAAAATAATTATAGGGAGCACTTATTTGTAAAGAGCGTGATAAAAAAGTTCTTTATATTGAAATTACAATATTTTAAAGTATTTGACAGATATAAACAGATAAATCCTTAAACTGAAAACTCGTTGACCTTAGAATTAAAAAAAATCATGATCAACCAAATATCAAGTAATTCGTGAGCTTCTTCACAAGAGTCAGGACCTTTGTATGTCTCTTCAGGTTTGGTAAAACATTCCATGCAAAAAGCACTTTCCCAACGCTCGCCCTTCTGTTTTGGAACACTGAAGCGTTTAACTGAAAAACTGGTTTTACGCAAATATATTTTTTTTATTTTCATTTTATTGCTAACCAGGACAAATGAATATTTTACGAAAAAAGTCAACCATCTCAGATCTGGTGTAGCCCTGATCTTTAAGATGATCATTAAAATGAGATTTCATGAGCAATTATTTATAACTATTGAATACCTTACACGCCAGCGTGGGTAAATGGTTAATCAATAACATAGGCTAATTAATACTTAAAGATTGTCACAATTAATTACACAATACGACATTGTTATAAATGCATTTGAATTACTGTAACTGTTGTAAAATATGTGGATGAATAAATAATTGTTTAGATCTCGTATCATTACTTCAATTACGGTTGTGAGTTAATCAATACAGTCCTAATTTAGTTGCAATATCCTTAGAGTCAGTTAGAAGCAGGATAATGACATGAATAATTTATAAGATTTATCTAGTGATCGCTTAACTATTCTGCATTTGCTGTTAATGGAAATCTTATTGTGTGTGAATTTGCATAAAGTACATACAGAAATATTACTGAGTTAACAGTTCAATTATTTTTTCCTATTACATTTTCCACACGAGGGACTTTACTTACTACAAGGTTATAGTTTTGGATGTGGCAATATTTAAGGAATTTAATGTTCCTTGTTCTTTGAATGGCGCTGAATTAGAATAATACTAAATTGTCCCATGATATCTCAAAGGAATTTAATTTTTTTGTTACAGTATTTTTTTATTTGTAACTTTCCAGTTTTAATCGTATGAAGCCGACATGGAAATTATATTAAAATTTTTTTCCATAGTGTGTTATTAGGCTAGTTAGTGCAGCCTTGCATGTATTACTGTTCGTAGTGTTTTTCCGTTTTTCTTTTTCTATATTATTTATCTTGTTTTTTTGTCTTTGACAATGCTTGTATTTATTGATATGAATTATAAACTCTATAACGTGAAATCCCCGTATTAGATTGAGTGTCTACTTTGTACATTTTAATATGATAATACCGATTGCATATATTTATGCTTAAACCAAGTAAAAGATTGTTATGATATTATTATTAATTTAATGGTATTTATAATTTAATTGAAGATTAAAGTAATATTAAAGACAAAGTATTGAATAAAATTAACTCTAATTAAATTGAATCGTTATAACGGTACGGAGCTATTCATATGCAAATACATTAAGGGAGTATCATGTAGTTTATTCTAGAGGGAGAATGTAAAAAGCCCTTTGACATCTTGATGTAAGTCAAAGCTGGTAAAACGAGACATCGCCAGAAGCGGCGGGCGGGAATTTGAGAAAATGAATCAACAGCTGTGTAAATGTGTTTAATGCCCTTCGTGTAGTTCCCTCCCCCCCGCCCCGAATTAAGTAAAATTTCTATTAATGTTATAAAACCAATTACATTAAATTTAATTAATTAAATTTAATGAATTAAATTTAATGCAATTTATTGAATTAAATTTCTATTGATGTTATTACCTGTAAACATTTAATTTAAATTTTCTAATAAATTGAATATCACCAACGTTTTATTAAGAGGCAAAAGTTTATTTTATAATTTAAAACTTACCTTGGAATCAAAATAAAAAAATATTTAAGAACTCATCGTACCCTATGAAATACACGATATTCCTTACATCCAAGTCTTCCTTTCCTGTATTTTGAAGTAATTTTTTAGGAAGGTTTAAAGTTATCTTTGTTAAATATTATTTTTCTTTCGCAATCAAATTTCTGTTTTATTGATTTTCGTCTCCTGGTCGTATATTCAGCTTTCCATTATGTATGTGGGGTTGAATCTGTCGATATAAATAAATTAACAAATAATTAGTCCACCAAATAATAACTATGTGGAATCGAAGTAAATAATAGGGTTAATGTCAACCCTATTAATCTATTGTTGTCTAAGTTTCCCTACCATAAAATTAAATACCTAACTTTTTTGTACTATTTTTTCATCACAAAAATCTCTCATCTCCTTTGTACAAAGTTTTTTTTAATAGTTTTGCCTTGATACAATAATAATTGTTGGTTAATCTCGAAACTTGACGTGAATTCTTCTTTCCAAAACAGCGATTAAGTTCAAAATGATGCAAGTTCACTGTTGCATGCAACCGTTATTTGCCGTTATTTACTGCACTAATACAGCTGTGATGTGCATTTGATCAGGAAAATAATTTATGACCAATCGCATTACCTTTATTATAGCGTAAAAGACGTTCAATTTAAATTTAGCATTAGCATGAAATGCAATTGTAAAACGTTTTGTTGGTCGTTAATGTGGATCTGAGTTATATTGAAATAGCCATGTTATTTGCATTTGCGATTAATTTATATATTAATTTATGGCGATTAAATTACCTGAAATATTATAATCTCGCTCTCCAATGACCAGTTAAAATATCGCAATCTCAAGATTTTAGCAGACTCATTAGTTTTGAATAACACAATTGAAACACACTCCCTAAAATATTGTGCCTGATATTAATTTTAATTTTTTTTAATAAAAGGTGCTAAGCTAGTAAACAATTACCTTTATAGTCCTTGTATAAACTTTTTTGGTGCTCTTCATTATAGAAGAAATAATTCAAAATAATTATATACTCAGAATACAGGAATTATGAGTCACAATTTATTTTCCCGTCATTTAATTTTTACTTGAGACTAAATTAACTAGCTAATACAAGTAACTCATTATCAATTATTATTTACTTTATCGAAATCCTTGGCAGTTAGAAGTTTGGGACATTGTGATCCAGTCAACCTCGCCTGAGTTAGAACTGCTTTAAAATTAGAGAAATACTCACGACGCTTCGCGTTTGATTGAAAGCTCCCTTTGCATCCAAGTTAAAATTTTCCGTCAGTCGCAATATTTTTGTTACTACCAGTTAGGTACTTTTGCGTCTTTACTGATTCTACTGACGGTCCAGGAATTTTGGGAAAGTCGAACTAGCAATTCCTGACAAAGTGGATTCTAAGTATAGATGTGAGTAATCCTGTGTAGTTTAAATGTCAAAAGTCCCCAGAAATCTCTGCTGAGCTCCAGTCACTAGAATTCGCTAAGGCAATGAAATTTTTCATCATCAAATTCTTTGACTTCAATGTTGTTTGAATATTTAATGTAATCAATTCAAATATCATCTTTCATACTCATTTCTTATCACAGTTTCTGTTACTTATACTTTATCTATGCAAAACGCATGTTGTGTTAAACATTTCAAAATATTACAAATTTTATCACTAAACAAGCCAATTGATTTTACACGGGAGGACGAAACAGTAAACCTTTTGTTGTTTAAAGCATGAGAGATTAAATTTTCGAATGTTAGTAAATATGTTTTTGTAATATTGAAAATCATTGTGTTTAATACCTATGATATATATTAAAAAACATATAAAAGTATCTTGTGGCGAATTCATACAAGTTTTTACTTAAAATCATAACGATAAAATCTTTAACAATAATATATGACACTTAAGATTACACAAACCACAGTTTTATAAAGATTTGGTAAATGCGACGGTTCGTTTAGAGTCAGATGTCAACAATCTGTAAGCTGTATTAATAGTGTCACCCAGCTGTATGAAGACCTTTGCATATTTCAGGCAACCCAAAAATGAAACTACCACGAGTCGTTGGCATTCAAGGCAGTCTATTCTCCATCTAAAACTCCTTATTGAATACCCTAAATAGCAATAGTTGTAGTAAATAAATTAAACCGAAAGTTTAAGGTCATTTAAGGTAATAAATAAAACAATAAATGTGAGCAGAGACACACAATACTCAGTATCATGTGATTCAAAGTAATTATTCACAACTAAAGATATGTCATTTCTGAGAACAATGATAAAACTGGCTGATGACTGCGTCAATAAAAAGAACTTTTTAGATTTATTCAATTTTATTCTTAGTCCCGAGGGTCATAAATAATATTGTAGTAAGTACTATATAAAAGCAATACGATTTGTTACAGCTGGATTATGTCTTCCTTAACTGGAACTTCTTAAACACAAAATCGTTTAGTTAATCCTTTAAAAAATAATTTTTTTTTATAAACTGTAAAATTCCTCTGAGGAATAAATGTGATAAATATATTTTTCATGTGAATTTTGACCATCAGCTTGAGTTGAAGACATGAACTCATAAAAATAAATTTCCTTACTTTTTGTAGTTATGTTTAAATTTAAGTTTCTAACAGCAAGAGAAGCAGCTAATAAAAAAGCATAAAATTTGGTATTTAATTAATTTTTAAATTTAGATTTGCAATTTAAGTTAAATTTCACTTAAAAATATATTCAGTTAAATGATTCGATCATTGATCAATTTAATTGATAGATTTAGAAAACACACCTCTATAGTTTTGTACCATTAATTTAAATCACTGTGTATGTAATTCTGCATACTGGAATGGATAGCTGTTATGTATGTAAAGTATCCGTACATTTGGATGTACTTTATACAGGGTGTCCCGAAATTATGGTAAAATATTTTAGTATGTGATTGCTGAGGTAAAAATAAGAAAAAAAGTTCATATAAACATAGGGCCTAAAGTGCTTCGTTTTCCGTCTGTGCGTCAGTTTGTGTTTTTTACATGTTTAATTATATCTCACGAAGCTCTTGACGTATAAACTTCAAACTTCGTACATGGATGGTCATTATTAAGAACTATTTTTGTAAGAAGTATCAAATTTCTAATTTGTACCATTTCAAAATGGCGACTGATTTTTGTTTTCAAAGCTAAATATCTTAAAAACCGTAAATTTTAGAAAACTTATACAAGAAACAAAAAAGGTGTGAAATTCAATCCAATTAACGCTGATATTAAGATTATGATGATCGGACTACTAATAACGGAGAAATTTTAATTTTTCCAAATAAATACATGGAAATTTCTGACAGTTTGTTCTAAAGGACCATGTTTTTATTCAGAAAAATTAAAATTTCTCCATTATTAGTAGTCCAATCATCATAACCTTAATATCAGCGTTAATGGGATTAAATTTCGCAACTTTTTTGTCTCTTGTATAATTTTTCTAAAATTTACGGTTTTTAAGATATTTAGCTTTTAAAACAAAAAACAATCGCCATTTTGAAATGGTACAAAGTAGAAATTTGATACTTCTTGCAAAAATAGTTCTTAATAATGACCATCCATGGACGGAGTTTGAAGTTTGTACGTCAAGAGCTTCGTGAGATATAATTAAACATGTAAAAAACACAAACTGACGCACAGACGGAAAACGAAGCACTTTAGGCCCTATGTTTATATGAACTTTTTTTCTTATTTTTACCTCAGCAATCACATACTAAAATATTTTACCATAATTTCGGGACACCCTGTATATTACTTTGAAGTAGCCACTTTAAGATACTTTATGTTTTCAAATGTAAGAGAAATAAAACATGCAATGCTTATAAGGTGCAAATTACATAACAACTCATTCAGGGCTAAGTTCATTAATATTATTGGAATACAATTATGTAATTTTTAATATCACACATATTTACATGTACGAGCCTGAATACTATGACAGTTGGAGGGGACGGAACAATAGGGCGGTCCTGCAGTATTACCGCCAACTTTGCTTAGAGTTGGGTTCCGAAACAATGCACCAAACTTCCTTCTCATATTTGGGTTTGGGGTAGCGTTGACAATATTTTTCGAAACTTTTATAATACAAAAATACCCCCATTGCAGCAGACCTGCATACTCAGCGAATTTCAAATGCAAAACAACATATTTCAATCAAACTTGGCAAGATTTGACATGTTTTGGTAAGCTCCATAAGAATAACATGGGGAATGAGTATGCAGGTTTGCTGCTACAGGTATATTAAAACTGGGTTGCTTTAATTCAATATTTAGTAGATCTGAACCAGAAGAAGCTATTTACCAAGTTTCAACAAGATATGTTGAGAAATAACCGAGATGTAGAATTTTACTTATTTCTCATTAGGTTAACATTGGGACAACGTACTGTGTTTACTACTTTCAATATCTCGGTAACCAATGGACATAGAGCAGTGATTCAAAATACTAAATTGTTTGTTTTTTTTAGCTGAATTCAATGGTGCCAACAAAAGTTCGATACATTTTTATTTTTGTTTGTAAAACATTAAAAAAACCCATTTTTGAGGAGGTTTATTCCCCTTTACCCCCCTTTCCGGTCGTCCGATCGGGCTGGTTCAAGAACTCGTCCAATTGATTACCACTTTACATGCCCGTACCAAATGTCATAAAGATCGGACCATTTTTGCGGCCTCTATCGTGCTAACAGTCACATAGATGATGGATGTATATATATATATATTATATATATATATATATATAAATTCGAACGAATAGTGTTTTTTGCTTCTGGGGGCCCTAAAACGAAAAGTTATAGTGGTCCCGAGCTTAGGTCTTACCATGAGACCTACGGTAATAGCTTCTTCCCTATAGGGGAAATTCGCTAAAAATGAGAACACGCAAACAATGCAAATTCTAATCAGTGGATATTTTAATATTATTGCTGAATGTTTAAATCAGGTTTTTGCATTGATGAAAACGAGAAAATAAATGTTAATTAAATTATCATCAATAGTAGTGAACAGTAATAAGTAGTAAATTTACATAAAGTATAATCAAATAAAAACATTGAGCAGCTAGTGTATCCGTAGACTTAGTACTTATAGTTGTATGCATTCGGGACTTAACGAGAATCTAAATATTGCTTAAGACTAACATGTTCACAACAATTTGTTGTTAACATACCACACCTTCTTGTTACTAGGCAGTAAGATTTAGTAGATGGTATTGAAGTAGCTTGGACCTTAAACATCATTAAATTTTCTTGATCCATCTATTTGCAGAAAAATTATTGTTAAACTAAATAACTCCTCCAGTTTGATTATTACGAACTGTAAGTTAAAATCAATTCAAATTAAATATGTGTACTTTGAATACGTAGCTTCTGAGTTCACAAAATATTTAAAATAAGACATGAAAGCAAGAAAAAGGCAAATCAAATAACACTAAAGAGCCTACTTTATATGTAATGTAATTATTTTTTGCACTTTTCCTAGGTAGCAAATTATTCAATTGAATTTAACTTTTGAGCTGTTTCATATTAAACAGTTTTGGTAAATGGAGGATCATTCAACTTTAAACACATTAATTTCAAGCTATCAGTATAATCCAGACGATTAAGACGTGTTCTCCGCTGAAGTGGTTGCATTTATTATTTTTCATACATTTTTATTGTGTATCTTTTCACGTTTTATCTCTTTTTCACGTGTCCCTGAGGTTGCCGTAACATGTGTTGGCGAGTCTATGGCCCACTTTAGCCCAAAATAAGCCAACAGATCCCGAAACCTTTTTGTTTCGGGTTTAGCCGAGTCGAGGACATCGATGTTATATTCACCGACGATCACAAAGACGAACGAGTCCACCATCAACTCGCTAATCAGTCTCTCAAGGCGCTCAAAAAAAGAGCTTAGGTCGCCATCAGGTGATCTGTAGGGGCCAATCAACGTGCAGGTTTTGCTGTTTGGCAAGACAATACGAATGCCAGCGATCTCAAAGTCCATGTCCACACAATAATTTATGGGCGTTGATCGGAGGGTCCCTGACGAACAGGGCGACAGGGCGACACCCCCCATCTTAAAATGAGTTCTTTCAAATGAAGACGCCAATTGGTAATTTGGAATTTTGAAAAACTGGATTGTGTTGTTATTGTAAGCATGGTCGGACGCAACAAACACGTCTGGCTCCAACTCATTGCAAAGAAGTTCAATCTGAAGAGACTTGTTTGCTGCTGTCTGAACATTTTGGTGGACTATTTTAAAACTTTTATTGTTGGGTTTGGATGAGTGACACCCCGTTTCGCCAGATTCTGGTCCTGGGAGAACACTGCTGCGCCTAAAAAAACATGTTGAGTTAAATTATCAACTGAAGGTTTGCTGATCAACGGTCCGGGGCCAGGACCGTTATCGCTCCTAATTGTTTTGAAAACTTTGCAAATTCACTTAAACCTGCTAAAACGGGTCTAGCTTATTAGATTTAGTATTCACATGTAAGGCTTTTTACAGTATCTTAAGGCACCTACCTGAACAATTTAAATACGTTTTGTCTCCAAAGTTATCCTTTGAAGGTAAAAAATATGATAAAACTGTTTTTAAGATTGAATAATATTTCTTATAATCTAAGTTGTATCTGAGTTGTATTTCTGTAAATTGAATGAGTTGGTAATCACTAGAACTCACTCTTCACCAAGTTTTAGTCCAATTATACGAAACCTAATCAAATACAAGGACCATTATGACATTCGGTTTGCATGTGAGTGATTCACATGTCACTGAGTTATGGGTGGGTGTAAATGATTCTAAACTACAACTAAAGAACACAAGTGAAATTCATTAAAATAAATGTACTATCATAATTATAATACAATACGATACCCCAATTATAATATAATATCCCAATTATAGTATATTAAACTAATAAAATGTTAATGTTAGGTCTTATTCTGTGTAAAGTTAATCACGTGACAATACGAGAATAACATAGTAGGCCTATTCAAAATATTTTTTTATAAGCAACCACTAAATTTTTCTTATTAAAGTGGAAAATGTAAGTTTTTTTAATTATGAAATAAAAATATCAAACTAAAAATTAATTTTTTTTAAATACTCTTCTTACGACTCCGCTAACTTTTTTCGTTAAAAGTTGTATTCGATAATATTTACCTTTTTTAGCCCAAGGTGATATAATTGTTATAGGTTACTGAAAAAGGTATCAAAGGCATTGTTTTATTTTGTTCTGGAATTAACATTAAAGTACATTAACCATTTTCCTATTATTGGTCAGGGAGCGGACTGGTATTACGGTTATGTAGATCGAAGGACCTCGGTGTTGGGGAGCCGGGTTTACTTTTGGCCAATCAACAATGGCTTTTGCCTTATGTGGTAGTTCCGTGACCGTAGCATCCTTGGATGTGACGAGAAATAAATAATTATGTGTAAATATTGCCGTTAAAGTTTGCGAAAAGTGATCAATGACTTATGTATCGAAATGTGTCAATCGATTTATAGGTCGCCTCTCGTTGATAGAAGAGATCAATAATACTTTTATCTGGGAATTTTATAGTTTGACCTTGTTTAAGCTATTAATGAGTGTATATTTATGAAAAAATAGAAAATATCCAGACACTACCATTTACGGCGGTATGGGATTATCACATATGAATTAAAGCACTATTCATAAAAAATCAAAAGAACATTATAAAACTTCACCTAAAGCAGTAAACATTTACAGTGAAGATATATATATATATATTTTACACAAAATAGTTTTCAAATGTATGATATTAAACGGCACAGTAAAGTTAAAACTGTTTGGACTAGATAATAGGATCTAATCGAACAGAAACGAAATTCACTGCTCGTAGTGCAAACGTCAGAGGAGGAAATGAAATATTGAAACTGAATTGAATTTTTGCCAACAGTCCGTCAATCACAGTTAACATGTTCCCTTTAACCAATTCAGGATCGGGACAACAGGTACGTCGGTATTCGGGTACGTCCGCGTAATCAATTCAGTGCGCTCAAGCTTATCTGACTGCCCGCTTTAACAACAGGGAATAATGCAATTGGTTATATCAAAAGACGCTTAACTGAATAAACAATTACTCTCGATGTAATTGTCTCGTGACGAAGTTGATTGTTTCATGAAAGAGCCTTAAGGAGTATTGACTTTCCATCGCCGACATACACACATGACATGTCGGTCCAAAGCCTTGACTGGCTTCATGATTCATGTAACATGCTCATTTATTGTTAATAGATTTTTTTGCAAAAACAAAAGACCATTACAAAAAGGTATCCAATAGTTACCGTTGCAGCTATTTTATGACGTTTTATTCGAGTTTTAACCTCCACCGGGGTTTTGTCATTTCGTAAAATTAGTTGTTAAGTGCTTCCCCGACGATGAGTACGTATAGACGCTTCAATTACCCTAAACCTTGAAAATATCACTACCAATTCTATTGTACGCCTAGTGTAAGTCCTCATTTAAATGATATTTATCAAAATTCTCTAATTATGTTTTAATTTTCCTAAATAGCCCTCCCTATAACCTCCCTGATTATACCGTATACTCGCCTTCGGCTCGCTGGGGGCTCCGCCCCCAGGCCCCCTACTGTGAGTCCCTTGCAGAGGGATTTTAATATTTATAAGTCACGTAGTTAAATTGATTTATTTGTTTACATATAAAGTCACCATACCATGTATTTCGAAAAATAAAAGTTACAAGACAAAATTAATTAAACAGTTTATAAATATTCAGGTCAAGAGAAGTTTAGTGGCTCAGTTGGTTTTGGGTTTTTTTTGTTGTGGGGGCTCCTCAACAAGTCCTGAAGGTTGGACCTGAATTAGGTCGTATTTTGGGGCTTTCAGGGGCGAGTGTTGGTAAGACTTGGAGATTAGGAAAAAATTAAGGAGGTGTGTACTGAACAGTCACAATACGAATTAACTCTTGACAAATCTTGGGAAAATTTCCCGTTTGGGCGGGGGCAGTAGGTGGGGGGAGTAGTCAGGGAAGGGATTTATGATGGAGTGGGTGGGGCTATTTTTTGTGGGGAAGGGCTGATGGGTTTCGGGTTGACGTAAACGTATTTAATAAAAAAATACAGGTGAAAATTGATTTAACTTTTTACAAAATCTCAGCACAAGTTATTTCGGGTTTGTTCAAGGGTTAGGGGGTTATTGGTGGTAGGGGTTTGGGCTTTGGGGGTTAATTATATTAAAGTGGAGAGCTTGGTAGGCTCAAAGGGGTGGGGCAAAAGTATTGATTTAAAAATAACATGGCCAAATATATGAAAAATGCTGAATTTGTTTCATTCGTTGGTCGGTTTCGGGGTTGAAAAGGGTCAGAGCTACCTGAGGACGAAAGAGACGAGATAGGACAAAAAATCAAGTCATACACATACTGATTGCAAATTATCAGGGTTCTAGGTAGTATATCAAGGTGATATGAAATACATTACCTCGAGAAAATCGCTGGAATTTGGCGAATTTCGAAGATTTTCTAAGTTTATATGCGTTTAAATACAAATAACAGTTATAATATTTACGGCTTCTAACATTCATGCTATAGAGATGATTTGTACCAAATTCCAATCCTCTTCGTATAATAATAAATCTACTGGAGCTGAAAAACGTCGGAGTAACCTTAAAAAATTGAAAGTTCTAGAGCTACCTAAGGGTGAAGGAGACGAGATAGGGAAAAAAGTCAAAGGACCAAAGTTGTAGATCGTAAAAATCCGTGGGACTCCGTGCAGTCCGTTTTTCGATAGGACCATCCGTTCGGCCACTAGAGCTCAAAATAACATTGCTTTAAAAATAGCTTTTTTAGCGATTTTTGTTATTTTTTTAGGGGATTGAAATAAACATGGTGAGTTTTGATACTTTTTCCTGTATATTGACCCTCCAAGGAATATTCGGGCCAAATTTCAAGTTTCTATCTCAACGGAAAGTGTTGTTTGAACCGGAATGAAATACCTCGATAAAATCGCTGACATTTGGCGAATTTTGAAGGTTTATTTGACTTTATATGCATTTTAATATTCCAAATTGGTTATATTATTCATGACTTGTAACATAAATGCTGTAAAGATGTTGTACACCAACTTTCAGCTCTTTACTTTTAATATATAATCAACTGAAGCTGAAAACCTGGGGAAAATCTTCGGAAATTAAAAGTTCTACTGCTACCTAAGGGTGAAGGAGACGAGATAAGGCAAAATGTCAAAGGACCAAAGTTGTAGATCATGAAAAGTCCGTAGAACGTGGTGCAGTCCATTTTTGGATAGGACCTCTAGTTCAGCTGCTACAGCCCTAAAACCAAAAGTACTTTTTTTGAAATTCAAGTTTTCCTCCCTTTGGGGGTGGAAATGTTTTGTTTTGACAATTTTTCCTGTGGTTCGACCACCAAAGTAATATTCATGCCAAATTTCAAGTTTCTAGCTCATCGGGAAGTATGGTTTGAATTTGTATACGTGAGTGAGTCAGTTACACAAGCGGCTGTATAATATATAGACTCGCCTTACGGCTCGCTGGGGGCTCCGCCCCCAGGCCCCCTACTGTGAGCCCCTTTGAGAGGAATTTTGATATTGATAAGTCACGTAACAAAATTAGATTATTTGTTTACGTAAAAAGTCAGGGTCGGGGTCAGGGTTTGTCACGTACATTTGTACGTGGTAGGCGATTTTTCTAAAAATAAAAACTATGAAGGAAATATAAAAGCTCCGCTCCCAGGCCCCCTATAGTGAGTTCCGGGGGGTTTGGATTCCGAAAAGCCAAAAGACAAATTTTATTAAACTGTTTTCAAATACTTAGCACAAGGTATCATAGGTAAGTTGTTTGGGTAAGTTGAGGGTAAGTTGTTTAGGTAAGGTAAGAGGGTAAGTTGTTTGGGGGTTGGTTAGGGGCAGGGGGTTGTTGATTGGGATGGGGTTTTATGGTTTTGAGGATTTTTGGTTTATGGGGCGGGTAATTATTATTTTAAGGGAGAGTGGGTTAAGGGGGCTCCTTGGGGGGTTTGGCTATTGAAAAAAGTAAAATAAAGTATAATATTGGGTAAGTTAAATATTATAACATTTATAAACTAAAATATTGGGTCTCTCAATTATAAAACAAAGAGAAAAAAGTAGTATTGAAAATTCAAGGAAAAGTTTACTTTTGAGGACTATTTAGGGGTTGAAACGGGGTAAAGATGGCGAATAACGTACGATTAACCTGTGGCCTCTGAGAATCGCGGGCCAGGGATGAGGCAAGAGTATTTGTTTGAAAATAACATTGCCATACATTTAAAAAATGCTTACTTAGCTTCATTTACTGGGCGGATTTAGGACTTGAAAGGGGTAATAAATAACAAATGACTGATAAACGTGGGAGGTGACGCTTACCAACAAGTCAAATTAAGAATAAACTCTTTACAAATCCTCGGGAAAATTGTATCGTAGTAAGTGTTTGTTGGGAGGGTGTTGGGGGTGGAGGGGTAGGGTTTTACATTTTACGTGAGAGAACTGGTTGGTTCGGAGCGGAGGGTGAGGGTAATGTATGTGTTAAAAAGTTGCCAAAAGTATTAAAAATGCCTAATTTGATTTAGTTGTGGGGAAGGTAATTTGGGTGGAAGGGGTTTAGCCGCGTTAGTTGTTAGTTATTTTAGGGAGGAGACGGTTGGTGAGGCTAGAGGGTGAGGGAAATTTTTTCGCTGAGAAATAAAAATTCCCATCATTTTTAAAATGCTTAATTTGCTTCATTTATTAGTTTTATGTATGGGTTGATAGGGGTTAGAAATTATAAATGACTTCAGGTAAACGTGGGTGGAGTCACTAATTAATCCTTGTCAAAAATTGGGTCTCTCATTTGAATAATAAATTAGCAAAAAACGAGGAAAATGAAAAATTTAATGCAAGTTCAGTTTTAAAGGACTAATTTAGGAGTAGAAAACATTAAGATAAAGAACAGTATTTACCATGATTCATATCTCGGCAACCAGTTGACAGAGAATAATTATTCACAGTACCTTTTTCAATCTAAATCCAATGGTCCAACCCAGGATTTGATTATTTTCATTTTTCTATGTAAAAGATCACAAAAACCCATTTTTAAGGGGTTTATCTATTCCCTCCTAACCCCGCCATCCGATGGTCCGATCAGGCTAGTGTTGGGTATTTTCTGACCCTCCCTTTGAATTAGTAAGACTTATAAGAGAGCTATTTTAATTATCAAATTAAATCCAATTAAACTTAGAAATCAACATATTACAGTTTGATGTCACAGAAATGAACGAATTGGGAAAAAATCACCAATAATAACAATAGCTGGATGAAGAGAGGATATCATTGAACTTGTGACATTACCACCAGCGAGAAACTATATTAAAATCTGTTATCAGCATTTTTTTCTGAAAATTTTATGACGATACCATGTTTAATATATTGCTTTATATCAATGGCTAAGGTTTTTAATCATTGTTTCTTAGAATTAGTGCACGTAATCATTTTTTGAACATAAACCGTGCGTGGCATAGTTTCAATGATGATTTTCGAGGATATCGCTGACATTTGGCGAATTTTGAAGATTATTTTAAATTTATAGGCATTTTAATATTACAAACTAGTTATATTGTTCGTGGATTGTGACATATATGTTGAAAGCGATTTTTGTTATTTTTTTTAGGGGATTGAAATAAACATGGTGACTTTTGATACTTTTTCCTGTATATTGACCCTCCAAGGAATATTCGGGCCAAATTTCAAGTTTCTATTTCATCGGAAAGTGTTGTTTGAACCGGAATGAAATACCTCGAGAAAATCGCTGACATTTGGAGAAATTTTGAAGGTTTATTTGACTTTATATGCATTTTAATATTCCAAATTGGTTATAATATTCATGATTTGTAACATATATGCTGTAAAGATGTTGTACACCAAATTTCAGCTCTTTACCTTTAATATTTAATCAACTGGAGCTCAAAACCTGGGGAAAATCTTCGGAAATTTAAAGTTCTACTGCTACCTAAGGGTGAAGGAGACGAGATAGGGCAAAAAGTCAAAGGACCAAAGTTGTAGATCATGAAAAATCCGTGGCACGTGGTGCAGTCCATTTTTGGATAGGACCTCTAGTTCAGCTGCTACAGCCCTAAAACCAAAAGTACTTTTTTTGAAATTCAAGTTTTCCTCCCTTTGGGGGTGGAAATGTTTTGTTTTGACAATTTTTCCTGTGGTTCGACCACCAAAGTAATATTCATGCCAAATTTCAAGTTTCTAGCTCATCGGGAAGTATGGTTTGAATTTGTATACGTGAGTGAGTCAGTTACACAAGCGGCTGTATAATATATAGATTTATTTAGTGCCTCAATAGTTTTGTGTACTGAATAAAAAACTACATTGTCTCACGAGTGAAAATGTTGGCGACCGAGGTCGGCGAGGGCGGCAATTTTCAAGAGGGAGACTATGTGCTTTACTCTAGAAATACTCACACAATTTTTCCCCGACTGAAATAATAAGTATCGTGACCAAAAATATTTATTTTATTAATAAGTCAAGCATTAAAAATATTAATTTTGTTTTGTTCTGCTATTAGAGCCTGCAATCGGGTAGCTGCAACAATGGTGGGGTGCTCGCACCAGCGATCAGCTGGTTGTTGCAACATTCTTACATGCTTAATTATTAGACGTTCTCGCAGCTGATTGACGTTAATATTATTTTTATATGGTTATTCCTACCACTAAATCATCTGCTAGTGCTTGCATTCGTTGAGCTGCAACATATTTGCATTTTTGCGAGCAAATCTGAAAGCCCTTTAAATTTTTAATTATTAAGATCAATGTTTTTCTTATGGATTTAATTCCTCCGGGAGATAAAGTAATCACTTTACTATCACTGGTAAACGAATGATAATTTTACTCACACATTATAAGGTTAAAACATCTAAATATAGCAAGTGGGGGAAAATATACCATACGCTATCAAAACTCCTTTGCTATAAGTAATAATTCCAAATTATATAAAAAATTACTTATATTGAGTACAAAGTCAAAAATATTTTTATAGTATTTCTTGTTTTTATTAAAATATAAATATGATCAAATTATTTTTTTAGTCGCCCTCTATAAACTTTTGAATGTAGTTTGAGTCGCTGTAAATTTTTTTTTCAACCTTAACAATATTCTAAACCTCGTAATTGTGTTTTCCCTTAAACGTTTAAACTAAAATTAACTGATTAAAAGTCTAAATCATAATGATGCTCCGATAATGATGAACCGATAGGGATGCTGGATCTATTATTAGTAGCCTTAAGAGGATACAGTACACAGAGTGTTAGAGTGGAGTGGACTGCAATGGTGCTTAACAAATGGGGATTAAAGAGCTACGCCACGGCCACGGCCGCCTACAAATATCTATATTTGTTTGTTCCCATTAAAACAAGATTCATCTTTCGTTGTTTTGTAGCTCTACTAAATTTATTTATTGTACTTTTAATTTTAGTATTTCTATCGATTTCATATATTTATTTTTCTATGAGTCAAATTATGCTGTTTTATTTACATTTTCGCATTATATTAAGTGTATCATTACATCAAATAAAATATAAACACAAACAATATTCATGCTCTTTTTAAAATTATTGTTTAAGTTTTTCGAACCCATTCCTTATGAAAAGAGCTGATGAAAATATAGAATCCGTGTGATCTAATCGTTAAAAAATCATTAAGTCAAGTAGGCTCAACAATTATATTTGACGTTAAAATGCTATGTTTTTAATAGAAAAAAAAACGGATTTATACTGTACATATTTTGTACGTATAAAAAAGGCTTTTCCCTTTCATTAAAAAGTCATATCTGCTATAATAAAGGAGAAGCAAGCAGGAAAAAATTGTAAACTACGAGAGCTGGCTGTGATCCAGGTTGGTATTTCGTCAAACACACCAGTGGTTTTGTTTGCTAAGTGACATTTCCTTTACCGCTCACTTGTTTTTAGCCATATATTTACTTCGTAGGCTGCATACTTTGGGAATTTTTTTATTAGTAGGACTTTGGGTCACCAAATATTCGTTTCTGGTAAATAATGTATGTTCAAAATATTTTAAAGTGTTCTAAAACTTTGTCCTTCAATGACGATGCGAACAGTAAAAATACACAAACTTAAATGGCATTTATAACACAATAATATTACACGTATATACCAAAATATTAAGATACAGAAACAGGTTAGCACATGATTTTTTTATCTTTTTAGTCTTAACTGAGAAGGAGAAGGTTTAAAAAGTTATTTTATTTCATTGATTAATTTATAATTAGTTTATTACCCAGTACCAAGTTATTTCCTGTCATGTATTTTTCAGTATTTTTGAAGACCATTTAACAGCATTTAGCTTATGTCTGTAAAAACAAATTAATTTTATAGGTGATAAAAGATTAGCATTTTAAAATAAATTTACTAGTTCTAGAATATGCAAACTATACTATCAAAAATTAAATAAAGCAATAGGAAAGAATCTGTTAAACCTTGATAGAAGAGTTGAACAAATTAGTATGAATTTGTATTCAAATGAAACTACAGCAAAGCAATAGAGTGGTCTTCTCCGAGGGAAAGCAGGATTTAAGCGTCCACAAAGCAATCTATACACAACGCAATCTTGTTAGTTTATTCCAATATGCATTTTCCATTAAAGCATTACCGTTATTATGTTTTTCTTGCTATTCATTATGATAAAATATGTAAATATAAATATATTTTGGAGTGAGATTATGGATCATTCTTCAGTTTGAAAGCACATATCAATAAGGATGATTTTGTGTAAATGAATGGACATGTTTGAGAACTATAATTAGTCTTAAAATATGTTGTTTTTTTATCCATGCTGGAAAGGAGGTTAAAATAGCTCTTACCCGCACCGAAATGCGGCCCTCTACGCCACTCGCTCCAGTGAGTAAAGCGACGAGCAGGGGTCTCTAGCCTCTATGACACCGACAGCACTGATGTCGAGGCCCCGCCTCGAGGTCGAGGCGACTTTGGAGCGTACAGAGTTGTCTGTACGTCTCCCTGGGCATACCTGCTAAAAAACCCCTCGCGTGCTGTCACCACATCATTGCGATCGACCCGAACTTCTGCTCATTACGACATCGCAATGTGTCGCCTCTGTCCCTTTCGGGACTCCTCAGTTGGTAATCAACCGTTTGCTGTCCTCGGTTCTGGGGTCACTCGAGACACCCATCTGTCCTCTTCTGGCGCAGGACGGACATGACGAAGTCAGCCACTGCGTTCCAGCTCTCGCTGCCCTGCAGCATCTTCCCCACGTCGTTGTTCGGGGTCAGATGACCGCCGACCGAGTCGGCGAGGGCAGTCCGTTCTTCGTCAAAGCGACACACCATGAAGAAAGTGTGATGCACGTCGTCTCTGTCGTGTCCGCAGTACTTGCACCTGGGCGAGTCGACCTTGCCCATTCAGTAGAGGTACAGACGGAAGTAGCCATGACCTGTCAGGAACTGGGTGAGGTAAAAGTTCACCTCCCCGTGGTCGCCGCAAACCCACGGCTCCAGGTTCCTGATGAGGCGCCATGTCCACCTTACGGTCGTGTCTTCGTCCCATCGACGCTGCCAGGCGGCCATTGTTTGGTCACGGGCCAGCTCGGCAGCCTCTTCTCGATCCATCTCGGGAGCAGGCCCCCAGATGATCTTCTCTTGTGCCAGCAGGTCGATTGGGATGACTCCCGCAAGGACCAGCACCGCCGCCTGCGAGACCGTGCGGTACGAGGACGCGACTTGCGTCTCTGCACCGCCAGCATGCGAGTCCGGTATTTCTTCCCCTTCGTCGCATCCGCCTAGATCTCCGCTCCGTAGAGCATGATGGCCTGTGCCGTCGACAGCAACAGCCCCGTTTCTCCTGACTCGGTCCTCCGATGTTGGCCATCAGTCTTCCGAGGCAGGACGTCACTTCGGCAGCTTTGAGTCACACGCTTCTGATGTGTTCCCAGTAGGTGAGCTTGTTGTCTATTGGATGTGGGCTATTAATTAACAGTCCTGTCTAAGGAATATTTTGGTCTTAGTCAGTAACAAGACTACAAGATCGCGCCACAATCATCCTTCATTTATCTGGCATTCATACTTGGCTTAAAATACCTACTTGAGTAGGTCGCCATTTCAGCTAATGTATCTAATGTATGTCCAGCACCAACCCCAGGTACATGGCCGTCCTCTGCGTCTCGATCACTTCGATACCCACCCGCATCGGAATGATCGTGGGTATCCACGTCCTCGTTAGCATGACTATGTCCGTTTTGGAGAGAGCCAGTTGAAGGCCGTGATCGTGCATCCATTCTGCCACCAGGCGCTTGACCTGATTTAGCCTCTATTGGGCCAACTCCGCGTTTGGTTCTGTGATGACCGCCGCCACGTCGTCGGCGTATCCCACGAGGAACGATCCGTGTGGCATCTCAGTGCGGAGTAAGCTGCCATACGAGACATTCCAGAGATCCGGCCCCAGCACCGATCCCTGGGCTGCCCCAGAGGTGACGGCCCTGGTTACGAAACCCCGGTCCGTCTCGTACACCAGCTGCCGGTCCCTTAGGTAATCTCTCACCAAGGCGAGGAGGCACCCAGGTAACCTGAATGTTCTTTCCAGTGCAACCAGAATGTTGCACCACCATGCCGAGTTGAACGCGTTCTTGACATCAAGCGTGACCAGCAGCACGATCGGACGAGCCGCGTGGCACGCCTGATCCGCTAGTGTCACCGAAGCAAAGACCTCCGAGTTGGGCTGAGTATCGAGTGGCCCTCTCTGAACCCGTGTTGTCGGGCCGAGAGGTCCCTTGCCGCTCGCACAGCCTCTCCGATTCTCGGTGTTAACACAAGCTCTCAATCAGTTTTCCCACCGTGTCCAGCATGCACAGAGGGCGGTACGACGATGGAGCGTCCGGTGGGTCCCGTTTTTGCTCAAAAGGACGACCCTGGCCAGTTTCCAGCGGGATGCGAACACTCCCGCTTTCAAGCAGACGTTGTACATGTCCAGAAGGAGCCGAGGGCGGTATTTCGCCACCAGTTTCAGCACCTCTGACGGTACGTTGCCGGGCCCTGGGCCTTCTTGTTCTTCATGGAGCTGACGAAAAAAATGTTAGTAGAACTATTTTATCTATAATTAGGCTTATAATAGTATACATGAAGAGATAATACAATGTCACACATTTTTCTTTAAATACATTTTTTGACCTCTTTCCCAGAGAGTACATTTCGAACCATTCCATTTCGTCAGTGATCAGGTGTCAACGATGAGCCGGCGATCGGTTTCGACCCCACAAAGGGGTTATCTTTAGGGCGTTGATGGATCTAGTCCAATTTAATTTAGGTTAAAAGACTTGATTATATTATATGGTAGAAATAGATTTTGGAAATTTTTAAATATAGAAAAGAAGAAAACTAGTAAATACAGGCTATATAATCCCTCTAAAGGGTAGAGGAACTTAACTTTTATACGGTTTGTCGAGTTCTCAAACCAGAACAATTTGGAATATATATAGGATGTTTTTATCCTATTGTGGAAGAGAAATGAAAAGGATTGTCACCCCTTCTTTTAATATCTTTGAAGTGGAGTTGCTCAAGCGACCAAGAATAACAACACCCTCTGAACAAACAAAGAGGGCAGCTAAAATAAAATGGGAATGCCATGAAATTTACCAAATATTTTCAAAATTTCGTTCATCTACATTGGAATGGTGATTTTAATAGATTTTAAAACTTCGAATTCATTAAAATATAAACTAGTTTAACGCTTAGTATTTTAAAGAGTAACCTTAATGCTCATTGTTTTAAAAAGACAAGTGCAGGAACATTTTCGAAACAAATGTACTTCTATTTTCTGTCAAGTTTAGTTCAACAAATAAACTTGCAACACTTAAAAACATGTTTTTAAATTTTTTTTAGTGTAAAAAAAGAAAGGGGAATTCCTAATGTTGATCTACTAGACATAATGGTCTCTAACATTTTTTTTGGTTTTACACCTCATTTTTAACATCTGATTCTATGAGTGCGACTTCACAAGATAGGGATGTAACAGATAAGAATAGTTAGTTAATAACTGTCTAAAACAAGTAGCAGTAAAACGAAAATTAAATTTAAGTTCCAGAAATCATATTAAATCTCTTATATCATTAGTGATTGCATAGTAATCGTCCAGCAAAATAGCTTTTTAAAAAATGGCATTTTTATATTCGAGTCTGCCTAGCTATGTGGCTCGTTCAATGAACCAATCGTGAATGAAGCCTTTTCAGTAAGCACGTCTTCGTTGTAACCCGAGCGTGGAATGCATATTTCTCTTTTTGATTTTTGAAAAGGAGGCTTTAACTCGTAAAATACTTGAATAAATTTGAATACTAAAATAAATTAACATACTTTTACTATTTAGGTAAGTTTTAATATTTTGGTAATTGTTCGTCAGTAAATAGACGTAATTTAAATGACATTCTCAAGTTGTAACTACTTGAAATGCTCCAAGCTGACAAATGTATTTATGAATACCAGCAGCCGCAACAGGGAAATAAATCTTATTTGTAAATAGTGATCGTTTTTATATGTGTTGAACAGTAGTTTCTAGGACAAGATGTTGTGAACAATGAAGATTAAAAGTTTATTTGACTGTATTAAAAAAAATTACAAATCGAAAGATATGATTGAATATAAATAAAAGTAAACATAATTAACTAAATCTAGGAAACTTTCGATATGCAGAATAAAGTTGGCATGCTCCGTAACTATGGATATGGTGCTAAATAAAAAGGATTAATGATTTCATCCCTAATGATGGTTATAAAAGATAACAAAAAAATATGCAATCACCTAATGAAATTTGTCAACTACTAAACATTAATCAGCTTAATCGATGAGTGAACGAAGTGAACGAGTCTATGTATCAGCGGAGTTGAAGATTCGTTGTCCGTCACTGTGTGAGTGTGTGAGTGTGTGAGTGTGTGAGTGTGTGAGTGTGTGAGTGTGTGAGTGTGTGTGTACGTAACGCGGTAACTAAAAAACCGCTACACTAATCAATTCCAAATTTCGCACAAACGTTAAGTATCTCACAGGGAATATGCCATTAAATTATGAAGCATATTGGTTTAGTATTTTTTGAGTAATTTAATATTTTAACTTGCAAAAAATCATCATAAGTTTAACATTGGGAAATAATTTACTTTCGTAAACTACGGGATACAAATAAAGATTGTTTCAAAATAAAAGGAAAATAACAGTGGAATTTAGAAAAAAAGTATTTCACGAAACACTTAAATGACATGCTACATGCCTATCAATTGTTAGTTTTTTAAGTCTACGTTAAAATGTTTATTATTGAAAAAAACAATGCCTAGAAATATAAAAATTCAGATAGATCATTTCTGTTTTGTTGCCTCAGTCGAAATAGTTTATATGAATGACGCTAGATGGAACCAACAGGAACACATTGTCATTTTCCTTTTACTAACAGCTGATTCCAAATATTTAAGAGAAAATATTTATTAATTGTTTCTTTTAGGTACAATTAATAAAACGTTAAAAAACAATGAGTAAAGATACTATTGCATGTATAAAAGTACATTGATGAAACAAATGTGAATTTTATCCCAGCAAACGCAATTTTTGTATAAAATTGCGATAAAAAATATATTTTTATAGCGCAATTCGTATTAATAACAAACTTTTGTGCCAAGAAGGATGCATGCGATCAGTTATATTAAGACAAATTAAATACGTATGAAATTGAATTGAGAATGTAGGATGTTGTAGTTGTAGATGTGTAGATTAATGATTTGTTTCCTACATAATTTTACTATACATAATCAAGCAAGAAATTCACAAAAATAATAATTAATTTTGCATATATAGTAGTATAATTAGTTTTATAATAATAAAGTCAGGATAGCCAGATTCAAAAATAAGAGGATTAGGTCGCGGATCCATGGACGGCTCATCATTGGCGCCGTCCTCGTGACCAGTTATTCCGCACCACACAAGCGGATCAAGAACCCGAGCAAGAGCTCTGGGAGCTTCCGTAGGCCAAGGCAAAGAAAAAGCAAGCTTCTGAAACTGAAAAAGGCGGACCAAAAGGCGATGATCCAAAAGGATAAAAACCCGGATCTCTGCGCCACGAAAATTGTATATACGAGACTGATTACGAATGGGGTTGTTATCCTTGCTGGACGGAAAATATGCCCCTGGCAGATCCAGGTTTACTGTGGATTTATCCAATGTCAATGACTACTTTATTGTCCCCCGCCTCCTGGGTGATGAATATGTCCGTGACTACGCTCAAGGGGTTAGATGGTTCGCTTACTTCTTTCTTTAAGTACCCTAAACAGTAACCTGTAGTGATTTTAGAAACTAAACAAATGTAAATGGTATTTTTCCAATGTAAAATTGTCGCATAATTAAAAAATGCTGGTTTACACGGGAGAAAAAAAGCATTCAAATCATCATGGCTTTAAGCCCCCCCCCCCCCATGTTCTTTTGCAAACAACCGCTTTGGCGGGAGGACGTAACGGGCGGGGTGTGGGGGGGGGCGAAGCCCCCCCATGTCCTTTTTAAAACAACTGCTTTGGCTTGTAATTAGTTGCTGATAGTTTTGTAGAGCTAGGTTCATTTAATACTAATAGAAAAAACATTTAAACCATCATGGCTTTATAATTATAGGTAGAGGGTAGGGGGGATTTTGGGGGGCGAAGCCCCCCCATGACTCTTAGCAAACAACTGCTTTGGCGTTTAACTGTTTTAAGTTGCTCATAATCTTGCAGAGCTAGATTTACATAGTAAAAAAAGCTTTCAAACTAATAAGGCTTCTTAGTCATGGTCAGTGTAATGGCGAAGATGTGGGGGGAACAAAGGCCCCCCATGTCCTTTTGCCAACAACTGCTTTGGCGGGAGGGCGAAGCTCCTCCATGTCCTTCTACAAACCACTGCTCTCTTGTCTAATTATTCGCTGATATTTTTTTAGAGGTTAGTTGATTTAATACTATTAGAGGAGATTATCTAAACCATCATGGCCAGTTTAAAGGGGGGGTGTGGGGGGGGGCGAAGCCTCCCCATTTCCATTTGCAAATAACTGCTTCGACATGTAACTGTTATTAGTCGCTCATAATCTTGTAGAGCTATAGATTTGCACAGTAGGAAAAAAGCATTCAAACTATCATGGCTTCTTAATCATGGGCAGTGTAAAGGGGAAGGTGTGAGGGGCGAAGCCCCCCCAAGTCCTTTTGCAAACACCACTTTGCGAGAAGGCGCGGGGGGCGAAGCTATGTTTATTTAATAATATTAGAAAAAACTTTTAAACCATCTTGGCTTTATAATTATGGGCAGTGTAAAGAGGGGGATGTGGGGGGCGAAGCCCCCCATGTCCTTTTGCAAACAACCGCTTAGGCGGGAGGACGTAACGGGCGAAGCCCCCCCCACTTTCTTTATACAAACAACTGCTTTGGCGTGTAATTAGTCGCAGATAGGTTTGTAGAGCTAGGTTTATTTAAATACTATTATTAAAATAGCATGTAAACCATCAGGGCTTTATAGTCATGGGCAGTCTAAAGGGGGGTATGGGGGGGGGGCAAGCCCCCCATGTCCTTTTTAAAACAACTGCTTTGGCGTGTAATTAGTTGCTGATAGATTTGTAGAGCTAGGGTCATTTAATACTAATAAAAAAACATTTAAACCATCATGGCTTTATAACATGGGCAGTGCAAAGAGGGGTGTGGGGGGCTATGCCTTCCCAAGTCCTTTTGCAAACACCTGCTTTGGCGGGAGGGCGTGGGGGGCGAAGATATTTAATACTATTAAAAAAACAATTAAACTATCATGGCTTTATAATTATGGGCAGTGTAATGAGGGGGGTGTGGGGGAGCGAAGCCCCCCCATGTCCTTTTGCAAACAACCGCTTTGGCGTGTGGGCGTAGGGGGCGAAGCATGTTTTTCTTACAAACAACTGATTTGGCGTGTAATTAGTCGCTGATAGTTTTGTAGAGCTAGATTCATTTAATACAAGTACAGTAGAGTCCCACAAACCCGGACTAATGTGAACCGAACGGTGTCCAGGTTTGTGAAAATTCCGAGTTATCGGGAAATGAGTAAAAACAAGAAAAAAATAAGAATAGTTTCTGTTATTTCTATAAAAAATCATTTATTTATTGCATAGTAAAAAATACAAGAATTACATTATCAGTTCAAGAAAAACCAAAACTGTTTTATATGTGTCACACCGTGCTCTGGCCTTGAATCTCAATGCACTTTATTGCTCTGGTAGGCTTTCCGAGTTATCCAGAATTCCGGGTTATCGAAGTCCGGGTTTGCGGGACTCTACTGTAGAAAAAAACAGTTAAACCATAATGGCTTTATAATCATGGGCAGTTAAAGGAGGGGGTGGGGGGGCAAGCCCCCCCACCTCCATTTGCAAAGAACTGCAATGGCGTGTAACTGTCATTAGTTGCTCATAATCTCGTAGAGCTAGTTTTACACAGTAGAAAAAAAAACATTCAAACTATCATGGATTCTTAATCACGGGCAGAGTAAGGGGGGGGGGTCGTGGGGGGGCGAAGGCCCCCCCATGTCCATTTGCAAATAACTGCTTTGGCGTGTAACTGTTATTAGTCGCTCATTATCTTGTAGAGCTATAGATTTACTCAGTACGAAAAAAGCATTTAACTATCATGCCTTCTTAATCATGGACAGTGTAAAGGGGAAGGTGTAGGGGGCGAAGCCCCTCCAATTCCTCTTGCAAACACCACTTTGGTGGGAGGGCGTGGGGGGTGAAGCTATGTTTATTTAATACTATTTAAAAAAAGGATTGAAACCTTCATGGCTTTATAATTATGGGCAGTGTAAAGGAGAGTTGTGGGGGGCGAAGCCTCCCATGTCACTTTGTAAACAACTGCTGTGGCGTGTAACTCTTATTATTCACTCATAATCTTGTAGAGCTAGATTTACTCAGTAAAAAAGCATTCAAACTATCATGGATTCTTAATTTTGGGAAGTGTAAAGGCGAAGTTGTGGTGGGGCGAATCCCCCCCACGTCCTTTTGCAAACATCTGCTTTGCGGGAGGGCGTGGGGGACGAAGCCCCTCATGTCCTTTTACATCCAACTGCTTTGCGGGAGGACGTGAGGAGCTAAGCCCCCCCATGTCCTTTTACAAACAACTGCTCTGCCGTGTAATTGGTCGCTTGTAGAGCCATCGATAGTTTTGTAGAGCTAAGTCTATTTAATACTATGAGAGAAAAAGCATGTAAACCATCATGGCAGCTCAAAGGGGGGGGTGTGGGGGGCGAAGCCCCCCATGTCCTTTTGCAAACAACCGCAAAATGAAGCCCCCCCATTATCTTTTTACAAACAACTGCTTTGGCGTGTAATTAGTCGCTGATAGGTTTGTAGAGCTAGGTTTATTTAAATACTATTATTAAAAAAAGCATGTAAACCATCATGGTTTTATAATCATGGGCCGTCTTAAGGGGGGGTGTGGGGGGGCGAAGTCCCCCCATGTACTTTTTAAAACAACTGCTTTGGCATGTAATTAGTTGCTTATAGTTTTGTAGAGCTAGGTTCATTTAATACTAATAGAAAAAAACATTTAAACCATCATGGCTTTATAATCATGGGCAGTGTAATGAGGGGGTTGTGGGGGGAGCGAAGCCCCCCCGTGTCCTTTTGCAAACAACCGCTTTGGCTTGAGGGCGTGGGGGGAAAAGCCCCCTCATGTTCTTCCTACAGACAACTGCTTTGGCGTGTAATTAGTCGCTGATAGTTTCGTAGGTTTATTTAGCTAGGTTTATTTAATACCATTAGTAGAAAAGCATGTTAACCATCATGGCTTTATAATCATAGCCAGTTAAAAGGGGGGGTGAAGACCCCCCATGTCCTTTTTAAAACAACTGTTTTGGCGTTTAAATAGTTGCTGATAGTTTTGTTGAGTTAAAACGGGTCGCCGGAATTGTATCCCCCGGATTTGTACCCCCCAGAAAAAACGCTACGTCATTTTGACGTCACAGGACGGGGGGTACAATTCCGGCTGCGAACTTTTAGGACGGATAAATTATTATGTATTTTAATCAACTGACATTTCACGGTTGGCTTAACAGCTGCATACTTGATATAAATCCAATTAAACTTCTTAAGTCCGACCCCGGAATTGTCCCCACCGGATTTGTACCCCCCGGATTTTTGCCCCCCGGATTTGTACCCCCCGTCGCCAAATCTTCAAGCCCTACCCCGGATTTGTACCCCCCCGTGGCCTTATACTTAAGTCTTATACCCCGAATCTGTACCCCCTGTGCTCAAATCCAGTTTGACCGACCATGGAAATATACCGGGTCAATATTTGTACCCCCCGGATTTTTGCCCCCCGGATTTGTACCCCCCGTCGCCAAATCTTCAAGCCCTACCTCGGATTTGTACCCCCCCGTGGCCTTATACTTAAGTCTTATACCCCGAATCTGTACCCCCTGTGCTCAAATCCAGTTTGACCGACCATGGAAATATACCGGGTCAATATTCGTTCTTGTTATTGACTTTTTTAATTAAATTCTCGTAAATCAACGGCTGTTCGACAAATTATTGCCTAATATTATTCTACGAATATGTCTTATTATTATTATATTGTGTAGTCTTATTCATCATTAAGTAAGCTAGAAAATCTGTCAATAATACGCGATGAAAGTATTGGATAAAATATTGTTTTGAATATCTAAATTCATAAAAAATTTGTTAGTTTGATTATATATGTTTCACGTTTATGGTCTCGTATTCCGTTGGACTGTTTGCCATGAAACTAGGTATAAATATATAAAATGTCACGGAGGAGCTTTTTTAGCCATTCATTTCGTCCTATCTCAATCGGGGGTACAAATCCGGGGGGTACAAATCCGGGGGGTACATTTCCGGGGTCAGACTCAAGGGAAATAATTTAATTGCAAACCATTTAGGTGGTGATGATTTAATAATGTATTGGGGGGTACATTTCCAGTCGAGGGCTGTTTCTCGAGCGATTTAGGCCCCGCCTCCTGTGACGTCAAAATGACGTAGCGTTTTTTGTGGGGGGTACAAATCCGGGGGGTACAAATCCGCTACCCCGGTTCATTTAATACTAGTAGAAAAAACATTTAAACCACCATGGCTTTATAATCATGGGCATTGCAAAGGGGGGGGTGTGGGGGGGCGAAGCCCCCCCATGTCTCTTCGCAAACAACTGCTTAATCATGTAACTGATATTAGTTTCTTATAATCTTGTAGAGAGTTAAAAAAACATTAAAACTATCATGGCTTCTTAATCATGAGCAGTGTAAAGGGGAAAGCCATGGGGTTTAAACTATCATGGCTTCTTAATCATGGGCAGTGTAAAGGGGAAGGTGTGGGGGGCGATGCCCCTCCAATTCCTCTTGTAAACACCACTTTGGTGGGAGGGCGTGGGGGGCGAAGCTATGTTTATTTAATACTATTAGAAAAAAGCATTTAAACCTTCATGGCTTTATAATTATGGGCAGTCTAAGGAGGGGGATGTGGGGGGCCATGTCCTTTTGCAAAAAACCGCAAAATAAAGCCCCCCATTTTCTTTTTTCAAACAACTTTTTTGGCGTGTAATTAGTCGCGGATAGGTTTGTAGACCTAGGTTTATTTAAATACTATTATAAAAAAGCATGTAAACCATCATGGCTTTATAATCATTGGCAGTCTAAAGAGGGAGGTGTGGGGGGGGCGAAGCCCCTCCAAGTTTTTTTGCAAACACCGCTTTGCGGGAAGGCGCGGGGGGCGAAGCTATGTTTATATACATATATAAAGATAATTTATTAAGTAAATAATAAATTAACACCTTCTTATAATTTACAAGTTGCTGAATAACAAAGGTTGCAGAATAACAAAGGTTGATGAATTTTGAAATATTATAAAAAATGGTTGGATAATTAATCATTGGTATTTACTATATAAATGGTTCTTTAAAATGTTAATTGAATATCTGATGGCTGTTGTCGAGATAATTTTTAAAGATTCTTTTGGGAGGTGGAACTGATTCCAGATTTTTTGAAAAAATCTGGAACAGTTCCTCTTGCTCCAACCATCAATCCAATGACTTCTACAATAGAAAGTCTGTATTTTTGTTTAATGTTATCTCTTGTTCCACTATATATATATTTCTTTTCGTTATGTACTAGAAGTGGTTGATTATGTCTTTTTCAAATCGGACAGTTGGATCAATATTATATCCATGTTTTTTCTTCTTGTCAATGGCAATAATATCACACCTTCTGATGGATCCATTGTTTTCCACACATGTCACTTCTTCGAAGACTTCAAAGTTCTGCTTTTTCTTCAATTCATTTGCTATGATTGATCTTATTGTGTGGTGGCGTTTATTTCGTAATAGTTCCCCATGGGGGCAAGATCCAAGGACGTGTTCAATAGATTCAAATTGATAAGTCTCGGCGTCAGGACAATGCCTGCACCGGGTTCCATCCTTGGATCTGCCGGGGACTGATCTCAGAGGTGCCACATCACCAATGATTTTCAATGCGTCTTTGTATTCAGAGTTTGACAGTCCACATTTTCTGTGAAAATGGATATTTTCCGATTCGCTCTCTTGAAATAAAATGACGCCTCTACCCTTACGGGGAAGAGAGCACCATTTTTCATACTCTTCTTGCTGTAAGATATTTCTTAATTTTTTTGAAGAGAAACGTTTTGAATCATATACTTCTCTACTTAATCCTAATTTATCTATGCAAGCTTCATTTTCTTTTTCTTCATTAAAATTTTTGTACTATTAGAAAAAAAGCTTTTAAACCATCATGGCTTTATAATTATGGGCAGTGTAAAGAGGGGGATTTGGGGGCTTGCAAACAACCGCTTTGGGGAGAGGACGTAACGGGCGAAGCCCCCCACTTTCTTTTTACAAACAACTGCTTTGGCGTGTAATAAGTCGCTGATAGGTTTGTAGAGCTAGGTTTATTTAAATACTATTATTAAAAAAGCATGTAAACCATCATGGCTTTATAATCATGGGCAGTCTAAAGGAGGGGGTGTGCCCTGTTGAAAATATATGTATATATTTCATATACATTGAAAGATGTTTTTCCCCAATTGTATAATTTCTAAAGTCAGCTGATAATAATGTACAAGGTTTTGTATATTTTGTTTTTACTATGATGATTATGTTTGTGTCAAGTTTTTGATATATTAAAGAGTTTTCTTTTCTGTTACAATGTACTGTTTTATATCATCTAATTAAAAGGTTTATTATAATGTTTGCTACCAAAACTAACCAATATTTAAACTCTGCTAAAATAAAAATCACAATTGGTTATGGAACACAGCACAGCTTCCACTGAGCAAAACTAATAATAATAATTAGTATTTTTGAGTCTTAAGTTTTAGGTACCATTGGAGAAGATTTTCTTAATGGATTTAAAAGTCAATATTGGTTATTTGGAAGGTAAGAGCAATTGGGCTACCTGGAAATACAAAGTCCTAATCCTTCTAAGGAGCATTCCCGGAGGTGAGGATGTAGTAAAAGGAAAGCTAAGCAAACCAGAGGCTGTACCAGAAGGTTCAACAGAAGAACAGGTAAAACAGTACCACTCTAAGATAGAATTCTTTAATAATGCTGATACAAAGGCGTTGTTAGTTTTAACCGCTAATATGACAGAGGAATCATTAACAAAAGTAATGAGATTCCATTCAGCTAGAGAAGTTTGGTTGGAACTCCACAGACTTTACGAAGGAGTAACGGAGGATAAAACCTTTTCCTTGTGCATGGAGTTTTTTTAATTTTAAATACAACTCTAATGATGATATGTCCAACCATCTTTCAAAATTAAAGAATATCTGGAACAGTTTAAATATTGAACTAAATGAAGGTAACAGTGTTGACAAACTTCCAGAAATTTTGTTAATCTGTAAGATTTTGGAGACTTTACCTCCTGAATATTTTTCTTTCAAATCGAGTTGGCAGCTCATGGCCAAGTCTGAAAGAACTGTTGACCACCTAACCAGTCAACTATGTTCATATGAGAGAGCTTTGCGATCAACTCCCTCAAGTAATGATGTTAGGGATCAGAAGACTTTGAGTTTAGTCAAAAGAAAACCCAAAGTAAAGCAAGATTTTAAATCGAAATCTAAGTTTGTTTGTCACTATTGCAAAAAAGAAGGTCACATAGTAAAAAATTGTATCAAGTGGAAAAAGGACGGAAAACCTCCTAAACCACAAAACATTGAATTTGGTTCAAGTAATATGCAATTGTGTGCACCTAGTTTATTCTCTATTGAATGTGATAGTCAACATTGGTTTGTAGATAATGGTGCTACAAATCATGTTTGTAACAATGAGAGTCTTTTTAAATTTGTAAAGCCTTTTGACAGACCTCATAGTGTTACAACAGCTAATGGTCAAAGTGTCGATGCACTTGGCTATGGGGACGTAGGTCTCAGGATTTATGAAAATGGTAGTTACAGGGATGTCACTCTTTCTAATGTATGGTTTGTCCCAAGGATGAGCAAAAATTTGTTCTCTGTGCTGTCAGCTCATGACAGACAACCTGAAAGTAAATTTATTTCAAATGTTAATAAATGTAGGTTGGAAGTCAATGATAAAGTAGTTTTTACTGGGCAAAGGGAGCGGCACAATGGTCTTTACAAATTGAATGTTGTAAATATTCCAAATCAACAATCCATTGTAAATTCTGTAACAAATCCGAGCAAAACTTTGCAAATTTATCATGAGCGCATGGCTCACCAAGACAAACGTCACGTCAAAAATGTCATTGAACGTGAGTTGGGGATTAAAGTTCCTGTGAGTTCTGAAATTTGTGAAGGGTGTATCTATGGAAAGGCACACAAACAGAAGTTTGGTACAAGGCAGAGAGCAACAACTCCCGGAGAAGTAATTCATGTGGATGTATGCGGTCCTTTTCAAAGATCGTTTGGGGGTAATCGCTACTATGTTCTATTCAAAGATGATTTTACGAGATTTCGATTCATCTATTGTATAAAAGAGAAGTCTGAGGTATACGAAAAGTTTCGAATGGTTATTAAGGAGTGTGAGCGAGCTGGTCATAATATTAAAGCTTTCCAGTCTGATAATGGGGGTGAGTTTGACAATGCTCGAATGAAGAAACTGTTGGATGATCACGGTATTCAGCAAATTCTTATTCCACCTTACTGTAGTGAGCTCAACGGCTTTATCGAAAAAGATAACCGCACTGTAGTAGAAGCAGCAAGGTCACTTCTACATGCTCATGGAAACCTACCTCAAGCTTTATGGGGCGAGATGACAAACACTGCTGTGTATATTCTTAACAGAACGGGAAAATCCGGAGATCCAGATAAGTCACCTTTTGAAATGTGGTTCCACAAGAAACCAAACATTAAGTATCTACGTATAATTGGAAGCGAATGCTATGTACATCTACCAAAACAGAAGAGAAAGAAAATGGACAAGAAGGCAATCAAAGGTGTTCTAGTCGGGTATGATCGCTTCGGCTATCGAGTTTGGACTGGAGGATCCAATATAAGGAGATCACGAGATGTCATTATCAATGAAATTCCATTGAATTCAGAATCTACGACTATTTGTCTACCAAAAGAGGATACAAATGACACGAAAGAAGAGTCAGGAAAGATTTCAAATAATAATTCAGAAGAAAAAGAGGTTGACCCTCAACCGCCTCAAGATGATGGCAATCAACTGAAAATGAAGCTCAGAAACAGGGAGAGCATTCTTCGTCCTGAGCGTTATAATGAGTACGTATCACTTTTAATGACTGAAGCATCATATACTCCAACAACATATGAAGAAGCTATTCAGTCAGAGGATTCCAAACATTGGAAAGCAGCGATGGAAACTGAACTTAAAGCGCTTGAAGAAAATGAAACGTGGGAACTTCAAGAACTACCTGAAAATAAGAAAGCCTTGCCATGCAAATGGGTCTTCAAAATAAAAGAAAACCCAGATGGAACTGTCGAAAGATATAAGGCAAGACTCGTTGTGAAAGGTTTTTCTCAACAAAAAGGGATAGACTACGAAGAAACGTTTAGTCCAGTCGCAAGAATGAGTACGATTAGAACTATTTTAAGCGTCGCAGCAACTCGAAAAATGAACTTAGCTCAATTTGATGTTTCTACTGCATTTTTGTATGGGAGACTAGAAGAAAATGAAGAACTCTATGTCGAACAACCTAAAGGTTTTGAAGATGGTAGTAGAAAAGTCTGCAGATTAAAGAAAAGCTTATATGGTTTAAAGCAAGCTGCGAGATGTTGGCACAAAAGGATGGTAGATTTTATGAATAAATTAGGATTTATTCAGAGCACCGCTGATCCTTGCTTATTCATCAGAAGGGAAGGAGAGGACCAGATTTTGGTTGTTCTTTACGTTGATGATGGCTTGGTAGCATCTTCAAACAAAACTCATCGAGACGAGTTTCTTAAGAGCTTGAAAAGTGAATTCAAGATCAAAGAAAAAGAACTTTCATATTTCCTTGGTCTAGAAATCAGCCAGGAAGAAGATGGAACTTTAAAAATTCATCAGAAGAGCTATATAAAAAGAATTCTTCAAAGATTCGGGATGCACGAATGTAGACCCGTCACCACTCCAATCATAAGTGGATCATCGCTTGAAACTTGTGAAGCAGGGAGAGGTTTGAATTATCCATATCGTCAAGCAGTTGGGGCACTGATGTATGTGATGATATCTACAAGACCAGACATCGCATTTGCAGTTGGACTTGCATCGAGGAAGCTTGAGAATCCAACAAATGAGGATATCATGCGAGTGAAAAGAATTTTTCGCTACTTGAAAGGAGCTGATGATTTGTGTATCACATATCAACCAGACCATAAGTTGACATTAGAAGGATACAGTGATGCTGATCTAGGAGGAGACTCTGACACAGGAAGATCAACAACTGGGGTGATTTGTTTATATGGCGGAGGACCAATATCATGGGTTAGCCAAAGGCAACAAAGTGTAGCTTTGTCAACAACAGAAGCTGAACTTGTAGCTGCTAGCGAAGCTACAAGAGAAATCGTTTGGCTCAAGAGATTACTTGAAGAATTAATGTGTCTTGAACAAGTACCTTCATTATTTATAGACAACGAAGCAGCCATAAAACTTGCGAAGAACCCAGAATTTCACAAAAGAACCAAACACATTCGGATAAGACACTTCTTTGTTCGAGAGGTTTCTCAAGAGGGACTTATCAACATTCAACCGATTGCAACCGAACATCAGTTAGCTGATATGTTAACTAAGCCATTACACAAGAGGAAGTTAACAGACCATTTAATTAAAATTGGACTTATAAAATGAAACATCTATTCAATGAGGGAGAGTGTTGAAAATATATGTATATATTTCATATACATTGAAAGATGTTTTTCCCCAATTGTATAATTTCTAAAGTCAGCTGATAATAATGTACAAGGTTTTGTATATTTTGTTTTTACTATGATGATTATGTTTGTGTCAAGTTTTTGATATATTAAAGAGTTTTCTTTTTCTGTTACAATGTACTGTTTTATATCATCTAATTAAAAGGTTTATTATAATGTTTGCTACCAAAACTAACCAATATTTAAACTCTGCTAAAATAAAAATCACAATTTGCCCCCCCCTTTTTTAGCATGTCCTTTTTAAAACAACTGCTTTGGCGTGTTATTAGTTGCTGACAGTTTTGTAGAGCTAGGTTCATTTAATACTAATAGAAAAAGCATTTAAACCATCATGGCTTTATAATCATGGGCAGTGCAAAGGGGGGGCGTGGGGGGCGAAACCCCCCCAAGTCCTTTTGCAAACACCTGCTTTGGTAGGAGGGCGTGGGGGGTGGAATTTGTGGGGCGAAGCCTCCCCTGTCCTTTTACAAACAACAGCTTTGGCTAGAGGGCGAGGGGGGCGAAGCCCCTTCATGTTCTTTATACAAACAACGGCTTTGGCGTGTAATTAGTCGCTGATAGTTTTGTAGAGCTAGGTTTATTTAATACTATTAGTAGAAAAGCATGTTAACCATCTTGGCTTAATAATCATGGTCAGTTGAAAGGGGGAGGTGTGGGGGGGCGAAGCCCCCCATGTCCATTTTAAAACAACTGCTTTGGCGTGTAATTAGTTGCTGATAGTTTTGTAGAGCTAGGTTCATTATTTAATACTAATAGAAAAAGAAACATTTAAACCATCATGGCTTTATAATCATGGGCAGTGTAAAGGAGAGTTGTGGGGGGACGAAGCCCCCCATGTCCCTTTGTAAACAACTGCTTTGGCGTGTAACTCTTATTAGTCGCTCATAATCTTGTAGACCTAGATTTACACAGTAAAAAAAACATTCAAACTATCATGGATTCTTAATGTTGGGCAGTGTAAATGCGAAGTTGTTGTGGGGCGAAGCCTCCCTATGTCCTTTTGCAAACATCTGCTTTGCGGGAGGGCGTGGGGGACGAAGCCCCTCATGTCCTTTTACATCCAACTGCTTTGCGGGAGGACGTGGGGAGCGAAGCCCCCCCCATGTCCTTTTACAAACAACTGCTCTGCCGTGTAAATAGTCGCTTGTAGAGCCATCGATAGTTTTGTAGAGCTAAGTCTATTTAAAGCATTTAAGCCATCATGGCTTTATAATAATGGCCAGTGTAAAGAGCTGGATGTGGGCGGGGGCGAAGCCCCCCCATGTCCTTTTGCAAACAACTGCTTTGGCGGGAGGTTGTGGGGGGCGAAGCCCCCCATGTTCTTTTTGCAAACAACTGCTTTGGCTTGTAATTAGTCGCTGATAGTTTAGCGTTGCTAGGTTTATTTAATACTATAAGAGAAAAAGCATGTAAACCATCATGGCAGCTCAAAGGGGGTGTGTGGGGTGCCAAACCCCCCCCATAGCCTTTTTGAAACAACTGCTTTAGCGTGTAACTGTTTTTAGTCTCTCATAGTTATTTAGAGCTAGGTTTACTCAATACTAATAAAAAAAGCATTCATACCATCTTGGCATGTTAATAAAGGGGCAGAGTATATCTGGAGGGTTGCATACAAATGCTTTGACGTGTAACTGTTTTTAGACGCTCATAGCCTTGTAGAGCAAGGTTCACTCAATACTAATAAAAAAAGAAAAACTCATATCATTATGGCACGTTAATCATGGGTGTCGTAAATGGGGGGTGCGGGGGGCCAGGCCCCCCATTTTCTTCGGCAAACATAATTTATTAGTGGCTCATAATTTTGTAGAGCTAGGTTTACACAGTAAAAAAAGCATTCAAACCGTCATAGATTTTTAATCACGGGCGGAGTAAAAGGGGTGGTGTCTGGCCGGGGGGGGGGGCGAAGCCCTCTCATGTCCTTTGGCAAACATAATTTATTCGTCACTTAAAGTTTTGTAGAGTTTGCTCAATTCTAATAGGAAAAAACATTTAAACCATTATGGCTTGATGAACATTTCGTCAGCTGTTCAACAACAAAACACAAAAAAAACATTTTGTCGCCACACTGTGTGGCCAGCCTAATTGTCAATTATTTTAGAACTTTTGAAACAATACAAACACGTTGCTCGTAAATTAACAAAATAATGCTTTGGTAATATCTGAGTTCACTCATCCCATTACGCGCAGAATAAGCGTACTCCTAGTACCCAATTACTAGGCACGTGTTTTACTACAGCAAGAAATAAAAACAGATACTGTGTATTTTTGGATAGATTTTAACTACTAGATCTCTTGTACATACTGTATTGATATTTAGTTTACGATAATTTTGTTACCTAAGACGGTATCCATGTAGAGCACCGAGGGAGCAAATATGTGGCCATTTAATTAAGTACCCAAGTTAAGTCAAATAAATAACCTACAAATCCCGAATACCTTTTCAAAACATTTTATCTTAAAGAAGATTGCATGTTTATTGGATAACTGTATAGGGCCTACTGATGTTTATATCCATACCATCTGAAGTCCTCTGAAACCAAGGATAGGACTTATTTTGCATATAAATATTTTATGTATTAATACCCCCGTTGCAGCAGACCTAAGTTGTCAACTACTAAACATTAATCAGCTTAATCTAAAATGGGAAAGTACTGTTCTCGTCAGAAAAACGTTTTTAGTGGAAAGTTTCATTTTAGTGCTCCTTAGATTATAAAAGTGTTTTTAGCGAAATTACCCTATAGGGAAGAAGCTGTTACTGTAGTACTCATATGGTTAGACCTAAGCCCGAGACCATGAGAACTTTTTGTTTTGCTGCCCCCAGAAGCAAAAAACACCATTTGTTCATTATATAAGATAAGTTGCAGCATGTATGTATATTTATATTTATTTGTAAAATCTCCCATCTATGTTTTGGTTGAAAAAATATTCAATTATTGTCAATTAATACATCTTGCACAATATGTGATTTAAAAATGAAAAATGTGTAAGTATTTTATGAGGTCTCTCAAATAGCTTTAGCTAGAGAGACAATGCACCGGCACTGCAGTGTAATCAATTTGCGCTTGCGAAATAAATATTTTTGAATTTGAATTTGAATTTGAATATATATATATATATATATATATATATATATATATATACATGTATGTATGTGTATTTAAGCACGATAACTCGCGCAAAAATGGTCCGATCTTAATGAAATTTGGCACAGACGTGTAAAGAAGTATTTATTCTGACAAGTTCGCAAACCAGCCCATTCGGACCACCGAAAGGGGGGGTAAAGGGGGATAAAGCCCCCCAAATATGGGTTTTTTGAGTTTTTTACATAGAAAAATAAAAATAGTCCAATTTTTGTTAGCACCGTTGAATTTAGCTCAAAAAACTAACAATTTAGTATATTGAATCACTGCTCTATGTCTATTGGATACCGAGATATTGAAAGTAGTAAACACAGTACGTTGTCCCAATGTTATCCTTATGGGAAAATAGGAAAATTCTATATCTCGCTTTTTCCTTAACATGTATCAATAAAACTTGGTATATGGCTTCTTATAGTTCAGATCTACTAAATATTGAATTAAAACCACCCAGTTTTAACGTACCTGTTGCAGCAAACCTGCATACTCATTCCCCATGTTATTCTTATGGAGCTTACAAAAACATGTCGAATCTCACTATTGGATTGAAATATGCTATTTCGCATTTGAAATTCGCTGAGTATGCAGGTCTGCTGCAACGGGGGTAATGGAAAGGTGTTTTCCGTCCGTATATGCATGAATGTGCGTGTGTGGATGTAAACAGAGCTGAATACGCCAACATTGGTCCGATTTGTATGAAACATGACATACGGGTATCGAACTGTGTTATCTGCAGGCATTTTAGTTGTTTGTTACGGTATTTACCTTAGAAAAACCCATAACAATTCGTTTGTTGTTTACATTATAAGCCTCTGATGATTTTAGTTACAATATTAGTACGACTACCCAAATATTCTGATCACGCCTACTGTCAGCAACACTGTAGTACAATTGCGCTTAAACAATAAACATTATCCCTTAATGTATAAATGCATTATCCTTGAACACATTTAATCTACTTAACTCCTCCAATAATTTACTGTGATTGTGTAACCAAAATACTAGGAAACGTTTTGGACCATCTGTTTTAGTGAAGCACAGCTCGTCACACAACACAGCACGAGTAGTTGGACGGTGTTGGGCTACAATGTACTCAACGCTATCACGCTCACCTCTGATCAAAGGATTGTTTCATTGATCTCGAGCAAACTAAAAATGTAATCAGATTCAATGTTGTACTACGCAAGATTACATTGGAAATTTAAACTGCTAATGATTGCATCATCAGATTTTAGCGAATTTCCCCTATAGGGAAGAAGCTGTTACCGTAGGTCTCATGGTAAGACCTAAGCCTAAAACCATCATAACTTTTCTTTTTGAGGTCCTCAGATGCCAAAAACACCATTCGTTCACTTTCATATATATATATATATATATATATATATATCTATATATATATATATATATATATATATATATGTGTCTTTAAGCACGATAACTTGTGCAAAAATGGTCCAATCGGAATGAAATTTGGCATAGACGTGTAAAGTAGTAATTATTCGGACGAGTTCATAAACCAGCCCGATCGGACCACCGGAAGGGAGGGTAAAGGGGGGTAAATCCCCCCAAAAATGGGTTTTTTGAGATTTTTACATAGAAAAATTATATTTTTCAAATTTTTATTGGCACCATTGATTTCAGCCCAAAAAAAAAACAATTTAGTATTGTGAATCATGGCTCTATGTCCATTGGTTGCCGAGATATTGAAAGTGGTAAACGCAGTACGTTGTCCCAATGTTAACCTTATGGGAAATAAGTAAAATTCTATATCTCGCTTATTTCTCAACATATCTTGATAAAACTTGGTAAATTGCTTCTTCTAGTTCAGATCTACTAAATATTGAATTAAAACCACCCATTTTTAATATACCTGTAGCAGCAAACCTCCATACTCATTCCCCATGTTATTCTTATGGAGCTTACAAAAACATGTCAAATCTCGCTATTGGATTGAAATATGCTATTTCGCACTTGAAATTCGCTGAGTATGCAGGTCTGCTGCAACGGGGGTAATGGAAAGGTGTTTTCCGTCCGTATATGCATGAATGTGCGTGTGTGGATGTAAAGAGAGATGAATACGCCAACATTGGTCCGATTTTTATGAAACATGACATACGGGTATCGAACTGTGTTATCTGCAGGCATTTTAGTTGTTTGTTACGGTATTTACCTTAGAAAAACCCATAACAATTCGTTTGTTGTCTACATTATAAGCCTCTGATGATTTTAGTTACAACATTAGTACGACTACCCAAATATTCTGATCACGCCTACTGTCAGCAACACTGTAGTACAATTGCGCTTAAACAATAAACATTATCCCTTATGTATAAATGCATTATCCTTGAACACATTTAATCTACTTAACTTTTCCAATAATTTACTGTGATTGTGTGACCAAAATACTAGGAAACATTTTGGACCATCTGTTTTAGTGAAGCACAGCTCGTCACACAACACAGCACGAGTGGTTGGACGGTGTTGGGCTACAATGTACTCAACGCTATCACGCTCACCTCTGATCAAAGGATTGTTTCATTGATTTCGAGCAAACTAAAAATGTAATCAGATTCAATGTTGTACTACGCAAGATTACATTGGAAATTTAAACTGCTAATGATTGCATCATCAGATTTTTGTTTATTTATATATTTATTTATTGGATTTATTTGTTAACAAGATCCTATTGGCTATTACATATTATTGCGAGTTTAAAAGTGGTTTATAATTTATAGGGCATGTAGTTCATGTTATAAATTATTTAAAAACATCAATAAATGTACAGACGAAAATCATCGTTAAAATTTACAGAAATACATTGTTGGTGATATATATATACAGAAATAAATAATATATTACAGAAATAAATACAAATGTCGTATTTAAACAACAATTAATGGGGTTCAAGTTAACTATTTGCTACATTTACAAATCAACAGTTTTAAACTTTAAGAAATATCTCTTTGCAATCCTTGAATTTTTAACACTTTAAAAAAATATTTTACGTGTTGAACATTTTCTACTGAAAGAAAATTATTGTAGTTAATATAATATTACTATGGACATTCCATCAAATTATTTTCGAGAAAATGGAAGAATGCGTTATACACTTCTTTGCTTGAGATTTAAACGAGGGATACGGGAAGTTTATGAATCCTTAGTCGATAAAAGGGAGTAGCTATCGGCTCAAAGGTTTCCGTCCAAAAAAGGAAACGGAAGTTCAATATTTTTTCAAAATTTGGTTTTACTTATTGTGTAGTTGCTAGCTGTTACAGCAAAAAGGTTTTTCTAATATTTTATTAGATTTTTTTTATTGGTTTCAATAAATTACAGTTTTATTAATTAAAAAACTTTGATTAGTATGCCTCCTTGGCATAATTTTCTTGGTGCAAATGATGATAAAACATTTTGGAATGGACTTGGAAAAAAATGGAATTGAAACCGAATCGTAGCTTGAAATTCATTGTTTGTGGTGGTGATTTTCTGTTTTGATTTTGATTTTTGCGGACATTTGCCACCAATGATTAGTAAAAGTTGATTTCAAGACGTTTCGGGATCTGAAATCTGTTCCTGTTCACGTGGAAAAGAACCTAGAACATAACAAAATTAGTAATTCACAGCAAGAAAAGTGAAAAGATAACATAGCTAGAACAGAGAAATGTTGTAGAGAATATTTGTAGTATATAATAAATTAAACGTTAGGTGTTAGTTAAAAATGAGCTACGAATATCTGAGATAAATGTTAATATGTTTTATCAAGAAAGACTTACCTAGTAGGTCATTACATATTTTTTCTGAACAATTAAAAAATTTAAATAGTTTTTACTTTCAAAGGGTTTTTAAAACATTGATAATAACAATCGTTTGAAATATATTTACATTACCATAGGATAAATCAAGAAAACAAATCCTTAATCACTTAATCACTTTATTAAGACAGGTACCTCATGGAGGAGGTTACCCTGAATATGGGTGAAGGATGAGTGTGATGATCGTGATGGTAGTGGCGCGATCTTGTAGCCTTGTTACTGACTAAGGTTGGCATGTTCCTTAGATAGGGCTGTTAATCTGCCCAACAACCAATGTGCAGCTGGCTCTAGAAACAACCCTTCAAAAAGCTACTAACTTTTCTCGGGATCGATCCGGCTACCTACAAGTTTGTAGGCGGGCACTATAACCACTACACCAACCTCGAATAGGACTGTCAATTTCGTAAAACTATCCACTAATTCACATAAAATGTTTTATCCCGAATCAAAAGGTTTATTGTAAATAAATATGAGCCCTTACACTTAATGGCATTTATTTAAACTTCATTAAATTACGATAGGTTATTATTTTGCCTCAATGTAAAAATATGATGGAAGTCCAGAGATATCCTTGTCACCACAGAGCTACTTAATCACCTCTCTTACGAATGTCGTATGGAGGCCTAATAGTTGTATTCCCAAGCTGCAAAATTGTGGGTTACGTTTTGTTAGTAAGGCCTATATTATTTTTATGTTTATAAAATAAATTTAAAGGTATAAAAAGAGTAAAGGTTTAAAGTTATAAGGGAAATTTAATGATCGCAAACTGCAGCTTCTCCGATTATGAGCAGCCTTAAGTGAACATTTACTAGAGACCTGAAATCATTACATAGTCATTACCGCAGTTCAGGCTACAGAGCCTTCGGTGCGTCGTTTACCGCTTCACCTCAGACGAATCGTAATAATTTCATCCTTAATTTTACAACACAGTGCACCAAAATAATCCGTCGTTATAACCTACTTTATTGCTTAAGTTAGATTTTTCGCGGGGGCTCATACGCTCAAGCTAACTTGTTTAGGAAACATACTTACAACACAATTCTAAAGGATGTGTGGTCATAATTTTTATTTTGTAATTTTTTTTAGACATGCAAGTGCGTTTTGTTAACATAATTCCTAAAATTAAAAATAATTTTTTGGTGAGCTACAAAGAAAATGTACACCAGGAGGCCTCAGAATTCAAAAGAGCTTGAATAGCCACACAATTTAATTTTGTAACAATTTTAAGGTAAAACAGCAACAGGGTAATGTATGATAATTATTTACAATTATTGAATGTATTCATCCTTACATCACCGAAGTTCTGTGAAATTTAAAGTAATTTTATTATATCAGTAAATATTTTAACCCGGTTTGAACTGTTATAGCTTTAATAATTTTGTAGTATAAAGAAAGGTTCATATTGTAAAATCTCCCGAAAAATATAATTTTACTCTTGCAAAATGATCAATCACATTCAAATGATGTGATCATCATCTTATTAATCTCACAACTGAGCTAGCATTTATAATATTAATTCTACATTAAAACCATACGTTATCATAGAGATGCAATCATACCCAGATATAGTTTGAGATGAGTCTCGTTAATCTTAAATCTGAAATGCATTACAGGGATGATACATTCAACCACATACTCACACGTTCGTTCTTTGATCTTTGGAATGCCGAAACTAAACAGCTTCCAGTTCACTGATCTGTAAAGTTACACAGGTCTTCCAGGAGCTATACCATGTTAATTATTTGACCGTGAAGAACAGCATAGTATTTACCACACGTTTATTGGTTGGAAGTTTTAAGGATTATATTCATTCTTTATTAGTGTCACTACTTAAGTATGCAAAAGGATTTATATTATTTTACTCTTAAATGAGCGATGTTTGTATGATTGCTTGAATTCTCGCAAAATATTCTCAAAAACCATTTTGAAAAGTTTTCTTCAAATGCTGAAACCCCCTGTTCTTGGCTAAAAAGGATCCTATAATGGTTATTTTGTCATAGACAATCTTTTATTGAAAGAAAGTAGAACTTTTTTTGTACAAAACTTAACATTGGGAATCTCATGATGCAGTGATGATAGCGAAATAATCAACGGTAAAATAAACAAACTAGTTAATCATAAGAGCTGATTTAAAATTATATACGAGTAGTGATTAAATCCTGGTAGCCAGTATCAAAATACTTGCTTAACTAACCAACAATGTTGATCATCGTTAGATGGAGCAAATGAGAAACCACAAAACTTAACCAAACCTTGCGGAGTCTTCACTTCAACTATGGCCTTGTCATCCCGACTACATCTGGAAACAGACCTCGAACAATAGAAAATAAATAAACGAATGGTTTCATCGCTATGAATTTGAAAATATAGTTAAATGTTTGGTAGTGTGTTTAGATTCCTCCATACATATAATAGGACAATAGATCCATTGTCTTATTAATGGATCAATGTAATAGGACAACTATAAAACGTTAAAATTTGTTATTTTATCTTCCAATCAAATGTTCAGCCAAACATGGTAGCCAAAAGCCTTTGACCAATTAGATCAAAGGCAACAAATTAAAGCGTGATTTTTGCTGGGAAAATCAGTTCGTTTGGCAGTCTCGAACAAGTGATGTTTTTATACGAGAGTTTAGTTCGATTACAGAATACTGACACATACAACTGCCAAACAGGTTGTCAGCTTTACTTGATTTTACGATGGCAGGATAAAAGCGGAGGTTAAATCTAAGTTACTGCAACAACGTTTTCATTGCAAATAAACCGTCCATGTGGCTATACAGTATTTCTTTTTTGCTACGTCAGGCTTAATTAAGAAAAGTACATATTATTATGTCTATATTTTTTTTCATATTTTACGTATAGTTATTCTCTTGTGAAGTTACCGTCACTTGTGCAGAACACGTTCTTTAATAAAAATTATATACATCCATTATTATAGAAAGTAATTCTTGATGAGATAATATATTAAACGTACAAGATAAAATATGCCAATACATTTACGTAAAATCTACATTTTTACATACGTCTGTTTTCATTTTCTATGTAAATCTGACGTGTACCATGCTCTTGAAGTATAAATTGGCTGTATAAAATCCAAATAGATTAGTAATCATTTTTTATTTAATATTTCTGTTCGAAAGGGGATATACTGTTCAAAATTTAGAATTATGAATTTTATAATTGTCATTTTTCAGTATTAAACTTAGGGGAATCCTCGGTAGTAAGCCATTTTTTGGTGGAGATTTGATCCATGACAACTTTATGGGTAAGATTCAAGGTCTTGTATAATTTGTATATATCATCATAGCAATTTTATTTTTGTTGCAAAACCTAAACTTATGACAATATTATTTTTGGGAATAATTATGCCTGGAAAGTTGTAAACAAAGTTTTTGTATTTTTTTGCAAAAGAACATATAAGAGTCCTCATCTCATATTAGTATCCATGTTTCATGCAGCAAACAGCCTATTTGTAACAATGCAGAGTCAAAGTCACCTTGGTCAGACCAAGTAGACTTCTTAACAATAAAAACGACCTCCTTACATATTGCGCGTTACGAAATCTCGATATTGTCCGTGAATAGTGCATTTCAGTGTCACATGATGTTCTGTCGACGCCTCTAAAGGGTCACACCAAAGTTAAGCTGTCGCAACAGTTAGAGCTATTTTTTGCTGGCGTTTCCTTCATTGGGCCACCCAAACCTACAAGTATTTGACTGTTGAAGTCATTTAGTGGCCAAATTTTCCTTATTGTTGTTCTGTGATATTTCACATCAAGGCTTCACTGTGCATACATCTTCTATATTGTTGTTCGTGTCTTTATATGTTGTTAATTTATTTATATCTTTACTAAATTTGAAGTTTTTTTCGTATTGACGTTGAATATTATTAATTTGTTGTTCTTGGCTTTTTGATCGCTTAGTTGTTAAACTTCGTCATTATTGTTATACATGGTGTTTTTTTTTAAACGCAACACATTTTTAAGATTGAATGATGCACATATAAATATGAAATAAGTATTGTTTTATGGATATTTACATTTTATACAACCTATTATTTCAGTTTCATCACATTTAGTGTACACTATGTGCTCAAACAGTCCGCCATTGGCATTTGTATAAAGTTATGCTCTCTCCATCAAATTCCCGAACACGTGTTGCAAGGTGCTTCATTGAATTTCTTGCGTTAAATTTGTTATGTTTTATTTGAGGTGCTGAATATCCTGAGAATTGTTTCCGTAGGCCTGACTTTTTATGTATCCCCAAATAAAATAATATAGTAGGGTAAAATCTGGGGATCTTGGGGGGAAATAATCCTTCACCGACCGATGAAATCAAGTTTTGGGTTGCGTTTTTAATGTGTGTGTCTTTAAGCACGAAAACTCGCGTAAAAGTAGTCCGATCTGGATGAAATTTTCCACAGACATGTAAAGTAGTAATTATATCCTAAGAAAGCAATTCACAAGATATTCAGCACCTCAAAACAAACTTAACAAATTTAATGCAAGAAATTAAAGAGGTACCTCGCACGCACGTATTCGGGAATTTGATGGAGAGGGCATAACTTTATACAAATGCCAATGGCGGACAGTTTGAGCACATAATGTTAAATAAAGGTTATCAAACTTAAATAATAGGAAGTATAAAATGTAAAAATTAATAAAACAATACTCATTACACATTCATATGTGCATTATTCAGTCTTAAAAATGGGTTGCGTTTTAAAAAAAACACCCTGTATATTGTTTTTCCAAATAATTTCTCTCACTTTTTAAACTTTTTATAGTCTTTAATGATTGTTTGTCTAATAAGTACTATTATTTGCTATTTTCTAGACAGTTATCTTGAAAATAAGTTTCATGTAATATATTACATAATTGCTATTTCGCAATCCTGTGATATCCGTTTTGTTATAAACATGTATGTGCTGCTGCGTTGGTACTGTAATTATTGTATTTTGCATATTGACTATTACGTTGAGGTGAAAATAATAGACAAGATGCCTCAGGGTGGGACCAGCTTGGACGTTGTGGCTGACTGTTGCATCCGTGCAGCGCCAGAGAAGAACAGGAAAATGTCTAAAATCCCCAGACCAAAAGACAGAACGAGAGTGGTCGAGTTTTGAAGAACTCCGTAAGGGACAGGGGTAAGCAGTTCAATATCTCGGAGAACGGATGTTATGCTCGACTGTAACCCTCGATGTGGTGATGGCGCTTGAATGGGGTTCGTTTAAAGGTACACTCAGGGGAGGCCTCCCGTAGGCTTAAATATACATACCTCGATGTCACTGCACACTGTCGGATAATGTCATGAGAAGACCCCGCCTCACCTCTTAGCAAGTGGTGTAGAGGGCTTGCTTTGCTAGCGTGCTATAAGTGCTCTCAATTCCTCCTTCCAAATGTGGGAAAATATACTAGCCAATCAAAAGATTTTTATTAATCACTAGTTCATATTGTATATTAAAATTATCTTAAAATACAATGAATCACACTAAGTCATTGAAAATCATAACTATCAACATTGAGACCATAATATTCATATAGACATCAATTCACGTTTTTATTCGCGTAAAAAAGCCAAAAAGAAAATAATAAAAACATAATTGAGACAGAAAAATTATGTTTCATTTTAATAAACCACCTTTTTCTTTATTTTTTAGTTAGGAGAATATTAATGTCATTATTGTTCTTTGAGGTCGACTAAAGAATAAACACTAATTTGCAGTTCCCGGGAGGTTTCATCCGCTTTTTGTTTGAACGGTCAACATTTTCACAGGGTTCATTATACTTAATTTACATGATAACCCCATGAATTATCATATCATCGTCGATTGACATGACCTGGTTCTCATTAGGAATATTTAATGTTCAATTTGTATGAAAACATTGTGTTTCATAATAAACAATATTTACGATGACGTACATTGTTTATGAGAACTATAGTTATTGGAGTTGAAAATATACGTACAGCGTAAATCCAATATTGAAGGGTTTTACTTTTTTCTGACGTGAAAGAAAGACAAAGAAGTTAGTCCTGTAATGTCAAAGAACACAACTGAAGCCAAACTTCTAAATCGGGATAGAAGAAGTTTCCTTTAACGGTATCCTTGTGGATTTGGTCTTGGCAGTTTCTTTTAACTTTTAAATGGTTACCTGGAAATCGGATTTTTTTATTTCCAGAGGGTCTTACACTATAAACTGTCTAAGTAACTAATGTGATATGTCAAGAGAGTAAAATGTCTTTGAACGGAATTAAAATTCGTTGAAAAGCTTTGAGTAGTTAATCTGTATTTCCTCTAGTAATAATCAACTGGTTTTTTGTTTCAATATTTTTTTACATAGAGTACATGCATGTATAAGTTACAGCAAATTTCGTTTAAAAATCCATAACATTCTAGTATAATGTCAATTATGACAAATAATAGATTTTAGAAAGTATTTTTCATTTTTTTACTTCATACATACATATTTTATAGACCTATCATCATTTCATTTCAATGGCCTGTTACAGTCTTATTTTACTTTTCAAAAAATGCTAGCTTTGGATTAATAAAGAGAATTCTTAAAACCGTAACCAGAAATGGAACGATATTTTTAACAAAAGCACAAGAATTTATCTGCTCTATGCAACTCCAATTCTGTTCCCTTTCTCTGGGGCTAGGATAGCTAACGTTTAGAGCCTATAAAATGAGTCAAATAACTTGGCCAAGGCTGATCGCAGGCTCAAAACTAAAGTAAGCATTTTTTCTTGGGTTATGCTTAGTTATTTTACCTGGTCTATTCTTGGAGGTAAAAAAAAACTTCCATAAGTAAAAAAGCTTATACATGTCATGTTCAGGGCAACAATATAAGTAAGCAATAAAAGTTGTTTAACCACTTTTGATGTGTTTAGTAAAATATAATTTATACTGAATTTACGTTATTGTATTAGTAATGATTTATTCAGTTCCAAAGTCCTTTAAGACTGAGATGATAGAAAACGAGGTACTTCACGGAGGCTTCTTTCAGAGAATGACTGTATTATGCAAAACGTTATCCCTTGCGTACAAAATACATTACGATTCAGACCTTTGCCCTCGCTCGGATACATCGTAAAAAAATGGAGTAAATTTTAATCTTCTTAAATGTCACCAATGGAAAGACAGTTTGAAGCATTCAAATATTGAATTCCTAAGGCAGTATGTATTTCATAAGCTTATTTTGAAATTATCTTTATTTTAAATTGTTTTGAAGTATTGTCTTATATGTGTTCATGAATGTCATTCATGTCAGTTAGGTTTGTAAATTACCTTTGTAGTTATTTTTTGATACTTTAGAAGTATTTATGTAAAACCTAGAGAGCTTTAGTAATAGTATTTATATACATTTAACTGAAGAACTTTATCTACATCAGATTTCTTAACAGTTATTTAAATAAACTTTACTCGCTTTAATGAAAAAACGTTTGTGCTCGTTTTGGAAGGTAATATATAGCGTTGGCACCGACACTAGAGTTGTTTCAATTATTCAATAACGAGTTTTAGATAGAGGGCGAAAGACTGCACTGAATACCAACATCTTGTGGCGGTTTCACTCACAGGTTAGCTAAAATATGCAGAGGCTGGAGCTTTGAGTATACAGTGCAGCTTTCAGTGCAGATTCTTTAATGAAAGCTATATGAGTATTTGTATTAATTTTTTTTATTTAATTAACATCTGCAATCACTTTTCAAAATAAAATAGGATTTCATCACCTAGTCATTTTGATTAGTTTATGAGGTTGAAAGTGTATATGTTACCGGCAAAGTATGAAATTCAGGCATTTTATAGAATGACTAGGCAATCTATACATTGCCTAATGCTTTTAGGCAAAGTGTGAAATGTAGTAATATTATTATTAATTTAAACACTTTGACTAGGCATTGTATATAATGCCTAGGCATTTTGTAGAATCCCCACTAGGTGAGTGGGCAAAGTATAAAATGAATAAATTTGGCTAAAAAATTGTTTATTGTACAATATAGAAGTGCTGAAAGTTGAAAATGTCCGTTTATAAGAACTTAATTAATTACAGTACAATATAAAATGTTCAACTAAAGTTGAAAATGTGTAATCATAACCTAACCTACAATCAGGTTAGGTTAGGGTAGGTTAGGTTAGGTTAGTTTAGGTTGGGTTAGGTTAGGTTATGTTAGGTTAACACATGTGACATAGACGCGAGAAGGGGAAGGGGAAGGGGAGGAGGCTGAGACTTCGCCCGAACTGCAAACTGGGGAAACACGGTTTTTCATAATTTGCCTAAAGACCCAGCGGGCATTCTATAGAATGACTAGACAAAGTATAAAATGCGCATTATTTCATACTTTACCTGGTCAGTTTTTGGCATTGTATAGATTGCCTAGGCATTCTATAGAATGCCTGATTACATACTTTGCCGGTAACATATACATTCCTAAAACGGTTTCTCATCCATTTGCTTTCACCAAAGCAAAACGTCCTTCCCAAAAATGTGAATACTACACAAAAAAACCGGCAACACCTCTGAAAGGCTACTTGGTAAATTCAAATATATTTTTTCATTTTGGCTATTCATGGTCTCTGACCAAAAGAAAAAAAAATACTCTTTTAAATACTTCATTCAAAGAATTATTAGATTTGTTCAATATGAAGTCAAGTGTAAGAAACGAAAAGTATGCTGTGAGAACAAATAAAAAGTGTTATCATCCGTTCGATGGTATAAGCAAGAAAATCGAATTTTTCCCTTATCACTTAATGCGGGGAAAACGGAGTACCAGTAATACAAGTTTCAATCAGTAGGGAGTTTTCAGTCAAACTTTATTTCTCATAAATATTCCATTTACATTGAATGTGATAGAAATATTACATTCGAAACTGAATTATTACAGAATACAGAATATCAAATCATCGTAAATTATTGAAGAAATCAAGTGTACGAATAAGAGTATTTTTAACATATAATTTATACTTGTGTATTTCATGATTTTTATTTTGTTTGACAACTTTACCAGGGATAAATATTTATATTCCTTAATATTATACGTATTATACGTAAAAATAGAAAGTACTGAAAAGGTTCTTTCTGCCAAAAGCTTTATTTATAAAATATATAATATAATATAAATAATTATAAAAATAGTTATATATATATTATAAAATAGTTATACGTATAGTTAATATGTAATAACAATATAGATTATATATATATATATATATATATATATATATATATAAAGAGAGAAAAATTAAATAACCGTGCTAAAACCTATGCTACGATAAGAACATTTATATTGAAGTTAGTTTAGATACCAAATAGCACACCACTGAAGAGATACTAATATCAAAAAGATTGTGTCCAAAGCAAGTTGAATTTTTGAGTAAGAGAGCAAGTGATTATCTTCCCAGGTCAAACAAAGCCTTTTCTACAGAGAAGTTTCATTTCCTTACAGATCAATGTGAATCATCCAACCACAACCGGTGTCGTAATATATGCTCGTTCCAGGTCGTTGATCGTTTTATTAAATTGAGTGCTACGCCTAAGTCGATTTGAGTTCGTTTTATTCAATATAACAAAGGTCTTAATACAATACTCTTCATTCAGAAATTAATTCCTCTCTTTGCATTTTCAGGAGATATTATTTAACATGTTTTCCCGGAATAATGTACTTCTAAATACAACAGGATAAATGGTTTTAAAATTGTTTGGATAACTATTTCCTCATTTGTGGATGAAGTAATGGTATATTTATTTACACAATAATTTCATCACCATACTAAAATGCACATCTATCTTCTACATTATTAAAATAATTCCTGTAGTTTTATCCAGAGCATATCGACCTGTAAAAATTATTTTTTCTAAACATATTTTGGTATAAAGTTAAACTAATACTGTCTAGATGTGCTTTTTGTGGGTTTAAAAATATCCATGAAAAGCCTTCACGCAAGAGGCTTTTGAAATTCCAGCGAAAGTGCTACTATCTGTGGTTTAACATGTGAACTTTTTCCAATTCACATTTGTTTGTAACAAAAAAGATGATCAAGATTTAAAACAGTTCCAGAAATATACCACAGAATGCAGGGCCAGCAAAAGTCAGTCAACATTCATCCACATTGTGATTGTGGTTTCATTAAAATATTGACGTTTTTTATTAAAATATTGGCAACAGAAAATAAGTAAGAGTAGTTCCTATTGAAATCAACACAAGTAGTCCGTAATCATCTTAATTTTCTGTATTTATTACGAACAAGTATTTAAATACGAAAGGAAAAAGCGGGTCAATTTGAAAATTCAATTCCTTGGCCGTCATGAGCGTTGAATAATTTGTTTTTAAGGCGGATAACTCTTTTAAAAATGTTATTCAGAGATTAGTTCATCAGTGGATCACAGTGTTTTGTCCATCTTCTTTCTGTTTGTTGTTAAGACCTAACAAAGATGAATGCAAGAAACTGATGCGTAGATGTTGTGTAGAATCAACATAAAGATTTAATGCTTTTGAAATGAAAACTCTAAAACAGAGACATTAAGATGCGCCAAGCAAAGAACCTTTTTTATTCCATGTGAACTAGCCCCCACTTTATGAAAAAAAGTTGTTGCATTGTCGAAATTTGAAAGTGTAGAACGGATACACAGACACTTTTAAAGCAGATGAAATAAATTAACTTTTCAGATTCTGTTAGGAATTTCTTACCCATATTGAGGTTTCAAGTCTAAAGTAATAAGTTATTTTTAAAAGTTTTCCCCAATGAGAAGTTCCAATTACTGGATATTTTAATCCAGTACTATGACACAAGGAATCAGTCTAGAAAATAAAATACCCCCGTTGCAGCAGACCTGCATACTCAGCGAATTTCAAATGCAAAACAACGTATTTCAAGCAAACATAGCAAGATTTGACATGTTTTGTTAAGCTTCATAAGAATAACATGGGAAATGAGTATGCAGGTTTGCTGCTACAGGTATATTAAAACTGGATGGTTTTAATTCAATATTTAGTAGATCTGAACTAGAAGAAGCCATTTACCAAGTTTTATCAAGATATGTTGAGAAATAAGCGAGATATAGAATTTTACTTATTTCCCATAAGGTTAACATTGGGACAACGTACTGTGTTTACCACTTTCAATATCTCGGTAACCAATGGGCATAGAGCAGTGATTCAAAATACTAAATTATTTGTTTTTTTGAGCTGAATTCAATGGTGCCCACAAAATTTTGATAAATTTTATTTTTCTATGTAAAAAACTCAAAAAACCCATTTTTGGGGGGTTTATTCCCCTTTACCCCCCCTTCCGGTGGTCCGATCGGGCTGGTTCACGAACTCGTCCAATTGATTACCACTTTACATGTCCGTACCAAATTTCATAAAGATCGGACCATTTTTGCGGCCGCTGTCGTGCTAACAGACACACACACATATATATATATATATATATATATATATATATATGTATATATATATATATATATATATAAATTCGAACGAATAGTGTTTTTTGCTTCTGGGGGCCCCAAAACGAAAAGTTATAGTGGTCCCGAGCTTAGGTCTTACCATGAGACCTACGGTAATAGCTTCTTCCCTATAGGGGAAATTCGCTAAAATTACAAAAATTCACACACTTCCTCATTGAAATGTATTATACGCTAAAAAACTCCATAAATAATAAAAAGGAAACTGAAATCTACTTTACCACGTTGTTTTAGGTCACAAATGACGATGATAATGATGAATAATGAACATGATGCATGATGCGTAATTACACACATTTGCGAACTAGATAAGCAGAAAAACTCTAATTTATACTGTATAGCAGCCATACCAGCTCATAGCAACTCATAACATAGACCCAACAACTATGAACATAGACAATTAGATTTGTTATGAACACACACACATTGTTACACACAATTAGATTATTGTAATTGTGTGTTTTTTTTTAGATTTTGTTGTTGTTTTGATTTTTACCAAACAAGTACCTAAAAATGTTTCTTATATAGTTTAATTAGACATATTATTTTTTATATTAATATTAAATAATAAGCATTTATTTAGTAAGAAGATGACTTATCTTCTTAAGATACAGGCAATAAATGGTAACAAACAAATCAAATAGAAGTTCAGTGGATATCTTTTAACAGCAATTGGTAAGTTTCGGGATCATTGAATCATATAAGTATGTATGCAATACCCTCACAATGTAGAGTTTTTAATATCAGAGTCTTCAGTGACCTTTTTTAGAGCGCTAACACCAATCATGGTTATTGTTATTTTAAAATACTGAACGCGCAGGTCACCATATTTTAAGTTTTGATTGTAAGCAACAAAAATACAAACATTGCAAATGAAGTTTTAACAGTTACCCTGAAATAATCAATTCAAGGCATAAATTTCAACGATTAAAAGTTTATTTCTACAGTATGATTGAAATAGTTGTTCATTTATGAAGCGAAAATGGCTTTATGGTGCTTAATCGTTTTTGCAAGCTTGACCTTGCCAGTATAAATCTGCTCATTACCTACATCACTGTCTGCTCGGTTTTGAGAATAAAAACAAAATCACAATGTTAGAAATTAATTTGATTAAAAGTCTCTATCCTATTTCAAAATGATGTAGTAATTATCCAGGGGCAAAATATAGAATTCCTTTACATGCAAATTTTAGAAAGTCGTATATTGTTTCCTTTGAAATGAAAAATTAATTCGAGGAAGGAACTTTTTTAACAAAGAGAAGCAATTCGCCGTCTGAAACTCACCCGAGTTTAAAAAGGAGAAATTTTCGCCGGGTGAAATATGCAGATTGTTTTACGGGCCACGATGCGCTCTTACACTGAACATGAACTTTCTGTCGATCCTTTATTTGGCAACGATTATTATAAGGTCTTACCTGACCGTTGAACAGCTGAATATGATTAATATTTGTGTCCGTTTTATTTATAACATTTCTTATGTTCAGAATTGCCTACGTAAGCTAGATTAACCTTATCAAACGAATAAAGAACCTAGCAAGAATAATCACTTCAAAAGCCACTTCAAACGTAACTTACGATAGTGTTGGTATTATTGGTACATTACTATATTTAAAAACGTCCACATGAAAGCTAAACAATTTTGGTGATAGTTTTATCAACGAAATATATTGTCTCTGTATTTATAGTAAATTTGCCAATGATTTACAATGATTTACATCTAGTGAGCTAAGGACCATTTTTTGGGGGTTTATCCCCCCCAACGCCCCCTTCCGATGGTCCGAAACGGGGCATAATAACTAATTTTATTTGGAAAATAATGTTAGTTTTAGCTGAATCCATTATTTTATAGTAACTAATGTATCAAGTTTGAAAAAATGATAATGCCAAAAATACTAATTACATTTTAAAATATGTGTTTAAGAACCTCTTTTTATTTCTATTTAACTTATTTGATTAACTTTTCAAACTTTAATGAATTCAAACAAAACACTGTTAATGGCAAACTAGAAACAGTTTAGTTGATTGTTGCGACTGTATTAGAATAATTTTTGACGGCCAACGTTTTAGTGAGTTAGTAAAAAAAAACAAAAAAGTTAGTGTTGAAATAAGAATAATCGTTCAATACTCGTCATAAAATTCACATTTTGTGGCATAATAGCGTTTTCCATGCTTGGCATTCCTTGTTTGTAAAACGCTATCTTGCCCAAAATGGGTAATTTTTGTGAAGATTAGTAAATTATTCAATAACTCAAAACATTAAATACTGAACTGGATTGATTTAAAAGTAAATTATTCAATAGCACAAAACATAAAGACTGAACTGGATTGATTTAAAAAAAGGATTTACAACAAATTTTTCAAAGTAAGCCCAAGTTGGCAAACAAATCTGTGCAAACAAAACCCAAATTTGAGTTACCTGACCGAAGACCGAATCGGCTGTCCATATAAGCTGAAATGGATTTGGGTTTTTTATGAATATGTGAGTGTTAATTCAAACCCGCAATTTTCAAAGTAATACCTTAAAATAAATAAAAAGCTACATTTGAATGAAAGGGTATATCTTAATTTTTGGTAAACGGATTTTGAGTTGTATTGTTGTATTTGTGTCAGTGGAAAGAAAATGAAAATAACTCTTTTATAAATAAATATATATAAATTTGTTTTTGAGGCCATATCCTCAATTTCCTTATAATCACTCTAGCGACTAAGCCTATTGAACTTCTAACAAAAAACTTTTAATCCTCTTTTTAGGGCAAAGGTAAGCATGTTTAGTTAAAGGCGACAGTACTGTATGGATAGCAATTAATTTAAACCATAAAACCCAGTATTATCCATACACTTGTAATAAAAAACAAATATTTTAAGCCCAGCATAAAAGGGGGAACGTTATCATAGGCCATTAAATCAAACTTCACATTCTGTGTTATCTTTCAAACAAAATTCTACCTCAGCGAAGGACACGGGGTAAAATAATATTCCTATCTTGATTTATATAAATTAAAAGGAACATTAGTTCAAACATGTCTTATACATATTTTCAAAAATAATATCTCATTTTAATTTTTATTAAGAATAAAATAGGAAGGAATAATTTATAATCATAGGAATAATCTAGATGTATCACAATTGCCTGTTCATACTATATCGAGGTAGATACACAATATGTAATTTAGACATTTTAATTGTTTTTTAATTTGCCTCGAATACCTTTTTATAAGAATTTGGATGAAATAAGACTGACTTCTAATACTTTCACGAATAATTTTATTTGGAAAATAATGTTTAGTTTTAGCTGAATCCATTATTTTATTACTTACTAGCTGACTGATAACCCCGGCTTTGCTCGGGAGATTATTTATTCTTATCGTGTTCTGGTCGTTTCTTTGTGCTGTATTCTGTTAGTAACCATAGAAGCTAGAAATAGCTACCATTAGAAATAATGGTAACCATAGCAACAATTCAAAACACTCCCAAAATCCTTGACATGGGTCCCTTTCGGACGATCCTGAGCCTAAGCCCTTAAAGATATCAAAACCAAACCAGCATAGTGCACATCATGAGATTCCAAGCTTTAGTTTGTCACCAAGATCAAGTGTCTACGATATGTAGTTTTGGCTGTAGCCCGAAATATACCAACACACAACTCTCTTTATATATATATATATATATTGATTAATAGCCCAACTACAGACATAGAAAACTAGATTCTTATTAAATTTATAGATAAAAATCTTAATTTTAAAAAAATTTTCAGTTATATTTTTTTAATAATTAAAATAAAACTGACCCCAAAATCTGAATTGTCAAAAAGAGTTTCTTTTCGTTAAAAGTGCATTATGTCTTAACTTGCAATGCACTTAACAATGCACTATACAAGAACATTTATTTTATTCAAAACAAACTTCGCCAGTGTTCACAAAAGGAACTTTCTTACTCTCTGGATTTGATCTCGACAACCTCGTGTAAGTTTTAAAAACTGTAAGCGGGAAGAAATCCCCTTCTTTTCTACTTTGTTTCTCAAAGTTTACATCTCTCAGTTTTCTTCTACTCCAAAAGATCGAATATTTATTTCAGTTATCACTAACACAAATTGAGGTCTTAAATTTAATTTCATTAAAAAAGTAAAATCAAATTGTTCGTCTTAAAAATTCAAATTAAATCGGTTTTTGCATGGACTGATATATTTTAACATTAAGCTTTTTTTCTTTTTAAAAAGAAGGTGGCGGCCTCTTTTTACCTTGCATTTGCCCCCCCCCCCTCATGGGCCTCAGGCATGTGCTTGCAAGTTAACAAGCAAACCCAAGGAGTGAGCCGGTACAGTACAAGGATGAACAGTGCTGCTAAAAATATGCGGCATCATCGGGACTCGATCCTACGACGCTGCCACCACAGAACCGGGGCCGAATGCGCTACGAACTGCGCCACCGACTCACTAACATTTTTTAGCCTACTAAAATACATTAATTTTCATGGATTAAGATGAGTATTTTGAAAAAAACAACCGCTATTGAATTCATAGTTTCTTTTTTATATTCTCTGGACATATAACATAAATATTTAATAATGAAATCAAACTAATTAAACTCTGGATAGTTGCATACTACTCTAGTAACACGATAAGAGTAAAATGAATAAGCCAAATTTTATATTGCAATAAAAATGCGACTCAAATAAATACTAAAAAAAGCAAAAATCTTCATTTTTACATATTGAAACCCAGTAATTTCGTTATTTGAAATTCAACCCCGTTTGTACATCGTCCTGGTCCATTTAAAGAACATCGAGTCTACTAAACGTCTATTATCTCTGTAAGTTTTAGGTTTTAAATTATCTAATGACATTTTTATTTCAAGAAACTTTATTTACACTCAACATATTTAATGATTATACCATCCATAAATCAACCCTTACGCTATCCAAACCAAGCTATTCTAATCAGCAGTTACAAAATCTATTCCATCTCTAACAAACATTGTAATGTAATTTAAGCGTCAACAATACATCAACTGTCTTCTCTTATCACTAAAATATGACATAAACCTTTAGCATTTTACATATATACACTTGTATATTCACGATTGCAAATTTACTTCCCAACTAGTTCGAATTCATACATATCCTGAAAAATACTGCAGGAAACTGTCCATACACAAAGTAAATCATCTTTTGCTTATCTAATAAAATATTCGACAATGGTATAAAATTACCTTAATTCCGTCAGGATCCGTTGAGGTAGATTATATTGCTACCGGTTTCAAGGCTTAAAGCCTCTTCATCAGGCTCCAATCACTCTCTTGAGGTCGTCGTAAGTTTAAAAAACACACAGTACATTTAATACACATAATACACTAAACATACGGACGGACGAATAATTACAAACATTTAATACCGGTGAACTAGTTCACGCGACACGGCGCGGCTGAGCGTGTGGTCATGACTGGGGGTGTTGGTGACCTTGCTTCCCCCTCCCGCTGTCGAGACAATGCCGGCGATTTTTCTGCTCTGCTCCCTTGTTGATGATGCGAATGGCCGCGTCGTAAATAATGTTTGATTTAAATGAGGTTTGTTCGTTCATTACTTTCTGGGGCTCTGATTTAATGGCTTTATAAATTTCGAATTCTTCGATGCAGTTTAAATAGGATCCCTTTTTTCTGTGATAATGTAAGACCTGTAAATTATTTTCAAAACTTGTGTAGTTGTGGTTTTCATTTATTAAGTGGGCGGAATAAGCAGATTTTGTGTCTATTTTTGAACTGGAAGGGGTGTGCTCTTTAAATCTTTTGCCGAATGAACGTGTAGTTTGTCCTATGTAATATTTGTCACAGTCATCGCAGTGAAGTTTGTAAACACCCGTCTTATCCTCTTCCTTTATTTTTTGTTTATTTTTGTTACCATTAAAAAATGAACCCAGTTTGTTATTTGTTCTAAAAGAGACTGTAACATTATTCTTTGCCATTTCTTTTACTAGGGTGTGGTTTAGAATATTGCCATATTCTGCGGATGCAAAACGTTTCTCAGAGGTTGAAGAGTTCGTTGGAGTTTTGGAATCGATGTTATTTTTATGTTTTGTGATCAATTTATCAATGACTGCGCTTCTGTAACCATTGGCTATTGCAATGTGTTTTAAGATGAGGATTTCTTTTTCGTAATCCGTGGGGCATAATGGGAGTGATAATAATCTGTGGACAAAGCTATTGAATGCGGCCATTTTTTGATTATGAGGATGATGCGATGTAGAGTGTATTGTTTGGTCGGTTGCTGTGGGTTTTCTGTATATGTCGAAGTTCAGTTTTGAGTCGATTTTTGATATTTTTAGGTCTAAATAATTTATTGTTTCGTTGGTTTCTGTTTCAAGTGTAAACTGCATATTTTTGTGGATCCTGTTAAGGGCGTTATTCATAAGGCTAAGCTGTCTGGTATTGCCATTAAAAAGAATAAGTATATCGTCAACATATCTATGATAAAAGACTATCTTGTCATGGTACCGATTGTTGTCTGAAAGAATGTGTTGATTTTCAAATTTATTTAAGAACAGTTCCGCTAGGATCCCAGAAAGTGGAGACCCCATTGCCAGGCCATCCTTTTGGATATAATGTTGATCATTGAATTGGAAATAATTCTGCTTCAATACCAATGTTGTTAAATTAATAAGTTCATTTTTGGCCTTTACAGATAGTTTGGAGTTTTTATTTAAGTTTTCTTCCAGAATTTTGAGGGTTTCTGGAATGGGGATGTTCGTGTACAGATTCACAATGTCTAGGGATGCCAGCGTTTGATTTTTATTTACTTGGATGTTACATATTTTCTGAACCAACTCAATGCTGTTTTTTAGGCTATGGTTATTTTCAAATACTATTTCGTTTCTAATGACGTTTTCAAGTTTTTTGGCGATATTATAAGCGGGAGAAGGGATGAAATTGACTAGGGGACGGATTGGTACGATATCTTTATGTACCTTTGGCAAACCTCTTAGGGTTGGTGCCTTTGGATTAGTAATTTTACAATTCCTTATTTCAATAGGTGTTAATAATTGTTTGCTGTTGCTAATCGCCTTATTTATTTCTCTAGAATAGGTAATTGTTGGGTCCTTGGGCAGTTTCTCAATATTGTTCGTTGAAATAAAGTTGTGTACTTTCTCAATGTAGGCCTGTCTGTAGATAATAACTATTGAGTTCCCCTTATCGGCCCGCGTTATCAGTGCATCGTTGTCTCTGAGCTTCTCCCTTATGCTTGTTGCAGCTTGTCGTGCTTGTCTATATTTGAGATTATATTTGCTGTTATTTCTGGGATTCTTTACTGCTTGATTAACTTTATTGTTTATTGCAACTCTAGCAATGTTTTGATTTTGCTCGGATTTCAAAGTATTTATTACAGCCTCAGACTGGAATAATTCACAAAGAAGGCTTTTAGTATTTGTCTTAGGGAAATTATAATTTAGTCCTTTATTTAATAGATCAGTTTCCGCCTCATTAAATACAATTGTTGTGTAATTCACGACCCTTGGGAAGAATTTATGCCCACAGTTTATTTCTTTTTCTTGTATTTGTGTCCTGAACAGGAAATCAATTTTTCGATTTTGTGTTTTCTTTTTAGCCTGAATTGTTCTGCTGATTTGATTTTCAATATCATTAACAATGCAATTGATTTGTGAGGGGTGTATATTGTTTAGTAATTCTAAATGCTTTTTGAGTAAAATAAAGGAATAATAAAGGAAGAGGATAAGACGGGTGTTTACAAACTTCACTGCGATGACTGTGACAAATATTACATAGGACAAACTACACGTTCATTCGGCAAAAGATTTAAAGAGCACACCCCTTCCAGTTCAAAAATAGACACAAAATCTGCTTATTCCGCCCACTTAATAAATGAAAACCACAACTACACAAGTTTTGAAAATAATTTACAGGTCTTACATTATCACAGAAAAAAGGGATCCTATTTAAACTGCATCGAAGAATTCGAAATTTATAAAGCCATTAAATCAGAGCCCCAGAAAGTAATGAACGAACAAACCTCATTTAAATCAAACATTATTTACGACGCGGCCATTCGCATCATCAACAAGGGAGCAGAGCAGAAAAATCGCCGGCATTGTCTCGACAGCGGGAGGGGGAAGCAAGGTCACCAACACCCCCAGTCATGACCACACGCTCAGCCGCGCCGTGTCGCGTGAACTAGTTCACCGGTATTAAATGTTTGTAATTATTCGTCCGTCCGTATGTTTAGTGTATTATGTGTATTAAATGTACTGTGTGTTTTTTAAACTTACGACGACCTCAAGAGAGTGATTGGAGCCTGATGAAGAGGCTTTAAGCCTTGAAACCGGTAGCAATATAATCTACCTCAACGGATCCTGACGGAATTAAGGTAATTTTATACCATTGTCGAATTCATTAAGTGATCCTGGGCCAAATACAAGCAACATAATAAAATATGTATCATATTGGTCTACAGGCATATTTCGTTTGTGTCAAATTTAATTTCGTTTTAGTAAAGGCATCCTATAACTACAGGGACTTCAACCTCAAATATAAACTTAGTGGTATGAAAAGAAAGACTAATCCTAGATATGTATGGCTAATTCAGGAAGACTTGTAAGGTATGTGGCGATAATAATATCAACTCAGTTCTGGAAAAACGAACGCAATAACTTTATTTGTAACAAGTTTTTTTATTAATTAATATTCCTACCATAGTCGCGTAACGATATTAAGATAAACTAGCTGATGATGTTCCGTTTCACTTGGAAAAGTATACAACTAATTGTCAAATACAGTAATAGCATCAGCTATTCAGCCCTTTTCTTTATATTTGTGACCCTAGGGAGGGCTTTATAAAAAAAATTTTCCCTTGGATTTTCTCACCGAGACCTTTCATTCAATTACAGGATTGATGTGTGTCAGATTTACGGTTTTCTCAAAAGTTACGGGTGGTTTGGGGGCTTTTGATAAATAATCAATCAAAAGGTAAAATTTATAGATTGTGAAAATACACTTAAAAATATATTTAAAGGCTACTCAAATTGTATTATTTAATATAAAAATTAATGACGTATGAAATTCCATAATTATTAAAGGGAGCAAAATCAAACATATGAAATAATATACAGAACTCTCCCTTTATGGTAAAAATGTTTGGTAAAATGACTGTTTTTCGGTTACTCATATGATGTAAATGAATAAACTAAGTATGTAGGTAATGTGTAATAAATGTGAGGTAAAAAGTAGCTTCCTATTTCATTATCGTTGCCAAATTTCATCACTGAATATTCATAAAATAACTGTCAACTCTCTGTAAAAAAATATTATGATTAAACAAATTGGCAATACGATAAAATTACAATATTTTAATGAATTATTTTACAATAATAGAATTCAATTTTTGTGATGTATTTTTTTATCTAGGGCAGTACACACAACTCTATAAAAATATGATTAGAAACTGTTCAAGCTCGTTATTTTTTTTGTAAAAACTGTAAAACAAAATAATATATTTAATTATTTTTATTTTATAAATCTTCTTTATTTTATAAAAATATAAGCTAGTTTTATCCATAGCATTACACACCAGCAAACTATTACAGTTATTACTTATAGCTCGACTGAATAAAAAACTCTAATATTATTACAAAGAATAAACTTTCTTATCATTATAAATTTGTCGCATAGAGTATGTTTATTAGTTTCTCCGTATACAATTTCGTAAGTATATTAATCGTAGATAACCAATGCATTTTTACTTGTTGTTTGAGAAATACAGTTCCTAAGGATAACACGTTATTCAAAATAAATATTCCTCAGCGTAAATCCTGGATTAATTACGAGAGAGCAATTGGTTTTATTTTATATTTACATAAATCAGACCCAATGTTACTGGGATTGATCATGGAATCGCTTCGTGATTTTAGGTGGAAATATTTGAGGATATCCTAGGGCCTACAAATATCTTACATTTACAATTCGTTATTAACTTATGAACCTTCATTTATATCATAACCTTGGATATAAGAGAAAATTACATATAATTTAAATAGTTAAGCAGACAAAACGTATAGTTTTGATTTTATACAGGGAGTTTTATTTAACCCAACCCATTTTTAAGATTGTATAATGCACATATAAATATGAAACGACAATTGTTTTGATAATCTTTACATTTTGCACAACCTATTATTTAAGTTTGATCACATTTATTTTATATTATTATGTGGTCAAACAATCCGCTATTGTTATTTGTACCAAGTTGTACTCTCTTCATCAAATTACTAAACACGTATTGCAAGGTACGTCTTTGAATTTATTGCGTTGAATTTGTTATGTTTGTTTTCAGGTGCTGAATATCCTGTGAATTGTTTTCTTAGGCTTTATATTTTATGTATCTTAGGGGGTTTGCGCTTCCTTAGTTGATAAAATAAAGTTTTGGGTTGCGTTAAAAACACCCTGTATAAAACGACCCACATAACCTGTGCCAAAGAATGTTTTACTAATTCATTTAGTGTAATGTACTTATCTAAAAATTATTCAGACTTTTTCCAAGAGTCTGATATAAGACTAACCAAGACTAAAGCAGGCTGTTTGCTGAGGACAAATAAGCAACAAACATGTTTTGTCCACTTTAACTGAATAACAACGCTCAAGGTAAACATGGTACATCTGTGGCCACCACTAAACATCGGATGTACATCGAGCAAGCAGACCTTTACAAATTTTCATCTTCAGATATATGAAAAGGATATATCTTCAAAATCCGGCACAAATAAGCCACTGCAATCGTTTCCCGAACGGGAAATAAAATGGTTTTAGGATAAAGTAATCTGAAACGACAGTGTTATTCTCAGAACAGTAGCAGCTATAACAGTTGTTACTGTCCTATAAACATTTTTACAAAAGAATGTTTCTTATTTATCCTAATTCAAGGCATAATGTATCCTAGTATTCGTTATTGTCAGCAAAATAGCTGCTAACGTTAGAGAGCTTGGAGACACGCAAAATCCATCCAGTCCAGAACTGTTGTGAATGTTTTCATTCGGAGATGGCGTCGGGAATTCTGAAAAAAATATTACCAAGGTTGTTGAAAGATCACTAGATTGAAGCCGTAAGCAAATCTATATAAAGTAGTTTAAAAGAACTTATTCAATATTTAATCCATAATGTAATGTAAAATTATCATCAGATCCTAGTCATAGACCACTGGAAGGGTTTTAAACCCCATTCAGAATTTTTTTGACTCAGAGTTTTTAGATCTTTGCTTGACAAAAAAAAACAGAATAAAAAAATTATTAAAGATGTTTTATAGCGAATTTATAATAGTATCTAACGAGCTATAACAACAATAACTGTATATAAATGACTGGTTCTTCAACAAAGAGCGTCTAATGTTATCAGCAGCTTATTAATTACATCCTTATATTGGAATATATTTTTGTGGAAAATAGTAATTTTAATGACAACCTTTATTACTTTTAGACCAACAACTTAAACATTAGCTGAAATGCTAATATCAGCTAAATACAATTATATAAATATTTCCAGTGTGACAGTCGGATATCATCATTAAATGTTTTCATTACAGTTACTTTTTTTCAGGAGATTATATTATAAATATTTGTAATTGTTATAAGTATCTTTTTTATATGGTTTAAGAGTGTGTATATTAGTATATTATAATAGTATATGTATAGTATATAATAATAATATGTATAGTATATAATAATAATATGTATATTATAATAATCTATTGTAATTAAAGTTGTTCTTATTTTTATACGCAAGCTAATTGACTAACAAAATTAAGATTATATATGACTCATGCTTTTATAAATATCAATTAACTGCCGTTGTTTTGAATTCGTTATAAAAGCTGAGAATATAAAATATATAAATAAGAATAGAAACTGTTAAAAGGGGGATTACAGCCTTTGGTGGGAGCGGGAGCTTTGTTATTCGATAATGCCCGGCTTACATGAACTGAAGGGGAGAATTGGGAGTTGAGTATTAAAAATAGGTTAAACGTCTTGTCACGTTAACTCATTTTGGTAGGTAATAAAATTGCATCGATCAAAACATAAGCATTGAAAATCAATAATCATCAATTCATGTTTTAAACTAGACTGCAAAAACATAGTTATCGAAAAATTTGGCATTTTATTACATTACCTCATTATTACCTACATCAAGCCGTATACAACATTCATCCTGAATGAAAGTGGTTTAAAAGAATTTTAAGCTTGTATTTTTACTTTGAATCATTTTGATAAATGTAAAATATATTTAAATACATCTTCTCCAAAATTAATATTACCATAAAAATATAGAATTATTAAAAAAACGTTACATTTTCATTGTAACGTTGACGTTAACGATTGTATGACAGGTTCTAGTAGAGGTTATTTCGTACAGGTTATAAAATATGTGTGTGTGTGTATATATATATATATATATATATATATATATATATATGTATATATATATATATATATATATATATATATTGACTGAATATTGTCATTTTTGGTTCAATAGTTTTCTGAAATAATCAGTTACCTTAAAAGAATGAATTTTGTAAAATTAATTTCAGCCCATTTTTTGGTAAATTACTCAGTTTTAGATCTTAAATATGTAAAAATCTCATGCAGAGCCATGTTATTTATTTAAATAAAATCCTAACAAAAATAAGAAATTGAGAATTTGTAAATGAGAATTTGTATTCCAAAAGAAGACGTGTTCAACGTCTTCTGTAAAAAAAGACAGAGAAGCCATCTCGTTTTTTCTTGTAACATGCAAGCAAACTCTAGTTCTCGTACTTTTTGTTTCAACTTATCGACCTTAGTTTAACCTTCTTATTTTGTAATCTCCAGCTTAAGAAACAATTATGAAACCAATGTCTTTAACCAAGCGTTAATCTCGAAGATGGCCTCCTCTCAATTGATGCCCTCCCTCTACCAAAAGCCATACGATAATTAATTAATTTAATCTCAAAGATCATGAGTACAAAACCCAGTATGATCATGTTGTCAGTAATTTTTGTCTTATCTATGCTGCTACAATGTATGAGTGATGGTCATAAGTGATATCTCTAAACAAAAGTTTGAATAATTATTTTCTAAAATTACTTCTAATCCGACACCGCAGAATTTTCAGTGTACCTCCAATGATAACGCTGTTCTGGTCGCCGTACTCGTAGTCGTCGTCCCACGGGTCGTTGACCTCGTTATCAGTGCGGTCAGTGGCCGTGTTATCAGCCGGGTGACCCTCCCCCTCGGCCACCTGCACCGTCGAGTTCCAGTAAAGGTCGTACAAGCTCGCCGTGCACCTCACCTGAGGACACATGTTTAGAGTAAAGCTAAGTTTGGCCATAGTAGGCTCTCTGATTGGTCTATACCAATACAGAGGTCAACAATGGCTACAATAACTAGAAGCTGTCATTGTTCTGGTAAGTCTATTGGCTGTCCTGTTCACCTTGGTTCCTCCTTGTCTCTCTTAGAACCTTTTGATTCCCAGCTGAGCTTGGATACCCAGTCAGGTCAGAGCCCTGTAAGGAGTTGCGGATCGTCCTGGCCTGTCCATCTGGGATTGGATGAGGACTTTTATCCGACAAACTTCCAAGCGTCTGCTAGTCTGGAGGGCGAACCGACCTAGGTGAGACTATTCACAACAAGGAGAGCTCCCAGGTGGAGGTCCTTGTCTGGGGATGCTTGGGAGGTCTCGGGTTAGAGGGTGAGTTGTCCCCGGAGGAGCCTGGAGGATGGGTTGGAAATCTGTCTCTTCCTTCAGGGACAAGGCTGACTGACCATATCATACCTTTCCTATCCTGACAATCCCTTCCTTCCGTAAGCTGCACAATAACGCAAGGGAGACGTGCCTAGCTGGCTTTGCTGGGGATTTCATTCCTCCAAAGTATAACAGTCTAAAGCTAGGTTTACACTAGCTTGTATCAGTGTCGTCACTTGAACACACTAATAACATTGTTGTTATACCAATACAGGTTTAGCAAAGACCGTCGTGTTAACACAACAAGTCAAGTGTTACAACAGTTAATTTACTATTGGAGATATACGATCTTGACTGACGACACTAATATTTTTTTTACAAATATTAGTGTCTCAAGATTGTACCTAGCCAGTGTAATCAGTGAAGTATCAACACTTAAAGTGTCAACGGAGGTGTTGGTAAACCTGAATTGGTATTACAATAAAGTAATTAGGGTGTTCAAGTGACGACAATGCTACGTACTAGTGTAAACGTAGCTTAATTCTCGAATACACTGTATCCAGTAAAGCAGTCACAGGACAAAGACTTTATTGGAGATTATATCGTCTTGAATGTCTACTGTTCATTGTATTGGTTTCCAATAAAAATAGGTTTTAGTATGTGTGATGAATGTATTGATAGAGAGTGCCCCCCGCTTTTATCTAAATGACTGTTTTAGAAATTTGGTTCTCAATAATTATGATACGGTTTGTACGTTATCTTAGTAATCGACAGTCAATGTATAGTCATAGTGGCGAGAAAAGCCCCAGACATTTTATGTAGTTTCCTTACTTCTTCCAATTTTCATAATTTTAAACTTGTTTGGGGTTGTGAACTCCTTATAAAGGTTATTAGTTGTTGTATAAAAAGGCTATTTATTAGAATTAATAACTGAGGAAATGTAGTAATAACTGTTGAGGAGTCACCAGAAAGTTGGTTGTTAGTTGATGCCAAATGCGATTAAATACACATTTTAGATTTTTAAAGGCTTTTATGTTTTTTACATAAAAATAAATTTCAGGTTCATAAAATAATTTTCTTTACATGAGCTAAAACTATGCGCATTTACACAATAAATGGTCAGATTAGTGCTACCGAGAACAAAATAGCTAAGGTCAAGCGATTTTTAACTAATTTTTTATTGTTAAGTACCACATCTTTACTTCGAATAATATATAATATCTGCTACACTCGAAGGTTAATCTTCAATAACCACAACCAGATAAATGTTTTTTGAACTGATGCAATGAATATCTTTGCTCCCGGTAAACGAAAAACTCTTTTCGTCCCTTTCGATAAAGTTAAGTAATTGCATACCTTTAACTTCCCATTGGTGGCGAAGTGACGAGCTCTCAGGGGAACCTCCAGGATGCTCATTGATTGTTGAAGGTCCGGATACTTCTGCGGTACTTGTCGATACTGCTTCACGTACTTTGGGTTTACCTTCAATTTAAAATAAATTTATTTTCCCTAGGAAGGATTGGAATTTAGTTGTCATTTTATTATTCTATTCATTTACGTTTGCTTTAATATGTTACGTAGTTTAATGACGAGTTGTTTTTGCTATTATACGTAGTTCATGACGATAAAGGATTCTTATTCTTATTGTTATTCTTATTCTTAAAACATTAAGAGTTTAGTGCGTTTATGATTTTACTATTATGAACTTAAAAAATTTACATGGGATGTCGAATATTATTATTGAATAGCTGATTACCTCGTATTATGCACACATAGTGGTGAAATGGTTATCAAGGAATTACTGAATCAAATTTGTAGACTCACCGTCACAAGCAATGCTGTTGTTTTTAATTTAGTGTACAGCTGTTTCACCACCTTGTCCTAGGGGCATCATCAGCACAGTCGAGGTTAAATCATTAAGATCCTAGAACTAGAAAATCGTGTTCGTATAACATTTTAGTAAAACGACTGTGCTGATGATGCCCCTAGGACAGGGGGGCGAAACAGCTGTACACGAAATTAAAACCAAGTAGGGTTGCTTATGACGGTGAGTCTAGTCTACAAAAAACCCTCGTATTGACTTGGAGTAATTAATTTAGCAATTGAACTTGTTTGTTACAGTACTATGTAAAATAGTGAAGTTGGAAATGAAATTGGTTTGTATTTATTGAAGAACACTAAACAGAAAAGAACAATACATACTCTCCCACTGTTTTGCGCAGGAACTACAATCGGTATTGGGAAGTGGCCACAGAGGATCTAGAGGAACCGAGAGGCAGGTGCAATGGCTGATAACGTAAGGAACATTCTATGAAACTTTAATGCATCCACTCCGTATAGTTTAGCCAAACAGCGACCAGCAACGCACGATTTCCTCCTTCACATAGGTGGATTGTAGTATAATACGTTACTAGCCCGGTAAGTACCGTTTTACCGTGTGAGCTTGATAGTTCGAGCTGATAGGCGAGTGCGGGATTTTCATGCGAGTACTGTAAAAATTACAGGCGTGTGACGTACAATACATTACATCATGCAACTCAGAAAAAAAACATATTTTTAAATCATGATGTATACCGTGCATAAACTATTTCCTTTCCAATTCTTCAAACCTAACTCATAATGAACAACGGAACATTTGCTACTGCCACCAGTGCTGCCACAGCATTCCTCTGAAGTAACCACTAAAGTCAGTTTACTGCAATCGGCTGATAATTTTATTGTTGACTTCCGTTGTTTCCGCCTACTAGTGCACGGTAAGTTTACTGTGCACTGCACCTGCACGGTAAATATACTGAGCAGTGATCGGCAAAGAGTAACTTTCCAGCCAAGGGTAAGGCACAGAAAACAGATGTTTCTGTGTATTATGACTGTGTTAAGTAAACTAGGGATGTTTATATATTAGCGTACTGTTTTGCCTTCCTACGTTATTTTTATATTTGAGTGCTGTTTGCTTTTGAGTGTGTACTGGATTTGCTGCATGGTTTGAAAAATGGACTTACAGACAATTTGTTAGTCATGTAGAATTATTTTTCCTTTTTTATTTACGTTTAGGAAACAGGCTCTTGTATGTTATGAACCAAATGAGTACTTAAATCATTTTTGGTGTTTAGCCACAGAACTGGATATGAACATAAAAATATGATGCTACATACCTGATCAATCCAGTTCAATAATTATGAAAAACTCATAGGATTATCACAATTTTTGAATAAATACCATCATCAGATCCTTTGTGCAATAACTTAGCCTGATACCTCATACCTGACAGTCTGATACCTGCTGGCCAGCATGCATGTTAAATCCCATTACTCGTGTGATCACTGTTTCAATGTTTTAATTATTTAAGGTTGAAAACACTAAAAGAAGCTAAGTTTTCGAACAAAGGATCTGATGTGACATTTATGCCGGAATTGCGATATTTCTATAAGTTTTTCATAATAATTCCACTGGATTGATCAGGTACATAACACCACATTTTTATGTAAACAATCACATATATACATGAATGTTTAAATACTTGAACGTCTTATCATATCCTTGTCCTCTCACATTCTCGCCGTTGACGCCCCAGGTGAGGTTGACGGCGGGCCGGCTGGGCGAGGCGGTGCAGTTGGCGCGGAGAGTGTCTCTCGCCCTGTATCGCGTCTTGACGCCCGTCAGCTTGGGGCCGGTGCGGGGCACCTCTGTGAAGAGTGGAAAACTGTTAGAACTGTGGTGTTGTGAGGTTGTGCACGCTATCTTGGTGTTGCCTCCCTTGAGACCGATGTCAACTTTGTTTCCTTACCTTGTATCCACTACCCTTTTTGTGTGGTGTAAAGCTAGTAGTGAATCGTATTGGGAATGGTATTTTGGATTTTATTTCGTACATATAAGTTAAGTGTATTTTTAGTAGTCGATAGATAGGTGAAATGCGACATTTAATAGCGTGCTATTAAGAAAAAGTGTCATATGTAATGTAAGTAATGGCGCATACAAAAACCTATACTTTGTAAAACGCAAGAAAGAAGTCAGATAAACTTCATTAAGATATAATTACTTTTAAATACAAGGGATATTTCCAGAGTTCGGTTTTCTCTAGAACTGGATTCTCCTCTATGAAATATAATTGGTTTTCTATTTATTCAATCCACATAAATTAAACCATTTTGCACATATTGTTGCCAAATTATCTATTAACATAGAAAACTGCAGAACTAAGTTACAATATGTAAATTATTTAATAATATCTGAGTATACTAGAGGATACAAGAGGTCATGCGAAATTAATAACATTTAATTAGATTGCAAAAACAAATTTAAAGAAAGAGAAACTCAAAAAAAGTTATTTATAGTCTTATTTCCTTTTGAAAGGATCGTGTTGCATTATTGTAGAGCCTTGACTATTTCCTTACTAGAACACAGAGATAAATGTTTCCCCATCCTTACATACATATCTAATTAACAGAATAAAATTTACTCATTGATTTAGAATTGACTTTTCAGCCTACACAATAAACCTTCTGATGTAGTCGAGAAAACAATGTTAGATGTGCTTGAGACGTATTCGGAATACGTTGCCCCTGGCTTCGTTTACGATAGATAGCTTTAAACAGCTGATCTTGCTACTGCTCTTAGAACTGTCAAATTAGTACTCACAGCTGTTTACATTTCTGTGTTTGAATGTTTACATCCTTACAAAATGTAAACATCGAAAATGAGGACGTTCACGGGGCGTAGCCCGAGGGGATTTTATGGAAGTGAATGTGTTTCCCAGGTTCAAGATCTATCTACCTCTGTGTGAAATTTCAACACAGTCGGTTCAGTATTTTTCGCGTTCACTTGCCACATCTAAACATACATACAGAAACCACCTCTTCTTTATGATGTATCAGATAATAGACTATTTATGCCAAACATAACAATACACACCGACGACGTCCATGTTGGCGGCGGCGATGGCGGTGTGGAAGGACGGGGCGTCAGCGGACACCTCGCAGTTGAACTGACCGGTGAGCGAGGCGGGCACCTGCCGCAGGAACAGCGTAGACCCGTTCGACTGCGACCGCTACAACAACAGAGTGGTTGTGTCTGAGGGGGGTGTTTAAGCGAGAGCGCAATTATTAAAGGTAGTGAGGGACATGATGAAGATTGGGTATTACTAACAAAACCAGATGAATTTGGATTTTTACAGGAGAGGAATGAAATAATAACTGATGATGGACTGAATTTGTTGTGTCAATTATCTGTTACATACTAAAGTTAACGTTTAACCTGTTTATTGATTTTTATTCAAAGAGTAAAACAATGTTTACAATATTAAACCACACTTTGTTTTGTTTAAGACTTTTTAGCTACCAGACTAGTAGCATATTCATATGGCTCTATTTACTTCCATGTCATCGATGATTTCCTCCCCTCCTCTGCCGAGACGTCGAACTCAAGCGTCAACATATACCTCACGACCTGTATACACCTGAAATCCATGTTCCAAAAGGAGAGAGAATGTAATTTTACCTACTAACTATAGTCGTCTTTTAGTCCCTGGAATAGAATACTAAAGTACTAGTTTATACTCCATGGGATTTACTTACTTACTTTCAGTCCCACGGGACTAAAAGTAATCTCATAAGAAATGCATGGGAAGAGATCCGGCAACGCCGCGGTGGACAGTGAGAAAATATGGCAACACTGTCGATTTTAATTTGTTTCTCTATGCTGAAGAGAGTGTCACAGCATCCGAGCGTCCGTTTCCGTTGTCTACGGGACAGCGTATCCATTTTGAGTTTGCTGTAGTTTAGGCTTTATTCCTGCATATTTGTGAACAAATAAGTTAGGCCTATTGTATATTTTTTAAAGAAGAGTGTGAATAAAATGTTAAAATTAAAGCCTAAACACCTTGCATTATTCATTTACATAGGCTATGTGATTGTAATGCAGTTTGTTGAAGCAAAGGAAGGTAAGGTTACAGTGTTATACCTAGTTATTGTTAATGGTGTAGGTGGAGGAAAAATTTTGTGTGCATCACGGGACTAAAGTGCTTTTTCTCCCTCAGGAAATTGTCATCCTCGGCTGAGCCATTTGGCGACAACAGTTTCCCTCAGGGAGAAAAAGTTGCACTTTAGTCCCTAGATACACAAATAACTATTTTACACGAGGTGGTTTTTTAATGTTCCGTTTAACTTTTTCAACATTTTTTGAAATATCAATTTCAGACTACCCCCAAACATTGCTGAGTTGTAAGCACATTTTGAGTGGATGGCCATTTTGGCCGCCATATTGGATCTGCCATAATGGATAGAATTTTTTTTTTTAAACGAAAAGGTAGTGTTTCGACCCGTCATTTTAAACTAGAATCTTACACTGTTTTCAAAGCTGCAGTCAATTACTAAAAATATTGATTCATTTTTAAGATATTAAGGTTTTTTGTTCATTTGAATATTATTAATTGTAAAATTAAGACCATAATCTCATAATAAATATATATAATGATAGCTAACCACCAGCAGTTGATCCATTCCGAGCTATATTTTAAACGATTTCATATTTTTGAGTGTCATCTTTGATCCACCAATTTGAATTGTGGGAGTCATGGTCGACAGCAGACTGTCTTTCGGCGAGCAGATCCAGCGTGCCGCCGACAAAGCCGCTAAGGGTGTCGCTGCCCTTGGTAGGCTTATGCCCAATGTCGGCGGTCCTCGTTCCTGCAAGCGCCGTCTGCTCATGACTGCCGTCCAGTCAGTCTTGCTGTACGGGGCGGAGGTATGGGCTCACGCACTCGAGAAGCGAGTCTTCCGAGACCGGCTTGCCCGAGTCCAGCGTCGAGGAGCTCTGCGGGTCGCTTCGGCCTACCGCACAGTCTCCGAGCCTGCTGTGATGGTGATCGCCGGAGTCATCCCCGTCCTCTTCCTCGCGAGGGAGAGGCAGGCGATTTACCGGAGGAGGCCTGAAGTGGGCCGGGAAACAGCTGCCAGGGAAGAGCGCGATCGCAGCTACGACTCCTGGCAGCGCGACTGGGAAGCCGAGCCGAGGGGACGTTGGACCTTTCAGCTCATACCTTCCGTCCGACCATGGGTGGAGCGGCAGCACGGCGAGGTCGATTACTACGTGACCCAGTTTCTTTCTGGACACGGGTACTTCCGAGCCTATCTGCACCGGATGGGCAAAGTCGCCAGCCCGGACTGTCTGTATTGCCCCGGCATCCCAGATACGTCAGAGCACACCTTCTTTCAGTGCGACCGTTGGCACGTCCGCCGAGCCTCGCTTTCATCTGAGATCGGCGTGATCGTCAGCCCAAACAACATCGTCGGAGCTATGCTCCAGGGAGAGGGCAACTGGAACTGTGTCAAGCACTACGTCCAGGCCATTCTTCGGGCGAAAAAGGTCGACCTCGATCGGCCTTAATCCTCAGCATTTCCCCACAGAGGTTGCCCTAGCGGCGTAATATCAAAGGCCTAGCCCGAAGTAATGTGTGAAACAGTTCCAGGCTAGTGTCCTCGGTGCCGAGGGAGGTGGTTTAGTCGGTAGTTCACGGGACATCGAGCTCGTGGGAGTCCGACACTACTGAGGGGACAACGAGCCCCTCAGTGTGCGTAAACGCATTCCACCTCCTACCCAAAAAAAAAATAAAAAAAAAATAAAAAAAAAACCAATTTGAATTGAGCTTGGTAATATCAAGTACTAGGTGGCGTTGTGACCCATCATTTTAAAAAGATTGTTCATGCTGAATTGAATGTCAAAACCAGTTGTAAATAAGCATTTATTTTAATCTTTTGAGATATCGCCCGTTTTTTACATCTAAGAAACTAGGTCCATACTATAAACTAATATCAATGCATATGGAAAGTAAATTTTACAACGGTACTTCTAAAATTGTTGCAAGTACACTTACATCTATGTTGAGCTCCGTCAGACCGGGTATCTGGAAGATCTTGGTGGGCGGTTTCTCGTTGGCCGTGTACCTGTAGAACTCCGCCCGGCCCTTGTACCACTTGAGGGCGTACAGGGGGTCGCCCTCTAGGTCGTAGTGGCAGTGGAGCACTACAGAGTCGCCGCGCCGCACCGCCTTAGGCACGGTGATGTGGACGTTCCTCAGGCCGGTCACCAGGCAACCTGCGACACACGGGGAGTTTACAACATGTCCGAGGTCGTAGGGGCAGTGGAGCACCACGTAGTGGCAGTGGAGCACCACGGAGTCGCCGCGCCGCACCGCCTTAGGCACGGTGATGTGGACGTTCCTCAGGCCGGTCACCAGGCAACCTGCGACACACGGGGAGTTTACAACATGTCCGAGGTCGTAGGGGCAGTGGAGCACCACGTAGTGGCAGTGGAGCACCACGGAATCGCCGCGACGCACCGCCTTGGGCACGGTGATGTGGTCCTCAGGCCGGTCACCAGGCAACCTGCGACACAGGGGAGTTTACAACATGTCCGAGGTCGTAGTGGCAGTGGAGCAGCACACAATGGCAGTGGAGCACCACGTATTGGCAATGGAACATCACGTAGTGGCAGTGGAACACCACGTATTGGCAGTTGAGCACCATGTAGTGGCGGTAGAGCACCACTTAGTGGCAATGGAGCACCACGTAGTGGTGGTAGAACACAACTTAGTGGCGGTGGAGCACTACTTAGTGGCAGTGGAACATAACATTGTGGCAGTGGAGCACCACGCAATGGCAGTTGAGCACCACGTAGTGACAGTGGAGTCACCGCGGCGCAGTCTTGAACATGGTGATGTGCACGTTGCTCAACCCTGTCACTAGGCACCCTTCGATAAACGGGGCGTTTATAATAAGTCATTTACTATCGGGAGTACCAAATAAGGTGTGCTGGTGAGTGAGCTTCTGGTGCAAGTAGCGTTTGGTTTGGGTAGTTAGTCAACCACTTGACCACATGTTAAAGTTAACATCAACTTACATCATCAGTTTGCCTGAAAAATGTAACAATCTATTGACATGCTTAACAAAAAAAATGTCACCTGTTTAAAGATTGTTATTTAAGAGCAAACCCTTTTTTTTACCATTAGCACCGAACGCCAAAAATTCACTTCAATTTTTCACTTTATCACCAAAAATTTAATTGGAAGAAATATGTCAATTCAAAATTGGACTGTTTATTCTCGACTATCAACAATTTTTCTGTTGATCAAATAAAAACTTTATTCAAAAATGTGGGATTTTTCATATAAAATAATGTTAAAGCCTTCACAAGTGGCACACGCCAGTCCTATCTGGGAATTATCAATAATTTCTATAAATAAACTAAATATAACTTATTCTAAAATAAAATTCTTAGAACCTGTGCAAATGCTTTATGGTTTGGTTGTAATAAGCAAAACATATGGACTAAATTATCTAGCTCATTCAAAACATTGCAAACAATTTCCTCAACAGCATTGGTATTTTTCTGTGCTCAAACATGACAAATAAAGTTTCGTTTTAGTTTCACAGAAATCATGTGTAAACAAAATTATAAAAGTCGAAGATGTAAAAATTTATTCTGTGTTATTCATGACTTTAAAATACATAAAAGAAGAAATGACAATATTGTCAATGGACGAAGTCGAAATACTTCATTCAGCGGAAAAAATATTTATTTTCCCCGCAACCGATGTAAAATATAACTACAACAAGGAAATTTCATATAAGCAAAAGTATATATTTTTTACAGTGCTTTCAAGTAAAAACCCTGACTTCTACTTTGTCTCTTTGTCTGACTTGCTTCATGTCTCTCTGAGTTTCTGAATTCATCAAAGCAACGACGCGAAAGGAATGTATCGGGGAAAAAATAGATAAGGTCCTCTTCAGTTCCAGCAGATATGCAAAGCCTGAGAATCTGATTCCTTCTTTCCTTATAAAACGGATTAATTTATAAGTACTTATGGGGATTGTTTAATTTGGTAATTGGGACAAATTTATTTTTTATTGTGAAGTAAAGTAAACAAAACTGAGGGCGATACTTTATGTTGAAACCCTTAAACGATAATTAAAGAGTTAATCTATAATTTTAGATTTCCTAATATACCATTATATTCAGTCTTGTTGCAAATCTAGAGTATTTAATTTTCAACATAAATACACATTTAACAAAAAAAATATCTAAACATAGTAATTTTTAGTCAAATGAGTATTTCTGGTAACAATTGAATCACTCTAAATTTCCATTAATTTTGATTGTAATTAAAAAATATATATATATTTATGAGTCTGGAAGTTTTGCGTCAAAATACTCGCTTACTTTGTTGTCAAATGGCTTGGCTACAGAGGTGATGTAAAGCTTGTTCCGTGCCACCACCTCATGAACCATGTTAGCCAGTGCAACCAAGGGAAAGGTTCCGTTTGATCTGTTGGCCTTTGACTTTGCAAGTGTTGTTGAGGACCCTTTGTGTTTTCATCAGTCCCTTGCTAGTGGGGGATGTTAAGCATAGCTCAGCCCCTAAATTCATTTGGTATGACTAATTTGTGGTCACCGAAAGTAGGCTACAGCTATTAAACAGATTGAACTGCAATTTTATAGAAAGGAATATGATGTCCTTGACCAGCTACTTTGAGCACATTTCCTAAAGAAGCAATTAATATGACCCACATGTTTACATTCATGAGCTCTAGCGGTCACGGTTTTTGTCTGATTTTCCTAACTTTCACTGGGACTTTTTTTTCTATCCTGTACTCTAATATGAGCAATGTTATCCTTCCTGCTTGCGCGTGTGCTTGTACAATTATAAAAAAATGATCAAGTCTGGAATAAGTAATTTATGACTCAAAATTGTGTTCTATACAGATTACTTGACCAGAGAAAATCGAATAGTGATAACTTCAAACTGTAAAATTTTAACATTTTCCATATGATTTGTCATGATAGCAACGATATCGTTTTTTCATTTAGGAGAAGTGTAAACAAATAAAGTAATCATAACAGCTGTTTGCAAACCATAGCCATCTAGAAAAAAATATAACACGTGGGATAAAGATTGCATGGAGTAATAAAAAGTGTATTTATAAATATTATCGAATTGTTTCATAGGATAAACTGGTAAATATAAAACAATACCGAGCAGGGCTCGGTCCACCAGGTACTGATGTCATAAATGAGTTCGTTACCCGCAAAAATTGTAGAACCCTTAACAACTAGACCCTTAACTTAACCCTTGTATTCTTAGAACTTTTAGGAATTAAAGGTCTTATGTTTGGGGGTTTCGGCCTTAAAAGATTCATGAAAGCCAGAACTATTAAAAAAATCCTTAGGCCTAAAATTAAAGAAATAAAGTTAGAAAAAATAAGGCCTCCCTCACAGTTTTAGTACAAAAAATTGATTTATCATAGATCATTGCAATTTACAAAACGCCGTTCCGTAAGTAAGCTTGAGAGGATTATAACAATTGCATCTGTAATTATTAACCTATTTTCTGTGAATTTACTGGACACATTATTTTATATGATCTGAGAGGCATCGCCGTTGGAGGAATGATTAATTTCGTCCCAATTCCAATTTCTGTAGGGGTAAAAAGCCCAAAATTAGGAGTTTGGGGTCTTAAATGGTAATTTTAAGGCCCTAGAAATTTTAATCTGCTCCCTCACGTCAGCGAGCTGATTAGGAAGAGGCATAGTCGTTGATGGTTTTTAAAACCTTTTGGGACCCTCGCCTTGGATGTAGGTCGTTGGAATTTTTCAGGTTGTAAACAGTTAGATATTAAAATTTAACAGCTGTGAGCCCTAAAACTTGACATAATTTAACAATAATTAAACGCATGAGAATCGTACGTCACTCACTTTAAAATTTTTTCGAGGATTGACAATATTTAAAAGTTCAGACGGCAAAAAACACGGACTACACAAATATTTGTTCCGTTCAGTAATTGACGTTCCCTGGGACAAGGAAAACAAAACGAAAACTGTATTTTTCTTCTAGGGTTTTTGGAAGATTTGTTTTTCTCGAATGCCTCAACAACCTCAATAATTTGCAATTCGCTATGACTCATTCATATATATATATATATATATATATATATATATATATATATTCTTTCATACAAATATTTTTATTTTATTGACTATCAAATTCAGTGACGGTAAAAATCGACAAACATCGTCAATCAGACGTTAATATAAACGCCCTTTTAAAACTTTCAGGGGAAAATAAGTTTCCATGTTGGTTAGGTGGGCTCAGCTACGAAACGCCAACATTATGAAAATGGCATTACCCTCAATGAAGATGAACTACAGTTCCAGTCTTATATAATATAAGTTGCCTCTGAGGACCTACCAATTCAAGTTTCAGTTTTGCTTGGTTAGAAATAACGAAAATCTGTACTTCCTGAAAATGTGATCAATGTGTCTTTTCACAGTTGTTAAATATTTATTTCTTATTTAGGCTTTACTCCATTCCACATTCACGTTTCAGTGTAGGCCATATGGGAAATAGCGATTCTAATACCTTTGGTGGGTACATTTGTATACGGATATCCCAGAAAAATTTATAAAATAATTAACTAATTATCACATAATGTGGCTAGTACAACTTAAAAAGCCGTATGAAACACAAAACCTATGGAAATTGCATACTGAAAGGAGAACACGGGACTTAGTACAGTAACAAACAAACAGTTGTAAATATAATTGTTCACACTCCAATATATTTTACTTGGCCTACTTAATTATATCAATAAAGAATCTTTCCCCCGAAATATCTTGAGCTGTGATGAAGGTAGCATAACTTGTAACGATTTACTTTGAATCTTGAGATCCAAGGACGGAGAGAAAAATAACAGAAATGCCAAAAAGTTTTACTCTACTGGCCATCAAATATCCAAACATTCTATGGTGTAAGTGAATGCTACAGTGTTTCTAATTAACATACCAGCTGGTGTAAATATTGCGTATTTGTTCGTTTAATAATTTTAGTGTTCTGTTTTCAGGTTGTATTAAATATAAAGCAGTAATTATTGCTATGAGCCTCATCTATTATAGGCCTATGCTACGAGGGGACCCATGCGCAAATTGCACATTTTAATATTATTTATGTTTGTGAGAAACTCATATACAGTTAAAATAAGTTGTATGGCTTTAAACTCTATTAATCAAATCAATATTTTAAACTGGAATTTAAAGATCTCACCTTAGTAAACAAAGGCCTAACTGATCAAAACACACACACATTGTTCATCGCCCAAACGATATGTTTTTGAATTTGGTTGTCTTCTCGCACAACATAAGAATAACGTAAGTTTTTCTTTGGGACCCATGTGCAAATTGTGCATTTTAATATTTTTTCAGATTTTCAATTAGTCATTGTGTCTCAGCAGTTCGCTTTTTTCTTGAAAGTTATGCATATTTCCCTAATCTCGTTCACTCGTTTTTCTCTGTGCTTTCTTCTTCTTCCTGTTTAAGGGTTCAATTTTCAATATATTTATAATCTGTATATCGTTGATCTTTACCATAAAGAATGATTCACCTGCCTCAATTTGGCTACAATTACCAATAAAAGTAGCCCATATGAATTTTCTTAAGCTGTATCGGATGTTGTTTTCAGTTGCAGGAAGTCTATTTTTGTTTACGATGTGTCTGGTTAAAATCGTCTTAAGGTTTTCTGTTTCTGTTTCTGTTTTTTTTTTTTTTAAGGAGGGTGGCGGCCTCTTTAAAAAAATCAGCTCTTAAAAATCGGCTCTTTAGGTAATCAGCTGTTAAATTACAATCACATTTTAAAACCGTTATAACGCAAGTTGGTCAGCACTGGAGCTTGAAAGCGCCCTCTAGAAATAAATGAAAGGCTTGGGGGTCGAATCCGTAATAGAAATGTCCATTCTAATTATCAGTCGCCGGTGCGCTACATTATAAGCTTTAAAATGACACCTCAATCGTAAAAATCGGTTAAGTAGGACGGTTGAAAAAGGGATGTAACAGAGAAATCCCTCATTGTATTAAGTCATAGAGAAAATATAGCCTTGATTAAGTATAAAGATTTTTAATATTTGATTTTCTTTTTTACTGCCTCCAGCTGATACATTCAGCCTTTGATGAATTTCATGTGTCACATCTGATGTTTGAAAACATTGCGAAGTTGGTTTTTTCGGTGTTGTTTATTACAATATTTTCTTGTGTTCACAAATTTACTCGGGTCAGTACATAACGTTAAATAATTTTTATGTGCCTACTATTTTATGTTTAAAGTTGCTATTTTCGGTTTGTTACAGCATGTATGCAGATTTTTTTTAATATCGAAAATTCACTTTTTGCTCTGTTTATAAACTTTGCTCAGTATCACCGTAAACAAACTCAAACAGCAATTCATGATTTTACGTACCAAATTCAAGGAAAATATATTTTAAGTCAGGTAACAATTATTGTGGTTGAAAATTCAAACCTTTTTTTTAAAAAAAAAGTTCTATTTCACAGATTTTTATTACCGATTTATTCACTGTAGATTAAAAGAAAAAGAATGTAGGTTCTGAAAGCTTTCAATCAGTTTTTTATTCTCTTCCTGATGCATAATTTTTAAAGATACATTTATAAATCCTGGAAAGCTTTGTGACAGCGTTACTATTTTAGTTATAAGCCTATCTTGGAAATACGTGTACTAATCGTTTTCCCTACTTTCATCTGGTATTCTAGGTATTTACTGTTAAGACTGTAAAATCAATAACAACAATGATGCTATTTCTGCTAGCCCTTAGAACTTTTTCTGCTGTACAATTTTTGTGTTTGGATTACGAAGACATTTTTTTAATGATCTTATGTTTCAGCCATGTCGTCTGATTCAGCTGCATCAGCCGCTTCGGAAGAATTTGACAAAACCATAGCTGAAGATCTGGTGGTCACCAAGTACAAAATGGCCGGTGAAATAGTAAATCGCGTGTTAAAGCAAGTAGTCGACAAATGCCAATCAGGAGCGTCCGTCAGAGACCTGTGCATCTCGGGGGACAAACTCCTTGTAGAGGAAACAGACAAGGTGTTCAAGTGCAAGAAAGATATGAAGAAAGGGATCGCGTTCCCTACGTGTGTGTCGGTGAACAACTGCATCTGTCACTTCAGTCCACTCTCAGGCCAGCCCGACTGTGTCCTGAGCGACGGGGACGTGGTGAAAGTGGAGTTGGGGGCTCACATTGACGGTTTCATGGCGTTGGTGGGTCACACTCTGGTCGTGGGCGCGTCTCCAGACAAGAAAGTCGTCGGGAGAAGGGCGGACACGGTGTTGGCAGCGCACTTCGCCTTCCAGGCCGCACTGAGGCTACTGAAGCCGGGGTCGGAAGCGTCCAAAGTGACCGAGGTGATCAACAAGGTGGCTGCAGAGTACAACTGTCACCCTGTGGAGGGGATGATGAGCTCGAGGCTGAAACAGTTCAAGTGCGACAGCGAAATGTCGATCCACCAGAATCCAGTTGGGGAGAAACAAGAGGAAGACTTCGCGTTCTCCCTGTACGACGTGTACGCCCTCGATGTGCTGATCAGCTCGGGGGAAGGGGTCAGAAAGGAGTTGGGGACCAAGGAGTCTGTGTTCAAGAAGACCGAGGGAACATACCAGCTGAAGCTCAGGGCCTCCAGGGTGTTCTACTCCGAGGTCTGCAAGAAGCACGGGGATTTCCCGTTCAACCTGAGGAGTTTCGAGGACGAGAGGACTGCCAAGCTGGGGGTCAACGAGTGCGTTAACCACGGGCTGATAGAACCATTCAAGGTCATCTACGAGAAACAGAACGAGTTCGTGGCTCAATTCAAGGCCACGGTGCTGCTCATGCCGAGTGGCCCTCATAAGATAACGGGGTTGCCGTTCGACATGGCGTTGTACCAGTCGGAGTTTGCTATTGTCGATCCCGACTTGAAAACACTCCTGAACACGTCGGCGAACCCGAAGACCATGAAGAAGAGGAAGAAGAAGGCAAACGTGACTACTGGTCTTTACGAGATTGGGGCGAGTGCTAATTAAAATGAACGCTCCTTATGTGGCCCAAAAGAGTTTGTTTATAGTTTACATTTTGAAGTTGAAAATGTAGCCGGGGAGTTGAACGTTGCTACGGAAAGATTACAGCATACCAGAAATGATAAGATAGGTATGTTTGCAGCCTTAAAAACAGTGTGAATTGAAATATATCAAAATTAACTTTAATACTTAGACCATGTGTTATTCATCATAAAATAATTTAGTAATCGCAATCTATTTAATCATCTTAATACACTCCAATTCCATTTTTTAAATTTTTTTACATTTAGGCCTACCTCAGTTGAAATATATTCAGAGATTAACCTCTGGAGTTTATGTTTCCTGCTAAGAAAACAACTTGGTTACGGTAGCTACAGGTATAATATTCTTGTATGCACAAGACGGTAACCCTATGCATATTTTAGCCTTTCCGTGAATGAAGCTTACCTTAAAACTTTCCGCACCAAAGAATTTTATTGCAGACTGATTTATATCCAAATTATATCCAAATATACTTAAATAGTGCACCATAAGAATATTACATCCACAGAAAAACATAATAATATTAAGTTATATATATACAGCTTATATACTTCGCTGTGTAGATTTATTAACAGCAAATTTAATAGTATTAATAAATAAATAATTAAATAAATATATAAATATATACAATGATATGAATATAATTCCCTACTTTCAAGCAATACAGCTCTATTCATACATTGACAGAAATTATTATTTATCAAACTGATGAAACGATCTTCTGTCCCATTTTTCTATGTTTCAAGTGTTTCAATGTTCATTTTACAGTATTGAAGACATTCCTTCATTGGGTTTGGACTGTTGACAATTGTTGTAGGCCCCTGTAGACCAAGGCGACACTAAAAATATTTTTTTTAATAAAACAAACCTTTTTTCATTGCGCTCTTGCTAAGATCCCTCAATAAATTCGGCGTTTGTTAGGACTCTGTTTGTAAACTTGTATGCTATTTTAAATTAGCATCTAAAAACATATGGTCTTGATTTGATATATTTTAGGAGTTTCACCTCAAAATACAGTATTCGCATTAGTTTTACTACGTTATTCTCCCTTCTCCCCCCGAGGGGCAGTTGAACGCATGGGTGTCTGAGTCAAACTGTGTGTGCCTTTCTAGCTTACAGTTTTTCCGAACTAATAATTTACTTCTTTTTTGGGGGGTTTTAGTCTGTAGCATTCTTTCCTAGGCAAAACTTGTCCCTACTTATCTTCCTTGACCCCGTTATGTTGCCTTTCCTTCTTCTTTTTGTTCAGTGTATACTAGAGATCCCTGGTGACCTAGAGAGCCTTGTGATGACCCTGATGTAAGAAACGGATGTGTGCTTTGCATTGCTGACAATGGGCATTCTTTAGATTGGTTTTGGAGCCAGTTTCTTTGGATATTGTTTCAGGGAATTGGAGCCAGCTTCGTCAAGGATGCAGAGGCTAGACTCTCGCTCAGCTACCATGAACTCAGGCACGTCTGGTATTAGGTGCTGTAAGACGAGGACCATGTACCCATGGTACTGGGGGGTGGGGGGTGGATGAGGCTTGACCACTGGAACTTCTAGGATCCAGAAGGACATAAACAGCACGTAGAAAGAAGACGTTCCTTTGCTTTTCGCAGTGTTAGAGTATGTAGAGGTTCTGCGGAGGCCCGCTGAACAAGTTACTGAAGAGTTTATAAAAGTATGCCTTCTTTAGATCTCACTATCTTAATCATCTTTTTGAATCGTGTTATCGCCGTCAAATAATGTCATGAATTATAAGACCATTATTAAATCGAATCTTATATACAGTTTCTTTCATATTTTTATGGTTTCCCGCTTCAATGGGGAAATGTAAACAAATAAAAAGGTAATAAAAACAAATAAAACAGCTGTTTACCCATTTCTGAATATATGCCCACTTCATAAAAAATGTTCTATTTCCCTGGGATTTTCTCATCGAGACTATTTATGTAAGTATAGGGTTGATGCACAGACCAAGTTGTAGGTTCATGGGGGTCAGACCAAGGCCCCCCCTGGTTTTCTCAAAGGTAACTGGTAGTTTGGGCTTACTGTTATATAGATGAGCAGACCATATATTTGTATTTTAAAACATATGTACGGTATTGTTTTATCAGTTAGTTGTCCGCTTGTCTTATGGACAGCCGTTTGTTTTGATTTGCTGTCCTAATCACATTGGCCAAACCCGTAGAACACCTACTTTGAGTGCCTCACAAGGATTTTCGGGTCCACGAACTGACTTGAGTCAATCAAAAGGAAAATGGATGCTGGGGACTTTGCAACAATCCGTAAATAATCAATGTTGACACAATATAATGACCACGATATTCTGAATAAATAAATATCGCCTTATTCTTTTATTTAATACAGAAATTATAAATATCTCAACAAAAAAGTACACAATTTTTATTCACCAAAGCTCACTGAGTATTAACATGTCAGTTAGCAGTAATTTATGGAATGTTACTGTTTAAGTGGTTTAAACTTTTGATTCACCTTCAAACCACACCTTCACCACCACACTTTCACTTCATAAACCTTAAAAACACCCTTACGAATGAGTAAGTTGTGTTTCCTATTTGAAAGAGGCTTGAATCGGCGCCAAGTTATAATGGCATCGATTATAATCCAGCCAGTCAGTTCAGTGAAATATTCAGTTGTAAAAGATTCAGCGTACTACCTATTAACTCAAAAGCTGCAAAAAAAAACTAATGAAATCGGTCATTATCAAAAATATATTCAGACAATCATGTTATTCTGTCTCTGAAATAAACTTAGCAAGAGTGAACAACTTGAGGAGCGGTATAACATTTTCATTACTGCCAGAAACTGTTAGAACTCTCGCCATGTCATTAAAAAAACTCTTTAAACCCTTTAAAAAATACTATATGCAATAAATTTTATTGAACGACTTTCTTTCAAATCAATAGTGAATCACCAGTATTAAGAGACTGATTGAATTTTAACAACTTATGGAACATAACCCAAAATCGAAATTCATATTGGTCGAATATGAATTTTTTATCTTTAGAAACCCTCTAAACTCAGATTTGTATTATAATTTTTATTTTGCTCTATCAACAAATAAAGCTAAAACTTAAGATTTTAAAATGTGTATATATTACATATCAAACGCCCCATAGTTTAAGCAATATGTATATTGATGCATAACCCGAACGCCATTTTTTTCATTCGGAATTTAATTTGGGTTCCACGTCGTGTAAAGGGAGAGACGAATAACTGAAATTCCTGACAGCAAGTGGAAGGGGAAAATGCGCAAGTTTCGAGAGAATCTATGTATAGAAACACAATTGTACAGTAACTAGAATCATGGTATTTTTACCAATTCAGCGTACAATAAGTTAAAATCCCGTTAGTGAGAAATTAAAATACTATTACAGTTATTTGCACAATGTTAAATTTTAACATAATATTACTTTAAACAAATACATCGATTTTACTATTTGTTTCAGTGACTGGGTTTCTAATACAAAATATTCGATAAACTTACATCAGGCCGAATCCTCTTCGCCGAAGGTGTCTTAGGGATTGTTGATCTTACCGAAGACTGCCAGAGATCGATTTGGACTCAAAATTGTTCTAGACTTAAGACGACCAATACATTACAACATCAATACAAACTTAAAATATCATGTTGTTAGCCTCCGAATCACTGAATAGTAACTAATAATGGTGTAAATACCTTGTACTGTCAAAGTGATCCTTTGTAGTCTTATAGGCTACTGCAGTTTCGACCTCATTGAGATCTTCTTCAGGCAATAATGGACATCAAATTCATTCCAGTGGAAGTCGTCAGGATTGATAAAAAACCATCATTCCACATATACACGAAATACGAACGGACAGACGCACATAACACACAAACATCGACTTTTTAATTAAAATTCCGGTACCGGTACACGCGACACGCATGGAGGGTTAGTCTAGACTAGCCCTCCATGCATGTCGCGTGTACCGGTACCGGAATTTTAATTAAAAAGTCGATGTTTGTGTGTTATGTGCGTCTGTCCGTTCGTATTTCGTGTATATGTGGAATGATGGTTTTTTATCAATCCTGACGACTTCCACTGGAATGAATTTGATGTCCATTATTGCCTGAAGAAGATCTCAATGAGGTCGAAACTGCAGTAGCCTATAAGACTACATAGGATCACTTTGACAGTACAAGGTATTTACACCATTATTAGTTAAAATATCAGAAGAAGGTTTGAAAATACAAACACATTTAGTATGAAACAAACTTATCCATGCCAGTTTTATTCTCGTTGGAGGAGCAATGTTGGAAATCGTTCCCAAACTGGTTGGGATAGTATTAATGGTAATATCTAAAAATGTTCCCCATAAGAAAGGATTTGGGGAAACTTTAGCAATCTTTGTATAGAATACATTTTGTGTAGATAAGAAAAGTTCAATTAAACTTATGTGATCTATCTATTTATATGAAAATCCAAAACGGTTGACTGACTGACCGATCACCACATGTATCATAAGGGCATACAGGTGTAACATTGCATGTGTTCATTGCACGTTACCCAAATTAGTCCATTTTTTATTTACTCCTAAAAATTGTATTGCATAATATAATGTAATATAACTAAAATTGGTTTCCTTTCATCGTGCGAGGCCGCGGGTACTGGTTATTACTATACGTGATCCATCTTTGAAAATTTGACAAGATTTACAAACTTTTGCACCCCATATGGAATGTGCTATAGAATAGCAAAGATAAGATGGTCAACATTTACAAGGAACGCCTTCTTTTACCTGTAATTGTGATTTGCACGCTATTTAATTAATATAACCTTGGGTACATATTCTCGACCAACTTCTGTTGATGATCATTTTTAGCTTCAACATACTCTGCATTTTTTTGGATGTGTATGAAAGTAAAACTGCACTACACTAAAACGGAACCTTTTACAAACTTATACTGCTTTGTAGTTGAGTTAACTGATAACTTTTTCAGCCCTTTTATATTACATCTGGACTTAAGCATGTGTAGGATAGAATTAAAGGAATTGAATAATGAAGCAACAATCTGTTTTTAATTTTTTGCAATAAGCTTATCTTGAAAGCCTTGTTTGTCTTTGTACGTTAATTTTTATTAACTAGAAATTTTGCAGTAAATTTTATTTTGAATGAACCCCCAAAACTAAGCCATCATATTTCTAATATTTTATTTTGTATAAATACCAAATTTCCTATCAGCGAGTATACTGTTCAATTTTTAGGGTGTTGTAAATGAGAACAAAACTTTTTCATCATACTAACATAGAAACATCTGTTTTCAGTTCCTTTTTGTTGGCTCGAAAGTTACCCATTGTCAGCCTAGGCCGGATAAACTCTTATCCGACCTTGGCCGGAAAGAACGGAAGTGAACAATCAGCTGACTTGCAGCAAACCGACATTTAATGCTTGTTTATTGGTTACTTTTTAGAGAAATGTAGTCTATTTAGTGGCAGCACTGCATCCGTAGCAAATGTTTGTTCTGTTCGTTATAGGTTAGGTTTGAAGGATTGAGAAACGTATGTTTATGCAAGGGCTACGTTATGATTGAAGGTATGTTATTTTCTGCGTAGTATGATGAAAAATATCGTACGTTACACGGCCGGGAAGTTTTGCTGTAATCCCGCACTCGCTTTCGCTCGCGCGGGAACTATCATGCTAGTCCGGCAAAACAGTAATTCCCGGACTCGTAACGTAATATACTATTATGTGAGTGTTTTATTTTACGTACATCTGAAGCATAAGTAATTGATGTGCAACGAAAATTAAAAATGAAAATAAAGATTTTTACATAGTGTAAATGGTAGACCCAGAATATCAATTGAATCTTCTCAAATAATTAGCGTCTGAGAGTGAAAGTCAACTCTGTAAGAGGATTGGATGTAATTTAGAAGTATCAAGGAAAGTTAAGTTTTAAGCCCGTCTAATGTTTCACTGTGAAGTTAGCTTTTAGCCGGACCGGGATCAGCATTCCCTTTGAGTGAATTTTTGGCACTTTATACTATATTTTTACAAGTTGAAATTTAAAACACCATTCATGACTGTGTACCAATATTTTTGTTTTACAAATAATAATGCTACAGCACACGTTCAAAGCAATTTAAATTGATGTAATCTTCTGTTGTAGCTGCCTTTACCAGAGCGCTGTAAAAACGTCTCTACGATAACCAAAGATAATTAGTCACAATTCTTTTTATTTTTAAACAACATTAGTTTTTTTTAGTAAAAATGCATTTATTAAAATTATTGTTATACATTTTCGCTACACGCAGTACTGTTTGAATTACGAGTCGTGATAAATATATACATGTAAAGGTAGTACACTCTTTATGATCGGTGTTAATAGGCAATGGCAAATCAAACAATAACATTTATTACTCAATATAGAAGATAAAACCTGGAGTTATAAAATTAAGCCGTTCGTTAGTTTCTTGATTCAAACCAGTGAACAAAACGATTTCAATATTTCCATTGACTACGCCTATTCACCTAGAAATTATGAAATATCAATGATTACTAAATAATGTGATATACATATGGGTTTCTAGGAAGTGATCATTTTAGTTGCGTCAAAAAGGAAACTAGTTAAATTTACATTAATGTGTTTTAAAAATATCATAGGTCATCATGTATTAATTAGATTGTATAATACATGTGTTTGATTAGTATGGATCGGGTTGATAAAAAAACCTTTCGTGTGAATATCAGTAACAAACGAATCAAAATAGCTATTGTAGCGTTGGAGCCAGGAATCTAGGCAAACAATAACTATTCTATTCTAATCAATAAAGAAGTTATTGTTGTTAAGACTCTTAATTCATCGATAAACTTTGTTACGTATTATGTCATAACGATCGTCCACAAGAGTCAATATAATAGTTTTTCTCCGTTTTGTTTAGCTGCCTTCACTTTTAATAACCGAACAATATCATTTAGTTTACCTAACATATGCATTTTTAATGCCCAATCTTTTTTCGTCCTGTGAAAATAAAGTTCTGTCTTTGTTTTTTTCTTCTGTATCAGTGTTTTTTTGAAATTATGTTTCGTTCAGAACATGTTACTTTATTGGAATCATTGAGTGATCTTTCCCAAAAATACAGGTAAAATGTGAAAAAAATCATATCCAATCAAAATATGGTTCCCGCTATTTATTTCTTTTTAATGTATGAGTAAAAGATTTAAATTATGTTTAAGTGAACTTAAGAAAGGGTTGGAACTGGGTAAACTGAAGTGGGTTATACATTGTTCTCCAAGGGTCCGAAGATATAGTTGAATCAATGACTTTATCTTCAGAGGGAGACTTTCCACTGCCTTTATAAAAAGAGTACCAACTTTTATGCCAACCAGAATTTAACAGAGGACTTAGTTACAGCATTCTCGAATAGAGTTTACTGCAGACAACTATTAATTACGCCATCAGGAGGGAGAGATAAGTAATAAGATTAAGAACTCTTATTTTCTAGCATACTAAGATTTAAAAACTGAAATTAATAGCTGAAATAAATAATTTACATCAGTACTACCCATCGGAGAATTAGTCGAGCCACATCCACTTAAAATTTTGGCTGACACAAAATCAGGCACAGCTGGCTCATAAGGATGGTTAGTCTCCTTCTGTATATAAAGACAATAGTTAAATCTAAAACAGATCCCTTAAACTGCAATTTGACCCATGCAACCCACAATAAGTAGTTCATATAAACAAAATAGAAATACAGCTTCACAAATGAGCAAAAATTGATTCATGGAGCAAACAGGATATCGTTGCTTTCATAGACATAAAAAATTTAGATTGAACGTAATCCTGGCCCGAAGTTAGTTAATTATGACGAGGACAAACCCTTGTTTAAACTTTTGTAACAAGTTCCTTGGCAAAAACATGCGACGTTCCTTCATCAAATTCTCTTGTTTTATGGAAATATGTACCCCTCTTCATCGTTTTTATCTAACAAATTAAGAAAAGAATATCTTGAGCAGTTGTTTGGTACTTAAAAATTACTAGGTTGATAAAAAATTTAGAAGATTATAAATTAAAGTATGACATTTGAGTACAATATTGTTATCGTCCATTTAAAAGCTATTCAATAAAACATAAATTGCGAATGTGTTCCTATTTACGGTGCCCAGCCTAAAGTTTTCCAATACCTAACTTTTAATTTTATGTCCGATATTAAACTTCTTATAGGGTACTCAATTTATTTTATGTTGCTGTTTTATGATAATATTATTTTATTTTCCATCTTTGAAACGTATCGCAATTTTTATAATATTAGAGGAGATAACTGTCAAATATTACTTCTAATATAACAATAATAATATGCAGGAAGGGGAATAACAAAAGAGAAATTGAAGACTTAAGATAAACTTATGTTACAAACTTAAGATATTAATTTATCAAAAACCGAGATAACTGTTCCAGTAAACATATGTCTAAAATGCTCAGGTTTTGTCTGGTGGTGAACGTCTCATAACAGTGAAATCACTTGGGTAAAATAATTCAAAAGTAGAAGTACCGAATGTAGTTAAAAAAACACCATTCTTTATATCACTACACAATGGTTGTCAGATATTGTTTTAAAGCTAAATAAAAAATAATAAAAATTATGCTTTTAAAAAAATTAAACTTTCATCAGGTGAAAAGATACATACTAATGTTTTATTTTGCAATTTGATATGGTTACAGCATAAGTGACAGATCATTTTCAATTCCTTAATTTTTTGCAAAATAGTAATTTGTACTCCGGTAAATTACAAATTCGGATAAAAGATAACGTATTGTTACGGTAGCTCCATGCCATTCATTATACTGGGATCTTCTTACTGACCTAATCAAATACCACCACCGGCTTAACTTGTATATGTAAACCGCCAAACTAGCCTAGTGCTGATGTGTTTGCTGTAATTTCATTTCAGTAAATCCCTTTGTATTCAACACCTACTGTTGTTTCGTGGGTGAGTGGCTTGGCTCCCACGTTTGCATTGATGATATAAATGAACTACAAAGCCCTAAGGACAAACTCCCTCAAGGATTTTAGACTCAGACCTTTACCTACATTGGTAATTAAAGAGCTATTGAAGAGTTATTCTTTTTTCGTCCAATTGTGCAATTTTCATTCATTATCTAACAACGAAAAGTATAATGGAGTAGATTTAAACTTTTAACTAAATTGGTCCGTGTTGGATTTATGAATCTTACCGTCTGTTTTATGAGTCAATATCCATCAATTCAGCCTTTTATGTGTTCAACATTAAATCGATTGATAGTAAAAGGGCTGGGATGGTAAGAAAAACTCTTTTCTATGGTGCACTGTAATAGTATTGATGTAATCCTTTTTAGTGATGAAAACAATTTAATGATATGCTTGATTATGTTCGTTAATATACTATAGTAAAATGAGACATCCAGTCTTGTTAGGTATAAGTAGAATATTTTCGATTTTCATTTGCAGCGTTGCAGACAATCATAATTTTCAATAAACTTAATACTAGGTAAAGTCACGAAACAAAATTTTAAAGGAGCTACATGAGCGAACATGTACGATTAACGAAAAAATCTTCTTGAATCTTACTCTTATCTTCTTGACTTTTCTTGAATCTTACTTAAAATGTATCATCTTTCAAGCTGTGTAAAACCTTTCTTGAAACTTACTTAAAATTTATTACTTTTTATCTCATCAAAATTAGTTTCCTAATATAATTTAACTAGCGTGCCGGAAAAGGCTAACTAAGTTTGACATCATCGACGTCAACAAGACGTTACTATAGAATTATTTGAGATGGGACCCTTTCAAAGTTAGTTGTCATTAACGCAGCGGATAATTCCATGAAACTCGCCTTATTCCGAGGATTTAAGAGAACCTTTTTGTTCAAGGTAAATCAATATTTTTTCATCATAAGTCACTATTTAATTGACTGGTAATAAAGTTGCCCTCAATTTTTGTTTATAATACGCAACCTCACATTGTAACGGTAACCTTTCAACCTTTGGCAACTGACAATGTTTACATTTGCATGAATATGTTCTCTATTTTAATGAATTCTTTTTTTTTCATTTTAATAGTCCAGCCCCTCTATATGTGAAACACGTACAAACTGTAATTTCTTTTCTGAATTGACAAGATATTGATTATTTAATTTGCCAATGACCATACAAATTATAAATAGTTAAAAAAAGTTACTCTCTACGACTTTTAGTAAAACTAGAGGCTTATGAAGGGGCTAAAAGCCCCTAATGAGGGAACATTCAAACATTTATCATAGTACAAAAAACCTTCATAGCAAACTGAATCTACCTCATATTGAAATCTAGCCAACCACATGGTTTTCAATCAAGTATCAGCATAAGATGTTTTATGTGAACAAAGCAGACGTTTTTAGATCCCAAGGCTTTTTAAGTGGTGGGTATTTTACGTTACTTGTCGTTTTCTGGTGAATTTCAAGCAATTTCATTATTTTTCCCGCCATCACGGAATAAAGACCTTTAATTTGAGGCCTCTCCCACCTTTCTGCGACTTGCCAGACGCCCACAATTTTGACGCAAAGAACCGCTTTACGAAATGAAATATATGATGATGCGTTGTGTCACATACCAGCTTGTTTAAAGAAATAAATACGAGCAATACGAGCGACGGTATGCTTTAAAAAAATAATTTACGGAAGTTTCATCCCAAAGTTGTAACTTTATTATTGATGAACTCTCCCGGAAAAGTTTTGTTTTCCGGGCTTACAAATGGGGGTGTAAGCCTTTAAACCTGGCAAAAATACAATAATATATATTACAATACAATATTATAGCCAGGTGCTAGTCCTGGTTTTGGACTACCCTAGTCTTCATATGGAACGCGTACTGAATCGGGACCACCCTAGTCCTAGTTTGGGGCGCGTCCTGGAACGGGACTAGAAAAAAATAAGAGGCTTCTTGGGTGATTTTTTTAATAAGTAGGCTTCCTGGGTGATTTTTCGAAAGAAAACAGGCTTCCATAGGGTTAAAATAGGTAAGTTTCTTAGGTATATTGCACCCGGTGAGGTTAAAATAGCCTGGTTTGTGTGTTTTCTTACAAATATGTAGGCTTCTTGGGTGATTTTTCGAAAAAATAGGCTCCTGTGAGGTTAAAATAGATAGGCTTCTTAGGTAATTCGTACCCCCTCGCACCCCTCATCGTTGTCGTTTCTCTACTACTATTATAAACCTTAGTTGAGTTACGACTTTCAAGAAAAATTTGCAGGGTAAACTCAATATTATATTTTTTTGATTTTGAGCACGTTGAAGAACATATTGTTATGATTTTAGAAAATAGTAGGAAATAATTTTAATTTGGATTGTTATTGTTGGTTGGCGGTTTCAAAATTAAACTTTTTATGTTCGTGCCCCCCGTGCCCCCGGCGCGGCGCCTATGATTGCAATAATGAAAAAAGTAAACGATATCTACAGATAAGTCATTAAAAACTCAACATACTCCCTAACTCAAGCCTAATAGGTGACAATGACGACTCCCCGGTCCTCCAGGACTGCTGTGAAGATATCATTGGTAAATGGTAAATATGTGTCTTACGGAATCACCCTGACTTGTTGGGTGCGCTACACCGCACTCAACGGTGACTAATCGTTTACTATAGTCCTTATAGGAAAATTCCTCTCAAGTTGTCAATCAATAATGTCCGTTTACTTACCGAATCCACTGTAAACATTTTTCAGTAGCTGCTCAGTAATGATCGGTAGGCGTTAAATCCACCTCTACCGTTCAATTATTACAGTTTGGTAGATTAATCTTCGGCGAGTACGCGCCCAATGAAGGAAGGCCTAGCCCTTAGTTGCACCATAGTCATACAAGTTGCATTGCTATCGAAAGATATGGCATTTACGTGATTTTGTATGAAAACTGATATTTCACAATTTTGGCATTTACGAAGGTTTAGAAATGCATGTTTTTTTATTCTTATATATTATGCTTCTTTTATTTTACTTTCCCGTTGAATGTCAACATGTTGTGCTATTATAAATTGTATAAGGATTAAAATGGTATCATTTACACAATAAATCGACACCATCCTAAATATTCAACTACTCACTCAAACCCGTCGGGTAATAACTTATTTTTTGAAAAAAAGTATAATTTATCATTCTAAATCTATCAAACATTTTGAGCTCTTTGAACAACCAACATCCAAAATAATATTGTAATCAACTTTTTAGTAGGGCATTAATGTAGTAGGAGGATTAGTCATACAGGTACCAGGTTAAATGTATCACTAATCACTTTCTTTAGAACTATATATATTTAGCAAGTATAGCAATCACTTTATTTTACTGTATACACAAGTTGAAATTTTGAAGCGAAATGAAATTATGCTTTTCTACAAAACTAAAGAATGTAGGATCACAGAATAATTTAAAGAATGTCTCCTAGAAAAAGTCTTTAGGTTGTGCCTTGATTGCAAGCTAAAGTTAATGAACTCTTTAATTAAATGCTTTCTAGGATTCAACGACGTAGATTCTATGTCTTGGTTGACGAATAAAATTTTATTTACTAAAAACTTTGTTAAAGTTACTCTTGAAACAAGAACATAATTTTAGTTTGTTTTTTTTTTACTGGAAAACTGTAAAAAGCAATAATTTTTTTAAAAATAAAGACCTATTGACCCAAGGGCTGACATCAAAGTAGCCTTAAAAGTAACAAAATTTAAAATATTTTCAGGAAAGCCTAATGACATTATACAATAATGAATTCATATGTAAACCTAACAACTCTTATAAAATTACACTTGCCTGTTAAGTGTCCCAAATTGTTTGAGTGATTCTTAGTAATGAAACCTTTACACTCATAAACTGCCCTAACAATTTGATAAAGTTTGGAGTTTCATTGCCCATAGCTCTTGAAATATAGGAAAAATTCTAACCAGAAAACTAAACGCAGCTTTTAAATAAAAGTGAACAGAGAAGGTGTTGGTGATATTACCCAAATCATGCCACTATTTTATGTATTCTTTTATGACGAGTGCTAAAAATATTTATGTTGTTTATCTTGCAAACATATTTACTAATGTCGAGCAGCTACAATGATTTTCCAGCCCTCCTACTAGTATTTGTTCGCTTAAATATAATGCAAATAAAATATGAAGTCTATTACATCAGGTAGAGGTACATTATCATGAGCTGACAGGTAAACTCAAAATACGTTATTATGTGACAAGGATATAAGATAAGCACGCCAAAACTTATATAATAGCGTAAAAAAAACAATAAAAATTAGCAAAATAAATTATTTCCACAATAAAGTAAGGAAATACTAGTATTTATTCATGATCATCCTTCTAAAGTTTGTGGAAAAGTGTTGTGAACATCCTGCATAAAATGAACAGCTCTTTACTTTACTTTTACTTTTATTCTTCAGTCCAGCTGGCAAAATATTTGCTTTGGACGGGTCATAATAATGTAGTAGGCCTATATTGTTTATTTCCACAAGGGATAAAAAATGAAGTCAGGGTGAGATGGTGAGAGGAATTCCTGCAGGGAATAGTAGGCTTGACTAATAAGAAAAATTTTTAGTTCTGTTTTGAATTTATGTAAAATGTCTATTGTTTTTATGTGTTCTGGTAAATTTTGAAAAATTTTTTGGCCAATGAAAAGTGGTTTTTTGTTGTAAAAAGAAAGTCTGTGGAATTCGGAGAAAAAATGTTTGTGTCTGGTATTATAATTGTGAATTCTGTTATTGAATGATGGAATATGTTGTTTGATATATGCTGATATTTCCAAGATGAAAATACATGGTGCTGTGAGAATCCCCAACAGCCTAAAATGTTCCCTGCAATGGGCGCGAGGTGGGAGGTTAAACATGGCTCTGACAGCCATCTTTTGCCATCTCAGTACCCTCCCCAAGTTCCCCTCCCTGCTCCCCCAGAGTGCAATTGAGTAGGAGATGTGTGTCTCGAACAGACAGTGGTAGACGTTTTTTAGCAAAGCCTGGTTTTTTAATGAGCTAAGGCGGCGAATAACAAAAATGGCCTTTGCCAGCTTGCTTTCTACGTCCCCCACATGCCTGTTCCAGTTTAAACCATCGTCCAATGTCACACCTAACAGGTTTGCTGATTCTTTAACATGCACCTCTGAGTCGCCAATGAGCAGTCCACCAACTTGAGTGCCTGATAACTTTCTTTGATGCGTTTGAATACATAGCAATTTGGTCTTGTCGGGGTTAAGTTTCAAGCTATTTGACGCAAAATATTGCGACAAGGTATTCATTTTCAAGAAAGTATCAAGCTCAAGGTCCTGGCAGTTTTTGTGCCGAGTGACAAGGGTGGTGTCATCGGCAAAGATATAGAGGTTGTTCTCTGGGATTATTTCTGTGATATCGTTGATGTAGATTAAGAATAGAACAGGTCCTAATACTGAGCCCTGTGGAACTCCACTGGTCACTAGTATTGGATCGGATTTGATGGATTGGAATTTAGAATTTGATTCGTGCTGAATTTCAGTGAAGTGGTATCTGCCTGATAGGTAAGAGGAGAACCACTTCAAAGCGTTACCCTTGACCCCGAGCAAGGAGAGCTTATTCAAAAGTTTTTCAGGATCAACACAGTCAAAGGCCTTCGACAAATCAGCAAAGCAAGCCATTACCGATTCTCCAGCCTCGACTGCATCGATACAATTGTTAGCAAACTCGATCAAGGCCAATTTTGTTGATTTGTTCTTTTGAAAACCAAATTGCCTCCCACTCAGGAGTTTATTCTCCCCTAAGTAGGCTGCAAATTGATTGCAAATTGTCTTTTCGATAAATTTTGAAAAACTGGTAGGAGTGAAATCGGACGATAGTTACACACCTCATTCTCGTCCCCCTTTTTGAAAAGTGGACGGATCTTTGCCACCTTACAGCCATTTGGGAAGGTGCCATGCCGGATGGAGACATTTATTATATGTTGGAGGGGTGCAATTAATTCATCCATACAATGTTTGAGGGCCTTCATACAGATTTCATCATGCCCTGTCGATGTCTTTGGTTTGAAATCTTTAAACATCTTTTTCAAATCATTTAAGCTTATTTCCTTGAATTTTTCTAGTTCACAACTTCTAAATTGAGATTGACTATTTTTATTCTGATTCAGACTGCCTGTCTGAATCAGAATAAAAGCTCGAAATTGCCAAGCACCATCAAATGAGATAAAAACATGAAAGTGCTATTTTGTAGGCGGTGTGTTATGTCCTTATCTTTCAAAATTGACAGCGTGCAAGTAATTGGACGTGAAACATGCAGGTAATAAAATATTAGCTACAACGCCAGTTATTAACTTCTACGTGTAGTTTCATGCTATCAGTAAGGACGTATAACCCATTTGTTTGTCCTAACAAATCGTTCCTTTTTATTGGCCACATTTTGGATCCGCAATCAGTGTATTCACTTGTTGCATTTGTTTGTAGTGATCACAGACTAAAATATTCTTGGTTAAACTATTGGAACTTGTTGGCTCTTGATGTTTCATGACATTTATGGCTTACTAATTTAATATAATAAAAATGTCCATCCTAGAAATCCGTGATATGTTTAAAGTGTTGGACAAGCAGTATTTTTTCTTTGGCGAATAATTTATAACTAGACGAAATATTCTTTACATATCATTGTTTCTGGGTTGATTTACGGCTAAAGAAACCTCAAATCTAATTTAGTTTTAACATCTTCAATAAATTACAAGAATTTGTGGAAATTTCATACTTATAATGTTATTTGAAGTAATCATAATTCAAACCCTTTTATTTACAGAGTGTTTTGTAAATGTTTAAGCATAACTCGTATGCTTGCAAAGGTTTGGTAGTGACAGTTGCAAATAATAAGGTTAATGTGCTCGGTGGTATGTGTGTATATTAGTCGGATGACAAACACATAAATGTATGTTTTATTTTCAATTTGTTATAATGTCAATATTCAACTCTATTGTTATACTCGTTTGTATAAAATAAATGTAAAACTGATCATTTCATTCTATAACTAGTTTTTTTTAATGTAAACATTGATACTAGAAAATATCTTCACAAAATTTGACCTATGTAATTTTTATTTCATGTCAATAACAAGTAACTCAAAAAGTAATTTTCATTATTATTATATAAGTATCTAAAATATATTAACAATCTCATAAATACTTCTACAAAGCAATATTCTTTAGTAGACAATGAATTTTCTTTGCAGCATGTTTTACCATACGGTAAATTTTTTGTAAAGTACTGGTTATCACATAATAACGAAGGAAGATAAAATCTTTCAACATGGACTAGAAAATCCTTAATTGTCTGTAAAATAAGCATAGCGAATATTGTTTTGATTATTTTTAAGGTGGTATAGAAATATAATGTTAATACATTTAAAAATTAAAATAGCACACCTAGTAGACACGGACTTTGAAAACAAGTTATAGCATTACCTGTTGTAAATAAGACGTAGCATAGAAGTCTGACCATTTCGAGCAGTCAATAATGTACGCCCTACCTCAGCTGTGGCTGAACATTACACTCAATAAAACCACACAGTTCATTCCTAGCAAAACAATATACGTCCTTTTTTCAATAATGGCTGAGCAGTATATTTATATTTATGGTTTACATCTTTGAATACCCACTCAATTAAGTTTCATATAGTAGATAAATTGTCTTTATTTTTTGAAGATTTGTGTTTAATTGTTTGGTTTTAAAAAAGGAATTTTTCCCATGTTAAGAAAAACCAATATGTCAAAGTTAACACCTTTTAAGCTAACGTGTGTTTGGAAATACACGTTTTCTTTGCCTATATTTTTTAAGAGTTCAAGCTTAAACTTGTCTTTTACCAGGTAGCTACAAAAAAGATTGATCTCCTCTTTAAAACATTAGAAGGTCTTAAAAACAGGCTACATTAATAGATAAAAAAATACCACTCCTTGTTAAAGAAATACATCCTATAATTTTATGCAATACTAATTTCAATCAGACCATATATAAATATTTTATTCTAAAAACTCGATAAAACGTTGAACTTAACACAATATCTTTGACTTATTAATGAATATTTCACGTGGCGTATCTAACTTATCGTTACATTTCCATTCCACTGTCACCAAGGTCCACGACTATCCAGAGATCGCACCACCGGCCCGGCGACGTCGCTCCGAACTACGACACTGACCAGAGACGCTCAAGTGATACTGAGGGTTGGCGACGCGGCGTCGTTCCCCCAATACATCCCCTCGCCTCCCTTCCCCTCCACCCCCCCTCCCTGCCAGCGCCGAGACGCCCCCTCTCCCCGGCGCCTTCACCCCCTCATCAATGTTGATGACTGCTCATCATGATCCCTCTAATTTTCATGAGTGTTGTACTTAAATCAGCGTCCTTGGTTCTTTGTTTTACCAGACACTGAGGTTAATAATGAAACTAGGTTTTGAATTCTGAAGGGAGTTGGTTCTACTGTTTCTTTTTTTTATTAGATCAAACTTATAATATTGTGTGCAATAGGTTAAGAAAGATATGTTTATTTGCTGGCAGAGAAATGGATAATAAGGCCTCTGTACACGGAGGCTACTGGGGAAAACCAGGGTCATATAGAGTATATTCGTTTTTTTCTAAACTGTGGCTCTGCCTAAACGATGAAGCTATAACACATTTTTTTAAAGCTTTTGTATTTTATTTGAATAATATTTATTATTTTTTTGCTATAACTATGAATATTTTGAAGGTGCTCAAAAAAACATACCTTAATAGAAATGATTTTGTAGTGTTCTAATATAAATTTTGATCAATGGGATATTATAAATTAACGCAAAGTATGATAAGCAGTGAATAACTAGCTACAAACGTGCTTAAATTAAGAATAAAATTCATAAATTTAACGTTTATTCTTCTAGAATAAACGAAGAATAGTAAACGAACTAATCCAAAAATAAAACTATTTATGTCTCCCAAAAATAACTAAAATAGTCTATATTAAAATGTGGGAGCGATTAAAATTAATTATATCTGATTTGTTTGTAAATTGCATTTACAATTTTAACGCCGTTTATTTTAAGCTGATAAACATTTAAATCTACCTCTTTGAATCAGGTTATGATTCCATTATTTTAAAAGTAGATTAAAAAAGATTTACTCATTCGTGGTGTTAATAAAGGTAGAAAGGGCTGAAGGATTTAATGCTATATAGGTGATGAGTTCATACTCAGAGCACGTTTCAGGGATTTTCCCCAATTAGTCTTGTCGTCCAAGCTTGGTTCTGATTTCGCCCTCTTTTTCGTAACGTTGAAATGATGATAATTAGTGATCGTATGTAAACTGTAATTACTATAAATTCATTGTAGGCTCTCTCATTGTTGTAATATTTTTTATCATAACTTGTTATAAAAAATTCCAATTACAAATTTTGAAATATTATAGGATTACAGGTAGTTGTTACACCAGATGTATGTATTGCTACTAAACTTTCCTTCCCTTTCTAAATATTAAATAGTTTTTTTAAATATTTTTATATATTCTGTTGGTATTTGCCATCAACATAATATATTCTGACCTCTTTTCCATCTTAAAATGTGCATACATTTTACTAAACCTATATTATATTTCACTTTAAAATGAGTTGAAACGGTCTAAAGAAAAATATAAAAATATAATAATGGAAAAGTTGTACATTTTTGGTTTTAGCCAAAAACAGAGTAATTCATGGTAGAAAATCCTTAATAAACTTAACAGGACTAAGACAGTTAGGATAAGAAAGTAAACAAGTTATAAACAAAAAGTACGGATACGTACTCTAGGGGCTTAGCAATATAATATTGATAAATTAACAAAAGTAAATACAAAACACATGCTGATTGGTAGAAAAAGTAAATCTTATATTGAACAGCCATATCAAAAGGTAAATAAAGGTCCCTGTACAGGTTATGTTGGTGGTTGGATAAAGTGTCTTAGCTGGAATTTTGTAATAAACGGTATTCTCATCATGATTTAACTTGGCAAAGATAGGCCTAAATTTTGCAAATGATGAAGATCAGATTGTAAACCCAATTCTTAGTGGTGATCTAATGTAGGTCATCAATTTACCGGTTTTTAGTTGATTAAGTTAACCCAATACCTATATTCTCATGATAACTGAAAATAGTAACGCCGAAGAAATATCAACAATATATCGATTTTGATTCGCCTTTGATATATTTTTAGATTTCCCCACCCCCCACTGGGCTGTAGAATGGACAAGGATATTATAATTTATCCATGGGCCATAAGATTAATTATTGGGCGAGGATCAGATCTAAAACTCATACCAAAATCTTTAAGCCTATGTTTATACAGATGTAATTGTACCTTCAAAACCAAAACTTCAATAACCCGGGATTCTAGATAGCTCAGAAAGACTGTCTGAGCGATTAAGTGCACTTTTATCTATTTGGAGCAGGCTACAAAAGTTTTTGGTTTTCTTTGTTTGTTTTAACAGATGATTTTTAAGTTTTTATTTTTGCATGACGCAAGTTAGCCAATTACGCAGCGAATAATGAATTTCTACAGGAATAACGCAGACTTATCGTAAACTAATTTTTATTTTTACTCCTTTCCCGATAACGAATAACGATAACAAACCTTGACACTTTGACACTGTTCAGTACACATTAGTCCGGATTAATTAATTCAGTAAGATTAGTCCGGGCTCTACTGTAATCTTAAGCTTTCATGTTTGTTTTAGTTTGACTTAAACTTATTTAAAAACATTTTGTAGTCCGGGTTTGCAGGACTCATTTGTGTCCTTGAGGTTAGAGTAAAACTAAAAATGTAGTCTAGCTGATGGTACAAGTTTTTATCTGCCTCAGATTAGTAAGCTGAGCTTAGAGATAATAAGTAGGCCCTATAAACTGTGTAAAAGGTTAATACCCATTTTCTAATATTGTATGTACTTCTCTCAGATAAGGTCTAAGCTATAATTTTTTTAAAATTTAGTAATTTTTGCTCTAATTTGGGTTTGGGATTTAAGGATTTTTTGTTAGCTCTGGCTGAAAAACCAGAAACTGTTATAAAATGTTGTCTTGGAAGTTGGTCCTTAAGACCTGATATATATTAAAGGATATACGGCTTAAACATCTTTTGAAATCAAGGTGAAATTTCAATAATACCTTATTTAAGGTTAGGTTTTGATATTTGAGTCCAGCGCTTAATTTATAAAGAAAAAAGTACCGGAGCTATGGCACACCGGGTGGCTGGGGGGGTATGGAATACCCTCCAGCAGGATGGGGGGTCCGAGGGGCCTCCCCTGGAACATTCGTATAAATTGCAATTAAAATTGGTACTTTTTTATGTTTATGACAACTGTATAATGCTTAGGCCTTGTATACTTTCGCACCTTCTGTTACGGTGCGCATAGCTATGTAAAGGAAAATAGGACTGTAAAGTTGACTTAGGTAATTCCCAAATTTGGAAAGAGTTGTACACTTTATCAAAAATCGTTTTCTGAACAGTATTAAAAGATGACGTGGCCAGAAAAGACCGCACCGGTGAATTGTAATGTACCGAACCTGCGCTCCGGTATGCTCCGGTGAGCTCCGGCTGAAATTAACCCCTGTTTGAGTCATATTATGATAGTTAAGGTTAGGGTCAGGCCTAGCTATATATGTATTTACTGAGGCGATATCGCAGAGGTAAAGCGCTTGCCCGAAATATTGTTAAATGTCTCTGGTTCAATCCCAGTGATGGACGACTCCCAGTCCCAGTACTAACTTACTTCTTCCATCAAGAGCGGTCAGCTCTGGCTGGCCTATGTGACTATTGCCTCTAAGGTACCTTGCAGTCATCACACAGGCTTATTGGCTTGGCAGTTAAGGTTTTCGTTTATAAAAAATAAGTTGTATAGCCTATATATATAAAACTTAAGATAGGCATATATATAATTTATTTTAGCTTTTGATAATTCTGAGACGTATTGGCAAATATTCGACCAATTACCGTAAAATTGACACTTTTAACGTTAAAATCGGTCCAGCCGTTCTCGAGTTATGGCTTTGAAAAGAAACCCGACATTATCCACAGTGTGACATAAATGTTTTTAAGACCTACTCAATGCCATAATAGCGTTATATTTATATAAACAAACATATTTATTTAAACAGCTATTCATATAAACACATTACATTTTCTTTGATAAAACTCTTTTTTAATTCAGGCCCTTCAGATTCGAGCTATCAAGGTTGATTTTTATCGTGAGCGAAGCCACGGGAAATGTTAGTATAATAATATTTTGAAAATTGTAATTCTTTTTATATTTCTCCAGAAACATTTGTTTATAGAAATTGTTTCATCTTTTCATTTGTGTATAATGTGTTGTAAATATTTGAATGTTTTTCACAAATTTCATAGGGTCTATTTTCAATTTACAATATTTTATATTAATACACTTTTGTTCTTTCAGAAAGATATTCTCTTCAATTGCCAATGTGCATTGAACCTCAACCATTGGGTTCTGGTCGTGGGTGTCTCTCTGGTCTGTGCTGCAATTATGTTCAAATTGTCATCACACATGCTGTATTCGTTGCGGATCAAATATTTTTTATCATTTATGTTTTTGATATTGTTGTATGTTGATGTTTTACATTATATATTAAAATATAAAATTGCATTATTTTACTCATTTTTACTCCACCAAATTTGTTATATATTTCTTAACAAGATTAAAAAGAGGGATTTGCATATTTGAGACCTTTGGTTTGGTATAAAGTGCAAGATTTATTGAACACTTCATATGGTCGAGCATATGCCAACCAATTTCATTAAAAAAGTATTGAACGAGACTTTTCTCTTTAGTATGTTGAAATCAGCTGTATAATTTACTTTATACTGTAAAACTAAAAAAGGATTTATAGCAAATATTATTTTTCTGAAATAAACAATAGTTATTAAAGAACGGTTTTGCAGGTGACAAACACATGACAAAAACAGATGATTTTTTGTAGAGTAATGAAAATAATTTTTGTTTTATATCTGAGGCCCTTTTCTCATTACGCGATTTTTGACTTCCAGTTGAATCGGTTTTTTTTTTAAACAGCGTAAGTCCATTTTTTTTATTTTCAGGTTTTGGTGGTTTTGTACTCTTTAACTAGATACATCGATTTGCTTTGAAAGGGCTTACCTATAATGAATGGTTATGGATGAAATCAGCATAGCATTTCTGTGATTTGTTTTAAAAGGGCGTATGTCAACAAAGCGTTATATGGCGTTTTGGACTTACGCCCTTTTGAAAATAAACAGTTTTTTCTTGTTTCCGAAAGTTTACTTTTTAGGACTTACGCCCTTAAAAAACCCGATTCAGTTAGTTTCCTTAAAAAAACCGATTCAGTTACTTTACGTAAGTTTTTTTCAGAATGTATTTCAGTTAAAATTATTGTGAAATAGACATTGCTTCCAACTTTGTAAAATGTGTTGTAATGGCAATACAATGAATTTGAATTTATCTGTCGCATGGCAGAATGATCATCCGACACTAAGTCGAAGAGTGTGAAATTTCCCATTTGATCATGTATGTTCCACTACTAAAATGAATCCAGAAGGTTTCAATCCGGTATCATACAAACCAATGGTATTATCAGACTGCTGCTGGTTGTCGCATCAACAGTCATTTTCATAAAGGCTTAATATATTTCTTGGCTTCACTGAAACTCATTTTCTGTGAGGACAAAATAAATTGCATTTTGTGAAAACCATTTTGTTTCTTTACACTTCTTCCATTTCACTTTAAATACATCTTAAATATTTTACCATAACCTATGTTAAGAACCATTCTTAACATTTGAGGTCAGATCTACAACTATCCTTCAAGTAGCTTTTGTTATACGGTAAAACATTTGAACACTTTTAACATTCAACATTATTTTTTATTTGTAACTGTATGAATGTTGTTTTGTTTCCTTTGAGTCTGAAAAATGATCGGTTTAATGTCACCACCATGGTACATTGCGAATACGTTCGTCCTCATACGCGACATCGGAGCGTACTTGAGTGCTTACTTGATGAATTATGTTGAATTCAGTGTAGGCTCTCACATTGTTGTAATAATTTTTTTTATCAAGCTTGCTATAATAAAGTCAAATTAAAAATTTTGAAGTATAATACACAGTATAGGTGATATGAAATACCAAATACCAAAGGCCAAAATTGAAGAGAAAAATTCCAAAACACGTTTTCTCGGGAACATCCAATAGAAAAACAGTATATAGGTTTTTTTCAAAATCAACTAAGATTTTGATACTGAATTCTTAATCTTTAGGATGAAAAGAATGCATTTAATCGTTATCAAGTTTCTTATGTGTAAGTCATATTCATTTATTTACAATACGCCAGCTGTTTTTCTTTTAAATGACAAGCTCATGGGTTAACGTATCTTTCAGCTTAAAGTAATCCCATTACTCACAAAGACGAATTGAAGTGTTAAGAAATGTTCTCCACAAAACCAAAAGATAAATGTTTTATTTCCCAATTTATTTGGTTTTATAGTTAACATTGCTGTTGCCTAATTAAATACAATTAGTAATTTTTTGTCATGACAATCAATATAGGCTGTAAAATGAACTACCATGATAATTTTAAACTCTCTTATGGACTGTATTTTCTATATATTATATTTATTACACAGAGTTGTAAAGGAAAAAGAGATCGGGGGGGGGAGGGAAACAATGTTGTAAGATATTGATGAGTAAACTGAGTTGCTGCCTTGTTGTATCGTAAATTATTGATTTACGTCCAGTCAGTATTTATTCTCCGGCTTTTCCTTGAACCTTCAAAAGTCATCATTCTCAGAGAGAGAGAGAGAGAGAGAGAGAGAGAGAGAGAAATAAATGTGAGCTCACAGAGTAAAAAGTTTATTTTCGGGTATATATTTGTCTGTAAATGTAGAGGCAATAATGTTCAGTTCAGTAGAATTGGTGACGATTGTTCTCATCAACGAATGAAAATAAAAATAAGAAAATACCCCGTTGCAGCAGACCTGCATACTCTGCGAATTTCGAGTGCTAAACAACATATTTCAATCCAACATAGCGAGATTCGACATGTTTTTGTAAGCTCTATAAGAATAATATGGGGAATGAGTATGCAGATTTGCTGCTACGGGTATTTTAAAACTGGATGGTTTAACTCAATATTTAGTAGATCTGAACTAGAAGAAGCCATTTACCAAGTTTTATCAAGATATGTTAGGAGATAAGTGAGATAAAGAATTTTACTTATTTCCCATAAGGTTAACATTGGGACAACTTACTATGTTTACCATTTTCAATATCTCGGTAACTAATGGACATGGAGCAGTGATTCCAGATACTAAATTGTTTTTTTTTTTTTTTGGGCAGAATTCAATGATGCTAACTAAAAGTGGATTATTTTTATTTTTCTATGTAAAAAACTCAAAAACCCCATTTTTGGGGGGTTTACCACCCTTTACCCCCCCCCCCTTCCAGTAGTCCAATCGGGCTGGTTTACGAACTCGTCCGAATAATTACTACTTAACACATCCATGCCAAATTTAATTAAGATCTTATTTAAACCGCGGACCTTTTTTACGCGAGTTATCTTGCTTAAAGACACACACGCGCGCGCGTTGAAAATAGCGGCGTGGTATTATCTATTTTTAAGCAAATTAACATGAGATGGGATATTTTTCTGATCACACGCCTATGCTACAAATTAATAACTAATGTATACTTTGGACGTACAAGAATGCTGGTACTCAAATATAAGCAATGAGAAATTTTGTAATATTAAACATCCAGAGGTAAGTAATTACAGGCAGGTGTTTATTGGTTTTGTATGTGGACTTCCATTAAACGCTAACTACTTAGGTAATAAATACACTATTTAATGTTCCTGAGAATACTTTTTCTCAGTTCACAATTACTTAGAATATCACATGTTATAGGATACAGGAAAAATAACTGCAAAATGTAGCATTATAATAGATATTAGTTACCATGAGAATGTATATTATTATTTTATTTTATGTTTATTCTAGTCATTGCCCTATGCAGATTGTTTTAAAGCTCAATACATAATCAAATATTCAAAAAGGCATTTACAAATAATTCTAATAGGTACCCTTTCCAAGAAACGGATAAAAGGTAAAGCATGACCTTTTTAACATTTCAGATCTGCATGCGTTGTATAAAGACCCACACTGTGGGGGGGCTGGGTAGCCTCTTGTGTGCATTAAGCATATATCTCACGGAAATTTGTATATGTATTTTCTTCCTTCGTTGTATCTTCCTAAATAAATTTAGATTTATTTATTTTTTTAGATTTTTTAGATTTTTTTTATTAAATAATAAATCTAAATCTTTTATTTTGTCAAATTCTTTGTTGGTATTTATTTCACTACAAAATCGATTGTCACTGCATGTTTAGATATCCGTAGCCAGCGACACGGAGAATCAAAATTCTATAATAATTAAAGCGGAATATAAACCAAACAGGATTTAAATCTTCAAAACCACTCTCTTGAGATACTAAGAGCCAAACCTTAAACTTATATAGCATCCAACAGAGGTAATTTTTTTCTATTAAACAAAATCGCAGGAACTTTTTTAATTACATTATGTAAGAAAATTAAGATCACATTGAAAGGTAGGGTGTATGTCTAAAATTGATAGACTATTTTTTCTGAAAAATCCCAAAGTATAAAACTGGTTTTTCTAATAGCCAAAACATAATATATAATCCATCGCGTTAGAGGGGAGCGGAGCTGATAACGAGGGAACTTGTAAGCCAAAGAAGATTAGAGACTAACGATACTCTCTACAGCTCCAGCTAGAAACACTTTCAGCTCAATATTTACAAGGGGAATCTCAATAATATTGTAATCTAATGTTGTTAATGAATTCATATAGTCATTCAAATTTTTTAGCGAATTTCCCCCTATAGGGAAGTAGCTATTACCGTAGGCGGCACGGTGAGACTTAAGCGCGGGACCACCGTAACTTTTCATTTTGAGGTCCCTAGACCCCAAAAACACCGTTCGTTCATTTTCATATATATGTATATATATATATATATATATATATATATATATATATATATACCTGTCCGTAGGCGCGATAACTTTTGTAAAAAAGGTCCGATCTTGATGAAATTTGGAACAAACGTGTAAAGCGTCATTCATGACTTCGAGTTCGAAAACCAGCAAGATTGGTTTACTCTAAGAAGGTTTTTTTCACAAAATAAAATTTATTTTCAAGATTTAACACCTTTTTATTAATTTGATTTAAATTTAATTGTTAAAATTGAATTCAGCTTAAAAAAACAAACAATTTAGCATTTTGAATTATTATTCTACGTCAATCCATTGCTTAGAAATTGGATAGTATTGGATGTGCTAAACGCAGTACGTTGTCCAATATTATTTTTAATTTTCCCTCCAAAAGTATAGCTTTCTTGATTTAAGAGATTTTAAAAATACAATTCTGAACATATGATTACATTTTCAGGTGATTAATATTCCATTTGTGTTTATTTTGAATAGTTCATTGATCAAGATTTTGCAGAATGTATATACTATATTAAAAATTCAGTTAATTTAAAAGTAAATGAAAAGAATAGGTGTAGATATGATATTATTATATAGTTTAAAACCAGCTACAAAAAATGATAACAAGATTGTGCTTAGAAATACTTTAAATAAATTTTAAAAAATATTGGCAATTCACATGAACTTGAACTATATATATGTAACCTGAGCTTTGGATGTTGCATTTCGCCTTGATACTATACTTGACTTGCAGTGGCCCAGTCCAAGATTTAAATATAAGGAAAAAATGCCGGCTGGCTGTAAATGGCACAGATAACCCCATCCCTGCTGTTCTGTTAAACATATTGGGATTTTATTTACAAACATATAACAATTAATATTCTTTTTTATTAAAAATAATATTTTGGTGAAAATGAACCTCAATTACACAATCAACTCTCACCAAATCGGTGCTTAAATTATTTTATGATCGGTTTAGGTTTATAGAGTAGAAGTATTAGAAGGAAGGCAAGTTAGTACACAACAGTCAATTCTCCCAGAGTAAACAGATAAACAAGTCGAATGGTGCGCGATTTGACTGTTCTCAACAATTGGGAATCAGCTCGTCCTAACTCAGGAGCGGCCTGGCATAGAAGTAGAACATGGGACTTCGGCTCCCGAGATCTGTGTTCAAAACCCGCCAATCACCAATGGCAATCTGCTATGTGATAATGTTGTAACCTCGAGGGTGCATAGCTATTTTAGCTGCAGTGCATGTCCATGAAAACTTCGAAGCCTGGCTCTCGTCTATAAAAAAAATCTTGACAACTCACATTCAGAGCTGAGTGGACAAACTGTTCACTGCTCACCTCATAGCCTGAAGGTTGCTGGTTCAAGCGTATGATGTAGTTGGGCTCGAGAAACTAGCGGATCTCGCGGTTTGACTGCAGAACTAAGACCATACAAAATATTTTGATTGAGTTGTATTAACTGGTTTGTTTTGTAATCATCCTAAGCGCTAGTAACGAGCGCACCGAATTGCACCGAGCCCTAGTAATCGGCCGAACTAGGTGAGGCTTATACATCCATTTCCCTTAGGTAATAATTTATATCAAATAGGAATCTAAATTACTTTAATGAAAACTATTTAATTTAAATTCGTTTAATGTAGGCCTAATCCTAAATTATCATCCGATTATACATTATCTCAGAAACTTAACAACCCTAAAATTACCTCTATCACACGAGATCAGTTTATAGGCTAAATCGAATTAAATTTGTATTAGGCCCTACCTTCACATGTCAAAATTTACCCAATGGACCTCTGCAATTCGATATCCAAGCATACAGGTTACAATGTTTCGGTGAATCATTAGGTTTAGGCAAGGCCTCACTAAAAGAACAGGCCTTGCTGAAGGACACACTACAAATGCAGGCCATGCTGCATGATTTATTACGTCAAACAAGTAGGCGGTCTGAAAGTCTGGCTCAGGACTCACAGCTGTGCTGATCATCAATTCCTTTGAAATCAAAGCAAGAAAATGTAAACAAACAAGTAATTTTGACGTTTAGTGATGAAATGTAAACAGAAAAAACGTAAACAAACAAGGGATATTTGACATTTAGCAATAAAATGTAAACATAGGATGTTAGTTCCCTGCCTACTTGTGTGACGTGGTGCAGCGCTGGGATCGCTGCAGCATGGCCTGTATTTTTAGTGGGGCCTTGGATCGCTGCAGCATGGCTGTCTTTTCAGTGGGGCCTTGCCTTGCTTCAGAATTCTTGATGTAAAAACAGGAGGCCAGCTGAGAGTCTTCCTCAGAAATCACAGCTGTGCAGCTCATCAGTTTCTCTCAAAACAAAACATGAAAATTTAAATAAACAAATAGTATTTGACAGTTAGTGATAAAATGTATACAAAGGAAGTACTTTATTAAACAAGGAATATTAATTTAACATTTAGTAATATGAATAAACATAGGTTGTTAGTTCCCAGCGTACTGATGTGAGATGTCGCAGCGCTGGGACTGCTGTAGCATGGACTGTTTTTTAGTGCAGCCTTGGGCTAGATCACTATTCTTTATCTATAGGCCTAAAGGTTAACTCAAATATTTCAATTAAGTTATCGGTAGACTATATAGATATAGAACTATGATCTTGAATTTAGCACGAATCACCTCTGTTTGACGAATTAATTCAAGAATGTCCTAAATGACTTGAGCTGTTTTAGTTTTAATCAAACTACATGCAACTCGGGGAAAAATTGTAGTCTCCATGATTTTTAAGTTTGCAATAGTATACTGCATCTCCATTCATTTAAAATGACAGTCATTTTTTTAAATTATCGCCAATGGATTATAGCCTACTGGGTTTATTAAAACCTATTCTACCTACTAGTTTCAACGACTAGACTAGCAGATGTTTTAGCGGTGACCAATCGACTTGTTCGAAGACAATACAAGTTCATGTTTAAACTGATCAGCTAGGCCTAAATTAGTCAATGTGGTATTTGTTGATGTATTCGTGGCCATCTCAAGTAGAGTTCGCGCATTATATCTCTGGCTATGACCAGTACACTACTAACCGTATCATATGATATTTTAAACATATGATTTTGGTAAACACTGCAGGGCTGTAGAACAATGTTTTCAGAAAAGTTCCCCCTCTCCCCCCACGCCTTGCAACCAGCTGACTCTGTCATAGCCGGAGATATAATGTGCGAACTGTAATAAGGCCACACTCATAAAACTGGGAAACTGTTTTAGGTAAATAAAGTCATCTGATTTAAAGTAAAGAAAATGCATGATGTAAAGAAAAAATTAAAGTGTGTGCATAGTTAGCTGGTATGACATAGTTGGGCTCACAAAATTAGCGGGCCTAACAGTATTACAACAGAAATAGCGCTGCCAGGCCTAATGCAAGTCATCGGGACACCAGAGCTGTCAATTTAAGACTATTTGCAAATTAACGATGTGAGAGTTAGCTGAAATTTGTTTATACATTGTTTATTGCCCCATATTATTTACAATAAACAATACCTTACAGCTCCCCCAATAGAGTAGGCCTAGGCCATGGCTCAAGACATATTGCACCAAGTGCATAGGCCTGACGGCATAACAGTTGATTTCTAAGATCCTCCCATGAAATGGGAGTTAGAATCTGATTATTAGAACCAAAATAGCTTGTTTATTTTTAATCATTATGTGAAAGATTCAACATTTTCCAATATCTAATTAGTTCTTTTGAAACATTGTGAGGCCTAAGCCATGCCCACTACATGAAATTACTATGTTGGCTTTATTACTATGTTGGCTTAGTTAAATAAAGTAATATAAACCAACCTTCATGCGCAGTATGTCACTGATGATACCAAAATACGATACTAAATAAATAAAAATTGCATTCTTCTACAAACAGACAGAATGTATTAACTTATACCATAAACATCCACCAATGCTAAATTATTACACTATTTAAAGTTTCAACAGAAATAGAACACAAATAACAACCAAAAATGGATAAAGATTTTTGTTAACATAGACATTTATTGCGTTAAATGGTCATAATTAGTAGGTACTTTGCATTTTAGAGGTTAAGTTATGTTTTACAAATTGACAGACAGTAGGAATGCAGGCTGCCAAAGGACAAGGGCAAGGAATAGGCTGAAAATATACCTTCTGAAACTTAAAAAAAACTAAATTCCCATCACTTAATGACAGCACAATTAATTTATTAATATTAAAGTAATTTATCATACTTTAAAAATATTTTACCAGACTTTAATTTTACAACTCGAAAGTCTTTTTTATCCTTTAATACGAAGAATGTTAAGATTTTACACTTTAAGCCATCCTAAAAATGGATAGAAGCTTTGTACTGTAAGTCAAAAATGAATTAGCATATCGTAGGCTAAATACATGATGTAAAGAAAAAAGAAAGGTGTGTGCACCGTCAGCTGTTATGACGTAGTTGGGCTTGAGAAACTAGCGGATTTACTGCAGAACTAAAACAGTACGCAAAATAATTTTATTGAGTTGTATTAACTGGTTTGCATTGTAGTCGTCGTAAGCGCTAGTTGCGTGAGCCCAACTACGTCACATCAGCTGACCCTGCACACACCTTTCTTTTTCCTTACACCATGGGCTAAATCTATTACTTATTTAATACGCGAGCACTTTTTTTGTTACAAAGACTCCTCCTAAACTACTCAACCAATTTTCATGTTTTTGGTGTCATTGGAAAGAGCTTGGCATGAAGTTTTGCAGGAAATAAAATTTAAAAAGGTTTGACTAAAGGAAAGAGCCCTAGACGCCCTTAAAGTTTCACATTAGCCCATAAGATTTAACATGAGAATAGAAATTTCAAATAAAGCAGCTGATTGGAGCAAACAAAGTTTTTCAGCAAAGACATATGTTGTTAATGGAATTGAAACCATTGCATGTAGAGCTGGAGGAATTTCAGTTGATGGAAGATGTAAATAAATAAACTATTATCCTAATGCATACTTAAGGTCAGAATTCAGTTTTAAAAACATTTATTTTGAATCTCATGTGTGAAGATCTGAATATTTACATATGTTTATATTCCAAATAAAAAAATTAAAAAACTCTTAAGTATAAATTCTATCAATATATATAGAAATTAAAGAAAAAGAAGCAGACTTAACATTCATTATGAGTATAAATTTATCGAACCATTTTAGTTCGGTTTAAGACTAAGACAGGTCGTACGCTACTTAGGGCCGCTTTCCCCAATTAAGGTTTAAAGTAAACGTGAATTTAATTTAAACCATATGAATATTCTAATTTTTAAATTATAAACCATATAATCACGAAAATTCAAATGTTACTAAACTTAAGTTTCAGAAGTTCAAATAAAACTAGATTTGGGGAAAGCAGCTCTTAGTAACATATACCCTACTGAATTTCAGAAAGTTAAAAAAAAATACATTTAAAACCGAATAATACATTTTTTACCCATTTAAGAACATTAGTGTTGTCTAAACAAATTTGCAGTCGATTTTCAAATATCAATTTGTTTTGGTTAATTTTCTTTCATATGGTGCTTGGGGTATTTCAAAAATAATTGTGTATTTCATCTTGATGAACTTGGTTGAGTATACGCTTCAATTGGAGTTTATGGTGAATGATAATGAAAAGCGTTTGTGAGCAATTATCTACAATTATCCTAAAGAAATTTACATGAAAATGTAAATTAATTTAGTTCAACTATGAAATGCTAACCTTGAATGATGTAAACATGTAAATAATATAATTTTAACAATTCTTTTTGTGTTTAGTGATGTTCTATAGTAAAAAGAACCCAGTTTCCAGTAATTCCTGTTTAGGTAACTAGGTATAGAAATAGGTCAGGGTCAGTCCATTACATATGGACTACTGTATTTGTGGCGGCAGGTCAAGCCAACTCCTTTGAGGTGCTCATAATATTCGTATAAAACACTAAAGAAAATGGACATCTCTTTAAATATGAATGAGTATTCACAAGAAATTTAATTAAAAAACCTTTTGTAAAAAGTTTCAGTAAAACACGAAATTCAACCATAAAATTAATAAAATAGTTCTAGAATACTATACCATGATTATTTTTATGTTGAAATAAATACATAAAAATTGCTCGATTTCGAGCAACAGGTTTACTAGTATACTTTAAATGTTACACATTATACATTTGCTTGAAATGGCGACCTACCCAGGTAGGTATTGCCAAGTATGAATGACAAAATGAATGAAGGATGATTTTGGCGCGATCTTTTAGTCTTGTTACTAACCAAGCCCGACATGTTCCTTATACAGGACTGTTAAATAGCCCAACAGGGCAACAGCCAATTTCAACTAAGGGGCCTCCATTTTAACGTGGGATCGGAGCCACAGTTTTGCCTGGTTTACAATTTATGAACTGGTCTAATTATGAGGACGTTCCTATGACTTATTGTACGAGAACAATGCTGAAGTTTATAACTGGAACAATCGTTGCTATGCTTAAGGCATAATAATTAAATTTTGTTTTATGGAAATTCGCTGGAGATGCAGGTCTGCTGCAACGGGTGTATTTTAGTATTAAATTCCAAAAATAATAATTGAACGAAATTATAGAGTTTTATAGAGTTTTAAATTATAGATCTTGCAACAACAAATAAAGTAAAATAAGGTTTTTATCCACTACAAACCCATTAAAATAGTTATTCCATGTTCCTGAATTAAGATTTTTTACCACATGAATGTCGATATTTATGTTGTTTACTTATTGATATTTTATGGAAGAGGATAAATATACTTATATTAACTTCTGACAAGATTAATACTTACCTACGAATAACCACCGACATTTGCAATATATTATAAATAGTAGTCTTCTTGAATAACTTGTTTCTGTGTAAGTGCCCGACTCCCAAAACAATTATCAATTCAATCAAATTCTAAATTATTTTGTAGTTTTTCCCGTTTTAGTAAGGCTTTATTGTACTAAACACAGATGTATAAACAAAGATAAATATTTATGGAAACCATGTTTACATTACATGTATTCACTAGACTAATGTTAGTTACAAATTAAAAGATTATACTTAGAGGAAAAAAATGTCATTGTTGTGTTTCTTTTTTCGAGTCATGAGCGGTTACGATGAGTTACAGCAATTTAAAAGGATATTAAACGGAATTTCTGTAAAGACGTTTTTCCAACTATTAAAGATATATCCTAGGGCTGAGTTATAGTTATTAAAAGGCACTAGAATGCCAATGTAACTATATATCAACGGCAACAGGAGCAACGCAGCAGGTGTGTTATTGGCTGGGTTATTAATGGACCACTTCTCAAGTACTCTGGCAATACGTTGTGGATTGTGAATTATTTTCTTAATATCACAGAAAAATATTCCAAAAATTGGAGTACCCTATATTTTAGAAAATGTGCATTTTCGAGGAATTTATCCTCCAGTATATTTTTATTAACTTTTTTTTTAATTTTCCATAACATATGATATATTTGATGGAACAGAGGTTTTAAGATGTGAGGCCATGAGGCTGTGATTTGAGTTTTTTACGTCGTAACCAAATAAATATAAGGTTCAATTCGTTTATCCAAAAAGAATCAGCAAATTGAAACCGAAAAAATGACTAGACAACAGAGTTGATCAATGAAGATAATATTTAATATTACATTCGATTTATAAGTAGTATATTTCCAACAACAAAAAATTATTTGAATTTTATACAGAATTTTATTGAGTTTAGATAGAAATAATTTTCCCGGTCACGAATACATAATACTTAAAGATATCTACTAAAATATTGTTAATTATGGCAGTTTAAGTTTTTCAAACACAAAGAAGAGCAAGGTGAAACGTCAGGGAATTCAAACTTCTGTATTAAGAAATTATACACATATTCAAGGCTTTATTCATTTCTACGAAAGTTTATAATAAATATCTGGGGACCGAGCTTCGCACGGGGGAAAGCAGTAACATTTTCAAATATACATGTTCATATTGCTCCCCACAATCTAGAGCCCAACCTACTAAATTAGCTTTGTAATTTGATTTACTGAGGTTTAAATTTTGTTCAGTTAATTAATTTATAGGATCTTAGTTTTCTAATCGATGCTCTCATTGCTCGTTTCAGTGGCCAAGCGCTGTGAAGCACGTTGTTGTATATCTCAACGGTGTCGTCATAAATTGCTCGACACTGCCATTCGTTAACAGATTACAATATCACAGAAAATTCAAATTATATAATTTTACTTCTCAAATAATAATAATATATTTCACAAATGATAATAAATATTCCGAGCATCTAAATTTTGAAGTACAAACTGAAGTTTGAGGGGGGTTGAGTTGAATAATATCACGTTTTTTCTAATATGAACCTTGTCCTCATAAAATAAACTTGTTCTTTGTAGACCTTTGAGAATTTGCTTATTTCATAAATCGTATTTGCAAACTTCAAACGAAACATTAAACTGATTTAAATTTAGGAAATCTAAAGCATAAAAACACTTTTATGTAAATAGGTTGTTTTGATATTATTTATTTCTAATTAACCTAAAACACAGCTGTTTGCCTGTTTGGGATGTTTAGATGGGGATAATACTCCATGAGCAACCTGTTCTCAATTGTATTATCTCTGTTCTTTTCCATTATACTGGCAACGAGCTATATTAAAAGTTTTAAGTGGCTTGATCATGAACAGCTGGGTGTTCTTTTGTTTACTTTTGCGTTGTTATTGGCAACTCATATGACCCCATGTTAAAAATTACCATCTTTAAATTTCATTTTTCTAAAAAATGCATTTCTACAGCAAATTCAACTACGTAGGTGAACTTAAAAATAAAAACTACACCTATGAGCAAATTTTATTAAACTCGTTAGAGCCGTTTTCGAGATAGGATTTATATACAATAATTGCTCATTTAAAGGAATAGGATTATTTTATAAAAAAAGATATTTTGAGTAATAAGACATTGTTTTCCTTTCTAAAAGAGTAACATTAGAACAAAGTAAGGTAGCTTTTCTGATGTAAATGTCAATACCACACAAACAACAAAAGTACCCCTTGAGCTTAGACATCAACGGACGATGAAGTTTACTAAGGTTTTATTTCCGTTCTTGTGTAAGCTTTTTCTCCTGATTTGATTTCGTAAACGTTTTTTCAAACGTAGCATGTTTTTGTTTATTCACAAAAAGGTTTATATTGAAAAAACTATTGGCTATTTCATTGCATATTAAACTTTACTATGCTTAGGCTTACTATGCTTGTTAAAATATTCCATTTAGGCTTACTGGAATATAAGCTGTAGGCTCTATTATAATTTTTTTTAGTTTTTTCAACCAAAATAAATCTGACCAATGAATGCTCTGCAAGTCGTAGTTTATTTAATTGTTCGATTGGATCGTTGGGTTAATCAGTTTAGGTTTCTCTTTTTTAAGATTCTCCTTCGACTTTAATATCATCGGCCCTAAAGGTGGTAGCATAACAACATTAGTTGGCATTTTAAAACTGGTCGTTTTGGAATTGGAATTGATCTGTGAAATACAAATTTGAATTTTTCTCGGCATTTTTACCATGCGTGGCCCCAGCATGGATTTTATTCTGATGTGTTATTTCAATTATTTTCTTCATGCACTCCTTGTAATATGCGGCCAATTGATTATGTGATTTCCTTGCTTTTATAATATTTGATTTTCTTATTGGTATCGATGTTTTCTTATAATTTTTATTTTAAAATTAGATTGGGATTCTAAGCACGACTGAATTTGATTTCTTTGAGGATCACGGTTAGCCTTTGGTAGTTTAACTTCTTCTCAACATCTTAATATTTGAAGAGGAAAATTTTTAGTGTTCATATATTCATATATAAACAAATAAATATAAATATATTTATATATGAACTTTTTTTCATTGGTCTCTTCTTTTTACCCAGTTCCTGTTTTATAACTGGATTTTGATGTGCATCTTCTTTTTTGTTTTGCTTATGAGATTGTTATTCTGACTGATTGTATTTAACTTAACTATCTTAAAAAGTTAAATATATATATTTTTTGCCTTCTTTCCACTCGTTCCTCCTATAATAATCGTTTGTCCAAATTCCTCTTTAACTCATACCTTATTCCTTCTCCCTCTTCCATTCCCCTATCCTGATCTCTTTTATACTCTTTAACCTAGGTATCTTGTTCTTATCGCTTCAGTTGTATATCCATCTTTCACCGGGGGACTCAATCCACTGGTGTTACGTCATCGTTCGGGCTGTGTATATCGAGTCGCCATCGTCCGGAGCATCGTCTGGTAGTGCAGGTAAGTCCTCTCTCTTTCAGGTTGTGGGTTGAGTGCGGGAGGCTGTTATTAGCAGTCATCAATGGTCGTCATCACTGGGTCGACATCTATATATATATATATATATATATAATTATATTAAATACTGTAAGGCTTTTTGCGGTGTTTATATAATTATTTAACTCTTAAGTATGAGGCATTTTTAACTTTTTAAATATGAATATCTGGTAAATTTACAGGATTTGTTATGACACGTACATATTACAAACTAAATCGACAGTTAAAAACTCCACGGTTATTTTTGTAGATGAAAAGCTTGTTTTATTCACTTGATTAGCATAAACATTTTAATTATATTTAATTTTTTCTGTTTGGACACGAGTCAGGAAAGTAGGGAGACAAGGAGGTATTGCAGGACAGCATCGCCTTGCAATCGTAAGGTATGCCTTTTAGTTATCAATATTACAATAGCTGGAGGGTTGAGAGTGTAATAGAGACAAATCCTCAGAACGTGTCTGTGGCTGGAACACTCTGATCGCAACCCTTCACCTCTAAGACGAGTTTATCTTTGTGTTACTGAGACCTCAATGTAATCGACAGGAAGAATTGCGAGTTTAGTTGGTTTGTTAATTAATATAATGTTTTTATTTAGTTGACGTTATGGAAACCCAAGGAATATATGTATGTCGGTAGGTCATATTCAAACACAGTTTGTAAATACTATACCAATTTTCTGGAATAATTTTAAATACTTTCTTATGGAATTAATTAATTTTTTATAACTATTTTTTAGTGAAACCATTTTCAACAGCTAAGAAGATAGTCATCACTGTGCATTATTACATCTGGTTACTACCCCTGTTTCTTATCAAACACCACAGACAAATTATAAAACATGCAAAGAGTAATATATTATTTTCAACTGCAAATTTAAAGTAAGAATAAAACCAAAGTATATAGGACAGATCTTGTTATAATCATTATAATAAGAAGAATATTATATCAGAAAACACAAACTGTGAGAACGTGACATATAACTGATCATAAAAACCGATTCGCTATAAATGAATATTATTTTACAATTCAATGAAAGCTCTGTAACCAGATATAAGCAAATTTATATTCAATCAAGCCTTAATTTTGAATCGATGTGGTTCCCTTTTTTTAATGAGGAGAAGACAGTAACGTTCTCACTTCTTTATTAGTTCAAGTGCATTAAAAAAATGAAAATACATTGGGTCACATACAGTTACAAAGAAAAACGCCAAGAGAGAGGAGAACTATTGTTTGTAAAACTGATATCGAGCCTCAAGTGTTTCTATTTGTTGCTTCTCTCAGATATTGCCTTTAGAGGCGATACTCTCTGCCCCTCGTTTTTTGCAAGATTTTTCTTGATTTCAGTCGACTTTATATTTTTCATTTTGCGAAAAGAAGTTGTTTTGAGAGTAGGTATGTCTAATATAAACTGCCATTTTATGGAATATTTCTTTAGTTTAACCAATAATTATAACAAAACCGTAAATATTATCTCTGCGTTGGGTTAATGTAGCTAAAATACTTTCAACATAGTCTACTTTCATAAGCCACAGTAAAAAAATAGTACAAAAACAAAGCATACGTCGTTGAGATAATTGTGATATATTAAGGCACACAAACATCCTTATATTTGAGGCTATGTAAATAAACTACGTGGAAAAAATACTTTAAAGGTGCCAAGGCTTTTTTGAAATTAGGTTAAAATAATCGGGCCCCTTTATATTTGATATATTTTTTTTAACAGACGCAAAGCCCGTTGGATACGGGTTCCACTTAACTAGCGAGAATATAGTAATATTTCTTAAGTTGCAGTAATGAAATATAGCAATATTGTAATATGATTTTAATTACGAGGGATTTTCCAGTAATAAACAAAAATATTAAATTTCTGGGGAACAAGTAAACATTAATAATTTGAATAGAAAGATAATTCAGATTTTTTTTGGGGAGCAACCTTTCTTAAACTTCCCCTCATAATCCTTACCCAGTTTTAAAGAAGCTCTAATTTGCCGTAGTACATTTCGTAGCGTACAAGTATACAAAACCCTATATTTCTGTATGTTCTATCATCATTTAAAAAGTCGACATAAAGTTGAAAACGAGCTTGAAATCACTAGGTACTCAACGCAAATCCTGGGTTTTCTGATGGATGGGAATTTAAAATTTCACCCACATATTAGTGTTTTTCGCAGAAAAGTCGGTTTAGGGATACTCCCTTTTAAGACATTTTTAAATAAGGAGGTTCGAATGATTGTCTACTATGGCATAATATTCTCACACTTAAAGTATGCTGTTACGATCTGGGGTACTGAAAGCTCTAGAACCATATTTCTCTTTAAGCAACAAAAGAAAGCGATTCGCATTGTCTTAAGGCCTTGCTAGTAGACAGTCCTATAAGGATTACCTCATTACATGTAGAATTCTGAATTTTTTTATGTATACATCTTAGAAGCCCTGCCATTTTTAAAGTCAAACCCATATCCGTTTGATATACTAACCAATCTTAATTATTTTGGAACAACTCTTGCTTGAAAATTGCAGCACATTCCCCAACATTATTTCAAAACATTTTTCTTATAATGCTTTGAACACATTTAAATGCCTTGGACCACCTCAAATGCTTAAGAGATCCAAAGAGTTTTAAAAGGCACCCAAAGTCTTTCCTAATGGATTAAAGTTACTACAGTATCCGGGAATTTCTCAATGATAATGATAAACCGCTTTTGAAAGTGTGAAGTGTTAATTTGTAGAGAAATTTCTTTCTTTCTTCAGTTTTTAATATAAATGTAATACATGGCTAATGCAAAGTATTTTGTCAGGATAGCTCGCTAAATAAATAAATATCATTGATAATACAGAACTATTCATATGCACAATATGAAGAGAAAGACGGGTTTCATTAAACTAAAGACAATTTTGTAATATTTTACAGGAAAATTATTTTTGGTTGAATGGACTTGCCATTTTAGATAAAGATTAATGGAAAAAATCAATAACCGATGTGAAATAAAGTTTTGTAAAGAACGACTGCAAACCAAGAAGGTTAATAATACATATTGCCCTTTACCCTGTACTAAATTAGACTGGGACTTAAAGGAAATTACGTAAAATCTCACTCACCTGCCGTAGATTTGTTTCAGAGTTGTAGAATCTAATAAAATTCCCTTGTTGTTTGTGGTACCCGTGGAGGTGAACAAAATCCCCGTATTGTTCTGGCCGGTTTGTTAAGAGAACCTAGTTAAATCATTTTGTTGTTTTCTCATAATTAGAACTATTGTTTCAACATTCTACACCAATTCAAAATTGTCAAAATTCCTAATACACGCACTATACATGTATAATGGAGGAGATAAATCTAGAAGAGTAAATACAATCTAATTAAATCAATCGTCATTTATTCACAGTTACATACGAAGACAGTCATTGTCATATTGTAATTTGCATATATAATAACGAACTGTAATAATTACTGATAGTAATTACAAAAGAGGAATTTTCTCTACTCTTTGTTTAGTCTTACATGTATGTTATGTTAATATTAACCGTTTGATGGATCCAAAGGAATAAAATCTTCGTATATAGAAGGTTTCAGGTTTCAATTCAATTTACAGTACTTTTTTGTGGCATCTGAATGGGATGAAATCTTTAAAACATGATTGGACCTAATTGTTGAAAAAATTCCCCTATAAAGATTAACGTAAAACCGTAAGTCTTATAGTCTTTCTGAAGCCAAGGTGGGACCTTAATTTAGTTTTAACCACGCAGGTGTCAAAAACCCTATTCACCCTCTTATATATGTATGTGTTCAAGCAATGGTCCAAGCTTACTAAAAATTTGCACACTCATGTAAAGTATTAGCTATTCTGAAGAATTTGGAAAGATTAAGGAGGGCAAACCAATCTGAAATGAGGGTTTTGAATATTTTAAATTGATAATGATAATCAATCTTCGTTTTTGGACCATTAAATTCAGCACAAAAAACTACAAGTTTTTATCTTAAATCATTCTTCTATATTCAATTGATAGTGGAAACCACAGTGCGATTACCAATTATTAACCTCACGATGAATAAATAAAATGTTACATGTCACTTATTACTCAACGGAATATCTTATTAAAACCTGTTAAAAGTGACATCTTCTATTTTGTACGTCTACTAGATAATGGCTTAATATAACACGATGTTCACATTTACCTGTGGCAGAAACCCTTTATGGCAATAGGCTTAGTTTAGGATAAGGTTAAAGAGTATAATTATTGTTAACTACGAATTGAGTTTAGAATTGCTACAATTTCAATTCGATTTTTAATTTAATAGAAATAAGACATATGTTTATTTTATTGCTAATCGCTGCATACTTGTAAATTGAATATTCTATAGGAATTTGTTTTTCCAAAAAGCTTTGTATGACAGCATACGCATTGTATATGTCAACATGCTCAATAAAGAACTTGAACTTAAATTTAATTCCCTATGTTATTTGTATGAAAAGTATGAAAATATGTAATTTGTTTCTCTTGTAGTAAGTTGAAATATGTTTACAATCTAAATTTTCGTAAAGTCCAGGTGTGCTACAATGGGGACATTTTTGTCTAATGGATGTCACCGTTACGTAGACAATTGAAATATAGTTTTTCTGAAATATATTATGTAACAGTTTTATATTTAATATTTGTTTTTCAGCTTGGACAAAAAATTTTTGAATGCCATAAATATTTTATTAGTAAAGCTCCATATTTCTTGTTTTGAAGTTTTTTATTTGGAATTGTAAAATTTGCGGTCATAACAAGCGGGCAATAATTTTATCCTGCTTTGTTTGCCAATTAATTTTCTTTGATAGTAAGGATGAATGCATAATACCATATTATATAAACAATCTCTTTAGGCTTTGATATTGACACATTTTAGTTGCAAAAATGAAACCGCGATAATTACTTTGCTTGATGAGCTCAAATATATATTTAGCATTCGTCTGTATCAGGTATCCTAAGGCTAGCCTGGAATAAGGTAATTAATTTTACAGTTAAAATTTAAATTTTCTTTAAGATTGATGATGCTGTAAATATGTCTGTTTTTGCTTGGATATCAACAATCCTTTGTCCACTAGTTCATGTGCCTCATTGGTCAACTATCAAGTGGGTTAATGACCAGGAGACAAATGACCTGTCATATACATTGGTAGCAGACTAGGGACTGATGTTAAAAATATTACATATTCTCAAAAATATTTTCATTTTGAAACCGTTATGATGTATTTAGTAGATGTATGATGTATTGATTTTATATTTCGATCACGTGTGTTGTAGCTTTTCTATAAAAAAGGTTACAAGACCTTTTTAAATAAGGTTAAAGCAAAAGGTAGGTCAGAAAAAGGTTAAATAGTTTTGTTTTACCGTTACAGATAAATAGATTATTTTGATTTTAATAGTTATTTTTCAAGGTATAAATATAATAAGGAGCCAAAAATTCCAACTGTAAAAAGTTTCATGGGCAAAAATGAACTTTCATGGGTTTTGACATGACTTTTGATTGTGTATGACTGAACAATAAGGTTCTGCCGTTCGTTTTAAGTCAAAAAAGTAAAATTATGCAAGTAAGATTAAGGTTTATTTTCCTTAATCTTTCTGAACTCTCCTGAATAGATAACCATACCAGTATTCTTCGTCTTTAATTACTGGACCTATTAGAACAACGATATAAAAGGTGTCCAGCATCGTTTGTTCGAAACTTTTTTAGGTTATTAGGCAGTTCAAAAGCAACAAAAATTCCTTTGCGGAAAATATGGCCTATCTTGCTCGGGATTGAGTCTGTTAAACTGTACCTATTTTCATATTTTCCTATTTAACCTTAAAAACCAAATTCGAAGTAACATATTTATTTTTCGACCTGCTGAATAACCTGAAAAATGTTTCGGACAACCGAAACAGGAAACCCTCTATGATTTGCTACATAATGTGATGAATAAACAATATTTACCCATATATAAAAGTCAAATTGGGAGCTTTGCTTAGATAAATGTAGATTAATAGACTTATTAAATAATTACTATTGTTAGGTGCATTTCCTAATTGAATTAATTTTGAAAGTTGCTAAAATCAAAACCCAAACTCTAATGTGGTATAATAATGATTATTTTGACCACTTATATTAATTAATCTTAGTTTACATTACCAATGATACTGTGAATATAAATATTAATAATACACTAGGAATAACTTATAATAAACTAAATATAAGCTTTTTATCATACGTTACATATATATTTTTAACAATTAATTTCGCTGAATAAGTTAAGATAAAAGAGATTTATTTATTGTTGGTTTGATTGTCTTTTTGTCCGTAGCTGTTTAAATTAAGGGCAGGAAAAAATTATAACTACAATTTTTATGTTCAATAACGTCAACATACTGTTCTAAGTCAAACACTGTCCGTTACTCTCGGCAAGGGGATTAGACTCATCAATCAAAGCGTATTGGCTATAAGCCTGATATATTGTAAGTGACATATTGGTTGATAGCAATTATAAATTATTTATACGCAGCTAACAATTAATCTCGCTACAGTAATCACAATAAATAACCTTAACTGTTTAGTTGCCACACATTGATATTTTAGATAAACTATATTTATGAAATATTGTGAATCACATATTATAAGTTTCCCGTATTAGTTTTCCATAGTTTACAGTAAAATACAACACCATTATGGATCCTATTGACATTGTTAGATCCACGTGTTGAAGTATTGATATTTTAAATTACAATTATAAAGCACTAATTCTTGAAATAAGAATACATTACTATGAAATTTATGAAACGATGAGTCGACGATTTCAAAAACGATTCAATGAAACGATAATGAAACGACATTCCTTTCATAATATATCCAAATAATCTATCAATCATTACTCATTAGGTGTATTATTTAATTGATTTCATTTATATTTTTTCATTACAACATAAATTATTACATATTTTTTGGCATTAACTTACAAATAAACCAAGCTCTATTATTCTTCTTTGATTAACGATCTGTTAACGTGCATTAATAATTGAATCATTACGGTTTTCAGCTTTATATAAAACCGGTATCGATGCATGTGTCTGACATCCCTCTCTGGGGGAGGTACAGAGCTGCGATACCCACTAATCTCTAACCGATAACAGCCCCCCTAGCTCATCAATCCTCCATTATCACCAAACAAAGAGAAATCCCTGGCTTTTCAGGTAAATGTAATCATTCATTTTAAGTTTACCGAGCTTTTATCTAATCATTATCTTGCCTAATAGGAAGTTTGAGAGAAAATAGTTTACGGCCAATAATCATTTAACGTAAAATGCAAATTAAAGAACTAAAATTACTATAATTATACGTTTTAAACGTGCATTAAATGCACGCTAGCTGTTGAAAGACAGTTTACTGTTTTATTGTTCTTTTAAATGATGTTCTAATAGTCAGCTTATGAATATACTGGGGTCATCAGGAAAGATTATACTGTACATGAGAATGTAAATTTGAATATACTGGTATCGAATTATTGAAAAGAAATTGAAGCAATGTCATTCGTACATAGTTATAATTGAATCAGACATGTACTGAAATATTTTTTCCATACGAATGGTATACAAATATAATTCCCAAAACCAACATTTTGAAATAAAATATCAATGAATCACTGATAATATTTTAGTGTTAAATAAAAAATAACTAAGCAAAAATGAAATAAAATCTTTTACTAAACTGTAAAAACAGTTTTTCATGAAAATCTTGGAATTTTTCGTTTTCCCTCTTTATTTTTCTAAAAAGGTTTAACGCATTTCCCGTTTGATTTTCACGCTATATTAAACCCCCACACTATATTTTTCTTTCCGGGTACTACTGTAAATAAAACAAATGAATGTATCTAATTCTATTATCATATTCCACGCTGTTTCAAGTTTGATACTTGATAAAATAATAGCTATATATTTCGGATCTGTACTGAATAATCTTATTCGATTTCAAAATGTGTTCAATTATGAATGTATGAGCCTTTATTACTAATTACACAAAAAAACTCAGCATTGGAACAGGGGACTATGTATTACACTTTACAGTACACATTGAAAACAGAATACTTTTTTTGAACAATTAATTGTCAATCTTACGGTGTTCAATGGAATCGTAAAATATTTATTTATATGACAGAACACTCATAAATAGTTAAAATTTTGCTATTGTAATAGCAGAGTGACTTCCATAACGGAATTTCGAGCTGCAACATAGCGGTCACTCGCGTCACTGCCATTCACACACGCTTCACTGCGCACTGTATCATCTGGAGCCATGTTGCACTGTACATGCCGTGTTAACCAATATGTTAATTTAGCTATTCACTTATGTAAGCGAAATATGACTGTATTTAATCTATTGGAGTAATGATGTTACTTGATTTATGATGTTAAGTAAGTGCTAATAATCTAATAACGACAACATATATATAACACTAGAAATCTAATTGAAACAATGTTACAGATTATAGGGTTTTGAAGTCCTTAGAAGGGAAAGAAATATTATTTTATTTCAAAAGATCTCAGATTAATTAAATAAAATATCGATTTTAAACTAATTTTATAATCAATAAATTTGTCTTTATGTTGATAAAAGATGTGGCCCACTGAAGATTTGCTGATTAATAATAATGCAATAGGTTGGGATAAAATGGCGCTCCGAAGGGGTAGTTCAGAGGTAAAGCGTTTCAGCGACGAAGGGCTAAAAATATCTACAGCGCCGAAGCGAGGCGCTCCGAAGGGGTAATTCTAGCTTCACGTTTCAAACGTCACTGGTTCGTTCACAGCGGCGCCGGCGGGTTACTCCCGTTCCATCATGAGCGGTCACCTCTGGCTGGCCTGTGTGACTATTGCCGCTACGATACCTCGCTGTCCTTAGATCGTCGCACAGGCTTATTTTCCCATGGCGACGAGCAGTTGAGGTTAAATAATATATAAAAAACGTAATCTCGTAATTGATTTCTTAGGATTTGTTTTTGACAGAGTGATAAAACCGTAAAATTAAATGAATGAATTACTTATATGTTAAATATACCCCCGTTGCAGCAGACCTGCATACTCAGCGAATTTTTAAGTGCAAAACAACATATTTCAATCCAACATAGCGAGATTTGACATGTTTCGGTAAGCTCCGTATAAGAATAACATGGGGAATGAGTATGCAGGTTTGCTGCTACGGGTATATTAAAACTGGGTAGTTTTAATTCAATATTTTGTAGGTCTGAACTAGAAGAAGCCATTTACCAAGTTTTATCAAGATATGTTGAGAAATAAGCGAGATATATAATTTTACTTATTTCCCATAAGGTTAACATTGGGACAACGTACTGTGTTTACCACTTTCAATATCTCGGTAACTAATAGACATAGAGCAGTAATTAAATATATTAAATTGTTTGTTTTTTCTTTTTAGCTGAATTCAATGGTGCCAACAAAAATTGGATTATTTTTATTCTATGAAAAACAAAAAAACCCATTTTTGGGGGGTTTACCCCCCTTTACCCCCCCCCCCCTTCCAGTAGTCCAATCAAGCTGGTTTACGAACTTGTCCCAATAATTACTACTTTACACATCCATCCCAAATGTCATTAAGATCGGACCCTTTTTACGCGAGTTATCGTGCTTAAAGACACACACACACACACACACACACACACACACACACACACACACACACACACACACACACACAAGCGCGCGCGTAAAATTTTATTTTTCTATGTAAAAAACTCAAAAACCCCATTTTTGGGGGGTTTAACCCCCTTTACCCCCCCTTCCGGTGATCCGATCGGGCTGGTTCACGAAATCGTCCGAATAATTACTACTTTACACATCCATGCCAAATTTCATTAAGATTGGGCCATTTTTACTCGAGTTATCGTGCTTAAAGACACACACACACATATATATATATATATATATATATATATATATATATATATATATATATATATATATTTATGAAAATGAACGAATAGTGTTTTTTGCTTCTGGGGGCCCCAAAACGGAAAGTTATCATGGTGTCGGGGTTAGGTCTTACCATGAGTACTACGGTAACAGCTTCTTCCCTATAGGGGAAATTCGCTAAAAATGAAACCGAGGTGGTATCTCAGAGACAAAGCCTACCCAATTATTGAAAATTTCGCTGGTTCGACTCCAGCTGAGGGCGATTTCTGGTCCCTCATGAGCGGTCAACTCTGGTTAGCCTATGTAACATTGGCGCGCGGTAGGCACCTCGCTGTCTAGTTAACTGCGATGGCTTATTGGTCCATTATGTTCATTATGTCCATTAGTCCATATGTACAAATCTCTTGGATCCAATAACAATGTAATATATTTCCCATAAATTATTTCTTTTCATCAACTTATTTTATTTGATAGTGATCATTGGTGCATATTATACTAGTTTTACTGTAAATCATTCATTCAATGTTATTGAATGTGAGCAAAAATTGGATTTTAAGCTGGTAGAGTGAAAATATATACAATAAAAATAAATGCATATTAAATTTAGTCATTATAAATGTTTTAAGCTATATGTAAGCTTTTATTACAAAATCGTTTAGCGGTACGTAAGTGGTGAAAATATCTACAGAAAAGAAATTAACCAAAGATTTCCTCTAGAGTTTTCATAAAATAGTTTTATTTAATATTTTTTAATTTAGTTTCCTTGCAAATTTAAATCTGAAACAACTAAATCTAAAATAATTGAAACATTCTATAATTAGTTCATGTAAATGTGGAGTGCAAAGTTGCAAATGTACATTTGTTTAACAATGTTGTCATTACGAGTTAGAGTTAATTCAAAGGAAGATTGTTGAGACAGAAATACAAGTAGATCTTACAGGATCTCCAACAATCAACTTGCAGGTTGTTGTTTGTTTAATACTGTTTCTTTAAAAGTAAATTTTCATTTATTTTCTATTTATTTGTTAAAATCTCAATATTGCGAAGTGATAATGTAGCGCTAGTGTTCTTATCATTAAACATAAGAACATCCCTTAGGAAATAAAATATTCTTCAATGTCTGATTTAAACATGTAAACCGAGATTTGCTAAAAAATGGGACCTATCATTATTCTGAATAACATAAAATATCACTTTAAATTGCTTGTCAATTTTACTACATCCACAAAAAAAGGAGCTAACTTTAATGAGCATTTATGATATCAATTGTTATTTTCAATCCGTAAATTTTATTCAGTTTTAATATAATCTTAGACAGATACTACATGTGTTTTTAAATTGTATGTGTTTTGGTAATAACGAAGACACAGAACAGAACAAACATGGTACCAGATAATTAATTATATGTATACAAGAGTCATGCGTATGAGCCTTCATCGTTCTCTATTATTAGTAATTATAGTTACGGTAGGTTCGTGAAGCTATATAAAATTATGAATGAGTGTTACCATAGTTAAACTGTTTAATTTGCTACCCAGGCAAAGCAATTCATAGCCTTTTTCTAGTAAGATATGGACTGTTATATTTTAATACATACCTTCGTAAATAGGAAAAATATAAATGATAATTGTAAATTTAATTTAATTCCAGGTAACATTCAAGTAACAAATAACTTGAGACATTAAATTTAGCGGTAAAAATGTGTTTGAAGTAAGAACTAAATGACTATATTACCATATTACCATTCTACCATATTTTTGAATCAAAACAAAAAAAACCCAAATTACTCAACAATACCCGGTTTGCACTTATCTAAAATAGGTTGTGGTTATGGGACTATTTTAAAAATTTGTAATGGTAATATTATTTTAAAATAAATTAAAAAGGCTTACTTATTACTCAAGATGTTTAAAATTAGGATTGCATCTTTGAAATCAGTAATAGCATCGTTTTTAAGTTATGGGCTCCAACACCATCTTTATTTCTAAAAATATATTTTGACATGCACAACGACGGATTGAGGATTGTGCCCGAAAATGAGTTAAAAAAATTACAACCAGCCAGTAATGTTTGGTTGAAATTGGTATTGATATTTAAGAAAATAGAGAACAAGTTTTGGTGGGAGTTTCTATGTGACAACTCTAATATGTTTTGTTGTTTATAAGTAGGTACTTAAATAATGGAAGGGAATAAAATGTAAAATTAACTGAAACAAGAGTTAAAATTAAAAAAAAAATATGGATACACGCTGTTAATTCACTTATCAGAATATTTTATCATCAAAACTTAATGGGATATCAGATCAAGTATAAAAGAAGAAGGTTTTTTAACATTAGAGTAGTGAATAACAAGATACTTCATGACAGAAAATCTACTGAGGTCTTACAAGTGCCATCGTCCCACAGTTTTGTAATCGCCACTTTTTACTTTCACAGAAATTTTTTTTTAAACAATTTTATTATTTAATTTGTTGGGCTTTTTCTTTCGCTTCTAATGTTAGGAAAAAAACATGTAAAAATTTCCTGTTTAATCATTTAATACACCATTAAGTATATACATAGAATTTTAACACTCAAGTTTGAAGTGAAAAAAATCAACACATATTGAAATTGAAAAACTCATTCAAATTCAGCTGAAAATTTAACTTGCAAATAAAACGTATATAAAATGGAGACAGGCTAGGGGGAAATAACACTTTGGTTATAAACAATGGCAATATTTTTCTTACGTTAAAAATATAAGTGCTAAAAGATCAAGCTTCGTTCTTCCCCAATGGTGGAATGATGATCTGAGGAAGCTCTCAGATCGTGATTAGCGAGTAAAGAGACACTACCTCACTACCTGAGCTCCAACATAGCTTTGGGGAGCTTTGGGGAGTAGGGTATTACCGTTGTACAGTTTGGGTTTAGTTTTATAGAAAATAAAGGAAATGGATGTAGTGTACCCTTACCCAAAAAACTATAATTTCCAAAGATGACAATTACATTTTACTGGGAGCAAAATTGTTCGAGTGATTGAGAAAAAGCGCAGAGTATATAAATACTATGGAAATTGAAAACTGTCAAGAAAAATGATATGAAGTTTCTTATGAATACTGGATATTAACCTTTGTAAGGTGAAACATAATCGTATGTGTGTAACAAGTATATTATGTCAGTTGCCAAGATGTTAATAAAATTGCGAGTGCTGTTTCATTGCTTTCATAGGAAATTTAAATATTAATTAATGTATGAAAAATGATAATTAATTAATTATCCAATTGCATTAATTATTAGGATATTGGTAATATCGCAAATCGTTAACTATTTAAAACTCAAGAATAAGTATAAACGTGATTTAAACCTACTTAAGTGTAAAATAATTACAGTATAAAAATGCTGGAGGCCGGAAGGCAAATAGGAATTCAAATTCAAAATGCACTTGCAGAGTTGAAAAGGACGATTCAACCTAACATTGATCAGCACTCGCAGCGTGGGAATCCTGGCAGTTGTGTTCCGTTATTGACTTTGTTATCAAGGGTTTGTCTTTCTCACCTTCGGTGTTTTACAGAAACAAAAAAAGAACAGAAAACTTTCCTTCAAAGAGATTTACTTCTTGAAGAATTGAAAATATGCACGTATATATATATATATATATATATATATATATTTTAAATAGCATACGATAAAAATTAATGTTATATTGGCAATTATTATAAGGGTATATGAAGAAAGACCTTATATACTTTTATGTTATATGCCCCCAAATACGAAAAAAGGGAGTAAATTGCCTATTTTAAAAGATTTATTATCATACATATATGAAAGGTTAACTGATTGAAACTACATGACTTATATAAACCAGATAATAGAAAATCAAATATTGTCAAAATATAGTTTTTTTCTTAGTTTTAGGGAGACAATACAATCGCATCTCTTGCGATACGACATTTTCTACAAGTAATAAAATTCATCTTTTTGCCACTCTCAGTGCTTAAAAAATTAAAAGATTTACCAATATTGTAACAGACCTGTGCATCTCAGCGATATAAAATAGTTGAACACATTTAAAACGGAAATAGTTATAGGGAGTCCTTTCCTCAATTAGAATAACGTGGAGAATTCTTATGAAGGTTTTGTCATGAAATGTAAAAATAAGCGACTTTAGACCAACATGTAACGTAATATATCAATAGATGAAGCAACGGATCATTTTGTAAAGATGCGTGGATATCTTGAGGAGATAAGCAGAAATATAATTTTATTTATGAAAGGACTACATTAGGACAATGCACTTTGGTTTCCACTTTCAATAAATTGGTAACCAATGAACATAGCTCAATGATTTACGATGAGAACAAATTTTTAGTTTACCTGATCTTAATATGATGGTTCAATTAAAACAATAATAATTTAAATTTTATCATGAAAAAAGTGTTTGTTATGGAAATAATATTTTTATCCTCCCATGTTGTGCGATAGAATACTAAGTGATTTATATACTTGTCTTATTAAAAAATACACAAAGTGACGCACGTAAACTGTACTTTTTACTTAAAAGAAATACTGTATGAGTGTAAATACCTATAAGGTAATTACTTATTTACTCATCCTAATACAGGTTTACTCTTATGATTCCTTAAAAGCGTGTAGTTTAAAAGTAGAGCTTTTACTTCGTAATTGGGGAATATTTATGAATAAATATGTTTTATATCAGATGTTCAAGCTTTATTGTCAAATCTACTTCTAGACCATGGTGCATGGACACAATTATAGTAGTTTATTCGTCTTCATTATAAGTTTTAAATTCACATGACTGGTATTAATTAAAATTAACACTGAAAACCCCAATATCTTTAGTCTATTAATCGAATGGTATTGCAATATATTGTTGAGCTTTTTGAGACTGAGTCATAAACCAGTCACTCGCGTCGCTGGAACTGCAGAAGTAATTGAGATGAATCCCGAGAACGTGCCTGGAGCGAGAAGCTGCAACTTAAACACCGTCCGGGATATGTTCTATTGAAATTTAACCTGATTCGTAAAAAAAAGTCACCTCTTTCTAACTCAGTGATTGTGCTAACGATCTCCTGCCGTTAAAACAATCACTGAATTTCAGAAATGTTCTTTAATGGACAGAAAACTGCAGCATAGATATAAAATTTATTTGTTTCTCGTCTTAAAAAATTTCTTCGGGAGGTTGAGAAGAGATCGTGTAAGAAATATTTTTGACAAAATTATCATCGTTTGACAATAGTTTTTAGAAAAATAATTACTGAAACTTGAAAAAGGCAGATTTGATCTTACTATCAAAAATTAGTTAAAAGAAAATGCATTTATTTTTTCCATTTTTATTTTTTTAAGCATTTTATAGATTAAACATCAAACGGAGTTCATTTAATTAAAGATATATTTTTTTAAGTTAGAAAAAACTCGTTTAGCAAAAAAATTTAACAATAACTTCAAAATTGGATTAAATACTTAAATAATTCTGAATCAAATTATTTATTAAACGATAATTATTATAATAATACTGTATTTAACAACAATGGATAAAAATATAAGATTCGTTAAACTGCATTCGTAAAAAATAACTTATGTTTTACATTTTCATTAGTCATCAAAACCCACAATTCAAACGGGATTTTCTTTCAACTTTAAATTATTCTTCGGTAACTTATATTAATCCGCGTAATCTAAAAGCAATATATTTGCAATGCAGATTTTATTATTTCCCCGACTCTTTAGAAGAATGATAATTAAGGTTTTGATAATTTCTTGACCAACCGACCTGATAGGTATTTTGATACGTTTTACATTCAAGCCTTTACCATCGCTAGAAATATTATTTATTGTTAAATTTAGCAAGTTCAGCTCTTAATCACAATTTATATATGTTATATAAAATGCATACTAAGAAAATATGAATTTTATTTGGTTTTATAGATTTTATAGTAAACCTTTTCTTCTTGAAAGTTTTAAGGCATTTAATTGTTTTGGATCTAATATTCTTAATCGTTTGGTACAGCTCCAAATTTAGGTTAGTACCGATGTTTTATGAAAGTAAACTTTTTCTTTTAAATAATTAGTTTATTATTCATTAACTTGATATATAATTAATTTGAAATACTTATAATAATTATAGAAATTTGTTTGTTGAAATTTTAATAGTAATTTGGTTAACGAAATATTAATAGAAATTTTGTTATTGTCTTTGATTCCGGTTCGAGAAGTTGCGGATTTGATACCAAGCATAATTACTACATTTTACGGGCTTAGATCCCTTTTCCTTACAACGGTTCAATGTTTTCGTGAACAAATTTCATTAGCTGAGCGTTTTTATACTAAAACTGGGTTTCATCCCTTATATATTTAAAATGTGAATAGAGATATAGAAAACAGTTTTCGTATATGTAATCTTGTATAGTTACGAATTGTAAGTAGATAATTAATTGTACAAAGATGTAATCTTATATAATTACAAATTGAACCATCACACTTCCTTTGCCTTCAAAATTTCGCTTGGGTAATTATATATTTTTTTTGGTTTGCGAATGACAATTAACAGGAGCTACTCTTTCATACGGCTCATTAAAAACGTCAAGCTCATTAAAAAAAAAATAAAGCAACGAATTGCTTCAGTAAATTACACTTGTAACCAGAGAGCTTCATTTAAGATAGCTTTACTTTACTTTTGGCAGAACAATGTGACTAGCTGTCGCAGTAACCAGATAAAAAAAATCCTTCTGAGGTACTTAATCTTGAACTATAAATATGCTATATTATCAATATGCATGATCTAGGACGAAAATAATTCTATCTACACTTTGAAAAGAGGTATTTTATGTAAAAGTTTTGAGCGAGTCCCTTAAATAAATCATTCTTGTATCAAGCGTAACAATAGAGTCAAACTCACCAGCGTGAATTTCAAAACCTTTCACCGGCCAATTTCCTGTCACTCCGGTGCGGTATTATAACTCTCTTCATGGATAAACAGCCGTGGAATAACATTAAACTCAAAATAGAATTTACAATTAAGCTTATTATATTGAACATGATACATTCCTTAAAATAACTGTTATAAGCGCAGAGTGTTTATACCTGATAGTACCTATTTGGGTTTGATTATTAAGATAAAGAACGTTAAACTAAATATTACTTGCCCACAGGCTTCAAAAGGTTTTGTTGAGAATTTTGGTTGCTGAATTATTATGAGAATATAGTTGCTGACTTAAATCTTGCCGCTAACATCAACCACATGTGCCCGGGGAGTGATGTTGATTTTATAACAATGGGGGCACGGTAGGGATATTTCAATATAGAAAGGCCATAAACTGTGGGAAAAAACTGTACGCTAGTCTTTAAAGAATGGTCTACATTAAAGAAAATGTTGATATTTACAACCTTTCATAAAATATTACTTACGATAAAAGTAGTCAAGCATTAAAATCATATGAGACTACGTTTTAGAGTGATATCCAAGTACCAGAGTTCTTGCATTATTATTTTTATTGTTGACTTTACATAGGAAAATATGTTCTCTCCTTTCAGCACGTTCATTCAGTTGAGGCTTTAACTTTAAACGGATGAGTAACATTTGCCTTGCCTTGTAATTTTACGGGAATACCAAAAAAATATAAAACTAATTTTGTTTCAACTTAAACTATAAAACGGCCTTCTATCCCGCTCTGCCTATTTACAAACTTGACTCGTTAGAGAAACAATACAAGTAAAACTCTTATTCAAGTAGGGAAGGTATTAAATTGTATTTCGAGAGAATTAGTGTAAACGCAGTCTTTTTAAAACTTTTATAAATAAAAAAAATTATTTCATCACCTTCTGTGATTATTTTGTATTACTTCTGAGAACTTGACAAGGAAATCTAGTCTAAACATTGGATTACTTTACCACAACTGAAAAAAAACTAAGCCATCTTTACACACCGCCCTTTAAAAATAAATAAATCTTATATATTTACTTTAAATGTTTCCAAATTTAATAATTAAATGCTTGTATTAACACCGGAATTTGACATTTATAAATTTATGACCGTTTCAATTTTTTTCCAAAAGCTGCATTATATGGAATAATTAGATTTAAACATTTACCTAGTTCGTAGTGATGGTTTGGAATGCAATGTTTTTACTAAAATTTCAGAAAGATTGTGGTGTCTGATTGGCTTTTTTGTCTTGTTAACTGAAAAAAAGATTGTCAATCTTTTAAAATATTGTTTTGTCTGGGAATTCAATAATCCATCATAGACTGAGTATACGTTTCCTTATTAATGCCTTTTTAGGATTAGTAATGCATCCTGTTAAAACAATGAAAACAATACTCATCAACAAACGACTATATATGCTGGTTTTTATCTCGTCATCGAAATACATTGGTTATAAAAGAAACGATATTTATGGATGACCATTCGTAAAATACCTAATTTAATAATCTGATTTTATTTTTCTTAATTAAAGAATTAGTCATTCTATGATCATATTTTGAACTCGGCCGAAATTTTGGGCTATGTTAAAACAATTATATGCCTACGTTATCTACTTTGCTTTAATAATCAACTCATTCTTAATAAAATATATACAATTAATAAAAAAAAGGTTTAAAACCAATAAATGAACATAGGCTTATAAATTAAAAATATAGACACGTCATAGACATCTTTTTGTCCACGATCAGAATTGTAATATACAATGGTGATAAGTTTCATTTAATTAATGTTTTGTGTTTTCTTCAAATGAAGGGCTTGATTGATAACCTTCGGTTTGTTTCCAATGTTTGTAGCCTATTTACTTTCTTTAAAAGTTAACTTTTAAGCTTTACTCGCATATGAAAAAGTGAACGTTAATAACCAATGAAATCAAACGTAAAAAGCTATCAGTAAAACAGAGTATCTTGAATTCAAAATCACACTTCATGTAGCACTTACAAGGCCTGGCAGGTGTAAAAAGTAAGGATTTTTTTATTAATGGCAAGGTCAAACTAATGTAATAAGCCAAAGTAAAAAAATAAAATAGGCAATGCGCATGCAACTTTTATTCAACGGGATATTCTGTTTGGATTAGGTGTTTTTTATGAATTATATTCTCTTTGAAAACTTTCTCACAGGTGAAGTGGCGCTGTACATTTAAAACTTATATATTACAAGATACAATCGAAACGCTTACGTTCTGAAAACGCCTCAGGTTCTGATCCAGTTAAACTTTTGAATACAATCGTGAATATCCGTTTAATTCATCCCATTCATCTCTTGGAAGTTTATATTTGGAAAAAGTAACTGTAAAATATTTGGGGGCCACCCCACACGTCCCCCTGCTCTCTACAAATCGCACGTATAATTTACCGCGAACTGTTACCTTTCTTGCGCCTTGCAAACTCATTCTCCCACAGAAGAATAAAAACAACATCAAACAGTCGGTGGTGTTAAACACAGTCTTAACCCCGGCCTGGTTATCGTCTAAAACACTCGTGTATCATCTTTTAATGTGGATAATAAGGATACCTGCACTGGGCTGGTGTAGAGTAACGATTAGTAGTACATGATAGGGATCCTAAACACAAATAAAGATCCAAAAAGGCAAAAAATTAATGAAAAGACTTTTGGCTGCAGCAAAAAAAAAAACAAAAAAAAACAAACATGATAGGCCTATTTATTTTTACAAACCTACATTATAATAATTCAATAGATATAAGATAGCAGAAATATTAAAATTTTAGTCTTAAATTAATGACCCATACATGTTTAATGAAAAACAAAAAAAATTATTAACAACACTGTTTTAACATATGTGTGTTGCATAACCCATGAAATTCAAAACATGTCCGTTTCCTCGTAATCTCGCAATTACTGCGTTTTATTTGCGAGAGACTGGCATGTTACATGATTAACATTTTATACCCTTTTTCTAGAGGTACTTTTAAATATTTATATATTTTCGGGAACTTTGCGATTGTTTGTTTTTATTTTAGAGAATATTGTTCCATATTGCCTGTAGATTATTTTAAATCCACATATTAATAAAGTAACAGATCGAAGAGTATTTTATCAATCCATAAGGTATGGAAAAATAAAGAAGGGAATTCAAAAAATGCTCCTTACTGTTATGAATAATATAGGAGTATCCATTAAATTTTTTATATATAGGCTCTAGTACATACAAATGCACTCAAAACTACGATCAGATAATTGCTCTTAGTCTTTTGTTTTCAGCAGTTTTTATCAAGAACATATTTTGAAGTTAAAAATTGAAGCGGAGATTATTGCCAGACCGTAGTATTCCAAATAATATTTTAAGCTTCCCCTTTACTACAATTATTTAATATAACAAGGAAAGAATTACGTTGAATCGGGATTTACTGCGTTAATAATATGTTTTTCTTTGGAAACTTTTTTTTTACTTATTGTTTGTACAACTGCGTATCGAGTTTGTAATAGTGTTAACGATCTTTAAATGATTTGATACGAAAATTATATCATATAACTGTGTTACAATGCACTGATCAGTTCTGTGTAGACCCGCACCGGAAACGTTCAGATTTCCATTGAATGCACCCATTGGACCGTTAGTCTATTTCAGACTGAATTTAACCAGTTTATATTCTACTTAGTTTTATCTTTGGTACTAATGCATTGTCTTAACTTTCATTAGATTTTTAAGTTTTATTGATGTAATTTGTTAATCCAATCGGCACTATCATACCATGTCATATTTGCGAGTTTAATTATGGTTGCTTATAATGGAAAACATATTCAAAAAAACTTATTTGCATTTTAATTTGCAAAATACAAGAAACGTATCAACAAGGCTTTTTCTACTAGTATGCAAATTTTAAAGATTTTCTATTACAAAACATATATAAAACGTATTGCGTATTATCCATTATTTTTTCAACATTCATGTCAATATTTTATAAAAAAGGATTTTAAAAAATGATTTGTTCAAGAAGCGACATAATCTATTGAACTGCATTGACAGGAAATTGGTTAGTGAAAGGTTTTTGTATTCACACTGCTGAGTTTGCCTTCATTGTTACCCTCCTAAGGAAAGATTTAAACCGACTCGTACACAAACTTTGACATGAAGTTCCTTTTTGTGGATTTCACACAGATTGATCTTTCTCTAACTTCTAGCTTACAAGTAAAGGAAGATTATGTTGATATAATATTAATTATTTTAACGTAACTGATATTTTTAACATTTTATTCTATGCATTAATAACGAAAGAATGTGTTAACAAATATCAGAAGAATTTGTCTTTTCCAGTAAGTAGTGCCTTGTGAACTGGAGTAACAATATCAAATAGTAGAAAATTTCATAAATTGATATTCCTCTCCATAATTAATGATCATGAGGAGATTTTTAAATAAATTTTATGTTTATCAAAGTAATTCTAAGCACTCGCAATACTCACGACAAACACATGAACATGTTCATGGGTTCGTCGTGTGTGTTGTGTTTGATTTGTATATTTATTTCTACAATTTAACAACCCCCCAGAAGGAAATGTTACTAAGGAGAGTGAAGCCCAATGATAGAAACAAAATAATAATCCTCACCTAAGAAAAATTCATGCTTAGTAATTACGTACTTGGCAATGTCAGTATGATTCTGCGAACAATGTAGTCAGAGGCGGAGAGTTTTAATCAGCAAATCAACAAGCGTATAACTTCCCGACTTTCCTCCGATAATTAACAGAATTTCACGCCAATTAAGCTATTTCAACAATTATTTCCGTGAGTAATCTAAAAAGTCACCTTTCCATGTTTTTCAGACCATGAAAGTAAATTTCTCTTTTTCTCTAAACTTCAGAAACATTTTACTGGCTGCCTTCATGTGGTATTGTTTGACAATCAAAACAAGCTTTGAACAAAATAAAGAGGGTATTTAAGCAACAACATTCGTTTTGTGTGGGATTTTTTAATTGATTATGTTAAATTCCCTCATCAGCTTTGTTTCTAAATTGATTCCATTGCATTATTAGGAATAGAGGAAGATTTTATTTTATGCCAGTCTTAAGCATGATATAAAATTTTATGGCCGAGCTCTGTTTGTAATGAATGTTTTTTACAAACGAAGAGCATTGAATTCGAATAGAAGTAAGTACATATTAATCTAGTTTATAAATCAGTTGTGATTCCATCTTATTCCTTGAATCACCCTAAACTTTGTGTCATATGATTCAGGAATGACGAATTAATGGTCACTCAAAAATCTGAGGAAGGAGCTGTAGCTATCATTCAAAAACGTTGGCAGCCAGCCGGATGTTATTCAGAAATACATTTGTTTCAGCTCAAATCTGTAAGAACTATCCTCTTCAGTCAATCAAAATGAAAAGAATTTTGGATTGAGAAAAAATAAGGTAAAAGTATATTTCGTGGAATATTTTTTTTTGCTATTGTATCCTAAAAGTTACTGTAATTTATTTACATAAACAATTTAATATTCATGTCTTTTGATTATTGCTAGATAATTGTTTATAAAATGAAATACACTCATTTAATTAGGTTAAAAATATTATGTTATAGAAAAAAAGATAGTGAAAAATATCTGGTTTCATTATTACAGTTTTAATTAACAGATGCAACTTTTTTCAGATACCCTGTGACCCACAATAAGTCTCCTTTATTAATTTTGGAACGTCGGATATTCATCCGAGCTTCAATGCACATCACTAGGTAAATATGTCGGCCTTAGTCAGGAACAAGACTAAAAGATCGCGCCACCATTATCTTTCACTCATGTGTCATTCATACTTGGCTTAAAATACCTACCTGGATAGGTCGCCATTTCAAACAATGTAATGTAATGTAATGTTATAATTAGTTTTATAGTGTGTAGTTTTTAGTTTTATAGTGTGACGAAATCGTCACGCTAAAGGGTTTACTAAAGGTGACTTTTTTCAACGGATAACTTGTAATCAGCAATATCAATCAAAAAACTTCAAAAGAAAAAATATCTTTTTTTGTTTGAAATTCATTGTTGGTGATGGTGATTTTATATTTTGATTAGGATTTTTGCGGACATTTGCCATCACTGATTTTTTTACTAATCAGTGATGGCAAATGTCCGCAAAAATCCCAATCAAAATAAAAAATAAAAAATATCTTGTTACGTTATGGCAAAAACACAACACACGTAAAATGAACTCTTTTACTCTTAGAAAAGCTGTTTATTTTCAAACAAACTTAGATATACATTACTTATTCTGTTTAATTTTTGAAATTTTTGATTTGGGTTTGGAATTTTTCACCCCCAAACCCAAATACCTAGGGGAAGGGGGTTGCTAGGTCTGTTTTCATTGTTATGATTTAGAACTCCCATGGAGAATCCTAACTGAAGTCAGGGCAAGAGCTTGACGTTTTCGTTTTGATTTCAATTTACGGTCACCGTAAATTATTATCAAAATCTCTTTAAATTATCAATTTTAATTTTCAGTAATTTTAAATGATGTACCACTCAACATCCGTTGCCAATATAAAAGGAAAAAAGACCCTAGTGTATTTGAAATTTGGGGGAAAAGCAAAATGATTCATAAGGAGCACCAAATTGCCCTGTTAAATCTTGTTTCCAAATATAGATTGCCTTTATAAGCAAGAAAACAAGAAAGAGATGGGGAGTTTTGTACTCACCATCTAAGACATACATAAACAAGTTTTTTTTAATTCTTTAAAAATGTGAAACTTTTTTGAGTTTATGTCCCAAAAAAGTTGCCCAAATAATTTTCCAAAACCAAAGTAAGCAACCCATGTTCAGGGACTGGGTGGTGAGATACAAAAATACAAAAAAAAACACCAAAAGTATTTTGTAATCCCTAATAACTACCTATTGAGATACCTTAAATTGTTGAAGCTTGGAAATAAGTTTCTTTGAATGAATAGGAGGGGGAACTAATACGACATCCTGACTTACAACACTAATACTATGTTAGCTATACCATATTTAGAATAAACTTACTATTAGCCATTTAATTACTTAATCACTTTTGTTGCTCATATTCTTTATTAATTCAATTATTTATATATTTTTCAGACATATTACAACATGTTTTGTTTGCCTTGCGTGTGTTAAATTAATTGTATATTGTCTTTAAACAAACCATTGAGAAGAAAGTCGAGAGGAACAGAACTGTAGGATTTCCCACGCCACAACGAGTGTTGCCGATGAGAGATAATCAATGTTGAATTTTACATTATCACAAGCCCAACGTTGAAATTTTCAATATTTTCTTCGTTTTTTTATTGTGTTTTTTGGATTACTGTCTATAACCTGCTATAGAGGGTTATTAAATTCTATTGATAATGTAATACATAAAATACTGTAATGTCTGATTATTAAAGTAAAGAGTCAATAAACTACTTTTAGTTTAGCTGTTTAAGAAATACAATACGTAATAAAACTATTTGCAATTTGCATCTCTTACCACAAATCAAGTAATTTTATCCTTTTTTACTAATAATATAAATTACTGCATAAAATTAAGGCTTTGTCAGCTGCAACCGAACTAAGGTCTTTACTAGATATGATAACCAAGCTTTATAGGCCAGTAAAATTAGATCAAAAATTTGTCATGCTTGGACAAAATTCCCGGAAAGCTGGAAATCGTCTTAATCTTTTCGTTTTACATCCAAGTATATGAATTTGAAGTTTGTCCCATTTTTCCTAGTGTGCTTTCGACCTGGGACCACAAAAATATCAGAGTTTTGGGCCATTTTTTATTCTTTTGCAAATAAGTAAAAAACTGTTTATTCTACATAAGAAGTTTAAATACAAGAATTGTAGAGGACAAAGTTTTGCATTTATTGAGTACCTTCTGATAAAGATACTTTGAATAGTAATTGATTTATGGTAAGTTAAATAAAGGGTTTCGGCGAATTTCTCTTTTAAGGAAAGAGCTATTACTGTAGGTCTCATGGTAATCTCTAAGCCCGAGACCATGATAACTTTTAGTTTTGAGGCCCTCAGAAGCCAAAAAACCCATACGTTCAAATCTATAAAAATATATATGTATCAATATATATGTTATAAATATATATACTTATGTATTTGTTTCCTCGATAACCCTCGCAAAAATGGTCCGATCTTAATAAAATTTGGTATGGACGTGTAAAGTAGTAATTATTCACTTATTATTGCAAACCAGCCCGATCGGACCATTGGAAAGAGGGGTGAGGGGGGGGTAAACCCCAAAAAATGGGGTTTATTGAATTTTTCATGTAGAAAAATTAAAATATTCTAACTTTGGTTTATTCAGTTGAATTCAGCTCGAAAAAAACAAATAATTTAGTATCTTTAATCATTGTTCTATGTCCATTGGTTACCGAGATACTGAGAGTGGTAAACACAGTACGTTGTCCCAGCAATGTTAACCTTATGGGAAATAAATACAATTTTATATCTCACTTATTATTTCTGAACATATCTTAATAAAATTTGGTATGTGGCTTCATCTCGTTAAGATCAACTTATTTATGGTACAAAATTCAAAAATTTATATATTCTTGATGCAGCAAACCCGCATACTCATCTTCCCAATGTTAACCTCATGGGAAATCAATAAAATTGAAAAACTTCCTTATCTCCCAATATATCTTAATAAAACTAGTTATGTGGCTTTATCTAGTTAAGGTTGACTTGATTACTGTAAAAAATCCCCAAGAACATAGATTCATGAGGCAGAAAACCTGCCCACTCATCTCCCCAATGTTGACCTTATGGAAAAAATAAATGTGTGTAGCTTGCTTATTTCTCATCGTATCTCGTTGACACTTGGTATGTTGCTTAGTAAAATAGACCTTAACTAGATGTTGCACAAACGGAGTTTTATAAAAATATTAAGAAATAAGCTAGATGAACAATTTTATTGATTTCCCATAAGGTTAACATTGGGAAGGTGAGTACGCATGTTTGCTGCCTCAAGAATATTTAAATATGTGGATTGTACGCTATAACTAAGTAGATCTTAACTAGATAAAGCCACATACCAAATTGTATTAAGATATGATCCGAAATAAGTGAGATATACAATTTTATTTATTTCCCATAAGGTTAACATTGCTGGGACAACGTACTGTGTTTACCACTCTCAGTATCTTGGTAACCAATGGACATAGAACAATGATTCAAAATACTTAATTATTTTTTTTCGAGCTGAATTCAACTGTATAAACCAAAATTAGAATATTTTAATTTTTCTACATGAAAAATTCAAAAAACCCCATTTTTTGGGGATTACCCTGTGACACTTGAACCCTGGGTAGCTCAGTCTGGGGTGGTTCAACTAGGGTAAGAGGTGGCATGAAGAGAAATAGGAGAAAATGGCAGAGGTCAAATAATTCCCAATCAGAATAATATTCCCTTAATGGCCAAACAAACTTACAATATTAACCATTTCATTATCAAAAGCTGGAATCTCATTCAAAAATTATTAAAAGAATTCAAGATTATTTATTGGATAGGGTTGTCACTCACTATTTCCCTAATTATTATCAGACTATTATCAAGAGTGATAAATTCAGAATTATTTCAAAATATTATTGTAGTATTCAAAATAATCTAATCTAAATAAAATAATTCTAAAGAATTCAAAAGAATCTAAGATAAGGGCTCAATGAAAAGAAAATATATCAGTTATCTGGCAAAGATAATATTTAATCAACTGTTGATTATATCAAACATTTTTAGTTTTTTTTTCTTGAAAAATTCCAAGTGAATATCAGTATAATAATATTAAATATTTATACCAAACATTATTTAATACTTTGATCTTAAATATTGTCGGCCGACACTAATTCAATAATCTCTTTAACATGAAACATATGATAATTACACCCACTTAAAGACATAATGAAAATTCTTAAGTCCAATATCAATCTTAGATCTTCTTGAAAGTTCTCATTAATAATCCCACATATTCCTGGTCTAGGCTTATTATGTCCAACACACAATTTTACTACAAATAAGTAATAAATATTAAATGTCCTATCTGGTGTTTGAGAACGTTGATAGCAAATTTCAGTTTCCGAGGAAGGGCAGGCACCGTGTCTCGAAGTTGCTGGGGGAAGTCGAACCCAAGCCAGGACTCCGCAGGAAGGTGGTCACACAAGCAGTAGGTTGCTCCCAAGTCATAAGGTCCCAAAACGTCCCTAAGAAAAACCCCAATACACAATAGTGGCTTTTCAGACTAATAAGCTTAATTATTTTATTTTGTTAAGAAAATATTTTATTTAACTGGAATTATTTGGGCTTAAGTTTGAATAAAATACTGTAAAGACACATCAGTGATAATTAATTACACAAATACGGGTTGCTTTTGCCTCTACTTCCAAATTTAATCTTCATTAGATAAGCAGTGCACTGAACTTTATCAATCTGATCATGAACAAGGCTATAGTAATCTCTGTTTGTCATTAAAATGTCTAAATTTCTCAATAATACTACAATAAAACATTTAAACAATTAATCATTAAACAGTAAACTACAAGATAATAAATGCCATAAATTTATCAAAAGGAATAAATATTATTTCAATCTTTAGCTCCAGTTGTTTGAATTTAAAATCTTCTAATTTGCACATTATTGATAGTTAAAAGTATAGTTAAACAAAAGTATTACAATTAATTTCATGTTACATATTTCAATTAAATCACAACAACAGTAATAAACAATGCTCTAAATAAGTTGTAGGCTATGGTCCGAGCTTGGTACTCGGTAATGCATGAGCAACAAGATAATTCATCAATATATATTCACTGAATCAGACATAATAATGCTTATTAATTATTGATGCAATATTTTAACTTATTTGACTGTAAAACATAGGGGAATTACTGCTTGTAACATTTTCTTGAATACTTGTAGCTTCAACTTGGCAATTATTAAAGTAAAAGCTTAGGTTCACTAATAAACCATCATGAGATTCAGATTTATTAGATAACTACTATGTAATATTTATTCTCGGTAGTTACATTACCGGCATTGGTATGTCCTAAGCAAAATTAATATTTCAGCAAAATAATTATTTATCCTCTGAAACTTCTTTACTTTATGTATTTTCAACACACAAAATATACACGTTAGTGTCATTAATATATTAAATATCTGTGACTTGGTTTGGACAATAAGACATTAAAACAGGTTTTGGACATGAACATGAAACATTTACACAAAGCTCTACATAACAAGGAATGTGGTAAAATAATTATATTAAGACAAATAAAGGAAAAGTTTTAATCAGGGCAAATTTATATATATTTTAACTTCCAACACATTACTTTTAATTAGATATTTTAGTTGAGGATCACCCAATGCCTCAGGAAATTGCATGTTTGGCCATTAAAGATTGAGTTTGAAACTTTAATTTTAGGAAATGAATATATTTTGCTAACTTTTCAAATATCCAAAAAATCCCCACATAATCAACTATTAAATTATTAAAATGCAAATCTTACCTCTGCCAATAAATCCCAAAAGGTTTGGAGAAGAGGGAACCAGGAAACAGGATTGTAGACCCAGCAGTCTTGTAGCTCTGAAGATCCCAAAATGGCCCAAGAATAACCAGACACTCATTTATTAACTTTAGAAATTCTTCTAGAAAAGTCTAAAATGTTCCATCACACTGACAACCACTCTTCCATCCAGGGCTTCCATCATTCTGCATGTCTGAAGTTGCTGAGAATGGGTTAGGGTGGGAGAGAGCAGACGGCCAAAGTCCAAAGGAGGCAGCTTCTGCTTTCCTTATTTTAAATACTGCAGTTCTTAGGAATTCTGTGGCGCCTTCAGAACTCACGACGCAATATCTGGACAGTTATGTTTAATTTGGGATATCCTAGTGGAAGGAGCTCCATAATTTCCACAAGTTGTCAAATGATCAGGGCCAGTGATCATTTATGGGATTAGTGGCAAATTAAATAAAACTGTCACAACCCCCCCTCACCCCCCTTTCCAATGGTCCGATCGGGCTGGTTTTCAATTATAAGTGAATAATTACTACTTTACACGTCCATGCCAAATTTTATTAAGATCGGACCATTTTTGCGGGGGTTATCGAGGAAACAAATATATAAGTATATATATTTATATACATATATATTTATATAGATTTGAACGTATGGGGTTTTTGGCTTCTGAGGGCCTCAAAACTAAAAATTATCATGGTCTCGGGCTTTGAGATTACCATGAGACCTACAGTAACAGCTCTTTCCTTAAAAGAGAAATTCGCCAAAACCCTTTATTTAACTTACCATAAATCAATTACTATTCAAAGTATCTTATCAGAAGGTACTCAATAAATGCAGAATTTTGTCCTCTACAATTCTTGTATTTAACCTTCTTATGTAGAATAAACGGTTTTTTACTTATTTGCAAAAGAATAAAAAATGGCCCAAAACTCTGATATTTTTGTGGTCCCAGGTCGAAAGCACACTAGGAAAAATGGGACAAACTTCAAATTCATATACTTGGATGTAAAACGAAAAGATTAAGACGATTTCCAGCTTTCCGGGAATTTTGTCCAGGCTCAATCTTATTTTTACTGGCCTATTAAAGAAATTCTTATATAAAAGATTAAGAATTGACATATTGCTCTTATATTAACATAATTGGAAGACACTTATATAGAATAATACTAATTTTGACGTACAAAGTTTATTCTTAAATGAGATTAATAACCTGAGATCACTGTAAAAGAGGGGTAGTTATTAGTATACTACGTTCAGATAGTTATAATGGCCGATGAAAGTGATAGTGACAAATTTATCGCCTTTGGGACAGGGCCCAAATACATTCTCCCTAACCAGAAAACGTAATTCGATACATGCCCACAACTAATCAATTCTCAATTCTTTTGAAAAATGGTACGATTTAAAAATTCATTTTAATGAGAGTAGCCGTAATTAAACTTATGATTTTGAAATCGTTAGATTAATTAAACTTAGTCAATAACTAAGCATGTACATGAATGATTGAATGTATGTAAAAAATGAATGTAAAAATATCCGCTGTATGAACTATTTGTTTACATCTTTGTAAGTTAGTTTTTGTATAAATTCAAAGCCTAGGTCTGCGTTAAACTATCCCCTTGCAAATAATAACTTCTGCTCCTTTTGAAAAGAAAAAATCAACTCATGCAAAGTGCTTGAAGCAAATATATTAAACAAAGTAGCTAACATGTACTGAAAAGTTTATTATTAGACGAAAGAGGGTCTAGTGTATGAAAAAAGAAGTTCCAAATCCAGAAAGCCTCATAGATTTTATTAAGCTAAATATTTAACTAGATTGAAACTATAAATTTACAATACTGCTTTCATTACGTTTATGGAAACTACATCTTATACATTGCTTTTGTTACATAATAAATACATAGTATTTAATATTTAATGCTACGTGATAAAACCAATTTTATATTGATTTTGTAAGTTTTTTTTAATAATTGTTACCAAATGCAAAATTATTTATTAATTTACTCAACTATTTTCCTAATTCAAAAACATTTATTTATGACTAAAAGATGTACCAGCGGCTTCGTTTGCTGAAAGAAAGACTAATGTTTAGTTCATTTGTACGTAATTTGTAATGTGTAATTTTTTAAATTTCCAAAGAGCTTGAGAATCTCAATAGTTTATCTGAACAATACGTTTTTAGCGCTTAATTACAAACCTAAGGTTGCATCTCCATCCCAGGTTGACATGAGAAGGTGGAACATTTCCTCTCTGAATTTTCCTTTTCCCCTCAAATGGTATGATTTGGCTACCATGTGCTAACATATTCTAATTTTTCAGTTAAGCCTAAAGAATATTGAGATCTCCTAGTTAATCTATTATTTACCCTATAAAATTGGGCTCTAATAGTTTTAATAAAAAGTATTCACTTCGGGGGTTTAAACTAGGAACTTTCATTGATTGTTGCACTTTTATAAGTTCATATCATCGAATCATAAACCATAGGTTGAGTTACGTTTTAGGTATATCTTGTTTCAAGTGAACAGAAAAATCGCATTGAAGTATTTAAAGTAAAATGTCTGTAAACAGTTTAAAGAGGCAGTAATCAGAATAAGTAGCAGTGTAAGCCCCAGTCAATTTCTAACGTGAAGTCTTGTTAATTATACTATTGTTGTTTGGTAAACACTTTTCAATTCTTTTGAACTTTATCAATGATTTCACAGCTTTTGTTCACTCATAGATCTAACTTGAAATCACTGGCTAACCAGAAACGTCACTTACAATTTTAAAAAAGATAAATTTGCACTCTATCATAATGAGATGACGTGAAGCAAAAATTATACATCGATAGCAATATTAAATGTAGCGATTTTAATAATATGAAATTTTAATTTATTACTATTGATAATTGTAAAACGTCCGTATATGCAACTCGAATCATAACCGTAGGCCACCTCAGTATGAATTCACTTTCTAATGGATTTTTTAATAAGTGAAATCTTTGGCAGTTGACCTAAATCTGGATGTGCTAGGCATATCTGAAACCTGGCTAACAAGTCAAAAGAGTCAAATTTGTACTGCCTCGCTATAATATGCCAGATAAAGAGAGAGAGGAAGGTGGCTTTATATCTGGAAGTGGAGGAGTTGAAAAATAGTCTACTCTTTACCCACAAATACATAACCATGGAGAAAGATTGCCTGCCTGAATATCTTAGGGGAATTATAAATCACACGGAAGAAATGTATTGCATATGTGTGGTATATAGGCCTCAGAATATAAATTAAACTTGCTTTCAACTTTTCCTCATTCTATGTATTATTTGGCGAGATCAAGCGAGCGTAAATATCTAATATGTTCGTTAGTTACGTCTCGGTTTAAAAAAAAAAATCCGACCATATTTCTGGGACGATAAAGGCTTATTGCCTGTACAAAAAATGTATGTACTATTCTAACTTCCAGCCTTCTCCACAAAATCATTTTGAATGGTCATTGACTTACCTGAAAGATAAACTTAAAACCAGAACTGCGACCTCGTTGCACTCTCCTGGAGGCCGTGTTGGAGATGCCTCGCGTGCGCCTTGAACTTGACCGGGAGAGATTTGCATACTTCGCCCCAAAGCTTTACAATGATCTGAAATGCCTGAAGGGACTTGGTCCGGCCGGTATCTTTTCATTTGAAAAGCAAGCATTTAATGTTTTATCTATTCAAAATAAACCATAGTTTGGTTAATATTTTATGTCATTTAATTTTTTTAACTTGTATCCGTATCCATATTAATCTGTTATATTGTAATGACTTTAGTTATCGTGCAAAACAGCATGTTGCTTAAAGCCGCTTCAAATGAAGACTTAATTGATTAGTTTATCGTAAAACACAGTTCTACAATTGCAGCTAAGAATCCACATATGTGTTTGACCGTTAAATAAATGTGCTATACATATTTTTAGAAGCAATAAATATAAGGATTGATTTTTAAATGAATGATTTTGGCAATTTTATAGTAACATTTCCATGAATTTATTAATAAAAAATCGAGTAAAATTACTAGATTGTAAAATATGTAATTTTTAAACGCACTGCCAAAATTAAATAACGCTATTGGACATACCAAAGTTGAAGTGTTTTTCTCGATTTTTATTTCATTATTTTGTATAAATGAAATAATGTTAAGTATTAAAAATGTGCACTTTTTTATGTACCTGCGAAAATCCATTGTTTTCAATTATAGTATCAAGGAATAAGCATACATAAAGGTGGATCAATAAAGGAGAGGAATAGTAATAATATTGAAAACAAACAAACTATACAATATATTACACTCTTAAAACAAACGTGTAATAATGGAACTCATTTTACTGACAGTAAAATATATTTAAAAAACTGCATTACAGTCTGTGAAATTCTTAGACGTAAATTTAAAAAATGAAAATACGTAATGGCATTTAAAACAACCTGTGACATGCGATAAAATTATTATTTGGATATTAATCATAGACGTATTTGTGTTTCATTTCAGTGAAGATCAGTCAGTATGAATACGTTGTAACTGGGAACACCCCTCCAATTAAATTTAGACACTCTTAAACAAACATAATTAACAGAAGCAATATTTGTTAATCCATGCGGGTCTTTTACATGTAAGTAAATTCGCCGATGCCTGTTGACAACACTCTTGATTATAAAAAAAAATAAGTAAAACCGTACTTTTTTTAAACTTATGTAAGTTATCTTAAACAATTTATAAATTGAGATGCATAAACAATCATAAACTGGGGTTCTAACCAAAGGACGAGATTTGCTACCTTTGAACATTTAATTGTTATTATTCTATAGAAGAAATATATCTTTATAAATATCCATCCACTAGATGTTGTAATGAAGTCTGGGAATATTTATATAGATAGACCTAGTCTATATTTATAACATTATAAAATATTTATATGCCTATATATATTTATAACTTTATAATAAACTTTATAACTTTACATATACTTATAACTTTATTTTTTATTTTAACATCATAAAGACATATGCAGAAATATAAATTAAATCAATATAAAGACAACGATAGGTTGTTGCAATCTAGGGTTCCACGTTTTCCAATAACAAACAATCAAGCTCGTTTTCAACAACAGTTTTATTGTTCGTCGAAGAAATTGTCGAACCTCATCAGATTACGTTTCGTTTTACCTTTTCAAGTCTCATTTTGTCGTAAAATGATGTAACGTAAAAGGGATTAAATAGTTTTTCCTTAATACCTCTAGATTTTATATTAAAGGGGTTTGAGTAAGATGAATAAGAGCTACAAAATGCTCATTAGCTATTTTTCTTTTAAAGATTATCTTGTTTGAATATTTAATTTTATGACACCGTATATTATTATTTTATTAATAGCTAAGAAATTGACCAACACAAAAAAGGTAAATATACTTTAGGCGACAAAGTAGTAACATAAGTAATAAATTAGTAAAGAATGGATGTATCAAATCTAAACTGCACTTATTATGTTTTATTGAATAGCCGTAATCTTTTTCCATAATTTTCAACGGTATAGCTTTATAAAACTTTAAAAGTGTCCAATTTATTTTAAAATGGCTATACACAGTATATAGGAGATTTTGGATTGTAATGCCAGTACCATGCTATAAATCTTCTCTACCAGATTTATCAACTGGGAATAACTGAATTATATAGCTTTTTAATTTATATAGCAAGCTTAAAAGGATTGCATAGGTTTACTGAATTAATTCATTAGCAGCCCATTAGTGTAAGATCTTTTATGCACCCTTATTCAAATATAAATATATAGGCTACGTATTTTAGTACACAATGTATTCATGAGTGCACCAATCTTGAAGTTGCAGTTCCGCAGATTTAGCCTTATTGTCAAAAGTCGTTTTCCATTAACCACTCATTCCTCAACAAATAACGATTTTCTCATGTAACTAATAGGAGAATTACTGGGTGTGGTCAGTCAGTGAACTGGTTATTTCCTTAACGTAAGAAGCAATTTATTTTCCTTTACATATGTTAATACAAAAAATAATTAATGTTATTCCAGTCATAAGTTTATTTAATTTTCTTAATATAATTATTTTTCGTACACATGTCTGTAGTTTCATACTGTGTTTGAGTTTAGAAATTAAAAGTATACCAATGTTAGTTGAAAAAATAAGTTACGCCCGGTTTATATAAAATCAATATCCATTACACGGAGATCTCGTCCACTGGATTCCAATCACCTGAACAATGAAGTGATTAAAGCCTTCACTTTGAGAGCTGGAGGCGTCTTTCTAGGACTTTTAATTCGAATAGAATTTTCTCCTAACCTTTACCCAGACTTCTTATTTCTATGCTACATTTGTATGTAAACCGCTAGAATTTTTATTCATGATAATCCAAAACTGAAAGGGCTGAAATATAAATTTTTTTAATTGTGGCCTACAAAATTTAAATATTAATGTTCTACTAATTAAAGGGTAATGTAAATATGTGAAATTTTTTTGAACAAGTTGGATCATTGCAACAGAATTATATATTATTTACAATAGTTAATACCAAAAATGAATTATGTTTAAAATATTAGAGATATTGCAATGTTTCATTAATTTAGAGTGGTTGGCGGTCATCAAATGTTACAGGGCTTTGCAATCAAGTCTAGTAAATAAATATTGAAACATCCTTTTTATCCACCATTTGCGTATGAATTTTTACATATAAATAAATATTTATTTTTAAGATCATTTTATATTAACGAAAACATTTTCGTGTATCATCGAAAATGTATTTTAAATATTTTTTTTTATAGATAAGGGCAAATGTTTAGCTGTACTATAAATGTAATAGCGTTATTCTTTAATTTGTCATTTTATAAATAGTCAGATGATTTTGCAATGGCTCCCCAAAGTATGTTGTTGTTCCTCTGAAAAGTATGTAAGTAGCAAAAAATCCTTCTCATGAAATAAATGTTTATGAAAGTAGTCAAAGAAATTCTTCTTAAAATAAAATGTATACATTTTAAATTTCTCCCTTGACCATTAATCTTTTGATAGAGGAGCAAATAATATGGTATTCGCCATCAGCCTTAAGAACATCATGGGTCACGAATTTTTATGTTCATCAGTGAAATACAGTACAATGTAATGTTTACTAAAGTAAAACAGCAATTTGACTCATTTCAGCCTAATAGAAAATAAATACAATAGGATAACGTGATTTTTTTCAATATTAAAACATCAAGTTGACTAATTTTTAGCCTAATGGAAAATAAATACGATAGTACATAGTATCATTAATAATTTAATATCTTATATCAAAGTTTTTAGTTGGCTTGTTCTAATCACTGTATGTGTTTTTCACTTTAAAGGCAAACCCCTACTTTTCATCTCCTTGCAGCAGACACGTAAGATACGTTCTATAAAGTTATAAAAGGATGTATTTCAGAATGTTAGCGTATATATATGCAGATTATACTTTAAAGGTATTCTTAACGGTGTTTAAAATGTGTTTGTTTGGCATCTGAAGTTCTCAGATTTTGCAGGTCGGTTCTATAGAGCATACGGATTTTGTATCAATTCCTTATTGTATCTATGAAGTATGCCGTAATGCCAAAGTAATACTGTGTCCCCATTTGCAGCCCAGTCAAATTAGACAACAAAAAAGAGATCGAGAAAAAATGTCAGGTGATTAGAGTTGGTGAATATGTTCGTTAAACACATCTAAACGTCATAATAAAAACGTCCCTGAGGGTGATCTGTCAGCTCCAAAAATACTGTCGATGTTCTAGGAATGAAGGTGTACGGTTATGAATCTTGATATTTAAAAATCGATTCAAATATTATATCAAGTTTAAGGTTTTAAAAGGGACATATTGGTTGCGACAGGACTCAATTATCTCGATTCAACTGAAAATGTTAGCAATTTTTTTAAATTAAAACCATAATTTATAATTATCACAATTAGTGTATTATCACGATTCATAACTCATATTCACATTAATATTCACATTTGGTTGTGGTGTACTCTATTGGTGAGTTGGTCTATTGGTTGGTGTACATCTTGATTTCTGACAAACACTAGGTTGGCAAAAGATTTGTAGGGGACCGAACGACAACTTCAGTGTTTTAAGTTATTACTATTGCGAAGGATACTGCAACAAAGAAATTTTTCAGACTTCCAAGAGTACATTGTGTAAACATTATCTCGAACTATGAAAAAGAAATAATTATACAAAATCTCTTTCATTGAAGAACCTATAATTTAAGCCAAACCCGACCATTTAAGAACCTATAATTTAAGCCAAACTCGACCATTCAATGGCATTTACTTAAGTTAAAACAAACTTCTTAAATTTTAAAGGAATTGTTCGTTTTGCTCATTATGACAAATAAGAAAAAAAGTTTGAATTGAGTCATATAATGAAAGTTTGAAAGACATTTCAACGAAGTGCTGTCGTTCTTTTGGATTTTTCTGCAACAAAAGACAGATTGCTCCTAAAGTGGCCGCTAGTAGAGGGAGCGGGCATTTCGCCAACTGAAACCTCGACATATGCCATCTTTTCACCATTACGTTCATATAGTGAAAACGTTATTTTAACATCTCAGTCTTTAGTGAATTATTCATCAACATCACGCGTTCACCAGTGGTTACGAATAAATCACTGGTGACGGATCTGATGTTCATCAGTAAAATATGAACTATTATGTTTCACAATAAGTACAAACAAGGTTTTCAGCCCAACATTCTGTCACTAGGTTTATATCAGTCAAATCAATTTTTTTTTAAATTTGATAAAAGTATGTGAAAATTACGAAGTGGCAATTACTAAGGAGCCGCTGCGACGCTCGGGAAAACCCACTCAATTTCCTGTGATAAAGTCTCTTGTTATAATTACATTGTCGTTTCTTGACAAACTTGACTTATTTTAGCCTCAACAAATATCCTACGGAATTTGAATAGTTGATTGTTTGTGATTTACTTAAGGTAAAGTTGATAAATTATATTTTTCGCATTATGTATAAAAATAGGACTCATTACATCTTTTTCGTCAAAAGTTAAGCTTGTATTTTCCTGATATCATTAGGGTAAAGATACAAACGTATATTTTGATTGGATGTATCTTTAAAATTTTTTACATACACAATAATAAGTTCATGTCAAAGAGATTTGTATACTTCACTCGTATCTTTTCTTCCTCATGTTATTACAAGTTGGAACAATCAACTGTTTTATCTATAGCTAAAAAAATGATTATTTTTAATCCATAAGCTACAAAAATAAGTTTTTCGTAGATTACAAATAGTGATTGAAAATTCTGAGCAACAGTTGAAGGTCCAAATTCTTCTAATTATAAATCTTGTAAGGATTTGTTTTCGTACAATTGTAAGATACACTGTTAAATTGACAATTTGCACTTAGGACTTTGTTTCAACAGGTTGCTGTTTCAATTCCAGAAAGTCCATAAAATCTTGAAGGTTTTGGATCGCATTTCAATAAATGCACTAAAGTAACATCTCTACAATTGACACGGTCAGTAGCGTAGACACAGACACACCAACTAAAAAGTTATTTAACACTATGAGATTAGGGAATTATTTTTATTTGGAATCAATATTAAGTTCTAAATCATTTTGAGCTCATTAATAATATAAAATCCCTTCGACAAAATAAATAAATGGATAACACCTCATTCATCAGTTGGGATCCAGTGTTCTCCATTTTCCGATACTGAGCACTCAGCTCGCCTTAAACAACTTTACTATCGGTTCAAGAATTTTCAGAACCCATTCAATTTACTTCTTCCAAATTCGTCTTTTTTTCAACTGTAGCAATCAATTTTAAAGTACTTTCTTTTATTTATTTTTTTTTTTAATTCTACTGTTACAGATAATTTGATAATTCTTTTGTGAAGCTTTCCGTAACCATATTTATGTTACAAAATCCGAATCAGTTATACAATAACCTGATTTTTACCAGATTTTTTCTGACTAAATTTTATTTGAAAATTAAAAACTACTGTTCTAATTGAAAGAGGAGTTTTTTATTACCGAAGTAGCACATAGTTGGCAGCTATTTTTAACATTTCAGTAGGCAGCAGTGTCAAAGAAATAAAGGTGTGTGTAGAAAATAGCCCGATCCGCTAGTGTTTCTAAACTGAACGTTGAATGAGGCTGCTTCATACTGCTGTGAGAAGTCTAGTAGACGTTTACATAACTTTGGTTAAATACATCTTTGGAATTTCTTTTTTACTTGAAACATTAATTGTTGAATTTCAATTATTGTTACTTTTTAGGAATCAGGTATCTTAATCTGAGTCCAACTTTTTAAATATATCTTGGAGGAGAAAAGAGACACAAAATCATTCTTTGATGTTAACCGCGGTGTGAAATTTGTCACCTCTGGAGCGGACAGATATCGTTGAGATGACGTCACCTAAACTCGTCACTTCCGTCAGAGAGTGACACGTAGTTACTGCCTCCATTTCGTCTTACAAATGGCTCCAAGAAATTGGAGTCACACAATTATGAAGAACGAGGTTAGGTGAAAAGAGGCAAAGGACGGAATTATCAATGATGAATGAGATGGTTGAGGTTTTCGTTCACGGGGCTAGTTATTAAATTTATCAGTTTGCAAGTTTTCCGGAAACATAAATTGCTCCCAATTTAACAGGAATGATTTTAAAATTTAATGTAGTGTACATGTAACCCACGGATTGCAAAAGCTGCATATCTGATCAGTATTATAATTTAAATTATATACTCTGGGGAAAACGAGATCACCAGCCAGATAACTTATAAGACATTAATAAAATATCCCCTTTTACTCAAGTTTTTAGTTACGTTCTACTCCAGAAACCAATGCTAAACCCATTACTTATAACTTTTACAATCCAAAGTTTTGATTTATTTTCTAAACCTTTTTTAAACTTGTTTTAAATTGAATCATTTTCCTGAATTATGCCTAAAACACTTCAGTAATTATTATTTTTGTTAACAGCCTACCCTATATTTGAAGGGAATGGTACAGAATGTTGAATCAATATTTGATGTAAGCATTCACCCAAAAATATCCCCATAGCTAACATAACATCTTCATAACTAAAGATAACATGAATACTATCGTTATTAATAAAACATAAATGTAAAAATTAAATAACACAAAAAACATAAATCAAATCAAATCAAAATCAAATTTATTTCATTAAATTACAGTATACAGATGTTAAAGGTTAAAGTACGAAAAATAGTACCGCATAGGTCACGAAGGGCCTGTGCGCGGTACGAGTTCTTATCTAATATAAAAAAAACATAATACTGAGAATTTAACTTTAACATAATCGTCTTTCTAAGATAACCTTTGATACAAATATTTATTTGAATAGTAGGCTACTATTTGACCTGAATGCATCTAAATCGACTACCGTTTATAGAAACAGCAAATTTAAGAGCAAAGCGGTAACATGAATTTAACAAAAAGTTACATTTTGTTATTGCTCTATTATATTTAAAATTTTAGTTTATATGTATGTATAAACTTAAGTAATACCACCTAAAATTTAATTTACGAATTTAGGAACTTTATGAGGTAAACAGTTATTTTAATGATGAATCAAGTATTCAAATACTCTCATTGAATTTTCTTTACTTTTAAGTCATTTATATCCAGAATAATCTCAGTAATTGGATTGGGAAAATCAAAAGGTTATTAGCTTCATGGAAACTTCTTTGATCAGATACTTTTATAATCTTAAAGGGAAGTGAATTTAATTTACCTTTTGATTAAACGAGTTTTGTTTCAGTTGTGTTTTATTTTTACCGATGTCACAAATTTACATATGCATAATCTTAGAAAAGTATGATAACTATTAAGCATAATGTACATATTAATAATTTGTTTTTAATCACTATCTCATCTTACACATGTATAAATAACTCTATGCAACGGTTTACAATGTATACATAATACATTTACAAAACTTTTCTACTTTTTTATACCTATCTTTTTACCTTTTTAGACAATTTTGTTGAAGATGACTCTAGCTAAAAATATATTTTTTAGTGAAGAAATTTCTGAAAGTAATTATTTTCACTTGATTATTTTTTGTATTGATGATTTTTTATTTGATTATCGTTTCAATCTGAGCAACAACTCTGAAGATGTAAATGTTTTAGCATTATAGTTATAGCTCATTATATGCTAAAATTGTCTGTAAATTATGCCACTTGCAAAGCCAGACAAAATCAGTGAGTGAATTTGAACATGTAGTTCCTGAAAGACAAAACAAAACACTTTACCTCTTAGCTCAGAAAATCTCTCTAGAAACATTCCCGGAAGGAACCCTCGTTTCCGCAAAAAAAAAACCTCGTTTCCCTCGTACGCAACAAAAGCCTGATTGACGACCACGGCACGGCGAGCGCAACCCGTGTGAATCGAGGCAATTTGAAAAAAGTCCTCTAGACCATCGGCTGTCGCCTTACGCGAAAATAACTCTGCCTTTACACGTGCGCGGCAACTGCGCTGAGGATGAACTTTTGGTTACAAAATATATAGAATATATAATTCTTGATAATTTATTGTATAAAACAAAATTTATTTATTAGCGTTTGCATAACATTTCCGCATTCGAATTGGTTTAGCCATTTAGGAAATCCATCATTGTAGCCGCGGACTCCTTGCGGGGTCCGCAGACTGCTGTAGGCCTCTTAGTTTCCATTGGCTGGAAACTAACAGTCCAATTAACAGTCCTGTCTAAGGAATATGTCAGTCTTAGTCAGTAACAATACTACAATATCGTGCCACAAACATCTTACATTCATACTTGGCTTAAAATACCTACCTAGGTAGGTCGCAATTTGAAGTAAAAATAAATTAATGTAAAGTGTCCCTTAGGCCCTGTCCTTTAGTATATTTGTAAAGGAGAAACGAAAGGAAAAATGAATAGGTAAAGTTCGGCACCTTTTGCTCGGTGGGCAAAGATGTACCTTTCTCCAATAGATATGGGACTCAAAGGATAGACAGGCCCTCATCTTGGTCACAAGTATAGTTAGAAACAAATCACAAGGCCCTCGCGCGCCGTTCATAAGCCCAACGCTAAAATTAGTCTTACGGACGGATTGGGCCTTATAATTTGAATCGGCCTATACACGCCTGCCTCGTTACCGCCAAGCCCACCCTCCTCTGGTGCGAAAATGAAGTTATTCACTGTTCGGCAACAACACTGTCTTTAATCACAACTTCCATTGTTAAACCCAGTATCGGTACTTTAAGGTTGTGTGGGTGCCGTTAACAAAGTCCCTAACGGTCCCCCAGGTAACATGGAAGTCTAATGTCATTTTTTCCTTATTTTCCTTTTTTCATTTTTCATTTTTTTAATTTTTAATTTTTTCCTTTTTTTTCAAATTTTTATCTGTGCTTATAATTGGGATGTGTTGTTAGAATGTTCCGGTAGATTTCTTTTGTTGAATAAGAATTGCCTAGTCAAATTATTCAGGTGATAAGTTTAGTTTATTCGTGCATCATTTCATAAAAAAATTTAAAAGAATATTTTTTTATAATTGTGTGGTATTTTCTGGTCTTCTAAATGACATATTTTTTTAAAGATTTGGCACTAATAGTACGGAAGAAAAAATAATTTCCGTCAGCGATTTTTTACTTCTTTTAATATCCTTGATGTTTGAATTAAGACATTTATTAATAATAAAAAATTCTCAAATATAGGCTCTGTAGGTTAAATGTCCCCCATTAATAATGTAAGGACGTGGGAATTTCCAGTTTATTTGTGCTCTTTTGACGTCTTAAACTCTCAAATTTTACATAATTTTTTTTGTTTTAATTCTCTCGGCACTATCCTATCACGATCAACATTAAGACAGAAGAAAAAGTTAAAAAAAATGTTCGACTGCACCACCTTAAAATAGCAAAATCCAGTTAGAATCCCACTGGGGGATTATAATAAACAAGCACTCCCGAGGGAACAAATTTCAATTTCAGGGCTTAAATCGCCCATTTCATTCCTAAGAGTCTTCTGATTTATTCTCCCGACTAATTTGCCAATCCGATCCGAGAAAATACAAATCAGAGTTGCGGTTGCAACAGTGGAAGATTTCCTTAAGACAATGTTTGTTGTTGTAGGGGTGATTAGGAAGCCTGGGTTGTCCTAACCCACCGGAAAAATTGTGCTGGTACTTCAGCCTTTTTTGTATTTTTGTACAGCTACCAGAAAGGACAGGAAGCTTTCCTTTTAATGTCCCTTGGGCCCTAGCCTTTAGTAGATTAAAACAGGGGAGAAAATGAAAACCCCCTGTTCTAGACCGTAGTTCTGTTTTATATCGTTTTTACAATCTAGTTATTTGAAATAAACTGATGAATGTTGGCTTGCGTATGTTAGAAAATTATGTAGATATAGTATACTATACATAATTTACAGTATAAACTATACAGTACAATATACGACAATACAATACAGTATATACGATACGGTATATACTGTACCGTAAAGTGGTTCCTTCTATACTAAACATTTCCACCGTGGTGGCCTTGATCTATTTTTTGTATTATCCTCGATATACTTTATGTATACATATATATATATATATATATATATATATATATATATGTGTATATATATTTATATACATTTATAAATATAACAATGAGTGTCATATTATAAATATGAATGTATATATACATAAGTGTGTGTGGTACAGAAAAGTGTTTCTCTCTAACTTGAAAATTTTCGACTTGTAGAATTGATGGATTTACATTTCTATTACACCTAATATACATTTTATCTTGGCCCTGGGGGTTAGTGTATTAATTTCAAGTTTGAAAATTGTCCGATTGAAACTCCAAGTGAGTGTGAACTCTTGAGTACAAATATCTCGTCGCTACGAGATATTTAATTTCACTCGGAGAAAATATGACACTCGAAACTGTCCTTGCGAAAGTTATACTGCCAGTATCATCCCACCACATCACAAAATGTGATCACGTAAATTTATAAAGTATTTTCCGATTCAAGAATCTAAAAAAGTTGACTAGAAACTAAAAATGTTTTTATAATAGGTAAGTTTTTCCAGTTACATTGTAACTTTTTTTTGCGATTGAACATCACAGTCTACTTTTCAGAGATTCGTGTTCTTTTTCGTGCAAAAGATAAAATGTAAATCACGATCATTTGTTGCTGGCAGACTGGATTCCCGGCACGTAATGTATAACTGAATTCAATACCTCTTTGGCTCACGGCAAACCTGTCAACATAAATCCTGATACTTATACGGGAGTAGTGGTGAGGTTTTTAGGCAAGGAATCTCAATCTTATGTGGTTTTAAAATTTTGAAAATGTATATAAATGGATCGAAAAATGTTTTCTGCTAGTAAATTTATCGAAGATAGCTGAAATATTTGCTACGAACAACGATGAATTACATTTGATTTCCTTTAATTCAAAACCAAAACGTACGCTTACCACCACTAGCAATGAATTTCAAACCAAAAAGTAAGATTACAGGTTTATATCGTCAATGAGTATGTGCGAAACGTTTCAATAACGAGTGATACCAGATCGTGATATCGAAGATGAAAAATTGATATAAGCTTAAACAAAATAATTTTTTTTATTGATACTTTATACCTACAACTTTCCTTCGAAATGTAATTTTATTTGATTTTAAGATGCAAAAAACCTTATTTATAACGGTAAGAATTTGTGTCGAATCGTTCACTTCATTGTTTAAAGTCGAAAAAAACTTGATTGCTAACTTTTTTCTAGAGCTGATACCATTTGCTGTAGCTCGTTGTCATCACAACAAAGTAATGATAAATATAAAACGTAATATAAATGTTTGTTATCATTTGAGAATTTTTGAATGACAACCCATTACAATTAGTCTCTATGATTGGGACCTTGAAGGAGCGTAGCAAATATGTTAGCAGCGTTAAGGACAAAAAAGCTTCATAATTAGGTTTTGTAAAAATTCACGTAGCAAAATTCACGTTTTTGGTAGTTGATTATTAAACGTTACTATCATTTAAACCTCAATTTCCTTAATACAGAAGAACGGTATTTCCTAGATTTTGAGACGTGGTTGGACCTTAAACTATTTTTTAAAGTTTAAAACAGATACAACCACAGCGTTACCATGAATTTGGGAAATTCTTCTTCATATTCACCGTCAACATACAACCTAACTGTGTAGGAATCTACGGTACCTCGAGGGACCACATTCAACTTATGTTTCTATCTATCAACCACTAATACTTTATTTTATTTGAGTACGTTTTCAAACTGACATTTTCCTTAGCTGAACTGTCAGGAGTTTTTGCTAAAGTAAGAAAGTACATAATAATAATATGCTGTATATAAATAATTATTTACCTGCTTTCACATGCATTGACGCAAGTGATCAGATGTTTATGTGTGAGTCAGGTGTCCGAGCCTGACGATCTGCATTTATATTTATTTAGTTTATATCGCTTAGCAGTAGTATGAATTTATCACAATGCGCAATAATGTCCGAAGGGATGGTGACGATTATTTCATATACATATTATTTTATTGATTTAACCGAGGTTTTTATGATTACGCCGACAAAAATTTCCAAATTATATTTTAAATTTGTTAGCTTATGAAAATATATTTAAAAGTTAAATAAAACTAGCCTTAGGCCTATTCATACAATTTCATGAAACTTATGTATACCAAACCCTCCCTCCCACCAGCGGGGATACATGCCAAACTCACAAGGTTACATTCTTGTTCTATTCGGAGGTCTCTTGAGGAATTGGGACCGGGGGAGGTTACGGTTGGACCGAATCTGGTTCTTTTTTTGTTTACAGTGACTAAATAGATGTCCTGCTGCAACTGCACGCTGTAGATTCAAAATCGTACATTGACAAATTTCAAATGCCCGTTGCCGCAGGTCTATAAAGAGTGGTGCCTTAGTGGTGCGGTTGTCGTTGGTCCAGGCTGCTTAGTTTTCTTGATATACTACTGTAAAATGTTATACTACTGTACTTGATATACTACTGTAAAACGTTGTAACGTTAAATAAGGACCTATTTTATATTGTCTCTGATGTCGCTGATGTTACTTCTGTGCAAATTAAGGATACGACTCCATACATAGATATTGTGAAAAACTAGCAACAAATTAAAAAATACGACGACCCTACCTAAACATGTAATGTCAGACAACCATAGTTTCATGTAGGGATTTAACAGTGTGTAGGGGGTTATCATGTATTAGGAATTGAAGTTTTAGTTTGTGTTTGAAGGAAAAGTTTGCAATTTCTTAATAAACTTTCTTGATTACCATTTTGTTATCCCTTCTTTGTATGTTTCATTTCCTAACCCATTCTTATTAGGTATATTGACTAGTTGCGGGAAAATACATTAATATAGATTGTAAATTGAACATTGGGGCCGTATTTGATTAAAGGAATAATATCATAAACAATGAAAACACTGAATTAATTTAAACAAACATTAAAAAATTAATTTAAACAAATTTAAATATCTATGCAAACACTGAATAAAATTGAACTATCTAGGTACTCCTTACACTTCATAACTAACAAAATGATTATTATTTATTTTCTAGAGAGCGAAAATTACGTTAACAAATTTGTTATTTCAACTTAAATGTTACCGAATCTTAGTACATTTAATAAAGCCAGAAAATTAGAAAAGCTCAAAATGTAATTAAAACTTACAATAGAACCCAGCAATACGAATTTCATAGTAATTTTAACAGATGTAAAATGGCTACGATGTTACAAAGAGAAGTTCACTTAAAACCAATTACGTTCAATTTAGTCAAATGTACACTTACACTTACACTTCCTCTTCACCGCCACTGTCTTTAAGACTGGGGGATCGTCAGGAAAAAAAGCACAGAGTCTAGGCTCCAGGTCAGGTTAAACTAGGTTTGGTTTCTGGTTTAGTTTGGTTTCTAGGTCAGATGGGGGTAAGCAGTTAGGTCATAAAATTCTTGAATATTGTAAAATGGATTATCCAGTAGAAATTATTTTAAAGCTGGTTTGAATTTATTTGAGTTTAATTTATTTTTAATTGAAACTGGGAGAAAGTTACAAAGTTTGCAGCCTATATAGTTTGGATGTTTTTGAGTTTTAGTTAATCTATTGAAAGGGAGATTGAAGTCTTCTCTTCTCGTGTTGTAATTGTGAACGGCACTTCTGGTTGTATTTTCTAATGGTGATTGTGCTGCGAAGACGACTGTTTCATTGATGTAAAGAGAATTGATGGTCAAAATTCTGTCTTGTCTAAAGAAAGGCTTACAATGAGAATTATATGGTAGATCATTGAGGATTCTCACTGCCTTCTTTTGAAGTACAAGAATTCGTTCTAAATTAATGCTGCAGACGCACCCCATGCAATTATTCCAAATCTTAAATGTGATGCAAAAGGTGAATGGTAGGCTGTGAGAGCTGCTTTCTTTCCGGCTATTATTTTAATTCGTTTTACACCATATATTGCTGTGGATAACTTTGTTGCTAGTTGATCTATTTGATATTTCCAGGTTAGGTTTTGGTCTATCGTAATTCCAAGATACTTTATTGTGTTACTTGAGTCAAATTTATTATTTATTAAAAAAACAGGTTCAGCAGTAGTTGTTGTTTGAAAGCTAATTAGGATGCTTTTAGAGTGGTTTATATCTAGTTTGAGGACATTTAAAACTTGTTCGGTACGGTCGGATGTTTCAGCAATTCTGTTTTGTACTTCAGGTACTGTTTTGCCTGATACTACAATTGTTGTGTTGTCTGCGAACATCAATCATTTTGAATACAAGGTAACAAACAAAACAGAACATAATATTAGAACAGGGCTTGATCATCTGCCGATGTTTAGCCTTGTAACATACATAAAAGATAACAGTATTACAATTTGTTACATTCGTTATTTAATATCTAAGTATGGTTATTTGCATAAGACATTTTACTTATTAAATTAAATTACATTTATTTCAATATGCAATAAATCTAACGTAAGATAACTTTATTACAGTTTTTTAACTGTCATACCATCAGAACCCAATTTTGACTGCCCGGAGTTATGTTCTCGCTGTAGATTTAGAAAATGTTCTTATATTATCTACAATAATGCTTTATCTATATATTAAAACGCAAGCGTTTTTCTTTTCACAGTCAATCCTCAATAACGGCTAGAGGGATTTAACGTTGACGTGTCAAATTAAAGGGATTTCTAAGTAGGTTTGTCAATTCGTCTCGGAACTTTTAAAAGGGTGAATAATAAAGGACTGAAGTTTTGGGACAGAGGCGCTCGCTATTCATCGACATTTTACCAAGCTCAGTTCACTTTGTTTACAACTGAACATATGGTACAACTTTGAAATAGTAGTGCAGATTGAAGCACTTATTTTTTTGAGAGCGGTTTTTATTTTTACAGCTGCTTGGCTACTGGGACGTGACAACAGATTATTTTTTTAAACCGTTTAGTTTTTGCACTTTTTAGACGAGCTGGGCACTTCATGAAATGCCGGGTTAACGCTGGCACTTCATGAATTGCCAAATTACAGAAAGTGGCTACGACAAATGGCTTCATTAACAAATAAATTGTCATTACGTCTACGGGCAAAAACGTTGACGGAGGTCTCGGCTCTGTTAATTTTTTTAATAGGTCCCGATCTGGCTTTTCATTTGTTTGAAATCAATAGCTAACTTTTATTTGGCTTTTGGGAGGTTTTGAGTACTGTCGCTCATTGTCAGTTAGGGAAAGATTTTAGTAAATAGCCTTTAGGTATATTTGTTCTTGAAAACAAAATCTATATCTTAATGTCAGCTCATAACGTAATAATAAACAATAATCTACTCAGATATTGTCAAAATGTTCTCGTAAACACGGGTAACTAATCGTATTGCTTTCTCTCAAGTCTTTTGGGAATCTTCATCTGATTAATAATGGAAAAAAGCTAGTCACACGCAATATCAGTGTCAAAAAATATTGTAAAATCACGTTTATACCTTGTGATGTGAATGTTCATGTTTACTGCGATGGACGATGTAGGCGACGATTTGTTGACTCAGTCGAGTGCAATGGTTACACAACATGAGCCCAGGTGTATCCAACGTCCCACCGGTTCGCACTAGTGTGTTGTAACACATCGAGAAACGATGAACTGTGCACTATTGTGGCTGGTGAGTAAAATATTATGTATTATGTTTACAGATTAAGAGAAGAGCTTAGGAAGGGGCTCATAAAGAAGGAGTAATTTGAATGAGTTACATGAATTGGACCTAAAAATATGAGCGTTACTCAACAGGTGGTCTTCTGAAGAGGCGTTATGTACACCATATCCAGTAACAAATTATTTATTATAACAACGTAAACATTGCACAACTCTACATAATCCAGCTGAGTGAACATTTAAAACATATGTCGAAAATTTTGACTAAACAACATAAATTAAACAACATTTGAAAGCATGCAACACAATGTGCAACGTGAAGTAAAAACGTTTCGATTTTCTCCTACACTTGCCATTGCTGATTAGAAAAAACAAGTTAACTGGAACTTATGTTTAAAAATCTAAAATGGCAACTACTTGTAAGAATCTAAAAAAATAATGTCACCATCACCAACAATGAATTACAAACAAATACTTTAAACAAGTACTTTAACTAACTTAATGTACATAGTTAAGTAAAGAAACTGAAATGACATGAATATAAACAGCAAGAATTAATAAGCTGGTAATGTCAATTCACAAGCCTTACCTAATATTGCAAACAAAATAATGTAGAGAAAATTAAGAAGTGCGACAAACAACTTACTAATCTAAGATTACTATAATGTAGACTAGTTTTTTTCTGGAGAATAAAAGGGCTCTTAGTTAAAGGGTCTTACTTAATGACTACACTGCTACCAACCATTACTTGCGGTACTATATGAGGTAATATATGCACACTTTTGTAGTCTATTTGCAAGAAGCTATATTATTTTTGCATTATTTCATGTATATTACAATTATTTTTTAAGTTAACCGACCTTTGTAGCCATTCAAATAATTACTTTAAGTGAAGGAAACCTCAAAACTGGCATTACCAAGGAGGCCCGTAGATTTATTCATCATATTTTAGAAAGAATTTATATTTGTACTTTCAACTATTTGTACTTTTAGGATATGTATATGAAGACTGTACTGAATTGTATTTGGTGGTGTTGGATAAATACACGTATTATATAAAAAATATATATGATTTATTGACAAGGGAAAAAAATAAGAGGTTAGATACGGTTGCATTAGGTTTAAAATACGGACATTTTTACATAAACAGTAGAAATAATAAATCGATAGTAGCACTCTCTGTTGTTATTAAACATACTACGTTATCTTCACATTTCTGCTCAGACCAACAAGCTACTGCTCGGATAGAAGTTTAAAAAGTATATTTGGCTTTGTATTCAATATCAAATATTAAACTATATTTTTATGTATACCTTCAGGTGGTTCTCTTCGGATCTGTTTCGACTGGCGATCCTCCAGTGTATCGGGTGTTGAGAAAAGCCATTACCCCTGACACACCGTTCGAAGACCTCGACCAGGACTTGCAGCAATACCTCAGGAACATATTCGATGCTGAACTAGAACAGAGAAAGCTCACAGATGGGGTTTTCAGTGGATTCCAGCGTTGTCGGCTCATGCTTACAAGAGACGAAAATATATTGAAATATTTCCTTAGAATGTGAGTTTAAGCAGCCATATAAGGCATGCTGTAATAAGTAAAATGCGTTGTGACTCGGTATTTGCCAAACTGTTCGTACTAAATCATGAATTTTAACTTATGTTTAATTAGGCTTATAATAATTTTTCTGGCAAACTGTTCGGTTACTCTTTGCAGAAAAAAACCCCTCTAATTATACACTTGCAATTCCAAGAAACCTATGCATGTGGTCAAATCCGATACCTGGTCTTAATGGGCGGTTGATAATGTTATTTGACTATTCTTAAAACTAAAAAAAAAACTTTAAAATCATTGCATCGACTGCGAGTACGCATAAGATACAGCGGAAAATAGCTCGTTGGTAATGTTTAGATAAAACTCAATGGTTGATTCAGATAATCCTTCAGATACCTTAATATTCCATGATAAATTCTGTCAGAGTTATTTTTACTTACGCTTGTTATAAACAAATATTTTACGATCGACGGTATGATTAACACATATTATGCAATAAAAAACGAAAACTTTACTTGCTAGATGATCTGTTCTGATAATGGTTTTGATAATGTTAATATTAAACTTTCTAATGCCTTTTCATCTGCAAAAAGCTGGTTTAAATCCAACAATTTAGTTATAAATGAAGAGAAAAACTGAATTAATCTATTTTGCCCTTAGAAATATTCCAACAGATGTCAATGCAAATAGTGATGTCAAACTTTTAGGGTTTTCACTTGACAATCAGCTCAGTTGGGAGCCTTATGTAAATATTCTTTGTAAGAAACTCTCAAGAACTGTATTTTTATTAAGAAAGCTTAAGCTATCTGTTAGTAAAGATACCCTAATTATTGTATACTATGGACTCTTCCAATCTTTAGTTAGCTATGGTATACGCCTATGGGGCAATTCCTGTCATGCCCAGAGAGCTTTCCTCTGGCAAAAGAAAGCCATCAGAACTCTAGACAACCTATCAAGCAGGAAATCATGTTAAAACTAGCTTCCAGAAGTTGAAGATAATTACTTTTCCTTCTCTGTATATTTTAAGTAGTCTAATTCATGTTAAACAAAATATCCACTCCTTTTCTTGTCAGAACACTGTTCATAGCTATTCAACTAGACACAATACTAATCTTGTAACGCCCTATGCAAGACTTTCAAAAACTTTAAACAGTCATGTTTACCAACAGCTCAAGTTTTTCAATAAACTCCCCAGCAATATTAGAAACCTATCTTGTAACAGATTTAAGTTAGTTATGACTGAGTGGATGAAAGAACAAGCCTTTTACTCTGTTGCTGAGTACATGGACTTCAAATTTTCCTGATGGCCTAGTGGTCACTCAAACTTTGTAATTTAAAATTTAAGTTCCTTTTATGACATTGTACAAATTTGTTAGTAGCCTATAAGTTTATCATGATGTACCTGACGTGTCCAATTACACCCTAACCGGTGTTTAAAGGAAATAAAGTATATTGTCTATTGTCTATTGTCTATAAAATATTTTTTTATATTTAATTGGAATCTACTATTTCTCAAGTAAATTGAGTTACAGTAGATAAAAATGATGTTTATTTAGTTTCTACCTGATTCCATAAACAAATTTAAACCAAATAACTGTATTTCTGCAAAAACTTGATAAATATAAGGTCAAGCGAGTTGAATATATCTGAACCCTGTTATTGCTTTATCTTACAGCTACTGCGACCACTTAAGTTTTAAGGGTTGAAACTTTTTTTAACGCCAAGCACTAAGAAAAACTTTTTGTGTGGAGCTTCCTTTTCGTCTGCTGAGGTAAAAACTTGACTCCCGAGACAAATACTTGTCACTTGAGGCAAACCTAAAACACTGGATCTGCTAATTTTTACGAAAATATTTAAGGAGTGTATTGTTATGAATCAAAAGCGCCTTTGCTGAAATTATTATTATCTTGAGTACAATAATTATGGTATGATAAGTAGGTCATATATATGTTTTGTTTTCAGGAAATCTGTGTCTCTTGTAAAAATTCCAGTCGAAGGAGGACATGCAAAAATTGACATGGCACACAACTGGAGCCTCGGCCTTGAGACAAGTCTCGTCTACCTCTACAACTGCCTCTTCGATCCGGATAAACACGTCAAGGATGCTTTCACATTGTCTTAGAGCAGTGAGGATACAGCCCGATGAGTGGCAGGGTGATACATTATTTCCTGTAATTCATTATTGTTTTAGTGTTTGAAAATAAACTTAAATGTCAAAGTTGTCAACATGTTTTTTACGTTATGCCTTGTTTAGTGAAATACTTGTTATTTATTTACTGGTTGAAAATTGAAAATTATAAAACGTCTTAAAACACTTTAAAAAATATCTATACTAATACTGTATTCACATACAAGACAGTAAATATACACAAAATTTTGAAGGTTATTGAATGAAAATTATAGATTGAAGGTTGAAATTATCAATACTTTTGTATCAACTCAAGGTTCTTCCAAAAGCTACTAGCTACTAGGTTTTTTCTGCGTATAGTGTAGGAGAGTATTGTATTTTTCATTTAGGCCGTATCCTAGTGGGGATAACTGAAAGTGTGCCGAAAGAAAGTGATCTTTCTTTCCTCAGGGACCGGCGTCACTTGGGAGTGAAACCAAAACAGAGCGACGCCGACGTGTCTGGGAGGAAACCAAAGCCTGTGACCGTGAGGTTAGTTTTCGCATTACTTGATGAATGTGATAACCGATCCTAGAGTGAAACTCTCAAATATCCCTGGAGAAAGGTTTGTTATGTTTTTATTGTTGGTTTCGTTTCAGGGAATTTTCACACTTAAAACAGTTGTAACATATGTTTTTAATGAGCAAAGTTCAGAACTGCAAACCTATGAAATTTAACAATTTCAAAGGAAAAGATTCTGACAAAATAACCATGAAATACCGCTTTCAGTAAGCGTAAAGACTAAGCTTTCTTCGATGGTTTCATCATTCCAAAAACGTGGAAATATTTTAAATTAAACCGTATATCTTGCGTTATAAACTCTTTTATTCAATCGAGAATTTGATTTATTTAAACTTGAACACATAAAATAGTGTTACAATTTGTATTTTCGTTTGAATCACGTAATTGATGTTTCTTCAAGCCATGGAAACTTGCCTTTTAAGTATTGACATAAATTTGAGGGCAATGTTTTAAGTTTTAATATTTAACATCAGAAAGAACTAAAAGAATAATTAATAATTATTTATATAATATGCAAGCATTTAGAATTAGTGTGAGGAATAACTTTATTTACGAGTACAATTTTATTAAGTAAATTAACAACAATTTCTGCTCAAACCCTCAGATCAACTTTATTCTGAGACGATAAAAAATATAAATTACTCCTTTAAATTCTAACATTCCTTATGTAAAACTGAATACCATCCATATTCTAGTTCAATCTTGTATTTTTTGCCGGTCAATAACCAAGATGGTCGCTCATATACTAATGAGTCGTTATTTGAAGCCAAACTTTTTTTTTTAATGCAATGAGGCCGTTACAATTACTGACAGCGAATCTAATCTACACTTGCAAATTATATTAAGTGATAGTAAAAATTAAAACAGTGAAACATATTTATTTTGCCTTTTATGTTGTGGATTTTATAAATATCAGCTATATAATTAATCTGTAGGAAAATGACATAAAATATAATAGGGTTACAGAACAGTACAAACACAGAAGTAAAACAGGCTGTACTGTGAGCTAAAACTAATTAGCATAAGTGTTTTCTTTATCAAAACCGTAAAAAACACCATATTTACGTGTTTTATGAATTTGCACGTATTGTTTTACCCGAAAGAATATTTTGCTTTATTGTTAATTTTAGCATTTCGTAGAATTTTTAAAAATAAAATTATGCTGCATATTCAGCACTAAAACTACCACTTTAAAACTCTCTTGTCGCATGAAAGATTCGATCTGAATTAAAATACAGCAAGGAACTGTTGACAAGTCAAACATTCCCTTTGCTTGTTGGCAGCTTTCTTTAAAGCGACTGCTCCTGGAAAACGTTGTTGTAAACATTCTTAAACATTAACAGTTTTATTTAGTTTGATTAATACAGCTCTCTCCTTAAAAAATGTTTGATTTGACACTCCCTAGAATTCTTAAAAACGTTATTAGATTCTTCAATCAAAAGAACCGTATAGGTAAGAGCATAATTATTTGAACGATGTATTTTGGAGGGTAATGCCTACAACTTTATCCATGTAACTTTTATTACACAAATATAGTATGCATGTATTCTGGTATATTTTTATATTTTACATCATACATTATTCACATTAAACAATCATATTTTAACGTATATCAGTTTAATAACAAACACATAATATAATTGCATGAAAACTGATTTTAAATAAAGGATTATTTTTATCTTTCGTAATCAAATGAAAATAATGTTAAATTATAAACCTAAACCAGGAGGAAGTCATACGATCATTTGGTTCAAAAGCCAAACGTAATCATAAGCAGTTAAAAGGTGTCAACTACAAGAAAAAATAGGAGTTAAATGTATTAGCAAATAAATTGCGGACAAATTGTTTGTATTTTTAAACTTTAAAATTATGCATCACATGACATATGTTTACATTTAATAATTCTGAAATTCAAACCCATGGCCCCCGGATTTTGGAACACCCTGTTTCTTAAAAAGCTTAAAGATATTTTTACGTTGTTCCTTGGGGTCGGCTTAGTGGGGAATGATTTTGTTTCATCTATGTATGAACATGTAGGACTAATAGTTTGTCCGCAATCTATTTAAGACACCTTAGATGAGACACCCTGCATAAATGTTTATTTGTATTGGAAACAAATATTAAAATTTGTTAAGTTACCAATTAAAGCGTCGGCCTACATTTTAAAAAGGCGCTTATACATTTCAAAACTATTGTAAATAATACGGAGGAATTTCTATCTAGTTAGCCATCCAACAACACTGACCCGACTGCTCACTTCCAACAACAGTGGGAGTTATTATAGACTGCTCAAGCAGTCGACAGTCAAGTTGCAATCAATCACACAGGCGGGAGTCCACAGATATTTCCCAGGGGTTGGAGCGGCTGGGGTGATTGGGCTGGTAAAAAGTAACTATTCGGAGACAAACAAAGAGTAAATATTTGATCCGTGACTTCGATTCGGTAACTTAAGACTATGTCATGAGGTCTTTGTTAAAAGAATTTAGGGAACTTTTGTTCTGTTCATTTTATTTATTTTACGGAGTTTTATTTAAATTTTTATAGTGATGGCTCCTACATTGTGTTTTATATATATATATATATATATATATAAATTGCTAATATCCTTAATTTAATCTGAAGTAAATTAATGTCCACCATAATTTTATTATTTTTTCTCGAATTAAAAGCCATACGTATTTTACTTTTTCGAAATTAGTTTAAAATTAGAGTTTTTTTTTATCATTCGCCTTACAATCTTAGACTGATGATATATCTTATTTATGACATGATCCATCTCAAATGTTAAATTCATGTAATGTTAAATTAGACCACTTTCAAGCCTTGACGTTAACAAAATTAAATGGCTTGAAGAACAAGAGAAATGTTTACGGGTTTTATAAAACCATATGTCAAAGATATTAACTATTCATAATTTCCATAGTAAAAAAAACCCAGAGATCTTGACACCTGTAACTTAATTTTTTTTTTATCCCAGAAAGACAACCATCCATCCCTAATCTTACTGTCAACTACCATAACCATGAGGTTCCTTTAAAAATTATTTTTAATTTAACACTCCTCACGCATGAACGCTATATAATTACATTACGATTCTAAATTACGTTTTGACTAGAAAAAGAATCATAATTTTAGTAACGAATGTGTTGGCTCATTATTTAAATGAAATGAGAATTTTTCGGTTTTAATATTTCGTTAGTCAATTTTTAATTAATTATTCTTTTTTTTATTATTAACTACAAATAACGCATCTTCAAGCTTAATATGAGAAATATCAACTTAAAAACTCCTTTAAACGAGCGAATTGTTCAGTGTTTACTTCCATAAATGGATGTAGTATTCCCTGCACCAATATTTACAATAAAATACTAAGGATTTCATAAGCTGTTAAAAACATGACGCCCAAAACATGATATTATTACAATTTGAGAATATTTGTTATAACTATTGTTCAACATATTACGTTAAATTGGGATTGAGGAAAACTAGTCGAGTAGCTTTCGACCTTTTAAAAAAGATGCTTAATTCAGTTGTTAAGGTCGAGTCTCCGCCGTTAATCTCCTTTTTGTCGTCTTTGTCAATTTTATATTCCGGGTTATGTCTTATATTCTCATTATTCCTAAAATTGACTTGCAGGAACACGAGTGCACAGTGCGATGAAAGTCCTAAGTTCAACCCCTCTGTTGTTTTTCTTTTTAAATATTACTGTGCAACCCAATTTTGAAAATTCAATAAAGAATATATTAGGGAGTTTTATTATTAAGAGAATAAAATTACAAAATAACTATGTGTTGGCAAATCGTAGCAAACTATTATATTCGTTTACCAATTATTATACAGATATATGTTTAAATTAAAACAGTCAATTTGTTAATTTATAAACTTTTCACCCGATACCTTTATTGGGCAAATCTGCGGTTTTCTGCTAGTCTGAAAGATAATTTTGCCAAACTTAATCTTTTAAGGAGTGATTTTATCTATAAAACTTTGTGAAAGATAACCAGGAAATACTTTAAGACTTCGTGTGATGGTGAAGTACCAAATGGACTTTACTCTTAAACATGTAATTTCAGTCTCCTGATGCAAGACTAAAAGCTTTTCAAGACGTATTCCTTGAAAGCATCTGGGAATATGATTGCGATTAAAAGATGAGGACATTCCCTACTCTCTGGTTTAATTTCTGTATAACGTTCGATTCAAACAAGGACATTCTGTAAAATTAACTAACATTATTGTCTTTAATATCAATTCGTAAATGAAATATATTAAAGCTCAGATTTCATTAGATACCATTGATATGTCACGAAATAAATGTACAGTTTTGTGTTTCACAACTGTAAGAACAATACATGAATATTGTGTAGAGTATAATCGCTTTCCATTTACAAACGTAAACTCCCGTTTAGTGCCAACTCATTGAGCAAGACTCATATTAAAATGAATCAACGAACATTTTTAGATTCATCGACTGTTTTCTAAAATGGTTCTTTTCATTTCTGCTCGGTGCAATTGTTGAGGTGATGTAAAAATAGTGATTTCGTTAAGTAATAACGGACTGAAAATAATTTTATTTATTTATTTATTATTGGAAAAGCCCATTTACAATGAGACATTACAAAACTAAAAAATTACGCAGTAATGTATCATAAGAGTAAAAATAAATGGCATATTACAAATATGTTACCAATAATAATGCTTAACTTGAAAATAAAGGCTGAAGAGCTAATTTGATAAACAAACTAGTTACAAACCAAAAAATATATAAATGTTACATACACATTACCAGTTAATACGCAATGAAATGCAAAAAGTCAGTAGATAAATGTTTTATAAGAATAATTACAAATTCACTTTATCAATAATTTAGGTTTATTTTTTTATAAACTATGAAGGTGTTGAATATATTACACATCTTGCAACTCAACAAACAAACGTTATTATTCTTTTAGATCGAATGTGAGTGACGTTGAAGTCCTTGCGATAATGTAATATCCATATACAGTACAGTAAATTTTAAGATAGAAGTAGTCGGATAATATAACAAAAGATTCGGCATATTAGGTTCCTTCTAAGAAATCTGCCTTCGGAGGTAAAATCTTACCTCCTAATACTTTTGCGAAATTTATATGATAAAAGAAATAAAATTTAAATTAATAATTTTAGCATGGATTGCTTTTTTAATTTTTGCAAATCAATTTCAATCTTATTACTATATCTACAATCTATTTCTGACACATCCCTCCCTTGAATATTCAATGATATATGATTTGTTTACTCTTCCTTAAATTTTTATATTCATCTATCTTAGGATTATAACCATTTTTACATATTAATACGTGAATAAACTTTTGATCAACAATCCATTACACAATACAAGCGCATTATGTGACTTGGTAATTTTTTTAATAGTAAAGTTGGACCTACAAAACTTGTAACATTATTTCTTGATATAATATAATACTTAGTTTAAAGTACAATCTGTGATCTATACGCTCAGGGGAGTGGTCTATTAGGAGCCGGAAGAGGTTCTCAAATTAAGCATGGGTTGATCCTCAATCCATAAAGAACTCTCTGAGTAGATCAAGGCGCCATAAACCCATAGTCAGAATGATAACCGCGACAAAAATGACAGTTAAAAATACTTCAGTGTGTTGCAATTTACAAATTTAAATTAATTAGGAATGAATGGTCCCTTTATTATGTGGTTTTTGGCATTGTGTTACTCTATACAATAACATTAAAATAGTATAAGTTTAACCTATGCTTTACCGTTATTCCTGAACAAAAAACTGTATGAGGCAACACAAAGGTAGTGCTTGTCAGTATTAAGTATGTGTCATACTGTTATATTTTAAAATATTAAATATATAAAAAATCGTTCAGGGAATTGAAGAACCCCTCATACGATATGAAAAGTAATGTAATGGTAACGATTTATGAAAACATATATAAATAGTCTAAACATGTAATAAGTAGGAGAAGTTTCAACATAATTATAAATTTTTAGATCAATATTTTATAGAGCATCTTTAACCAATATCAAGCATAATTTATTAGTTTATACATTTAAACGTGTTGTTTATAATAAATGTAGAAAGTATTCTCAAAGCAATTTTTTTCGTAGAAAAAATAAGTGAGATTGGTTAACTAAATATAATAATAACATTTTTTTTTAAATATTTTCATCCATACGGAAATTTTACAAGATTAATTTCCCATCAGGACCAGCTGGGGAAAACGGCATCTGCATAAAATATCCAGTAACCAACCGGCATTAGTTATCTGGGTTCCTTTGTGAATATGTATCAAAGGTAAAAGCTCCATTTAATTATAGTATTTATTAACCCGCTAGATTAATATTTTAATATGTCACTTAATTATTTCTTTTAGTATATAACTTAAATTTCACAGTTATAAAGCAATTGCTATTGCTTTTAATAGTAATAATAAAACCTTATTCCTCAAACTCTAACATTAATGTGGCTTCATATGATAAGTGCCATAAAGAAATAAAATTAATAAATACTCGTCTAAGTGTATGTCTATTTGTGATGTGTTGCATTGGAGAAATAGTGTAATTAATTTCCGGAAAAACGGGTTGGACTCAAGTGTTTACGGAATAAGACAGTTGTCGGTTTTTGTCTACTTTGAAGGGAGGAAATGTGATAATGAGCTGTCAAAATGATAGGGGGAAGGAGGCATTTGTTTGATTTAGTAGTATTGTAAAACTGTTTCATCATTACAAACTGAGCCTAGCCTACCTAATAAATGTTGAAAGTAACAATTTTATAAAGGGTGGCTATATAGTAATCAACAACTACATAAAAAAGTCTATTGTGAACATACCGTATGTTTAAAATACACACATCCTTTCTTCCATCGTATAAAAATTTAATTGGGCTCCAAAACAAATGCGTGTAGTTAGTTATTGCCCTTAATTCATAGTAAAGCGTACACTATGAATTACGCTGGGAAACTTTATAGTTAATTGTTTGGATTTGCTTTAACGAAACTTAATTAGTTGTACCGAAATGTATTTTCTAAAAAAAGCATACTTAAGTGCTGATTAACTATGTAAAGAAAAATACATAATGTAGTGTAAACAACTTATAAATTAAAACTATAAAAGTGATAGAGTAAAAAAAGTCAAATTACCCTAAGTATCAAAGTAAACCTCCAACAAGGACAGTTAACTCGGGTAAATTTACACAATAGCCAATCGGCGTGTACGTGATCGAGTGGATTGACCAATCACAAGAAAGCTAACCGTTGCCAAATTGCTCCATCAGGATTACTGTTTTTCATTAAGAATTTTTTATTTTTCTGACCACAAATGCCTATATGAATCGCACTGCATATGTCTTAGGTAAATAACTATTTAAAAAATTCGTTGTAAAATCGACTTGCTACCACTTTTCTAAGCATTTTTCTTCTTTTTTCACCACACCCCCTCAGCATCAAATTTTGGTTGTGTTTTAATATTTTACATTTTATGTTAATTTTGAACTTACCATTAAATTGTATTTAAGCATAGCTTTGCATGGTCGTTTTATTTGTTATATGCGGATAAAACCGATAATTGAATAACAAAGTTAATCCATAATATAGTATTTCATGCAATTTTTATAGATTTTCTTTTAGATCTCCATGCAATCAATTTTTATTTATTTATCATTTTAATCAATTTCTTGTTTATGACGTCCCCGTTCATTGTTTTTGAGTGTATAATGCTCATAGAAATTTTGACATTTGAAACACCTCATTCCTAATTAAGTATCTATTAAGATTTTTTATAGCGTACAGGTTGATATGACCCACGAAATATACATTTTTGTTGCTATATTTTGTAAAAATTAAACTAATTTTTGAATTTATTTAAAAATGCATAACACTTTATTGCATTTCTGCAGTAAGTGTAAAATTAGAGGTAACCATTTGAAAATACCACATATTTTATGTTGTCCTTGTTCTAAGAATGTCTGAAGTCAAAAATAGTTTATATGTCTTTCTCCTGATGGTTTTTGTCTCCTAATTATTTCATCAAAACTTCAAGAAAAAGCTGAATTTTCTAAGCGAAATGAACATCTTTTAATCAATAAGTATTTTTATAAGTTAAAACATAACTGGCTCGAATCAAAAGATTCAGTTTAATTGCATAAAAAGAGATTTGCTGTCTGCAACTGCGGTTTGACAAACCGGTCATTGAATTAATAAATTCAAGCCACAATACTCGTAATTCCAACCTCAGTATTGCAAACTTATTCACAATTTATTTGCAATTGCTGTCAGATGATCCCACAGTATAGCGTGATATTAGAAAATAATTGACATATTTTACTATTTTTCATGGATTAATTTATTGAATAACCTCGTAATAATTTATAAGTTAATAATTTTATTTTTAGCTTTTATGATAAATATCGTACGTAATTTATGAGAATGATAAAAACAATAACGCTGTCTTAAATCTTCTTTTTGTAAAATTCTTTATAGTTTCAATATAATATGGAAAGTTTTGGAACGGGAGGTCGACGTGTATGTAGGTTCAGAGAAACAAATATGTTTAAATTAGATAAGCCCGAACGTACATCCACTTCTATGAAACCCTCGTTAGTGAATCAGATAACTCTTGACCTCTACATAGCACTGCAAAACAAACAGTGGAAAACATTGTGATGATAATATTTAATGTCATAACTAAAATCTACAATACCGTATTTTAAAATATATATTTATCTTATTAAGATATTTTGTGGTGATAATTTGAAAATAGCATTAGTAATACAGTAAATGCGCATTAAATTGCATTTATTTATTTTGACAAGAAAAAGGTTTTGGTATGTATGTTTTAGTTAGTCAAAAGACGTCTTCTTAGTAAGCATGTGACACAGTTGGTAGTGCATAGGACCTCGGAACTATGCAGCAATGTCAAAAGTTCCAGTCACAACGCTGACGAATACTTTTAGCAGCACTGTACTGGCCGGCTAGTACTGTTTGTTTATAGTTTAACATAATAAAAAAAAGAATGAATTTATTTCCCCCAGTAAAATTACATTTATAATATACAATCATAGTAATATATGATAAATTGAACTGGCCACTTTAACAAGTGTGTGGCCAGTTGCGGACAGTGTAACTTACAAACTTAAAAACTATAGAATCTTGCATTATTATTATAATTACATTTTACCTGCCTGCTGTAACTTCTGCGGTCTATGTTTTTGATGCAATAAAATATGGAAAAAATATTTGTAATTGAGTAAAGGAAAACTATTTATATAAAACGGTTGCATCTTAAAGTTAGACGTGAAAACTTCCATACCAAAAATCTATTTAGATATTTAACATCTTGAGAAAATAGCCGAGCGATTGTTACTTTACAAAAAGTATTACGATTGTTTGTATTTATGATTTGAGGCGGAAGATAGTTAAAGTATTGGGGACCCAGATTTTGAAAATAATGGCGGAAATAGTTTTATTTACTATCAGGTAACTCGAAAGATTTATTTGCCAAGCTTCTTGTATAATACAAATTGTCTGGAACTATATTTTCTCTATTTCCGCTCCAAATAAAAACAATCTCAAGGCCTAGAAAATTTAAAGATGTTGGATGTATAAAAGAACTATATTTAATGGTAATGTATTTACGGAACAAGCGATTCACTCATTGTCAATACATTGCATGTTCCTTGAGGTCCAAAAGCAAACCTAGTTACTCTAATAGAGCTGCAAGGGACTGCATTGTGTTGGCAACTGATTTAGATGCTTTCCTTCAGGTCAGAGTTTACATATCATGTAACCCTTCTGTAATATGTTTTTAAGACCTTCACTTAGAACACTACTTATTTATATTACTTTTATGAACTTTGTTATAAAATTCATTATACAGTATATAGAGAGAATCATACGTAAGTGTCTAATAAACAAATAAAAATTACCCTATTATGGCCCAATATTGCTTCATAATGAAATACGCTGAATAATAACTCAAAATATGAATATCCGCGTTGATTGCTGTAACCACGCCATAACTGAATCGTGGTCATATTATCAGTACAGGGAAATATACATTTTCAAGTGATAAACGATTAGCGTATGTCATGACAAGTTTCACCACATGTTTGCTATTAATCGTGATATTAATATGCGAGTTGTTGTTACATAATATTACGTAGAATGCGATATTGTGTATGGTAACCAGTTCTTCCATCGTGGAGGAATCTGCAAATTAAATTCCATGTCGACAGCCGAGGTAGTCATGCAAATTGGGTGACGTTTACTACCTTTCCTAGAAATAAATTATTTTTGTGTATTTGTAAAACCTGTGTTGTGTTATAAGATGTATTGCATTACAATCGTTTTCATATGTTAATTAGTTTGACAATTTTACCAAATATTATTATTTATAGAATATGAGAGACTTTACTGTGGTCATCCGGTATTGTTTTGACGACACTTTCAACATGTAGTAAAGTGTTGGATTGACTTATTGTTGTGTTTGGCTCAATACAGTCTTTTAAAAACTCAGTAAATCTCTTTCGCTTTTTTCAAATACTATATTGGTTTCATTAATTAATCTAGAGAAAAATTTGTGATGACATCTGGTAGGTTGTATTGTATTACTATCGATGAGCTTGGCCAATTTTTAATTCAAAACAGCTTTTGTTTCTGTCTATTGTCTCACGTTTCAATGAATTCTAACATTCTCTCACTGTTCAGTTACTTACCAATTATGTTGCGCAAATTCAATAATTTTGCAGTTTTACGGATGACACTACCAAGTGAGATATGAAATAATAAACAAACTTAAACCCAATGACAGAGAAAAGAGTAAAATTGTATGGAATTAAATAATTTAAAGTCGATAAAAAAACTCACAAACAACAATACAGAAGTTGCAAGCCGATAAGAGTAATACAGTGGAAGTTTTGCATAAGGATGATTGTAATGTAAAAATAAAGACATTCATCCTGGACAACACGCACTAATTTTTACCACGCACCCATCACCATTAAAAGCCATTTTGGCTGATTATGCGCAATGTAAACAATATAATGGCTGTCTTTGATAACACATTTGATTTAAAATAATTTAGCTCACCATTTTCATAGTATTCTTATGAAAAATAAGCCTGGTGAGTGATGGTTGTGCACATCAAATATTCAAACTTAATAATCCAAATTAAATTTGGTAAAAATGGAGAGGTATTAATGTCTCAAACATGGTTGAATAGCAAATTTTATTTCATATTATTTCATATAAGTATTACTGTAATAATATATATAATTTCGTAAAAAAATAAACTACACAGTTTTTTTTACAAAACATCTCTTAATAATTGTTTACGTCTAATTGGAACTTGATAGATGAGAAATACTAAATAATATTGTTCCACTGTTCCAGTCTTAAATTGGGAAATCAACTGAAATCTGATTCGCTCTTGCGAGTAGGTTAGTTTCATTATAACCCACACATAGAGTTGGAACTATTGTTTGGTCCCTCTACAAAGAGAGAGTAGGTTATTAAAAAAACTTCATCATGGACATTTACATTATTTTATTTAATATTTTATTTGAAAACGAAGTTGTAATATTAAATATTTTTGTACTAAGTATTTAACAAAACCTGCAAATAGGACACGAAGAAATATATTAATTTGTTACAAGCTACTTAAATTAATAAAAATAAAAATCATAATCTACGTAGAGTGTACTGTAATGTATTACAGGAATATAATATATTCTGAATACTTGAATAATACTTCATTATTACATTTCATAATACTACAATGTATTTTGTATTTTCAATACTGTACAGTTTTTTTAGACGAATAAGTAATAATTATTGATGGTTTGGTTGTCAATAATTCAGACGCTCTTTGTTCACCGGTAAGCTCAATAAGGCATTCAGTTTGGTTAGATTGTTATTACTGGCTTAAATATTTAATATACGCTTGGAAAACCTTTTGATCTGAAATAAATATTAGTTTGTATACTCCATTGACGTAATTTTCTTTTTATCTGAATTTCACCTCATCTCCAAACAAGATGTTGAAAGATTTATCGTTGCTGTCGGTTTGGGTAATTAATTTTCTCCCTTAACTCTACTTTTCAATTTTATTAAAATTTAATATTTTTTGTTAGAATATATACCAATAATATATTAACAATTTGAGTTTAAAATTTTAGTATCTAAAATTTATATATATTGTCCATAAAATTGTTGATAAGGTGTTTTAGTGCTCATAAATTAGTACTACTATGAAAAAGCAAAAACCATTTTAGTTTCAATATAGAGCTTCATTTTCTCACGCGAAATAGTATACTTTTTTATTACATGCCTACGATAATATTTTTTGGTTTAACTAGTCTTAAGTTAATAAGATTTAAGAAGACTTCATATCCACTTCACAAAAAGAACAATATTGTAAATAGGTAGTTAAATAATATTCACGGTTATGAGATTTGTTAACGTAAGATTTATTTAAAACCATCAATTTCTTGACATTCTACCGTAAACATAATCTTTGTTTACGCAAAATCTTATCCCAAATCTTTGTTTTCATTTACACACGATAATGAACAAGTATTAATAGGGCAAAATATTTTTTAAATTTCAAAGCACATAAAATAAAGTAAACATTCTTGTGGAGAAAACTTCATCGGATATATTACTGTGATATTATTTCATAGCCTAAAAAGGTTCTTTTATTTAAGATGATGTGTTGTTTGATCCAATTAAAAATTTAATACAAAAATAATTTACTCAAACCCAGTTTTTGCCAGCTTAAGACGTGATCTAAACTTGTATCAGAATATAAGTTTTCCTCGCTTACTTTGCATTTTTATTACTTGTAAGTTCAACATTGAAAGTTTCTTATGAGAAAACCTTCAGCTTGGGTAGGTAAACTAGTAGTTTTAATACGTTCAGTAAAACTGTTTACAGTAAAATTCAAACGTTGTTATGTTAATTTAATTTCAGCTATTCAAGTCACTCATTCCAATATGTTATATAAAGCAATACCCAGTACAGTTTTCTTTATGTATAATTTTATGTATAAATTTTATGTATAAAAAATCATATTGTTATTAAAATAATAAAAATATGTTGATAAGGTTAAATTTTAAACCCATTATTTTAAGGGCTTTCGTAAACCAACAGGTTATTCATCTAAAAAGTCTTTGTTTCAAATAAAAGTTACAGTTATATCTTTTTTTGTGGGCGAAACCAAATTTTAAAACTATTTTCAATATGTGTAATTTTATTATTTATAAGATCTTCAAAATTAAGACTTTTGCTTGGAATTCAAATGATTGACCCAAAAATATATTTTTTTATTTACATTTCGTTAATTGTATAGAAAATAAAAGAATATGTGAAGTCACTGACTTTATTAGAAGAGAACGTTTAAAACTATTCCGACCCTGTAACACAAATACTCTTAGATTCTTCAGTACAAACCCAAATATGTTTACAGTGGTTTATAAAATAAATTTGTTTACCTTTATGCTCCAGTTTTTTCTAGATTTTATTTAAAGATATTTTAAAAATGTTAAAAATTTAATATTTTCATTCCAACTTCCGTGTTCATTCCTCGGAAAAGTACAATCACAGTTATTTACATTTTGTATTTAAATTTATAAAAAAAATAAGAAAAGCTAAAATTAGTAGGAGAAAGAATTATGTTCTTAATACCAGGCCTGTAATAATATCGCAAACGTTCCAGATTTTATTAAAAAAATAGGACAAAGTTTAACCTCAACCTTTCAAAATTCTCCCAAAACTTTTCCCAAAAAATCAACTTTGCAGCGGTGACTCTTGATCTTAAATCAATCTGAGAATGTTTTTCAATCTTTATTGAGGATTCAGCCAGTCTGTCGTGGTTTGATGGCTACCAACTATATTAATTATTTCTTGTAATCTGATTAATTTACATCAGGAATTAGTCCGTCTCGGTTGGCCCTAAAATCAGGTTAATCCATATTAAACCAGTCTTTGAATGAATGAACATGTTTAAGCTACGGTTTATTCTCCATACTGAATTTGGTTTTCACTCAGACCGATAAATAACCAATAAGATAAATAATTTTTTATCAAGCCGAATTATTTAGGGCTTTCAGAGTCATGCACACCTAATCCTAAAACTTCCTTTTTTTCAAATTCAAATTCAAAATTATTTATTTAATACAAAATTAAAGCGTAATTGAATCGTAATATAATGAATGGAATTATTTCCCTGAAAAGACAATAGATCCGTGCTCGGAGAAAGAGTCCATATCAGCAGTCTTTGTTAAGATATCGCTGCCCAAAGTTCTCCACTGTCACAAAAAAAGTACATCAAAATAACCTAAAACTAACCTTTCCTGCAAAATTAACTATGAGCAATTAATTAGCATCAAACTAAGCGAACATTAGGTTTTACAGCTTACAACTCATTACAAGTAAAATTCTAAAACCTGGAATATAGAGCATGAATAATTTGGACAAATAATGTAAGGCTAAAATAGTGATCGCGATGGTGAAAAAATAGCTCTAGAATTTGACTGAAGACCCGCAACAGTGAAAAATATCTGTAAGTTTTAGTAGATCTATTCTGTCAAGTATAAGTTGAACGTATCGTTGCCTCCGCAGCTGCCTGCCCGATGCGTGTCAGCCACTCGCCTATTATACACGGCGACACTGCCCTTCTCAGCAGCAGTTAGTTATATCTGGAGGAGTGTTACGATAGACTTAATGGGCCAAATAAAAATAATTGGTGTTTATGGAGCTTAAAACTAATTTGGGGATCTGATAACCAAAATTTAACCGGTTCCTTGTCGGATAGCTATGTTGTAATTCAGAAAAGATTTGCTGTTTATTTAATTTTATAAAAATTAATAATGATGATAATATAAATTTGTCGAATAGTACAGACTAACTGAATTCCATTTGTCGAATTGTCGAATTGTCAGAATATTGTCGAATTCCGAAAATAACTGATCAGTTGGGAAGCGACGAGGTTTCTTAAGGATGGTTTTAATCAATGACCTCTGCGAAACTGACAATGGCTCCAGCACGGCCGACGAAACGCCACCCCACGCCAGAATGTCGTACTGCAGTAACGACTGCACATACGCATAGTACACCATCCTGCAGTGATCCACCGTCAGCACACGGCCCAGCTGACTAAATGCGTAAAATAACTTTCTGAGTCTCTGTTTGATATGCCAAACGTGTGGAACCCAACTTAACTATTGATCCATGACTAAACCTAGGTATTTGTATTGGGTGACACGTTCTATGGCAGCACAGGCACAGGCACGCGACAGCGGATCGCCACAGGAATGGAGCTGCAGTCGCCTTTGTTCAGGATCACTTTCATTCTTGAAAAATATTCTTTTATTCAGAATCTTTCATTCTTTTACTTTTTGCAATTTTGTTAACATGTTAGCTGCCTCGCATATTTTTGTGCTGATTACCGTAGTGACTTGAACATTTTTGCGGGAATTCTAGTTATGTGATATTTTTTGTACTTTTTGAGGTTATCTATGATGACTCTTAACAAAATAAATGAAAATACATTTAAAAACATTGGTGACCGATCGGGTCGGCATTAAGTTTTTTTAAGGAATATTTGATGACATTATGACTTGCCGATCCGATCACACAGGAAAATTATAATCTATGAAAACAATGCCACTAAATACCAGTAAATTGCTTTGTAAACGATTTTTAGGCACACAACAGAAAAGATCATCTCAAGAACAATGATATATTAGGTAGATTCAACGATAATTAATAATTTTTAATGATGAGAAATGTTGCTAAGATACGATGCCGACCCGATTGGGCCGGCGAAATTGACACGAGTGCTTGACACACTTCCAGTAGGTTTAGAAAACTACAGCAACGCTATATCTAGGAGGCTTGGGATGTACTACGTCATATTAGTTCCCCAGTGTTCCGCTAAGTGCCTACAAGAGACATCTATCGGCGATTCGGTCAAACGCTGCACTACTCCGGTTGCTACCCAAGGGGTCGGCAGGTTGCTCCGCCCGACCTATCTATGCCGACCCGATCGGGTCGGCGTGGCAGTTAACGTGAACTTAGCTATTGTTCACATAATTTCCTAAATACGTTTGACATGATTAAAAAAATACATAATGAAAAAATATGCAATAAAGTAAGTTGCTAACAACATAACAAACTCTAGCATACTTTACTGATAAATTGTCCTTTACGTTAACAAGTAACAGTATAAACTAGCCTCAGAACCACTACGTCATTGTACTTGAAGAAAGACAAATCGCCTCATCTTGGCCTTGGCCCCAAAATTCATTTGCGTTGTCTGCTGAAACAATTAACTGAGATTGATGAACCTCATGTTGCCCTTTTTAAGAACAATATTTGCTTTTTTAGTCACAAAATTATATTTGGTAGTTTTATGGTTTGGTTTTAGCATGATTCTGTATCATTCATTCAAAGTTAAAAGCTCAAAATATCTTTATTAAATCAAAAATACAAAAACCATACATTTCATATGCCAAATGTGGCATGAGCGAAATAAATTTTAACATATATGTATTTAATCATTCAGTTACCGATTTCCTTTCTCAGCCTGCTGAACCACTTAACACGAACAAATCCTCTAGGCCCATCTATCTATCTATACTATTATAAAAAAGAGGTGGTTTCTGTATGTGTGTATGTATGGGATAAGTAAACTCGAAAAATACTGAACCGACTGGGTTGAAATTTCACACAGAGGTAGATCTTGAACCTGGGAAACATATAGGCCTATTTACTTCCTTAAAATCCCCTCAGGCTACACCCCGTGAACGTCCTTAGCTTCAATGTTTACATTTTATAAGGATGTAAACATTCAAATACCGAAATATGAACAGCTGTGAGTACTACAGTTTGACAGTTCAAAGAGCAGAGGAAAGATCAGCTGTAATTTTTATCGTGAGCGAAGCCACGGACAACTGCTAGTATATAATAAAACTATTACTTTTACAATGAGTAACAGAACATAAACTTATCAGAAGTGACAGAGAAAAAACTATTTTAAGGCAACAAAAAACAAAACAAGAACAATTCAGTAACAGTCATAAAGGTGAACGTCAGGGGTATTGTGAGATATTCAAACCATGAATTTATATGAAGTGACATTACGTAGAATGGTCAAAAGTATGGCAAATGTCCATAAGTCTTGGGAAATCTTAAACGTTTTTCTTGTAGAAGTGGCTTGGAAATACAATTTTTAAATAAATGATTTACAACATTTTTTATAAACTTTTATCTGGAACAGTCGGTAACTCTTGTTTCCTTGCAGCTCGTGATCCCATGTTAACACTTCAATTATTGCCTAAATTTGTAAATGAATAGGAAATGAGATAAGATTATTTTGTGGTTTTATAAGTAAACCATTGCGGTCAAAATCTTTCTTAACGGCTATGTGATGAAATTAAAATCCCATCATATAATTGAGAAATCAATACAGCTGGATACTTAGCTCACTCCGGCCTTTAATTACTTTGATCTTTCACCCATCATTTTTTTAAGTTAACCAAGTTTTTACGTAAGTGCTAAGGGGTGAAGGCAAATCCAGTTAGATACAGGTTGATATTCGTACTGTTTAATCGTACCCTTGCATGATGGAGTTGATTCCCTTATTTAAAAGTTTAAATTTAATTTTGGTCATATCGGTGTATACAACAAAAACACAAGATTTTTCTATTTTTTTTTTACTTTTTTACGGTTGATAAGATAATTTCAATTTCACTTTGATATTGCGAGCAGCAATGAAAAAAGAGTTACAATAATCTATGAAAATAATTATAAACTAAGAATAATATTTTGTGAATTTTTTAAGCCAGCCAAGAACATATTCAGACTTTCTCTCAGGAAACAATGTTATTTGTGTGTTGAGTGAGTAAATACAACATTGTCTCATGAGTGAAAAAGTTGGCGCTCGAGCTTGCGAGGTCGCGTTATTAATTTATTTAGCTCAATTAATTGGTACATCCAGACTATTATAAAAGTATATACTCAATAAATAACACAAATAGATAAAATAAAAAAAAAATATTAAAATAGCAAAAGTATTGTGGCAGCTTATCCAAAACCAAGAAGATAAAATAAGAAGAGAATAATTAGGAAGTTTAATTAAGGAAACAATTCTAAAGGCGATAGAATGAATTGGCTCTTATTGGGTGATCTCTCAGGCTTTGTCCGTATCCTATTGGCTGCCTTCACCACCTTGCTTGGCTAGCAATAAATGGTCACTGTGTCGACTGATGTAATGTGTAGATTGCTTTAAAAAATAGCTTAATTTTTTAATCATATCACATTTACTGTTAATTAATTGTTAATTAATATATATTTATTTACAGTGATATTTTTAATGAAGACAATAACTTTTTTAATAGTGACGTGTTTTTCAGATCAAATATTCTAGCAATATTAGCATCTAGTATCATGATACAAATATATAGATATGTATTTGTATAACACTAGATGCTTTTCCTGTTTATCGTACGGTTTATAAGTTATTATAGTAAAGTTAGTCAATTAATTGAGCATCTAAAATCTAAGTATATTAAAATAGCTTCCTTCCTACCATACAAAGTGTCCTAATCATCCTGGAATGAAGTTAAGATCAAATCTTTTGAGGCACAAGTAATAAAGCCCAAGGTTTAAAATATGAATGTGCCTAAGTATTACTTCACTGAACTAGCTACACCTCCCCAACAGATATTAAGTTATTCGGTTCCATAATTTAGGCGAAATGGCGATCCAAGCAATAAAACAAATAACAAACAAATAAATTCAAACACTTCCTTTTATTCATGGTTTGCCTCCTGGATTGATAATTGACTTATAATAAATAGGTTACTAACCTTCCGTCTTCAATCCAATAATCACTTTAGGATTACTAGTTTCGGGACTAATGTCCCATTTTCAAATCCTTGCGTCAAACTTTAATTATATACACACATCTTCGTCAATTTGGTAAAATCTTTCACACATACTACACACACGCACATAGACAAAAAATACGAAAAACATTTAATAACTCGCGTGGCCGGCCAAGGACAATTCCAGACTGGGGGCTGCGGACGAGCGCAAGTTAGCCGATGCCGACTTGATGACGTGGTTGACCTTGGGGAAGGGGTATCAGCTGATTATCTATGATGTTTGGTCTTCTATTGTTGTGGAGTGCTTCTACTCTGTCAAATAAAATATTAGATCCAAACTTCCTTTTAGTTTTATAACAACATTTTTTCTTTTAATATAACAAAGCAGCTTAAAGTGACCACTAAGAACACACAACCTTCTCAGTTGAAACCCTAAGCTTGAAAGATCCCTTTTAATTAATTGGACATAAATATCTACCAAAGCCATCCCCAGACAATTAGACCGTACTGGCGCCACTTAGGCTGGGACTAAGCCTGATAGACGACCTCATAAGGGCCAAATTCATTCGATTGCCCATTATCGTCTGGTTAATTGGGACTCTTTCAATTAACCCTTTTCAGTTTTTCCTTTTTTAGAGATAATGTTGGTTATTTACATTTTCTGATTAATTTTAAACTCTGTAAAATCATATTTAGCGTAAATACTTCGCCTGTAAACCTTGGCATTAAAAGATGTTATACAAACATTGAAACGCTAATATAATGTGTACATTTACCTTGAGTACTAGTTAAATCATAATTCGGTACGGAGGAACTAAATATTTCTTGTACCTTGCCTTTTCCATGTAAAATAAATCTTTAACAGTTGTAATGAATTAGAATTATGTAAAAATATTGAAATAGTATAATGCATCTGGTTTTCTAGATTTATAATAAGATTTGTTTATAATTTCTGTTTAACTGTTGCAACCATTTAAAATTGTATTTGCTACAAAAAAATTCTAGCGTATGTAATAACACTGCTAAAATATGTATTAATTTTGAAGTAATAATAATACTGTCTAATTTTTCCAAAATTATAAATGGGTTTTTATCAAAATCTTCAAGTTCTGAGAGGCATTACATATTTTAATAAATATGACTATCAATGAGGTAAAATACTGAAATCTCTAAGCACCGTATTATGTACGATTAATTGTTGTCTTACATTTACTGTGCAAATATATTTTCTAAAAACCCAAACGGCTCATAAAGCTTCCACGAATGGGCGATATTTTACGATGAAGCCCACAAAACGACCATCTGTCTCAAACAAACAACATCCGTAACAAACAATCTGTGACAATGGGCCAATCCGTCTCTCTTGCAACACATTAAAAAAATACACGATTGACAAAAAAAACTTTCGCAAAAACCTCATAAGTTTTTCATAGGCCTATATATATGAATTGTTATATATAATTATTAATAGTTTCTTAGCATTTGTTAAAATAGAGTCCTTTGACAAACATAATAAAACTAGGAATCAAAATCTTCCTTACATATTATTAAATTTATTGGTTTAGAATTTAGACCAAGTTTAATACGATTTGTAGTAAATTACAGAAACAATCGTTTTGCGAATCCCAAGCCTGCTCAGCCTCTTTCTTTGGTTGTGAATGGACATCTGTAGATGAGTAAATATAATCCCATCTGGATTTCAGAGCTGAAATCCAGATTGAAGGGGGAGTCAGTAACTGAAATTTTACAAGCAAAGATCGTAAAAAAAGAAGTGGATCACACAAAATTAAAAAAAGAATATTCAAAATAAGTACAATAGGCATGCTATTTTTTTTCTTCACACTATGTGTGTTTGGCTGTTCAGTACAGTTTTACAAGGAAAGGTTCAACACATTTACTGACATCATATTTTAAAACATTGTTGGGTAATGAAGTAATTTGATACCCCATGGGATTTCCACTGCAACCAAGTCCAAGGGTTTCCTTCTTAAGGTGCTGAACATTTTGCAACTAAGTTCTGGGGTTTAATCAGTTAAAAGTCATCATGGCAATAGGCATGCTATTTTTTTTAACACACAACACCTTAAAATATTTTTCTTTGTACACAACACCTTAAAATAGTGCTCGATAAGGGGGAACTCAGGACAACCAATGATACTCGAGCACCCCATGGTACCCGATCACCCCATAATACCCGAGCACCCCGTGGCACCCGATCACCCCATGGTACCCGAGCACCCCGGTACTTAAGTACCTCATGGTGCTCACTGGAGGGGAGAACGGAGCCCCATGGTGCCCAATGGAGGGGACAGCGGGCATATAAGAAGGTCACTGGGGACCAGGAAGGGAGTTGGGCCCCAGCAGCCCGACTCACCGGATGAGCGGTTGAGCCCCCATCACACCGCATGGGCGTAATGAGCCCGCGGAAGGCCGGATGGGCGCGTTGAGCCCCCACCACCGTTGAACTAAATATTTCTTGTACCTTGCCTTTTCTATGTAAAATAAATCTTTAACCGTTATACTGAATTAGAATTATTTAAAAATATTGAAATAGTATAATGCATCTGGTTTTCTAGATTTATAAGATTCCTTTATAATTTTCAAATCAAATCAAATAATTCTTTATTGCCATATATAACATTTTACAGCATTGGCATGAGTCAAGTATAAGAATACAATGGGTTATATATTAAAAATAAAACTACTTCTAATTGTCATTCAAGAAATCCCCAATATTATAAAAACATTTCGATACCAGAAATTTCTTAAGTTGGAACTTAAATTTATTTTGGTTGGGTTCAATCCTGAGGTGGTCAGGGAGGGCATTAAAAAATACCACAGCATTGTAGAACATCTGGTTTTTTAAAAATGAGGTGTTGTGGTGGGGAATGTTGAATTTGTTTCTACTCCTTGTTTTATGCTGTAAACGAGGCAACAGATCTTGAAAATGCTTGGGGTTCTGCTTCAGAAAATTAAGAGTGTTAAAAATATAAATGGATGGAAACGTCAGAAGACCTGCTGCAATAAAGAAAGATTTGCAAGATTCCCTGGGTTTTAGGCGAGCTATGATTCTAATTGCCTTTTTTGCAGAATAAATATCTGCTTTGTTTGCGTATTTTCAGGACCCCAGACAGGAACAGCGTAGGACAGATGTGGATAAATGAGGGCATAATATGCAGCAAGTAAAACATCAGGGCCAGTAAAAGATGACAGCCTTCGCAGTACAAACAAGCCTGAGCCCATCTTCCTAGTAACATCATTTACATGGGAGTAATACTTCAGATTGCTGTCTATAGAAATTCCTAAAAACTTTACATTTTCAACAGAGTCAACGACCGCATCGTCTATAAGCAGACCGACTTCATCTGTTACCCTACTGGATATTTTAAAATGAATAAGATTAGTTTTATCCGTGTTAACATCCAGATTATTGTCACTGAACCATTGAAGAACATTGTTTGATTGGATGAAAGCGTTTACTTCCAAGACCTCCCTGCACCTATCCCTGACAACCAGTGAAGTATCGTCAGCAAACAAATACAAATCGGCACTTGACATTGAGCTTGATATGTCGTTTATAAAGATGATAAATAACAATGGCCCTAAAATTGATCCTTGCGGAACGCCAGCCTTAACCACCTGAACATCAGAAGAACATTTCATGATAGTATTGCTTTCTTTATATGGGATTTCAACTGATTTCCGACGTCCAACCAAATAAGATCGAAACCAATCCTTTGCAACACCTCTAACGCCAATAAGTTCAAGCTTATTAAGAAGTTTTTCATGTGAAACCGTATCAAAAGCTTTCCGTAGGTCAAAGAAAATACCTACTGCAGACTCTCCCTTATCCAAAGCTTGGACAACGCTGTTTGTGAGTGCTGAAATTGCATCTACAGTTGATTTATTCTTAATGAATCCAAATTGATGTTCAAACAATATGTTGATGTGGCGGATAAAAGACATAATCTGCTTAAAACCGCTTTTTCAAATACCTTTGAAAAAGTAGATGTGATGGAAATCGGTCTAAAATTGTCGAGTTCATCAGGGTTTCCTTTTTTGTGTAAAGGCTTTACAATAGAATACTTGAGGAAATCGGGAAACTGACCCGTCTCAAAAGAAAAGTTGATCAAATGCACGAGTGGGCGAAGGAAAGGATAAAAACAAGACTTGAGAAGTTTGGAAGAAACATGATCGTTTCCTGAAGAGATTTTTGGTTTTAGAGACCTAATTAACTCACCAACCTCAGTTTCAGAAACTGGGTTTAGAAAAAAAGAAGATGATAAAGATACAGTGGGTAACCTTTGTGAATCAAAATTATCATCTTTAATTGGTTGATTGGATATGTTTATGAAGAAGTCATTGAAAAGGTTTGAAATAGATTTTGGGTCATTTTCCAAAAAACCATCTTTGTTCCTGATACCTTTTATTGGAGGTCCTTTAACCGTTATACTGAATTAGAATTATTTAAAAATATTGAAATAGTATAATGCATCTGGTTTTCTAGATTTATAAGATTCCTTTATAATTTTTGTTTAACTGTTGCAACTATTTAAAATTGCATTCTCTAAAAAAAATATTCTAATACAAAAAGGCGGGCATATATTATTGTTGTAGTTTGGACCTGAAAACAACATTGAAAATTAGGGGAAGTTCCCATAAGAAGTCTATCGTCCTATTAATTTTTAAAAAGTTAGCAATTGGAACCCTTTAGGCTGGGCACCTAATTTTTTGTACATTTTCAATCATTGCAATGTATTTACAACATTTAACAGTGTTAAATTGAGTTCTAACAATATCCCACTGAACCGCCCAGACATGGGGCGATGAATATTGCTGAATGGCCAATATGCCACAACGGATAGGCTGATTTGGCAATCTAGATTGATAGACATCGCTCGTCGGAGAGCCATTTATTTATCAGATTTTAGGCCAGCTTTAGTGGTTTATCATAAGAAACAAGCGTTGTCAATAGATTAAGTCTGGTGAGTCTGCAAGTCAAACCATTAGCGTCATGGACTTGGTTTGAGAGGGCATACAAAAACCAAAATTCGATGGGTTCGAATCTCTTTCTCCTAAAAGCGTATATTATCTCGTCAGGATAATCCCAGACCATTTAGCACAAACAAATATATAACTTAGTTTAAAAAATACACGAATCACTTTTATTTATAACCTATAATCATTTCCCAATAAAATCTGATGTACAAATAAATATCATAAAATCAAAAAATTAAACAAGGCAATTGGAAAATATTCCAAGTTACATTACCAGCCGGAGGTTTATTCTTAGATAATGCAATCGTAATGTATTTTTAATCTATAGGAATTAAAAATGTTAAAGTTGTGAAGGATATAGCGCTTATTACATATTAGTGGAACACAAAATATTATTTATTTAGAATTATCTTATGTTCGAAGGATGTATTTTAAAATGTATAATGTTAGGACTATAGGTAAGTAAGGTTTATGTTCTTGTTTTACCATAATGTAAGGTCATAATATGCATAGTATTTTCATAGAGAGATATAAGCTGAACATCAGGAGTAAGAGAAGATGACGTCTCATTTCACTGCTATGATGTATTGGCTTAGGTTATGTACTTTATCAATACTGCATCGAAGTATATTTCGACCAATGCAACAAATATTACCAAGGTTGTGCGTTTCACATAAATCTAATAATTGTCGAAGGTGAGGAGCTTCTGTAAAATATCCAACAAGTGTATAACCTAGGGTATTCTAGTAGTGGTATATTACTATTGAATTGGGTGGATTATGAATCTTATTATTTCTGAATAGCTTTAATATTTGTCGTCCGCTTTCACAATACCGCTTACTTGCAGATATTCATTTGGAATGTTATACCACATACCTTTATTTGAATTTGACTTTATTATACTCAATTTGAGTACTCAATTTTTTCGAATAAAAAATGGCAATAACTATTAGTGAGGAGTTAATTTAAAATACTTAAAAAACCTAAAACACAATTTATTCCCCCTTTTGTTATAATTTTGCCCTACTTGAAAAGCAAGATCCCCATGTTTGTAGAATGAATATTTTATTTTGTTTGAATTCAATAAGCGTTTTTTCCTTAAGAAAACTAAGATTTCGCAAGACTATCTTTGATCCCTTGTCTATAGAAGTGTTTTTGTACGCTGTTTAAAATTGAACTATCATGTACAGAATCAGAGTGGTCTTAGTCATGCATCATGAATTTTTCAGTATGAAAGGGTTTGCTAAAAAAGTTCTTAAAAATCAAGTTACAAATATTTTTTATGCAATATTCTTAAAACCTAAATGAAGTATGTACTGCATCTATTTATGATAGTTTTGAAGGTTTTTACAAAAGGGGATGTTTTATTGAAGGGGTTGAAGACTTAAACCACTTTGATTCTAAGGTATTCTGCTGATAGGTTAAGCATAAGTCAATGGGTAAGTGGTTCAAGAACGTTTTGCTATAAAAAAAATACGAGATATGAATTATTAATATAGTTCTTACTATAAAGTACAGGATTTGCAGTCAGTTTTAAGTACTTCCTGGGTACTGCTAATGTTCTTGAAGCAGGTGTGGTACTCTGGAGGATATAGAGGTAGAGTGGTCCAAGTCTTGACTTAGACCACTCTTCGTCGAGGTTATACCGGTATTAGCTTTGAATTCAGTGATATTAGTGAAGACTTAGACCACTCTTACCTCAAAGGCTCTTGTATTTTGTTACGTGTCAGAAAGAGGTGCTACTTTCTAGCGGAAACAAATTGAAGTATGACTTTTTCCGTTCTGATTCTAAATAGAGTTCGTCGAGGTGAACCCAAAAATGTCATTAAGTAAATTTCCCAAAAAAAAAATAAAACAGAAAGACCACTCTGATTCTGACCTCTTCATTGCCAGTAAAGCAATAAAAAGTAGCAATAAAGATTAGTGAGGAGTTAATTGAAAATAATTAAAAACCCTAAAACACGATTTATCCCCCCTTCTGTTATAAAATGTTTGCCCTACTTGAAAAGTAAGATCACATGTTCCCATGTTTGTAGAATGAATATTTTATCGTGTTTGAATTCAATAAGAGTTTTTTCCTTAAGAAAACTAAGATTGCGCAAGACTATCTTTGATCCCTTGTCTATAGAAGTGTATAGCAAGTATTCTATTTACTGTGTATTAAGTATTCTATTTACTGTATAGCTAAAATGTTTTTGGATGTTATATCAACAAATACAACCAATAATTAGTCACTAATAGTATGTGGTGAGTTGTGGCTAAAGAAGGATATGAATTACGTTTTCTGACAGCGAGAATTAATCACTCGAGGTCTGACTCTGAAATGTGTTGAGCCTAGGCAACTAATGTATACGAATCGTTTTCCTGAAAATATTAGACGTTTACTTCTCATCTTAGTTTTATATATAGTATAGCCATTTGTTAAAACCAGAGTTTTCAAACTTTTTTTATATTCCTTCTTTTATTGTCTGACTAAAAAATATTCGTATATCGAAGTAAAGAATTAAATTAGTATACAATAATGCTGTAGAAAATTAGCAATAAACGACCACCAAAAATCATACAGTATTTCAAAAGGATTTCCAGCCATTTGCCTTAACTTGATCTGCATTGTCAATCACTCTTTTTATTTATCATTATCGTTTCAAAAAACATTATTTGATGTTACTTTTAATGTACATATACTCTCCATAGGACGATTGTGAATGTAAAATGACTCATGCTGCCTGTAAAAAAATGAATAATCAGCTTTATCGCATCAAACTCTTTTTAGAAGAAAATATTTGTAACTTTATATTATATTGTTCAATAAATAAATTTAAGCTTTCAATAATTCCATCTTTTGAAAAAATAGAGGTTTGAGTAAATCAAAACAAAATATACCCTCTTGTTACATATATTACTGTTTTTGTACAGAAAATATATATACATGCTTCGGCTCTAGACCTATCTCAAGAACTTCTTGAATGTACAAACAGTACATCGCGCCAAGTGTACCGCATCGTGTACTGTACCAGACAGCGAGAACCAATGGGTGGTTTCCATGATTTGGCTCCACACCCGCGGCCCCAGTGTATTGAAGTCCCACTTCCCAACGACCAGCCCCTTCCATAAATAATAATATACAGACTGTCCACTTAACTGTGCCACCATTGGTATCTCAGAAACTATTGGATTTAGAGCTAACTTTAAATAGGGGACTTCACCTGCTTTTTAAGACATTTAAAAATATGAATTCCATTTTATACCAGATGGAAAAGCCATCCATTTAGCCAATCCAATATGGCACCAATCCATATCCATCCACCATTTTCCAATACGGCGGGCAATTTTGGTTGTTTTTTCTTATGGAACACCCTATATTTTCTGCGTATTTGGATTATGCGCTTAATTTTAAAATACCCCCGTTGCAGCAGACCTGCATACTCAGCGAATTTCAAATGCAAAACAATATATTTTAATCTAACATAGCGAGATTTGATATGTTTTTGTAAACTCCATAAGAATAACATGGGGAATGAGTATGCAGGTTTGCTGCTACAGGTATGTTTAAACTGGTTGGTTTTAATTCAATAGTAAGTAGATCTGATCTAGAAGAAGCCATTTACCAAGTTTTATCAAGATATGTTGAGAAATAAACGAGATATAGAATTTTACTTATTTCCCATAAGGTTAACATTGGGACAACGTACTGTGTTTACCACTTTCAATATCTCGGTAACCAATGGACATAGAGCAGTGATTCAAGATACTAAATTGTTTATTTTTTTCAGCTGAATTCAATGGTGCCAACAAAAATTTGATAAATTTTATTTTTCTATGTAAAAATCTCTAAAAACCCATTTTTGAGGGGGTTTATCCCCCTTTACCCCCCTTCCGGTGGTCCGATCGGGCTGGTTTACGAACTCGTCCAATCGATTACCACTTTACATGTCTGTACCAAATTTCATCAAGATCGGACCATTTTTACGGCCGCTATCGTGCTAACAGACACACACACACACACACATATATATATATATATATATATGTAAAAATTTGAACGAATGGTGTTTTTTGCTTCTGGGGGTTGCAAAACGAAAAGTTATCATGGTCTGGGGCTTAGGTCTTACCATGAGACCTACGGTAATAGCTTCTTCCCTATAGGGAAAATTCGCTAAAACTTATTAGTCATTAACATTTTTCCTAAACTCAATAGTTAAGTAGATATAAGCCGCTAAAGTTCGACTTTTCCTCATAAGAAGTGCATTGCGTAATTGCCGGTATTCGGTATATCGAGAACGGTTTGGTTAAATAAAAAATATCAAAGATGAATTTGCCTTAAAATATGATTTTAGTTTCGATTCTATCATAGAAATAGTTTTTAGTCGAGATTCTCTCATGGATATAAATAATTTCGAATAATTTTTTACTCCATATGGATTGCATGGAATGGCACGGTTAAAATGAACACAATACATTTCAAATGGGAAAGAATCTAACTTTAACTGATTATATCTCCTTAACCATTGGATTTAGGAAAACATGCCAAAGAGTAATAAGTTCTTAAAATCAAGTGTACAATTGAAATACACCATAAAATACATGGTGCACTATAACAAAAATCAAATGTATCCGCCATATTGGAAATGACAGTCATTTAGAAGAAAATGAATGCATACTTTTAAATGTCTTAAAAAAGTAAGTGAAGTCCCTTAATTTAAGATTTCTCTAAATCCACTAGCTTCTAAGATGCTAGTAGTGGGGCAGTTGAATTGGTCGCCCTGTATATTTATTCATGTGTTGATTTTTAACTTTGTTAGGACAGTTTATTTAAAGAATTTATGATGACAATTCTTATTTTAAATCATCTGAAATACTAAAAGAATATGCTTTGTTAAAAAATATTGAGTTTGCTGGGATTTTTTTATTTATTCCAACTTAAGTCCTACTTGTAATTTCGTAATTCGTTTCCCATTACATAACAAGTTGTAAAAAATTTTCATGTTACACTCCACGTTTACTTTCCCTGGCATATTTGTGAGCTTCGACAACAAGGAAGTCAAACACGAAGTTTACACTTGGGTATTCATCCACGTAGGAAAAGCAGTATTTAGAAAACGTGGTTGTAATTTTCTTAACCATCCAGAGCAAAATTTGAGACAATCTTCCTAAGTATGAGTTATAAATTATTCAAGACATTTTTAAATTAAAACCAGAATCATTTTAAACCATTTTTGTTCAAACTCACCTTAGATTGAATATTAATTATATGCGTTATGCTGGAAATATAATTTGAATAAAAAAAGGAATAAGTTAATGATATTGTGCATGAATAAGGGAGTTATTTAGTGCAAGTTACTAAAATGAAATCAATAATGTGATTATGCTTATAATTTATGTAATTATAAGGCTATTACGATTGAAAACTCACTTTTAATGATTGAAACGAAAAATATATGAACTTAATTGACATAGATTTTCAAAGAAATCTTTCCGCTCTTGTCTGCGGACAATGAGGCTCATGCCTGAGCATTTTGCTTTTCCTGATTTCCAATTAAACTTGAACAGTTGAACGCTAAGAGATGTTAGCATCAAGGATAGAAGAATTTGATTTATACCTCTGAATAAAACTGCATGAAATAAACAAAGTTGATATTTTGAGACATTGTAAAATAAATATTATTTTCAAAAATAGTATAACAATAGGTTTAAGGAACGTCCATGACTTTTTTGACTGGTTAATGGTGGTTCCATATATCAATTTTTCCATTACATTTTAGATCAAACATATTTAGCTACCCATCTAAATCCTAAATTTGTCTTAACTTGCCTAAATCTAAATATGAATTATGTTGTACAAGTTGAAAAGGTTTTTAAACTTATGTGTGAGTTTTATTTGAAACCATCAACATATCTTTAACTTAAATATAGCATTATGTGTAAAGAAGGAAATATAGTTAAATGAGTAAGTTTTGGAACTCTATTTACTGTAATATTCTTAACATAAATTAGGGGTATGGCCAAAATATTTAGATAAAATGTTTAAGTTTTAGGTAAAATTTATTAAAGACTTATTTAACCCTTTTACATAAAATATAGTTAAATGAGTAAGTTTTGAACCTTTATATACTGTGGTATTCTTCACAAAAGTTAGGGGTATGGCCAAAAACATTTTAGTTATAACGTTTTGGATCATTATGGTATTAGGTGTTAAGACTTCAGCAGTTAATATGTTGTGTATTTTTACCCTAAGCACAGTAATTTACACATCTACACAGCCACGTGGAATTTTCATCTATAAATTCTTGCCCGCTGAAATTCGGATGTTATCAGGTATTAGAAATGCTCCTTCGTTCAGCAATATTAATATCCCTCTCAATATTAAAAACTATTAAACTTCATGTGTGTTTGGATCCATTAGTCCACCGCCATCATTGTTGATCAAGTAAGATCTGTTGTTAAATATTAGTTTTCGTAATTAGGTTTTTTCTATGTGACGCAATCAATCCAGCCATGACTGGCGAAAGATGAAGAGTGGTAATTCAGGTAATTCAGGTTAAGACAGTTAATGATCATCAATTCATCTAACTGGCTAATATATGAGTTGTTTTTAATGAATGTAACCAACCATAGATACCTAGTTTCTTCAAACAGATTTAAACATTATTCAAACAGTTTAGTTATGAATAAGTTAAATATTGTTGCAATTAAAATGTGTCAGTTTGCAAACTAGGTAAATAAATAAAGTAACGAGAAAATCTTCTGTAGATCATAAAATAGTGATTGTATTGAAGGATCGGTTTAAAATTGACGATTATTAAAAGGTACAGATAACCAAACAATCGTCGAAGAAGGTACATTTGATAAAATATATTAATCATGCCAGTAATTATGAATTGTACCAATAATAATCAGACTGAAAGGAAACAGATTCAGAAAGACGGTTGTAATAGACTGATTCTATTCACTTGCCGCATCGAAATTTCAATGCCACTCCAGTTTATTAAATATTTAATATTTACTGAGTAATTAAAAGAGTAACTACTGGATTGCAAACCCATGCTAAACATTTAATCCAACTGTTGAAATTAATCTTAAATTATTGTAACAGAAATGCGTTTAGTTAAGGAAGGTTTCGTTATTTCTGTATATTTAATAGAATAAGCCAACAAATTTGGTGTAGAGGGAGGATCAGCTCTTTCTCAAGACTGCACTTCAAATCCTATTACAACAAGGTGCCAATTTATGCTAACTTTGAATTCAGGAAAGCAATGTAATCAGTTTCTCACAGGCGAGGACGCCAGGATAAGAGCATTACCGGCTTTTAACAAGCAAAACAAGGTTTAGTTTGAGAATTACCTGGCAATTTTTATCCAAATATTTTTCTTACTCTTTCCCAATGAGTATTTTACTATACTGCTTAAACGTGAAGCGTAGTTATTTACCAGGATGGTTATGATAATTATTGTGGTCAGCTACTTTTTTATTCAACGTATAGAGGATATTCATTGACACCACTTCCTGAGGCAATGTTAAGACGTACTTTTGTTACCGTTCACTAGTCAACACAGATATACGTTTTATGCAGTCATTCTATGTTCGAAGTTTGTATTTATTGCCAGTTTGACTTTGTTAATATCTTGATTTCCATTTTATTATAAATAAAGACAAAAAAATGGACATGGAACGGATTCAGAAATGAGAAAAGCAGTGATTCTGAGTATGTAAAAGAGGTGTAAACCAGAGCGTTAAATTAAAGAGGTTCATAAACGTTGAATCAATTACCCCAGACGAGTCAGTTAAGTTGCGTTTAGCCATTATTTTCTAATTGGTCACTCAAAAATGTTCCCATTCCTGCTTCCTTTTGTATTCGTTTATCTTTACAATAATTTCTCATATACCTAGAATTTTGTTACCCTTTTACATAAGTAATCAACATTTGTGCAGATAGACGTGACTTTTTATAATCCTGACATTATATTTTTTATAGGGACTCCGCCTTTAAGTTTATGATCGTATTTTTAAAGTCTGTTAAATACGAAGATAAATTGAATATACAGGGTGCCTGAAAAGTACGTCACCAAACTCCGTAACTTGATTTATTGGCTCAAAATAAGCAAAAAAAGTTCTTTTGGAGATATGTCCTAAAATGTATATTTACCAAGATATCCGCCATTTTGAATTTTTCACATAATATTTTTTATCTCCCAAGTTTGTCAATAGATTTTTTTGAACTCGGTATGTACCAAGATTCAAAAAATATGTACCGATTATCCTTAACTACTAGTCAAGGTTAGTTTATGAAAAAATAATCAGCATGATCGAATTGTAAATTTCAAAATGGCAGCCGTTTAAAATCTTTAAATTGAAATGCCGAAAAAACGGTACGTTGTACAAAAAAGTACAAAAGATTAAAATTTTTAGGAAATTTAATTGTCAGTCTAATGACTCCAGAATTATGAAAATCGGTTAATAAATAACTGACCGTCAAATTTATCCTACGAGGCAGCGTAATTGACCCAAGTCAGGGCCTGTTTGCACGACGCCCAGTACAGTGGACAGTAACACCTTTAAACAAAAGAGAAGAAAAGAATTTTTTTCCACTGTCCTACTGTCTGGTCGTCGTGCAAACAAGGCCTCACCGCATGACTCAATGCAACAATGGGCCATTTCTCCCTCCAGATTATGCTGCCTCGTTAGCTAAATTCGACCATAACTCAGTTGTTTATTAATTGATCTTCATAATTTTGGTGGCATTAGATTGGAAATTGAATTTCTAAAAGTTGTTTTCTCTTGTATTTTTTTGTACCAAGTATAGTTTTTAGCGAATTTCCCTATAGGGAAGAAGCTATTACCGTAGGTCTCATGGTAAGACTTAAGTGCGGGACCATCATAACTTTTCATTTTGGTGCCCCCAGATACCAAAAACACCATTCGTTCAAATTTGTAGATATATATATATCTATATCTATATATATATATATATATATATATATATATATATATATATATATATATATATATATATATATGTGTGTGTGTCTGTAAGCATGATAGCGCTCGCAAAAATGGTCCGATCGGAATGAAATTTGGCGCAGGTGTGTAAAGTAGTAATTATTCGGATGAGTTCGAAAACCAGCCCGATCGGACCATTGGAAGGGGGGGTAAAGGGGAATAAACCCCCCCAAAAATGGGCTTTTTGGGGTTTTCACATAGAAAAATAAAAATGATCCAATTTTTGTTAGCACCATTGAATTCAGCTCGAAAAAACAAACAATTTAGTATTTTGAATCACTGCTCTATGTCCACTGGTTACCGAGATATTGAAAATGGTAAACACAGTACGTTGTCTCAATGTTAACCTTATGGGAAATAAGTAAAATTCTGTATCTCGGTTATTTCTCAACATATCTTGATAAAACTTGGTATATGGCTTCTTCTAGTTCAAATCTACTAAATATTGAATTAAAACCAACCAGTTTAAACATACCTGTAGCATCAAACCTGCATACTCATTCCCCATGTTATTCTTATGGAGCTTACAAAAATACGTCAAATCTCGCTATGTTGGATTGAAATATGTTGTTTTGCACTTGAAATTCGCTTAGTATGCAGGTCTGCTGCAACGGGGGTATTTAGTATTTAGATTTAAAGATTTTAAACGACCGCCATTTTAAAATTTACCATTCGATCATGCTGATTATTTTTCATAAACTAATCTTGATTGGTTATAGGTATACCGAGTTTCAAAAAAATATAATTAAAAACTTCGGAGACAAAAAATTATTTTGTGAAAAATAAAAAATAGCGTATATCTGGGTAAATATGCATTTTGGGACATACCTTCACACGAACTTTTTTGCTTATTTTGACTCAATAAACCAAGTAATGGCGTTTGGTGACGGACTTTACAGACACCCTGTATATTTAGGCACATATATAGGATCTTAATTCCACTATCATATGATTGAAAAATTCGTGATAAATGTTAAGTTTCCGATATGGATTCGCATGACTGAACATCTTATTGACTACTGGATTGGCTGATAAACGATTATAGTTTTAAAATATAACTTTGTATTTTACCCCATTAAAAAGTGCTTAAGAACAAAATAAAAATGTTTAAATGAACCTTACGGAGATAAATGTTAAGATAAAAAATGCTCGTTTTTCATTATACCAGAAGGACTATTATGGAGAAAAATCACAAACTAATCCAGCCCAACTTCTTTAAGTCCCAAAAAATAAATCCCGGGTCCTGGGCCCTCTTTAATTTAAATCAATGACGTTGTTAATAGTTACTTTAACCTACTAATGCGCCCCTTAAAACCTTTGCAAATGCACTATAAATGGGGAAAAATCAAACTTAACAGCTCATATCTCCTTAACTATAGTGTTTAGGAAAATATTATTTAGAAAAGAGTTCCTAAGGTTAAGCGTAGAACCCAAAAAAAGTTTTAATATCCAGAGCTTCCCATTTAAAAAATCAACGTTGTGCGTGATATTTGATAAATGGAATGTAATTTTTGGTTATGATACTGATTCTTCTGAGGAAATATTATTCGATAAGTTTGTTAGCATTATTTTGGAAATGTATGACCAGTTTTTTCCGGTCAAAGAATTTAGTTTTTCAAATCGTAAAGCTCAGCAACTTGACCATTCCAGGCCCAAACCCCGTAGGGTCGACAAGTCTTGGTACACCCCCAGATTGAGGAGGTTAAGGACCTTAGTTTTAGCATTGAATGATAGAAGTAAATCAATCCCAAACGAGGATGACAAAAAGAAGTTTTACAGTAGCTACCTAAGGGCAAAAAACATGTATAGGCAGGAAATTGAGCTCGCCAAAAAAGAAGCTAATAGACTAGAAATTGAAAACTCTGACAACCAATGTAAGGCGGCTTGGGCACTGATAAATGGAGTCAACGGATCTAAAGGCAATAAGAGTAAGCCTAAATTCAAAGCAAGCCCGGATGAATTTAATCAGTTCTTAGTGGGGGAAGTAGACAAAATAGTAAGTTCAATACCGGATAGCAGTAGACCATTAGCAGAAGTATGTAGGCCTATTCTAGCACTCAAGAATACCCAAAATACCCAAGAATTAAATAGATGGTCCCCTGTCACTCCTTTGGAAATCGTAAAGCTAGTTAGCAAATTTAAGAATAAGACCAGCCGAGACATATACGGCATGTCTGTCAGCATACTCAAGTACGTAATTGATGTCCTAGCTCTTCCCTTAAGCATTGTCGTAAACAGGTGTCTCCTAGCGGGGTACTTTCCCGAGCCTTTGAAGGTATCTAGAACCGTGCCTGTATTCAAGAAAGGAGATCCTGAAGCTTTAAAAAGCTACAGGCCTATATCCATAATACCAGTTCTAGCTAAGGTATTCGAATCAATCATGAAGTTACAGCTTGTCAGACACTTTGAGGCAAACAATCTGTTTTCTAGTGCCCAGCACGGCTTTAGGCGGGGGAAATCCACTGTAACCACCGTTACCCACCTTGTGTCCAGGGTACTCGACTCCTTCGAGGCGAAAGACTCCATGGCCCTAGCGCTAGCAGACTTGAGCAAGGCATTTGATTGTGTGCCTCACGAAACACTTATTGCCAAACTTGAGGCATACGGAGTCCAGGGACAAGCACTCAAAACCTTACAGTGCTATTTGTCTGACAGGAAACAGATTTTGACCGTTGATGGAGCAAATTCCAGCCCTCTATTTGTCAGGCACGGAATACCTCAGGGCTCGGTCATTGGACCAGTCTTGTTCCTGATCCTTATAAATGACCTTGGAATGTTGGGGGATGTGCTGCTCTTTGCTAACGACACTACCATTTTTGCCAGTGGTAGTGCACCCGATACAGCCTAAGAAATGTCGGCTCAGATTTTCAATCGGGTGAAGCAGTGGTTTGCTGACAACAAGCTGTGTCTAAATGAGGATAAGACCCAGGAAACCGTATGCAGCCTCAGTCTGCAGCAAAGCATTAATCAGCGTGAAGTAAAGCTTCTGGGCTTCATCCTCGACCCCAAACTCACCACATAGACAACATCTGCAATAAACTGGCCAGGGTGACATATCTCTTGAGGAGGCTGAAACCTTTGGTCTCAAGGAAATGCTTGGTGATGGTGTACTTTGCCCTTTTTCATAGCCATATTATTTATGGTCTTCAGCTGTGGGGGCATGCACCTGGTTGTAAAGAGGTATTACTTCTCCAGAAGAGGGCTCTGCGGATTATCGCCTCAGCAGGCTACAAGGACCGCTGTAGGCCTATTTTCATCAGCCTAGGAGTCCTGACCGTGTACAATCAATACATCCTCCTTAGCTTGTTCCATATTAAGGGAAACTACTCCTCATTAGCAATAAGAGCAGACCAACACCTCCACAACACCCGGGGGAAAGACTTAATCGATATTCCTTTCTGCAGATTAAGTAAGGAAAAGGAATGTTTTCCAAATCTAGCTATGAAGCTATTCAACCTGCTACCTACAAGTGTCAGAAAACTAGAGGAAAGGGCATTCAAGAAACGAGTCGAGAAGTGGCTAAAAGGCGAGCCGTTCTATGCCATAAATGAAATCTTTACGGCAGACCTCAATAAAATATAAAGTCCTGCCGCCAATCTTCTTTGTACATTTGTAAATATTAGTTTTATTAAGTCAGTATTAGTTTTAGTGAAAGTCATGACGATATCTATCCAGTGTAATCTGGTCAACGATGGAATGCGAAGTATGAAAGTAAGTAAATTACCGCCATAAAAATTTCGAAAAACTCCAAAAGCAACCTTCAAAAATAATCATAAGATCCCAATAAGAACTTATTATTTTATTTGTCTTTATGACGAAAAAGTCGGTTCACTTTAGGTGAGTCACCCGGTATATGTAGCATTTATTCTATAGAACACAAACAAGTAAATGTAATATTACAAGGATCTAGATGATACAATAAAAAGCAAACAAATCAAAAGCAAACAAATCAAAAGCAAACCTTTTCCTTTATTACCACGTTAAAAGATAGATATTCCTCCATTAGGGAGTACGCTAGGCAACTGCTGCCGTTGATATACAGTTAATTGGCGGGGAACGCAAACTTCAATATTGACAATTCTCTTCTCAACCCCCTTCATACAAAATTTACGAATAATTCCATTTAAAGGCTCATCTTCCTTATTCGTTGCTGACGAGTCCAAACCCCGTAGGCTTCAATAACTCTGTTTCAAATAGTATAAGTACAATATGAACGCTAACAAAAAAATCACTTAGTTTTATATTTTCTAAAAAAGAAAATCTAAAGCTCCAAAGAAGAGTGCCCGGTTTTGTGATAATTTCGTCAGGGGAGACAGTGGCCGGGAGCTAGCAGGTGGATGCAACGCTATACATTACGTGCCCGGACTGTTGACCGACTTTACTAAAGATGAAAACTTCCATTCATCTTGTCTGTGACGTGTTTCAGTACCAAAGGAACATATTTCAGCTATTTTATTTTCGTTAGACCCTGAAAGTTTATTTTGTAACAAATTTTCAAAAACTTTATCATTCATCTTTTTTCTTCAACGTAATATTTATGACGGTTTTGTTTGGCAGTTTTTACGTGATGATTGTTTTTTATTTGTGTTTAAAGTCTATAAAATTATTAAAATTAATGAAACATTCAGTCATTACTATGTAATGGATCACTTTTTAATGTTTTTTTTTACTTTCATATGTTAATAGAACCTATTCAGGTAGGTTAGTGAAAACAAGGTGTGCGATGGTGGTATCCTAAAAATTTAAGTAAAATAGTATAGTTCATAACAAGAGTGGAAGATGAGTCATTGCATATTCGAGCCCATATGTTTCAAGTGTGAGAGTTATCGAGCCCCTTTTACTCGTGTTTTGAATGATACTTCCCGCTACACAGCTGATGAAACAATAACAAATATCCGTTTGTTTACTAAGGAAACCCCCAAAAAGATATGATTTGTATAGTAAACACCGTTTTTGCTTAGTAAACAATTTATTGATGACTTTTCGCAGGTGATCAACACGTAATGAAAACAGGTCATAACACAGTAGTACAGCGAAACATTGTTTTCCTTTTTCTTGCAAACACAATGAAACCTGCAAATGAAAACTTTTGCAGTCTTTGGTTTTTATTTTCAAAAGTTGTAAAGTCTGTATAGTAAAGCAAATATTTAACCCAAGAAAAAAGTATTTAGAAATTAAATTTGTTTAAAGTTTTATCAGAAAATAAGGCATTCTCACGGAATATAAAAACAAAAATTATAAAAAAAGTAGTCCTAAACTTACGTACATCTTTTAAACCCCAATATACCTTCAAACCAGACTCTTGGGGTCTATTAAGAAAAACAAACAAACCCGATGAGCAGATTTGCCTCTGCTGATTGGAGAAACAAAGTTTCCAGTGGTAGAAATCGTTTGAAAACGAGTTTACTGTGTTTGCAGTGAACTGGAATGGCCCGATCAAATGTATTATTACAAATTGTATGCGACGGTGCATTTCTTAAGAAAATTTTAAAACAAAGTCTTAATAATTTAGGAAGTAATAAAAACCAACTTTCTGAACCTAAAAGTTGTCCGTCTGTTAACAATATGTATTTTACAAAATAATAACAAACTGGGAACATTTTTGTATACAAAACGAAGTGACTATAAATAATCAAATTTTTTGACGGATAGGTATCATTACCATTAGTTCCAACTTTGTTGTTTATTTTTATACGTACAATGTTTTAGGTGTTATGTACGTACCGTACAATAACCTAGTAAATTAATTATTGCTTTTTCCCACCATGCTAAAGGTTTTGTATTGCGTTTGATCCCCTTTATTTCTACAGAATTGTTTTGGCCAGTTGCATTTTAGTAGGTGAAAATGGATGTTAGGTCCTTAGGAAGTAGGAAAATTTATAAATTAGGGACTCCTTTTAGTGAAAAAGTCTAAAACTTGCTCCAAATTGTTAAAAATTATAAATAGGAACTTAAGGCATAAAAAATAGTTTGTCTCTGAAATAAATTTCAAGCATATTATGCAATTTCCTTTTACTTAACTCTTATTCCAATTGTTATTTTCATTAAAAATCAATGTTATTTACTTCACAAAATCGCTTCAAATTTGAACGGATAGGTTCAGTTTGAAACGATTTACTGAGTTCATTTCGAGAGTTTATTTAGATAGTGTCAAGAGACATCTTCCAAGTAATAAGAAAGGTCCCCGGCTTCTGTCAATGCCATCTATCCTAGGCAGCAAACGCAGAAGGAGCTACAAGCTGTTCAGTTCCTATATAACTTAGGAATGAGAGCGATATTTTCAATTGCGTGATATTTTAGTGCTAACTATTATTTTCAATGAAAGTATTATTAGTGCTATTGCACAAAATACAGGAGTACCAGGAGAACCAGATAAATATTTATACTCATCATTTTGGAGCTAAATGAAAATTTAAAAAATGGTTAAGTCAATATATAGTATATAGTCAGTAAAAAAAAGACCACTCATAGAAACTTTTAAAGAGTATATTGTGAAAATGCAAATTATGTTGATGAAGATACAACATAAGAAAAGCAAGAACATGGGTTATGATAATGAAAGATTAAAACAGACACATTGACATTAATGTTGAAAATGTTTTCAGAGCGTTTAAGTCTACATAAAATTGTAGTTATAACACATAGAGAGTTAGTTAATGAGTAAACATGGAACGAGCTCGCCAATTCATGTCCACAGGGTTCATCGTAACCATCAAGTGTTTTTTTTCATTAAACTTATTTTATTTTCCTTTAAATTTTGACAAAATACTATGTAAACATTTTCTTCAGAGTTTATTCACCATTCATTCTTTTCTGCACGATTAAAATTTAAGTATTTTACATAAATGATAATTCTTTATTTTAAAATCAATAAAGTGTGTAGCAAGTTTGAAAAAGAGGGAATAGTTTTTTTTTTGGGTAGGAGGTGGAATGCGTTTACGCACACTGAGGGGCTCGTTGTCCCCTCAGTAGTGTCGGACTCCCACGAGCTCGATGTCCCGTGAACTACCGACTAAACCACCTCCCTCGGCACCGAGGACACTAGCCTGGAACTGTTTCACACATTACTTAGGGCTAGGCCTTTGATATTACGCCGCTAGGGCAACCTCCGTGGGGAAATGCTGAGGATTAAGGCCGATCGAGGTCGACCTTTTTCGCCCGAAGAATGGCTTGGACGTAGTGCTTGACACAGTTCCAGTTGCCCTCTCCCTGGAGAATAGCTCCGACGATGTTGTTTGGGCTGACGATCACGCCGATCTCAGATGAAAGCGAGGCTCGGCGGACGTGCCAACGGTCGCACTGAAAGAAGGTGTGCTCGGACGTATCTGGGTGCCGGGGCAATACAGACAGTCTGGGCTGGCGACTTTGCCCATCCGGTGCAGATAGGCTCGGAAGTACCCGTGTCCAGAAAGAAACTGGGTCACGTAGTAATCGACCTCGCCGTGCTGCCGCTCCACTCATAGTCGGACGGAAGGTATGAGCTGGAAGGTCCAACGTCCCCTCGGCTCGGCTTCCCAGTCGCGCTGCCAGGAGTCGAAGCTGCGATCGCGCTCTTCCCTGGCAGCTGTTTCCCAGCCCACTTCAGGCCTCCTCCGGTAAATCGCCTGCCTCTCCCTCGCGAGGAAGAGGACGGGGATGACTCCGGCGATCACCATCACAGCAGGCTCGGAGACTGTGCGGTAGGTCGAAGCGACCCGCAGAGCTCCTTGACGCTGGACTCGGGCAAGCCGGTCTCGGAAGACTCGCTTCTCGAGTGCGTGAGCCCATACCTCCGCCCCGTACAGCAAGACTGACTGGACGGCAGTCATGAGCAGACGGCGCTTGCAGGAACGAGGACCGCCGACATTGGGCATAAGCCTACCAAGTGCAGCGACACCCTTAGCGGCTTTGTCGGCGGCGCGCTGGATCTGCTCGCCGAAAGACAGTCTGCTGTCGACCATGACTCCCAGGTACTTTGCAGTAGGCTTAGTCTCGAGTGGGACGTCACCTATCTGCACCGGGAACACGGTGTTTATCCTCTTTTTGGTGAGGACGACGATCTCCGTCTTACTGATAGCCAGGGACAAGCCGTGATCTCGCATCCACCCGTTGACCTTGGCCATTACTACGCTGAGCCTCAGTTTTGCCTGCTCGACGTTCCTCGCAGCGATCAAGGCATCGACGTCGTCAGCATAGCCAACGAGGCGGGTCTCATCGGGCATGTCTAGCCTCAGCAAGCTGTCGTAGGACACGTTCCAGAGATCTGGTCCGAGAATGGACCCCTGCGCAGCCCCGGAAGTGATGGGAATGCGCCGCTGACCTTCGGTCGTGTCGTACAACAGAACGCGGTCTGACAAATACGCTTCTATCATACGCAGGAGGTAGGAGGGAACTTGGAACGTATGCTCAAGCGCCCACAGCATATCGCTCCACCTGGCGGAGTTAAAAGCGTTCTTCACGTCGAGCGTGACGAGAAGGACCACGCGGCGCGACCAGTGGTTGTGGCCCTCCACCCTCCGCACTGCCTCAACTACCTCCTGAATAGCGTCGATGGTAGAGCGACCGGATCTGAAGCCGTACTGCTGCGGGGACAAGTCCCCCGCAGAGACGATGGCCTCAGTCAGCCTGACGCGCAGGAGCTTCTCAAGCACTTTCCCGGCCGTGTCGAGCATACACAGGGGTCGGAAAGAAGAAGGGGTCTCCGGTGTGCTCTTCGCCTTCGGGATAAGAACAAGGCGGGCAACCTTCCACGAAGAAAAGAAAACGCCTTCCGCCAGACACGCGTTGAACATATCGAGCAGAAGCCTTGGATTCACCTCCGCAGCAAGCTTGAGCACCTCCGCCGGAATGCCATCGGGACCGGGCGCTCTTCTGGGTCGTAGGGACCGGACGGCAGCGGTGAGTTCCTCTTCCCGGAAAACTGGGAAGGCGCCTACCTCTCCGAATTCCCTCACTGGCCGAACTGGGTGGCTGGGAAACAGTGTATCGACGACGGCGGCCATGGCTTGTGGTTCCATGACCGCAGGTGGTGAGCGAGCCCCTAGCTTCTGGGTTACAAGTTTGTAGCCCATCCCCCAGGGGTCGTTGTCGATATCCTGACACAGCTGCTTCCAGCACCTGACTTTACTCCGGTTGATGGCACCGCGGAGCTCTCGGCGGGCCGCTCTGTGCTCGGCCGATCTGGCATTTGCATCAGGGCGGTTCCTGGCTCGCTGCGCAGCTCGTCGGAGACCAAGGCATCTCCTCCGGAGTTCCGCGATTTCAGGCGTCCACCAGTAAGATGGAATAGTAACATTTATTACAGTGACAATAATGAAAACACTAGCATAAATTATGTAAAACAAGATTTGGTAAATTAAAAATTGAATTACATGAAACAGGAAGGAAATAATTGCTTAAAGAGGGAATTTTTGAAGGGGTGAAGAGAAAAAGGAATAAGAGACAAAGAAAAGAAAATCAGCTTATTTAAAAATAAGAAAAATACAACATGAATACGTATGATGGTCAGAGCCCTTGCCCCAACGCTTTTTATCCCTTATACTCTATTAATTGGTTAGAATTACCTTCCTATTGTAAAAAAAACATTGAGCTCTATTTAAACAGCGTCAAAAACCTCAAGCTGAACAATGTATTTTTCATACAATTTTAATAACAAGTGTATTTGAAATTAAAGATTCTATGAAAAAATATTATTTTCTTTTTACCTCTCGAAGTATTTCTATAATTTTAATGAACACAAGTAGTTACTTGTGTTCATTAAAATTATAGAAATACTTCGAGAGGTAAAAAGAAAATAATATTTTTTCATAGAATCTTTAATTTCAAATACACTTGTTATTAAAATTCTTACAGTAATCATAACTTGAAGAATATTTATTTATTTATAAAAACACTTAAATTACGGTTTGCTTATTTCAGTGTCCTCCCTTGGAAAAAGTAAATCTGTTATCATCCAACAACGGATTCTTGATATTTAATCTTTTTATTAACCACAAACAAATCATAAATGATCCGCTCACAGCACTAAATAGTTTATTTTTTAGACCCTAAATGAAGCAATGAAGTTGATACGTAATTCCCTTCGATTATACCAAAATGCGCACATGACTCACAGTTGCATGGACCTATAAACCAACATTTGGATGATTAAAAAACTGCAAACTTGCAGCATTCGCAAATAATTTTTCGACATCTTTGATCTTAAGAGTATTGTCGAGATATTGCCCTGAAAATGTTTTGAAAATGGCTTATTTTGGCCTCATTTATCCCCACCTGGCCTATGGCATTGCAGTTTGAGGTGGTTGTAATGAAGCGAACATCCTCAGGCTGTTCCGTCTTTAAAGAAATCAGTCCGCATCGTGGCTAAATAACAGTACAGAGATTCATGTAGGGGTGTCTTCAGGGAGTTGGGACTAATGACTCTTGCCTGTATTTACATTTACTAGACTGTTGTGCTGCAAGTCCAAATGAGCCCTCACACAAGGTTAGGATATTCATCCATATCCAACGAGAGGCAGAGGACAATACAGACGGTCTCAGAACGGGTCCAGAGCTGCATTGAACTTACCTTCGCAAGCAGGAATTAGATTCCTTAACAATTTCCCTGAGGACATAAGGCAGGAGAGAGATGTTCTTGTTTTCAAGCGAAGCCTAAAGAGGTTCCTCATCGATGGCAAATTTTACTTGGTGGGGGAGTTTATGGATGGGCGGGGTCAGATCTCACGTCGCTACTCGGGGGTGTACTGAATTCCAAAATTTTTTCCTTTTTCGGTTTTATTTTTATTTTTATTCAGTGTTTCTTTTACAGGAAATGAACTTGCTTCCATTATGGACATTTGATTGTAGAGTATTGTGACATTTGCTATACAATTGTAATAATTGTTCACAGCAATAAATATTATTATTATTTAAATTCTGACTGGAAAAATATAATTCCGAATTCCAAAACTAGTTTATTTTGTAAAATTCACAGCAACACGTCTAGGTATTAGCACAACACCAACATGTATTAATCAAGTCAGGTCCTCAAACACGAATATACCATTAATAAGCACTTGCTCACATTCATAACCTAAGTCGGGAACCCGCAGTCTCAGTTCCAATGATTTTATAAATATATAGACAAAAACAAAAAATGTCGTTTTGATAAATTCAGTAACTTGTCAATAAGAAACCGTTTTTCAAGCCACCTTCAATCTAAATTCACTGGTTTTTATCAAATTCCCCAACAGTTCAGCAGGATCACTTGTTTTGTATCTATGCACATGTAAAATAAAACTCGCACCCACGTATGTGGATAGGCTCTACCTAAAGATAAAGGTTTTGGTTCAGGAACTGCAAAATAAATTTTATTTCTATGCAGTAAGGCATTTTCGCGATAATTTTTTCTTGTTGGAGAAAGGCAATAAAAGTAATTATTAAAAAACACTAAGTCGATTACCTAAGTGTATCCCTTGTTAATAAAATGTTCTAAGAGAAGCAACCTTTGATTAAATTGATGAAGAGGTCCATCAAAGGAAAACCAATGCCTTTAGAAGTTTTTTTCTTAAAAAGGAGGAATGGAACAACGGATAGCTTAATCCACATCGTCAATCCTTAAGTGTTACACAAGACACGTAGCTAAACAGAAACATTTCCTATTCTCAATTTTTGCAGAATATAATTCGTTGTCATAGCCAATATTACAAACGTTGTATTAAAAAATATAGTATTTTTTCTTTTTGTAGTTGTTATGATGTTATAGAAGTTAAATGATCAACACTGAATTATTTCAGCAACATAAATGAGCAATAGAAATCATAAGAGGGTGTTATTTACGGATTTGTTTTGCATTTTTATCCTATTTTAAAATTGTGTTGTAACTGTTGTGTTATAAGTCTAATATCAGAAGAAATAGAGTGAATGGAAGAAATTAAAAATGTTTTCTTTTCTTGACTTCAACAGCTTTGAACAAGTTTAATTATTTACTTGAAATAATAAGTAAAGTCCAAGCAAGTAAACCCACTGGCATCAATAAAACGAAGGGCGAAAATAGTAGAATTAATTTGCTGAAAGTACTTAGTTCTGTTGAATTTACTTAATTTAAAATATAAAAAACAAGTATGACCTTTTAAAACTGCTTGAAAGGGGATTTTTTATTGCAAGTAAGGCTACGTTTCATCTACCTGGTAAAATTGTTGGTACAAAACTTGAAAGTATTTACTTGTGAGTAGATACTTGTTTTCATTCACTCCACTGAATACATTGTATTTTGTTCTCTTGTCTCCGAATCACTCAATTGACCATAAAAGGTATAAATTTACCTGAGTCTGCCGAAGTGATCCTAAGGATTCCTAAAAGGATAACGCGTTTCGAGGATCAGTAGGTCCTCATCTTCAGATCGTAGTACAAGAACAGTTCACTCGCGAAAGGTTGTCAAATCGATTAAAAATATTAAAACACAGAAAATTTTACTTTTACACATAAAAACTGTAGGCCTACACATTGAACAAAAAGAACTAGCCGCGTGTGCACACTTGTTCGGGTGACGGTCATGACTCACCCGTCACCCGAACAAGTGTGCACACGCGGCTAGTTCTTTTTGTTCAATGTGTAGGCCTACAGTTTTTATGTGTAAAAGTAAAATTTTCTGTGTTTTAATATTTTTAATCGATTTGACAACCTTTCGCGAGTGAACTGTTCTTGTACTACGATCTGAAGATGAGGACCTACTGATCCTCGAAACGCGTTATCCTTTTAGGAATCCTTAGGATCACTTCGGCAGACTCAGGTAAATTTATACCTTTTATGGTGAATACATTGAAAATACGGGAAACAGAAAAAAGTGGAATAAAGATTGATAAGAAATCACATCAATAATATGCAGCCCTTTGCTCATCAAATTTGATGTTTAATTTTTAATTTTTACCTAAAACAATGGGCATCACTATAGATTAAAATGAGTAGTTGTGAACTGCAAAGAAATGAAGGACGACTTAAAATCAAATCTTGCCTGCTTTGATGCAGACAAAGTTTAAAGTTCTTAAACATCTGAAACAATAATGTTAGAAAACACTCATGTTTAGGTAAAGCTGACATTTTTAATATTCCTATCATAATATCAAGACACTTATAAAATCTCACTGCAGATAAGTAAGTAAGAATGTATACAAAGATGTAGGTGAATTCAGATTTTTGGGAAAAGTAACATCTGCCTGTTAAATTCAATTTCTATTTTTAATTAAATATAAAAGTTACAACTCGAATTTCGATGAGTTAATGATTATTTTAAGTAATTATGATAAGAGATTTGATGTCATTGTTTTGACTGAGACCTGGATGGATGATGGCTGTGTTCTTGTGAGTCTGAATGGGTATGATGTATATGTGTGTGAGTGTGTGTGTATGTCCGTTTGCATGGGTTCCAGCTCTCAGTCAAGGTCATTATTAGATCGAATTGGTTTCAGTTCCTAGTTGTGACCTCCTCTTATCAATCTTATGTCTTAAGTAGGTCCTAATTAAACCTGTGTATGACAGTAAATTTGTGTAATTATTATTAAATCTTAGGTTTTTATTTATGTCTTTTTAAATTTATTAAATTGCCTTAATTTATATTTTATGTGTTAGTAATGGATTCTGCAGGAAATTTTGCTCGTCAAGATGGACAGTTTATGAGCTCACCTCCCACGTACAGGCTATGCCTATGTGGGAAGGTTTTTCAAAAAGTTGTGTTTTTTCACAAAATTCAGCATGACCGGTTCTTTTGGAAATAAAATGAATTTAATTTCAATTTTTAATTTTCAATCAAGAAGAATCAAAGTTTCATAGGTAAATTTGTTTTCTCTCTAAATTAGGACTTATATTGTTAGTTTTTACTTTTAGGTCAACAAAACCAGTATGGATAATTAAACTCTCCATCTTACAGAAAGTGAGATAATAACATATCCCATTTTTAATGTGAAAACAAAAAAATATAACAATTGTTATGCAAACTTTTGACATTACAAATAGCTGGTAAAACTTTGTTTAGCGAAACCTTCAAATTTAAACCGATCGTATTAAAAATCGTTTTGCTCCTGAATTGTTCTGCATTTAAAAGGTTATTGTCTTCAATCGAAATGGATGATTTGTAAGGCAGCAGTTATGAAAAGCTGGGATCCAATCTTGCGCGTAAATATTAGTATATCATCAAACAGAACGTTGGAGATTGTTTGAATTAATCTTGGTTTCAATTTGTACACGAATAAATATTGCTCCATGAAATACGCGTACTTCGATAGCAAAGACATTTATTTTAGAAAGACAGCCTTTTTTATAGTATTTAAGAAAAATTTTACTATTTATTTTCCAATTCTCAGGATTATGAATATTTTAAAACTAAGGTTGAATTACTCAGGTAGTAGAATGAGTCACATATCATCTTAACAAACTTCTCTCTCTGACCTAACCGGCAGGAGAGAGATGTTCTTGTTTTCAAGCGAAGCCTAAAGAGGTTCCTCATCGATGGCAAATTTTACTTGGTGGGGGAGTTTATGGATGGGCGGGGTCAGATCTCACGTCGCTACTCGGGGGTGTACTGAATTCCAAAATTTTTTCCTTTTTCGGTTTTATTTTTATTTTTATTCAGTGTTTCTTTTACAGGAAATGAACTTGCTTCCATTATGGACATTTGATTGTAGAGTATTGTGACATTTGCTATACAATTGTAATAATTGTTCACAGCAATAAATATTATTATTATTTAAATTCTGACTGGAAAAATATAATTCCGAATTCCAAAACTAGTTTATTTTGTAAAATTCACAGCAACACGTCTAGGTATTAGCACAACACCAACATGTATTAATCAAGTCAGGTCCTCAAACACGAATATACCATTAATAAGCACTTGCTCACATTCATAACCTAAGTCGGGAACCCGCAGTCTCAGTTCCAATGATTTTATAAATATATAGACAAAAACAAAAAATGTCGTTTTGATAAATTCAGTAACTTGTCAATAAGAAACCGTTTTTCAAGCCACCTTCAATCTAAATTCACTGGTTTTTATCAAATTCCCCAACAGTTCAGCAGGATCACTTGTTTTGTATCTATGCACATGTAAAATAAAACTCGCACCCACGTATGTGGATAGGCTCTACCTAAAGATAAAGGTTTTGGTTCAGGAACTGCAAAATAAATTTTATTTCTATGCAGTAAGGCATTTTCGCGATAATTTTTTCTTGTTGGAGAAAGGCAATAAAAGTAATTATTAAAAAACACTAAGTCGATTACCTAAGTGTATCCCTTGTTAATAAAATGTTCTAAGAGAAGCAACCTTTGATTAAATTGATGAAGAGGTCCATCAAAGGAAAACCAATGCCTTTAGAAGTTTTTTTCTTAAAAAGGAGGAATGGAACAACGGATAGCTTAATCCACATCGTCAATCCTTAAGTGTTACACAAGACACGTAGCTAAACAGAAACATTTCCTATTCTCAATTTTTGCAGAATATAATTCGTTGTCATAGCCAATATTACAAACGTTGTATTAAAAAATATAGTATTTTTTCTTTTTGTAGTTGTTATGATGTTATAGAAGTTAAATGATCAACACTGAATTATTTCAGCAACATAAATGAGCAATAGAAATCATAAGAGGGTGTTATTTACGGATTTGTTTTGCATTTTTATCCTATTTTAAAATTGTGTTGTAACTGTTGTGTTATAAGTCTAATATCAGAAGAAATAGAGTGAATGGAAGAAATTAAAAATGTTTTCTTTTCTTGACTTCAACAGCTTTGAACAAGTTTAATTATTTACTTGAAATAATAAGTAAAGTCCAAGCAAGTAAACCCACTGGCATCAATAAAACGAAGGGCGAAAATAGTAGAATTAATTTGCTGAAAGTACTTAGTTCTGTTGAATTTACTTAATTTAAAATATAAAAAACAAGTATGACCTTTTAAAACTGCTTGAAAGGGGATTTTTTATTGCAAGTAAGGCTACGTTTCATCTACCTGGTAAAATTGTTGGTACAAAACTTGAAAGTATTTACTTGTGAGTAGATACTTGTTTTCATTCACTCCACTGAATACATTGTATTTTGTTCTCTTGTCTCCGAATCACTCAATTGACCATAAAAGGTATAAATTTACCTGAGTCTGCCGAAGTGATCCTAAGGATTCCTAAAAGGATAACGCGTTTCGAGGATCAGTAGGTCCTCATCTTCAGATCGTAGTACAAGAACAGTTCACTCGCGAAAGGTTGTCAAATCGATTAAAAATATTAAAACACAGAAAATTTTACTTTTACACATAAAAACTGTAGGCCTACACATTGAACAAAAAGAACTAGCCGCGTGTGCACACTTGTTCGGGTGACGGTCATGACTCACCCGTCACCCGAACAAGTGTGCACACGCGGCTAGTTCTTTTTGTTCAATGTGTAGGCCTACAGTTTTTATGTGTAAAAGTAAAATTTTCTGTGTTTTAATATTTTTAATCGATTTGACAACCTTTCGCGAGTGAACTGTTCTTGTACTACGATCTGAAGATGAGGACCTACTGATCCTCGAAACGCGTTATCCTTTTAGGAATCCTTAGGATCACTTCGGCAGACTCAGGTAAATTTATACCTTTTATGGTGAATACATTGAAAATACGGGAAACAGAAAAAAGTGGAATAAAGATTGATAAGAAATCACATCAATAATATGCAGCCCTTTGCTCATCAAATTTGATGTTTAATTTTTAATTTTTACCTAAAACAATGGGCATCACTATAGATTAAAATGAGTAGTTGTGAACTGCAAAGAAATGAAGGACGACTTAAAATCAAATCTTGCCTGCTTTGATGCAGACAAAGTTTAAAGTTCTTAAACATCTGAAACAATAATGTTAGAAAACACTCATGTTTAGGTAAAGCTGACATTTTTAATATTCCTATCATAATATCAAGACACTTATAAAATCTCACTGCAGATAAGTAAGTAAGAATGTATACAAAGATGTAGGTGAATTCAGATTTTTGGGAAAAGTAACATCTGCCTGTTAAATTCAATTTCTATTTTTAATTAAATATAAAAGTTACAACTCGAATTTCGATGAGTTAATGATTATTTTAAGTAATTATGATAAGAGATTTGATGTCATTGTTTTGACTGAGACCTGGATGGATGATGGCTGTGTTCTTGTGAGTCTGAATGGGTATGATGTATATGTGTGTGAGTGTGTGTGTATGTCCGTTTGCATGGGTTCCAGCTCTCAGTCAAGGTCATTATTAGATCGAATTGGTTTCAGTTCCTAGTTGTGACCTCCTCTTATCAATCTTATGTCTTAAGTAGGTCCTAATTAAACCTGTGTATGACAGTAAATTTGTGTAATTATTATTAAATCTTAGGTTTTTATTTATGTCTTTTTAAATTTATTAAATTGCCTTAATTTATATTTTATGTGTTAGTAATGGATTCTGCAGGAAATTTTGCTCGTCAAGATGGACAGTTTATGAGCTCACCTCCCACGTACAGGCTATGCCTATGTGGGAAGGTTTTTCAAAAAGTTGTGTTTTTTCACAAAATTCAGCATGACCGGTTCTTTTGGAAATAAAATGAATTTAATTTCAATTTTTAATTTTCAATCAAGAAGAATCAAAGTTTCATAGGTAAATTTGTTTTCTCTCTAAATTAGGACTTATATTGTTAGTTTTTACTTTTAGGTCAACAAAACCAGTATGGATAATTAAACTCTCCATCTTACAGAAAGTGAGATAATAACATATCCCATTTTTAATGTGAAAACAAAAAAATATAACAATTGTTATGCAAACTTTTGACATTACAAATAGCTGGTAAAACTTTGTTTAGCGAAACCTTCAAATTTAAACCGATCGTATTAAAAATCGTTTTGCTCCTGAATTGTTCTGCATTTAAAAGGTTATTGTCTTCAATCGAAATGGATGATTTGTAAGGCAGCAGTTATGAAAAGCTGGGATCCAATCTTGCGCGTAAATATTAGTATATCATCAAACAGAACGTTGGAGATTGTTTGAATTAATCTTGGTTTCAATTTGTACACGAATAAATATTGCTCCATGAAATACGCGTACTTCGATAGCAAAGACATTTATTTTAGAAAGACAGCCTTTTTTATAGTATTTAAGAAAAATTTTACTATTTATTTTCCAATTCTCAGGATTATGAATATTTTAAAACTAAGGTTGAATTACTCAGGTAGTAGAATGAGTCACATATCATCTTAACAAACTTCTCTCTCTGACCTAACCGAGCTCGAAAAAGCTTGACGCGTCCATAAAGGTGCACCCTGTACAAGATTTGTAAGTTCAAGTAAAATTCTAATGTTGATCTAAATACCATTTTCTAGTCAGTTGTAGAAGCATAGAACTTTATTCCGCAACTAACAAATCAGCTATTTTACGTCGTTCTTGTAATTAAATATTGTATTTAATTGTCACTGTTGGATCTAACCTTGCTTAAAACGTTCAGGGCTTAACATTCGCTTACCAAAATTTAGAGCTCTTTGCACTAAATAAGATAACATTTGGAATATCTTATCTCAAAGTCTATTTTGTGATTTATTTTGTTTGTAAGACAACATTTATTTTGTTTCACCTTAATCAGACTCAATTTTTCAAAACGATGTATTAATTTGATATAATAACTTAGACTGAAAAAATACGCCCCAAATACTTGTTACCTGTAATTAAAAATATTTATGGAAGGAATATTCAAACGATTTCTTTCTCAGTCTCCGAATTGTGGATGGAAGTGATCTACAAGAAAAGTGTCTGTCTTTTGTCAACACTGGGCTAGGCCTACTTATTCAAGCTTCGCTTATTGTTGTTATAAATTATTCGTTCTTCAAAATGCAGATATACCTTTCTTAGTAAAAAAAAACTTACTATTCTCAAGAGCATCGATGAGATTTGCAGTTAAATGTTTTGTCATTTATAAAATTAAAATGTTAATTTTATTTAAAACATCGGGCAGACTTTCATGATCTCCTTAATAAAAATATAAAAATATTATAGCTAGTTTAATCAGTTCAAGCAACTGGCGTATGATAATTAGTTTAAATGATTGAGTTTTTGTTGAATTGCTTGGTTTAGATCAAAACTTTTACAATCAGTTTTTTATGGTACTCTTTCTTCTCAATTGTTTATAATCAAAATAAATTATTTTAAAAATGAGAACTCATTTTTGTCAAAGATTCTCAGTTTGACCATTCAGGAAACTGCCAATCTGAATGCTACTGCTTTTTCTGTTTGGGTTCATTGGCCAATTTCACGCCGCTTCAACCACTTAAAAAGTATTCTAAAGTTAAAATTCTGTTGAATTATAAATTTCGCTTATGGTTTTCACTTTTCGGAAAATATATTTTCATTAAAGAAACAGAATTTGTCACACGGAGATAAACTCCGTGAGAGTTTATCTCCGCGGCGCGTTAGAGTTTGACTCTTCATGTTTATCAGAGGTCATTCGCGAACCTAATCCCACTCAACCTATATAAGGTTCTTAAATTGAACTTCCTTTCTTTTTAATTTTAATCTTGATTTGCATTAATTTTTTAAAATGTATTGACGACTGAAAGACTCAATTTTGACAAGGGATTCGTCAGTTTCAGTATACACGTTTACACGTCTTTTGTAGCGTTTAATCTTTTCAATCCATACATTCGCCCAATAAATTATTTAAATTGAACATTTCTAAAATGTTTGGCAATGTTATCTTTAGACAAATAGTTTTGCCTACCCCTGGCGCCTTAAGCTCTTTCCCTTTTCAAATAATTACATAAAATAACCTCTCCCCAACCAAATAAACAAAAACCCGTAATAATTCGTACAGACCGTACTGAATCTAAATGTATATTTCATACTTTTTGCGATGTTATTTATAAACAAATACCTCCAAAGACATATTTACCTACAAAGACCACTAGCCCGTTTATATAGAACGTAGGGTAGTCTGCTATAAAATAAACCGCAGTAACAAAGAGTAATTTGCCACACGTTCCATTGAATCATTTTAGAAGGGATCCTTCAGTTACGATATAAAAAATTGATCTTAATACCTAAATGTTCAATAATCGTATTACTCCGTTTTGATTAACCTCGATACCTTTCAATTTTACTTTCAATATTATTATTTAAATTATAAATGTAAGTACTCAATCTAAATCATCATCGATTCATTTAACGGCAAATGAACGAATGATAATATTTTTATCCTACCTACCTGCATTTAAATACTAATATAGATTTTAAAGTAGTTTACCTTTTTTCTTTTACGGTGTTTTATAATAAATCTAGTTTATTGTCAGTACTTTCTTTACATAAAGTTGAAACAAAAATTATATACCTTAGTCCTTTTACTGTTATTCCAGTAACTAGAGGTTTAGCCCACTTTGTTTGATCTAACTTCATGTTACAAAGATCGAACGCAAATCTGACAAAAGATATTGTAAACTAAGCCAGTAGAAGAGGCTTTTAGCTGATAATGCACAATGTAAAGCCTTACTTTGTAATCCTATAGTGCTTCAACCGAATAAAATCAATATATTATAGCTTCACAGAGAGCGAGAAGAATTTAAATATTCTTAAGAATTGATAGCTTAGCTTAGCATCTAAAATTTATTTTAATATTATTATTAGATTCTTCAGTTGAAGAACGTAACTGGATACAACATTGTATTCAGGCAAAATTAAGTAGTCCAATTTTCATATTTAACTTTGATGTTCATAAGTTTAAAAATATTTTGAAGGTTTAACAGAGAGCAAATTTAAAATAATGAAAATTGGACAACACATTAGCTGTAAGACTAACAGCCGCGCTAAAGCGCCAGGCATAACAATTTACCTATATCACTTGACCTAATTTCTTCCAAAAGTTTTAAGCGAACTGTAAATAGAAACATTTTTTTGAAAATATATGTTTTGATATATTTATAGACGATTCCCGCACCCGTTACCAATTGGTTAATAAATAGCAGGGTAGAGGAAAGGTACCCTAACATATTATAATTCATGACTGATGGCCATTAGAAAGTGAGTTTTCCATATAGTTTTCACCAAATTAGTACGTAAAAATGAATTTTTTTAATGTTCTTATTTAATTTATTTCTTTCTTATTTCATTTTTCGAGTGGAAAATGTTAACTAACTCAAAACATAGCAAATTATGTTAGAGTCTGATCCTTGTTTTTATCGATGGTTTAAGATTATTAAATAGAAATAATTCAATCTAAAATAATGTTAAGACTTATTGCAAAAATATTCTTGAAGTTATATAATTGTTAATGAAAATTGTGGAGTTTATTTTAGATGATTTAAAATTAAAACTTGATTGTGGGATATCGGTTTATATGGGACAATGGATATATTTAAATGTTTTTCTTTCACGGTTTTATCTTAAAAGTTTATGGCATAATTAACCTATACCTGTAGACATGTGGCCATTGCCTCAATATATATCGTCTGATTGAGTAGCGTGTGTTAAAAAAAGTTTAAAGACACAGAAGGTTTATGAATAAATCTTATACGAGCATATATTATGAAAGAATAAATTGTTTGCCGTCCGTTTTTCATTTTTTTTTTATAATTTTAGGTCCAATTTGTTTAACCCAATCACATAATAATATTTATTTATCCACCTACCTTTGTTAATAAAAACGATTTTTTTAAATTATGTCCCTACTAATATACGCATTCCTAAAAATCTTTGGCTAAGGATCCCAATCTTCTAAATTTAAAGATTTAATTGGACAAAGAAGAGGGCTATTTGGCTCATAGGGGCAATATGAGTGTGAGACCATGCAGCTGCGTTGTTTTGTATTGACAGAGTTATTAATGGCTCAAAGCCGCTAAAGAAGGGACGGTTTTGTGCTAGTGACAAACAGCGTCCTGCTCTAACGCACAACCCCTGAGTTTTGTATTATGTAGTCAACAGAAATAGGATTTGTTATTCTTATTTCTTCACTTATGTACTAAAATGTTTTATAGTATTGAGATGTTTTAAATAAGTAATGTTTAAATGTATGATCATGCTACGTTCATTTTATATTCATGTATGAAAACTGGCAACCCAGATTTATGGGAGTTAAGGACCTTTCAACTTTAAAAAAATATATTTTGTAACCCATGAAACATTAAGGCGAGAAGTTTCAATGATGATACAAAAACTGTGATACAAAAAGTCTTCACCTGCACTTCATAACGTTTGTTCGTTATATTATTAAAACTAAGATTTATTAAGATTAGGCAGATTTAAAACTACTACGAACCTCAGTATATCAACAGTCAAATATAACATTTTCAATTGGCTAATAAATAAAGTACTGGGAGCAGTAATTTGTAGAGGAGACGTGGGATGGCGGTGCGAAGCCGTGTTATGGGCTACGTGGCTGGCGTTCGGGATGCGACTGCAAAAATAACTCCCAAGCTTCAATGTCTTAAAATTTCATGTCAATTGTTCAATATGTATACATAAACCTAAGGAAAATTTCTTTGTATAGAACCGTATTACCACTTTGACACGGAACGTTGTATTCTGTCCGTTTAACACAAATTAAATGTTGAACTTGAAAATTAAAGGAAATAAAACTTTGGTAACAGTACTCTATCATACATATGTCATACATAGCTATAAATGTTATGATAAAGCCATTAACAAATTCGATGGTTTTCCATTTACAATGTAAAGGAATGTACATTATTTGTGGGAAATTTGAATCTAGGCAGCCCCAGTCTGTAAACACACTTCAGATAAATATTGACTAAAAATACTTCAAATTATATTCATATTTGAGTCAGAATACTGGGTGCAGAGTAATTAATTGCTATATCATTTTTTCGTTTTATTTTTTACCAGTAGCACTTTCTGATTCAGTTTTCAAAATATCCCACCTTACATCAGCAGGTGTTTTCGTATTCCTCCTAGAAATTACTTTAAGACTGAGTATCTATTAATCAAGCAATGTAGACTTTTTCTAGCGTTTTACGAACTAAAGATGATTCCACAAACTTAACTTCTGAATAATGACATACTGAATCGAATTAAGCTGCTACAATAGGCATATAGTCTCATTGTGGTTAATCCTTTCCTGATTCATTCCTTCAATTCTTTCCTGTAGTCTGCTGTGGCTTCAATTACATTAAATTAATTAAACCAATCTTTCCGCTTAGCTGGCTTTCTAGAGTTTCTAATCACATTCATTTCGTAAATGTCTATAATTACCCATCTCCATCCTTTATTGAAATATTTGTAAACAAATACAATTTACCTCTTAAGTGGATTAGGGATCAAGATCTATATAAAACAAAATAAATGTTAATAAATTAAAGTACTGGAACCTAATGGAGTGACATCTGCTGATTACATAAATGTCAATTGCAGACTTCAGGATCAAACGTTTGTCATAGCACACAACACAAAGGCGAATTTCGATTTACTTGATAATCGAATCGTATCTATTAAAGTTCGATAATGTTCACTGACTATTTTTGTTGCTCAAAAACTTCAAGATAAAGCAATATTAAATAAACAACAATCTGTTTGTGGCCAAAGTTTCTATAGTTGGTTTAACTCCTAGGACTTTATAACAAAACCTACCTACGCACAGGCTACTGCCAATTTAGGCCTTTTCCAATGTAGGCTTAGAAAAACGATTATAAGAATTAATATATTGAGCATGCTATATATAGTATTTATTTATTTATTAACGGATACACCATTTTTACAGGAGTTACAATATTGAAATTGTGACAAAAATCAATAAAGATACATGCATCATAAAATGTAGCCCTAGTAAGAAAGTCTTAAGATATTAGCTTACTTAGTATTTGATGTAAAGTAACAGTTAACTAACTAATAATAATAATAATAATAATCGTCATATTCTGGTAAAATTTCAGTCTACCAATCTAGATATTACTATATCTGTATTATTATTAATCCTATTGTTATTAGTAAGTTATTATGCATGTATTTATTGCTTTTGCTGTGTGTTCAATGATATACATTTTTGTATTTATTGGAATAAACCTATTTTTTATTCATTCATTCAACTAAATGTCCCCAAAATATTTCATGATTTTATTAAAGTTCGGAGAATATTTCATACCACCTACACAATGCCGGGAATTTACTATTTCGTTACCTCACCTAAAAGGGTATATTTTCCTATTCGTACTCCTATATATATATATATATATATATTTACTATTAAATCATTATTTTCCTTTTTTTATCATAACCTCTAATGCTCTGTTAAAGTGTTAAACTGTTAAGTATTACAAGTTATTATTTTATAATGTAGTTCTCTTTTTTCGAACAAACTGCATACATAGACTCTTCATAAATTCTATGATATCTTTTGCCATTTAAAACATTTCACACATAATTGTTTCAACTTAAGTGGTTACATGTCGAAACTCATATTTTATATCAATCATTCGATGTAAAAATTAAGTTATTTTTCATTTTTTTGTAGTTGGGGTGTTACATCTCGCGAAAATTAATTTAAAATTGTTATATCCATCAGAGTAATCAGTGCTTATAACAATGACCCTTAAAATTTGTAATCACAAAAGACTAGGAAGAGGATACTAAAAGATAAACTGATGTTTGTTAAAATATTTAGTTCGTTTCTATGATTAGCGAACTGTGTCTTTTAAAAAGTGCAACACATAATTTGTTCAAAATATATATTTGATCAATATCGTGAAGATATGTCTAATATTTTTTTATTGCGTAAGTCAACTTATTTTAAAGTACAAAAAACCTTGCGTATCTAAACAAAAACTAGCTAAACTGAATAAATATCTGTTTAAACCTCCTTGAAACGATTTCGAGGTTTACATTTTCGTGGAACCAGGAGAATTGTCTGGGGAAAAATCCTCTTTATTCGAATCTGTTTTCAGCCCAAACAATAGGATCAGCCCCGCTTCAAAAATTACCTGCTACACAAAAATTAGTTAACGATTTAGATGTTGATTTGTTTTTTGGCAATAATCTTTCACAATAATTTAGTGTTTATAGTTCAAAAATACATACCAGTACCTTAATCTTTCATCCAGAAAACTTTTGTTAAAATTAAATTATTGAGGTGCATTACAAATCTCAAAGAATTTATATTTCCCCTTTTTTACAATTATTACTTTATACTTTTCTACAACTAGTAAAGTGTATTACATATAACAGACACATCTTATCGTTAATATTTTACAATATAACGTATTATACAAAATATTATTTTTACAGTAGCTTATCAATGTAAATAGTTTAATAATCAAATAGCATCCATATATATTTTTTTTCTGGTCGTAATACTAATGCAATTAGCGAGTAACACAAAAATGTAAATAAAATATTAATCTTATTAAGGAGAGGCTATAGAGCATTAACAAAAGTCCAGGTTTTAAGATTGAAAGGAAAGTAAAAGAGCTGATGCAATGAATAGAAGGTTGGTTAAGTGATGGATTACTGAAAGACTGAGGATTGAGAATAAATGAATACGTGAATGGATAAATTACTTTATTCGATAACCACACTTCCCATGAAAAGGTGCAATAACTACCGAAAAAATGGAATTACACTTCCCAGTGAACAGTTGTCACACAAGTGTGCAGTTCATTAAATGGAATTACAAAGAGGAATGTAAAGTTGTGGCATTTAATTATACTCTAAAACTTAGGGGTTTTGGGACTAGAAAATAGTAATAACATCATATTTCAATTCTATGAAATAAAACGAAAACTTCTTTAGTTTAAATACTAGCTGTTGTATAATGTTGTAGGTTATTTTTAAATAAAATATCTTTCAGAGATTAGAAATATTGGATATTTTCAAATTAATTTTCTTTAGTAAATTATGTAGCCATGCCTTACTTTGCGTAATTGTGTATTTAAGTTGGCCAGAAGTTAGCGAGGCAAATTGTCTCATCTCCATAGATAATCTGTTACAGAAGTTGCTTTTTTAAAGTAGGCGATCGTTTAATCGTAAAATAAAGGCCCCTCGAAAAAAACGATACTGCCTCCTTCTATATCTTAAATGAAAAATTCCGTTGCAGTTGATACTACCAAATCCCACGTATAATCTTGGTTTTTTTTCTTGCTCATACAATGTATACTTAATGTTCGAACTTTTTTATTTTTTATTTTTTATTTTTTTATTCAATTTTTTTCAATTTTTTTCTTATTCAACTTTTTTATTCAATTTAAGAATTTTATTAAAAATAATAGCTAAAATTCAGGAAATAAGTCAGAACCTAAATAATTATTTTATTCAACTCAAAACTCCACTAAACTTCAACTTCAACTCAAAGACTAAAATTACTTTAATTTTAGGTAAAAATATCTAAAAATCCAGAGTCTGTTATTGGCTGGCTGAATAATGGTCCACTTTTGCGTCTTGGCAGGAGCGATGTATTATCCGTAGGCTGGTCGCTTTATTTCATGATGCTTTTATAAATCATTTAACTGTTACATCACTTAATTTTAAAGTGAGGCTGACCGAAACATTCTTAAAAAGGTAATATTTCGCAAAACATGTCTCTAGGGCTGTCAATTCCATGTACTTTGACAGAAGTAGATGATTTTGTGAACATTAACACACTTAAATGTTTTCTTCAAAACTGTAAGAACACACAACTAAAGTAAATATCTCCAACACCTTAATGCATGCTGATGTTGTCGGTAAAAAATACTTTTATCCACCTAAAATTTATTTTATAATTTCAATTAATTCAGCTCAACTACATTTATTTTAAACATCAAGGCTTTAATTATTCAGATTATTAATTTAACCATGGTTGTTATATTATAACCATTGATATCCAGTAACCATGAGCAATGTAAGGTTTTAAACCTTATTATTGGACTTCAATTTCTTAGATTTTTTTTATAATTATCTAGATCTGATTCTAGATACAGTTTTCGAAAAAGGGTGGCCCTTTTCTTGATTTATACCAATTTCAGATTAAAATGATGTTCTTGGCAATATCCTACCCTCAATTCTTGACAACGGACTCCCTGCTTTCCACATTTAATTATGTTCCCTAAAAATAAAATATATGTTACCAACATATATTTCCACTATCACATTCAGACCCCTTAAACAAAGCTGCTGCAGGACTAGTAATTAATAAAATACTTTTATTAAATAGTAATATTATTGATAAATATGTTTATTGTAATTACGATATGTAATTATCATTTAAATAGTAAATTTAATTCACTCAAAACCTTAAAAAATTAAAATATAAAAAAAGTTAAACATACTGCAGAACAAGTATATAAAAGTAACTCAAATTCAATTTTCTAAGCAAGCTTTTTTGAAGAGGACACATAGCCTACGTGTCATCAATCTATTTTAACCATCGTGCAGACCCCACAAATGAAATGCGAGATCAACGGACCAAAATGAGGCTATTTGTCTTACACTTCTAGCAAAACGATGCTATAGGGGCTGTTTAGTCGGATTAAATTCTTTTAATACAGAATGATCTCCTAATCTTGTTTTTTTGTCTCTTGCGAGAATCCTTTTTCAAGACTACACGCTGTAAAGTAAGAGATTATAGGCATCACTGTAGACACATGAGTTTTATTCAGTCTTCGAATTAAACGTAAAGAAAAGCGTTAAAAACTTAATTAGTTTTCAATATAACTAAATATATTACCTTAATACTAAATTAATATAAAGTACGATTACACTAAAATGATTAGTATGAATGTTTTGCATTCTTGATAATATAAGGAATACTTTACGAGGTGAAAAATACACCAGTTGTTTTAGATGAACGTGAAAGAAAAGTTGTTAAAATGTTGACAGGCTACTTTTTTCAGGCTACCCAAGTTTTTTTACGGTTTTGTAAAGATAAACAGCTTGTTTTATCAACCTTATTGGATTTATTCGTGAGATAGATCAATCAGATTAAAGTAGTAATGAATGACGAACGTCGAGCAGCCAGCAAACCACGATGGATTGGCTGAGACCGCAACCCAGAATAGGAAGCATTCTTTGTCGGTCGAGTACTTTATTCAGTCAGGGTCACTCTTGCTAAGTCATGTTTTGTGAGCAGTGTAGTAAGCTTTATCAAGAGAATTTAATTTTTATATATTTTTAAGCGAAACAGAAACAAAAACTTCAAACTAAAAATGTATCTTACTATCCGTTATATGTCGTCCTTCCTAAAATGTGTTTTAGTATTACAATTAAGACGTCATTTATCAGTGGATTGATCATTTATATACTCTGTGGTTATAAAACATTATTATATTGCCTATTTTCTTGGATGAAATTCATTTATTTAGTGTTTTGTTTTGGCCCACTAACAAAATAATTCGTTTGGAAACAATAACTACGCCAATATATATCTCTTAACTTGACTAACACAACTCAGTTCACATCTCAAATTACTTTCATTCGTTCGTCAACTTAAAAATGTGATCACTTAAGTATGTTCATGCTTTCAATTTATAGATTTTGCATGTTGCCTTTAATGGTAGTTATTGCGTCCCTTGGCTTATGATGAAGTAAACTAATTATAGTTTACTATAAATAGTCTTACGACAGTAAATAATTTTACTGTCTGTTTTGTTTTGTAAAACTTTTTTACTACTTCGTTTTTTATTATCTTTTCAGTTTGTTGTTTTTTTATGTTTGTACAGTATAGATTTTTTGCAAGTATCTCTACTATCTACAGTTTTATTATAACGAAACATTACTCTACAGAGCATCATCGAAATCGAATAAGACAAACGCATTCAGGCCACGTTTCATAAACTCTACAACTGTTCACGCCTTTGTTTTCAACTGTATTTTTGTTATATACTTCCAGTAAAAATGTTATATCTTTGTTTTAATTTGGTTTTGGATTCCCTAAATCTGGAATATTAATAAACTTTTTAAACTTTTTAAGTATAAATAAATAAAAATTGATTAATAAGAACTCTAACAAGCTACAAATTTTATCAGATAACTACGATTTCAGAACGTAAGGTATATGTTAACACATATCACAACAGATTGATTTATAACTCCAAACTAAAATTGTCTCTTACCTCACAGCAGAATGAGATAGATGCGAGTTTGCATCGGGTGTTAAGTTCATGTTGCAGTAAGTGAAGTTGACGTGTAATTTCCCTGCCATGATGTATTGGCAGTGATATACGTAGTGAAGATATATAGGTAATCGTGTGCAATTCATTGATATACATGCCAGGAAGATATCCATAACTTATCCAGTGCTACTGAGTTTTACTAACGGTAAAATCTAAATTATTGCTTATTAACAGACGAAAATTTATTGGGTTGTTATAGACAGTATTTGTTTTGATTAGCATAACACTCGATATCATTGCTACTATAGATAAAGGCAAAATAAAAGGGTTTCTTTATCAGGAAAGACATTTAGAAACGTTCCATTTAGAGCATTTTTAGTCTTAATTACTTAACAACTACAGTTTAGTTTTGACTGATTAAGAAAGTTCAATCATTATAGCTGGCTGGAATTAACTTTTTAGCTTAATCTAACCATTGTTCACCAGGGTGAAAAAAATTTTGTAATTACTTTTTATTCGGAACATGTAAAGCCAAAATAAGCGCGGTGCTAATTATTTTAAAGATCTTAATTATTGTCATTAGTTAATCAAAACAAAATTTTGGTTTTTGTAAGTAATTTCTTATAAATTTAACTTAATGGCATTATAATTGTATGAAAAATTAGAGCAGGGTAAGAAAATTAATCACCCGTTCTGACAGCCGCAACGATGGATCTCTCAAAATTCTACTTGGAAACACGGTGCTATACGTAGACATTTACAAATAGCTTTCTCTAATTATAACCTGCGCTTATCATTATATTTTAATTGGTAACAATTGATTATGTTGTAGATTATGCTTTAACAATTTAACACCATACATTATACTAAAACTTATAATTTAGTAAATGCAGTACCGATGTTAATGTTTCATAGGTTTAGCTTGCATTATGTGTTCAAACAATCCACTATTGACATTTATACGAAGTTCTGTTCTCTTCATCAAATTCCTGAACACGTTTTGCTAAGTATTACTTTGAATTTCTCGTATTAAATTTGATATGTTTGTTTTGAAGTATTGAATATCCTGTGAATTTCTTTCGTAGGTCTTACGTTTTAGTGTCCCAAAGAAAATAATATAAGGGGGTCTTGGGGGGAATAATCATGCACTGACAAAATAAAGTTTTGGGTTGCGTTGAATAACCTGTATATGTCAATAGTCTAAGTACAATTCTAAGAAAAATAAAAAGTGTTATAATGAACACTTGAGACCCATACTTCCCACACTCATGTAACAAGCAGATTAAGTGTCGTTATTTTTAGTCTTAAATTCGCTGTTTAAACAATTATGTCCTATTGTTTAAATTATGTACCATTCTGCACGAGAAATCTGGAGGCGAGTAAAGCAGTTATATTTTTATTAGCTACAGGCAAATATAAGAATGGCTTTTAAAATTCCTTATGAGTCAAAGAATCTGCTGGAATAAATTGACTTTTGAAACAAAAAAGATAGATCAAATTTCAATTACTTTTTGCTTCAATCCGAGAACAGTGGATATCTTGTTTGAATACCCCGCTTCTACCGATTTCCAATTAAACTTGAACAATTGGGCGCCAAGTGACGACATCACGAAGGATAGAGAGGTTCATTTCTCATTCTATTTCTTTTTATCATAAAACCATTCGACCAAAACTATTAACAGAAATAATTATGTTTGTGAGAAGGATTTATTATGTTCGTACTTAAATGTTTAATACTCTGATTATTTACTTTGAAAAAATATGGAAATCTAGCACGTGTTTTTTATAAAAAGTTATTTGATACAAGGATGATTTATTGGCATATACATTTTAACGTATACGCATAAGTTTTAAGTGATTTTAATCGGGAATATGAAACAGGATTTAATTATTTATAACGCAGCAATTTTACATAGATAATTATATATGGTATTTTTCAAAATTTGTATGCATTGACAAAACTATTTTACAAGTAAAAAATGGCTATGTTGAAAATTTTTTCGGGGTTTAAAGTTGAATACCAAAAGTAACAGGTAACATTGAACAGAAAGTAACGGTTCTAACTAGTATTCAAAGGCTTTTCGTGTATAGAAGAACATTTTATTCTACAGTAGAAGTTTAATATTGGCTAAAACAACTGTCTGAGATCCAGACTTTGTTGGAACAATTATGGTAATTTCAGTAAAAACTCGAGTGTAACCTCTATTTTATTGTTTAATTTATCAATCAAAATTATTTGCGCGGATTCAATAATAATATCTCTTTTGTAATCGAAACATGTAATTATAACTGGGTAAACTTTTACAGGGATGGAGCTTGGGAATTGTTTTTGTGAACGCATCCGGAACGCTAACCACGTAGCCCACAACACGACTTCATACTGCAATCTTACATCTATCTCCTCGAAAAATTATCGCTCCATTGGTTTTTTTAAACCCATCAGGAATTATTTAAAAAAAACCATCCAAAATTATTATTCAATCGTTGCCTTCTACGGCCTTGTGCTTCAAACTCGGACATTGTGCTATGATGCAGACTGTTTTTTGTACAGCAAATAAATAACCGTTGCCTGGGCATTGGCCATGAAATTAATATTACTTTTAATGTGAAACAACGCAGCTGCATGCCTCTAAACCCACATGGCCTCAATATAATGAATTGCTTGCTTCCTTTGTCCGTTATTGTTTTCTTCAGAAAATTTGAAAGTAAAATAATTTAAATCAAATTAATGTATTGCATAAACCATCTAATACTTCACAGGGTTTTTCAATCTTCTTAGTTTACTCCAAAAGAGTACTCAGGATACTGATAAAATGCTATTAAGCACAAATCACTAATCACAATTCTCAAATCTCAAATCTCAATTTATAATTTGAGTGTTTTAAGGGTTCCAGTTGATAAATTGAAAACAAATAGTATAGGTTTCAAATGACCATCATCAATCTCAAAAACTAATAACAATGTTTTGAGCTATTGTCTCATTCCTAAATAACATAGCTCCCTGTTATCTTCCTCAAATGATATAGCTTTGATAGGACTCAATCCTATTTTTCAATGTGAACATGGAAACACTCCTGAAAAACTCAAAATGAGGAATTCATTATGAAGTTAGTTAATTGTTATTTCAAATGGAACGATATATGGTAATTTAAAAATGGCACCTGTATGGATATTACTGAAATCGGCTACTTCCATTTGTTTTTAGACGAACACATTTTACAAACAAAAGGAATTTACTATCCAAACTTGAAGTCTCTGCTTGTTGAAACACATTTACGTTCTCTGGTTGAAGTATAAAATTACAAAGGAAGGGCTTAGAATTTTGCATGTGTCAGCTAAGACCCCTTCCACTGCATATTTCACAACATCCTTTGGCGGATTTGAACTAAGCTCTTTGTGTGAGCCAAAGGCATCAAAATGGCTCATCTTTTGACTACTATAGACGTTAAGACTCTGTGAAAGGATCTCTCTTTAATTTTAGAAATATCGATTGCCCCTTTAAACGATAAAAAATACACTGTTCAAGATAATAATTTCTGAACAGAAAATTATCTGTACAGAATTACTAAACTTATTTCTAAATAGCTTAATTATTTAGTGGTTTGAAAAGTTACACATCGTAAAAATAATTCTCGTAAAACTGCCCCTTTATAGAAGCAAGCGATGCCACTCGTAACGGCTAGTTAATCAGTTAAACAAATAAACAGTCGAACAATTATTGACTTTAGCTATCTAAGAAGCAAGAAGTTTTAAATCGTGTCTAATGTGTATTTTAAATTGAAAATAATCAAATAGCTAAACATTGATGAATAACTTGAATTTATGAGAAATTAATTAATAGTTATACATCTGAAAACTGCTCCGAGCTCTACACGTAAATTTAATTTACGATTTTCAATTAAACTTCAGATTCATCCAGTTCGCCTAATGAATTGGTTTCCTAAGGGTATCGAAGCTGAGAGGTAAGTAATTTTTACCATAAAATATTATATATCTTTGCTTAAGAAAATTTATGCATACACAAAACTAGAATGATAAGCCGTGTAACTACCTCAGGGGCTTAACAAAAAAATATAATACAGCTTTTCATAAATATTGTGCAATTTTTCTTTATTTTACCTATCTGATTGCGGTATGGTACCATATTTAAGATTCAGTATTCAGGTAATGTTCCTACCCTTTTTCAAGGAGAATGTTTTTTATTTTGTGGTTGATAATATATACATTCAATAAAACGAGGTGTAAACTTATTTCTCAGTTCTGTGTATTTTTCATTGAGTTAAGGAGTTTGAATGTACGAAAGTAGTGTAATAATTGAATTTAAATGGAGAGATTTAAAGGAAAGACATTTTAAGTCTCAATGACAAACTGCATTATGATCTAGCCACGTAATCCCATCAGGCTGGCTTAGGACAAGATCATGCAGCCATATCCATTAGTTGAGGACCCGGTTTGCGGCTAATGATTAGTTTGACTTGTTTCCAACTGTTGATGTTGTAAGTAAATTTAGAGTAGGTCTGAAAAAGTTGATTCATTGTATAAAATTATTGGTTTTGTTGTCTTAGTTATGCTCTTAACAACTTCAGAAATGCGTTAATAATCCTGAGTGTTAATCTGAAAGTCTGCAAAAGGTTTGGGTGAAATAATTATCCAGTACCCAAACAATGTGAAATTATAATTTAACTTAAAAATTTGAAGGTGGACGAATTTGTCTATGTAAAAATATGTATTTTAGTTGATTACCCATAGTGTATTTTCAATTGTATCAAGCCCTTTAAAAATTGCAACCAGATTTGGACCAAACAGTGATGAAACCAGTTCCAGCACACTGTGTAAGATATGAGAGGTTCACGACCAGTATGGTTTACGAATATCATTTAGCAATCACTCATATATTTACCAATTTAAAAGATCAATGAACTCATAACATTGGTATATAATAATAATTAACTAATTCCCGAAAGTAGATATATTGGCTACAAAGATTGTATAACTGGCGCCAATTCTTGGGCCCACGCCGTCCATAAGACTAATGTTAATTTTAGCATTGGTCTTATGGACGGCGTGGGCCCCAAGAATTGGCGCCAGATATAGTATCCCTGGTAAAACTAATTCTTAATATTGTCAAAAAAAATAATGTCTCTTGTATTTATAAATCAAGTAAAAAATCTTAAATTTAAGAAATATATTTTCTAAGCGTAAAGTAGTACTTTTAAAGAGTTGCTTCAGGACAGAACGTCACAAACGAGGATGTGTTTGCTGAATGAATAAGCTGTGATTTGTCAGGCTCTGTGCTTGTATTTTTAGTAAATTGCGCTCCATTACCCAACCAGAAAAAATACCCGATATAAGTTTTAGCAGGCTTTTCCAGCATGGCTGATTGAAAGGACAATTGAAATGACAATTCAATTACGTATTCTGCAGAGTTTACGTAAATATACTTTATATTCAAGCAAATAGGGGAAAACTAATATTTTATAAATGTTGACGCTTTTTGAATTTATTATTTTTGTCTATACAATTTACAAATAGCCTCAATATTTACAAATTTTGTGTAGCCTCAAAAAAGCTACACAATAGGCTACCTAAAAAAATATCTAAACATTTTACAATTAATGTTATAGTAAAAATAATAATCTGAAACGTATTCGACAAACGCATTGCTACCTTGCCTTGCCGCATTGCTTTGTATACCTTTACACATTAGAAGAACTCATTTATGATTGCTTTTAGACAAAGTTGTGATTCCTTTTAGAATATAGGATTGTATAGGATTAACTCTACCATTTATTCTTAGTTTATAAAATAATCAATTAAGATATGCTACCATAAAGTCCATCATAATAACATTAATAATAATATTTTTAAGCTGTTAATGAGAATTCTGGTAGAAGAGTTAAAGAGAACCAGAACAGTGTCCGACGCACTGTTAACTAATATATACTGAAATATAGGGTAACGATTCGTTACCCCCCTTTTAAATAGCCTCGGGTTTTTTCGAAAAAGGAATCAGTGCATAAGCACGTGACCCGTCGTTTTTACGGGTCTATTTGACGTTGAACTAGGCCGGCTTAATGATGCAAACTGGCCCGAGTAGACACAGTTAATGGTCACAGTCAGTGGCCGGCCACACTTATTGGTAACAGTGGCCCCGTGTTAAAGAGACCTAACTTATTTCTGTTCAACCAAAAGGTATTGCGATAACAAGGCATACATATACAGTTTGATCATTTTATCTTCAACACACATTATGCTATCCTATCATATATTTAAAAAAATATTATTATTGTTGTCCTAACCAGACCACATTGCTAGAACGATTTTAACAGTAATTGCTTGCTGATTTCGTAAAATTCTGTTGAATTTAACGATAATCTTTTTTCAGTGAAGATTGTTAAGTGTATTGTCGAGGACCGTTGGTAGTTAAGTAAAGTCTGAAACTCTCACATACATCATTAAATGATTAATAAAAAAAATTGGAATGCATATAAGATCATTCGATGGAAACTGAATTAGGATTTCCTTTAGCTACCTAAACATATTCAAAGCACATATCACTGACCTCGAAAATCTGGCACCTTATCCAGATTACCGAGGCGGTAGCTCAGAGGTAAAAAAGCGCCTTGTATGTCAAACGTCCCCGGTTCGATCCCAGCGGCGGGCGACTTCTGTTCCAACATGAGCGGTCACCTCTGGCTGGCCCATGTGACTATTCCCGCTACGGCATTTTTTTATACCTCGCTGTCTTTAGATCGCCTCAGGCTTATTGGCCCATGGCGACGGGCAGTTGAGGTTTTTTAAAGAAAAAAGTGTTTCCCAATCCCATTAATTCAAATAAAGGTAAATTAAGCCTCAGTTCAAACAAAATTTATTATTTTTATCAATCAAAAATAATTAGAGATAGTTTAAAGTATATAAGTAAACATGTGACGGTAAAGAATCCTACCGATACTTTTCCACGGCTTTGAATCTTATCAAGACAGACAGCAAACGCTTATCTCTTAAATAGAAACAAGGCGAAACAGTTTCCTTTACAAGAGTCTGTAAACCGGAGAAGTAGAGTGTGGCTTTCACCTACCGATTTATCTCTTTAAACGCTTCCCAATGTACAAGGGCAACTTTGACGAGTCTTTTTATCTTCAACTCCGTAATTTGACATAGGCTTAGTTGAAATAGGACTGTTGAAAGATCTTTATTTTAAGATATTAATATGAAATGCCTTTCAGGTTAAATAAGTATTATTACCCAAGGGGATAAGAAAATATTCGCACAAACCTGCAAGTCATTAATTACATTTTTTGCATGATTCACGAAGTATTAATTACCATTGATTACTGTGTATTTTAATAGAATGTTAAAATATAAAAATTAAATCTTTGAAATAGTAAAAACAATTTTATTATTTGCATGAAATATTTAATTTTAATTTCAAATCCCTGTAACATCTTCTGTATGCTATACGTTAAAATATTAGTAAATCGATATTTACGGACTTTTCGCTTAAATCAAACCTCGTATAGTTAAAATTCTATGATGTCTGGTGCTAAAATATATTCGATACTAAGTATAAGCTGTGACCATTTATAACTTACTCATATAGTCAACAAAGTTAATGCTTTCATTGAAAATGGTTGAGGTTTCAACCCGTATTAAAATATACAAAGCCGTACAAGGTGTAAGGTGGTTGAGGTTGTATTGTGTAAAGGTTCGTCTCGTAAAATCGATTTAGATAAGAAACCCAATAAAGTTAAATGGAAGATGAGCTTCATATTTTAAGGGTGGGGGATGTATAGCTTTATAACTGCAGTAAACGCAGGTTGGGATAAATTAGTGTTGACAAAAGGCAGGCACTTCTCTTGCTGATGGATTGTCCCTACCAGCACTTCTAATAGAAAAGAAAACTAATGAAACCCCTTTCATATCACTTTCATTACAGTCTTAGGTTAGGTAAAATAAATCATCTATATACTGTCACATTTATATATCATGTGAATTTATTAAACATTAATCGTGCACTAAGAGTTACAATCTCGCAATGTCTGGCGGTAATACCATTCTCAACCTCGCTTGCGTAAGTTGACCAAATTACTTTTTATGAAGATAGTAATGTGCACCTTTACAAAATGATACAACAAGAAAACTTAGAAAAAGTAAGCATACATTGGGTTAAATTAAAATCATCCACCTAAACAACAAATTAACAGCTCAAATTTAAGTCAAATAATAACAACGGCATCAGAATCAAGTTAACGGTACGCCTGAAACATTCACTAAACTGGAAATTGAATTAATTAAAATTATTTCTGGAAGAAGAGGCACGGAGCTTGACGGGTGGAAACTTTGCCACTGTTTGTTGTGATTTATAAACCAAACAATCTGGTTTTACGTGACTACTCATTGCACTTCGAGTGATTATAATTATCTTCTAGTATAATCGCTTATAAAGTAATGTCATGATTTGGAATTTAGATTAGACGAAGGAATAATTTCGTTTATGTAGAATATATTAAGATGTTGATTATGAAACTTTTAAAATACATTCCTGAAATTCGTCGAAACGCACACAAAATAATGCTTCTTCCTCTGCGCAGGGAGCTTCAATGAAGTATCTTTTAAAAACTTGTAAAAACTACCCTTTAGTATCCTTACCAAATGGTATAAAATTATAGTATCCTCCGCCTTCCAAATACATTGACCAACTCAGTTTTTATGTATAAAGTGCTTACAAACATTTTCGATTTTATTTTTATAGGGGGAAATCATCAACTAATATTTAAAGTTTTTCAAATTTCAATGTTGAGATATGTCTTAATAATGTATTAGATGATTTCACTTTCAAAACCAATCTTGGGCTATTTCGGTTCCCTTTTCAAATTTGTCTTTCCTTATTATAGAGTAGAAAAAACAGACAATTAATTTGATCAAAGATTAGATTTAATTTGATTCTAAATATGTCTGGATAATAAATTGATAGGAGTTAGTATGCTGCATGAAACGTCAGTTAAATTGTTTTAAAATTATAGATAAAAGTTAAAAAAAGCTTAGAGTAATTAAAGATAGGATAAAAAAACTGCTGCAGCCGGAAACAAGTTAATTGATGGTAAACTTCCTCTTCGATATTGACATTTTCCTTTTTATCTTTGTCACTGAAATTAAAGGTTTTACTCATATAATAAAAAGGAAATATACATTAGGTTAAATTAAATTGTTTGAGTCACACTAGTATACATTGTTAAGAAAGGTTATTAAAAAAGGTCTGTTTATTGAAATCGAATCCATATACAAGAGTATTTTATAGGCAGTCAAAAAATTCAGTTAACACTAACCATTTGCCGTGCATTATGGATTTTGGGCAAAGAACTAAATTATTGATTGTAGAAGGATTAGTGATTTTGCACGAATGTTCCAAAAGTAACATTACAAGGATGTTTCTCTTTTAAAACGAGTGATTGAGTTGAAGTCGGGGAAGTGGTCTGCTATTGAAGACTTAGGCCTGATTTCACCAACCATCAGTCAAGGGTCGGTTAATAAACCGTTTGTTAAAGATAGGAAAATAGTATTGAACAGCTGATAAAATTAAACTAACCGAACCTTAACGGTGGTTTAAAGTTTGGTGAAATCAGGCCTTAGTGATGTGTTGTAAAAATACTATCTTGATTTTCACTGCCTTTCATATTAATATGTACATACAGGGTGAGTTTTAATTGTCCCCCCCCCTTACTTTTTTTTACATTTCTAAAAATAACTATCCCAGACCCTGCCCAAACATTATTGGGTAGTAAGTACCTCGTTTTGAGGGGGTACTCATTTTCGGCCGCCATCTTGGATCCGCCATATTGGATCCAAAATAATTTTTTCAAAAGTAAAAGTGGTGTTGTGACACATTATTTCAAATTAGATTTTTTCACTGATTGCAATGCCGCAATCTGTTTTTTAATATCTGTATTGGTTCTCAAGATATGGGTACTTTTAATTAATTAATTTTCAACTAATTTTAACATTACAAATTGATAAAATAGGCCCATAACCACAAAATAATGCTAGATAGTGACGAATAACCACCATCAGTCATTGTTGAGCGATTTACACTTAACTTTCACCAATGTAAATGTTTTGGCCGCCATCTTGGATCCGCCATTTTGAAATGAGGTAAGTTATTTCAAATATGAAGTTGGTGTTGTGACCCATCATATCAAACTAGTTTTTTGCGCCAAATTCAATGCCGCAACCCGTTTTTAGCCATAAAAATTAGTTTTTGAAAAATTAATACTTTTTGAGATTTTTATTAGAAATTTGTCAGTATCTTGAAAACTGAACATGATAATTAAAAACGGGTTGCGGCATTGAATTCGGCGCAAAAAACTAGTTTGAAATGATGGGTCACAACACCAACTTCATATTTGAAATAACCTACCTCATTTCAAAATGGCGGATCCAAGATGGCGGCCAAAAAATTTACATTGGTGAAAGTTAAGTGTAAATCGCTCAACAATGACTGATGGTGGTTATTAGTCACTATCTAGCATTATTTTGTGGTTATGAGCCTATTTTATCAATTTGTAATGTTAAAATTGGTTGAAAATAAATAAATTAAAAGTACTCATATCGTGAGAACGAATCGAGATATTAAAAAACGGATTGCGGCATTATAATCAGTGAAAAAATCTAGCTTGAAATGATGGGTCACAACACCACTTTTACATTTGAAAAAATTATTTTGGATCCAATATGGCGGATCCAAGATGGCGGCCGAAAATGAGTACCCCCTCAAAACGAGGTACTTACTATCCAATAATGTTTGGGCAGGGTCTGGGATAGTTATTTTTAGAAATGTAAAAAAAAGTAAGGGGGGGGACAATTAAAACTCACCCTGTATATACATTTCGAAGAACATAGGTACAACACATTGTCGAGATAATATAACATGATTTTGTTAAGTAATACAAAGTAAACCTCAATGACACATGGCGTCGCGCAGTAATTTTAGCGAAAGCGAGAAAAACACTTTACACGCGAAATACACACAACTTTTTTCCTACAACTGCATTTATGTATTGAATGCAACATTAAGGTTTTGAGGTTACAAAAAAGTCGAGCTTAGTCGCATCAAAACGGAAGCAGAAGCTCTGGAGCAGCTCTGGTCTGTAATTGGCTGGAGCGCGAAGAATAAGAATACAATCAGCTGGCGAGCGATTAAGTAAACAGCGGGCGAGCGATAATCGTTATTTTTTGTGTTAAGTGAGTAAAGTGCAACACTGTGTCACGAGTGAAAATATCGGCACCCGAGCTTGCCAAGCACGAAAATTCTAAAAATGTTTACTTTTTTCAATTTGTAAAATTTTTTCCTCCCCTGCAATAATTCATATTCTGACCGTAATTATTTTGTTATTACCTTAGGAAGTAATAAAATTAACTATTTTGTTTCTTTCTGGTATCAGATTCTGCATCCGTATAGGTGCAACCATGCATGCATCAGCAGTCAGCTGATTGTTGCAACGTTCTTACACGCTAAAATTCTTAGACGTTATCACAGCTCACAGCTGATTGTTGTTATGCTATACTTATTCGATTATTCCTACCATTAAATCAGATGTTTGCACCTGCATTCGTTGAGCTGCAACATATTTGCATGTGCGAGTGGATATTTCAAGGCGCTTTAGTTTTTTGAATTATTAATTTCACTGTTGCTTTTATAGGTTTACTTTGTTCCCCACGGGTGAACAAAGCCGTTATTATAACAAATAATTATTCGTATGTAGTGTGAGAAGCGTAAAACATTGTTTCACGAGTTGAAATGTTGGCACCGGAGCTTGCGAGGGCGACAATTTTCACGTTGGAGACAGTGTGTTTTACTCTCGCAATACACACATTATTCCCCTACCTGCGAAATTAGATATCCAATTGTTATACATATATTACATTAAACTAGTAATTAACAAACAATATCCATTTTGTTTCAATCATAAATTAGTGTCTGCATGTGAGGGCTGCAAGTGGGGCTTTATTAGTTTGAACAGCATCTTAGTCAGGGACAACTACACCAAGCACGGCCTGCATCTCAACAATCCAGGTAAAGACATTATGTGTGACTTGTTGGTGAATTACATCAATTGCAGTACTTTAAGTAGGCCTAGGCCTATAAACGGTAGGGTCTCAAAAAACATGGCAAATCAAACAATCAACCAGACAACTTAGATGTTAGGTTAGGGTGTAATGAGGAACAGTTCGGGTTTAGTAGTCTAAGTAACATTAAAGAACCAAAAGCTTTGAATTACAGTTCTAATTTGACTAAAATAATTCATTTAAATGTCAGAGGCCTAACTGGTAAGATCGAAATGCTAGAAATATTTTTAGATGATGAAAATCCAGACTTGCTGATTGTTAGTGAACATGGTTTAGACTCAGATAAATTGAATGAAATTAATTTGCACAATTTCAAGCTTATTCATAGTTACTGCAGGCAAAACAACAAGATGGGCGGTGTCGCCATTTATTCTAACATCAACTCCAAAATAAGTGATGTAAAAATTTTATATTTTAGCAATAGTATTAATCAAGATTTTGTTTTTGAATGTGCAGAAATTAGTCTCAACATAAATGGCTCAAATCTGATTATTGCAGGATTGTACAGAACACCAGAAAATCAAAACTTAGAATTATTTTTTGAAAAGTTAAATTCTTTCTTGGGCAATATTTGTAAGACTTCCAATAACGTTTTGATTGCTGGTGACTTTAATATTGATAACTTGAAATCTGATTTGAAGGCCCGAAATTTTAGAAATATTATAAAAAGTTTCGGATTAAACTTGGTACTAAAAACCCCCACAAGGGTTACAGAAACATCGTCGTCATGTATAGATAATTTTATTACAAACTTTGTTAGTTTTAAGGCTGCTGTAACTGTTCCTTTAATATCAGACCATGATGCCATAGTTTTTAGTTTTCCATCCTTAAATAAAAGCAAGCAGAAATACATTTTGAAAAGTGAAAGAGAACTTAAAGAACATAACTTGTTAGAATTAAGACATAGGCTTAGGTTAGAGGATTGGCAGGATGTTTTTAATGTTAATGACATAGATAAGATGTATGATAACTTTTTGGGAACCTTTTTATATTATTTTAATGTATCTTGCCCAATTAAAAAGAAAAAAATCAATCTCTCATTAAAGCAGAAATGGGTCTCCCAGGAAGTTATCCTTGCTAAGGATAAAATGTTTGATATGTTCCATAAATTTAAGAACTCCAAACTGGCAGTTGATAAAATTAGTTATAATGACGCAAAACTTAAATACAAACAAGCAATAGTACAAGCCAAGGCAAATTGGATCGAAGAATCTCTTTCCAATGCAAGTAACAAATCCAAACAAACCTGGAAGATCATCGATAAATTCCGTAATAAAGGTCCAAACTTGGTTAAAAACTTAGTTTTAAATGTTGACAATAAAACAGTTAAAAACCCAAATCTGAACTCAGAAGCCATAAATGATTTTTTTGTTAATTTTGCAAGTAGTATTAAACCACCTGTGACTGTAACAACAAATAACCCATTGCCTGCCGTAGATCACTGCCTTTTTTCTAAATTCAATCTCATCAATGAGTCCGATCTTTTAAAACTCTTTTCAAACTTTGCTCCAAAAAACTCAACAGGATTTGATGACATTAGTATGAGGACTCTGAAATTCTGTCAAAATGAAATTGTCAAACCCCTGACTCACATCATCAACGCTTCTCTTGAAAAGGGAATCTTCCCTAAGAGTTGCAAAATTGCCAAAGTCAAACCTCTTTTTAAAAAGGGATCTGAGTCGGACATGGGGAACTATCGTCCGATTTCACTCCTACCTGCCATTTCTAAACTTTTTGAAAGAGTGGTGGGTGAGCAGCTGACCCACTATCTCGAAGAAAATAAACTCATTTGCACCAAACAATACGGCTTTAGGAAAAACAAATCAACTAAATTGGCTCTCATCGATTTTACTAATCAATGTATCGACGCAATGGAAGCTGGTGAATCCGTAATAAGCTGCTTTGCGGATTTATCCAAAGCATTTGATTGTGTTGAACACAAAATTCTTCTCGATAAACTGGGGGCGCTGGGAGTGGGGGGATGTGTCCACCAATGGATTACATCCTTTCTGCACTGCCGCTCACAGTTTGTTGAGATCCAACACCAGTCAAAATTCAAAATCCAAAATTTTCAGTCGAGCAAAAAATTGGTAACCGACGGAGTTCCGCAAGGATCGATTCTTGGCCCGATACTGTTCCTGGTATATATAAATGATATGGCGGGGACGGTGTCGGACCAGAATCTTTTCATTTTTGCAGATGATACCACTATTTTCATCAAAAACAAAGACTTGACAAGTCTTGAAATCGAAACCTTTTTCAAAATTAATTCTCTTGCTCAATTCTTTTCCAGCAACGCTTTAAAATTGAACACAGACAAAACTGGGTATCTCTGCATTAGCACGCATCAAAAAAGAATCATTTCTGAAATTGACAAAATCAATGTTTTCATAGGGGATGTTTTGCTGGACCCCACAGATTCAGTCGACTTTCTAGGGGTGAGGTTGGACGATGGTTTGTCATGGTCCGACCAAATCGAGAAAATCGAGAAAAAAATGGCAACTGGGCTTTTTGTCTTAAGAAGAGTAAGCAAACTTTGTAATTTTAACGTTCTCAGAACAGTTTATTTCAGTCTTTTAGAATCACATATAATTTACTCTATAATATTATGGGGTGGTTACAAAACCCTTATCAATAGAATTTTTACTTGGCAGAAAAAAGCTATTAGGACCATTTTTAGTATCCCACCATGGGAACATTGTACAGAATTTTTCAGGCAATTGGGCGTTATGACAGTTCCTTCTTTGTATTTTTATGAATCAGTTATTTATGTAAGAAATCAACAATTAATCAATCAATGTCAAAAAAATCACACTTATGAGACCCGTTTCAAGTCAAGATTCGCTCTTTCACATAAATTATCCGTTTTTGAGAAAAAGCCAGCATATGCTGGTTTGAAGTTCTATGAACTAATTCCCAATTTCATCTCTGGAATTGTGGATGACAAAAAATTTAAAGACACTTTGAAAAAATACCTAATTTTGCACTGTTTTTATACTGTGGACGACCTGATTGACCATATGAAAACCTGTAATGCCAATTGCTCTCTCCTAAGCCTACCATAACCCGACCTAACTTACCATCATAACCTAACCTAACCTTGTGGCTAACGTTGAGTTGGCACATTGACCAGTCCAACGCCTGTCGGCCTACGGATGGAACTATCAAGTAACAAGTAACAAGTGAGTAGCTGCGACCATTCATGCACCAGCGATCAGCTGATTGTTGCGATATTCTTATATGCTTAATTCGTTGACGTTCTTACAGCTGATTGTTGTCGATGATATTCTTATTTGTTTATTAATGTCACTAAATCAGCTGTTAGCGCCTGAAATCTGTTGATGCCTAACATATTTGTATGTCTGCGTAGACATTTGATGGCGCTGGATTTTCAATTATTGATTTCAATGTTATTTAGAAAACATATTATTATATTGAAAAATACCTTTTACTCACTCTGGGGAAAAAATATCTTTTTACTCACTCGTTTTTATGAGTGAATATTGTCTATTAGCTGTTGGGGGGAAATTCCTATTTTAATCACACATTACGAGGAGTAAAAAACGAATGAACATAGCGGGTGGGGGAAAAAACTTAATCGCTAGCTCCTCAGTGCTGTTCCCAGTAATGTTGAACAGCTGTTTTGCGATTGGTTTTTTGAGCGTGAAGTGGCAGTTACGCGCGGTTGTATGAAATATTATTCGTCATTTAAATCAATTTATTCATGTTCTTAGGAGTGTAAATCTATTTTTTTTATATCCCATTAGGTAAAGTAGTTTGAAAAAGTTTAGTTTTATGTGTTTAGGATATGTTTAATTTTAGGCCTTTTTATGTCTCTAAATTACCACACATTTATCCTCCTATGGGAATCCCTAAGACACGTGCCTTAGCTATTTGTAATTGTACTTTAAATGTATCTTTCAGATAAAGATAAGATTCACAGGTCTGTGTAACTATTTATATAAAATAGACAGGATGACTGATATTATTCGAATTTTAATCTGGTCTTTTATAGGAGTTTTAGATTGGCTTTAGATAGACTGAAAATACACTGTAAACGTGTTATTGTATTTTTCAGTCCATAGTACTACTATATTTGAAATATTTGAAAATAAAAAGTTGGAATAGGTTAATAATTTAACATGGTGGATTGCACTATACAAGACGGTGATGGTAAAAAATAATATAAGAAAAAAAATTAAATACAAAATGCTGATTGCAAATTAAAATTCTATTTAGTAATAAAACGTTAGTTCTGATCTTCAACAGCTTATTGCATTCATTCGTAAGGGAGAGAAGTATTAGTGAATAAAAATAAGATAGAAAAAATAAATTAAAAATGGTTGGCAGATAGGAAAATAAAAGAGTGGCCAATCAGGAAATAATGGCTAGGCTAAACGCTGGCAAATTGCCCCTTGCGGGGTAATTGTTAGTCGAATCAACATTTATGTCCCTCTGATACAGACCTCTCAAATGATGTGGATGTCTGTTGGATGTAATCGTTGAATTTACACTGACTTTATTCTGATTATAAATCGATTTTAAATTTACCAATGAATGGTGTAGTTTAATCAATAAACAATAAGATAATAATTTCACTAAGTACATAAAAATATGTATTCCGTTTGAATCCTTGTTAAAACATTTTTCTAAAGATGCATTAACATCAGTATAACAGTTGGGTTTTATACACTGGATAATGCATAATTTAACGTATAACGTATATTTTATGCAGATTTGTCATTGGGGCCCCAAGTAAATATTTTATAAGCATTCAAAACAGAACCATTCATTCATGAAAATCCTGAAATGTTCAAGATCATAATATCAACCGTCATAAATCAAACTTAGCCATTCGATGAAGAAGCCAATAAGTACAAAATCCTCATTAACAAATCTCATTTAAAACAATGGTCTTCTTTAAACATCATATAAAATTATGGAATACGGAAACAAATCTCCTGATTTGTTCATGAAAATTGGTTATCATTTAATCATTGTAATTTTATTTAAGAAGTGCTTGTAAATATTAATAGCGGTATGAACACAACTAATTGTATTACAAGATTAATTATTTAATGGAATCACTTATAACTTCGATATCAGTCCATCTCTTTAGCATATTAATATAAAACAAATTGTTTAGGTTTTTAATATGATAACCTTTTCACGATGAATTCTATTAAATCACAAAATATACCACAATTAATGTGTTTTATGTGACATACATTTTACTTATTATACTAAAGTGTATGTTTACAGTATGATGTATCGCAGTATAATACGACAAAAAATATATGGCACATAAACTTTTAGCATGTTATATGGTAAAATGTATTTCTATCCCTAATGCAATGGTTACCTCTTGACATATATAATTTAGCTTTAAGTATGTTAGTGAGATGTGTAATTAAATTTACAAAAACAAATACTAAATTCATTTGGAAAACTACACTAATGATGCAGCATACAAAGCGTCATTTCGGTGAATCAAAGCATACACCATTACCCGGTACACCGTCGATACGTCAGGGTCGGGGTGGCACGTCTCTCTCTCTCATCATCGAATTTGGTTCACAGATGCCTAATGCAACCTCCGGTGCCATCTACAGGATGATTCAAACCTCGAGAATATTACTCGTGGAAATTAAACATTATTAACTCCCGCTATGTTTATTATTCAATGACATTTTCAAATTATAAAGCTTTCATAAAGGCTTTGGTTTTTGCGATACTGGTATCGTATACGTTTTATATAGATAACATTAAAATTAAAATCGAACCTCGTAAACTAAATAACTTATCATTTCTTGTGTATGACTTGTGAACTCAATACTTGAATTCACCTTATATAATTGCAACTTGAAGTTAAAACAATTGTTCGTCCTATTTTAAAAACTTTTAAAGCGAGCACTAGAGAGGACTAAATCTCCCTGTAGGGACACAAGACAAGCTGAAGAAACGGAAATATTTAGAAACAAACAGAAATCCTTCCAAATAAACGGATTGTAAGCTACGGCTGTAACCTCAAGTGATTGAGGGAATAATTAAGGGTGTGCAATGAAATGTGACAATTTATAGAATTAGAGGTTTTATTATGAGAGATATGGTTATAAGTATTATATCAAGCTGATTGTAAGTTTTGTACAGAGAAGAATCTATAGTGAAAATACAACATATGAAAATTGTGATTCCTACAAAAATGCCTCATTTTAGCGAATTTCCTTAAAGGAATAAGCTATTACGGTAGTACTCATGGTAAGACCTAATTCCGAGACCATGTTAACTTTTCATTTTGGGGTCCCCAGAAGCAAAAAACACCATTCGTTCGAATATATATATATATATATTGTAAAATAAAGATCACTTATAAGGGCTACTATTAAATAAATATTTACAATTAACATGAGTACCCTTTTGTTTTATTATTTTTAAAACTGAAATAAAATTATTTTTAAAACAAAAGGGTACTCATGTTAATTTTAAATATACATATATATATATATATATGTCTGTTAACACGATAGCGGCCGTAAATATGGTCCAATCTTAATGAAATTTTGTAGAGACGTGTAAAGTGGTAATCACTCGGACGAGTTCGTGAACCAGCCTAATCGGACTACCGGAAGGGGGGGTTAAGGGGGATTAACCCCCCAAAAATGGGGTTTTTGAGTTTTTCACATAGAAAAATAAAATTTATCAACTTTTTGTTGGCACCATTGAATTCAGCTCAAAAAAACAAACAATTTAGTATCTTGAATTACTGCTCTATGTCGATTGGTTACCGAGATATTGAAAGTGGTAAACACAGTACGTTGTCTCAATGGTAACCTTATGGGAAATAAGTAAAATTATATATTTCTCTTATTTCTCAACATATCTTGATAAAACTTGGTAAATGGCTTCTTCTAGTTCAGATATACTAAATATTGAATTAAAACCAACCAGTTTAAACATCCCTGTAGCAGCAAACCTGCATACTCATTCCCCATGTTATTCTTATGGAGCTTACAAAAACATGTAAAATCCCGCTATGTTGGATTAAATTATGTTGTTTTGCATTTGAAATTCGCTGAGTATGCAGGTCTGCTGCAACGGGGGTATTTAAATATTTTGAAGTACTGAAGTACTCATTTATATATTCAGTAAAAAATTGACAAAAAATGTAAAAATTTTATTTTAGCGAATTTCCCTTTATAGGGAAGTATCTATTACCATATTCAGCATGGTAAAATCTAAGCGCGGGACCACTGTAACTTTTCGTTTTGAAAATGAAATGAAATGAAATGAAAAATTGTTTATTTATACAGGCAAAGTTAGGGCCTCTTGGCCCTTTCTTACACTTAACCTGATATAATAGAGTACAATAAATACTTATGCATCATATTTACAAAATAACTTAAAACTATATTTACAAAAAAGGGGAAAAAATAAATTTTATTCAATCACACAACCTTCCATCCATCAGCAACCACGCATAAGACCCACCCCCTAGGACGCACCGGCCAAGGACATCCGCTGAAAGTAAAATTCTCTCAGCGCCACCACAAACCGACGACGACTTTCCAGGGACTTAATGGATTCTGGCAAGCCATTCCAGAGGCGACAAGCAGTGACGACAAAACCGCGGTCATATATTGCCGTTCTATGATGAGGCATTCGAAGTGTTAGGGAAGCAGAGCGTGAAGTTCTTATACTATCCTGAGACACAAAATGAAAGTCATGCACAAAATAATTTGGTAAACTAGTTTTTAAAATTGAGAACACAAATGAAAGAATTTTAACTGCTCTCTGATCATTTAATTTCAACAATCTCGTCTCAAAGTAGTATGGTGTTATGCTCTCCACGCGTCTCAGATCATAGACATATCTCAGACAATAGTTCTGAGTCCGCTGAAGCGCATCAGAAAGAGCCACAGTCATGTCATTGATCACAGTGTTACAGTAAGTAAAGTGAGGAAAGACAAGTGATTTTACGAGGTGGAGTTTGATATGTAATGGTAAGAAATTTTGCAATTTCTTAAGTGAATGTATTGAGGCAAAGACTTTCTTTCGGATGTCGACTACGGCGTCATCCCAAGTGAGTGTTGAGTTGATAGTAAGTCCGAGATTTTTTACTCTGTCGTAGTATGGAAGAATATTTCCATTGACTGTTAGTGAATTTGTAGAGTTGAAGTCAATTGATTTTCTTAAACGTGAATGGCAAATGATTATAGGCTTGGTCTTTTCATGATTGAGTCTAAGTCCGTGTTTTTCAGTCCATAAAGTGATTCGGCATATGTCTTCGTTTATTCTCCAGACACAATCATTAATATTGTTGACTGAAAAAGGTGCATAAACTTGAAGGTCATCGGCATACCTGTGGTATTTACAGTGAGTAAGAGTTGTGTTAATGTCATTCACATACAGCACGAAAAGCAGAGGCCCAAGGATAGATCCCTGGGGCACACCGCAAGTAACAGTTTCCCAGTCAGATCTGATGTCATCAACCTCCACACACTGCCGCCTGTCTGACAGATAAGATCTCAGCCATTTGAGAACATCCTGTGAAAACCCTATGGCCCTTAATTTTTCAATTAAAAGTTCGTGATTAACACAATCAAAAGCTTTAGAAAAATCAAAAAGGGTTAGAATCGTGCCCTGTCGGTGTTCCATTGAGAGTCTTATGTCCTCCGTCACACGAAGAAGTGCAGTTTCAGTACTGTGAGCCGTCCGGAAACCGGACTGATAGTCAGATAGTATGTTATTTTCAGTGATGTAGTCAGTCATTTGACAGTGCACGATTCTTTCGAGGCCTTTCGATAGTGCGGGCAAAATGCTAATCGGCCTGAAATCCTGGCAAGACACAGGAGCTGAGATCTTGTTTAAAGGGCGAATAAGAGCAGACTTCCAAGAAGAGGGGAAAGAAGAGTGCCTTAAAGATGTATTGAAAATATGTGTAATAGTTGGAAGAATGGCAAAGAGAATATCTTTAATGAAGCGTATAGGTATTCCATCAAACCCTACAGCATTGCTGCGGATACGACGAATAGCATTTAACACATCAGACTGGATGACAGGCTTGAAATTAAACTGAGGATAGTTAAAGTTTTGGATTGGTGAATTTACTAGCTCATTTAAATAACTATTTGATGCCGTTTTGATGCCCCTAGACCCCAAAAACACCGTTTCTGGAGTTCGAAAACCAGCTCAATTGGTTAACTATAAGATGGGTTTATAAAATTTAGTTTATGAAAATTATTTTTTAGAATAAACACCTTTTGATAATTTTATATAAATTTAATAGTCCAATGTTATTCGGCTTAAAAAGATAAACTATTTAGCATTCTATTCAGCGTCAATCCGTTGCTTAGATATTGTATGTGCTAAACACAGTACGTTGTAAAATTTTTATTTTTTTTTATTTTACACTCTAAAAAGTACAGTTACCCTTACTGAAGGGAAAAATCCTTAAAAGCTCCATAATAATCACGCCAAATCAATAAATATTACCCTAAAATAGGGATCTTAAGAATATAATACTGATCATTTGGTAATACTATCTGTTATACCCGCGGCTTTGCACGCTGAAAGGATAATAAATGTTTGGTTCAAGTAACACGCTATTTATAATTTTCAACTTTTTCAAATCCAAATTTTCTGATGATTTCAATTACTACCAACTCTGATTGGGTGTGGACGTGCTCTCGCCTGATTGGTGATTCTTGATACTTGTGACATTTGCGTTTTTCTGTGTTATTTTGTGTTCTTGTTTCATTTTCAGCATAGTGTTTTTGTGACTGCTTTTACAGTTCTGTGTTTTAGCTATGTTTTTGGCCAGGTTATCCTTGCTGTGTTCAAGATTTTTTCCACCTGAAGACAGGATCAGATCCCAGATCCCAAAACGTCGTGAAACATTTTTTTACTAATTAGAGATGGAAAATGTCCGCAAAAATCCAAATAAAATTATTGACGATTATTAGAATATGAACTATATGCATTATATGAAATATAAAAAGTGTATATTACTGTATAACAAAAAACAGTATGACACTGTCGTTATTTTCTCTCATGTTTAAAGCTCAAACGATCAAATAAACGGTTTTAGTGTATTATCTACGTAACATGTTCAAAATAATATTTTCATTTACATTTATTTCATATGCACAAATGCAAATGTCACAAGCCTTTGTGTCAACTCAGCCTTTATCAGTTTGCTGAGTTGGCAGGTATGCTGCGACGAGGTATTTAATGATAACTGTTTATATATAAAGCAAAAAATGACTGCTTTCTGCTCGAAAAAAGTATATCACAAACGAGGAAATTATTATTCTCATATTAATTCGTTTTTGATAATATTTTCAAACCATATTTTTTGGAGGCTCCAAATATGTGGCTCAGCTGTCTGATTGTTTTATATCCAGCTAATACGCTATTTTGATTTGCTGTTTTTTTTTTTCTTGCTGTACATTTGATTTGAAAGCTACCCAAAGGGGTTTGGATCTATGCACTGATATTGAGACTATCAAAAGGCAAATATAGACGAATATAGATTTCAAACAACTATAACTGGTTTCCATTCTTATGTTCAAAAGTTCGCTTTGTTCTATTAATACATATGATATACTATACCATCGTAAAATGAGATTTATAACAGCTCATTTATGGAAAGAAAAGCTTTTATAACGCTACAGTGTGCAGTATCGATGGAGTGAATGTACGCCATTATCCATAAATCACCGCCAATACATCATGGCAGGGTAAAGAGATGCCAACTTCTCTTAGTGCTGATATAAAGTCAAAGCGTACCTTTCAACGAAAGCTATACCTTTCAACGAAAATACCTTTTGTAATAGTAGAGTAGATATAGTGTTTGAGTTGGGAAAAATTGGAGGAAAAAGGATTCTTGTTGTAAATGGTAGGTAACATGCTCCTAATCGACATATACATCCGTATTGCCACTGGAAATATGTTAGTTTGGTAGCCATCTTGAAAATGGAGCCAAAATCATTAATGATTTGATCAGCCATCGCTAATTCAAATCAGATGAACTCCAGGTGGGTTGTGATTGTTCGTTCAATTTAACATTTATTTATCTACAGAATTATCGTTTAGTCAAGGGCATATAACTCCCGTTTTAAATGTAACGATATTTTTAAAATCACTAACAATAGTTTAAGCCTTAATATCCATTGTTGATAATTTTAATCAGTTTAGTGTGAGGCATGTGATAAGCCTTTAACTAAACAATATTCTTTTAAATGATTGAATTCGGTATTGAATGAATGATCATGGCTCAACAGACACTTGGTCTGATTGCTTGAAAGTTGTTAAAATCTTTTCGGGTCTTACCCTGTAGGCTTTGTATGGACGTAATTTGACTAAAGTGGGGGATTTTTGTAGTTTTTGGTCTGTTTTCCATTGGAACAATTGTTAAAGTATTCAGTTATTTATCCAACCGATCGAAGAAAGGGTACAACAGCTTGTAACTGTCGTAGCCACTTGCTGTAATTGGACACTTCATGAAGTGTCCAGCGCTAACCGGGCACATAGTGTAATTGAACGTTTACATTAAAAATTACAGTATGTGACCAACAAAACTGGGCACTTGCTGTAATTATTTCTTGTACACCATGTGTCCACCTCAGATGCTGGGCACTTGATGTAAAAACGTAAAACTGCTTTGTAAGGTGCTGTTGGAAGTATCCAGTATCCAATGTATTATTTTTATTTGCACGAAATAGGAACATGTGTAAAGAATAATTTTAAACATTGAGGATAAGATTGTTTACCACTAATACAGCCAAATCTTGCATGTATGATTTTTAACATGGTTTCTTCTATGTTTTTTGAGTTATTTGGCTACCCATCATTATTAATATGATTATTAAAACAATAAACGGGTTTTAAATTGTTTATAGTTCAAATAAAATTTTACTAATGATGTGTAGCCAAAATAACTCAGGAAACATAAGACCGAAAATTCTGTCAATTTAAATTTTATGCTTTGATGACTAAAAAAAACATGAAACATTTTACTTAACAAATTTATATGTAACATAACACATCAAAATTAACTTTAACCTATTTTTTATGTTTTAGTTGATTACCTACTCACTTAGTTACACTTAATAAAGCTTAAATCAAAACTTAACTAACAAAATATTTGTTTTTTAATTTTCTGTAAAACAAAATTACATAAAGGTCTTCCAAAAAATAATAAAAACAATTATTTGGTTTATTCTTTTTTTATCAAAATAGAAAACATTCATTGCACGGTATATTACAAATTTACTTTTTGTTTGTTCTTTTTGTACAATTTTATTAGCATTAACCTAAACTTATGTTTACGTTTTGGTATTTAAGAAATGAACATAACATATTACATCATGCGAATTCATTGAAGCATGTTTGTTATTTGTTTACATAATAATAACAAATCTATTTGGAGTATCCTATTTACGTATCAGCTTTTCAGCAATGTACTTCGTGATGTATTTCTGTAATGTAATTCGTTTATTATATTCCTGCTGACACCAGTAGCTTAAAAATTTAAGTTTATCTTATTCAGTCAAAGACTTATATTTGCAAAAATCATTTAAAGAATTTGTCTAAAAGGGATAACCTTATGAGTATTAAAAGTTATTCAAAGAGTTGATAGAAAACGTTCAAATTTTTATTATTTTTTTTATAGCGCCTACCCTATAATTCTATACTATTGTATAAATTTAAAACTATTTGAAAAATATTTGCTTTTGAAACTTTGAGAAAATTATAATTATTTATTATGTTTTTTTTAATAGAATAAGTGTTTACTGTTTTATTGTAAAAAATAACTACGTTATTTATACTGTTTATTTCAGGAAGAGCTTAACTTATAAAACACAAAATTCACCATCCAAACACTACGTAGACTAATTGTATTTTCAAAAGGCGTACGTAACTAAAACCAAAATTAAAACTTTTATTTGTGAAAAATAGTTGAAAGATTGAATAGCAAACGTTAAAATTAACATTGGCTACTTTAACATGGACGTTCGGATTAAATTTAAACATTGGGATTTACATTAACAAAGACTTTATAATACTGCCCAACATCCCTCGATAGTTACAGCATGTGTCCAATGGACGTTGGGCACTTCATGAAGTGTCCAGTTTCGTTGGGCACATGGTGTAATTTTGATTGAAATAACTGCGTTACACTATGTGCCCAGGCGCGCTGGGCACTTCATGAAGTGCCCAATTACAGCAAGTGGCTACGACATAACTAACAATTGAGTAGAGGCATGGTCAGCTGGTTCTAGCAATTTCATTAAATATTAAAGTACTAATACAATTGACTATAGCTAATAAATGCCTGCTGACCAATGCGAAGTGCGGGCGCTAAATAGTATAGTAAAAAATTACTATAAACAACTAATAAACAAATTCCTATGCCTAAAAACGATAATTGGGGGAGTTTTGTAGTTTTTGGTTTGGTTTCCATTGGAACAATAGTTAAATTATTCAGTTATTTATCCAACCGTTCGAAGAAAGGGTACAACAGCTAGTAACTAATAATTGAGTAGAGAGGCATGACCAGCTGGTTCTAGCCATTTCATTAAATATCAAAATACTAATACAATTGACTATTACTAATGCCTTCTGACCAATGCGAAGTGCGGGCGCAAAATAGTATAGTAAAACATTACTATAAAAATAACTAATAATAAAAATCCTATGCCTAAAAACTATAAGTAATATTTTACTTATGGTAATTGTTTTGATTTCACAACACTTTAGTTAAAATATTTGAAATTCATTCTCATAAATATACTAACAGATCGTATCACTTAAGCAGTGTTATTTATTTATTATCAGATAATGTCAATTAAGCTATCATATATTAACACTTAAGCAGGGTTATTTATTTATTTTCAGATAATGTTAACGCCTTAATATGGGTTACTTTAACATTAGATTAACAGTTAACAAAGCGATAGCACAAATTGCACTTTATGACGAGATAATTAAACGTGTTCACTCAAATAGATCATAACGTTGCCGTAACCTGCAGCTGTGACTGGCAGTTTGCGAGTTAATTTAATTTTACTCAGAGAACGTCGCGTGGTGCCGGAAACTATAAGCCAGTTTATAAACCGTTTACGTTCATTTCACCAGCTTCGTCCCTCAAAGGTATTTTACTCTTTTATCATTCGTTAATTGGTCTTATTTTCTTTCATTTGTACAATAGCATTAGCTCTCGTCTTATGTTCACAATTCCAATTTGGATTAAAATAATTATTTAGGACGTGAAGTCCTATGGATGGATAAATGATTTATAAGGCTTGAATTTTTTCCTTGAATCTCATGATCGTTAATTTGTTGCAGTACAATTCCGAGTCATTGGGCTTAACGACAATTAATTGAAAGATAGATAGTATTGCCAATGAAGGCTGATCAAAAAATTTAAAACCCTTCCTCCAAAATGCCGTATTTGTACTATGCAGGTGTTTAAAATGTAGAACTGCTAATCTATAAGATGAGTGTGTATTAACTATTGATTATAAAGAAATAAAGTCTAAGGTATTACCCAAATGGTTTTTTCTGTTCATAATCACATATAGCTTTTGAAATTATTCTGTAATCTTTTAAGGGATATGGTACAAACAATTCCCTTAGTTCCTTGTACCATATGGCCCCTAAAAATAGGCTGTGACTCAAAAAAAACCCTAGCCCTTTTTTATTATATTAGTTTGGATAGGTTTCAGAAAATTACAATGTGTAGGCAATGTGTATTGTATATCAGGTCATAGATGTTTTTAATGAAGGGGATCGATTCTCCAACAATCTCTGATTATGATTTAATTCGAAATGAAGCGCTGGAGCGCTTCTCATTAATCATTGCCCTTTATATGACGATATCCGAGCAAGGTTAGTTGCAGAATTTTCTTCCTTAAGTGATGAATTCTCTAAACAATGACCTCCCTAGCCAGGTTGCCTCAGATAAAAAAAATAATAAATGGATAACTTGATCGTTGTCTGCTCTAAAGATCCTTCATTATTAGACTAAATAGTGGATCATGATTCGTTTAAAATAGGTGTCAATAACAACGAGGTCTTAAAAGAAACAAATGCCCTATGAACATATAATAAAAATATTTGCAAATTAAAGTGAAAACTACATCTCTGTTAGCCATAACAACACACAATTATTAACTATTGTGGGCTTGCAATAAAACATCTGGAGCAATATCTTCTTTATTCAAATCCACAAAACAACAGAAGGATTACATTCACTCCGATGATTGCCTGACAAAACAATCTTTTCGAGACTGCAGAGTCTTGTTTTTGGAGAGATTATTTTTGAGGAGAAAACGCTTCCAATAGACTTATTAAACGTTAAAATTGTGTGTCCATTGAAAGTGCTTGTTTTATTTGTAATTGTAAACTTATGTTTTACCAAACAAAGTTATAATTGTTGGAGGAAATGATAGTTTGACGACAGTTTGAACCAATCGTTATATGTATAATATTGAAATAATCTCGTTCATTTAATAATTTTGGTACGTTAAATTCAATATGAGCCTAATTATTTTAATCGTGGAAAAATATACTATATATTTTTCATCCAAGCTCATAGAATTATTTTAATGAACAAAATCGTTTTGTGCTATTATGTTGCCTAAAAAAATCAAAAATTATTTCTATAATTTTTAAAATTGTCTTTTTCAACAATATACAAATCAATACAAATAAACTGTACTTTTTACTTTTAAGTAAATATGAGTAACGTAGGTTAAAAAACATTTTTCTTTTCCTTATAAGGTTTTACTCTTACAATTCATTAAAAGCGTTCAGTATAACCTTTACTTCATTATCAATGAACATTTTTGAATGAATACGTTTTAAATCAGATTTTCAAACTTAATTGTTATGTCTGATTCCAGGCCGTCATGCATGGTCAAAAAAAGGAATTTATTTTCTTCATAAAGCTTTAAATTAACATAAATGATAATTTTTAAAATAAACATCGGAAACCCCAAGACCTGCAGTCTTGAAATCAAATGGCAATGCAAGGTATTCTTAAACATTTTCGAACTAAGTTATAAACCAGTCACTCGCCTCGCTGGAACTGCAGAATTAATTGTGACGAATCCCGAGAACGTGCCTGGAGCGAGAAGCTGCAACCTAAACAACGTCCGGGAAGTGTTCTCTAAAATTTAACCTAATTCGTAAAAACGTCACCTCAACCCAACCTAGTGATCTCCTGCCGTTAAAATAATGACCGTATTAAAGCAATTTTCTACAACGTGTAGGAGAAAAAGATTACTGCATGGATAAGAAAGTAGACAGAGCATTTATTAGTTTCTGGTCTAAAAAAGGCAAGCATATTCGCAAAGTTGAAGAAAGAATACTAAGAAATATTTCAAAGCCAAAATGAAGAAATATATAATATATATTTAATTCCTAAAAATTAAAATTATATTTCAAAGCCATCAGACATATAATCATTCAAAAGTTGTTTTATGTAGAAAAATAACAATTATAAACTTGAAGAAAGCAGATATATTCTGACTATTAATCTTGGAATTTTTTCTTGAGAAATTGAATTTTTTTCTCATTCCCAAGTTTTTCTTTTAAACAAACAATAAACCGAATCCATCTATAGATATATTTTATGAATTTCGAAAAAACTGTTTAAGGAATGATTTAAAACTAAATTAAAAATTTAAAAGTCAATAAACATATTGTTTGTTTATCTATGATCTTAAAAACACTACATTTAACACCGATTGAGAAAAATACAATTTGTTCGCCATATCTTAAAAAAAATCTGTTCATCGTTAATCGCCAAAACTTATAATTTAAACAGGATTTGCCTTTCAACTTTAAATTATTCTTCCGCGACTTTTATTATTCCGTCCAATTTAAAAGTAATGAATTTGCAATGCAGATGTTATCGATGCACAGACTTTCAGAAGAAAGATAATTAGTGTTTTGATCCTTTCCTGACCAACCGACCTTTGTTTTTATCTGTAACACATTGAAGCCCTCTTCAAAAGCTCCTAGCTCATAGTATGAATCATTGCTTGATTTTACCTGTACAGGTTTAAACCAAAAAACCAATGTTATATATATATATATATATATATATATATAATAAATACTTTGGGAATATAAATTATAATCAGTTCTATGGATGTTACAATAAGAAAACCTGCTTTTCTTGACAATGTGATGGTATTAAATAGTTTTTTGATGTAATTTATCCATCATTGGATGCATCTGCACATAATACAGTGTGTAAATTAAGTATGGAAACAAATCTGTATTTTTTCATCCGAAGGAGATGGAGATATTTTGTTTGTGGCGTTGGTTGTTGGTCCAGGTTCCGGATTTTTTGACATCGAAAATTTTTTTTCATCCCCCTCACAGGGTGAGGGGTAAGGGGTAACTTAATTTTTTCAAATAGCAACCCCTATTGAGTGACCCCTCATTTTAAAGGGTTTGTCAAAATAAATAAAATGGCGCAAACCCGAGGTCAATACCTCAACCCAAACCCAAATGGCAGCCATTTTAAATTTTGAGATGAACACACGAGATTAACTATGGATACCTAAATTTACCTTTTAAACGGGTTACAATGGGCAAGTTAAACTCTGGATACCATTATTAGATGGAAAAGTGGACATTTTTGTCTCATTCCTGATTTTGCCTGATCGCCCAAAAATAGGGTGTTTTGGGGGCAACCCCCTAAATGTTAGTGCAAACCCCTGCTGAGTGACCCCTCATTTTGAAGGGTTTGTAAAAACATAAGCAATAGTGCAAACCTTATGGTAATATGTCACCCCTAGCCAATGTGGCAGGTATTCAAAAATGTGATTGGGTAAAAAGCACCTACTTCTTTTATTCAAAATGTTGGATGTCTTTTTAGGATCGACGGATATTAATTTAAATCATGGTTTTAAGTTTGTTAAGAGCTATAAAATGAGGGATGACTCAATATGGCTGCTATAGCAGGCATTAAATATTTTGAAAGGTGAAATGGGTGTTTTTCACCCAATCAAATCTTTGAATGACTGTCATTTTGGCTAGGTGTGATATATCGACTTTAAGTTTGCACCACTGATTATGTCTTAACAAACCCTTCAAAATGAGGGGTCACTCAGTAGGGGTTTGCATTTGAAATTTTGGGGCTACCCCCAAAACACCCTATTTTGGGGGCTGGGGAAAATCAGGAATAAGGCGAAAACATCCACTTTTCCATCTAACAATGGTAACCAGAGTTTAACTTGCCCAATGTAACCCGCTTAAAAGGTAAATTTAGGTCTCCATAGTTAATCTTGTGTGGTCATCTCAGAATTTAAAATGGCTGCCATTTGGGTTAGGGTTGAGGTATTGACCTCGGGTTGGAGCCATTTGATTTATTTTGAGAAACCCTTTAAGATGAGGGGTCACTCAATAGGGGTTGCTATTTGAAAAAATTAAGTTACCCCTTACCCCCCACCCTGTGAGGGGGATGAAAAAAAATTGTTGATGTCAAAAAATCCGGAACCTGGACTAACAACCAACGCCACAAACAAAATATCTCTATCTCCTTCGGATGAAAAAATACAGATTTGTTTCCATACTTAATTTACACACTGTATGTATTTTATAAATGTAGTACGGATGTAAGAAAATTAAATTGTTTACTCTAGAGTATATGTTTAGCGTTTATTGGCCGTAAGTATAATTTATTTAGAATTCTTATAATAATCGTAGAAATTTATTTACAACACGTAAATTTAAAATTTAAATATCTTAGAGAAAATTTAGAGTTACTTCCGGTTTAATCAAAACCAATATCCATTACACAGTTTGCTCTCTTCTGGAATCCAACCATTGGAACAATGAAGTGATTAAAGCCTTCTCTTTAAAAGTTTCTTGCCGCACTTTGAAGGCGAAATTCTTAGTCTTTTGGTTTTAATTTTCATGTGACTCATGATAGTTATGATTTGAATCTTGCGAACCTCAGTGGAGGATCCTGTTCACAAGCACTTAATTTGTCAAATTTGCTAGCCTAATGGTTGGCGTCTAGGGCTCCCGTACGAGAAGTTGTGGTACCAAATCCAAGCATGCAGACAAAATCTTAGTCACAACTTATTAAAAGGTCAACGATGATTCCAGCTGCCTTCAAAACCAGTTTATGTATATACTGTATATATATATAAAGGCTTCCAGGATTTCCTAGTAGTATTTCCAACTAATATATATATATTAATTTATATATATGGACGAAAACAATAAAATTAAAACAAAAATATTTTCCAGCTCAATTAAGTTCATATTTTGGATAATTACATCGTTTCCTATACAGTGTGTAAAAAAAGTCCGTCCCCCCCTCCTTAATTTTTTTGTTTGTTACAGCAAACAATTAACCTTTGGGGAATGATACTAACTTAACCCTAATTATTTTTTGACGTTACCAAAAATGTTGAGTGTCCCCCAAAAATGGGGGATTTTGGGGGCAACTCAAAATTTTCAAATGCAAACCCCTTTCGAGTGACCCCTCATTTTAAAGAGCTTTCAAAAAGTAGATGAATAGTGAAAATTGGAGGTCTCTAACGTGTTTCTATCCAAATTGACAGCTTGTCAAAGTTTTTTGGAGTCGTATCCAAACTTTGACAAGCTGCCAATTTTGATAGAAACACGTTAGAGACCTCCAACCTCCACCAATCGCCAATTTTTTTAAAGCTCTTTAAAATGAGGGGTCACTCGAAAGGGGTTTGCATTTGAAAATTTTGAGTTGCCCCCAAAATCCCCCATTTTTGGGGACACTCAAAATTTTAAATACCACCAAAAGAGACTACTTTTTCATCTAATAACATTTTTCCCAGGCTCGTTTCATTTTTACATCACCAAAGGTGAATAAAAACTCCATACGTCCTAGACGCCAGGTTTCAAGGATGTGATGTATTCAAAACTTTGACAAGCTGTCAATTTGGATAGAAACACGTTAGAGACCTCCAATTTTCACCATTCATCTAATTTTTGAAAGCTCTTTAAAATGAGGGGTCACTCAAAAGGGGTTTGCATTTGAAAATTTTGAGTTGCCCCCAAAATCCCCAATTTTCGGGGGACACTCAAAAATTTTGGTAACGTCAAAAAATAATTAGGGTTGAGTTAGTATCATTCCCCAAAGGTTAATCGTTTGTCTTAACAAACAAAAAAATTAAGGTGGGGGGGACGGACTTTTTTTACACACTGTATATATATATATATATATATATATATATATAGATTTTCTTGTTCACTATGAAGGACTACATTTATTAATATTATTTCAAAAATAAAAACCAGTCTACCCTGTTTTTTTACGTTCAAAAACAGGGTTTACTAGTTTTTACATTTTTAATAATGTATTTATAAATATTTGTTGGGAAATTCTCCTTCGAGGGTCTAGCCTTCGAATATTCACATTTTATATTTTTATTTGTATTATCTGACCAGATTTAATTCAATCTGCTTATTAAGAAAAGAGAAATACTACGTAAAATTTTATAGCGAGCCCCTTTAAATCATTCTTTTATTAAGCTTGACAATAGAGTCAAACTCACCAGCGTGAATTTCAGAACCTTTCACCAGCCAATTTCCTGTCACTCCGGTGCAGTATTATGTCTCTTTTCATGGATAAACCACTGTGGAATAACAATTCACATTCACTCAATTCAAAGTAGACTATTATTTAGCTTACTCTATTGTACATAATGATACACTGATATACTTGATATACCTTTTTTGATATGCCTGTTTAAAAAGGAGAGTGTTTTATAACAGATTCGTATTCATTTGGTCTTATTCCATTTCAGAACTTTCAATTAAAAATACTTTCCCTCGAGCTTTTGATGATTTAATTTAAGAACATTGGTGTAACGTTGATGTTGACTAAAATCTTGAAGTTAACATCACCAAATAATAAGCCAAGGGAGTGGTGTTTAAGTATTAACTACTACGATGCGCGGTAAGAATATTTCAATTTCGTAGGCCGTAAGCATATAAAAAACTGGTGACTATTAATTAAAGTGATGGTTTGAATGAAACAAAAAGTTTAAATATACAACCCTTTAGAAAACCTAATTTGGATAGTAGTCAAGTACTGCACAAGAATGACAAACAAAATCATATCAGACTGCGTATTAAATCAGTGATATCCGAGAGAAAGAGTTCTTGCATTGTTCTTGTGGTGTTTACTTTACATAGGAAAATATTTTCTTTTCATTTAGCACTTTCATTCTGATGATACTTACAATTCAACCTTTATGAGTAACATTTATTTGACTTGCCCTGAGCATTTAAGTTCAAACTAAGCAGTTATATTTATGCTGTTCATATTACGTAGATATTTAAAAATATTAAATATATTTGTTTTGAACTTTAATTGTATAAAACGCCCTTCGATCCCGCTATATCCAATTACAAACGTGACTCGTTACAAAAACAATACTCAAAGTAAAAATTTTAACTGATTAGAGTATTATGCTATTTAAACGTAGTATTATTCAACGTTAGTATTATTCAATTGCATTCCAAACGTTTTATGGAAAGAGTATTTCAAGAATTTTATAAACATAAACATTCTTTGATTAAATAAACTACTTTGATTATTTCGGATTACTTTTGAAAACTTGACAAGGAAGTCTAATCAGAATATAAGATTACTTTACTCCAACTAAAAATCCAAAGCTGTCCTTATCCGCCATCTAATAAATATCAAAAATTATATTCAATTTCATAAATTTCCCTAAAATATTTGTAAAATTAAAAAATAAAACTATAGTACTTAGACATCATTTTTACATTAGGTAGTCTAGCTTATGAATGGCAAGTTAAAATTAATTTAAAAAGCTCCATTATTTTAAGTAAATATATTTCAATGTTTTCGTACCAATGTTTTTTCAAGGCAATGTTTTTTTCTAAAATTTAAGATAGAGGAAGTAAAAAAACCTTCAATTCGTGATTAAAATGGACATTCTTATAAATCAGTACAAAGTTGAAGTAATTGACAACTTGACAACATTTGGTAACCTTACTGATATCATATTTGTATCAGCTAAAAACAACGATTGTCAGTCTTATTATAATGACTTATTATAAAACCTTTACCGGAAGTTAACAAAAAAATATTATAGGCCTAATTTTGTATTTCTAACAAACATTATTGTCCGATAGACTTAAAATAGTAGACATGGTTTTCGCCTTAAAACCAAGGCACCATGCACCTCAATCTAGCTGCAAAACCTCATTCGATTTTTTCAAATCACAATTATAGCATAAAGAACAACGGTAAGCATGCTGAACAACACAGGCTAACTTTGTTTGAGCGAAATCATTTTACAGTAGAATGACATTTTCTAGGCATTGCCAAAAAAATTACAGTCGATTCAAAATTTGTCACATTAAGACAAGGTTTCAAATTATGTCGGGTGGAGTTAGGCTTGAACAACGTGTGGTCTACTTGTTGAAAAAGTAACTTTATTCTTTGCTGAAAGCATCCTCCCAAACTACCTTGATTTCCTTGTGAAACAATTTGACCAGTTAAATTCCCTTTTCTTTGAGGACGCGGACGGATTAGACAAGTAACAAGTAACAATGATGTGGGAAATAACAGATTGGCAAGAAAATCAAATTTGTGCAATTTTTCAAGCAACAGAAAAACTAATTAGGAATTTTTTCAAAATTTTTCTTGATCAAACTAAAAAGTGACAAACAATGAGTCTAAATGGAAGAATAAAAAAAGAAAAATGAAATATTTGTAGGAAAAAATATTCTAAAGCAGTTGTAAATATACGATTGTCATTTAACAATAATGTTGTAAAGCTTTAAATCAAACACTATGCCAGCTCAGCATGCAGAGTGAGAATGTATTTACAGAATAATGTATTAAAACTCTGGTTTAATATACTTGGTGGTGCATGCGAAAACCATAAAATTCGAAACATGTCCGTAACACTCGTAATCCCGCAATTACTGCGTGTATCCGCGAGAGACTGGCACGTTGCCGGATACAACATTTTACGCCTTTTTTAGAAATATTTTAAAAATATTTCTATATATTCCGAAATTGTTTGAAGTTTTATTTTTATTATACGAAATATTGTTCTATATTTCCTATAGATTCTTTTTAAACATATTTTATCATTTCAAAGGCGTGGAGCAATAAAGACAAGAATTAAGCAATTCTTTTGATTTCTTTGTGAAAAATATAGGACTTTATTGGCTTACATTTAAATACTTTTTAGATAGGCTAATATGAGCAATAATTTAATGAGAACCAGTACTCAAAATGTATATTAGCGTTTTATTTTAACCTCTTCCCCTGTAATATAGTTTGGCTGATACTATAGATTAACAGTTAAGCCCAAAAATTATTATCCATTCCCCTTTTAACATTTGGGTTGTTAAAATAAGGAAATAATTACGTTTAATCCGAATATTTTACCATTAATAATCCGTTTTTTCTTGGCCAACTTGCAATTTTAAACACTTTTTACTCAATATCAACACAATTGCATTATTTCATACTGAGGTTTATTCCGTGAAAGAGTTAATTTGATCTTGCAATATATAAATGATATCAACTGTGTTACAATGCACAGTGCTGGATCGATTCTGTGAAGTTCCGAACCGGAAACGTTCAGATTTCCATTGAATGCACCCAATGGACCAGTTCCTATACTATTTAGTTTTGACACCGATACAATTGCTTTGTTATAGCTTTTGACCGTTTTGCACGTTTTATTGACGTGATTTGTAACCCAAACGGTACAATTATACCATGAAATATTTGTCATTTTAATAATTTAGCCTATGTTTGAAATATAAAAATATTTTCTTAGTATTTAGTATTGATTTAACTTACACAATAAAATTAAAGAAACACATTTATGAAACGAGCCAACACGGATTTTCTAGTTAGCTTAAAAATATAAAAATGCTTCTACTACAAAAACTATATTTTATACTTGTTCATGATTTGCCTCCTGAATTGATACAATCAATTGAAAAAAGATTACATACCTTGAATAACTGTCTTCAATTCACGTAGTAATCTTTATGATTTACTGAAGTTAAAATTTCTCAATAGTCGTCATAAAATTTAAAATTTTATGACGACTATTGAGAAATTAGTATTATTCTTGTATGAAGAAGATTTTGAAAATGACATCCCAGATGTCGAAACTTAAGTAAATCATAAAGATTACTACGTGAATTGAAGACAGTTATTCAAGGTATGTAACCTTTCTTCAATTTATATTTTATAACATTTACGTCAATATTTTATGAAAAAAGTAGTTTTAACACTGACTTGTTCATGAAAAGCGAGATAATATCCTGAACCGCCCTGACAGGAAACTGATCAGTGAAAGGTTTTTAAATTCACGTTGCTTAGTTTGTGTTTTGTATTTATTTTTTACTCTACTGAAGAAAACTTTAATGCGACTAGCACACAAACGTCCACAGGAAGTTCCTTTTAGCGAATTTCCCCTATAGGGAAGAAGCTATTACCGTAGGTCTCATGGTAAGACTTAAGCTTGGGACCACTATAACTTTTCGTTTTGGGGTCCCCAGAAGCAAAAAACACTATTCGTTCGAATTTTTAGATATATATATGTGTGTGTGTCTGTTAGCACGATAGCGGCCGCAAAAATGGTCCGATCTTTATGAAATTTGGTATGGACATGTAAAGTGGTAATCAATTGGACGAGTTCGTGAACCAGCCCGATCGGACCACCGGAAGGGGGGTAAAGGGGGAAAAACTCCCCCAAAAATGGGGTTTATGAGTTTTTTACATAGAAAAATAAAATTTACCGAATTTTTGTTGGAACCAATGAATTCAGCTAAAAAAAACAAACAATTTAGTATCTTGAATCACTGCTCTATGTCCATTGGTTTCCGAGATATTGAAAGTGGTAAACACAGTACGTTGTCCCAATGTTATCCTTATGGGAAATAAGTAAAATTCTATATCTTGCTTATTACTCAACATATCTTGATAAAACTTGGTAAATGGCTTCTTCTAGTTCAGATCTACTAAATATTGAATTAAAACTACTCAGTTTTTATATACCTGTAGCAGCAAACCTGCATACTCATTCCCCATGTTATTCTTATGGGGCTTACCAAAACATGTCAATTCTCGCTGTGTTGGATTGAAATATGTTGTTTTGCATTTGAAATTCGCTGAGTATGCAGGTCTGCTGCAACGGGGTGTTTTTGGTTACAGTGTTTACTCAGACTTATCTTTCTCCAAGTTATATTTTAAGCGTTGAAGGAAGTTTATGTTGGTATCATCAGCATTATTTTAACGTAACTAATAATTTTTTAGTGCATTCGATACTTTAACATCCCAGGAATGCGTTAACAAATATTAGCAGCATTTGTCTTTTTTAAGTCACGTACTTGTTTTGAAAGTTAATTACGTGTAATACTGAAATACTGATCACATAAAAGTAAAACTGATCAGTATTACTCAAAAATAGTTTGATGAATATATTTAAAAAAATAAATTTCTTGATCGTTACTTCTATAATATGTCCGAAAAATGTTAGTGACAATATGGGGGGGGGAGAGAAGAGAAGGAAGATGAAGTGTAAAAACCATTACACTGATGATCAAACAAAGTTGAGTCAAACCCGATTTTTACAAGTTAGCTGCAGCCATATGTCTGATTTATTGCAAATCCATTTATTCATTTATTTGATAATATTGTCATTCAAAAGACTGGGTTGCTCGAACGTCGGAATTTTTTATGTTCTGAAGCTTACAAACAAAGCTGTACAATAACCTCACGGTGCTGACGTGCTGTCGTAGTCTCTGTGAGAATACGAAAAAAGTGCGTGCTCAACTGGGATTCGAGTTCAAGTTAGTCTTGAAATTTCAGTTGAGGAAGAAACCCGAGTTTTAATGAGAGATACATCATATAAGGTTTTATATAAGATTCGTATCATAAACCTAAGATAGAATTGAAAGCATTTCTGAATAAAGTAGCTCAGCCTAGAGGCATGTGACAAAGAGGTCAAAAATTAGAAAAAGGTGCATTGAGATTTAATTGAGCAGCCCCACGCCAGTTGAAAACACTTACCCGAAAAGTTGAAAGTAGTGGCTATCTGATGCGGAAGTTTTTGTTTACTTCCCCTAAAGAAACACACAAAATATTTCATTGAAATTTGGCATCGAAATAAAAATTCCTATACTTGTACCATTAAATTGTAATTGCAAGATATCATGTGTTTTTTAAATAATAACAAATAAATGTCAGCTGTTATAATAAATTTTCTTTAAGACCTTAATAAATGTCGAAAGATCTAATTCATCGTGAAGATTAATTACTTTTTATAGAGTAGGCTCTCTTAATTTAACAGGTCGCATTAACTTATTTCTCTAAAAAGGTGGTAAATGTGTGCAATCAAGGCCATTTTTATGAAACTAATGAATTTTTAAAATCCAATAACTATGATTATTTAAGATTTAAATGATTTAAGAGGAAATTTTACTCCAAAATTTTGAATATTTTAACAGCAAAGTTAGCACTTAAATCTTCAGTCATCTGACAAAACATGATTTCATAGTTGCCTGTGTAACAATGGATTTTCAATATTTGGATTTGGATTTTTGCGGACATTTGTCATCTCTGATTAGTAGGAAAACAAGTTTCATGACGTTTCGGGATCTGGAATCTGATCCTGTCTTCAGTTGGAACAAAACCCAGAACATAAGAAGATAAGTAACACATAGCCAGGATAACCTGAAGACGGGATCAGATTCCAGATCCCGAAACGTCGTGAAACTTGTTTTTTACTAATCAGTGATGGCATATGACCGCAAAAAATACAAATACAAATAAATATAAAATCACCATCACCAACAATGAATTTCAAACAATGGATTTTCCGTTATGAAATTAAATAAATAACAATTTATAAAACATGGTATTAGCACTCAGTCCTCAAAGCGATTGATCTAGTCCTCAGACAATTCTCGTTACCATATTTATTGGTTTAATCCTTGGATCATAACATACAGAACTCAGTTCTCTCGTCTACTAGTACATTCTACTCCATAGCTGTATCTCTTTGTTAGGAAAAGGTTTTGAAGGAAAGGTGTAATTGACTTGGTTTTCAGATAATGCCACAAAATCACAGCATGTTAACAACAGTAAATGTAGAAATAAGTAAAGGCTGGAATAAAGAGTATAAATAAGCCCACTCTATAAATAAAGAGTTTAGTGAACTTTAAAATATTAGATATGTTTTTATATTTAGACTTTTAAATACATACATTGATGTCTGCCATGTAAACAAAAAATGCTTATAACTGAACACTATTGATTTGTGATTATATAAAAAGATTAAATTATTACCTTATATCCGTCGTGTGATCATATTTAGTAGCAATAGCTACCACGTAGTTTCGAAACTTAAAGTTTCATCCTCAGGCCTGCAATACGTCGAACGTTGCCCTCAATTTGAGGTCGTCATGAGTTCAAAAACACTAAAACATTGACATTTAAACATTTATAAACGAACATTATGAATCATTTAAAAGATTTGCCCGAATTACTATTTAACAACAGACCGGCACGGGCGAGAGTAGAGTATAGACTACTGACCTTGGCCAGTAGTCTATACTCTACCTTGGCCAATAGTCTATATTAGAGTATAGACTATTTCCTGGTGACCTTGGCCCTATCCGTTATCACTGCCATGTCCATTGTTTCCTCCTCGCTCCTTTTCTTTAGATAATTTTATTGCTGAATCGTACATAATATTAGATTTTAATGATTTTTGTTCATTTAGCACATTGTGACACTCTGTTTTTTTGCCTTGTAAATTTCATACTCCTCTAAGCAGTCTAAATAACGATCTTTTCTATTGTAACGGTGTAATACTTCCAAATTTTCATTCAAACTGGCATAGCTATGATTATTATCAACAAGATGTGAGGCAAACGAAGATTTTAAATGTGAGGCCCTTGATGGAATGTGTTATTTAAAACTTTTTCAAAGGACCTTGTCTATGTAGAATCTCGGGTAGTCACTGCATTTAATTTTAAGTCCTTGCAGTCATTTTTGTGATTTTGGGGCGGGTTTTGTTTCACGACAGTTATAAATATTTAAGAGTCAATGTTTTAGTGTTTTTGAACTCATGACGACCTCAAATTGAGGGCAACGTTTGACGTATTGCAGGCCTGAGGATGAAGCTTTAAGCTTCAAAACCACGTAGTAGCTATTGCTACTAAATAGGATCACACGATGGATATAAGGTTATTTAACCTTTTTATATAATTGAAATCTGTGATTCGGAGCCTACACAACAACAAAATAAGTTGATTTGTGAGAAAAAAACTTGAGGATATGTGCTTTCTGAAAATTAACATTACGTATATCTTGTAATTGTAATATCTGTGGATTAACTAATAATGCAGGATTTGTCTTTGCAAAGGATACAATGTATCATTGACTAATTGTCTATAAAAAAACCTTCAACATCGCATAACATATCGTGTAGAAAATAAGTAAACGGCGCATGGACTCTTAAATTCACCTGATATTATTCAAACAATTTTGTAACAAAAACATTTTGTGTAAAAAAAAGAGAGATTTATTGTTACATGTGTGAAACGTATGCTCCCGCGAGAAACGTTTTGGAGATTTGTTCCTATTAGACTTGCCACACAATCCGGGATTTGGATTCACTTTCTTCGTGACACCTACTGCCAGATCTTTGCAGATGTTGTGTGTGACGGATTTTATTTTGGGGTTCTTTGCATTTACATTATTCTCATCTGATAAAAATTAAAGCATCTTTAACTAATGGGGTATGTTTAATGCATATGGAAAAAGCATTATTGATACTGTAGGTAACACAGTATAACTCTTCACTTATATTTTTCATAGGTTGGTTGTTGACTTTTAGATTGTCTCCTTATTAATAGAAAGTAAAAGAATTTTATTTGTACAGTTTTTATGTAACTCATTGTTATTTTTTTATTTACTGCATTCATCTCGGACAGTCTAATATTAATCTTCAAAGCAGTGCAAACAGCGTTTACGTGTAAACTATTCAGAGATATCTTTATGTCCCCAAGACAATTAATTATAATTGTTCAACTATTTCGAATCAAAAATCTTGTTAAGATGACTGTGTGTAGTAGGCCTTACGGTTAAAATAATAAACAATGGTATCATATAATTTAGCCTGCTAAGACTTATTATTCTCACTGATATATTTATCAATGGATTCCTGTATACTGATCATCAGAACTTTAGGATTCACTTAGAAGACCCAAAATATGTACGAGGACATGTTTATTAAAGTTTATACTCTGTCACTGACGTTCGTGTCTGTTTATGACAGCAGCATATATCTCTCCACCTCTTTTTGTTCTAAATATGTTTGTGAACATAAGAGAGTCGGCCTTCAGTGCAACATTGTCTCCCGAGGATTCAATTTAACTCCAAGAATATGACCTCAAGATTTCTTCATTTGGAAGAATAAGTAATGTATCAATAATTATTGTGTGACACAAACAAAAAGATTGCAAAAAAACATGAGTAATTTGTAACCTGAAACATCAGATGTTCTTATGCTTTTGTAGTTCTTTGGTGCTTTACCAGCTGGTACCTGCCTGCAATCCGGTAAACAGCATTACTATTAGCACTACTTTTAGCAGCATTATTATTAATTATTAATTTCAATGTTTTTTTTTTAGTTAATGCACTGCCAAGTCAGTACTTTGCCTCATGCAAGAGACAAAGTATAACTTTTTTCCTAATGAAAATTATCAAAATTACAACTAAATATAGCAAGTGGGGTGAAGGTAATAACCAAGTGACTGGCATAATTAAATTAAATGATTAAACAGCACTTCGACAGAGTTTGAGCTTCCCTTTTTAAATATACCATCAAATTCAATTTATAGTGGTGAGGTGAAATTTGATTTAATTGGTATTTCTAGTAAGTGTAAGTGGACATCATTGAGACTGATTGGCAATTTAATATCTTAAACTTGCGGTCATAGATCATGTTTTAAACTATATTCTATGTAACAATAAGTTTCCTAACCTTTTTTAAAAAACTATACAAATTTCTATTAATATTAAAAACAATTGCTCTGTTTTAATTAATTAAACACATTATGTTTGCTATTGAAGTCTTGCAAATGTGATTATTGGTTTGCCTTTTACAAAACACTGTAAAAGCAGTCTATGGACTATTAATAAATTAACTTTACTACATTCATTCTTTTCAAAGCCCCGGACTTGATACAATTGCTACTCATGTCTATACCAAAAGGTTTAAGTGAATAAAAGCTGAGAAGAAAGCTAATATTTTCTCTTGTAAAGTCAACGTCACAGAAACAACACAAGGAACTCTTGAGCTCGGATATCACTCTTGAAAGTAGTTTCATGGGATTTTCTGTATCATTCTTGCCCTAAATATGATAGGTTATCTGTTAATAGATCAAACACATTTAAAATAAAAACTATTCTAAGGTAATCTGTTTATTTTATTTTTATATAAACGTTGTTTATCTATTTTTTCATGTTTCGATTAGCTTAGATTCTTTTTAACTGTAGTATATTATTTATATTTTCATTTTAAAAGTCAAATTTATTTTCTTCTTTGGAGAATAGACACTTTTTCTTTGTGATAAGAACATTCTCACGCACAGGTCTTTTATATGACCATTAATCCAACTCATCTAATATTTATTTAAATAGGTCTCGCTTAGCATTTGCGGTGATGTTAAATGATATTTAGATTCTGTCAACTATGTAGTATGAGGTGGAGTGTCTTAGTCAGCAAACCAACAAGCGTATGACGTCACGACGTCCCTTCAATAATTAACTAATTTTCATATTACCATCAACCTTTCCATATTTGTAAGATCATGAAAGTAAATTTTTCAATTTCTCTAAGCTTCAGCCACATTTTCCTAGCTGCCTTGACATTATATTATTTGGTATTGGGTTGGCACTACTGCCTATGTACTGATTACAGTCACTCTACATCGGCTGCCGTATTTACTTTAGATTATGCGGTGATTAGCCAGTTGCGGTCATATCAGTGAGTTGTTAACTTGTCTCGTATGCGGGCTTGGAGTCTTAAAGTGTTCATTTTTTCTCTAAAGTCGTGGAAAACTCTATTTTACGAGCTTTTGCTGTCGAGTCCGAGCTGCGTGGTTTCGCGAGCGTGTCGCCGCGTGCGTGTGTTTAAGTAACTGTGCGCTTCTTTCCAGTAATAAGTGAATTTTCTTTTCGCACATGACTGATACTAAAATTTCTAGTTATTTTTCACCTATATCATCGAACAGAGTGAAGCGAAGTAAACCAGACTCATCTCCGGAGTTAACACTTCATAAGCGGGATTCGTCTGCAGGGATGGAGAACGAGAAGGTCGGCGACCTGACGCGCGGCCAGCTAATGGCGGACCTGACCGCGACTCAGCAGCTTACTGGACCAAAAATTGTGTAACTTGGCAACTAATAGTCTAAGAGCCAGTGGCCGGCTGACGACACATATTTTAAGAAAGCCTATAATTTTCGCATTTACTCTATTCTACCTACCATTCATGAAAATGGGGCCCTTTAAGCCCACTTGCGGTAGGTTCGGGCTCACCCATGGGTGGAAGGGGTAACGATTTGACATATTTTAAGAAGGCTGCCGTTTTGATATGTCACAGTATACACTTAAAGAAACTCGAAAACGGAAATGGCAGACGTCTACCGCGGCTGTGACGTCACGGCAGACGCTTTGAAAATGGCCAAAAAATAAATTTTTATCTGACATAGTGTAAGAAAGCTGTCATTTTGATATGTCAAAATATACCACCATTGTAATATAAAAACGGACATGGCAGACGTTTACCATGGTTGTGACGTCACGGCAGACGTTTAAAAATTTAACATATTTAACATAGTATAATGTAAAAGTATATGGCTATAATCTTGAAATTATACTAGATAATAACACGTTACTACCGTTGGTCATTGTTGAGCCATCTCCACCTGGTTTTGACCAAAACAAAACTTTCGGCCGCCATCATGGATTCGGCATAGTGAAATAAGAGAAGTTATTTCAGATGTAAAGATAGAGTTGTGACCAATCATTTAGAAATAGTTTTTTACGCTGAATTCAATGATGCTACCCAATTTCAATTATGACGTTTTACTTTTGAGATATTGTAATTTTTCTTTATATAACCTCAAAACATTGCATTATATAAGAAAATAAATAGTTTTATTGAAAACGAGTTGTAGTATTGAATTCAGCGTAAAAGAACTAGTTCTAAATGATAGGTCACGACACTATCTTTACATCTGAAAAAATAACTTATCTTATTTCAATATGGCGGATCCAAGATGGCGGCCGAAAGTTTTGTTTTGGTCAAAACCAGGTGGAGATGGCTCAACAATGACCAACGGTAGTAACGTGTTATTATCTAGCATAATTTCAAGATTACAGCCATATACTTTTACATTGTGCTATGTTAAATATGTTAAATTTTTAAACATCTGCCGTGACGTCACAACCATGGTAAACGTCTGCCATGTCCGTTTTTATATTACAATAGTGGTATATTTTGACATATCATAATGACAGCTTTCTTACACTAAGTCAGAAAAAAATGTTTTTTTTGCCATTTTCAAAGCGTCTGCCGTGACGTCACAACCGCGGTAGACGTCTTCCATTTTCGTTTTCGAGTTTCTTTAAGTGTATACTGTAACATATCAAAACGGCAGCCTTCTTAAAATATGTTCGTTTCATGTCAAATCGTCACCCCTTCCACCCATGGGTGAGCCCGAACCTACCGCAAGTAGGCTTAAAGGGCCCCATTTTCATGAATGGTAGGTAGAATAGAGTAAATGAGAAATTATAGGCTTTCTTAAAATATGTGTCGTCACTCTTCTTGATTCTTGACTCGTCAGCCAGCCACTGGCTCTTAGACTATAAGGAGGACATAGGAGTTGTTTCACAAAAAATAAATGAACTTGAACACGAGAACTCTAAAATGAAAGAAGAATTAGTGCGCCTAAGAAATCGAGAAACTCAGATTCTAATTAAACTAGTGGATCTAGAAGGTAGGTCAAGGCGAAACCTGCCCCGGTAAAAAACACTGAATAGGAACTATTGAAACTAGAGTAATTATTGTAGCAAAACTGTAAACTGTGAATTGGTTTAGTCTTGTAAATTTAAAATCGTTAATTAATAGTAAGCCAACCAAGCCGACAGTCTTAAGACTATGGCTTTTGAGTGCACAAAGAAGATGGACTGACGAATATATAAGTGAGATTTTTGTAATGTATAATGTTTAAGTATTTTATAATATTGTCAATAAAGCAATTTCTATTCTATTCTATTCCATTCTATTATTTGTATTGAAAAAAGCCTGAATCAAAATAAGTATTTAGGCAAATATTTTTTATAGGGAAATTGTGTGGTATGGGTATTATTTTTTTATTTTTTTTTCAAGTCCCTTATCAACTTAGCCGCCCAGAACAGGAATCAAACTAAAACTGTTACTTTTACTTGAATGAATGAGTTTAAAAATAAATATAAAAACGCCCGTTTAATTTTTGTTGAAAATAAGCTTTTTTTATAAATATAAAAACCAAAGGTCTGCAAATAAACCGTTCACATGAAAGTAATCACTTCTACTTTATGTGGAAAGAAAAGAAAAAGATCCGTGCAAAGTATGGAGAAGCTAATATATTGCCAAACTCACTAACATGAACTGAAAAGTTTGTTATTAGACGGAAGAGTGCCTGATGTATTAATTAAAGAAGTTTTAAAGCTCAGGCAGAGAAAAATTCAGCTGAATCCATCAGGGATTGAAACAATAAACTTACAATACTACTTGTATTACTTTCATTTAAAGCACATTTCGCATATTGTATTTATATTACATATATTTTGCATATTTTATTTATATTTCGCATATTGTATTTACAAATACACATATTGTATTTGTATATACAAATACAATATTTGTATATACAAATAATATTAAATATTTAGTACTATGTCATGAAAATAATATTAATTTAATTTTATTCTGTTATTACAAGATAGTTTTTCTATGATTTTATCATGAAATAAAAAATTGCAACCTATTACTGGTAAACAATTATTATTTACTGTTGAAATAATTTCCAAGGGTTCTCGTGTAGATATTTTTCGACTTATATATTAAATAAATTAACTCCGTTGGATGGACAAGTTCAAATGTTAAATAATTGAAATCACCCATTAACATATTCATAAAAAAGAGGAGAATGTTTGAATTGAAAATCCTAACAGTATATTGAAATTAAATTAGCTTTAAGCCAATGGCAAGAAATTAGAATATATAAAGTCTTAAATTTCTCAAAGCATGGACAGTCTTGAAAGATAATACATAAATGTAACTAAAATTACCGTGCACTTATATACATCCAATTCTAATGTTTTTAATATGAATCCTTATTGTCATCATAAAAGTATCCTGTACACAGTAATACACCTTAGTATCACTCCACCAACAATTGTAAGTAATACTCCACCAATGAAATCCGCGGAATCCTAATCATTCTAATCATTTTCTAATCATTCTTTTTAAGAAAGGTACCTCATTTTTAAATATAAAATGAGTCGGTGGCGCATTGAATATAAAATGAATTCTTGGTGAGTCGGTGGCGCAGTTGGTAACGCACTTAGCCTCGGAACTGAGGCCACGAAGTGTCGCAGGTTCGAGACTCGGGCGTGTCTCCTACTTTTAGCAGTTCTGTTCACCCTTGTACTGTACTGGCTCACTCCTTGGCTTTGCTTGATAACGTCCACGCACAGATCAATAGTCTAAGTGGGCGGGGTAAAGGCAAGGTGAAAAAGAGGCCGCCACCCTCTTATTAATAATAAATAAATAAATAAATAAATAAATAAATAAAAAATTAATACAGTTTATAATGAACGAGGAGAGAACTGAACATTTAGTTATCCTCGCTTGTAATCGTGAAAGATTACAGGTTTATTTTCAAAAATGTGGTATTGTTTTGCGAGACAATAAAGGAAGTGGAAAGAATGAAACTGTAATAATTAATATTGAGATAATTTAAAGAAATATTTATTTTTAAAGACAAATGGAAGACCTTCTTCAACAACTAACGACTAAGATGTATGCAGTAACCTTCCATCAAAAAATCAACAGAAAACTCTTTAAACTATATTTTAGATGTCAAAGGCAGTTCACCAGCTGACTATATCATATTTGCACTTTTTGTAAGCAAAACTCTTATTTTTGCCTTTTAAACTTTGATCAATAGTTAGTTACCCGCTCGTTCAGATTCATTTATATCTGATGTACAGGTTGGCTCCAATCAAATTTTTACGAGTGGATTTCTTAATTTAAAATCAATTTATTTACTTTCATTGCTAGAACAAGGGCAACAAAAATCTTTAAGGAATTTTAAAATCCAAAATTTATAAAATCTGTTCACTGGCAAATAAAAATGTATAGGAAAATAAATGCCAATTCAATTTAATCTAACTATTAATGTTTCGACCTTATTAATGGTAAACAACCATTTTAATTGCGAGTATGCTCTGTGAAGGGTGCATATAGGTGACTGAACGCTTACAAAGCCATTATTTACTGTTTGAACACCATTCAAATCGTGTCCCGCCCTCGGCTACACGTGGAGAAATACAAGAATGTGTGCCAGTTGCCCAAGAAGTTGTTTTGTGTTGTACAAAGAATATGCATGTTCAGCCGGATTTATTTTTCCTTTAGTTAAATAAGCATTTAAATCTATAAAGGATGTCAATAACGTTTGAATGTTACAACTTTTTGATAAAGATTATTTTTATTCATGTAAAGTATGGCCTCATAGATTATATAAACTTACAGATACGATATATCTAGCATTTTAATAACCGTGGCATACCCTGGAAACTCAGTTATGTTTTGGGGATATCTTAAGTTGTTTTAAGCCAAATTGATTTGATTGCTTAGGAAAGGACACGTAATTTTATTATATGAATCATAACTATTCCTAAACATAACATCGATGCCGTTGATTTCAATTATACACTTGGTGTGATCTAAGCCTTACGATCAATAAAAAATTTACTACCCTATCTTTCTTCTTTTAAGTTAGTTCAAAATTAAAATGTCATGAACTTTCCATATAAATTTATTTTCACCGTTACACCATTTATAAATGCCTTTTAGGTACACACATATGAAAAATACAGCTTTTATAAAACCATTTTATTCCACGGTAAATGTTTAAATGTTTTTCCAAAATACCTTTTATCTACGACCATTGCAATAAGCACCAATTATGGTATTACAATAAACATTATAATGATATACATTAAAACACCAAAAACCAAGCAGTACTCTAATGACGACTTTAGAGTACTGGAGTCACTTTAGAGTACTGGTTCTAGACCAATGAGAGCTCGGCATTTGTCGGAAGTAGTGTCATAATAACAATTATGCACATCAGCTGATTGTTGCATTACGATTCATTGCAACAGCTGATTGTTCCACAACAATTCATAGTTCAGTCTGCTTATTTGCCTAACCTCAAATTTTAGTTGACCTATTCCATCATTAGTAAAAGTCATGAGTTTTGTTTAACTTCGGGGGAAATTTTGTCGTATATTGTTGGTCGTAGATAAAATTGTGTATGCAACGATTGTATTATGCCTTTAAGCCACTCGTGAGATATTTAGAACACTCGCTTCGCTCGTGTTCTAACTTGCATCTCACTCGTGGCTTAAAGGCATTCATTATACAATCGTTGCATAAACTACTATTTCATAACATTTGTATGTTGCACCTTATTTTAAAGTACAATCACGCATTTTGTACCTGTTATGTAAAATATAATACACATACAACTAACAACTTAAAGGAAAACCTCACATTGAAATATTTTAAAGGAAAATGTCTTTAAACTGTTTAAAGTGGTAGTAATAACAACGAGGAGCGGAGGCGAGGCCTGTCAGCCTCAGTCAATTTCCTGTCATGGAGTCTTTTTATTCATGTTATTTTTATTTAGCAAAATTTATCATACTGTCCATAATTTTCTTTTACTATTAGGCCTACGTTTAAAGAACTGGCAAACCAGAAACGACACTAACAATAGAAAAAATGTTGATTTATTAAAAACACTCGATTTTAATAAGAAAATGTGAAGTAAAAAATCTGAATATCAATATTAATGAAAGCGATTAGTATAGTGTGAAATTTATAAAATTGCATCATCGTATCGTTGGTTATTGTAAGCATCATCAGTCGTAACTCGAATTATATAATACAGTACTACACTTTCAGTTCTTCACACATTTGTTGATTCGTTAATTAAATTAATATATATGCCATATTTTTAGATGCAGAAAATAAAAGGATTGATTAATAAATAATTCTGGTAATTCTATAGGAACCTTTCCCTTTATTTATCAGTAAAACATTAAGTAAAATTCTGGATTGTAAACTAAGTTGTTTATAAACGTACTGACAAAATTAAAAATAACGTAAATGGACAGTCTAATATTTTAGAGTTTTTTCCCAATTTTTATTTTACTATTTTAAATCTGAAAAAATATTTTTATACTAAAAATGTGCGTGTTTTGTAATGTATTGGCAAAAATCTTTTTTTTTTCTTCAATTCTACTAGCAACAAGGGTCATGAGGGATCCAGGAAGGAAACGAATAGTAACGGTCTAGAAAACAAAGGTGAATAAATTTATAATGATTAAACACAGTTTGCTGACAGTGAAATCTATTTATAAAACCGCATTGCATTATACAAAGTTCTTCAGCATACTTTTTAACGATGAAAATAAGGATTTTTTTAAACTAAAAAGGGTTAAGTAAGATTAATGAAATCCATAAAATGTAAGAGGAGGCATAACAAATGTGCATTGTTTATTTTTCTTCTAAATTTCTTTTGAACATTTAATTTTATAGCACGAAATACTATTATACTACATATCGACCAGCACAGAAGAAGCAAACGTAAGTGATAAATTAGTAAATAATGGATGTATTGAATCAACTAACGCAGATTTTATGTTTCATTGGACTGCTTTAATAAATTTCCGCAATTATTTAAAGGTTTACCTGTATGAAAATCCTAAGTCTTGCTCAGGCGTTCGGCTCGGTTACGGTCAAATAAATGTGAAAAATAAAAAAATTCTCAAGGACTCCTCTGGATAACGAGAATGTTTTTGTGGTTTCCTGATACATCGGGTTGTATATAGTGACGTTTTTATGTGTTTTTCTCGTTTTTTATGTACTGGGTTCGTGTTTTGTGTCTATTGACAAGAGGAGTCGACCAGGAAATCATCGCTGCACAGCCTCAGTGCATCCACTTACATATAGGACAAACGCCATAGCCTGGTGGTGGGTGGCTGCTCAATAATATTTGTTCAATTTATGAAAATGTAAAAAGTGGTGTCTCTTTTTGAAAATGGCTATACTCAGCCTATATGAGACACCTGCTAGGTACCACAAGCATGGCAGTGCCATGCTGCAAATCTGCCGTGCCAGTATTGGATATAGCACTATAAATAGGTTACAGTACCTTTGTCCGCCGTATGCTCCTGAGTGTGTAATCCTTTTTACTGGATGATGCGCATTTCGGTGTTTTTTAGAACACCATCTTCAGATCCATTAGTTTAAGAACTTGCCATATGAGCAGGTGAGTCAAAAGTTTATAAAAATGTACATAACATGAACACAATCACACACGAACACGTAACAAATAGAAAAACATTGAATTTAGAGTGTAGGCCTACTTTTACAAAAACAACACGAACGCCACGAACAGGTTGGCGCGCCGGTCATGTGCCGAGACTCGACTGAGGTGGCCGGCGGTGTAGGTTGACCTTTGTCCTGTCGGCGGTAGCGTTGATCTATTGTTATCTATCTTGATGTAGGTTTCGAAAAGACTGTTGGACTGTAGGGTGTTTTTGTCATTGAGTAGGTTATCGGGGCTGGTTTTATTGGCTTTATAAATTTCAGATTGTTCTAGGGCTGTCATACGGCGGACATAAGGTACTGTAACCTATTTATAGTCTAATTTATTGATCCGGAACACAACCAACAAAAATGAAAAATGGATATAGTAGATTTATCAACTGAGATTAACTAACTTTTACATCCCTTGGACGTTACAAGCCACCTTAAATCGAGCTAAAAAGAATAGCTTACGTTTTATTTTTTTTTTACATTAGCAACCAATCAATCTTGAGTACTTATGAGTACTCTTATTTAACCCTAAGTATGTATGTGGTTTTGCATTACATGTATTAATGACTCGACCAAACTTGAAGTTAATAAGTAAGCTTATTTATTTTATTTTTAGTATAATTATTTTTCGCATAAATGCCCGTAATGTCATTGTGTGTTTGATTTTAAAAATTAAACGCACTTCAATTTTAGGTCAAAAAATAAGTTACCTCCTGTTAGGTGTAAATCAATATCCATTACATGGAGATCCGCTCCACTGAATTCCAATCACCTGAACAATGAAGTGATTAAAGCCTTCACTTTGAAAGCTTGAGGCGTCTTTCTAAGACTTTTAATTTGAATAGAGTTTTCTCTTAACCTTTTCTAAGGGTTTTTATTTCCATTCTATACTTGTATGAAAACTGTTAGGCTTTACATTTATAATATAATCCAAAAAGGGCTGCAATATCTTTTAAAATAGAGGTCTAATAAATTTAAATAATAATACTCTACTAATTCAAGGAGACTGTAAATATATGAAAAGATTTTAGAAAACGTTGGATAATTGGGATAGAAACATATTTTAATTCTAAATAGTTAATACCACAAATGAAATTAGTTTAAGAACATTTGAGATTATTTGTTTAAAATTAATTGATGGTGATAGTTATTTTATATTTATTTATATTTTTAATTTTTTGGACATTTGGCATCACTGATAAGAAAAAATAACTATATTTTATTACGTTGTTAGACTTTTTTAATAATCGGTTATGGCAAATGTCCACAAAAAACGAAATCAAAATATATTTGATATTTTTCAATGTGTCATTAATTGAGAGTATTTGGCGTACATCAAATGTGCAGGGCTTTGCAATCAACTATAGAAAATAAATATTAAAACATATATTTTTATACATAAGTATTTTTGCGTATGAATTACTATTTATTTTTAGATGAATTATTTTATATCAATTTAGGCATTTTTGTGTTTCAGCAAATTTATTTTTTTAATATTAAAATATTTTGAATAAGAGCAAATTTTTAACTGCATGATAAATTTAATAGGGTTACGCTTCAATTCATTCTTTTATAAATGGTAACAATAGCGTTCAGCTGCGTGAATTTCAAACCTTTCATGAGCCAATATCCTGTTATTCCGGTTCAGTACAATGCTTATTTTACCATACAATTTTTTGACCGTTTAATAAGACATCACAAGTGATGTTTATTCTTCATCAATTATTTATTTGTACACATAATTAACAAAATAAACCATAGATTATTATTAAATTCCAGTCTAGGTCTTTATTGATATGTACGATTTTAACAAACGTAGTTCTGGTAAATTGAAATTTGCCAAGCCTTTTATGTTGATATACTGACGTAGGAACAAACATTATAGATAAATATATGTTTTCGTTCTTTTCTCTCGTATTCGTAAGTTTTAGTTTAAATATTTTGTTTACAATCAACATACCCTTTCTAAGCGTTTTTTTTATGTTTGTTCTGTACGACTAACTAGACGCAGCGATAAAAAAACCAGAAAAATTAATTGTAATTAAAATGTGAAGTGGAAGAGGTAAGGGATATGGCACTAAATCGCTCGCTAGCTTCTGGCCTGTTTTTTACGAAAACAAATGAAAACATCTAATATGATGTCAAAAATCTAAATATTTTACTGTATTAAGATGTGCACAATTAGTTGAGTTGCAAATGTTAAACTTGAAATTAAATTCTTCAATTGTAATTAGTTTGTCAAATTTATTCAATTTGTCTACATATACATGAGCAGGCTATGCCAAAGATATGTAGACAAAGAAGAAGACAAATTTAGGTTTTTGAGTAAGGTGGTCTTGCCTTTTTTCAAAAGTTGGTTGGTTTTGCTTTATTCCAAAAGTTTGTAGGTTGTCCGATTTGATTATTAAAATAAAATCTATATTATATACGACCGCATGTGTAACTGACTCACTGACTCACTGAGGTATACGAATTCTAATCAACTCCCCGCTAAGCTAGAAACTTGAAATTCGGCACAAATATTGCTCGAGTGGTCAAGCCCCAGGGAAAAGTCTCAAAACAAAACATTTCCACCCCCAAGCCCCGTAAAGAAGCGAAAAAAAGGGGGGGGGGGATTTGAAGTTCGAAAAAGGTACTTTTCGTTTTTGGGCTATAGCGGCTGAAGTAGAGGTCCAATCGAAAAACGGACTGCACCACGTGCCACGGATTTTTGACGATCTACAACTTTGGTCCTATGACTTTTTGCCATATCTCGTCACCTTCACCCGTAGATTGCTCAAAATTTTTAAATGTTCGTCGATCTTCCCTAGGTTTTCCAGCACCAGTTGACTTGATATACTACTTAGGTCACTGTAAATTTGTAGGAATATTTATTGGGTGGTCACACTAAATATAAAATTCTCAAAACAAATAATTTCAACCCCCCCACCCTCCAAGAGGGGGTGAAAGGGGGAAAACTTGAATTTCGATAAAAGTACTATTCGTTTTTTACCGCTAACGGTTAAAATTTTGGCTCTGTTCAAAAACAAAGGCTCCCCTTTCCTCAGTTGAAATTAAATTTTGTTCAATTTTGCCCATTATGTATTTTGCTTTATCTCACCTCCTTCACTTTCAAAATGACCTCTTAATTTAAAATTCTTATAAATGTTCAGCTTATTTTGAGTTTGGATGATTTTTCAATATTTATTACTAGCTTTACAGACCTCTATTTTCACACTGATATAGTAAGTTTGATCCTTTACGGTTATAAGGGGTCATTCGCAAAATCCATCCTGTCTCAAAAGTTAACCTTTCGTTGAATTTTAAATTTTCCTCGTGTTTTTTTGTTTTTTGTAATTTTTTTTGGCCAGGGATTCCGAATTATTGACACGGAGATATTCAGTTTGACTTTTTCGGTTTATTATAGGTAATTTGCAAGTTTCACCCCATTTCAACCTCTAAAAAAGTTATCTCAAATTAAACTTTAATTGAATTTACGATTTGACTCGTGTTTTTTGCCAATTTATTCATTACTGAAAGACTAAATTTTTGAAAAGGGATTCGTCAGTGCCAACCTCCATGTTCATCACAGTCATTTGTATTTTCTTAAATCTATCAATCCCTATATGTGACCAAATAAATAACTGAACTAAGAAGCATTCTTCAAATTAAGGCAATGTTGTTTTTCAATTAATTCTTTTACCTCACCCCCTCACCACCTGACTCCACCAACCCTCTTTCAATACGAAAAATTAAACCATACCCCCTCCACAAACCCCCCCCCCCCTAAAGTAACCCTTCAACTACCTCCCAATAACTACCCTCACAAATATTACAATGATATATTTTGCTGAGGATTTGTAGTGAGTTTGTTCGAAATTTTGTAGCTTTTCAATACAGACCCCCTGCTTTGGGGCAAAGAACAACAAGGGGCCTGGGGGCGTTAAATTAATTTTGTCTTATAACTTTCAATGTCCAAACCCCCGATGACCACGATTGGAGATACCTGGTATGGTGACTTTGTACGTTAACAAATATACTAATTTTGTTATGTGACTTTTCAATATCAAAATCCCTCTCCAAGGCACTCACAGTAGGGGGCCTGGGGGCGGAGCCCCCAGCGAGCCGAAGGCGAGTCCACTTATATACTTGTACACAGTCTCAGTGTATAGTGTGTTGTGGTTTCTGACCCCAGAGAAATAGGCTTAAGTCATTAGATATTAGAAAAAACAAATGCCTCTGAGCAAGTAGTATTGTATATCTCAGAGAGAATATTGACGCATCATTCGCTTTAAGATGAGTCAACAGTAAGAGAAATAATGCCTGAGCTCGTAAGCACGTAAGGAGCCTAGTTCTCCATTGTTCTTGGATATAGTCCTCGTATGAATGGTTTATTACAAACCTGTTCTGAGTATTGTAAAATTAATACCATAACGTGTCGAGTTACAAATAAAGTGAGAAATCAACTTGAGATTAATTCTCAGCGTTCTCCTGGTTATAGTTTAAAAGTGCATTATTTGTTTTTAATAATAATCATGTCTCTGGGGTCGTAAGTTTCATTAAAGATGTGTTAAGATTATCATATGATGTAAAAGACACGTTTCAGTAGCGGACGTATCAGGAGGGTCAAGTAACAGCAACTATAACTTCACAGCGATGGTTGAATTCACCACTATTGGTGACGTCACAGCGAAAGGTGACGTCACAGTAATGGGAGCCAAAGCAACTACAAATGATATAACAACGAAAATGGACAACAGTTTGTTACTTTAGTCGTCACAAGTTTTTGTGATAGTTGTGGCAACTTAAAAATGGTAGTATGGTAGTATGGTTTGTAATCGCATGTATATTATTTTAATTTATCATTTATTTTTCGGGTGAATGCATAAAACTCAAAATGCATTTGATTTGCCCAGAAAATCATATACTGAATAAGTTTTTAATGTTTATTTTTATATCAGTGCAATTGAAAGAATTCTTTTTGCCTCAGCCGTCAACAAAGCAGCAAACGTCATACAGTATAAGGTTTTACTATTCTCTAAGGCCTGGGTTTTTCAAAAGCAAATTGATTGTGATTAGCAATGACACGGCATTTCGAGCTGCAACAGAGCGGTCACTCGCATCACTGTCCATTCACGCTACTCTGCGCACTGGGTCATCTGGTGCAGTGTCTACTCTGTACATGCCATGCTAACCTCTATGTAAATCTAGCTGTTCACTTATGGATACGTTTAATCATAAGACCGAAATGTGAACGTTTACTCCTGTTTATTTATGAAGTTCGTTGGGTATTGAAGTGGCTTTCGGAGATTTTATAACAGAGGGCAATTTTAATACTAAACATATAAAATTAAAAAGAAAAATTTGGAATTAATTCATGTTCTTTTATAATAAACTATCAAAATTGATCAAGTGTGATACAAAATTATTACTTTTTATTTCCAAATATTCACATGATTTTATCTTTAAACACAAATTTTCTCTTTTAAAGGTAAACTTCGTTTAGTTTTAGAAAAAATGCTATTTCGGCATTTTTAAATCTGAATTGCGAGTGAACATTTGGAAATTACTTTCACATTTGAAGCATTATTGTATGTCATTTGAACAAAAGTAAATTTATCTCCCAAAAAGAGAAACAGTTACATTAAAATTGATACAAACTCCTTAAAAACGTATATTTTAATATTTTTCAGTCACGAAAATATTACTTTCATAGTGGTTATTGGGGCGAATGTAATCGTTCTTTTTCGTTGGACTTGAATAAAGACAATATTGCTCCTAATGTCTTTGTTATTAACCGTTATTAACTGAATACGTCAGTCTTAGGAGTGTTTTTTTAATGCTAGAAAAGAAGATATTTGTCTTCTTTCAATTTTGAGGTTTACCATTCCATTACGACCTTGCATGCAGCACGTATGCAATCCTTTTACTTTCTACCAAATTGTAAAAGGATGTATTTTTGAGCGTGTTTGTGTAGATTTACGTTAATTTCATTTTCAAGAAAGCTTTGACGGTGTTAAAAGTGTGTGTTGTAGTATCGCAGTTCGCAGATTCAGCAGATTCAATGAACCATAGGTATATTGGGTCAGTTCGTTAAAGTATTAATAATTGTTTTGACTTTATGTCAATATAATCAATTCTTATTTTCCATTTACAGCCAAGTAAATTTAGACAATTACAAAAAAACGACGATCGGGTAACGTATTGTCATGTGATAAGAATTAGCCCAGATGGTCACTAGAACCATCTGAATACTGAGAGGAATACTGGGTGATGCATTTTTAAAAATAATTAAAAATCAATTCAAAATATTGTATCATGCTTAAGGTATTAAAGGGAACATATTTGCGAAAACTGGACTCAATTGCCTCAATTTGAATCAAAACTGTGACAACTGCTTGATTTAAAACCAATATCTCAGAAGAATATAAATTTTATTTGGCTGCGGTGTACTCTGTCGGCGGTTATGTTATGTCTTGCTTTCTAAAACAATGTTTGCACATATTTTGCAATAACGTGTTTAACGTGTTTAATAACGTATTTTGAGTTAAGAAAATTACGTAGAATGCTATACAAATAATTATTTAAACCTCCAAGGGTACAATGCGTGCACATTTTCTAAAATCATAGAAAAGAAATAATGTTGTTAAATCTTATTTTATTATTAAAAAAATAAATAAATCGTGTCCGTCGTGTCGTTTTATTTATGTCAACTATTCAACCAAAGACGATATGAAAACATCCTTGTAGGAGCCTGAAGATGACTTGTTAAAAAGTCGAAACTAGTTGCTCTCAATTAACCATTGGATACCAGTAAAGCAGTTATTTATACCATTATTAGTTATTATATCAATTCTATTATTGAGCTATAATATAAGCTCAAGCCGATCGTTGAATTGCATTTACTTAAGATACATTTAAGTACTTGAGACTCGACGGAACCGTTGGTTTTGCTTATTATTGCAAGTATTGTCGTTCATTTGATAAAAAGTCAAACGTCGTTTTAACGAAGTCGAGCGTTCTTACGGATTTTTCTGCAACAAAAGCAACAGATTGCTCTTAAAGTGGCCGCTAGTAGAGGGAGCGGGCATTTCGCCAACTGAAACCTCGCCATCTGCCATATTTTCAACATTACGTTCATTTTACGAAAATGTTACTCTGACTCAAGTGAATAGTTCATCAACACCAGACTTTCTTTATATCCTCTCCAACATGGGGCATTGATATGATGTGCATCAGCGAAACACTTACTATTATATTTCACATCAAGAGCTATATATAAGGTTTTCCGGGCCAAGATTTTGTTTTGAATAAAACTTTAGACGTAATCCAGATTTTTAACAATCTAATAAATATCTAAATAAGTTGGATAAAAAGTATGTAAATGTACGAAGTGTCAGTTATAAGATCGAGGAGCGGCGGCGAAGCTTCTGAAGCCCCAGTCAATTTCCTGTCACAAATTCACTTGTTAATAATTGCCGTTTGGTAACAAACTTCACTTATTTTTAGCTTTGAAAAATAACCCATAGAATCGGTAAAGTTGAAAGTTTAAGCAGATAAATTGTTATTTTTATTTTGGCTTTATTTATGCAAAGGATATTCATCACATCTAGTTCATAAAGTTGTAATATTTTAATTCCCTGGTATCATTACGGTAAATATACGAACGAATAGTTTGAATAGATTTATCTTAAAATGTTTTAGATGCGCAACGAAGGATTCATATCGAAAGTACAGTAATACATTTTGCTTATACCTTTTCTTAGTTGTCTTATTACTAATTGAAAATAAGGATTGTTATTTATTTTATTTTTAACTTAAAATTAAATTATATTTAGGCTGCAAAAATATTACTTATCCTCGATACCAAAAAAAAATCGAAAATTAAAAACAACTATCGATCTTTGATCGTAATACCTTTCCTAACCTTCTTTTTCTTTTACGTATTTTAAAAACTCCAACAGTAAAATCTGGAATGAAAACATAACGTATTTATTTTAATCCCCACGAAAATACATTACTCTGGTAAAATATCGTCATTAAAAATATTTAAATTTGTACCATTTCGAATAAATATTTTCCCATGATATTATATGGTAATTTAAAATTAAAGTATTCAAATAGGCCTAACATTTGTGTCTCTGATTAACATTTATCTGTTCTAAACACACAGATACAAGGAACTGTTCTAAATGATAAAAAAATTCTAAGGACTTTAAGGTGCTTGATTATGTATTCATACAACATAAAACGAGTTGTGAGAAAGGAGGGTGAGAATTTACGACCACCCTAACCTTCACTGCCTCTTTCACCTATTTGAATTATTAAAAAATAAGACAAAGATAAAATTTTATATCAGAACAAGTAGCCTCTCTGTGGAAGGTGGGCATGAGCTTCTTCCAAAGTGTAAGCAGGCGAAAAATATAGCTCTTTACTTTGCATGCAAAATAAACAACTTTTGAAAAAATATACAAAGAAAAGATTTTTTCATCTTAAAGCAAGAGCATGAATATTACATTTTTATTTCGAAATATGTTTATCAATGTATATTTTACTATTTTTGGGTATGTTGTTTTCCCAGTGGTTTGAACTTAGGACTTCAGTTCAAAAGGTTGCTGATCCAATTCCCAGAATGTCCAGAAAGTCTTGAAGATTTTGGACCGCAATTCAAAAAAAGACTTAAGCAACTCCTCTAAAACTGATACGTTCAGTGGCGTAGACACGCACACAAAATGAAGTTATTGAACAAAATCAGAATTGGGAATTATATTTATTGGAAATTATCATTATTGGGAATTATTTTTATTGGATTTCAGGAATAATATTAAATACCTATAGCAAATAAATAAATATATAACACCACATTCATTAGTTGGGATCCGGTGTTCTACTTTTTCCAATAACGAGCACTCAAGCTCGTCCTCGATAAGTTTATTTTCTTAAGAAACGAGTCAGTTAATTCGGGTCCGTATTTTTTAGAGGTCCGTTAATATATCTTAGAGGACAAAAGATACACTAAATCATTCTTTGATGTTAAACGCGGTGTGAAATTCGTTACCTCTGGAGCGGACAGATAACGTTGGGATGACGTCACCTAAACTCGTCACTTCCGTCGGTGAGTGACACGTAGTTAATGCCTCCACTTCGTCTTACAAATGGTTCTAAGAAATTGGAGTTAAAAAATTAAAAAGGGACTAAGTAACCTGAAAATGGAAACAGAAAGATAAAATCTTAAATAATAAACTTGTAGGTTGAATTATCAATTAACGGGTTATATATTAAATTTACAAGTTTGCAAGTTTTCCAAAAAATATGGATTGCACGCATTATGGCAGAACGTTGTTTTTTATTGGATCCCTTTATGTTTCATTTGCATAATATGACGAGACTGAAAGTAACGGTATTAAAATTTCATGTAACCCACAGATTTTAGAAATTGTATGTCTGACCCACTGTTTATTATTGTAAGAATTAAACACCCAGCTAAATCCTGGATCACCAGCCATTGAAATATTTAACTGCAATCACTTCAATATAATCATTTGCAATGACTTGTTACATCCTGCTGAGGAGACCCAATGCTGAAATTAATAAGTCAAAAAGTCAATAAATAAGTCAAAATTCGGAATTCTTTAAAGGCTATAACACTTTAAGAAGATCCCAAATTTGTGTTACTTTATTTTAAGCTCTTTTAATGACAAGAATACTAATAATGACAAGCCATAGCCGCCGTCGTCGATATACTGTTCCCCAGCCACCCAGTCCGGCCAGTCAGGGAATTCCGAGAGGTAGGCTTCTTCCCAGCTTTGCGGGAAGAGGAACTTACCACCGCCGGCGCCGTCCGATCCCTACGACCCAGAAGAGTGCCCGTTCCCGGTGGCATCCCGTCGGAGGCGCTCAAGCTCGCTGCGGAGGTGAATCCAAGGCTTCTGCTCGACATGTTCAACGCTTGTCTGACGGAAGGCGTTTTCTTCTCCTCATGGAAGGTAGCCCGCCTTGTCCTTATCCCCAAGGCGAAGAGTACACCGGGGACCCCTTCTTCTTTCCGACCCCTGTGTATGATTGACACGGCCGGGAAAGTGCTTGAAAAGCTCTTGCGCGTCACTGAGAGGGACTTATCCCCGCAGAAGTACGGCTTCATATCCGGTCGCTCCACCATCGACGCTATCCAGGAGGTAGTTGAGGCAGTGCGGAGGGCGAAGGACCACAACCACTGGTCGCGCCGCGTGGTCCTTCTCGTCACGATCGACGTGAAGAACGCTTTCAACTCCGCCAGGTGGAGCGATATGCTGTGGGCGCTTGAGCATACGTTCCAAGTTCCCTCCTACCTCCTGCGTATGATCGAAGCGTACTTGTCAGACCGCGTTATGTCCGAAGGTCAGCGGCGCATTCCCATCACTTCCGGGGCTGCGCAGGGGTCCATTCTCGGACCAGATCTCTGGAACGTGTCTTACGACAGCTTGCTGAGGCTAGACATGCCCGATGAGACCCGCCTCGTTGGCTATGCTGACGACGTCGCTGCCTTGATCGCTGCGAGGAACGTCGAGCAGGCAAAACTGAGGCTCAGCGTAGTAATGGCCAAGGTCAACGGGTGGATGCGAGATCACGGCTTGTCCCTGGCTATTAGTAAGACAGAGATCGTCGTCCTCACCAAAAAGAGGATAAACACCGTGTTCCCGGTGCAGACCAAAAAGAGGATAAACACCGTGTTCCCAGTCGTAGGGATCGGACAGCGGCAGTAAGTTCCCGGAAAGCCTACCTCTCCGAATTCCCTGACTGGCTGGACTGGGTGGCTAAGGGGACAGTGTATCGACGACGGCGGCCATGGCTTGTCTAGGTGACGTCACACTTGAGACTAAGCCTGCTGCAAAGTACCTGGGAGTCATGGTCGACAGCAGACTGTCTTTCGGCGAGCAGATCCAGCGCGCCGCCGACAAAGCCGCTAAGGGTGTCGCTGCCTTTGGTAGGCCTATGCCCAATGTCGGCGGTCCTCGCTCCTACAAGCGCCGCCTGCTCATGACTGCCGTCCAGCTGTACGGGGCGGAGGTATGGGCTCACGCACTCGAGAAACGAGTCTACCGAGACCGGCTTGCCCGAGTTCAACGCAGAGGAGCTCTGCGGGTCGTTCAGCCTACCGCACAGTCTCCGAGCCTGCTGTGATGGTGATCGCCGGAGTCATCCCCGTCCTCTTCCTTGCGAGGGAGGTAGGCGATTTACCGGAGGAGGCCTGAAGCGGACCGGGAAGCAGCTGCCAGGGAAGAGCGCGATCGCAGCTTCGACTCTTTTCAGCGCGACTGGGAAGCCGAGCCGAGGGGACGTTGGACCTTCCAGCTCATACCTTCCGTCCGACCATTGGTGGAACGGCAGCAAGGCGAGGTCGATTACTACGTGACCCATTTTCTTTCTGGGCACGGGTATTTCCGAGTCTATCTGCACCGGATGGGCAAAGTCGCCAGCCCGGACTGTCTGTATTGCCCTGGCATCCCAGACACGTCCGAGCACACCTTCTTTCAGTGCGACCGTTGGTACGTCCGCCAAGCCTCGCTTTCATCTGAGATCGGCGTGGTCGTCAGCCCAAACAACATCGTCGGAGCTATGCTCCAGGGAGAGGGCAACTGGAACTGTGTTCAGCTCTACGTCCAGGCCATTCTTCGGGCGAAAAAGGTCGACCTCGATCAGCCTTAATCCTCAGCTTTTCCCCCCGAAGGTTGCCCTAGTGGCGTGATATCAAAGGCCTAGCCCGAAGTAATGTGTGAAACAGTTCCAGGTTAGTGTCCTCGGTGCCGAGGGGGAGGGGGTGTTTAGCCGGTAGTTCACGGGACATCGAGCTCGTGGGAGTCCGACACTACTGAGGGGACAACGAGCCCCTCAGTGTGCGTAAACACATCCCACCTCCTCCAAAAAAAAATAAAAAAATACTAGAATACTCCCGTTATTGATAAAACACAAATTTAGAATAACTAATTCTGGGAATTAATCTCCAACTTCATTGGCTTTCTAGGAACTTGTTACTTCGAAGAGGTAACATGAATTTCAATAAAGGTTTAATTTGTTTACTTGTCTTATCTTTCTAATATCAGTATGTATATCAGAAAAAAAGTGTAAATTTATATTAAAATATTTCAACCAAACATTAAATTTAAGATCTTTACAAGATGAACAGAGATTTTTGTTATGATAAAATATTCAAATGCCCTCATTGAATTTACTTTTAATTCTTTTAATCCTAAATAATCTCAGTAATTGGATTGGGAAGATCAAAAGGTTATTAGCTTCATGAAAATGTCTTTGATCAGATACTTCTATATTCTTTTAGGAAAATAATTGAAAGTAACCTTCTAATTAAATGAGTTTTGTCCCAGTTGTGTTTTAACTTTGTCCAATGTAACTGGTCTACTAATAACTCGTCTAAAAAACTATGACAACTACAAACATATTTTATATATATGCTTTTTACATATATTTTATATAATTAGTTTAGTTTTTCTAAATAACTATCTTTTTTCTCATTTCAAACTTTATGCTACTTTAACAATATATTTCAATACATTTCTAACTCTTTGTGCCTTTTTTATACCTAACTTTTCTCTTTTTCAGACAATTTCTTTGTCAAAAAAAATAAAAATGTAATATTTGGAAATGAATGTTTTTAATCAGAGATGACGCCGCTTCAATCATAGCAACAACTCTGAAGATGTCAATATAGTGCACTTTAATTTTTTTACTTTACCTCATTAAATGCTCAAAATACCAGTTAATTATTCTACCACCAAAGCCAGTCAAAATCGGTGAGTGAGTTTAAACATTTAGTTTATAAAAAAACAACTTCACCTCTTAGCTCAAAAATCTCTCTAGATTAACTTCCCGAATTAGCGAGCCATCATAATGCTGTAAACACCTGATTGACGACAACGGCACGGCGCGGCGCGGTCTTCACTCGAAAAGACACACGAAATTGTTCGTGCCAAATTTATATTATCATTACCACCCAACACCTCGCGAAATGTGATCATGTAAATTTATAAAGTGTTTATAGTTCAAGGTCTTAAATGCCTTTACAACAAATTCTAATTTTGTAATAAGAAGTAATCCTTTTTCAGTTACATCGTAACTGTTATTTACGATTGAACGTCTCAGTCAGCTTTTTAGAGATTCGAGTTATTTTTCGTGCAAAAGATCAAATGTAAATCACTATCATTTGTTGCTGGTAGACTGAATTCCCGGCACGTAATGTATAACTGAATTCAATGTCTCTTTGGCTTACAGAAACCTGTTAACATAGATTCTGATACTTATACGGGACTCATGGCAAGTTATATAGGTTGGAAATGCTAATCTTATATGGTTCGACATGTTTTCAAAGTTATTGAAATAGATCAAAAAAGGTTTTCCACAGATGAATTTTTTCTAGTCAGCTTAAATATAATAGATTATGGGCAAAGATTAGTTATATCTTCATTTTTAATTTCTAATTAAAAAATGGCAAGGACATATCTAACAATACATTTAATGGATGTAAATAAATAATAAATTTAAAAACTAAATAAAAGCTTTTTCTATTGTCATAAGTTATATGCACAGTTTAGCTATTATAAGTGTGACCAGATTGCGATGTTTACGTATAAAAAATGGAAATAAGCAAACAAATAGAAACAAATTATTTATCTTTGTATTTTTGCATCTACTACTTTCTTTCTTAATATAACTTTATTAGGTTTTCTATCATGGAGTAAAAAACGAACTTGTTTATAACGGTAATAAGTTGTATGAATTATTCTACTCGACTGTTTAAAGTCGAAAAAAAACTTGTTTGCTTACGTTTTTTTAAGCTGATATATTGTACAGAAGTGCCTTGTCATCATAACAAAATAATTATTAATATAAATTTGATATAATTGTGTATTATAATATGTCAATTTTTGAATGTCAACCAATTCCAATTATCCTCCATCACAAGGGCCTCGAAGGAGAGAAGCAAATACATTAATATGATATAGGACGAAATTGCTTCTTAATTAGGTTTTGTTCAAGTCTGTACCTACAGAATTTATCCAAGAGAAGTTTCAAACCTCATTTTCATTTAAGTGTTTCTTTTTTTCATTGATTTAGGGGATCGCTAATTTCTACATTTTGAGAAATGGTATCAGCTAGGATCTTCTGTTCTGGAATGAAAGAAAAGAAACAGAGAACAATCAGACAAAATATAAGATTTGCCTTGAAATATTTATATTAGACAATACTAGGGAAATATAACTTAAATTGAATTCAAAATCCCGGAAATAATAAAACTAATGTTTTTTGGTCGAGTAATACAGTAGATAAACGAATGCCGATGCCTGATGGCAAATCTGTGAGTGCGTACCTTTAATTTAAGACCTCAATTATGAAGATCGGTCGAGTAGAAGAGCCAAACGAACTTGGAAAAGGAAAACCATATTTAACTCCCATAAGAAATGTACAGGGAGGACGTTGCTTTTGTTCATAACTCGAGTAATACGGCAGATAAATGAATGCGGATGCTTGATGGTAAATCTGCGCGTGCATACCTTTAATTTAAGACCTCAATTATGAAAATCGGTTGAGTAGAAGAGCCGGACAGACTCGGAAAAGAAAAGCCATTTTTTTTAATTAGACAATATTGACGATGCGGCGATTCAATTCGTATATCTCCCAATGGTTTGAGTAGCTTAACATTTTCAAGTTAGTTTTACTTTATTCCAGGGTTTTTCAGACCCTATAAAAAGAATAACACCAATTCATTCAGGGTAGAATGTTACTTTATCTCACCTAAATCAACCAGTATAAAAGTTTTTTTTCCTCTTTTTATAATGTCGAACAATGGAATATCGGAATCAAGTGAGCCGTGCATATCGCTTCAGGTGTCAGGTACTGATAACGCTAACAATAGGATGCACTTCCGTTTATCTATTGAGCCCAAATTGAATTTCACTATGGATTTTTTTATAACAAAATCAATGTTTTTTTAATGTCAAAATTATTTAGTTATAATAGAAATTCCTAGCCATGGCTGCCTTAACCGCACTTCTAATACTCCTTGTTTGTTCAGGGAATTAAAGTTAAAAGCCGTTTTTCTAATTTGAAAAAAAACAGTGGAGTCCGATCGCCTAACCCCGTGACCCTGATGTAGGGTCTGTCTCAAAATTATGATTTATTTTAGTACTATTTGATGTACTGAACAAAAATATGGCCAATGCCAAATTGGAATCCTTGGGCAACTTTGAAAATCGAAGGTTAAAGCACACAGGACCGAAAATACAGATACAGATATTGAGAAAAGTAGTATTTTTGGTATCGAAACAAATTTTCCCAAAGGTATTCATTTTAAACTACCACCGTTGATTGCTGGGTGGTAAATACTTCATTTTGATTGGATATAAATTTTCAGCCGCCATCTTGGATCCGCCATATCGGATAAAACCTTTTTTTCAAATATGAATATGATGTTGTGACACATCATTACAGACTAGATTTTCACGTTGATTGCAATGCAAGTTGAAAATTAATTAATTATGGAGCCTACAGAAATGTATATATTTCAATGCATTTAACTATGTACCGAATGTATTTCGAGAGCCAAAACAAATTGTTTTACTTGTAAACATCATGTTAACGTTGTGACTAATTTTCTTAGGGAATTACTCAACTTTCACTTTTCTTCTTGACATTTATTTGACACCGTAAAATGTTGCAGTAAAATATTGCCAAAAGCAACGAGGCAATTTCCATCTTCACGTTAAAAGACATTTTCTGGTTGTGGTTTACTATTTCAGAATTCTATTATTAATGGAAGAATTACTTGTAGCCATGTGCTGATTTGTTTGAAATGTCAAAGTAATTCAATTTTTATGTTTATGTTTTGCTGCTGTTAAAAATAGAGCATACTGTGAGTTTGTTGTTAGGTATTTTTTTTATAAATTCACTAAGAAATATGGTTCTATTAATTATTTGAAACATTAATCTATTTTAACTTAGAATATTTGATCAAGTGAGTGTCTCTGGTTTCGATAGCAGGTATAATCCAATATATGTTTTTTATTCTATCTATCTACCTGATTGGTTTTAGTTCAATTATAGTTCATCGTTTTCCAGGCTGTAAGGCTTAGACTAACGAAAAAGCAGCAACACTATTGCATCGCAGAATAATCTTTAATTACATCTTGGAATAATCTTGGATTGCGATAATCACTATTACATCGCAAAAATATGCGATTTACTGCTAGTATTTTTATTTTTTATTTTTATGGCAAACCGTTGCTCACCATCAGACACATTGTTTTGCTTGCATTATAAAGATTGCCAAGATATTACTTTAAATAACAAGAAATTAAATTATTTTAATTTTGATCACAATTCTATTTTCAATGATTGCATTTACACTGTTATAACTAGTATTACTACGTTTAAATATGCCGTTTGTGATATTTATATAACAATATAAATATTTCGTGATTGGTTTTAACTGACAAGCTATGTTTTGATTTACATTTTCTTGGACATCACCCATTAGAACTAATCAGACTGCTCAATACTAAACGAAATGAAAACATAATCACAACGTCACCAATAATGAGTTTAAAAAATGTTCATGGTAGAATTAGAATTTTATTTTCTGTATTCGATGTAGTTCAGGCGGTCAGGTCGAATATGCTTCCGAACAAAATAACAAAAAATTCAAAATTTCAAAGCACCGTTTTAGTTTATACTACTTTAAAATATAAACTGGTTAAAAAAGAATATAACAGAATACCGTAGTCACAAATTTATTGGTTTTCGTTGTGGTGTCATTGAAAACAATAACAAACCTCATATATTCCATAAAATGCTGGAGGAGCAGGTGTAGACTATTCAGCCATCAAGGGAGGGATGGTTCTAGGGCTGTCTGGGTCCAAGGCTGCGGCCGCGTCGCCCATGGAACATTGGAGGCCGGGGATGAGGGACGAAGTCAGACTGGTCATGTAGAACCCGGATTGCAGCTTGACCTCTGCCCTCACTCCCCCTGGCCCGGTAATTTTGATAGGCTTGTTGATTTCGTAAGCGAACAACAATGGAACCAAGTTCAGATGAACCTCCAACAAAGCCTTGCATTTGTCCTGCATACTGGCTTTTGGATTCCTATATTGCTCGTCTGCCTTGTTTACCTTATCTACAAGCGCTCTTATATCCTGCGGCAGATCTTCGTAGTTAGTGCCAGGTTTGATAGGAGTCATTTTGTTCCAAGTTTTTTTATTGAGCGTTTTAGGTTTTTGCTCCTGCGGTTCTTCCACTCCTCCTGTATATGTTGTATCAGGAGGAGTTGTTGAACCTTTTTTTGTTTTCTTGCTAAACACACCCTTTTTTGGTTCTCCCACTCCCTATAACAAACCAGTTGCGTTAGAAATAAACTAACTTGATCAGCGTAAAACTATGTTTAACGTAATTGTGCGCTATGATGTGTTTACCACTATTCTCGTTATTTGTATTTTGTACATAGCTTAGCAATAGTGTGAATTGAAATTACCATAATGTGTAACAATGTCCAAAAAGACGGTGACGAGTATTTTATGTACATACATTTATAACAGAGGTTTTTATAACTGTCCAATATAAATTTTCAAGTAATTTTTTATGGATTAATATTTAAAAATTTAATAAAACTAGTCTTAGGACTACATATAAAATTTATGAAACTTAAAAATTTATAATTTATAAACCTAAATCTCCTTACCACCACCGGGGAAACGTTCCATACTCACAGGTTACCTTTTTGTCTTGCTCGGAGGTCTCGTGAGGCGTTGGGACCGGAGGAGTCGATGGTTGGGCCGAAGCTGTTTCTTTCTTTTTATGTTTATCAAGCAGATGTCCTGCCGCAACTGCAAGCTGTGAATACAAAACAGTACATTGAAAAACCTCAAATGCCCGTCACCACAGTAATACCGGTTAGCGTAAAAACTTGATACAGCCTAGCCAATTTTTGATACAGCCTAGCCACTTCGTAAGAGTAAAGAAGATACTAGTAGAAATATTTTTGTCCGAAGAACTAGCCTTGATTTCGTGTGGAACACCCCCATATCAGGCATTAAAGATGACCGACATTACATTCATAAATTGTTCTATAACTCCAGTAGTACTCAGATCTTGATAAAAGTTTTTTTTTGTTTGAATGATAATTTAAAATAAAACATTTTTGCAGCTAACATTGTTTTCTAAAGTTAATGGTTTTCATTGTATAATTGAACAGCTAAATTTCCGTTGTAATTCCATGGGAAACTCTGATTCCTTAATAAAATGCGTTTTGAAGAGCTTATTAATGTAATCGATATATTTAGTATGTTCTCTGGGATGAAAGCTCATACACACAGATATTCTATTTCAATTGTTCAACTATTAGCAAGATAACAACCTCAAAAAATATATGCACTGGTCTTTTTCCGAGTTAGTCTAGTTTTTTCGGTATTTCCATGGAGTAAAAACTAATATTGAAGTGAAACCTAAATAAAAACGAAGACAAATAACTGAAGAACCAAGAAAAAATCGATCTTGACAGTATAATTCAACGTTTTCATCCATTTTAAAGGGCCAAAAGAAGTTTTTGGTTGTCCCATGTTATGCATAGGGCAAAAGAATAGGCTCAAACCTTTTTGGAATAAATACCTTATCCGTCGGTAGAATTTAATAAAAATTCATGAAAATCTTCAACGTAAATATCTTAACGATGCAACGTTTAAAAATCTTACAGAAATAATCACTAAACAGCACTTATACTTGTTTTTAAATGTTTTTTTAGAAGTAAAAATAAGGTCTGCTGACAACGCCCCTTTTGAAACTCGGCAAAAACGTGGCTAGTGCTAACCACACGTATTTGAGAGAGCTAAGCCGAACCCCTTCAATTAAAAAAGCATAATAATTATGAAAATAGCTTTCAAAAGACTTGAAAATGTTGAACATAAATAGTTTAATTATATAACATGAAAGGGACTCAAATAAAATTTATTTTCAACAATTTAATTAAAGAGATTTTGAACAGTGCTCGAAAATACATGTAGTCTGCGTAGGCTCGCTTGCGCAAAATTCCAAAGGGGCGCTAGAGCTTAATTGTACCAGTAAAAGTCGTGGTAAAAGGTCTGTAAAGAAGATCTAAGGACGTTGTGCCTTAGCGGCTACAGGCCCAGGCTGTTTTGGTTTTCTGTATGAATTATTTGTACCTACGGATTGATGTGGTATGAATCTAGTTACGCCTTTTATATCGCAATTAACGAAATAATTATTATTTATTTTCTATAGAACGAAAACTAAGTGAACAAATTTATTGCTACAAGTTAGATGTTGCCGAATATAAGTACTTTAAATTAACCCGAAATAATAAAACTGGAAATTTAAACAAAACTTACAATCGAACACAGTAATAAAAACTTCATAGTCATTTCACTAGTGGTAATGTAGCTTCAATGTTACAAAGATAAGTTCGCTGCACAACAATTACAAACAATTAAAGCCAAATGCCACAAAATATTTCAACAGAGCTTGATCATCTGCCGATATTGTATAATATGTTTGTACTTTTAACGAACATTAATGATAACAGTATTACGTTTATCACAGTTGTTATTGATTAACATGTTTTAAGTATGTTTATTTGTATAAGACCTTTTTCATGATTAATTAAGTTTGATTTATTTCAGAATTTAATAAATCCAACTAAAAAAGAACTTTTTATACATTCATAGTCACCGTTAATTTCTTACCCAGGGATTTAGTTTTTTTCTGTAGTTTTAGACCATATTCTTAAATTATTATCTTCAAAAATTGTTTTTTTACCTGGTCATGCCTTTTATGAATTCATTTAGAAATTAATTGTCTTTACGTATAAGTCGATGGAGTTCCCGGCTCGGTTGGATTTTTTTAAATAGGTCCAGGTCTGACTTTACAATTGTTTTAAGTATATGAAGAGCTAAAATTTTTAATACAGCGTAAAGTATTTCATGGCTTTTGGAGGGTGTCAAGTTCTGATGACCGATATAAATTACAATAGGATTTTATTAGAATAAATCTTTAGATCTATTCAGTTTAGTTCAGTGTTTAGGTGATGCAGTATTAGATATTCGAAAGAAGGTATTTGCCTCAATCCACTCGCCAAAGAAGTTACAAAGTTGTTTCTTCTACATACTAAACTACATCTCGTTAAATCACTCGAACTACCCCACTTTACTTACTGCAACTCTGTGATCAATGACCTGACTGTGGACCATTTAAATATGCTCCAACGGTCTCAGAACTATTGTCTAAGATTTGTTTATGATCTGAGACGTGTTGAGCATATCACCCCTTACCTTGAGGCAAAAGTACTGAAATTTAATGATCAAAGATCAATCAAAATTCTCTCATTGGCTTATTCAACATTAAAAACTGGATTTCCTAAATATTTTCAAAATAATTTTCATTTCATAGCTCAATGTAGTCAAAAAAATTCACGTTCAGCTTCCCTCACTTTGCGGATGCCTCAGCACAGAACAGCAATTTATGACGGAGCATTTGTTGTGACTGCTTGCCGTCTATGGAATGATCTTCCAGATTCCTTGAAGTCCATTGAGGGCCGTCGTCGGTTTGTGGTGGCGCTAAAAACATTCCAGCGCCTTGGTAGGTCCTTGGTAGGTGTGTCGTAGGTGTACCAATCGTAGGTAGGGTGTTGGGTGGGGTCACTGAAAGGGTGAAGGTTTGAGTGACTAAGAGTAATTAAAATTTGTTTTTTTTCCTCTTTGATGTAAATATATTATTTTGAATTCATTTGTATATAGTGTAGTTGGATTGTATTATACTTAAAATTGTGTAATACAGGTGAAGTGCAAGAAAGGGCCATGTGGCCCTAACTTTGCCAGTTTAAATAAAGAATTTTTAATTTCATTTTATTTCATTCATTTCATTTCATCTTTTAAATATATTTAGTTTTGAAAAATCTTTAACTTAATGAAAGATTATAACTAAAAAATAAACAATGCCATTGCATTGCCAAATTTATTGTCGAATTGTCAAAGTTTCCTCGTAAAAAGGGTTACTAATCGTAGCGCTCTTTCTCATATTTGGATACTGGCTTCGAGTGATACATAATCTGAACAAATTATAATTAATTACTCGCAGCATGAGTATCGAGAAATAATTTTAAATCTCTTATTGGCCTCGTGATGGTCATGAAATGAAAGTTCATGTTTGATGCGATTGACGGTGTAAGCGACGACTTGTTGACTCAGTCGAGTGCAATGGTTACACAACATGGGCCCAGGTGAATCCATCGTCCCGCCGGTACGCACTAGTGTGTTGACATCGAGAAAGGATGAATAAAAGATTATACACATTTTAATGGGTGATTTAATTTGTAGTGCCGCCATCGACCCCAGTTCCTTAAATTAATTAAGTAAAAAGAAATCAATAGTGGTTTACAATTAACTTGTAGTCAGAATAAGAAAAGATACAGGAACCCAAAAATTATTTATTTAAAAATTTTCAAATATTTACAAATTAAAAATATTTACTAATTCTCAAATTAAACAATAACATAAAAACATATGTTTATAATGCATGACATTTGAGAGGAATTAAAACATATGACATTTGAAGAAATTAAAATATAGAGGTTCCACATCAGATAATATTTACAAATTCTCAAATTAAACAATAACATAAAAACAGATGTTTATAATACATGACATTTTAGAGGAATTAAAACATATGACATTAAAAAAAATTAAAACATAGAGGTTCCATAAATTAATCGCCTTAGAAGGTAAACGCCTTTACAACTTTATCCTTCAAAATTTTCAAATTTTTCCTTTTATAACACTATCGCCGTTTAGCCATGATTGAATGTAGGTTTGATTCCCTCGTAGGGGTGAGTACCAAAATTGTACTATGATAGAAGACTATTTTATGGCTTACAGCTTGGTTGCGTGACATTTTTCGTTACAGCGCTTCTGGTATTGAATTGCCACCTGCCTAGGGCCATTGTATCTTGCGAGCAGTAAGTAACTTAGCATGAGATATCTTACTTGCCTAAACAAGAAATAGGGTCTCATCTTAAGAGACCTTAGGTTCTTTTCTAAAGAGGCTTCATCACCCCTCTGCAAAACGTCAAAATAATCCTTCGTAGTACCCTTCATAGTTCGGACGCCGTGTTTCAACTAATAAAAATATATAAATTAAATTATCCACGAAGAATGTGTACCCCTTAGCCTCCAAATTATGACAACAATTTTTCAAACATAATTAATCTCATTAATTAATTACAAAGCATAGCGACAGAAACAGTATAGTAAGAAAGCATGTTTGGATAAAAACGCTGATTTTTTTTTATCCAAAGGCACTACAAGCCTTCCTCCAAACATTGTCGCTCTCCCAAGCACATGAAATTAAATTTAAGCTTAGGAAAGACGCACACGTGCTCAAGAACTTGCCAGGATCATAACGTTAACAGTGTTTCTGTTTTAGATGGGTTTAAGAAATTCTTACGAGGGTGATAAAGGCTCTTAAGAGAAACACACGATCGCCAAATTAGATTCATACCTTAATTTCCTCTCAACTGCACTAGAACTTGACGGAAATTACAATTTCGTTTGTGTTCAAACAGAGGCGTGAACCACACTATAGTGGGAAAATACATTATTTAGTGGGATTAGACTTCCATAGTCTAGATTCGATATTTAATGCTTATTTCACTTTTTTGTAATCTAACAATATATTTTTCGGAACCAAAGTTTTGTCTGTTTAATTATTTAAATTGTTATATCCTTACTTCCTAACGGTGTTTGGGTATTATTCTGTTCTACGTTGGCCACTTGACATCAGTTGGAAATTCACTAATGTAAATAGAATGTTTATCTTCTAAAGAAAGTATTCTGTACTGGAAGAATCCATACAATAGAACTATCACTTTCTATATGTTGGTCCCTAGCACATAATGAGCCTTTTGTCCGACTCAACCTACTATTTGCAATTGATATTCGTAGGTGGTTCAGATTTTATACAGTTGATGCCATATTGCCCATGCAATTCGTCTACCCTCACCTATTTAGGTTCAACCTTGGAATTAATCAAGTTAATCGAGTCCACAGTGATCATGCAATAGATAAATTTAGTTGATATAAATGCTTTTAGTTTACTGTACTTCTAGAAGTAGATTTTAGCCTACCGTTTCTGGTGCCACTGCCTTAATCCGAATTCTGTAAGCATACTCATTCATCTAGTCTCTGGATGAAAGTTGTTATATTAAAGCCGGTTCTTCGGTCAATACAATGTAACTTTTCTCAATATAGTAGGATTTTAGAAGTTTCCATATTTTTGATAACTCTTTTCAATATATTAAATAATACCAATTAGTAGTGCAATAGTGGGGCTTCTGGGCCAAAACGCATTAATCAAAAGTGACAGCTACATCCGGTCACGTTACATTGTTACACTCTGTTACATTGAGTAGGGGAAAATAATAATATTACTATTATCACAACAGCCTGTATTAAACATTTTTCTTTTAGAGTCGTACCAATATGATGGTGTTTAATAACTAAATATGGGAAGGTATATCAAATAACCTATTAATACCAATCCAACATTAAGAATTTAAAAATGAAAGTTTTTCAGTTTAACAAATAAATTCATTTTAAAACAATACTGGCTCTGAGTTATTTATCGTGTTGCGGATTTGTCATCAAACCTTGTTTAGTAAAGCAACCCTTTATTATTAAAAGGTTGGTTAACCACAGTAACCACCAAAAGCTTTTATAGTAAATACATTACTGAAAGGGTAGATAGAATTCCAGCCTTTATATATTTTCACTAACTTTACCAAGGTTGACTTTTTATTGTTTATTACTAACCTATATCTCACTCAAAATTTTTTTGCAAAATATAGAATTGACATAAATTAATTAAATGCTCTTGGGGATCAAGTAGGTAAGTAAATGAATAATAATGATAGTCAATTATAGATGTTTTACCATCAAAGTAGATCTAACTTAAATTTATAGGTAGACTGTATTAAATTATTTGCCTTATTTCATCAGTGTTCAATACGTACAACTTGGTGAATGTACAATAATTACAAATTATAGTTCTGACGAAAAATTTCGAATGTGGTAATTGGTAGGTCTTATTGCATATTAAAGTGTAAGTAGGTGTCATTTCACGAGACATTGTGAGAATAAGGGTGCAAGAACTTTTTATTTCCCATAAAGAATGTACAAACTTATCGTATGTATATAAATATTATACAAAAATGCATATTAATGCAAAAAAGAATAATTAATCATATCAAGAATATAAATTTTGTTTTCAAGCAAAAGAAATTCGATATCAAACCATTTAAAATTATTTAAAATTATATAAAAAAATATTAATAAAACCACCAGCATAGATGTCTTGTGCTTTATTGATCGATTATGTATGAAAGTACTTAATAAACCAAGCCTTGCTCGGTATTATTTTATGTTTACCAGTTCATTCGGTTATTATAAAACATATCAGTGTTATATTGTTTATAAATGCACTATTTTAATATTCCATATAATCTTCATTCCTAACTATGTATTTTTCCTAGATGGCTGTAGTTTACGAACAGCTTTTACAACTATTCAGTTTCTTTACATTTTCGTTGTTATAATAGTAGCCCATAAGAATCTATGTAATTTTTTTTCCATTAAAATAAATTTATTTCATCTTAAGATTTCTTTGGCCGAGTTATAAATTAGATAAGCTTGATTTTTTGCCATTGTAAAAATCCTCGGAGTCATTTCTGAGATTATTTTATGCAGGCACACAAGCAAACATTACTCATATAATAGAATAGGGTACGACTTCTTCGCCATTTCTCTCTTTAAAACAATTACACAGCTCTGTGAAGCAATGATGGTTAAAAAGCCACACTAATTAGCTTACTATTTGATATTTTCTAGGACTAATTTACGATTCATGAAAGCTACGATTATCAAAACTACGTATGGAACACTTATTTTATATTTTCAAATTTTTAAAAAGGTATCTTACAAATTTTAAAGTGCATATATTTTTTTGTAATTGAAACATTACCACTTGAGGTTTTAATCCCATTAATTTGGGATCACTCTGTTTATTGAAGTCAGTTATTAACATGATTAGAGTTTAAATTAAATATCCTATCAAGAACATCAAACTTTTTTTGTTTTAAACCTGAAATTAACACGTGTTGTCCTAAAAACTGAAAAAGATGTGTAATTTTCATCTTCACGTATTAATTTGCAATTATACTGGGCAGGAATTGATGTTTATTGATGTTAGTTAAACCATTGCGAATTTGTTAAATTTTTTATTCAGAAATTTAGCTTTAAAAAGTTTATCCATTTCAAAATTACTGTAAGTATTACAAGAGAATTTCTAAGTAAACTATCAACAGCAATAACAATAAAAAGTTAGTATACACAGCTCAAGCAGTAGGTACCCAATTTGCATTCAAAGCGTTTATATGTGAATAATTAATTTTATCAGGGAAAATATTAAAAATTTGAAAAAAATACTAAAATGTCATCATACAATTTTAAGATTCAGAGTTCCTCCATTTCAAAAAAAATTGTAAATAGTATAAAAAATTGCTAACGTCTGGTTTACACGACGACCAGTACAGTAGACAGTAACACCTTCAGACAACAAAGAACAAAATAATTTTTTTCTACCGTCTTACTGTTTAGTCGTTGTGTAAACAGGCCTTGAGTAAGCTATCCAACGACAGTGACCCGTGGAAGATATTATAGACTACTCAAGCAGTCGACAGTCAAGTTGCAATCAATCACACAGCCGGGGGTCCACAGAGATTTCCCAGGGGTTGGAGCGGCTGGGGTGATTGGGCTGGTAAAAAGTAACTAAACGGAGACAAACAAAGGGTAAATATTCGATCTGTGGTTTCGATCCGGAATCAAAACCTCTTCAATGCTATTTCTTGGGGTTTTGTTGAGAGAAATTACTATACTTTTTACTAGATTAATTATAGTTTTCTTTTAAGCATAGTCCTTGTTTATTTATTACAATTTAATAATTGTTATTCAAAATAAAATTTATACGTTTTTTACTTTCAAGATAGATTCAAACAAGAGTTTTTCTATCATTCTCTTATAAACTGGGACTTATGATTTACCAAAAATATGGCATAAGTGCAAAGGTTGTGGCACATATAAGTGTTTTCTGACAGGATAAATACTTTTTAACTAATACCTTTGGTAGACAAGTATGTGAGAAAGTCCAAAGATTTGTTCCGGGTTTGTACATGTACAATGAGCTAGCTGACAGATCGGCAATATGACAGGGAAAGGATCGGAATGATGGTAAGACAAATAGCAATACTTATTTAAATTTAAACGAATCACCGCAAGGTATTTGTAACTTTCCTCATATATTTGTGTTAAAATTCACATAATAACACCGACCTCACATATTCTTCTCACCATTCAAAGCTCATGTAAAATACCCAATTCAAAATTCAAATAAAGATTTTTTTGTTTAATTGGCCTATGTAAAAAATTTAAATAACCTTAAAATGTGTAACTATCCCTGAAAAGACATTGCGTCAAGTAAGTAGAATAAACAATTAACTTCGGCACAACTAGACGCTAAGGGAGAGTTTAATTACCTTTATTACGTAATATATAATGAATTGTCATTTAAATACACACTGACAATTTGAAGCTTACAGAGGGCTTAGAGAAAAACAATTCTCACAAAGTTATTTTCATTGAAGTCCTGCATACGGAGTAAAACGCCGAAATATGTTAAATAGATCCATCCATAATCGCAGACGCGTAAAAACCGAAATGAACACAATAAAGAAGAGTAAAGTTTACGGGTTTCATAAAATATAATCATTCATAAATGCTGAAGTGAAAAGAACCAGAGATCTTCAAGCCTGTAACTTTAATTTTCTTGAATCTCAGACAGACAACTTATATAACTATATATAACCTATATTTTTCTATATAATAACATCAAAATAGTATACAGTTTAACCTATTCTTACCGTTAATCCGGTAAAACACAATTTATAGGGTGGCACATCAAACCAGTAGCTCATGACACAGGGTAGGCATGTCGTACTGCAATATCAGAAACAATACAATGTCGTTCTGGGCCTTTAAGAACACCTGATATGCAATGAAATGTAATGTAATGGTAACAATTGATATATAAAAAACAAATAAATAGTTTAAACATATTTTTCAAACAATAATTATACAATAATTATTCTCAGGCCAATATTTCACAATATTTTATAAAGCATTCTACAATTATGTAGATTCTAAACTTGAACATTCAAATCGTTGTATGATAAGTGTAGAAAGTATAAAAAAAAACATTTATAAGGAAGCGACTTTTTGAGGTTTGTTAACCCTCCCTCCCCCCCCCCCCAAAAAAAAACAAAAACAGAAACAATGTTTTGTCATACCTTTTAATTTATAACTAATATGTGCAAATTAACTTTTCATCAGGACCAGCAAGACAAAACGGCATCTATGTAAAATACCTAATAGACAAATTAAATGCATAAGATATCTGGTCTCCTTTGTAAAACGGTATCAATGGTTAACATTTCATTTAATTATTATAGTATTTATTAACCTGCAAGGAATAACAACATTTTCAATATGCTCTTTAATTTTTTCAATAGTCTACAGCATAAATTTTATAATTATGAATAATATTGCTTTCAATAGTAATTACAAAGCTTTTATGTCAAACTGTTACATTACTGTGTGTTTCACATGATAATTGCTATATGGATATGAAATTAATAAACAAATTGTTAACAATTTGTCTGTCAGTAATGCATTGATTTAGTCATACAGTTTTATTACTCATCGGTGAAGGAATTTTGTACGTAATACATAAGAGATTTTACGGTCATGTAAATACCCATTTATGGCAAATTGTGGCTTACAATGGGCTTAGAGAAAAACAATTCACAAAAGATTATTTTCAGCAAAGATCTGCAAACGGAGTAAAATACCCGATTCTGTTAAATAAGTACATACATAAACGAAGACGCGTAAAAAATAAAATGAAAATAAAGAACAAGATGAAAGTTTACGGATTTCATAAAACATAAATGAGCCAAGGACGTTAATTATTCATAATTGCTGTAGTGGAAAGAACTAGATATCTTTACGCCTGCTAGCAGCTTTAATTTTGTTGAATCTCAGACAGGCAACCATCCTTAATATTACTGTCAACTACCACCATGAAGTTCCTTTGAAAATTAACTAAGTTTCACATCCCTCATTTATCAACGCTGTTTAGTTACATTAAGACTCTATATGATTTTGGGCGTAAAGAAATAATTTAAATTTTAGTACCGAAACTAAAGTGTTGATCCATAATTGTAATGAAATGAGGTTTTTTGGCTTTTACGTTTCGCTAATCAGTTTTCAATAAATCGATTCCTGGCCATTTATAACGCAAATTCAAGCTTATTTTGAGAATAGTTTATATTACGTTTATTCTTTTTGCATTGGATAAACCTTTAACACTCTTTTAAACGTACGAACTACTAAGTTTTACCTCCAGAAATAAATGAATTATTCCCTGAACCATTATTTGCAATAGAAATACTAAAGACCTCACAGAAATCTGAAACGGCAGAAATAATAACAGCCAAATATGTGATATTATCAAAAGGGAAGAATTTTTATTTTACTAAAGGTTAAAGGTACTTTTTTTAAACGAGTCGGGAAAAACGGGATTTTGTTTTCAGTCTATTAATATAATGATCTAAATTCAAATTTTAAGATGAGAATCCGTCCTTAGCATCCTTTTGGTCGTTTTTTCAGCTTTATATACAGATTTAAGTCTCATAATCAATAAATCAGCTAGAAGAATTAATACGAGTGCAAGGTGAGATGTAATTTTTTAGATGAACCTCTTCATTATTTTTTTATTCAAATACTACTTTATACCCAATGTAATTTGTTCAATTAAGTATTTAATAGGAAGTTTCATTATTTTACTACTAAATTGCAATATAACAATGTATTGGAAATGGTACCCAATTCAAACCATTTAGCCAGTAATTACAGTGTGTAAAAAAACCGGAACAGCTAAATCTTTTTTTAATAAAGATAGATACGGAAATACAGTTTTGCATCCAGATCTTTGTCAAAAAATCTACATTTTTCAACAATTATCAATTTCCCGCTCCACCAGGCGGACGGCCCACAAGGAGTAAGAAGAAAACTTTAATGTAAGCATAAGTTGAGATGTTCATCAAACTAAAGGACTTAGTAGAATACTACGCTGCAAACCGGACCTCAAACGTTTCGTCCAAACAATAATGGCAGCCATTTAAAGTTTCTATTTCTTTATTAATTCAAATTCCCGGAATGGTTTAGTAAGTTTTCGACCAACTTTAAGCAGAACAAATAATTCTTTCTACGCAGATACTTATCATAAAAATCTACCTTTTTAACTGTATATCCCAGGAGGACGGTCCACAAGGGGTAAGAAGAAAATCTTAAACATAAGCAAAGGTTGTTATGTACATTAAATTAAAGGCCATAATTATTAAAATTCAACGCCATAATTTGGACCTCAAAAGATTAATCCTACACAAAATGGCAAGGATTCAAATTATTTATACGAAAATAACATAAGCAAACTAATACGGTTGCATTATTACCAAATGTTCAAAACAAGATATCCTCTTTTTGTAAAACATATGGTTAAGTTTTATCCTACTCATAAATTAAGGTTGTGATAATTTGGTCGCAAGTTATCAAATGCAACCGTATAAGTTTGCTTATTTGTTCAAAGTATAACAAAATGTGAATCCGTGCCATTTTGTTTGGGATTAACCTTTTTAAGTCCGGTTTGCGGCGTTTTATTCTACTAAAACGGCCTTTAATTTGATGTACATAACTACCTATGCTTATGATAAGATTTAGCCCTTGCCCTACTTACCACTTGCATTTTCTTTGTACCCCTGAGGCTTCGCCTTGCACGTGAAACTCGAGTGTGCACCAAAAAATGCCACTTTCGGTACTAGTAATGAAATATACTATTCCTAAAAAACATCTTTAAACACTAACTATACTTTACAAAACAAAAGACGAAATTATTGTAAACAACACAAACATTTAAACTATGAACATTTTAGTGCATTATTTTAAAATTCAAATGAATTTAAGAATCAAAGTAAACATCCAACAAGGGCACTTAGTTGGAGGATGTTTACACAATAGCCAATCGGCGTGTACGTGACCGAGTGGATTGACCAATCAGAAGATAGCTAACCGCAGTCAAATTGCTCCATCAGGGTAACTGTTTTTCATTTTGATGTTTTTTTCTTTCTATGATCACAAATTCTGATATGAATTACTTTGCATTTGTCTCAGGGAAATAAACTAATGTTACTCGAAAAAGTCGTTATAAAATTGTCCTACGTCAATCCCTACATCATTAATCCCTTTGACATTAAATTCGTGTTGTACTTTATTATTTTTAATTATGATTTAATAGCTTTTCATGGTTGTTTTATTCGCTCTATTCAAACGAAACTTAAGTTTAATATGAAGAGTCAAATTTTATACAAATTTGAATCCGTTATATAGTATTTACTGTAATATTTTTTGATTTTCTCTCAAATGTCCACCGCGATCTATGTATTTATTTATTTATCGTTTCCATTAATTCCTTAAACATGTCTTGCCCCATTAATTCATTTCTATTGTTCAATGCTAGTAGAAATTCGGATATTAGATTCAAATAATTACTATTAAAGTATCTATTAAGATTTATATGACGTACACTTCAACATGACCCAAAACAAGCATTTTTTGTATTGTTACTAAAATTTGCGTTGAATATTAACATTTTTGAATCTATTTGACTTAAATTCATTAATTTTCATTGAATGTATGTACTATAAATTGGTGATAACGTTTGACAAAAAAATGTCAATCTGTTATTGTTCTAGGAATGACATGCGTGTAAATAAGTTAATTTTAAGTTTGATTTATATTTTTTCTTTATCTAAACCTTAGTATGAAGATACATTTTCCAGCTGCAAACGGATAAACAAAACCGATACGAAGCAAATAATGCAGTTTATTTTCATAAAGAAAAGCTTTGCCATCTAATGAATACACCATCTAAACAGTATCATCTAAATAGTTTGCTATTAGCAAACCAGTTAGTGAAATAATAAATATAAGCCACAATCATTTCAACCTCAGCATTGCAAACCAAAACACAACTAGGTAACAATTGTTGTAGGATTACCCCACGGGATTTCTTGAACTATAAAAATAATTCAAATGTTTTATTTTTATTTATCAATTGATTGTATTTTTTGTAATATAACTCATAGTAATTCTTAGGAAAATAAAAATATTAATGTTTCTTAAATCACAGTAAATACATTTTTAGAGTTCCAAACATATTCATTACAAAACATTTTTAGAAAATTTTAAATTAATGGTCAAAGTAAATATAGGTGCAGAGAAACAAAATGTTTAAATTAGATAAGCCCCGTACATCTACTCCTGTGAAACCCTCGTTAGTGCGTCAGATAACTCTCGACCTCTAAGCCTACAACAAACACACTGTTATGAGGTTTTTATAGCACTGCGAAACGATCTGTGGAAAACATCGCGTTGATAATATCCATAACATAACATTACAACCTTTAAAAATAATAATTTATTTTACTTGAATAGTCTGTGGCATCTTAAATTGCATGACGTTATTTACTTGAAAACGAATCAGGCTTTTGGAATATTTAATTTTATAGTGTAGTAGGAATGAGTGAAAAATAGGTGGAGTTGGAAGTAACTGGAACAAAAATGATTCTGGTTGTAAATAATAGGTAACATGCTCCTAATCGTAATATAAAAAATAAATCCGTATTGCCACGGAAAATATGTTATTTTGGCAGCCATATTGAAAATGGTAAAAATAATACCGCAAACCTAAGTGCTGGTGTCAGAGTTATCACACCAAATCCTGATTTCTTTTACTTTTTGCAACATATTTTTTAAACATACTTAATATTCGCCACATAAATTTCTAAAAGCATTTGGCATGAGTTTAATAATGTGCAATGGAAAAATCAATAAAGAAAGCACAATAGTGGAAGAACTATAAAAATCTAGCACAATTCACTGACATATTGTGTTTTACGTCAACAAGTAACATCATAAACTAGCCTAAGAACCACTACGACATTCTGCTTGGAGAAAGACAAATCGCCTCATCTTGGCCCATTGGCCACGAAATTCATTTGCGTTGTCTGCTGAAACAATTGAATTAGACTGATGAACCTAATGTTGCTCTTTTAGGACCAAAATTATTTTTTTTTTAGTTAAAAACTTAGATTTGATGTTTTGGTTATTCATACTTCTGATTTATTAAATGCATGAATTAGTCCATTTCGGTTTATCCGATTATTTTTCAAATCCATTTTCAAACCATTATTTGAACATACTGTATTTTGATTACATAAATATGAAGTAAGTATGTTCATCATAAGTACTTATAATATGTTTTGGCTGTATTATTCAAACCATTGTATTTATATGAAGGGGCAATACATTTAAAGGTCTAATGTATACCGGGTGTCCACAAAGTTCTGGAAATTTCAAAAGTTTTTCTTGTAAAGTGGCTCGAATATACTCGTTTTACTTGAATGAATGATTTCGAAGCTTCTTTTATCAAGTTTTATGAGGAACAGTTGGTAACTGTAGTTTTCGTTGATGCTTGTGAATACTATGATCAAACGTACATTTTGAACGTGAATACCATTGTATAAATTTTTAAAATGATTAGGGAATTAGATAAAATTTATTTTTTATGGCTTATTAATCAAATACATACACCAATGAGATAAAAATTTATTCTGACGGCTGAGTGAAGTGAATTAAATCCCACCATACAATGGATATATTAAATCAGCTAGATTGTTAGTCCACTGCAGTATTTAATTCCACCAATTATTTTTTGAAGATAACCGAGTTTTTACATAAATGCTTTGGGATGGGGGAACAATACCAGTTATATTCATTCAACCCTTGCATGGATGGGGCGAGTTCCTTATTTACTAACTTTAAATGTGATTTTGTTCATAAAAGTTTATTCAATTCATAAAACCACAAACACCATAACATTTTATAAATATTTTTAGTGTTATTTTCGATTAAGAAGATAATTTTAATTGCACTACGGTTTTGGGAGCAGTGACGAATAAAGAGGTACTAAATAGAATAGGCAAAACTTAGTTGTTGTTTAATCTTTAAAATGATGAATGTAAAAAATGTAATATCCTAGCCTTTTCTACTTCGACATTACTATTTACATGTTTCCAGGACTGTATAGGCACGGCAATTTAACTGCTTTAAGTGATACAAAAGTAACTTAGATACTCCCGTTGCAGCAGTCCTGCATACTCAGCAAATTCCTAATACTTCGAATCATATCTTAACACAAGTGACACTTTTTTATTTCTTCTATAATTAAAGATAATTTGATGAATGAATATCAAATTGCAGTTGTTTAACAAAGTGCTGCAACAATTATCTAACAAAGTGGAGTTTTTAAATAAATATCAAGTGAATCTGAACTATGCTAATCCATATACTAAGTTTTATCAAGATATGTTGAGAAACAAGCAATGCATAGAATATTTATCATTTTCCATAAGGATAACCTAGGGAGAATGTACTGTTTTTACAGATTTCAATATCTCGGTAAAAAAATGGATACATAGCATTGAGTCAAACTACTAAATTGTTTTTAGGAGAATTCAATGGTGCAAACAAAAATTAGATTTTTTTCTATATATAAATCTCAAAACCCCTATTTTTGGTGGGTTTATCCCCCTTTTTCCCTTCCGATGGCTCGATCAGACTGGTTTGCGTACTCGTCCTAGGTATTACCACTTTACACATCTGTACCAAATTTCATTAAGATTGGACCATATTTATGGCTGTTTTCGTGTCTGGAATTCAAAAGAATGATGGTTTTTGCTTCTGGAAGCCCTAAAATGAAAAGTGATCTTGGTCTCAGGCTTAGAACTTACCATGAGTACAACAGCAACAGCTTCTTTCCTATAGATTAAATTCGCTAATATAGGGGAAATACTCAAGAACTCAAATACATTTTTTTTGTTCTGAGGGCCCCTAAATGAAAAGTTATCATGGTCACAGGCTGAGGTCTTATCATGAGACCTACGGTAACAGTTTATTCCTTTTAGTGAATTCGCTTCAATTTACTTTAAAATATTTCCAGGAATTGATTTTTTGTTGAGTAATCTTCTTTAGACATAGTATTTTCCTGTGTGAATCTTTACCTTCACACAGGAAGGTACACATGAATTAGGGGAGGTGTAGTGGTAGAACCCGGGACTTCGGGTCCCAAGGTTCCGGGTTCGAATCGCGCCATTTACGAATGGCAATTTGCTAAGTGATAATGCCATAAACTTGAGGGTGCACAATAAGCTAAAACAAACTGCAGTCATGTCCATGAAAACGTCTAAGCCTGGCCCTCGTCTAGAAAAAAGGTACAAATGCACAAAATACAGCTGCAAGCTAAAGCATATACATTCAAAGAGAAAAATTGCCCTTGAAGCACTGAAATTTATGTGAATATTTAATGTCAAAATTATGAATTTCGATGCATAATTTCCTGTTCTATGGAGACTCAATAAAATAAAAACCTAGAAAGAGGATTTTTTGTAGTTTTTCAACCAGCAGAGAAAACTTGTATTCATTTTCCTTAGTAAAAATATTTTGATTATGTCATGCCTATTATAAAGTCAAGTTATATAAAGAGTGTCCAAAAATAGCAAGTCTAAACTTTGCCATCCTGTTAAATAACTAGAACGAAACAGAATTCATAATAGAATGTATACTACTAACTTGCTTGGTTTTCTTTTACCCAAGTTTTCATATGCAATCATATGTATTCAATATGTAGTCATATGCAACGGCCACGATCATGGAATGTCTGAGTGAACAATAATTAAATGTTGCATGTGAAAAGCAATGGAATCTTTAGCAAACGCAATTATATCAAAGGAACTTAAAGTAACCACTAAGAACACACAACTTCATCAGTTGAAAACCTAAGCTTAAAAGATCCCTTTTAATTAATTGGACATAAATATCCACCAAAGCCATCCCCAGACAATTAGACCGCCTCGCGCCACTTAGGCTGGGACTAAGCCTGATAGACGACCTCATAAGGGCCAACTTCATTCGATTGCCCATTATTGTCTGGTTAATTGGAACTCTTTCAATAAACCCTTTTCAATTTTATTTATTTCTACTGACAGTGTTGGCTGTATATATTCTCTCATTCATTTTATACTCTGTATATCATGTTCTGTATAAATACTACGTCTGTAAACTTATTATCTGTATAAGATGATACAAAAAAGTTGAGATATTAATATTGTAAATATCATGATAGTAAGTATAAAACCGGATGACTTGCCCAAATTATTAAAGATTGTACATGATTTTGAAGTGAATTACACAAACCATAGATATTTTTATAAACTCAAATTCAATTAAATCAAAATGTTTTCCATTCCTAACAAATAAAAAACGTTCTGACAAAACCCTAAATGCATAAATATTAGATTATTATATTCTAAAGTTTTCTTTAGACTATAATAGTATATAATTTCCATTATAGTTAGCATTAACTTTAATTCGCTTAAGTAATAAAACCAAAATAACGCGTTCAATCACTGCTGAAAGCAATAATTGAAATTTGTGCGTTTAAATACCGCAATTCAACAGCAAAAATAACAGCAAAAATCAACAGGAAAAATAATTAGTTGATTTGTCAATTTCCAATGAACTGGTAGAGGAGGATGTTTAATTGGTTTCATTCCGTTCAAACTTCCACAATACCCTAAGTTTATATTACCACCAAACTCTACGTTCCGTTGACTGTTGTGCAAGTTTTCTAGGCAGATATTAAACTGCCTTTATCACGAGATTTAAATAGATTGTAATTGAAGATATATTTTTCACAAATATCAAACGGACTTACCATTTATATTATAAGAAAATACACAGTGTCCACCTTAAATTGATACAGTAGTTAACTTTTTTTAAACAATGAAGTTCTCATTGGGGTCTCCCTTAAAATTTATATTTTTTTGTGGAGAACACAAATTTTAAAAATATGACTGCAATTTTCCAATATGGCAGATAACTTTGATTTCCCTAGTAAAACCCCCTGTATTTTAAAGTGTTTTTGAGTTCTTCCCTAATCAAACAGTTCTGGAGATGTATGTATTTAAAGATTAAATTTACCCATTTTAAAGACATAGTAGTAAATCTTTTTACAGTCCCTAAAACTTTGCAGTTTCAATATCCCAATTTCATCAAAGGAAAAGTAAACGTTAACTGTCCATTTCACTTTAAATGTTGGTTTTAGGAAGACATACCAGAATACAAAGTTATTTTAAAACTACATTAAAATATAAAAAAATATAAGGTGTTACATCAAATGTATTCGCCATTCTGAAAAATGGCGGGTGAATTTTTTTTTATTCGAGTTGATAACTAACTAAAACCATCATCAAATAATTAGGGAAGTCCCCCTCAAAACTCCATTGTCCCATTAATTTTTAAAAGTTAACTACTGGAACGCTTTAGGCTGGACTTCCTGTACTTAGTACATTTTCACAAAATTTTGATTAGTTACATTGTATTACAACATTTAACTATGCCAAATTAAATTTCACCAATAAAACAGCGAACTGCCTACATTTGGGGGAATGGATATTGCTGAATGGCCAATAAGCCAAAACGGATAGGCAGAATCCGCGATCTAGATTGATGGATATCACTCGTCGGAGGGCCATTCATTCATCGGTTTTTAGACCAACTTTAGTGGTTTGCCGTGAGAAAATGGCTTTGATAACAGCATAATGCACTGAATGATATGTTACTAGCTTCTTTTGCACCTTGGACTTGGTTTAAGGGGTTACGGGTATAATTCCCAGTATTCAAACCAAACATTTTAGGTGTTCGGATCGCTTACTCCTAAAAGTGTTTAGTTTCTCGTCTGGAAGATCCGTCTGACCGTTGAGAACATAAAAAAAATAAATATTATAAGTTAAAAAGCACACGAAGCACTTTCATTTTATAGCCCATAACAATATCCCAATAAAATCTAGTACACAAATACTAACAAATAAACAAATGAAATAAGGTAATTGGGAAGTATAATGAGTTACGTTACTAGCAAGGGGTTTATTCTTAACTAATCTATATATATATAAAGAGAATTGTGTGTTGGTATATTTCGGGCCACAGCCAAAACTACATATCGTAGACACTTGATCTCATGATGTGCACTATGTTGGTTTGGTTTTGATATCTTTAAGGGCTTAGGCCCAGGATCGTCCGAAAGGGACCCATATCAAGGATTTTGGGAGTGCTTTGAATTGTTGCTATAGTTACCATTATTTCTAATGGTAGCTATTTCTAGCTTCTATAGTTACTAACAGAATACAGCACAAAGAAACGAGGATCTCCACATGCTAAGTTTTGACGGACGGATGTAGAGATTATTACATGATGGTGTTACCTAAAACTTTATTTCTCATGTTCATCAGATGTAAATTAAAAACGATATTGCTAATACCACAAATAAGTACATTTCATGTTTCTTTTTACCATAATAGGAGGTTATATCACAGAGAAAGGTACGTTTCTTTCTCTGTGGTTGTATGCATAGAATTTTCATAGAGAGATAAAAGCTGAACGTAGTAAGAGAACTAGTCGTCTTATTACACTGCTATTTTGTATTGGCTTAGTGTGTATACTCCATCGATATTGCATTGAGGAACATTTCGCTATATTGCTGAGGTTGTGCATTTCACGTAGCTGTTCTAATTATTAAGAGGCCGACTGCGACATAAAATATTATCAAAATAGTGTATATTAAAAACGTCGTATATTTTACTACTGATTACTGGTGAAAAGGGTAAATTATGATCAAATTTCTTCCCTTTACTTTAAATATTTTAAGTTTTTTTTACTGTAGTCAAAATTCGCATTCACGATCCTCTTTACTTTTAGCTGTTGAAATTTAAAACATATGAAATTTAAAAGTATATGAAATTTAAAAGCACGTTAAGGTTATTTAAATTTGTCTTTCTATTAGATTTAGTAGATTATATTTGTGGATAGCGTATGTTGCAGTAAGTCTAATTTGATTGAATATAAAAAGGACCAATTACGATAATAAAGGGTAATTACAGAGGAGAAATAAGACAGAGGACGCATCTAATGTTTCGCTAAATATGTGTCGAACAGTGCCGTAGAGTTGAGGCGAGGGGTAGGGGGGCGCCCGGAAGCCTATTATTGTCTCCCTATTGTTCGACTTCCTGTATGTCACGCAGTTACCCGAAACACTACTGCCCTATGAATGCGTACTCTGCTTATTTCTTCTCTGTGGGGTAATTTAAGGTATTTCAAAATCATACATTACAAATTTATTCCATCTTTTGTTTTAAAAGCTTTATTTTTTCCTACCTATGTTTCGACACATATGATCCCAACAAGTAAGATCTCAAGTAAATTTAGCCCTTAAGAACTCATGTTTTCTTCTTTCAAGAATGAATATTTTTTGTGAGTTTATTTTCATTTTCACTTGAATTCAAGTAGCAGGTTTTTCTTTACAAATAATAAGATTGTTCACAATACTCAGTTAGTTCACTGTCAATTAAACTTGTTTGTATGCTGCTTAAAGTTGAACTATTCAATTACGATTACCAGTAAATATTTTTTACTGAATAGCTAATATGGTTTGTTTTAAGGTGTAAGCTACATTAAATCAACTTAATTAACCTATTAATTTTCAAGCGTCCAAGTTTCCAAGGTCCTTACATCATTGACTGGTTGTCAAATCACATAGTTCAAATATTTTCGAGCATAATGTTACTCGTTAAATATTGTAACATTCATAAATAATTTATGTTGACGCTAATTAAGGCGTATTATTCAATTTTAATTTGTTACTGAAGAAGGATATAAATTACGTTTTCTGACAGCGAAAATTAATCACTCATGGACTACCTCAGAAATGTGTTGAACTAGAAAAATTAACGTGAACTAATTGTTTACCTGAAAATATTGAATATTTGTTTCTCATCATAATTTTATGTATAGTTTTTTTTCTTAACATCGAAACGTTCTCAAATTCTTATTAATCCTTTTTTTAACTATCATTTATTCAAATAATTTGTGCATGTATTGTATATATATATATATATATATATATATATTACTGCAAAACTTTTAAATATTAAAACCTAATTTTTTAAAACGGACGCCAATAAACAAAGAAAATTTCTAAATACATTTTTGACAGTTCCTTTGTCTTGTCATTACCATTGTCAATCGTTGCAGAAACATTCTGTAATATTACTTACCTCATATACTTACCATAACCTATAATGTATTTAACTCTCCATATTAAAATTATGAATGTAAAATGGCTCGTTGTGCAATAGAATATTTTTTTCGCTGATTTTTTTAAGAATAAAATGGTTTATAGTATTGTATACTTAAAAAATATTAACAACTACATTTTCCAGATTAAACATGTTAATATTCTTAATAATTACATCTAGTTCAAGAAATTTAAGCTGTGTACTAAGTCAAAACCAAATAACTTTCTTATTGATTATTTATTTTTATGTATCCAAAAATAAAATGCTTGGGCACTGGGCCCATCCCAGCAACGGTTTGAACAGTACTTCACGCCAGGCCTACTGGGTCCTGTATCACATAGCGAAACGCCACGGGTTATTCGCTTACTTTGTTTGGCCCCACGTCTCCAGTAGCGAAACCCCAAGTTCTAACCTCTTGACCAGCCCCTTCCCTAAATATAAATATCTATATGTTCAGGTGTTAATTTTTAACTTTTCTAAGGAGAGCTTATTCAAAGCATATCCAATAACAAATTTTATTTTAAAAGATATAAATTACCAAAAATATAATTTTTCAAATATTGTTTGCTGGGATTTTATCCATTAACTGTACTCACCCAACTTTTTAATTTCGTAATTCTTGTCCTATTACAATGAAGGTTGTGAACAATTTTTAATTACAGTTAATGTTTATTTTCCCTGGTAATGTAGCCAAACATGTTTGTAAGTTTGGACGACTAGACATAAAACACTAAATACTTGTATTTCATCCACGCAGAAAAAGCAGTATTTAGACATCGTGGGTGTAACTTTCTTGGCTAACCCAAATGAACAGTCTTTCTAAGTATGAGATGTAAATTAATTGAGAAATTTGTAAATTGAAACAGTATTGACTCAACATTTGCCATTTGTTCGATCTAACCTTAAATAAAAGATGAATTATTGTTTTATGCCATAAATAGGATTTTTATAATATCATAAGGTAACACAGTTACCAGGTGGGTATTTTTTTACATATGGAATGAATAAAATGTTCATGCGTATATTTAATGTAATTACGTAGCCATAACAATTAAAATTAACCTTAAATAGTTAGGATTAGAAAGAAACATAATTAACATTGCTCTTCAGAGAAACGCTTACCGCTCTTTTCTGGGAGCAATAGGGCACTTCACTTCTCATGATTTCCAATTAAACTAGGACAATTATTGAACGGGAAGCAGTTTATCAAGGACGGAATAAGTCGCTTTATGCTCTTAAATAGAACCGCAGACATAAAAAAATAAATTCTGTGCAGGCATTGTAACAAGAAACCAGTATTATGTCACCAAAAATAAATCAATCAATTGGTTTAAGCACTTTCATGACTTTTTGGTCAAGTTGGTTCCATATGGCAAAATTTCACAATTAAACTTAAGAATATAGCAAATAATTAGCTGTCAGAAAAACCTTTTTGTATTACACCAAATATTATAATGACAGAGCAGTAACAGAATATTGGCTACCTTCAGAAAGGCAGTTATAATGGATTGATGTATAAGTAGCGCCAATTCTTGGGGCCCACGCCGTCCATAAGACTAATGTTAATTTTAGCATTGGGCTTATGGATGGCGTGGGCCCCAAGAACTGGTGCCAGGTATACAGCTTTGATTTGTTCACGTGCAGCGTTGCAATTCTAATGCCACTTCTAATCAGAAATAGTCAACATTGTACTGAGCAATTAAAAGAGGGGTTACGGATTCAACAAACCTATGTTCACCTTTTAATTCTACCGGTTATATTGATTTTAAAATATTGCAAAAAAATTCATTTAGTTAAGTAACTGTTTTAATAGTTCCATAGATTTAATAGGATTGGGTGCCAACAAATTTGGTTCCAGAGAGAATTTGGTAGAGAGAGATTCAGCTCTTTCTCAAGGCTCTATGACAAATCCTATTACAATAAGGTGACAATTTATGCAAACTCTAAACTTATTAAAGCGACGTAATCAGTTTCACACAGGCGAGGACGCGCATAACTGCACTTAACACGCAAAACAAGATTTGGTTTTGAGAATTACCAAGTAAATTCTGTCCAAATATTTTTTTTTACCTTTACCTAATTGGATGTGCTCTTCTATCATACTTCTTAAAACTTGGTGCTATTTTTTATCATGATTTAATGATGATTGTTTATATTCAATCTCTAGAGAACATTCATTGTAATATTGTAACACAACTTCCTGAGGCAATTTTGAGTCATACTTTAGTTTACGTTTACTTACCAACAAAGATATACGTTTTCTGCAGTCATATTACGTTAAGAGCTTATATTTCTGCCAATTTGACGTTGCTAAAATATTGCTTGCCGTTTAATTATAAAATACGATTACATAAATGAACATGAAGCATATTGGGAATGAGAGAGTTAGTGAATGTAAGTATGTAACAGACATATAAACGAGAACGTTTAATGAAAAAGGGACATATATGTTGAATCAATTACCCCAGACGAGTCAATTAAATTGCGAATTTTCTAACGGACCACTCTTAAATATCCCCTTTCCAGCCTTCCCTTTTATTGGTTTAATTTGACAATACCATCTCATATACCTACATTTTTGTTACTCTTTGACATTTGTAATCAATACTTGTGGCCGATAGTTGTGACGTTTTTTACTAGTGGTACATTATATTTACTTATTAGGACTCCGCTTTCGAGGTTTAAGGATGTAAAATTAGTTTTGTAAAGCCTGTTTAGTACAAAAAATAAAATAGAACATATTACTTCAGCGCATATTAAAAATATATTTTGTTTCCACTATGACATGTCTGACATAATCCTTTATTTATGATGTTAAATCTTGGATTGAAGTCGTTATTATTACGCACTTAAAATTATTACGCACTTTGTAAATATTATGTAAATGCTTTCTAGTTGGGAGAAATCTAATTTAAACTGCTCATAACTCCTTAACTTTTGGGTTCGGAAAAAATTAGAAATAAAATGTTCCTAAAGTTAAGCGAGAAATCAAAAACGTTATGATATACAGGGTGTTCCAAAAGAAAAATCAAAGTTGTCCGCCATAATGAAAAATGGTTGTCACATTCCAAAAGCAGCAGCAAAAAATAAAGGGAGCATCCTATAAGAAGTTCTCTGTCAGGTTTATAAGACCTAAAGCTAGCTAATAGTTCACTTTAATTGAGACACCCGGTATATGTGTATATATATATAGAACACAAATAAGTAAATTATTTTACAAGGATTAGGATAATATAATATAACACATAAAAATTCAAAAGCGAACGTTTACCTTTATTTTCATGTTTATAAATGAATAGCACTCAATCAGGGAGTACGCTAGGCAACTGCTGCAGTTGATATACACTTAATTGGAGGGAACACAAACTTCAATATTGACATTTCTCTCCTCAACCCCTCTCATGTCATATTTACGATTAATTCCATTTAGGGCTCATCTTTCTTGTTCGTTTTTCACGTTCACGAGTTCAAATCATATCTTGGGAACAATATCACAGTCAAATAGTTTTATGTAGAAGAGAAAAAAGTTTAATAGAAATTTTACTTAGGATGATAATTCTTTATGCAAAAGAAGTATATGAAGTTCTAAAAAGTATGCCCATTTTTGTGATAATTTCGTCAGGGGAGACAGTGGCCGGGAGCTAGCAGGTGGATGCAAAGCTATACATTACGTGCCCGGACTGTTGACCGACTTTACTAAAGATGAAAACTTCCATTCATCTTGTCTGTGACGTGTTGCAGTACCATAGAATCATATTATTTAATTTAATTTATTTTTATTAGATTTTTTAAGTTTATTTCAGGATCAAACACGTAGGTTTTGAATGCTTTATTTTTGCCGTTCAAATATTTTCTCATGCATCTGCTTTCTTCAGCGAAATATTTATGAGGGTTTTTTCTTAGTTTTTCGCTATGTCAATAGTTTTTTTTTTGTTGTGCTTCAAGTATAAAGGACTTTCGACGTTTTTTAAAATATTAGACATTACTTCTAAAAGGAAATAATTAAACTTAACCGTATGTTTTACACATATTTGTTTTACTTTGATCTGTTAATGAAACCTCTTCAAGTGGGTAAGTAAATACCAGTTTTGATGTAATGGTCTAAAAAAATGTAAGTTTAAAAGGTGTTTCTTTTCCTTACAACGAAGAAAGTCGTTTTTATTTCTTCAAAACTGTTGCACAGCCTTTGGTTTTATTTTAAAACTGTTTTGTTTTACATAAAAGCTATTATCTAATCCTGGAAAAGTTATTATTTAGGTACAAGTGTACCTAAGCTAATATAATTCTTTTGAAACCCAGTATATCTTCAAATCAGACTCTAAGAGTCTATCAAAAAAACACACTAACCTGATGAGTTGTTTATTCAACAGATTTGTCTCTGCTGGTTGAAAAAAAATAAGGTTTCCAGTTGTTTCCAGCGGATTATCGTTTGGAAAATGTGTTTACTGAGTATGCAGTGAACTGTAATGACCCGATCAAAAAAATGTAACATTTACAAATTAATATACGACAAGGATTGTATTAAGAAAAGGTGCAAATGCCTATTTATGTGCAAGGTGTAAATATAAATAGCAAATAGTGTCTTGTAAACCTTAGTGTAAACCAAATAGTGTTTTAACCTTAAAGTTTTCTACGTATTTTACTCAGCACGTTAACGTTTACGTTTTAACCTGTTAACACTACGTATTTTACTCAACAATGATAAACTAGAAACAATACCAAAAAAAGGTGGCAATAAATCTAATTTCATGAGAAGTTTGGTTATTATTTCCGTTACGTCCAACTTTGTTTGACATTATTTTTTAGGTTCATACAAAAATTGCTGACTAATATAAGATAAACTGTTGAATTAAAGACATAGGACATGTTACGTTTATTTTTACTTGTACAATAACTTTGTAAATTAATTTTATATTTTTCTAAACATGCTTAAGGGTTTATATTGAGTTTAACCCCTTCATTTCTACAGAATTGTACAGTGATCAACACTTAAATAATATTCATTATCAAAATTTTAATATTGTATTTTTGGTAATTTTATTTCTTTATGTATTCAAACTAAAGTTTCAAAAGCTCTTTAGGGTCCTTCCTTGGCAAAAATAGATTCTTTATTATCTAGCAATGATAGTTGATATCATAATTTTATCAACCTTCCAAAAAAAAATCGTTTCATTTATAGTACTTAACTGATTATTTTAGTTTTAAAACCAAAACTGCAGCAATGAATTTGGTAGAAAAAATTTCCTTCATTGCAATATTTTATCAAAATTTTCATGTATCTCATGATTTAATGGACCTATAAAGAAATATTTGAAAAAGTAAAACATTGCAAAGTCTTAAAACGTTTGCAAATCACCTTTTCAATACATAAATAAAGTGTGCGGGAATCCGCAGTATGTTCAAAACGCTTAGAAACTTTAGGATTAAGTAGAATTTTCCTTCTAGAAACTCGTTTACTAAAAGCTTCTGTGGCTTACCTGTGGCTCTCTTGGAAAAGCTTTTGAGCATATGTCAATATTCATATGCACAAGGATAATTTAATATTTTATTGTACTCAGTTTTAAAATTGTGTATTAAAACGAAATGCATTGAAATATTTAGCTATAATTAAGATTAGAAATATTGGTTGTGTGTTATGTTATTTCCCTTCATAGCCTTTCAATTAAAAATAAAAGAAATATGAAAACTGATTAAAGTATGTTTACCACTTGCTGGTTTGGGATTCTCGATTTTTTAGTGGAACACAACGCTTTCATTCATTCAGTAATTGAATAGGATTATTTTAATTCCATTTATAGCACAGATTATATTCCAAAACAATTTAATTATGCACAGTTCACAGAAAAACGTCTAAACTGCGTACATTTTAGTAATTAACAATACAATGAGTTCCGAAAGAAAAACTGGCAACATAAAATCCACTGTATCCCAGGGAAACCCAGGGAGACAATATTAAAGGGGGAAAATGAATCTTATTTCTTTTACTCATCACTAAAATTTATTAATCCTCTAGCCAGACCTTTAAGTTAAACTCTAATTCTAAACCACGAAAATTACGTTAGTAAACCCTTGTTAACGTTTTTAACAAAACCCCCGCAGTGACGTTGTGACCCGCAGTGCCATAGTGGCAATGGTTTCATCAAACATATTAATCAAATAGGTTGTCTTGTAATTTTAATGAATGATCAATTAGATATAATGTTTTCAAGCAAAATGTTATAAATATTCTGACCGCTGGTTTTGTATCCATTTACATCGAGAAATCCAAATACATAAACACACGCACATGGGCAAGCCACAGACACACTTATACCTGGGTATATGGATAGGCACTACATAAAAATAACGTGTTTGGAGTCAGGAATTGCAAAAATCAATGTTTTTATATGCATAAGAACATTTTTGTACTAATACTTTCTCTGAGGGAGAAATAAAGTGAAAGCACTTAGTAAAATAAACCCTAAGGCGATTACCTAAACACGTTCAGTTTTGATATTTTCCAAGAGAAGCATCCTTTGCTTAAACAGATGAAAAGGTCCATCAAAGGAAAACTGATGCTTTTATGAGTTATTTCATAAAAGGGGGGAATCGAACAACAATTAGCTTGATCCTCATCGTTTATTCTCAAGTAATGTACATGGTATGAAGCTTGACAGGTACAGTGCAGAAGCTCCACTTTTAAAGCGTATAAATCGGTGTCATAGGCAATGTAATCCCAAAAATGTCACTTACGTTCTAGTATGTTTTTTTTTTTTGCATGATTGTTATGATGTTACAGTAATATAACATCTAAACTACCTGTAATTTTTAAGAAAACTGTAATTCTGAAAGATACTTGAATAAGTACTGAAAGGTCCTACTGATAAAAATCCCAGGAAAACTAATCAAGTTTTGAAAAATGTCCCCTAAAGGCACAAATTTAAAGGAAAAGGCTGGAAAGCGGATACATTTGTTTTGTATCTAGAATTATTTGTTTGCCTAACAGCTGATTGGCAGCGAAGGTCCACTAGAAGTAATTAAATGCTCAACATTGTGTAATGTTAGCAACAAGAGTAGCAAGAAGTGAATAATTGGATTTCAGAAGTTAAAGTAAAGCCATTGAATAATTTTATTCGCTCGTATTTTTTTATGTTTTTTGCAATTTACAAATTGCATAATTACTTTTTTGTGAAAAAAAATCAGTGGAGTGAATGGAAGAAAATAAAAATGCAAACTTTTCTTGATTTCAGCAGCAATAACTGAGCTCAATTATTTACTCGTAAACATTAGTTAAGTCCAGCCAAGCAAGTACAGACACTAAAACCTGTAATAACCCCGTTGCAGCAGACCTGCATACTCAGCGAATTTCAAATGCAAAACAACATATTTCAATCCAACATAGCGAGATTTGACATGTTTTGGTAAGCTCCTTAAGAATAACATGGGGAATGAGTATGCAGGTTTGCTGCTACGGGTATATTAAAACTGGGTGGTTTTAATTCAATATTTAGTAGATATGAACTAGGAAAAGCCATTTACCAGGTTTTATCAAGGTATGTTGAAACATAACCGAGAGGTAGAATTTTACTTATTTCCCATAAGGTTAACACTGGGACAACGTACTGTGTTTACCACTTTCAATATCTCGGTAACCAATGGACATAGAGCAGTGATTCAAGATAATAAAATGTTTGTTTTTTTGAGCTGAATTCGATGGTGCCAACAAAAATTCGATAAATTTTGTTATCCTATGTAAAAAACTCAAAAAACCCATTTTTGGGGGGTTTATCCCCCTTTACCCCCCCTTCCGGTGGTCCGATCGGGATGGTTTACGCACTCGTCCGAGGGATTAACACTTTACATGTCTCTACCAAATTTCATTAAGATCGGACCATTTTTGCGGCCGCTATCGTGCTCAAAGACACATATAAATATAGATATATATAGATATATATACAGGGTGTAGATAAAAACCCTTCAGGACTTCGGGACATGGTTACTTACATCAAAACTAAGAAAAAAGTTCCTACAGATATGGGTCCTAAAATGCTCGGTTATCCGTCTGTCGGTCTGTATGTGTTTTTAACATGATTTTGCATAACTTTGGAACTACTAAAGATATCAACTTCAAACTTGGTACGTATATGCTGACTAATAGGACCTATTTTGGTACAGAGTATCAAGTTTCTACTTTGTACCATTCTAAAATGGCGGCCATTTTTATATTTTAAAACTTAATATCTTAAAAATCGTAAATTTTACAAAAATCTTTCAAGAGACAAAAACGTTGCGCAATTTTATTTACTACAAAACCATATAAGTATTATTAAGATCGAACAACAATTAAAGGAGCTATTTTAATTTATTCAACAGAATACATACTTGTTTATGGCAGTTAAAGCAAATTTGCTTCAATTCTAATGGAAAAATTGCAATAACTCCGTTAGTTGTCGTTCAATCTTAATAATCTTTATATTATTTTGTAGGAAATAAAATTGCGCAACTTTGTTGTCTCTTGTAGGTTTTTTGTAAAATTTACGGTTTTTAAGATATTAAGTTTTAAAATATAAAAATGGCCGCCATTTTGAAATGGTACAAAGTAGAAACTTGATACTCCGCAACAAAATAGGTCCTATTAGTCAGCATATACGTACCAAGTTTGAAGTTGATATCTTTAGTAGTTCCAAAGTTATGCAAAATCATGTATAGGAACTTTTTTCTTAGTTTTGATGTAAGTGACCATATCCCGAAGTCCTGAAGGGTTTTTTATCAACACCCTGTATATATATATAAATTCGAACGAATAGTGTTTTCTGCTTCTGGTGGCCCCAAAACGAAAAGTTATCATGGTCCCGGGCTTAGGTCTTACCATGAGACCTACGGTAATAGCTTCTTCCCTATAGGGGAAATTCGCTAAAACAGTGTAAAGGTAAAACAATCACAAATTAATGCGCTGAAAGCATTTAGGTCTTAGTAATATTGAATAACTAAAATAAAAAATACTTGCAATGACAGACTTGTAAAACTATTTCAAAAGGGATATTTCCTCGGAAATAAAAACTACTTTTTATCCATCCGTACGACAAACTTCTCGTCATGAAAATCTTTACATATTTACTCACAAGTAAATACTATTTTTCGTTCATTCCATTAAAGTTAAATGATCGTTGAAAATATGGTAAAACAGAAAAAAGTTAAATTTTAAACTTAACTATTAGACACCATTAAGAATAAGATAGGTTATGAACATTAGGGAAAATAATAACGTCTTAAAACCTCATTTTATCTCACTTCTTTTGATATGACAGAAATTTAAAGTCGTTAAATATGTTAAAACCAAAATATTGGAAAACGTTTTTGTTTGGGTGATGCTGACGTTGTTACCGTTCCCATCACATTCTCCAAAAAAATTATCCATCAAAAACTTGCATGGATTAAATTTTAACTCTCTGAATTAGGATCGACTGCCCTCTTGTAAACTACAGCTATGGTCAATAAAACTCACCATTATACAGGTGTTTTTTTACTCAACCCAGATTCTTTTTATCAGTAAAAGGATCATACCAAACAAGAAACACGGATTTGACCCAACTAGATAATTTTCTTTGGGGATACATAAATAGTAAAGCCTAGGAAAACAAGCCACAGGATCTTCATTCAGCAGAAAATAAACATATCAAATTTATACAAGAAATTGATAGAGGTACTTTGCAAAAAGTGTTCAGGAATTTTATGGAGAGAGCACAACGTTTTCTAAATGCCCATGAAGGATTGTTTGGTTACCTATTTCAAGCTAAATGTGATCATACTGAGATAATAAGTTGTATAAAATGTAAAAATTTAAAAAATGATATTTATTTCATCTATATATGTGCATTTTTCAATCTTAAACATGGGTTGCGTTAAAAAAAAACACCCTGTACTTAGTTGATTATAGCATATGACATCAACATCAGCAGACCTGCATACTCAGCGAATTTCAAATATGAAATAAACAATTCAGATAAAGCCTCACATAAAAGAAATACCTTCCCTTTAGGGGAAATTCGCTAAAAATTTCACTCTTTTTATGCAAACATGTGACAATACAAACCGCTGATAAAACACTGTTTAGCAAGTGTATAAGAAAAAAACCAACTTAAACTAATCGTTTTATGGCTCTATTAGCTTCTGAATTGATCTACGTACAAAGTTTTCATGTATTCAATTGTAATGAATATTTTATACAGCAGCAATTATGAAAAGCTGGGATCCAATCTTGCGCGTAAATATTTGTACATCATCAAACAGAACATCGGAGATTGTTTGAATTCATCTTGGTTTCAATTTGTACACGAATAAATATTATTCAATGAAATACACCATCTCAGATGTTAAAGAAACTAACTTAAAATGATAGCAGTTTCAATAGTTTCTTACGAAAGCGTTGTAAATTTATTGCATATGATGAACATTATAGTAAACATTATTCATTATATAGACAGGCATATGGTCTTTAGAAATAGAAAGACCAAGTATTAATAGTAAGCTATTCTAATTATTATGAATATTTTAAAAACTAAGGTTAAATTACTGAGGAAAAAGAATGAGTTCACATCATCCCAACCTACGAAATTATTATCCTAAATATCTTTCTCTCACCGTCCTTTTCTTTCTTTTTCTATTTCTTAATAACATCAAATCCCTTCCTGTGACCTGACCAAAGCTGGGCGGGTTTGACGCGTTCATCGCTTCGCCCCTTCCGCGTCGAGGAGTACCCTGGACAAGATTTATCAGTTCAATTAAGTTCAGAATGCTGATCTAAATAAATTACTCCTTAATAGTCCGTTGTAGTTATAGGAACAATTATATTGCAATCAACCCATCAGCTGTTTTATAACCTTCCCCTTATTTGCATATTGTGTTAAATTGGCATTGATAAATTGCACCTTGTTAAGAACATTCAAGTTTTTTATCTACTTGACCTACTCCATGGTGTGAGTTTGTATCACATAATTGAACTCTTAATGAATGTATGTATATATATATATATATATATATATATATATATATATATATATATTGAAAAAATTATTATTGTGATTAGGGCTACTAATATGTTATAATGATACATAATTTATTAACAGAGTACCCTTTTTTTAGTTTAAAAAACATTTATTTGACGACTAGTTTCAAATCATAAGATCATAGTCATGTCATAATAACCTCACTTTAAAATTTTAAAGTGAGGTTATTATGACATGACTATGATCTTATGATTTGAAACTAGTCGTCAAATAAATGTTTTTTTAAACTAAAAAAAGGGTACTCTGTTAATAAATTATGTATCATTATAATATATATATATATATATATATATATGTTTATATTTATATGTACATTTCATTATTTCAAACTAAAATATATTGAAACAAAAACATTTAGCGCCTATGTAAGTTAGTGTTATAAATAAATTCATTGTTTTAAAAACATTTAGATTTACTGTATAAGTAAATGAATTATAAACAAAAGAAATCATATAATGAATTTAGAAATTTATTTTCTACATGTTGTCTTCTTTAGTGCAAATAGCTTCAAAATACGGTGACAGTTAACGGAACGTTAGACCGTCAGGTTGTGTTGTTTTATAATAGTTTAATGTGCTTTTTAAACATGCTTTGAATTTTGGATAATATTTTGTTGGCCAGGATTAGCCTTAGCTTGATTAGGCCTAATACCGTTAAGAGTGAAATATTCCTCCTATTTTTGTTGCTATGTGAAATGGGTAAACTGTTGTAGTCTATATAACAGTTGTAACACAAATAATAACACTTATATGTCCTACAAGTATTCATATAAACTGTTTTATACACTACTCTTTACTAGTTACCTGTATAAAACACTATTTATACAATTTGAAAATACTTAAGAAAGGGATGAATAAACTTTTCTTTCTCAGTCTTGAAAGTTTTGATGGGAGCAATCTGCAAGAAAAGTGTCTGTCTTTTGTCAACACTAGGCTACTTATTCCAAGCTTCGTTTATTGTTGTAATAAATTATCCGTTCCTCAAAATGCAGAAATCCTTTTACGTTCGCTCTGAAATACTTACTGGTACGAGTAGCTTCGTTTAAATTTTCGTTTAAATGTATCTTTATTTTAAAAATAACAATGTCTACTTCATTTAAATAATTTTACAAGCATACATTTTGCAGTAGCATAGTTAAGGTGACTGGCATTTAATACTTATATTAAATTAAGTTTTTTTACACAGCTTGGATAACACTTTTTCAATCAACTTTTAATAGTACTTTTATAATGTGTATATAAACTAAACACATAATTTATTTAAAGAAATATAAAAATGTTACTATTTTGGAACTTTTAATTATTTTTTATTTGTTGAGTTATATTGCTTATTTTGTAATGGGATAAGATACAATCATATTCACAACTCGCATGTTTGAAATATTGTCGATATTGCGACTTTTTTCGATTTTTTTTTCAGCCGAAATAATATAATATATATTCCACTTAAAATGCTCGCTGACATAAAAAGAGACGCAGTTGGTCCATAAGGATGAAAGGTCTTCTTCTGTATTTATAGTCAATGGTATTATTTTACACACTCATTGCAAGAAGTGAAATACATAGAGCTTAACATAGAGCTGGGAAAAAAGCATTTATAAAATTATGTTGCAACTTATTAGTGCAACCAGAAAATAAGTTATTCCTTTTTGACACTGCGTTTCCATGATGGCTACAAAACAGCTTAAACAATGTTTCATCATATGATCTATACTTTCAAGGTGTTTGTGTTTCATTTTATTAATAATTACATTAATAACTATAACCTTTAAATCTAGTTAAAATACACAAGGAAACTTATATCAATAGAAATTTCCTACATTTAAAATTGATTTGCATTTTTTAAGTTCAAAACAAACACTACATACTTCATAAATGTTTACCTATTGTTTGATTTTACCATTTATATGTTGAATATAGTCAAGGAAAAAAGATTTTTCACATGAATTAATTAATTTATTAGTTCAATTTATAGATCTATAAAACCAAAAACCTCCTTACACTCTGCACTCCATTGATGAGGATTATTTTACAAGAAGGGCAGTTATTACTTACATTACCTCCTTAGCCTTTCAACCCTAAGAAGGATTTGGACTCGCCCACAAGTTGCCTCCACTGCTGCCGGTTTTTTGATGCTCCCATTCTCTGTAAATCCTTCTGGACTTAGTCCCTCCACCGCAGCTTTGGTCTGCCTAGCGTACGAGTGCCACATGGCCTTCCATTCTTGATTTTCTTTAGCACACTCTCTTCTTCCCTCCTTTCTATGCCTATCTCAGTCGCATACTCTTCACTACTTCTGTGGCTTCAATGACCGGATCTTGGTATAGTTCTCGGAGCTCGCGATTTTTGTGTTATACGACACTCACCTGCTTCCTTTACAGGTCGAAAAATCATCCTTAAAATTTCGTTTAAAATAATGATGAGTTTGTTATGATCACTTACAGTATGGAATAAAATTGCAAACCGTGAGGCGTGTGGACCAAATTGTATTTCTGTGTCAAGTACTTCCATATTAATCGTTTATTAAGGTTTTAGAAGGAACCAGAAAAAGAGAATATAAATACAGTAATAAAATATTATAGCTTAACCAAACCCATGACTGAGATTTTTACTGAATTAGTTCAACCATTTAATGGGATGGTCAGTTTTTTTAAATGTGAATAACATGAGATTCAAATGAAAAGGGACATGTTTCTTAAAACCCAAATATTGCCATAAAACAACATTAAATTAGGCCTAAGATTAGGAAGATTTTTTAGTTTACACAAATGATCTGAACAAAATAATTTGACATTTATTAAGATATAAAAATCCTTTTTGCTCCATGAACTAAGTAAATTTTCATTTTTAATAGTTCGGTTAGTAAAAAAAAAGGAAGTAGCCGTGCCTTTTTGTAATATACTTTATAACTAAAATCCTAAAAATATTTTATATTTTAATATTTCTGACAGTCTTTTGAGGGATATAAACAGAATAGTTTCTAGAAAGAGTGTTATTGAAAATACGTCCGACGTTTAAGAACGGTTTCCGAGTAAAAATATATGGTTCGGGGAGGAAATTATAATATAGCAAATTTCAAACCCTCACACAATTATGTTTAGTTTTTATATACTCCTTCTCAATGTAAATATTAAACATTCATATGTTGCAGGCACATAACCAACATTTGCAAAGACAGAATTATCGAATATATTTTTAGCCTTGAGACGGGATAATCCTCGACGTAACTGGAAATGGCAAAGTAACTTACCTGAACACGTTTTGAATATTGCATCAAAAGACCTTCAAGCCAATTTGTTAACAGTATATTTTGCATTATTATACATAGTTGGGCAAATAAAATAGTAATACACGTAGCAGTGAGGATATAATTAATTTTACAAACTAGTAGAGATATCAGCATGAAGACATAGTTTCTGTATGAAGATTGAACCAATTACTTTACTGTGCTGGAATACAATGTTAACAACGGGATAACGCTGACGTATTTCTGGAGTATTTGTTATATGGTAGTGGCAGCATGCGCAAAACCGTCTGATGATAGATAGCTGGTCAGCGATAACCATCGATGTAAATAAGTACACTGGATTGGTAACTCAGGCCCCGCGACGCGAGCCGCCAGCAGTGGTTGCGTTTGAGATTTTGCAGGGGCGATGGGGGAACGCATCTTTTGCCGACCAACTTGTACTGACCGTCTAGTTAAATATTAAATGTAATTACTTAATAGTTATAGCAACACATCTATTAAAGCAATCTTTACCCGTAAAACTGCTCCCAAATCCGTGCGGTTTCAATACGGTTAACAATTAAGTTTCGCGCATTTCCCCTAACGCCCTTTCAATTCGGCCCGACTGCAACCCCAACGCACAGCTGTGTTGGCTCGGAAATCACGACACGAGCCTTACGGGGAGCGAGCTATCCAGTTGTATTTATTTACACCGATGGCGATAACTAACGCATAAGTTTTAACGACCACTGGCCTGTTATCAGAGGGCGAAAGTGAGTGTGAGTTATCCCCGACATTCTTGTCGGGCCACTGGACAATGTGTATAAAAGGATGCTAGTATGTTATAAAATTATCTGCTGTAAAAAAACACTGATTATCTGCTGGTGGTAAAACCACTAGTTCTATAGTCATTTTAGTTGGGCTCTTGTAATTACATTAATCACAAACAATTATTCCAGATTATCTAAATGTTCAATTAGTGTTGTATTTAGGTTTAACCTGCATTGACACCTTTTAATTTAATATTCAACATTGTTACTTAAATCACAATTTTAGATTTCCAATTGAAGATATCATCGATTGATTTAATGGCAAATGAATGAGTGATGATAGTGTTCATACCTACAAGTTTTAATATCACTATCGAATATAAAATTGGTTGGGCTGTCCTTTAAGTTTACTGTGTTCCTTATTAATACTAGTTTATAGCCATAACTTTGTTTTCATAAAGTAAAAAAATGACACCTTAGTCCATTCATTTTTATCCCGGGCACATAAGGTTTAGGCCTGTTAACTTCGTGTTCGCACAAATATGTAATACAAATCAGTCAAAAAATATTGCAAACTACGTCAGTAGAAGAGGCTTTAAGCTGATACGTTCACAATGCAAAGCTTTGTGATCTTATAGTGAGTGCTTCAACCAAAGATCATAAATAAATATATTACAACTTCTCAGAGCCCGAGAACAAACTAAATATGGTTCATTAGGTAAAATAAATAATATATATTTATTTTGAGTTGGTCTTAATATTGTTGATAAGAAAAAGTAATCTTATCAAACTAAATAGAATTGAAAACTAAATAACTTTTTTTATAAATAGCTAATAACCAATATTAAGACAATACAACCTGAATAGCTCAAAATGTATAGAGACAGATTCTGATCTGTGCTATACTCATTATCAGGTATGATGATTCCATGTACAATAAATCTGAGTAATTTATTGCCTTAATTTTTTTCAAATTTTATTATCTAAAAAACTGATGAAGAGAGTAAATAATCCATATTACACAATTTGTTACGAATAACATCAAATATCTAAGAGCCATGAGTTTACCTACAATCAATAATGACTTTTATTTGGTATTTTAATTAATTTTTTAGGGAAAATAATTGCGTTTTATCATTTATTCGGTATAATGTTCTTATACGCTTCATTTTAAGAGCATAACTGGGTGTAGACTTATATTTAAGCAACAATAAAGAGTCACATTTTCATATTTAACTAGGGTTAAAAGTTATAAACATCCAAAATGCATTATAAACCTCTTCATATGATTCCCAGTTTTCTCTCTTAAATTCATTCACATACTCTTTCATATGTATACAAGATTTGTTTAGCGCCTCTGCCAGGTACAGATCTTACTTATCTAATACAACGTTACAGGTCATCTCCGGCAATCCCGCCATTCCATGGACAGTCCATATTTCTTTAATACTGCTTACATTTCCGACTTGCTTGCAAATAATAATATTTCCTTTCAACTTTTGCAAGTGGTTAGTCCGTTATTAAAATTAAATTTCCTTCAAAACTTTGGTTCTTTGTCTCCAAGTTTTAGATAGCTAATTACTTAATTCGATAAGGTGTTTTGCTTTCGTATACGAATCTGTAATGCCTCCCATGCAGCCATTTAAAGTCCTGCAGGGCCTAAATTTTTATCAGAATACAAAATATATATATACATACATACATATACATATATATTTTATATTGCTTGTAAGCTGTAACACCATATCAATTAACGTTTGCCTCCATCTTTGAAGAACTTCGGAATTTTTTTAGACAGCTAGCTTGAATATGAGTTGGCTTTGGTGAAATCCATTGGTTCATTTTATATAAAAGTTTTAATTCCCACTAAAGAAAATTATTTTATTTAACTGACTTAATTTACACAATACGTTCAAACTTAATTGATTTTGGATATTAAAAATCCACACAAGATATCCATGATTCTTATGTTGTGAACTGAAAAACTATACCAGTAAATAAATAGTGAAGAAGAAATTATGGGTTTTCTCAAGAGAGCTGTTTATTTGAAAATAATAATTTTGATAAACTTTATGATAGGTAAAATATACTTCAATTACAAATACATGCAAAATTTAAAGTCCAGTAAGGCAAAGCACTTTAAACGAGGGAGGTAAAAATTATTCCATGAATTCTACAGAAAATTCCCTTTAATTGGATACCTCAATCATCAAACTCGGTTTATAAATAAAGGAGGTTTGCTGTACGCTATTTATAGTAAGTAATGTTTACACTAATGTGTGTTCATACCACGTCGCACAGTGGTCATTTTTGCTTATTTAGGTGGACAAAAATGAAAATATTGAACTTTTTATTATAACCTTAAGCACCATCTGAAGTTGTTTTTAACTAGTTAGAGGTAATGAATGAGCTGGGAAAACCCACCTAAGATATCACATTTCTTGTGAGCAGGTCACATTTTCAGGAAGTTTCGGAATTCCCATAACCGTTGTATGATTTTACCCATTCAAAAAGTTTCACTCTCTACCGGCAGTGATACAGCAAGGTTGATAATTAATATTGTAAGTTAAATATTGATGAATTAACTATTATTGTGATAAGTTTCAAGAGTTTTAATATATTTTATCCTGGGGAAAACACATAATTAAATTCTAATGGTATTTTTTGTTAAAACTTAATTTGTTTTAGTCTATAACTTTTGTGGCACGTCCAGGCACGTCATGAAACTTTTTTAATTGTAACTTGAGTGTAATCTTAAAACATTTGTAGGGTAGCCAAGTGCGTAAAAGTGCATAAAAATTTGCTGTAAATTATTAAAAATGGTCTTACGCTTAGATTTAGTAATTTTTTTATCAGGTTAGACGTTTTGTATAGACAATACGTCAAAACTATCATCATGAATGATGGTAATAACACTCTAAAATACATTTTTATTTTATTTACTTCAATTTTTTCGATCAAACTTTGAAAAAAAACTTGTAGATTTTGTCCTTTAGAGTAAAATGATCAAATTGTCACTACACATAGCGTTTTACTGTAATATGCAGATTATACTACATCAAAATAAATTTTTACAAAAACATTATAGTTTCTTACAGTTTATTTCACTGGAAATACTCTTCTGAAACTCATAAAAAGCATCAGTACAGTCACATGGTCAAAACGGTCCATGTAAATGGGACGCCATTTTTGTCCATGTAAGGGGTAATGTAGATATGCCAGGACTTTATGTAAAATAGGAAAATGAAGCTAGAGTGGAGATATTTGTTTGACTGATGGTGCAATGAGAACTTTTCAAACAAATCGCTACCGTCATCCATAACATAAATTTTATGTTGGATACTGAAGTAGTACTAGATAAAAGCTAGAGACAAGCGTACATCAACGAAGCTGAACGTTTTTTTGAAAGTTTTACATAGTATGTTGGTCTTATTAAAGCATTCCTGAAGGAATTTGTTTACAGGGTTTCTAAATGGCTTGATTTTACATAAAGTCCTATCAAATCTACGATTATAAACTCCTCACATGGACAATAATGACGTACTATTTACAGGACGTCATTTGTGTCTTCGTGACTGTGCTGATATATTAATATGAATTTTTTTTATGAGTTTCAGCAGCGTATTTCCAGTAAAATAAACTGTAAGACACTATCATTTTTATGTATAAATTTGTTTCAGTGTTGTAAAATCTGTATATTACAATAAAACGCTATGTGTAGTGACATTTTGACCATTTTACTCTAAAGGACAAAATCTACAAGTTTATTTGCAGAGTTTGATCAACAAAAATTGAAGTAAGTAGGCTGAAAATGTATTTTAGAGTGTTATTAGCATCATTCATGATAAAATTTTTGACGTATTGTCTATACAAAACGTCTAACCTGATAACAAAATTACTAAATCTAAGCGTAAGACCATTTTTTTAAATTTACAGCAACTTTTTATGCACTTTTACGCACTTGGCTACCCTACAAATGTTTTAAAATTACACTCAAGTTACAATTAAAAAAGGTTTCATGACGTGCCTGGACGTGCCACAAAAGTTATAGACTAAAACTAATTAAGTTTAAACAAAAAATACCATGAGAATTTAATTATGTGTTTTCCCCAGGATAAAATATATTAAAACTCTTGAAACTTATCACAATAATAGTTAATTCATCAATATTTAACTTCCAATATTAATTATTAACCTTGCTGTATCACTGCCGGTAGAGAGTGAAACTATTTGAACGGGTAAAATCATACAACGGTTATGGGAATTCCGAAACGTCCTGAAAAGGTGACCTGCCCACAAGAAATGTGATATTTTAGGTGGGTTTTCCCAGCTCATTCATTATCTCTAACTAGTTAAAAACAACTTCAAATGGTGCTTAAGGTTATAATAAAAAGTTCAATATTTCCTTTTTTGTCCACCTAAATAAGCAAAAATGGCCACTGTGCGTCGTCTGTATATTTATGTATGAAAATTGAATCTATTTGACCCTAGATATAAATCTAAGATCGGGAACATACCATGTATTTTTTTCTAAGATTACTTTACAGAATAACTTCTAAATAATGGCATTGCATTGGTTTATATGTGGTGCCCTAAGTCTCTAAAAGACAAATAGCCTCATTGTGGTCAATCCTTCCAACGATTTATTGCTGTAGTCTGCTGTGGCTTCAATTACTTTGAATTGATTAAACCAATCTTTCCACGAAACTGAGTTTTAGTTGCCAATAATTTAAAATTTGTAATTCTGTATCTTAAAGCTTTACTGAAGTATTTGTAAATGTACACAATTTATTTATTAATTAGGTTCAGAAACAAGAGCTATGTAAAACATCATGAATTTTAATAAATAAAAGTACTGGAACCTAATGGGGCCATCCATACTAATTACAGATATGCCAATTGCAGACACAAAGGCCAAACGTTTGTCATGCCACACAACACAAAGGCGAATTACGACTGTCACGTGAATCGAATCGTAATCGAATCATATACGTTCGATAATAAACATCAATCTATTTGTAGCCAAAATTTCTATTCAGTGAAAATCATTTGACTATAACTAGTTTTCCCTAACCGTTTCAGGTTATTTCAAATTCAAAGAATAATATAAAATTCAAAGAATAACTAACACAATTTTGGGGGGTTTACTATTTTTTACCTCACCTAAAAGGGCATATTTTGCTGATCGTTATCTTATCTTCTATATCATTAAAAGAATTTCTGGGATTTTGTACAGAGCAGATCGACCCCTAGAAATTTATATTTCTACACATATATTGTATCATATTAAAGCTATTACTCTCTAGATGTTCCTTTTGTGGGTTTGGAAAATATCCCATGAAAAGCCTTCAGATAGGAGGCTTTTGAAATTCCAGCGAAAGTGCTACTATCTGTTGGTTTTCCGATTGACATTTGTTTATAACGAAACAGATGGTCAAGATTTGAAATAGTTATACACAAATAACCTACAGAATACAGGTCTGGGCAAAGTCAGTTAATATTCATCCACATGATGATTTTAAGTTTATAAATTACATAGTTTTTATAAGACTGCGCAAAATAATGTATCCGCACCAGAGGGAAGAGTATCCACTCTTTTGAATCCAAGACCAACAGTCTGTAATCATGATAATTTCCTGATTATTTAAACTTAAAAAAGATACATATTTAGCTTAGGAGGTGCTCTGGAAGTGGAATTTTCCAACAAACTATTGGTGCATATTTCAACGTTGAGAATTCCAAAATATAAATATTAGTTGAAGAATTAGGAGATTTATCTAATGATAGAATCAAGGTTGAAAACGTATTAACCGGTGTTTCCGGTTAGCCTGCATATTTTTACTAAATTTCTAAATGCACCAACAACAATGCACCTTTTTAAAGTAGGTATTTCACATAAAGTTATGGTATTCGCTTGGTTATTAATCTGTTAAACATGTACTTTACACTTTTCTTGACACGAAACAAAAAACAGGTCAGTTTAAAAATGTAATTTCTCGGCCGTTTAGTTATGTGCGGTGAATAATTTGATTTTAAATGTAGAATGACCATTTTATCAATGTTATTTAGAGAATATTTATGTTGATCAGAGGTTTGCGCATCTTCTTACAGTTTGTTGTTAGGATGTAATATGATGAATGCAAGAGACTGATGCGTCGATGTATTATTTTTTTTAAATCCATTACTTAAAAAAATACAAAACAGTGCTATGGAGATGCGCTAAGCAATGACAATCCATGTAAACTAATCCCCCATATTATAGAAAATAAAAATGTATGTACTATCAAAGCTGAAAATGTATACATTGATACTTTTAAAGTATGTGAATTTAATTTCTTCTTCATGTTGAACTTTCAAATATGAAGCAATAAGGTAATTTAAAAGTTTGCCTGGACATTTTATCCCAGTGGCATATTTTGTAAAAAAAAATAAAAAATACAACATGACACTTATTTTCTTATTTAAAGACGTTTTACCTTACCAAAATGGAGTTTATCTGGAAAATCCCATAAATAATTAACATGAAACTAAAGCCTACTTTAATATGTTGTTATTTTTTTAAGTCACGAATTGACGCAGGCTGCTAGTAATTATTTTAACTACTAATTGATTATCTCCCTTTTTATCATAACTTGTAATTGTCTGTTGAAGTGTCAAGAATCGGAAAATATTATTTTTAATAAGATAATTTTCTCTTTTTGGGTAGACCGCATAAAAATATAAACTAGTAATTGTATTCTACAATATCTGTTGCCATTTAAAACATGTCACACATATATTTTTAAAATTAAGTTATTATATCCAATATAATATTTGATATAAAATAAAATTTCGCAGAAAAATAATTTTTGTGCTTGGAGTGTTTTGCATCTCACAACAATTTATTTAGAAAGGCTAGTCTTCAAAGTGATCAGTGCTTATAATGACTCTTAAAAGTTTTTGTCACAAAAGCCTGGGAGTAGGATTCTAGGATACAAGGAAATAGTGTTTGTTAATAAGTTTAGCCCGTTACTATAATTAGTGAGCTGTGTCCTTTTACAACCTGCGATAGGTTTTTTTCATTATGTATTTAATGCAAATTATGATTTAAATATATCATTAAAAATAATCTATTTTTATTACATAAATAAACTTATTTTAACCTTACATAAAATGATTTACTGATATCTAAAAAAAACTGACAAAACTGAATGTACGTTCACCTAAACTTCCTTGAAACGGGATCGAGGTTTATATTTTCGTGGAACCAGGAGAATTGACTGGAGAAAAATCCTCTTTATTTGAATCTGTTTTCAAACCAAACAATAGGATCTGCCCCGCTCCAACAATTACCTGCTAAACAAAATGTTTTTACGATTTAGATGTTTATGTGTTGTCAGTGGCATTAAGCCTTCCCAACAATTCAGTATTTACTGTCAAGAAATTTATTCCATCATGTTTTATCTGCAAAATATTTTTAATATTTCCAAAAATAAAATTTTTATAAAGTTTGATACAAATCTCAAATAATTCGTATATCTCTTTTTTACTATCAATGCTTTTTAATTTTCTACAAACAATAAAGTAAATGTGGTAGGAATTTAAAATTTTTCCCTTTTGTAATAGGCCTATATCTTATCACGTTATATTTTTCAAATTAATATCTCATTAAAAAGAATATTTTGTATCAGCAGCCTATTAAGGTAAATAGTTCAATAACGAAATTTCATCGATATATTTTTTTCTGGTTTTACTAATATTGTAAATGGCAAATTTCGTAGGAATATAAATAAGTAAATAAGTTATACTAAAATCAAAAGATAAATCTTATTGAGAGGAGGCCATAGATCATTAAAAACGTTCAAGTTGAAATCGTGATGGAAAGGTGAAAGGGCTGACGCAGGAATGGATGGCCAATAGAAGGTTGGCTAAGTGATGGATTACTGAGGACTAAAGTGAGAGTTTAATAAATACATGCATAGATAAATTACTTTATTCCTTACTACACTAAATATAAAAATATGGAATTACTTTCCTGTGAACAGTTTTCACACAGCTATGCAATTTTCTTAAGTAATGTGTTAAGTATGATAAGTATAAAATGGTTGCATTTAATCACATTACACAATTCTTAGAGGCTTTAGGGCCAGAAAAATAGTAATAATTTTACATTTTATTCCTAGGAAATAATAAAATAAACTTCTTAAGTCCAACACTAGTTGGCTGAATAGATTTTGTAGAATATGTCTTTAAAATGTCTTCCAATGTGGTGTTTCATTTATTATCTGGCGTAATTGTTTATTTAATGTGGCCAGAAGCTAGAAAGACTAATTGAACCATTGCCACATGTAACGGAAGGAAGGGTTTCCCTGCTGGCCAAACAGAATAAAGCCCTCCACCCGCTACGGGGACATAGCTCCAACAAATAAGAGACATGTTTTCTGACAATGAAATACGTTTATTCTCAGGCTAAACAAAATGCTCACTACAAATCAAACTACTTTACAATTTATGAATTCACTACAACAAAATCTCTAGAAACCAACAGACACTTCTAATTTACGATACAATTCGGATGCAAGTAAAAGATTCAAAATTATTAAATTCAAAGATAACTAAAAGGGTGAGCAGCCTAGTTTTTGTATATAAAAACATACACTTTAAATTAAAAAGAATTTTAAAACTAAGTTACTCACGTTGGCCGTTGGCCTAATGGGCCACGAGCCCTGAGGCCCCTTGGTCCTCCAACACACAGCCCAGAACTCCCTCCTTAGTAAATGACCCCCAACCACTGACTAGCTGACCTACTTAATGTCAAAGCTATTAGTCAGTCAGCATAACGAGAGTATGTTTAATAACAATTCCAGTCTACTTACACAACATGCTCTAATACTTCCTCTTCACAAAGATTGATACACCCTATTGTCACATGCAGATTAAATGTTACAGATTAAATTAAGTGTCACATACAGATTAACTGTTAAATGTTACGCGTAACATTTGCGCGGTTGGTTACGCGTAGTTTGTTTTACGCAGGTGATCTTTTCATCGTATCATAAAATGGAAAATAAATAATTGTATCACCTCCTACTGAAACCTCGGCTGGGCCAAACAATTGGAAGTTCAAACTGGACCCGCCCTAGCCTCGAGGTCTCAGCCCTACAAGTCAAGGGGGCCACATACCAGGGGTGACAAGAAAAACAACATCCTTTTGCAGAGACCAAGATAAACACAGTTTATTAAATCAAATTAAACATCAGTGCAATAACATGGCTCTAGCACAGAGAAAGCTTCAAAATATCATGAAATCATTGTCAGAATAAAACATTAACAAGAGCAAAGACGTAATTTAAACATTCAACTGGAGAAATAAGGCCAGTCATTAATATTTTTTGACTATTTAAAAAAAAACTAACGATTAAATAAGAAGGAACTGGCGCATTTACAAATCACAGTTTAGATTCAAATTACAAATTAATTAAATCCAAAATTACTTTCAATGAGTAGGCTATAGACCTTGGACATATTGACTTGTAAAATATTCAACCAAATTTAATAGTAATAAATTATTGAAATTAAGCATCAGTCAGAATTAAGGTATAAGAGTATTCTGGCAAAATTTAAAAAAAAATCAAATTATCTAGTTATTAAATTGATTGTCGGCCGACATTGATTAATAATAAATTCATTGTGTGTGATTTCATTTTTCCACAGTAATATAATAAATAATCAAACATTAACGTGTGAAACAAACAATAAGATTACACTTTGAACATTAAGTTACCAACACAATTTGACATGAAGAAAACAAATTTACATTTAAGAAAATATTTCAAATAACTAATAGTTTCAGCCAAAACCGGCAGAGGGCCCGCACTTCAATTCCAGGTGAAGTCAAAAGAATTAAGTTCTTCACTAAGAAGCACAAAAGATTTAAATTTCAGCCTACAAAATTTTTAAATCCAATTAAAAGGTTAATTTAGAGGTTAGAAGTCCAATATTCAAAAAGTTTTAAAAAAAGGTGTAGACTGTTCACTTGCAGGAAGGTCTGACTCCGAAGCGTAGATCTTCAGTCTCAAACAGGAGATAGAAATGGAAAGTCGCTACCTTAGGTGAAGACTTAAATTTCCGCCAGATGTTGCGTAGGAGTAAACGCCCAGGTTGTGGAATGTCCTGCAGACGGTAGAGGCCCTCTCACATCACTGCGGAGACTGGATGCTCGGGTTATAGGCTGGCAGTCTACCTCCAGGGTGACGCGGTAGACAGTCGGTAGACTCAGCAGACGTCCCCATTTCCCCGACCCGGGGAGCCAGTAGTTAGGGTCTGAAAGATCAATTGTGAGAGAGAGAGGCCTTTACAATCCTAATACATTCTTTATACAAAGTACAAAATCAAAGAGCATAACAGAGCAGACATCAGTTTAGAAGTAAAAAAAATTCTGACCTAACCTAACATGTACTCAGCCTAACTTGCTTGGGTGTCCTCGCACTGGACTTGACTCTAAAGAAAACATTGTAGGCCTAGGCCCCAAAATAAGGCATTTTGATCCAACTTACAAATCATTCCACGGAGTTTTTGAAAGGCCTAGTTTGATAACATTTCATTGCGAAAAGCTTGTGATTTATTTTCAAAATTTATGGTCACAGTAGAACAATAGTTTGCTAGAGCCTCAAAGTCACCAAAAAAATATAGCCTAAAGAAACAATTTTAAGTGAGACATACAAAGAAAATTAAGTTAGGCCTCAATAGGCTATTCAGTTTTAAACATGCATCAGTTCCTCATTTATATCTCCTGAGAGGAGCTAACACTGAAATTTCCTGCTAATACGTGCTAACACATGCAATACGTGTTCCTGGAATGTGTTGCTATAAACATGAAGATCGTCCAAATAATTGAAAACATATTTGAACTTGACGTCATGGAACAGTGAATCCAAAAGCCTGGTGAGTGTTTGTGCGCCTACCGCTAAACCCATTGGCACTCGTTTGAATTGAAAGAGATTCCAAGGCACACAGAAAGCCGTTAGAGGGCGAGATTCAGCCTTGAGAGGAATTTGGTGGTACGCCTGGTTCAGATCTATAATTGAAAAATATTTGGCTTTTCCAAACCAATCAAAGGCGGAGTGCAAATCCGGTAGGGGAACAGAATCAATCTCGATTTGATCATTAAATTTCTTATAATCAATCACCAAGCGGGATTTACCATCAGGTTTCGGCACTAAAAAGGCCGGGCTTGAAAACTGAGAAGTTGATGGTTCTATAATGCCCTGCTTGAGAAGTTCATCAATCATCTTCCTCATTTCTTCCATTTTGGGAGGCGCTAGTCTATAAGGATGTGACCGAACCGGTCGATTGTCAGTCAACCTAATTTCATACTCCAGAAGATGTGTTACTCCCGGCACGGCCGTCAAAACCTCCGGAAACCTAGCTTCTAAACCCCTGATAGTTTCCGCCTCTGTCGGACTGAGATGAGATAATGGATCCACCTTTTCTTTAACCTGTTCAATCTCACAGATCACTTCCTTACTCTCTTGGGCCTTTGAACAGCTCTCATAAACAGGAACAGACACTGTACGGTTAAATTTAAAAAATATTTTCTTACTGTTAACATCCAGGATTAAGCCACTCTTGTGAAAGAAATCCGCTCCCAAAATACAAGGCAGCACCAAATCTTCGGCCACCAGGAAGTCCCATCGCCATGAAAATCCATCAATTTTCATCTTGAGCCTAGCCAATAACTTCACGGGAAGAGGACTCTGAGCAGCTGTCAAGCAAGTCAGTTCATAGGGCCAGAAGCTGATTACATCCCCTGACATTTGTAGACAATCAAAGAAATTCTTAGAAATAAGGCTCCTTACAGCTCCCGAGTCCAAAAGGGCGCCCTCAACTACTTTACCAAAACAAACTTTTACATAAGGACAAGAAATTGCAGATGACTTTAATCTTGACATGGCAATATTATCTAGAAAACCACAAAACCTTTTTGATTTCCCTCCCAACTTCGAAGTATTGGCAGAAGCCTCAACATTCTCGAGCCAGCTATTTTGAGGAGGATGTGAGGAACCCACATCCCCCTTCATTCCCCGTTTTTTGGACCGGTAGGCCGAAACTCTCTGGTTCTAGTCTGATTTTTCAAATGCGGGCAGAAACGCCGGATGTGTCCTTGTTCACCGCAGTTATAACAGTTCACTGATCTGCGTTCATCAGGGGAAAAGGAGTTTCTGCTTCCTCTCTCCCGATTCTGAAGGTTTGCTGGTGACAGTCTTTGAAAACCAGGAGTATCCTGTACCAAATTTACCAGCCGATTAGGTCGGCTTAAGGCGCCACGTTGGGCATCGTATGCTTGCATTCCCCTGGACACAACACTTAATCTATCAAGGTCCTTGAAGGTGGTAGGCCTCTGCTCGAAACATAACCGGTTTCTTTCCTCAGGTCCTAACCCGTCTAAAATTATCCTTACAATTTCAGGCTCAGTTGACTTCAAGCGAAGGACTCGGCAATGCATTCTAACCTCCTTAACAAAATGACCCAGGTCTTCTCCCGTCCTCTGGATACGAAACACTCGTTCAGCCTTCAATTTCTCGACCACTCTATCATTAACAAAGAATTTAAGAGCAGCCTCGTGAAAGCGATCAAAATTTCCTCCTTCTTGCAGAACTTCGTAGAGTCGATCCGCAAGCGGTGATCTACAGTAGGGCATCAGAAGTTGAAGAAGAAGCTTGTCGTCCACTCCTGGAACCTCCAAAATCTTCAAAACATCCATCAGAAATTCAACAAGACGAATAGGATGAAGTCCATCAACAATGTTAAGCTTTTGAACCATAGGAGCGATGGGGTTGGGGAGCTTCCCATACTGCAGAAACGACGCAGGAGTACTAATTGATCCGCTGATGTTCGGCGGTGAATTTGCTACCACGTTCATTACTCGTGAGTTGTCCGAGTAAGATGGCTGAATGGTCTCTTCCTTCGTTACTTCCTTTTGGATCACTGTTTCAGGGACCACGTCTTCCTCCTTCCCTTCATCGATCCTAGTCAAAGATGGTTTTACTGATTTCTCAAGTGCTCCCAGTAACCTCCCTACATACTCTGAAGATTCAGCTACCCACTTCTCAACCTTGACATCCAGTTGAGCAGCCGTTGAAAGCAACGACAGTCTATTCTGTAGATGCAGCAGTCGAGAAATTTGTCGATTCCTTGTCTTCCCCGTGGGTGGTTCAGTCAGAATTTCTTCCAACAGCCCCTCAAACTCCTCATACTTCTCCCTGCAAACTTCGATCTCCTCTGATACCTTCCACTTGGGATCCCGCACACTGACCTTCCCCCTCTTGATTAAATCTCGAAACTGCTTCCTGAGACCTTCCGTGTCACCAACCGCAGTAGCTCCTCTGCTTTCCACCTCAAAAACTAAATCCTTTTTGCACAAATACTCTGGGACAATAGTCAAGGCCATGATTGAAACAATTTTTCAAACTACAAAATACAACAATGAATTCCACTATGTGACCACAAACAAACCAGCTCCACCGGGCCAAGAAACTCCGCAGCAATGACAAATAAACCACAATCCAACATATTACACAACACAAAAAAACATGACAAAATCACACGATGATTCTACAATACACAAAACCCCTGATAGGCCCCTAACACCAAAGCGAGGTCCATACACAACCACGCTCTGCTACCATTGAAACCTCGGCTGGGCCAAACAATTGGAAGTTCAAACTGGACCCGCCCTAGCCTCGAGGTCTCAGCCCTACAAGTCAAGGGGGCCACATACCAGGGGTGACAAGAAAAACAACATCCTTTTGCAGAGACCAAGATAAACACAGTTTATTAAATCAAATTAAACATCAGTGCAATAACATGGCTCTAGCACAGAGAAAGCTTCAAAATATCATGAAATCATTGTCAGAATAAAACATTAACAAGAGCAAAGACGTAATTTAAACATTCAACTGGAGAAATAAGGCCAGTCATTAATATTTTTTGACTATTTAAAAAAAAACTAACGATTAAATAAGAAGGAACTGGCGCATTTACAAATCACAGTTTAGATTCAAATTACAAATTAATTAAATCCAAAATTACTTTCAATGAGTAGGCTATAGACCTTGGACATATTGACTTGTAAAATATTCAACCAAATTTAATAGTAATAAATTATTGAAATTAAGCATCAGTCAGAATTAAGGTATACGAGTATTCTGGCAAAAGTTAAAAAAAATATCAAATTATCTAGTTATTAAATTGATTGTCGGCCGACATTGATTAATAATAAATTCATTGTGTGTGATTTCATTTTTCCACAGTAATATAATAAATAATCAAACATTAACGTGTGAAACAAACAATAAGATTACACTTTGAACATTAAGTTACCAACACAATTTGACATGAAGAAAACAAATTTACATTTAAGAAAATATTTCAAATAACTAATAGTTTCAGCCAAAACCGGCAGAGGGCCCGCACTTCAATTCCAGGTGAAGTCAAAAGAATTAAGTTCTTCACTAAGAAGCACAAAAGATTTAAATTTCAGCCTATAAAATTTTTAAATCCAATTAAAAGGTTAATTTAGAGGTTAGAAGTCCAATATTCAAAAAGTTTTAAAAAAAGGTGTAGGCTGTTCACTTGCAGGAAGGTCTGACTCCGAAGCGTAGATCTTCAGTCTCAAACAGGAGATAGAAATGGAAAGTCGCTACCTTAGGTGAAGACTTAAATTTCCGCCAGATGTTGCGTAGGAGTAAACGCCCAGGTTGTGGAATGTCCTGCAGACGGTAGAGGCCCTCTCACATCACTGCGGAGACTGGATGCTCGGGTTATAGGCTGGCAGTCTACCTCCAGGGTGACGCGGTAGACAGTCGGTAGACTCAGCAGACGTCCCCATTTCCCCGACCCGGGGAGCCAGTAGTTAGGGTCTGAAAGATCAATTGTGAGAGAGAGAGGCCTTTACAATCCTAATACATTCTTTATACAAAATACAAAATCAAAGAGCATAACAGAGCAGACATCAGTTTAGAAGTAAAAAAAATTCTGACCTAACCTAACATGTACTCAGCCTAACTTGCTTGGGTGTCCTCGCACTGGACTTGACTCTAAAGAAAACATTGTAGGCCTAGGCCCCAAAATAAGGCATTTTGATCCAACTTACAAATCATTCCACGGAGTTTTTGAAAGGCCTAGTTTGATAACATTTCATTGCGAAAAGCTTGTGATTTATTTTCAAAATTTATGGTCACAGTAGAACAATAGTTTGCTAGAGCCTCAAAGTCACCAAAAAAATATAGCCTAAAGAAACAATTTTAAGTGAGACATACAAAGAAAATTAAGTTAGGCCTCAATAGGCTATTCAGTTTTAAACATGCATCAGTTCCTCATTTATATCTCCTGAGAGGAGCTAACACTGAAATTTCATTCAAAACATAAGCAGAACAATTAAACTAACCTTTATTTCACCAATCGTGACATAACCTCAGAAAGAAAACAAAATGTTAAACTTTCCTTGCAATGAACTCCAGAGAGTCGACATGAAACTTTGTCGAAACTTTGTTGCGACATGCAAGAAAGGCGCAAGATACAAATCCAAATGGGCTTAAAATCTTAATAAATTAACAATTGCAAAAAAATTTAAACACTTAAAACTTTGATTTACAATAAAAACAACAGTTACAGCACCAAAATTACGACAAAACAAAACCTTATAAAAATTGGTCTCTACAAAAGGTGTCGTTCGAAAGAGCCTAAGTTGCGTTTCAAAGTTACTCGCAAGAAATCTCAAAAGAACAACAGTACTTACCACATAGTTTCTATTTACTGAAACATCAATGAAGTTTGGCTCGGCAAAGAAAATAACATTAATAGCTTGAAACTAGTGTTCACCAACATCTTGCAGCTGAAGTGTAAGAAGTTTAAAATAGATGTTAACGGTTGCCGGCCACAGTCAGAAAAGGGAAGAGTTTCAACGGTGACGAAATTAAATTACAGTCGACTGTACACGTCACTCGCCAGAGTTGCAGCTGCAACTTACAGAGCGCCAACATAACGCAACAAATAACTGAAATACTAAACAACATATAACAAATGACAGAATCTATATATATGAAAATGAGTCGTTTTTAAAACGGCTCACTACTACATTCTTCGATGACAAATTCTGTTGCGGTTGATATCAGCAAATGTCAGACATCATTTTGGTTTTGAATCTTCCTCATTTATTTCATTTAATAATTGAACCTTTTTTTATATAATTAAAAAAAATTATGAAATTTAACAGCTCAAATTTAATAATTAAATCAGTAAGTAAAATGTACATTCAAATCAATACATTTAAGACTAGTATTTGTTTAAGTTTAGGTAGAAATGTCTAAAGCCCGAGTCTGTTATTGGCTGGCTAAATAATGGCCCACTTTTACGTCTTGGCAGGAGCGATGTATCATCCGTAGGCTAGTCGATTCATTTCAAGATGCTTTTATAATCCGTTTAACTGTTCCCTTAGCTTAAATCTATAACCTCCTTTAACTTGAGTCTGACTAAAACAAGCTTACACTAAAAAACAGAATAGGTCTACTTCGAAAAGCAGTTATCTCTCAGATTTTAAATCCTGCAATTGTCTTTAAATGCAGGATTTTAATACTCCTGTATTTAAAGTCAATTATTCTACACATTATGTTAGAAGTAGCTGATTTTGATAAGATTACAATTTCCAATTTGTTTTCAAAACGGTAAGAAGATACGACCTAAGCAAATACTGAATATCTCCGAAATCAGTTGTTTTCAAACCTCAATGCATACTGCTCTTGCCAGTAAAACAAATTTCTATCCACAGAAAACGTTATAATTTATTTAAATTAATTCAACCCTGTTAGTTTTTTTAACAACGACATCAGTAATTAACTCTTGTAACATCAATAATTAAGGCTCTACAAATATCGAAGTATATTAAATCCTATAACCACGTCCGCTAACTATTTGCAATGGAATTACTAACTAGACCTCATTGGACGTAAATTTCTTGGAAGTTTTTATTGTTTGTCGAGCTTTGTTTTAAAGTTTTGTAGTTTTTTTTTAAACGTGGCCTTCTTATTGAAAGTATTCCTATTTCGAGGCAATATTGTGCTAAAGTTGATATCCTACCCTCCAATAAAGATCCACTGTCTTCCACGTTCAATTATGTTCCCTAAAAAACAATAATAACAAAAATTGTAATATATTTTATGCAACCTTCCGTTTTCCTTAGTATTTAGGCCATCACAGTCATATTTATATTCCTTAAACAAAGCCCCTGCTGCTTTGTTAAAGGGATGAGTGTTATTATTTTGAACATTTTACGATATAACTACAATTCATCGTTTAAATATTTCTTATTGAAATAAAGAATATTCATTTTATATAAAAATTACATGTAAGCAAAATATAGCTTAATTTTCCAAGTAAATCTATTAAACACATTAGTTTCTTTGTTTGAAATTCATTGTTGGTGATGGTGATTTTATATTTTGATTAGGATTTTTTTTATCAGTGATGGCAAATGTCCGCAAAAATCCTAATCAAAATACATTAGTTTCATCAATCTAACTTAATTGATCACGCAAACTACAAAAATGAATCGCGAGATCAACGGACCAAGATGAAGCTATTTGTCTTCCACTTCAAGCAAAACGACGCTGTGGTGGTTGTTTGGTTGGTTTAAAATTCTGTTAATACAAAATTACGATAACCTAAAATTGTTTATTATCTCTGGTGCAAATTATTTTCCAAAGCTACAAAAATGGTTAGGTGGAACATAATATTTACAGTTATAGAAAAATGCATTTTAGTCTATAAATTATTTATTCATTAACCGTTGGATAGGTGATTGAAAATAAATTAAAGGTTAAAAAGAGAAAATAAACCTTAACAGTTGACATTAGCAAGTGTTGGTCAAAACATTTGACCATAGTTCATCAATTGTATTATGTTATAACAATAATATATAATATACGATTATATAATAATCAAGTAGAATGATAATCAAGATTATGATAATCAAGTAGAATGAATATTTTTCATGATTGATAATATATGGAACACTTTATAATGTGAAAGTGACTTTATATATGTGACTTTGTATATGTGACTTTATAATGTGAAAAAGTCACAATCCATTAAGATGAGCGTAAAAAGCTGGTAAAATATAAAAACAATTCTCAGGCTACACAAATATTTTTCATGGTTTTATAAAGCTGACTCTAATATCAAACGAAACGGATTAATTCATGAGATAAATCGATCAGATTAAAGTAGTAATGAATAACGAACGTCGAACAGCTGGCAAACCACGATGGATTGGCTGAATCCGCAATCCAGATTGATAAGCATTCCTCTTCGTTCGAGTGATTTATTCAGTCAATGCCATTCTTGCTGTCATGATTTTTATCAATTTTGTAAGCATTCACAAGGGAGTTTAATTTTTAAATGTTATAATTTTTTTAAGCGAAACAGGAAGAAAAACCTTATAACAAAGTATTTATTATCAATAACATTTCTTTCCTCCAAAACTTATTTTTAGCATTAAATTCGAGGTTTTATTGATCATGTTTTCAATTTATGGCTTTCGAGTGTTGTCTTCAATGGTAATTTATTATGACCCTTGGCTGATGCTGAAGTTTATAGTCTTACGACATCAAATCATTTTACCTAATTATTTTGTTTTGTAGTAGTTGTTTCTAATTCGTCGATAATAACTTTTCACTTTTTATTGTTATTTTTTTTAGTTTTTCCAAGCATCTCAATTAACAAATATATAAGAATACATAACTCTACAGAGCATCAGCAAAATCGAATAAGTCAAACGTATTCTGTCCACGTTATATAAAATTTGCAACTGTATTTGCCATCATTGTTTTCCACTGAATTTGGTTGCCGTTCTTTACTTCCAGTAAAAATTGTTGTCTTATTTTTCCTGATTTTTGTCTTTATTGTTTTTCATTCTCTAACAGTTACTTTTTTTGCCTTTTATTTAATATGCATTAATGTGCAAAATAATTAATTGGGGCTCTAAAAAGCCACTTACTTTATCAAATGTCTGCTTTATTAGAGTCTATGTTATAAATAAACAAAATATACCGTAGATTGATTTAGCTCCAATTGAAAATTTCATCTTTCCTCAGAGCAGGATGAGTTAGAAGCAAGTTTGTATGAGGTGATAAACCCATGATGCAGTAAGTGAAGTTGACGTGTAATTTCCCTGCCTTGATGTATCGGCAGTGCTATACGTAGCGATGATTTATAGGTAATAGTGTGCAATCCATCGATATACAAGCCAGGAGAATATGCATACATTATCCAGTACTACTGACTTTTGGTAAACTCTATTATCAAAACCCTTGCCTTGTAACACATAAAAATATGGGGATTTATAGACAACATTTGTTTTGATTAACATAACACTCAATATGAATGCCAGAAAATGTTCGAAATGCTAAAAATATTTCACTTACATCATTTATAGTCTTTACCTACCAATTATAATATGTTTCTACTAATTAAGAAGTAGTCCTCAAGTCCAAACATAATTACCAGGCAAAATTTAAAATGATTAATTTATCTCAAAATAAAGAGTAATCATCTAGATAAACAAATTAGATAATTTGATATTTCTTTGAAAAGTGTGAAGCCAAAATAAATGCCAACTGTTCTTAAGACCTTGAATTTCTGATATTAGTTAATCTCAACATATTTTTGCTTTTGTAAATAGTTTCTAGTTTTCAAACCCTAATGGCATTATAATTATACGAAAAATTAGAGCAGAGTAAGAAAATTAATCACCCGTTTTGACAGCCGCAACGATGGATCTCTCAAAATTCTACTTGGAAACACGGCGAGACGTAGACATTTACAAATTGCTATCTCTAATCATAATCTGGACTTTTTTCAATATTTTTATGGTACCAAAATAATGTAAATTATGGTTTCGCCATTAAATACCTGACATTAGACTACCCCAAAGCGATTGATTTTATACATGCATTTACCAATGTTGTTTTTTCTTTTTACAACCACGTCATAAATATAGGCATAATTTTGACCATATGTTTCTCTGAAAATTCTATTTGTGTTGGTTATTTCGTGAGTTGTCATGACTAGTCTAATTATAATTATGGTACGCAAAATAGAAAATGTCACATGAACACGTAAGATCCACACAATGTGTCACAAGCAGATTATGTGTGGTTGGTTTAATTCACATTTCCACTTTTAAAAATATTTCCTTTGAACTTTCCGTAAAAACGATGAATCTGGAGTATAATGAAGCTGTTTGAGTTTTATCTGTGTAAGTAAAAGAAAACAGTGGTTTTCCAAAGTTATATATAAGTTAAAGAATCCGCTTTAATAAATTGACTTCTGTATCGAAAAAATGTATATCAAATTTCAATAACTTTTTACTTCAATCCTAGAACAGTGGATATCTCGTTTGAATACCCCGCTTCAACCGATTTCCAATTAAACTTGAACAATTGGACGTCAAGTGACGACATCACGGAGGAGAGAGAGATTCATTTCTTATTCAATTTCTTTTTATCATAAAAATTCCGATTGAAAAATATTAACGAAAATAGGGTGGTTTGTGAGAGGATTAAAAAGTTAATTTCAAAGTTCAATATTCTAAATCCATGCTTGAAAAAATGGAAATCCATCTGGTATTTTTAACCAAACTCGATCCAACATGTGGGTAATTTATTGGCATATACATATATATATATATATATATATATATATATATGTGTGTGTGTGTGTGTGTGTGTGTGTGTGTGTGTGTGTGTGTGTGTGTGTGTGTGTGTGTTACGTGATATTAATCAGGAAAATAAAACAGGATGAAATTGCCAAAAGTAATGGCAGTGACCAGTAAATGTTGTGTTAACGACATGTAAATGGCTGTTCATTAATACCAACTGTTATTGTTCTATGGTACCATATAGGTTAGAAAAAATTACTGACTCGAAGTTGAATATTGACCAAAACAACTGTCTTACAGTGACGTATCTGCATTTACTGTCGCCAAGGGCAAATTCGGCGCCCGGCGCCCCCCACCTCCGACGGTACCCTTCACAAAAATTATATCAAATTTCTAATGCGTCTTTGATGTTATACAATTATCTCGTGCAACTGAATTATCAACCGCGGTTGGGTAGACGAAACGTATCGGTAGCAGGTAAAAGTAGGAATAACTTTGAAAAAAAAGTGAGTGACCGTGAAATTGCATTACGCGTATTTACCGATCACAGAAATAACTTTAAAATTAAGCAAAGAGCCACTTAATTTGATCTTGTATACTTACCGTTCACGGATATTTGGCGTGACAGCGGCAAAAGTAGGTTTGCAAAGGTATTCGTGCAAAATTTGTGGAAAAACGTCGAAAGTATATAGCCTGCAAACTTAAATGTAACTTTGCGAATACCTTTGCAAAGTAAACAAACTACCGTAAAATTTAATCATGCGTATTTTCCGATCACGGGAGAAGCAGGAATAAATTAACATGGTTTTTTAGTAATTATTTTTATTTTAGGAATAATTCTGTTTTTTTCTGAAATATTCCGTAATCCGAAGAGGAATCCGATTATCGGGACTCCCCTGTAATAAATATTGTCTATTAAAATTTGACCGATTTCACATGAATCTTGGTACGACACTATTTTACTAATGTCTACATTGTAGATAATACAGGATCAATCCAACATATTTACGTAGTAAAAGGCTATAGCAAGATTTCCTCTGTTGAAATAGGACACATTTTCCTATTACACGACGGTCTTCCGTTACCAAACATAGCGCAAAATCAAATTGTGCAAGTAACAACCTAAAAGATTCCGAAAATTTATTTTCGTCCTACCCTACATGGTTTTTAGACAACTGCTGATAGTACCCCTCATTCGGTGGACTGATGAACTCGAGATGATCACTTTCCGCTAATGATAAATTAATAATAATTTCGTCCTCCATTTATTCATATACCGTAAACTTCTTATATACTTCATCATATTTATGAGAAAACCTCATTATAGTGACAAAACACAAGACTGGTAGACTCTTCAGTCGTGGTCGTTAGCGTCTGTATCATGTGTGGCAAAATAGCTTTACGATCATCGCTCGGCGTTACGAACTACCTTTAAATTAAACAAAAATATGTTCTGTATGATTACGATAATTAATATATTTGTTTATTGTTATGATGTGTTAAAACAATTACAAATTCTCAGTAAATATACCATATGTATTGTTACCATTGAAATTTGACTTTAAAATAAAGTATTAAACTTTTTCCTTAACCAGAGCGCTCTATTGGCTGACGCCTGGGGGAGGTGCCCCCGCTGCCCCCTCCCCAAAGATCCGTCACTGGTGTCTAAGTTCCAGACTATTTTGTTGAGAAATATAATGATAATTTCAGTCAAACCTCCCGTGTAACCTACTATTTCTATAGTGTCATATAGCATTCCTTTGTATTTGCGTGGATTTCACAAAAACAATCCTTAGTAAAAAAAATATCTAATTACCATAAATTGGAATTATACAAGATAGGATTTGAGGAGTTGTTTTTTATGATCGCATCTAGAACGCGGACCATGTAGCCCAAACACGGCTTTATACTGCAATCTTAAATCCACCTCCTCAAAAATTACTATTCCACGTTTAGTTTATTTTTCTAAACCAATCAAAAATTATTATCTAGCCGATATCTCAAACGGCCTTGTAAGTGCTTAAGTGCTTATTGCTATTTTTTATCTGCATATATTACCGTTACCTGGATATTGGCTATGAACCATTAATAATACTGTCAGTGCAACAACGCAGCTACATGACCCTAAACCCATGTGGCTTACTAAATTAATTATATCGAAAAAAATTATAAATACAATGAAATATGAATATGTTAAATATGACATTAACTATTTCAAATATAGGAAATATCATTAAACATAATTTATATATAATGATATACATTACATCTATGCTAGAGCATCATCCCCTAGAGTACCCAAAATTACAGATTTTTTCATACACCTTCATAATCAACCTAACTTTCAGCTTTTTCTTACCTGTTCATAATGAATTGCTCCTTTTTAGCGAATTTCCTTAAAGGAATAAGCTATTACGGTAGTACTCATGGTAAGACCTAAGTCCGAGACCATGTTAACTTTTCATTTTGGGGTCCCCAGAAGCAAAAAACACCATTCGTTCGAATTATATATATATATGGTACGGTCTTAATGAAATTTGGTACAGACGTGTAAAGTGGTAATCACTCGGACGAGCTCGTGAACCAGCCCAATCGGACCACCGGAAGGGGGGGTAAAGGGGGATAAACCCCCCCAAAAGTGGGTTTTTTGAGTTTTTCACATAGTAAAATAAAATTTATCAAATTTTTGTTGGCACCATTGAATTTAGCTCAAAAAAACAAACAATTTAGTATTTTGAATTACTGCTCTATGCCCATTGGTTACCGAGATATTGAAAGTGGTAAACACAGTACGTTGTCTCAATGTTAACCTTATGGGAAATAAATAAAATTCTATATTTCGCTTATTTCTCAACATATCTTGATAAAACTTGGTAAATGGCTTCTTCTAGTTCAGATCTACTAAATATTAAATTAAAACCAGCCAGTTTTAACATACCTGTAGCAGCAAACCTGCATACTCATTCCCCATGTTATTCTTATGGAGCTTACAAAAACATGTCAAATCTCGCTATGTTGGATTAAAATATGTTGTTTTGCATTTGAAATTCGCTGAGTATGCAGGTCTGTTGCAACGGGGGTATTTTTAATGATTTCTTCATCAACTCGAGTCTCCGCACAGACTACAAAAAGGGTCATACATTTATTTTTTTTGTTTTTATTTTATTTTTTCTAAAGCAAGGAATATCAATTTTGTCTATTTATCTAGTTTTTTATTTATATTTTTAATGTAGGCCTTTTAATTTATATTGATTTTTAAGTCGTTTCCTTGCTTCCGTTATTGTAAGCAATTAATTCAAATTTGCTGTAATTATAATTTTTATGTGGAAATAAAATTGATGTGATATGATATTTAATATATATAAATATATAAAATATTTAAAAATAATGAATTACTTGCTACATTTTTCCATTATATTTCTTTGGATATTAAGTGGGTGGAATAATTAAAATCAAATACAGGTACAACATAAAAATATGCAATACTCGTACTTCATAGGAACGTGAAATCTCATAGGTTTATTCCACAGGAGTCGTCAGGCTACTGATAAAATACTCTTGAGCACACTAATCATAATCCTCTAATATTACAATGACTTATATGTTTTTAGAGGTTTCCAGTAGATAAGTTGAAAACGAATCGTATACGTCTTAAATACTATCATTTAACTAATAAACCAACAACAATGTTTTGAGCTGTCTCATTGAGGAAAACTATTTAGCATCAAATAATATAACGTTGACAAGACTCAACCCTATTTTTCCAATCTGAACATGACGCCCTTAACAAACTTAAAAAATATTGAATACTAAAAAAGTAAGGAGTACATTATGAAGTATATCAAGATTGCTAAATGGAACTATATTGAACAATTTTAAAATAGCACGTGCATGAATACTACTGAAATCGGCTATTTCCAATTTTTATTTGATGAAAAAATTCTGAGCATTGAAGGAATATAAAGTATCCAAACTTGAAATCTCTGCTTGTTGAAACATATCGAAGTTCTTTGGTTAAATTGTAAAATTACAATAAAGGACTCAGAATAATCGTGCAAGTGTCAGCTAAGACCCCTTCCACTGCATATTTCACAGCATCCATTGGCAGATTTGCATTAAGCTAAAGGCATAAAAATAGCTCAAATATCTTTTGACATGTACAAACGTTAAGAATCTTTGAACGGATCCCACTTAAATTTTATTAAAGGCCATTGCTACTTGAATTTACTGTAAATTGTTTCAGTGTCAGTTTCAATGTTTCAATTGCGGATAATGATTTCAGTTGTAAGTTCATTATTTATTAATTAATTTGCAAAATTTATACATTGCAAAAATGATTCTAGTAAAAATCCGTTTTATAGGAGCAAGCCCCCCCCCCTCGTAATGGCTAGTTCATCAGTAGAACAAGTATAAGAATACAAATAACGAAAAGATTATATCAACTATATCAAAAGCAACAGGTTTTAATTCGTGTCTAATGTTTAATATAAATTCAAAACAATCAAATAACCTACTTTTGATAAAATAAAAATAATTTTACTGAAAATTATTAAGTAAAAGTTATACATGTGAAAACAGCTTCGAACTCAACACGTAAATTAGGAGTGTAGAGAAGCCTCCTTTACACGGAAGGGTATTGAGTGAAGTGTGGCCTTATCCAGCTTTTCCATCTCTTTTCTATTGAGAGTTTCTAGAATTATCCAGTTCATTTAATGAATTGGTTTATTTCGAGTAACGATAAAAGGGAATATTTTTTCACACAATGTACATGTACGCTCAATTCAATGAAGGCATGATCAAAACTGGAATAATAAGCCATTACTATTTAAAGGGTTTATCAGAATTATTAAACTACATTAGTGCTTATGATAAATGATACCCAGATTTTTGCTATTTGCCTAGGTTGAGGAATGGTACTTAATTTGATATTCAGTTTTCAGACAGAATTCCTTTGATTTTGCGTTTGATAATATATATCTAATTTAACGAGATATCAATAAACATAGCAAGCTTTTTTCACAGCAGCAAGTATTTGTTCAATGAATTAGGAATTTTTCATGTACCAAAATAGTGTAATAGCTTCATTAAAATTGAAGGATACAAAAGAAAGATTTAGAATCTCGATGACAAACTGCATTATCATCTAGCTCACGTGGTCTCGTCAGGCTGGCTTAGGGCAAGATTCATTAGTTGAGTACTCGGTTTGCGGCAAATGATTAGTTTGACTAATTTGCGGCTATTGATTTAAGTAAATTTGGAGTTGGTCTGAAAAAATAAATTCAATGTGTAAACGATTAGTTTTGTCTTGATTACACTATTTAAAACAATCATTCAATTTCTTTATTGTTCACAATCCTGAGTGTTAATCACTTAAAACTCTTCAAGGGGATTAGATTTCAATAGTCATCCAATATACAAAAATATTTAAAATTCCAATTTAACTTGAAGTATTTCAAGGTGGACGGATACTTAAGTGTAAAAATATGTATTTTTATTTTAACTTGAACTTTTAGTACCTAAAATATTTTATAATTACCTGTGATACTGCCAAGTGATCCGTGAATTGGTACAACTACAATTGGTTTCTCTAAATGCTCGTCTGCCGTGTTAAATGTGCATTTATTGGGACCATGACGATTCTTCATAAAACTGCGGAAAAGAGGATGTTTTAGCTAGTGTTTTTAATTTGAAAATGAACCATTTAGCGGTCCGAAACCAATGGTAGTTGTACCAATTCGCGGATCACTTGGCAGTATCACAGGTAATTTTATACATTTTTTTTAGATAGTTAAAAGTGATTCAGAGGCTACTTCACAATGAACTTTTAGAGTGGGTTTTCTTCTATTTATAGTGTTTTTTTTCCTTTATTTCTTATTACCCGCTGAAAATTGTTACTGGCACGCTAAGAAAGGCTCAAAACCAGCATGGTTAGCAGATCTAAAAATGAATGCATAACATATATTTAACAGTATAAAAGATCAACGCACTCATAATATTAGTATATATTACATAGATTGTTTCGTCTCTTGTTAGACTAATTCTAAATGTTTTTGAAGAAGGCATGTCTCTTATCAGAAATAAAGTCAAAAATATAATGGAAGAAAAATATGTTAAAAGCATGAAGTAATACATTTAAAAGCTGCTTCAGGGCAGAACGTTGCAAACAAGGATGTGTTTGCCGAATGAATAAGCTGTGATGTATCAGGCAGAGGTTGCTTGTATATTTAGTAAATTTGACTCCTTTACTTAACTAAAAGATACCCCAAGATATTTTTATTGCATGATTTTCTAGCAATTTCGTTTATTGAAGAGCCAATCCAATTCGGAATTATGCAGGGTTCGCGTGGTCCTTAAATTTAAGCAAATATAGTATACAAATAGTTTATAATTCTAAAAGCGTTTTTAATGTTATTGTTTTCTGTAATTTTAAAAGTAGCTTAACCAAAGCTATACGATAGCAAAAATGTGTTAATATTTTTAAATTTATGATATAATAATAATAATTTGAAACGTATTCGACCAACGCATTGCTAGACTACTACTGTCATACCTTAGGGTATTTTCACACCTTTGCAGTCACATAATCTCATGAACCAACCTAGCGACTTTGCTCTTCTTCAATTATTGTTATTAATGTAGTGTTGACAATTAGAGCTTTACATACATTTCTTAACTGGAAAAATTCTTCATGATAGTTTATAAAGAAATATAATGACTGCTTCTACAATGTATAGGACCGTAAGCATGACTCTGAATTACTCTATCAGTTTTTCCTTAGTACATAAAATAATGAATTGCCATGTTGTGCTACCATCACATCTGTCATAATATCAATAATGATAATAACATTTCTAAGCTATTAATGAGAATCCTAGTATTCATACCATCGTATTGTTGTTTATGCTGCACTGTAAAAATTACAATTCGTTACATTATATGATTACATTTATGCTTCATTACCAGAATATTCCTGTTCCGTAGAGAAATGTTTGGTGCGAATCACAATTATGCTCCTTTCGGACATTTCTTAAACCTATCTAAACAGTAACATTCCTTCTCCATCTTACTTTTCAGTTTTTAGTGTGAAGCATAGTAGAATTTCTGGTACTGATGAACTGTTATCAGCAATATTAGATAATAATTAATACGAAAGATAAAGCTAACATAAAGTCAGGTAATGGTAGCCTCAAACCATAGTAATGTCATTAATAACCTATTTCTGTTCAACTAAAACGTATTGCTGAAACGAGGCATACAGTTTTATTATTTTATCTTCGGTTACACATATGTTATCACCAACAATAAATACAAAAAAATATCAGTATTGTAGTATCAACCAAAATACATTGCTGAAATTGTTTTCTTTAGATTTGTCAAATTCTGTTAAAAATAACAATATTTTATCAGTGTAAATTCTTCAGTGTATTGACGTGGACCGGTAGTAAGTAGGTAAAGACAGGCACAAATAATCTACTACGAGAAATTATTTAAGAAAATAAAGTTTTCTTCGGATCCATATAAGATCCTTTGATGGAAACTGAATCAGGATTTCCTTTAGCTACCTAAATATATTCGGAGCACGTTTCTTATCTCTGATCTCAAAACACTTTCAACTGTAACTAAATCTGTCATCTCATCCAGATTTTGTGCCCCAATCCCATTCATAAAAAGTAGAAACTCATTTCAAACCAATTTTTTTCTATCAACTGAAAAAATTAATTAAATAGTATAAATTATATAGAAAACATTTAAACGCAAAGAATCCTACTAGTACTTTTGCATGGCTTTGAATCTTATCATGTCGTCCAGCGAGCACTTATCCCTTGTTTAGAAACAGGCAAAACAGTTTCCTTTACAAGAGTCTGTAAACTGAAAAGGTAGAACGTGGCTTTCACCCACTGATTTATCTCTTTACACGCTTCCCAATGTACAAGGGCAGCTTTGACGAGTCTTTTTACTTCAACTCCACAATTGTTCGGAAATGAAATAGGTCTTTTGAAAGATATTTTTTCTAGATATCATTAATGAGTTTGGGTGAAACTTATGAAATAGAACGTATGGGGAGGGAGCAATAAATAGAATAATTTGCAAACAATATGTAATTTCTCGATTAATTATCTACTCAATAATACATTCTTAATTAAGGGCTCTTTTTCTTGATTATGTCACTAAGAAATTATCTAGTAATGCCAGCCAAGCAAGCTTAGCAGTGTCTTATAGATATGTAGGGATCAAAGTCACACAAAGACAGCATGAGAATGCATTACTTACGTCTTATATGTGATTACAGTGAAAGTGAAAATATAATGTTAAGTGTTGTAGGACGTTTTTCAATTACATTCAACAATAAGCCCTAAAATACTGCAAATCGTTAACTATTTAATTATTTGCATCATTCCAGACTTACTGCCAACGACTGTGTATATGAATGGAATGGTGTATAAAATTTAACCTCTAAAATGTTAAAAACTGTTTATTTTTTATTTTTTTGATTATATTATTTAAGTTTAAACTTTGCAATTTCTGCATCAAAAGATTAGAATTCAATAAAGGATTAGTGGTTTGTCAGTTAACTGCTTTTTCGCTTTCTTCAAACTCTATATAGACAAAATTTTGATATAGTAAAATATAATCCAATGGTAAGTGTGAGTCATGAAAGTTTATGATCTTTTTAAATTACGCACTCTAGTCAGCAAAGTAGATGTTTTTATTGAAAATGACGGAGGTTGAATTACAAAATAATTTTAAAAGTTCCCGCAAAAATATATTTAGTTTCGAAAGCCGATAAATACTAAGAAATATGAATTTCACATTTTAAGGGTGGGAGGGGGATGTATAGCCTGTAACTACGATAAACACAGGCTTCAGTAAATTAGTGTTGACAAAAGTCAAACAATTCTCTTGTAGATGGACTGCTCCCAGCACGCCCAATTTCTATTCCTAATTTCCTAATTTCCTAATTTTCTATTTCCTTTATTTCTAATAAAACTATTGATACCCATTTTATATCATTTTCATTACAGTTGTAAGTAGGTTATTCAATACCCTACTTACCCACTCTATACTCTTACATTTGAATAGCATCTATACTTATAAACATTAGAGTTGATCATGCACAAAGGGTTACAATCTCGTAATGTCTGATTATAATATTATTCTCAACTTCTAATATGTAAGTTGAACAAATGTTTAATTACTATGAAGATAGTGGTGTATAGTGGAAAAGGTTGCAACAAATGTCAATCAACGATATTTGTATCCAATTATTTCCAGCTGCGAATTGTTCAAGTATATATTTAACTAAACATCAGATGAAAAGGCAGAGCTCAAATTAAAGTCAAATAACAATAACGACACCAGGCTGGAGTTTACGATTCTCTTGAAACATTCACTAAACCGGAAATTGAATTAATTAAAATTATTTCTGGAAGAAGAAGCACGGAGCTTCACGGGTGGAAACTTTGCCACTGTTTGTTGTGATTTATAAACCAAACAATCTGGTTTTATTTGACCACTTATTGCATTTCAAGGAATTATAGTTAATTGTCTTCCGGTATTTTCACTTATAAAGTAATATTTTATTTAGAAATTTACAGAAGGTGAAACGACAATGTTTTTTAAATAAAATATATTTAGACATTTAGTACTAAACTTCTAAAATACATTCCTGAAATTTGCCTAAAGGAACGAACTAAAGTGCTTCTTGTGCGCAGATAGCTGCAATCAAATATCTTTTGAATCTCGTCAAAACGATTCAATAGTACCTTTACCATATCGTATGAAAAATATAGTTGAAGGAGTAGGCTAATTTTGTTTGCTGAGGGTACTCATTCACACGTGAAATGTTTTCCACGTCTTGTTTAATACGGAAGATTCCTAAACCCGGCTCATTGGCCAAATCTATGTTACGGTAGTTAAAAATCCCACTCTTGGAACTTCCACATCAACAAAAGGTAGCGATCATAAAGTTGATAAATAAATAAAAATAATCCCTGCTCACAATCACACGCTACTCACAAACACAACAACAAATGAATCATGAAGACTATTACGATTCCCTGGTCTCAACGACTACGGAGAAGAAGACCTAGGCAAAAGGTAAGGTATGAAACTTTTTAGGGGAATATTTTTTATTATTAATTGTGTATTAAAATGTAACTAGACAAACCTCCTCAGTAAGAAGGTTAATTTTTTGCAATAATTAAATTACAATAAATATATACATTTTCAAGAAGGAGGCGGCCCTAATTTGAAGAGAGTTGTAATTGAAAACCTTTACGAATAAAGTTCAAACTTTAAACGAAAAACGTAGTTTATATTTTTGTGAACAATAATTTCATCCAATTAAAGAAGGCAATTTTGCCTGGGTTTTCCGTTTGAAATCGCAAAATGGTAAAAAGCCAGCATTGTTAACACAACCAAAATGTTTTCAACCACAAACTATTTACACGTATTGAAAAAAAGGCGTTTAAACTTGTCGTTTTTATCAAAGTAACTAAGTCATAAAAATACAGATATTTGGCTTAGAGCATAAAGCATTTGGCTTGGAGGTAAGGATGGGATTATTCAACACTGAACCAGTAGATAGCGACTGTTTTTTTTTTACTTTACATACTTAGAACATTTCTTAACTCGGTTTTTTTACTATCCATGCATGTACACAACAGTGAAAAGCGGTATTATAAATTGAACTCACTTGTTGAGATGGCGGAATAAGACTGAACTGGCTTCAGCTGTTACAGGTTGCAGGTGTGCCAATATGCCCAGAAAAAAAAAATACTTCTTGATCAGCTGTTTTGGTTGTGTCAATGTCTTCTTTTGTTGTGTATTACTTCAGTATTCAAGTAGGGATCCAGATACAATTTTTAAATTATGGAAATTATTACTGCTTGAAATTAAATTAAAATAAAAATATTTGTGGCCTTAACATTCCGCCCACCAAAAAATAACATTTTTTCTTCTTCCTTTTGTAAACAATTTAAATAAACTGATTGATTCTTGAACAAATAAAAAACAAAAATGGAAAAAATAAAAAATCTTCTTAATTTTTTTTGATGATCTAGTTGACAGGTAGAGGGCACAGCTTTACTACAGATCGTTTGATCTGCCCTTGCCTTGTTTGAAGAGTTGCTACTCGAACCACCCCATCGGGGCCAGGATGTATTGCCTTTACACGTCCAGTCATCCAAGACATCACTGGCAGATTAGGATCTTGAATGAGTACTAGATCATTTATTTTGAGATTAGGAATGTTGGATGTCCATTTCCCACGTTGCTGCAAAGTATGGAGGTATTCACGGCTCCATCGCTTCCAAAAATGTTGAGTCTGCTGTTGTACAAGTTGCCAACGTGAGAGGCGGTTGCTAGGACAGGTTGAGAAATCGGGTTGCGGTAATGAAACAACAGGCGCTCCAATCAAAAATGTCCTGGAGTGAGGGTGTCAAATTCTTCAGGATCAGTAGATAACTGGCAGAGGGGTCTGGAATTCAATACAGCTTCTATGGAAGTTAGTAAGGTATAAAGCTCTTCGAAAGTTAGCTTTTGTTCTCCCATAACATGCTTTAAATTAAATTTTGTTGACGTGATACCAGCTTCCCAAATACCTCCAAAGTGAGGTGTTGCAGGGGGATTGAAATGCCAATTCACACCTCGAGCGGCCAGGTCATTATTTACAACAGACTTGGTATCAGGGTGGTTAATAAATGCGAACATCTCATTTATTTCTCGGCTTGCTCCAACAAAATTGGTACCTTGATCGCTGTACAACTGGACAGACGGCGTCGGGCAAAAAACCTCGTCAAAGCTGCCAGAAAAGCTTCAGAACTGAGTGAGGAGACTAATTCCAAATGAACCGCCTTGGTAGCTAGGCAAACAAACAAGCAGACATATGATTTCACAATTTGGGGCTTCCTTAGTTTGTCCGTCTTAGTAAAAAATGGACCTCCATAATCAATTCCACAATGCATGAATGGTCGTGATGGTTTAATGCGGGCCTCAGGTAAATCTGCCATACGGGGATGAGCAACTTTGGCCCTAAACTTGACACAAGTAAGACATTTCGATAAACGGTGGCGAATTTTGTGCCTAGCTGAGATGATCCAGAACTGCCGAACGATTAAGGATTGTAGTAAGCGGGGCTCTGCATGTAGGTAGATTTTATGGTAATGATCAATGATAAGTTCGGCTAGGTGAGATTGCTTGGGGATCAAGATTGGGTGTTTTGTATCGTAGTTGAGCTCCGCTTGTCGGATACGACCACCAACTCTAATAATCCCTAGTTTGTCAACAAAGGGCTGGAGACGCTGGACTCCAGTAGAACAAGGTTGTCCCTTTTTCATAGATTTTAGATCTTCAGAAAAATTATGTTGCTGGGTAATTTTTATCAGGGTGATGGTTGCAAAGTTTAATTCTGAAGTGGAGAGAAAATCTGAAGTTATTTTTGTTGCCACAGTTCGGCAGTTGTTGACAAATCGAAGGATCCAAGCGGTACATCGCTGTAGATGTTGAAAGGAAGAGAAGCGCTGGATAAAATCTATAAATAAGGTTTCTCTAGAGTCAGTAGAGGTTAGGAAAGTTTGAGAGCGAAGTTCAGTTGCGGTTTCATGATCTGGAATGGTTAGGTCCCCTTGAGCGGGCCAATATTCAGGCGGATAGTGCAAGAAGTCTGGTCCATGCCACCACAGTGGATGATCAATGAGTTGAGAAGGCATTATTCCTCGGGATGCGCAGTCTGCAGGGTTGTCGCCAGACGGAACGTAAAACCAGTGTGAAGGTTCTAAAATATCCTGAATCTCAGCCACTCTGTTTCCAACAAATGTTTTAAGTAAATGAGGAGAGGTACGTATCCATGAGAGGGAAACTTTGGAATCAGACCATGCAAAAAATGGTACATTAGCAAATTTAGTATGCTCAATTGTTTTCCTGTAAAATCGGATCAATTTGGTCAATAAGCGTGCACTACGCAACTCCAACTTTGGAATGGTAAGCCGTTTGAGCGGGGCAACTTTTGACTTCCCGATTAGTAGATTGACATAAACTGAATCGTTATGGGTAATCCTTAAATACAAACAGCCCGCATAGCCTACTTCAGACGCATCGCAAAATCCATGAATTTCAGCATCCTGAATTTGGTGATTAGCTACAAAGCGTAGAATGAATAATTCAGAGAGCTTAGGAAAATCTTCACAAAATTTGGTCCATTGAAGAAATACATTATCTGGTAAGGGGTCGTCCCAATTTAATCCCAGTGTCCATAGTTCCTGCATCAACTGCTTGGCCCAAAATACTGTAGGCGTTGCCAAACCAAGTGGATCAAATATTTTAGAAATATATGACAGTAGTCCTCGTTTTGTTGGAGGCGATTGGTTAACCGGAGCTTTGTAACTTAAAACATCGGTTTTAGGAAGCCACTTGAGGCCTAGTACCTTTACAGAACTGTGTTCAATTTTTTCAGAGTGAAAAACCAATTCTTGGTTGTTAGAAGAAATATCCAGCTCAGGGACATTAGTTGACCATTTACTTAGTTCAAAGCCACCAGATCGCATGAGAGAAACAAGCTCCGTTTTGAGATTTCTAGCCTCTTCGAGTGTTTGAGCTCCTGTGATACAATCATCGACAAACATGTCATTTAGTACTGCCTGTGCAGCTTGTGGAAATTTATCCCCTTCATCACAAACAAGTTGCCGAAGAGTGCGAAGTGCCAAAAAAGGCGAACTTGTGACTCCGTATGTCACAGTATTCAAAGAGTATGAATTGATTGGTTGTTCAGGGCTTTTCCTCCACAGAATGGTTTGATACTGGCGGTGATCTTGATGAATAAGAATCTGACGATACATTTTACATATATCAGTACAAAATACAATAGGGTGTAGTCGAAAGCGAGACTTTGCATTTTAGGTCCAATAAATAATTCATCATTTAAAGAGCGGTTTGAGTCAGTCTGAGCAGAAGCGTTGAAAACTACACGCAGCTTAGGTGTAGAATCAGAGGCCTTAAAGATGCCATGGTGCGGAATGAAGTATGCAGGTTCGGGAGAGTCAGACGTGAGACGTGACATGTGGCCTAAGTCCTCATACTCCTGTAGAAAGTCCAAGTATTTGGATTTCAAATCAGAATTCTTCTGTAATCTATTCTTAAGAGACAAAAGGCACTGTTTGGCACGATTGAATGAATTGCCTAGGTTGGGTGGTGTATTTTTGAATGGCAACTGAACGATGTATCGTCCTGACTGATCTCGGGTATGTGTAGCAACAAAATGATTTTCACAAATTTCATCTTCTGGACTAGCCATTGGCTGTTTTAAAGGAATTTCTTCTATTTCCCAAAATCGCTTAATGCTTGTTTCTAATGAAGAGCTATGATCAGCGATGGTTAAGTTTGCAGACAGTGCAGGTTGGCCTATGAGCGGAATTTCAGTTGGACCAATCAAAACCCATCCAAAAATTGTGTGGAACGGAGTGGGATAACCTGGGGGTGATTCAGACCGCCCACCATCGAACACATACGGGAACAAGTCAGCACCGAGCAAAAAATCAATTGGCGCAGGAATGTCAAAATTCGGGTCGGCCAGGCTTAAATTATTGAAGTGCTGCTTCATGGTGTAGCTTAATTGCATAGTTGGCATTGATGATGTTATTTTGTTTAAGATAATTGCATATTAGTATGATGTATTGAATCATTTCCATTTAGCGGTTTCAAAATACAAGAGACGTATCCTTTGGCGCCTAGGACCGCAGTTTCACAAAGTCCCATTATAGGCTGATGACATTTGTGGCGTGATAAATTCAATCTTGTAACACAAGAATTACTAATAAACGAGCCTTGAGAACCAGGATCAATTAAGGCACGAATAGTGTGAAAGCGAGAAGAATTATCTTGAATTTGTACAAGTTCGGTCCCTAATAAGGTTGTGACATTTGAGTGAGACGCACTATGATGTGCATTTAAAGGTTTTGATTCAGATTCAATAGGGTTGGGCTTGGATTCCTTTGCAGGTTGGGAGTCCAAAGGTTTGGATGGTTTGGTAGCAGTATATGAGTCGTCATGTAAACTACGTTTAAAGCATTTCCTACATCGATGCACTGAGTTACATTTATGCAGCATATGAGACGAACTTAAGCAATTAAAGCATGCTTGCTTGGATTTGACGAATTCTCGCCTTTCTCCTACGCTTAACTTCAAAAAATCAGGGCAAGTGTAAATCAAGTGATTGGCCGAGCAGTACAAACAGCTAACTTCTTCAATATTTGTTAAAAAAGCTTTCGGCTGCAAAGGTTGAGAAAACTTACTAGTTGGTTTCTTAGTGGCAGATGTAAAGTTACTAGCATCGGCAAGTTTGAAATTATGACTAGGCCTAAGAGTAGTTTGGGTTTGGGAAACATCCAAACATTTGCAATGTTCCCGCAGAAAACTAAGAAAATCATCCAGTGAAGGGAATTCGGTTCCAGCGAACTTTCTTTCAAATAGTTGTCGAGTGTGACGATCGATCTTCTTTAACACTACTTGCAAAATTATGAAGTCGCCTAACTCGCCAGGAATCTCAACAGATTTTAATGCCTGCATATTTTCATTGAGTGTGTCAAGCAAGTTTCTGAGTGGTTTAGGTGATTCAGAAGTGACATTTGATAAGTTGAATATCTCATCAATGTAATGAGTTGCAAGTAAGCGTTTATTGTCATAGCGATCCAACAATTGTTTATATACAACTTCATAATTAGCAGCAGAAATTGGAAGTGAACGGACCAAAGAATGAGGTTCTCCTTTTGTACAAGTTAGAAGGTAGTGAAACTTTTCAATTGTGGGAAGACTCTTGTTATTGTGAACCAAAGAGGTAAAATGATCCTTAAAATTAGGCCAATCTTTCAATACTCCCTCAAAACAAGGCAAAACAATTTTTTGAAGCTTAGCATGTCCAATGCTACCTGACTGTGGTTCGGCTTTAACAGTGACAACGTCCGGAGGACATACAGCTTCCTTAATAGTTACGATTTTATAGTACTTATCATCAACTTCTTCATTTAATGCAAGGAGCCCTTCAAGTTGGGTTGTTTCCTTCAGAGAGACGTATAATTTAACAATATCACTTTGATATCGGTTGAAACCCTCATACTGAGCATTTAGTTTATCATATCTAACCTTAAACTCAGCCAATTTATCTGGTTCAGAATGTACACTCAAAGCAGAAGCTTTAGTCAAAAGATTGCCTATTTTTTGAACAATCGAATCCCTTTTATATTTTAGGACTTCTATTTCTTTGCGAACTTTGTCTGCACTCATTTTTAAGCATGTGAAAAAATTTAAAAAGTCAATTGAGAAAGTATGTTTTAGTATCGCACTAGGACTGGATAGGCTTGTAGTAAAGTTCAAATAATTTATTAATTAGGCCTATAAAAATATTATATTGTCACCAAATTGATGTACAAATTAATTGTCCACCATCAAAATAACTTGAAAGGAAAATACATGTTCAATGTCTCAAAATAGGGTTAGGCCTAGCTTGCACCTTAAAACCATAAAAATATTTCAGAATCCCAAGTCAGAATAAATCAATAACATATCTCCATGTTGCACAAAGTAACAAAAGTTAATTTCAAGTTGAATAGTTACTCAGAAAACTTTTATTAGATAGGCCTATTAATATTTAAGTCAAAGCAAACAATAAACACAAGTTCAGTTGATTTCCCTCTGTGGGAAATTTCATTCTCCCAGAGTGCAGCACTGTAGAATTTCCCTATTTAGGGAAAATTTCCCTGCAGTCGGCAGCCTGATTGAAAGTTTGAAATATTGTGGAGAACATGCAACTTTGTAATTATAGACATGAAAAATGTTGCAATCATGAAAACTTGTTCTAACTGGCAAAACTTGATTTTTATGCAAAAGTTATAAAGATTAATAAATCATTCTTCATAGAAATTAAACTTATGCAAATTGTCATTTGAAAACATTTAATATTAAGTAGGCTGTTAGAATATTATTCAATAAAATAAAATGACTGCCGTAATAGAATCTTCTTGAACACAGTAGACAAATGCTTGATGATATTTTGAAGTGATTTCTACTTACAAATGTCCAAAATTCAATAGCACTTTTTTTAAATACACTTTAAAATGAGCAATTATAACTGTAAATAGTAAACTTTGGCGAAGTTCTGGTTCTGAGATGCGGTTCGAAGGACCATGTACACAACAGTGAAAAGCGGCACTATAAATTGAACTCACTTGTTGAGATGGCGGAATAAGACTGAACTGGCTTCAGCTGTTACAGGTTGCAGGTGTGCCAATATGCCCAGAAAAAAATACTTCTTGATCAGCTGTTTTGGTTGTGTCAATGTCTTCTTTTGTTGTGTATTACTTCAGTATTCAAGTAGGGATCCAGATACAATTTTTAAATTATGGAAATTATTACTGCTTGAAATTAAATTAAAATAAAAATATTTGTGGCCTTAACAATGCATATAGCCCCTGAGCTGTGTGATTAATGTAAGACTGAATTACTTACTTGAAATCCGTCAGACAGCTCAAAAATTATTATCATATACTTGTTCAGGACATGTTTGACACAATAGTGTCATCTTCAGCTGGGAGTTAGTGAAGTTCATAATCCAATTGGTGGATTATGGTGGCCAATTGGTGGATTATGAACTTCACTAACTCCCAGCTGAAGATGACACTATTGTGTCGAAACATGTCCTGAACAAGTATATGATAATAATATTTGAGCTGTCTGACGGATTTCAAGTAAGTAATTCAGTCTTACATCGGTTTTTTTTATTTTCAGAACTAAAAAAGCTATTAGTTGTTATCTAATTCAATTTTTGTATTATGCTGAGGTTACTTTTTTCCATCAATTACTTCCTAATTTTTATTTTAAATAGTTTTTAGATTTTATTCTGATTATAATAATCATTCAAAAATTTAATTAATTTCAATTTAATTGAATTTTCATTTTTTTATATTTTACAATCTACTCTAGAAACGATATAAAAATGACCATTTGTTATATTGTATTGTATTGTATTGTATTGTATTGCCCTATATCCCTATATCCCGCGGCGTGGAGCTTGTTGAACACCTAACAAGGCTGGGGCAACGTCTTAGGCCTAGGTTAGGTTAGGTTGTGGAAAGGGACGGCTTGGAATTAACATCTAGTTTTAAGTTTTATTACCGTACTCAAGATAGCTGGGTACGCTGTAAAAACTGTTCTGTACAAGAAATGAAGTACAGAAGAGTTTTAAAGAGTTTTATTTAGTTTAGTTTTATTTTTAGTTAGTTTTAGTTTATTTAGTTTTAAATAGTCAAATTTTCTGAAAGCTTTAAACACAATTTACCAAGTTCACTTGGCAGAGCATGGTAAACAGCTTCTTGCAATATAATCAGATTTTTTTCCAAAAATTTAGTTTGTGGGATTTATAAAATTTTATCTGAATCTTTCGTCTTAACTATTTGATTTTTCTATTTTCATTCTTTATGTAAACGTAAACATAAAAAATTTAAAAAGCATTGAGCGGTTTAAATATTTAAATCAAAAGTAAAATTATAAATTTAAAATCACTTATAACAAATTTCAAAAAAGTGTTCGTGTATATATATGTTGCAGCTTAAATATTACGCTTACATTTTAATTAATCATCCATCATCATCAAGATTCTGTGTCAAAATTTACTAAGATTGAAATAAACTATACCCGGAAGTTTGTGAAAGGTGTTTGCTATTCCAACTTTAAGTGTGTTCAAGATCATTCGCAAATAAACTTCCAGTCGATAAACAGTAGCAGGAACTTCGCAGTATATTTAAAACATTTGTTAACTTGGATATTAAAGTTAATATATGCAACCATACAAGTTGGAAAAGGAAATTGAATTTGCCTTCATGAAACTCGTTTACTAAAAGCTTTCGTGGCTTTCGTGTTGGTATCTCGTCTGTTAAAAGGTTTTTCTTATTTCTAAAGGAAAAGTTTAGATATACGAAAACTCAAGAAACCTTCTCTAAATTCTGTGAGATATATCTGTATAGCCTGGATATATAATAGAACATATGTAACTAGTTCAGAAGCAATAGAAAACAAGTTGCTTGATATTAATACTTCCATCTTTGGAAATACAGAGATTTTACAGATGATAAAATATCATGCGATTAAACACCCATATTTTAAGTAATTAATTTAAAACATAAAATTAAATTACTGTACATCCAACAACCTATACAACCTACACAATTACTGTACTTCCAATGAATGTCTCTATGGTTTCTATACAGAGATAAAATCAACTATTACATCTTTAAATGAGGTTTATTTTTACTTTTTGACAGCAGTCATATTACACTACCTTAACAATGTGTTGTACTTATGTTCTTCAATATGTTACGTATTCATATTAATATCAAAAGCAGTACAAGCTACGATAGTATTTTTACAACAGATCGCCAATCACTTGACCACTATAATTATATCTCTTGTCGAAAAAGAGAAACATCCTTGTAATATAACGTTTGAGAGAACACATGAACCAACGAAACACTGAATCTCTTATCATTAATAATTTACTTCCTTGACCCTAAAACCTTAATGCAAGACGCGGTGAATTCTTTGTTGGCTGTTAATAATCACTCATGTATGAAATCAATTTTAATACAGCAACTGTTTCAAAGAGTTTTTCTTTTATTTATACTAGTATGACCTGAAAATTTAAACTTAATCTGAAGTATGCCTACTTTTTCTTATACAATTATAAACGTTGATTCAATGTTTAAGCGACAAAGATGACAAGGAAAATGTCAAAATCGAGGAGGAAGTTTAGCAACAATTAACTTCTTCCCAAGTGCATCAGTTGTTAGATCCTTCATTACTCTTGAGTTTTTATTAACTTCTTATCTGTAATGTTAAAACCATGTCTTGGACTTTAATTAATCAATTACGGATTCTTTCTTTTGCTCTTTTCATTGTTTCGTATTACTTATGCTCAAACTATTTAATAAACAACTTTATTATCACATAAATTTTTAGACCACATGTTTAATTGTGATCTTTTCTTTTTCAAAGTATTTTTGGTCCATGGGTATATTAAGTAATCGGTTTATCATAATTCTAATTTCTGGCATTTTGTATCTCTGTGGATGGCGATACAACTAACAACTAAAAGGAGAAAAGAAATAAATAAGCATGGAATGAAATCCAACGCTTCATAATGGAATCAGAATATACTTTAACACAAACTGTAAAAAAAGCCATAAAGCTGAAAACAGCGTATTCAATCTTATGAACAAAAATCTAACTAAAGAACAAAAAAAGGCGATAAATACATTCAAGCAGGTGTTTACAGATTAGACTTCAGACTACGCAAGTTTCTTCACTGGTAATACAGGGAGATCTTAAAAATCCCGATTCCGGGGAATTTAGACTTAATGAGAAACAACAAGACATCAGGTAAATAAATTTTTTCCGAACACTTACTTTGACACAATTACAATTATAAACCAATTGAAGAAAATGTAAAGATAATATAATGTTTAAAAGGAAAAGAAATGGATGCACAGAAGAATACTATGTATATTCAGGCCTTAAAGGTTACTCTTTTAATATAGTAAAAGACGAATAACTTTCAAATTACCCGATTACGTGAGGGAGTGAAGAAAATAAAAAATACATAACAAAAATGATACATTTCCCAATCACCAACTCTCCAACAACCAACTTCTAAACAATTTGTTTCATACGGCTTTTTGTATTTAAAAAAAATTAAATTAAGACAAAGGTAATGTTTGCTTTAAAATGAAATTAGAGTCGAAAAAGATTGTATAATTAATGTAAAAACATGGAAAAAGGGTGTTTTATTCTACTTTATGTAATGATTATCATAATACCTCCTACCAGAAATTTAATCTACAATACGTATAAATGTACGTATAAGTTAATTATATATTAGTATTAAAATTAAGTTCTGATATTTAACTGCTTAGTAAGTTCATAAAAGTGAGAGGTATTAGTGTATATAAAAAATGTAGACGAAGGAATTAAAAAATGATTGAGAGGGGGTTGAAACCAAATTTTAGAGCAGCCAATCAAGAAATAATGGCTAAACGCTGGCAAATTGCCCTTTGGGGGGTGATTGTTAGTTGATTCTACATTTTTATCCCTCCACTGCAGACCTCTCAAATGATGTGGATATCTATTGCATACAATCATCGCCCATTTAACTAAATCTAAGCTGCAATACATTATTATTTATTTCGAAATGCAATTATTAATATTGTATATCCGTTTTATAATTGTGTCTACCAATATATAATCCTAGAAAAATATAAGGAAAACTTAAAAGGGGGATTAAAATTTTCATATTCCGACGTGATAAAGAAAAACACTGGGCTATTACTAACATATGTTAATGTTAGCAGCACTGCTTGACAGTCTACGTATGGCATTGATAATTTAGCAGTTGATTTTCATTAATGCATGATGCAGTTTAAACGATGAATACAGATTTAATTTCCAAAGTACACTAATAAAATGTATTTCCTTTGAATCCCTGTTAAAAACGTGTTTATACTGATGCATTAGTATCCAAGAACACATTACCATTAACACTGTTCTTGGCGAAGAAAATAGTTCAGTAATTCAACTTTAGTCAGTTCACTCCGGATGTTAACTTTTGGCGTCTCTCGGATTTTTCCGATAATCTTATCAGGACGGTGAGAGCCCCTACTTCAATCTTCATATATATATATATATATATATATATATATTAACCCACCCGTTAACCATGACATTTTTCCTCTTTTGGAACATCATATGATTGAAATTATTACCTTTCTTGATTAAATACGATTTAAAATGTAAGTTGCATACTCCAAACTCCCTGTTTAGCATGCTCCAATATTTTATATTCTTTTCCCAGGATACAGTTAAATTTTTTTCATAAGGTAATGCAGCCTTTTAAGCCCAATTTTATTCTGAGTTGTCAATGGGATTACAGTTTAATTTTATAAGCATTCAAAAGAGCGCCATTCATTTATGAAAAACCCTGATTAGTTAAGCTATAAAATAATATAGTTTGTTTATAAGGATATAATAAAATTCGTAATAAATAAAATTAGCTACATTTTGCACGGTAGAACCCGATAAAAACATAATCCTTAGTAAAACCCTCACTCAAAAATAATATTTCGATTAAACATCAAATTTTAACTAAAAGTACGGAAACAAAAATCTCGTGTCTCCTGGTTATTATTTAATCAGATTGTGATTCAGTTTAAAAAGAGATTATAAATATTAATAACGACATGAAAATCAATAACTGTATTACAAGTTTAATTGTCTAATGGAATCACTCAAATGTATAATTTATTCATTATCCCTTCATCCTCTTTAACAAATGGATTCAAAACTAATTGTTTATTTAGGTTTTTAATATGATCTAATTTTTACGATGGATTTATTAAATCACAAAACAGTCTCTTGTACGGTGTTTTAAAACCGCGCTTGTATTAAAATGTAATGTAGAATATATGATTTTCTCTGAATATTTATTATATAACGTCAGTCAGTGCTGTTTACGGTAGATTGCCAGTTAATAATTCATTTTTGATTGATGACTGTTGGTTTATGGAATTAGTCATTTGACATCAAATATGACCACCATATTTTAATAATTTAAGGTACAGTAAAGACATTTGACATAATTCTTTCCAAACTAAGATATAACATTTAATAAACATACCTTAATATGAATAGAACTTCAGTCATCAAAAGATTATGAAACATCCAGATGGGCAGAATTTATAACCTTGTAATGTATGTCCTTGTCCTGTAATGTCCTTGTATACAATTTTAAGACTTTTTATTGATGTAGGGCTAATTACAAAAGGTTTACCTAAAGAGATCAAATCACTATTTAATGAAACGAAATTCCTAAAATCGGAAATACAACTCAAAATATTTTAAGTTTTTAAGAAAATTATATATTTTATGTTTTATTGATTAAACTCATATGACACTTTGCGCTGCCATTTGTCGTATTATTTACTTAAAACTTGAGGAGTATTAGTACTTTAAACTGCGTAATAGAGGATTAATTATGTTAAACAGGATACGACTGTAAATTTTGGAGTATACTTTTTATAACAGTGTGGAAGCATTCAACATACATCACAAATTACTGCATGGAAAATGGGGACGTATTTCCTGTCCTCATGCGACAATTAATGGAAATGCCGTTGAATTGTAACGATACTATTAATTTTCGTTATTTAATAGGACGATAAATCTCAATGAAAACACAGAACTCATAAAACTTCTACCTTAGTTTCCCTTGTGAAATTCTATATTTTAATAAAATACGCTGTATAGTATTTTATTAATACAAATTAAAGAACATAATCTGTTTATATTTATGTAACTCCAATCTCAGTTGTCATTTGACAAAAATAAAACATAAATAAACCGAATGTTTTTTACACAAAGTATAACACAAAAACTGACCCTCTGTGGGGTCAAAAAAATTCAAAACTTTAAAAAAAAATTCAAAAATTCCTTTCTTTAGAGAGTTTTTATGCTATAAGAGGAGTATACGTGAAACAGTTAGCATCAGTGGTTTTGCCTGGGCTGTAATTGGAATTTCGTCGATATATATGTAATGTAGGCTAGATATAGATTACGAATTGTTACTTAACACAAATATTTAATTAATATAAAACAATATTGACCTTGTAAACTTACCAAACTAATTAAAATTAAATGAAGCAAAACACACTTTATTTCGAAGCGTTGGATGAACTAAACATTAGTTGGGCCTATTAATAAACCTAACTATAGACTGAAGCCTATATAATACGGCAGATTTGAAGCTACGTTTGTTAATAAATGATTCGGGTTCAGCTATAAGCCTATCTTAAGCCTATCTTAACATGAATGTCTCAATTTATTAAAATCCTACTAAATAGGCCTACTCCTATGTAGGAGAAGGAGTTTTCTAACTGATACAAAATATCCAAAATAGATGCGTAATAAGCAACGGCTTTAAAAAATACCCGCAGGGCTACGTCCTACGATACTGTACGGTACAATTCTCGGTTTTAAATGGAAACTATAGAGAAACAGATGTTTTCACTAAAAACTTACCAACGCTTTTAAAAAATTAATTTAATTACGTCTTGGAAAATTTTGCCACGTATAAAACTGGGTCGATCAGCCAGTTCATTATATATTTGCATTAATATACTGAAAGTTGAACGTGGAACCAAGTATAATTTTATTTATCTTTTTAAAACTGTTGTTGCATTTGAATTTTTTTAATATGAGAATTAATTGTGACATACATTACAATTACATAATCCAGGATTATTTTAACCCAACCCAAAAATTTATTTATCAGTGAAGGATTAACCCCCCCCCCCCCCCCAAGATCCCGGGTTTGACCCAATTGTATTATTTTCTTTAGGAATATATAAAAAGTATGGCCTACAAAAACAATCCACAGGATATTCAACACCTCAAAACAAACAAAGCAAATGTAATACAAGAGATTTAAAAATGTACTTTGCAAAACGAGTTCAGGAGTTTAATGGAGAGAGCATAACTTTGTATAGATATGAATGGCGGATCGTTTGAGCACATAATGTAAGCTAAATGTTATCAAACTTATAGTAATTTAATATTTACAGTTAGCATCAGTCAGAAGGAGATTAAGAAAAGCAAGGATAACATTACTTAAAACACACAGTTTTAATTACAAGATAAATAATTAAAATTATTATCTTAATTATTATTAAGATTATTATCTTAATTATTATTATGATAAATAATTAAAATTATTATTTTAAAATTATTAAAATTATTATGGTATTAAACTATTAGGATCATAGTTTAATACCATAGTCAATTACTTATAAACTAGTTTCAAAACTTTAACAAAATATATTAACTCATTTCGCTGCCTGTCTACAGATCATCAGTGAGGTATGGGCTGTATCTCGTGATGGGTAGGTTGCATCAATCAAATCGGTGTCTTAGGAGATTGTATAAAATGTAAATACTAACAAAACAATACTCATTTCATCTGTAAATGTGCGTTATTCAATCTTAAAAATGGGTTGCGTTTAACAAAAACACCCTGTAATCAAAAGTTCAAAATTAATTAAAATATTCATAACAAATAATTTAATCACCGGAGGGATGTTTTTACTACCATTTCCAATCGATTAAATCAACCAAATCGGTGGATTCCTAAAACTGAATTGACCAATTGTAAAATGATGTAAATCAATCCGATTGCAGGCTACATTGTGGCTCTTTGGTCATTCTCTTGATTCATTTTTTATTTATTGTGGCAAATCTGAAAAGCTTTGTTCCGTTGGTTCATTTTTTATTGTAACAAAAGAAATTAATAGCGTAGTATCACAATGCTACAAAATGAGTGCTATGATTAGTATTGGTAAATAAAAATATGTTTGTAGATATTTATAAAATGAAATACCATAGTCAATTACTTATAAACTAGTTTCAAAACTTTAACAAAATATATTAACTCATTTCGCTGCCTGTCTACATCCATCAATCTATGCTAATAAATCCACTTACAAAACCGAGGGTATTCAGTTTTATCTCGTCAGCCCGCCTTTAAAACTTTATCTATGTACTTAGAACTTAAAATTAAATTCCGCAAGAAAATTTACAATTTCTCTATAGAAATATTTAAATGGCTACTGTACTTAATTAACTGTGGTGCTGTAGTTTTTCTGTAGATGTATAAACTGAATGATTAATTTAGTAGCAACCTTTAAATATTTCTACACATATGCTGGCTATCTCACCAAAATGAACTAATAGCTAAACAATTGATTATGAATCTTAGTGGATTTTTACGGGGTTCCCTCTTTTATTTCCACTAGGTAACCTGTTGCTCGAAATCGAGCAATACTTAGGAAGGCATTGATAAGATCAATTTTAGTAATATATTTATTTGTAACTATTATTGATAGTGCTTCAGGATCAGGTAGTTGTGCATGGACAACGTGATCAATATCATGTATTTCTCAGATTCGGTCGTGTTCACCTGAAGTTAATAAAATACTTGCAAGTGACAACCCACGTTTCTGAAACTATATTGAGTATATAAGCGCAATAGCGTTTCCAAATAAGTGTATTTTATTTCTGATTACAGTTCCATTAACTTGCTGTGGAAAACTCTTGCTATTGGATCAAGTCTAAAAAGTGCCGACTATCCGGGTAACTTAGTAATATGGTATTTTTTCTAAAGATCAATGGTTAAGGAGATATAGGTTGTCAAATTTTAATTTCCACCGTGAGTAGGCTTATTACATGTGGCATTGCGATAAATGTTGCCAAAGTTTGCATCAAACACTTTTTAATTGGGAAAATTTTAACCTTAAGCTATCAACGTCTCAGTAAGCGTTGGTACTAGGAAAAATATAAAATTTTAGTGTCTTAGGATAAAAGTTGATATTAATACCATAATAAGCAAAAAAAAAAAAGTTTTCCGCCATATTGGAAAATGACAGGTGAATTTTTAAAACTTAAATAACCCCTCCTTCCCCCCCCCAAAAAAAAAAAATAAATCCAGAGTCCTGCATTTAAAGTTTATTTTCAGCTTTATAATTAACAATCTACCATGTATGATCGAAGGGTGACGCGGGGGCTAAGAGAGTGCGGTTGTTCTCCGGACGGCCGGGGAGCCGCTTAGACTGGAACTGGAGAACTGCTTCACTCTCAGGCATGCCAGAAATGGTGTGCAAGACCGTCCGGGAAGGTCAGTACGACATGGAGTACTGGCCTGTGTAGTCTATGACTGCATCGTTCACGTCGTGGCCCCTGTCTCGCTAATCCCGGCGGCTCTAGGCTGGAGTCCCGAATGACTCCCTGGTAGGGGGCAGCAGCTCTATCAGTACCGGCTTCAATCGAAACCAGTTCGGGGTCACACCTGAACTAGGACGATGATGTCGGAATCTGGGCGTCTGTCACTTGGGTGAGGGGTCCAGATACTGCGGGCCCTAGACGAAGGTGTTATGCGATCCGTGCTGAGAGTCTCGTGGCACTGGGGGCCTAATATTCAGTGTCTTTAACGGAGCCTTCTGGGCACCAGGGGGAACCCAGTCGTATTTACCCCTTACCTCTCTAAACGGGTCACTGGAGAGGTGGACCTTTAGATACCCGGTACTCGTGGGAACAAAATGGAAGTTGATGAAAACCAAAAAACCAACCAAACCATTGATGACACGCAAAAGGAGTGTGACCGACAGGTCGAAAGCATTCCTATTGCTAAATTGAGTGTAGATGATCTGAGCCCAGTGGAGGAGGAGAATCTACTGAAATCTGATGATGACAGCAAGCTCGCAGATGCCGGAAAGGAACGGAAAAAACGACTTTCCAGGGGCGAGGTGCGGAAACAGAGGATAGCAGAGGCCTTAGCCAGGGGCGAAAAGGTGCTATCTAGAAAAGAGAGGAGGCTGGCGTGGGCTGCGAAGCACCCGAACGCTGCCCCCAGCGTAGCCGGTCCCTCCGGGAACCAGGATGCTGGGAAAAAGCAGGGTGAGGATGGCACCCCCAAAGCTAAATCTGAGGAAGCTTCCAAGAAGAAGGGTGGTAAGAGGGGGCGAGAGCACCTGACACCTGAGGACTCTGGAGGTGAGAAGAAGAAGACGAGGACGAATGAGGGGGAGGAGTCGAGTGTTTCCAAGAGGACACCGGCACCAACCTACTCAGAGAAACTGTCCGTGGAGAGGATGGCTGTCGCCAGAACTGAACACCCGGACTTAAAGCTGACTGAGGCAGAAGCCAATCAAATCAAGGGGGAGTTGTCCAGGCGTGCCATTCGTGGCAAAGACGTCAGGATAAGCAGCTGCCATCTTGAAGGTGGAGTCTTGGTGGTCGGTTGTGCCAACGCAGTCACAAAGGATTGGCTGGCAAAGCAGGTTCAGGAGTTGAGTCCCTTCGGGGGAGTCTCGCTCCAGCTTGCCCCAGCCAGAAACCTTGTGAAAGCTGTGAAGGTTTCAACATTTGTTCCCTCTTCAACGGGGGCAACAACCAAGAAGGACGTGATGCTGGGCCTCAAGCTGCAGAACGGCCTTGACACGGACCACTGGGCGGTTGTTGGGGGAAACACCAACCCTGACGGCCAATTCCTGGTCATGATCATTGATGACATCTCCCTGCAGAAGCTGAAGTCTCTTGCGATGCGCCCATTCTTGGGCTGCGAGAGGGTTACCTTCAGGTTGCAGGGGAGCAAGGATCCCCCCAAGTAGAGGATGGTTGCGGTGCTCCAGATAAATCTCCAGCACAGCAAGGCGGCTACGGCTACGCTTTGCCAGAAGATCCTGGCCGACCGCATAGACGTGGCTCTGATCCAGGAGCCATGGACCGCAGGAGGCAGAATCTTGGGGATGAGCACCGCAAAAGGTGAGTTGATATATGATACTGACAGTGACAAACCTAGGGCTTGCATATTTGTCGGTAGAAATATCAAGACACTGAAAGTCACTAATCTCTGTTCTAGGGATTGTGCCGTGACAGAAGTATACGGGCAGATGGGTGACGGTGACGTCAGAATCCTTCTTGCTTCGGTGTACTTGCCATATGACTCCCGGGAACCACCACCGACCAGAGAAATGAGGATGGTGATAGAATACGGAGTCAGAGAGAGAAGGCATCTGTTGTTGGGCTGCGATGCCAATGCCCACCACCTGGCCTGGGGGAGCAGCGATATTAACGACAGAGGTGAGAGCTTGTTAAGCTTTATAGCTGAATCTAATTTAGTTATATTGAACAAGGGCTCCAAACCAACCTTTAGACAAAGGAGAGGGGCGGTGCTAAGGGAAGAGGTTTTGGATATAACCTTGGCTAGCAATTACGCGGCGACAAAGGTTGCAAAATGGAGGGTATCTGATGACCATTCGGCGTCGGATCACAGTCACATTGAATTTACTCTAGGTTCGATCTGTACAAAAGAGACCTATAGGAACGTGAGAAGGACAGACTGGAACCAGTACCGAGAGGTGCTAGGGGACAGACTGAGCCAATTGAAGGACACAGAAAGGCATGGGGTGGAGGGTATGGCAAAGTCTTTGAATTTGGCCATATTAAGCTCGTACCAAGAAACCTGCCCGGAGACTGTGAAGAACATGCGCCGGCAAGCCTGCTGGTGGAACAGTGGGTTAGAGGCCCTGAGGAGGAAAGTTCGCAGACTGTATAATGCTGCAAAGCGTACAGGAAACTGGAACAACTACTCAAGGGTGCTGTTTATAATAAGACAATTAGAAGGGCTAAGAGAGAGTCATGGAGAGAGGTCTGTCAGAACATGGAAAGTGTTTCTGATTGTGCAAAGCTCCATCGGGTCTTAGCTCGAGGTCCAGTAAACCCCTTAGGCACATTGCTTAAGGAGGATGGTACGTATACGGAGGGCCCAGAAGAAACGCTGGAGTGCCTCCTAAGCGCTCACTTCCCAGGATCCTTGCGACCGCAGAACACAGTCCAAGACGAGGTGGAGAGGGAGACTAGGGTGCGGACGACAAGGGAGGACTGGGATTGCGCTAAGTCCGTGATCACCTTCACGGGAATAAAATGGGCCCTGAGGGCATTTCAACCATTTAAAGCTCCTGGTACCGATGGCATCCATCCTGTGTTCTTGCAGGAGGGTGGGGACCAGTTGATACTCCACTTGGTACGTCTGTTCAGGACTAGTTTAGCCAGTGGAGTGATACCAACAGCATGGAGGACCTCAAGGGTGGTATTTATACCGAAGCCTGGAAGGGATACCTATGCTGTACCTAAGGCTTTTAGACCTATTAGCCTTACATCGTTTCTTCTGAAGACCATGGAGAAATTAGTGGATAGGCGAATAAAGGATAGGGTCCTTGTAAGCCGTCCTTTACACCCGAATCAACATGCCTATCAGAAGGGAAAGTCATGCGAAACAGCCCTGCATGCGCTGGTTTGCAAGATTGAAAATGCTATCTCGAATAAGGAAATAGCTGTGGCGGCATTTCTTGATATAGAAGGAGCTTTTGATAACACTAGCACTCGCTCTATTGTATCAAAGCTGGTATCAAGGAATGTGGAAAGCACTGTTGTGAGGTGGGTAGGCAACATGCTCGAAAGCAGGAGAGCTCAAGCATCTCTGTGTGGGACGGTGAGAGAGGTCAAGGCACAAAGAGGGTGTCCACAGGGTGGCGTTTTGTCACCGAATCTGTGGAACCTGGTGGTTGACGATCTCCTCTCCGAGCTCAATACGCAGGGTATGTACGCTCAAGGGTATGCTGACGACATTGTTGTCCTCATTAGAGGAAAGTTTATGAACACTTGCCTGGAGCTCATGCAGAGGGCATTGTTCATAGTGGAAAGGTGGTGCAATCAGGAGGGTCTGAGGGTCAATCCAATGAAGACTGTGATGGTACCATTCACGAGGAAGAGGAAGGTTGATATCGCTAGGGTACCAACTCTCTTCGGCAATCAGATCCAGGTTGAGAGGGAGTTCAAGTACCTAGGAGTAAGGTTGGACGACAAACTCACCTGGAACAGTCATTTGGCACATGTAACGCAACGTTCTCAGACCACACTCATGATGATGAGACGGGCGGTTGGGAAGACGTGGGGTCTGAATCCGCGAATGACTAACTGGCTATACACTAGGGTTGCAAGACCGATGCTGGTGTATGGCTCGATAGTCTGGTGGACTAAGGTGATGCAAACTACCGCTGTGAAGAGATTACAAAAGATCCAGCGAGTGGCATGCCTTAGTATTACAGGAGCCATGAGGGGTACTCCAACTGCGACTCTGGAAGTGGTGCTAAACCTCCCGCCTCTCGACATCATTGTGAAAGGAGAGGCAAGGATGGCAGCCTACAGAATGGATTGCAGTGGCAACTGGAAGTATAACACCTCCAGTGCGCATACAAGGATTGTGGACACTATACAGGTGGACACCTTGGAAATGATTCCTGACAGGATGGTGAAGATCACTGATCTAGAAAAGCCATACAATGTCAATATTTTTGACAGGGCTGTCTGGGTAAAGGGTGAACCTGAGTACATGAAAAGAGGGATCACTTGGTATACTGATGGCTCAAAAAAGCCATCAGGTACTGGGGCGGGAATATATGGGGTCAGACCCAAGGCGCAGTTCTGTGTAAGCCTGGGGAAAATGGCTACTGTATTCCAGGCTGAAGTTGTTGCCCTGTCTGAGTGTGCAAGAGTGTGTTTGGAGCGTGGTCTGACAGGCCACACCATATACATGAACTCGGACAGCAAAGCAGCGCTGATGGCACTTGACAGTTTTGACTTTACCTCTAAGGTGGTGTGGGACTGTCATCAGGCCATGAAAACACTGGGAGAGAGCAACAAGGTTATCCTTAGTTGGGTTCCAGGGCATAAGGGTATTGCTGGCAATGAGGGAGCTGACAAGTGGGCAAATAAAGGAGCTGACAGCCCGCTCATTGGTCCGGAGCCGGCGTGTGGTATTGCTTATAATACTGCACGGAGAGCTGTTCGCCAGTGGATGGGCAGAGAACATCGAAGGAGCTGGGAAAGAACAGAAGGCAACATACAGTCAAAGAGATTGCTGCAGGCACCGACCGGTGCGCTAGCGGCAGATGCCCTTGGGCTGAATAGGAAGACCTTGCGGAAAGTGGTTGGCTTCATTAGCGGCCACTGGGTATTCCGCGGACATCTACATAAGATGGGAATTCAAGTTGAAAGCCTCCTATGTAGGAAATGCGGTGAGGAGGAGGAAACAGCCTTCCACTTGATCTTTATGTGCCCAGCCCTACAAGGTCTGCGTGCAGGAACCCTTGGTCTTTTGACAGGAGACCAAAGGGAAGAACAGGTAACCATCGTCAGAAAGATCTCATGGTTCATCAAGGACCTGGGGTTTGACGGAGAATGAGGACCTGTGAATGAGGGTGCACAATAAGCTATTCTAGCTGCGATGCATTACCATGGTTACTTCAAAGCCTGGCCCTCTGTTAAAAAAAAAAAAAAAAAAAAGGGTGACGCGTTGCCCAAATGCTATGAAACTTTAAAATTATTGTTTTCTAACTGGGAAGGGTTCTGCCCATTCCCCCAAGGGTTAAAGTCCCTCAAGGCTTTGTGCTTTAAAATTGTAAAGTGCCTTGTAAAGTACTTGTAATGGTAAACCTTATAGAAGGACATAAATAAACCAATTGAACTTGGAACAGTATTAAACAACGTCTACCTAAGCATATATATCTATAGGAGGTGTCTGTTTCGGGTAAACGCAAAACTATAGACCTATGTGGGGTAATTGTACACAAATGTAGATCATAAGTCTGGCCAACACTAGGCATATTCAAGTTGTTAAAATCCCTTTGGGCTTCACTTCAAAGCCATTTCCAATATGGAAAAATAGGATTTTCTAATGTAACACCCTACATTTTATGATTTTACAAGACTATAACAACTTAACACCATAATACGCAAAAAAACTAAGTTTTCCGCCATACTGGAGAATGACAGTGTATTTTTTAAACTTAAAACACATACGGTTGCTGATTTAGGGATTTAATAAAAAAAAAATAACAAACTACTTTAAACAAGTAATAAAACAATCCTATAAATACTTTAAGTAAGATCTTAATTATGTTAATTTTTTGGCTTTCATAACAAATATAGATTTCTGTTTCAGTTATAATGTCAAAAACCTATCTAAGCAAATCAATTACCGGATCGTCTCATTTAAACCTTCCCCTTTTGAATGGTTACTTTACCACGAGTTATATTGTTTTGAGAGAGATAACACAAATTGCACTTTATGACGAGATAATTAAACGTGTTCACTCAAATAGATCATAAAGTTGCCGTAACTTGCAGCTGTGACTGGCAGTTTGCGAGTTAATTACATTTTACACAGAGAACGTCGCGTGGTGCCGGAAACTATAAGCCAGTTTATAAACCGTTTACGTTCATTTCACCAGTTTCGTCCCACACAACTTATTTACCCTTGTAATACTTAAGAGTTGACCTTAATTTATTTTATTCTAACATTATAAGAAATAATATTTGCTAAATCTGATCTTATGTTAACGTTTCCAGTTTACGAAGTAAATATTTTGGATGGGTACTTCTATGGATGAATAAAAAAATTGTTAGGTTTCAATTTTTTAATTGAACCTCAGAATCGTTAATTATACTAAATCAAATTGTTACCTTATCAGTATCCTTATCAATATCAATAGCCTTATCAATATCAATATATTTTTTGTGTGTGGACGACTAGTTTCGAAGCGAAGGAACGGCTTCATCATCGGGTTCTTATCCTCATTGGGCCAGATTTCAGATTCCTCATGGATTTAAGATAGCGACACTTAACACGATGAGACACAAACTTACACTTAGACACATACACATAACGAATACGAAATTAAACCGTTTATATTTTTCTGCCACGTTCGCGGTGCGTGCCCGCACTACGTCGGGCCGGCTGCGACTCAATTTATCATTTTCCTACGTTTTGAGGGCCTACCTTGGGCAAAAAAATTACAATGTCGCTCCGGCGTTAAATTAAATTAAAAGCTGTTTTACGTTTTTAGGGTCTATATTGGACAAAGAAATGAATAAGCCGTCCCACAATTTTTGAAAGAGCTGTACATAAATAAATAGTATTTCACTGCCTCTTTAAAGTAAATAAATACTCTACCTCTTTAAATGACAGCTCCTATAAAAATTAGTTCCTCAAGTATCTCTAGCCAGTGATTTTTTTATATATCTTTTATTATATGTGCTTCAATCTGAAGGGAAATGAGACCAACGAAAACCAATTTCTCACAAAGATCACCTGTTAAAGTAAATATGTCATTTATTAGGAAAACAATACCTTTCCTAAGAGGAGGTATGGGTTGGCCGCCATACTGGATTTATACTTCATAAGAACCAATATTAATTGGTATGCAGCATTACTCGTTTATTTTTGGTCTGAAAACTAAAGTTTATATGTCAACTTAAAGCTCTTTTAAACTCTACTGGACGTAGGTGCTACGTTTTCACATAAACTAGCCATTTTTTGTAAAATTAAAAACACTTTTGATTGAGTTTTTTTATCAAACTTATCGAAAATCGACCACCAAGATCCGGTAAATAATTTAATTAAGATTTCTAATCATCGCCTCTTTAAATTATCTAATTAATCTAAATAATTAATGTAACTAATCAATCTATTAATTAATCTAATTAATTAATGTAATTAATTAATCTAGTTAATCGCGTCACAATCATCCTTCACTAATCTGTCATTCATACTTTACTTAAAATACCTACCTGGGTAGGTCGCCATATCTAACGACGATAAATCTTTGCATACGAAAAGGCATGTCAAGCGAAAATTTAAAAAAATTGAAAGAGTTGTTAGCAATCAGCTGACTTGTGAAAATTAGCCGGCGTGGAGGAATACGGTCTGCTTAGTGACTACTTCACGTATGAGCGTCCGTAAGGGTGGGTTGAAAAACCAAAATTTTGGAATTTTGAATCGCATTAGGTCTTAAAATTTACGAAATAGCATAAAGAATACTGGAAAAATTACTTTAAAAGAGTCATATAAGATCTTCTGGTCGCACAATGACCTTGAAGTTTAACATGTAAAACTCCATAAGAGAATTAGTGAATAATCGTTATTTGGTTTATGCTGGATATTGATAATCGTACAAAAGTTTTACCATTAAAAATGGAATGAGCTCTTAAAACATTTTGAAAAATAGTATAATTTGTCCAATAACGCATTATTGATCAATGGTCTTTTAGAAGTCCCTTATTTTGGCGTTTTGTCAAGTTTTTGGCTTGTATTCAATAAGTCAATAATTTTTTTAGTGAATTGTAATTTTACTGAAAATTGGATTAGGCTCTTTTGAATTTTTCACATGTGTTTTATCATTATTCTTGTTTTTCAAAAGCTACTATAAAGCTCATGAGTTTGGATTTTGTTAAAAGACAAATTTTAAATAAAACTGTCTTTACTGCTGAAAATAACTTAAGAAAGTGTATAAACCTCCGATCAGGCTTTGCCTTGGAGGTAATTTTCTCAGTACATTAGTAAAATAGACACATAGTATTCAAATAGGTAAATGTGACATCATTGAGGTTTTTTTTTAAATTAATTATTCAGAGGAAGGTCAACCTAGGATAAGAGATAAGGTTAATTTATTTTGTATTTTTGTTAATGTTTACTGTATTTTAATGTGTCTTTATATTTTTGTGATCATTGATGTATTATGTATTGAGAAAATAAAGTTATTATTTATATAAAAAAAAAATTCTGTGGTGTAATTGAACGAATTATACCATCGGCCAAAACGTTTTAAAGAGCTCTTTCCAAATTCAGTGGCAAAACGTTTGAACGATTATCAATGTCCAGCATAAACCAAATTACAATTATTCACGATTTCTCTTATGGAGTTGTACATGTTAATCTTCAAGGCCATTGTGCGACCGAAAGATCTTATATGACTTTTTTAAAGTTATATTTTTAGTTTTCTACATGCTAATGCGCAACTTTTAAGACCTATTCAGATTAAAAATTCCAAAGTTTTGTTTTAGCGAATATCCCCCTATAGAGAAGTAGCTATTACCGTAGCTACCTATTACCATGGTAAGACTTAAGCACGGGACCACCGTAACTTTTCATTTTGATGCCCCCAGACCCCAAAAACACCGTTCGTTCATTTTCATGTATATATATATATATATATATATATATATATAAGGATATATATATATATATATACCTGTCCGTAGGCGCGATAACTTTTGTAAAAAAGGTCCGATCGCGATGAAATTTGGTACAAACATCTAGAGTGACGTTTATTACTTCGAGTTCGAAAATCAGCGCGATAAGTTAACTCTAAGGAGGGGTTTTTGACAAAATAAAATTTATTTTTAGGATTTAATATCTTTATATTAATTTTTTGTAAATTTAAGTGTCAAAATTGAATTCAGCTTTAAAAAATAAACAATATAGCATTGGAATGATTACTCTACATCAGTCGGTTACTGAGATATTGGATCTGCTAAATGCAGTACATTGTCCCCTGAAGGGACATGAACTATCCAAATTCTGGTATAAATACCTACTTTTTTCATTGAATTCCCCAAAAATGGGATTAAAAAAATTATATTACAAACCATATGATTGAATTTAATTTGTTCATGTGATGATTGATTTGTTTTTATTCCTTGGATCTGAGTAGATTGATAACATGTTTGCTAACTTTTATGTACTATAACAAGTATACATTTATTAAAAATTATTAGATTATGAATAATTATTGAGAAATAAGAAGATGAATGATAAAATTTACTTATTTAAATTAATACTTAAAAAAAAATTAAATATTCAAAACAACAAATTCCCTAACTAGGCCTAATGTAGAATATGCCCACATATAAAAAAAATAAATCTTTAAAAAATTAACCGAGTATGCAAGTTTGCTGCAACAAGCTTTTTTAAATTTTAAGATGAATCATATGTTTGGATTTAATTTGTTAATATGATTATTTTATTTGTTTTGATTTTGACTAATTTTAGATCATTGATTGTATGGTTGCTTACATTTTTACACTATAACAAGAATACACTTTAAAAAAATATTAGACTGATAATTATAAGAATAACAAAAAGCGTATTACTGGATTGGATACCGAAGTGATTCCTATGATTATTTCCTTTATATCGTAAGCTCTTCAATTATTATATAATATATTTTTTGCAATAATTACACAAGGTGTTTGAAAATTTTTCTCTTACATAAATTAAATAAGCTCCTATATAAAAAAATAATTCCTTAGAAATTCGCTGAGTACGCAGGTTTGCTGCGACGGATGTATTTTGGACACACACTAGTGTCCGTTGCTGTTTTCAGCATCATTGACTAAAGATATTAGTTAAAATCAGTGAAAATGTTTACGACATTTTCATTAATCTTATTGACAAGTTTTAACAATATTATTACGTACAATTACTAAAAATCAAAACTATGATAAGCCTACTTAAAATACATTGATGATTGCTGTAGGCCTACCATAAAGGAAATCAGACAGTTGTATGTTACTGCCTTCCTAAAGAATCGGTCAGTTCAATAATCAATTGTATGTTCTACAGATTTACTGTGAAAAAGATGGGAACAATTTACGTTGAAACTGTATTTTTCCTTTTTGTAAGTTTTTAGAATGAAAAATGTTCAAGACAACGTACTGCGCTTAGTAAATTCTGTAACCCTTTTGGGACCAAAAATCCAAATTTTGGACATTTGTCTTTCAAGAATGGGATTTGCCCAACGAACTTGGACTAGATACCATAGGAAGGAATGTTCCCACAAAATTTGAAGAAAATCGGTCAAAAATGGTGACCTTCAGTGTGCCGAAATATTATAAAGTTCTTTTGGTTGGTGTATTTGGAACTTGTGTACCCCAAAATTAATTATCATACAGCCACCGTACGGGTGATACCAATAGCTCCTTCCTAATGCTTAGGAAATTCGGTAATAAAAACATGCTTCAGGAATAACTGAGGAGTAAGGCCTCCATGTTTGATCGAACAGTGGTCGAACTGACGAGTGGTCGAAAAAATCGGTTCTGCAAAGACTTTTTGCAAACATTCTCGCCAAATTGTTCAACGAACCATATGTTGTTTTGTTTTGGACGTACAGTTCGTTGAGGCACTCGAGTATCAGGCCCCTGCTCTTTTACACCTTGCTCGCAGGAAACTCGGCAAAATGTTTGAGAGTGTAACTGAGAACGGGGCTTATGTTTCCCACTTAAATGTTTAACAGGTGAACCCGTGCGAATTCGCACGGTTTAATTAAATTATAAATGATCGGCTGCCTTCTTTGCGCACATATGTCGTCAATCTACTGTAAAAATAGGTTTTTGGAACAATGCAGCGTGCTGAAAATGTCTCTAATTAGGATTAGGATGCTAATTAGGACTCATTAGGATACGTATTTGCAGCATTGTAAGCGATGTTCGTAGTGCATTTCCTTCAAATGGAAAATATGGAAAAAGCAACAGGTCAGCCATTGGATCGAGGCAAAATTGAAGAACATGTACTCTTCTAAGTGGTGTTATCTTTCGGGTAAATAATCAAGTCACGCTCACACTTGGTGGTTCGCTGTCATTTGCTCTAAAAATAATAACCACATCATGAGAAGTTATGTCGTTGTATCGGCGCTAATATTCTTTTCGATCTCAGACAATGTGCATTCCGAGTTGTGTATGCTGCTCATCAGGAGTATTTTTCAGAACGCAACTCTTCACGTTGAAAATTTGCACTTGGGGATTAACTTTAACCAAGTGTTCAGTCAAGCTGTGCATGAGTTCATTGCTGCAAGAGCCGTTGGGCTTGTTTAGCATTCTTTCTTGATCACTAATTTTGACGTCCGTCATAGATACAGAGCATATAACGAATGTTCTCCTCGCGGTTGTAAGGTGCTATAATTGAGTGATAAATTCTTGCGTACACTTTATACATGAAAAACCCTCCGCCATTGTTTTCTTCAATTTAATAGATCTTTTGTTTACCGTTGCGAGCACAGAGTTCTTTGAATTAATGTTTTCTTTGCAGTTTCTGCTCAGTCTATCGCAATAAGGCTTTGTAGCTTGTAGGCTTTGTAGCTTTGTAAGCTCAGTGATAAGGCTTTGAATGTAATCGCTTTGTCGAGATGTAAGTATATTTAATTTTTCCTTATGGCAGCTGTATGAAAATCCTTTGTCTCTTACTCTTTTTTTCTCCTTGAAAATGTAGCGTGCCACAATTCTGACATGGTAATGCCATCCCGCCAAGTGAATGCTGCTGAATCCTTGGATTTGTTAGTGCGATTTTGTCAGTGTAATCTATATATTAATACGCAAGCGGTTTTCTTTTCTCAGTCCAACCGCAATAACGGCTGGATGGATTTTAACGTTTGAGATGTCAAATTAAAGGGATTGTTATGTAGATTTGTCATCAAGTCTCATAATTTTAAAAAAAGGGCGTCACTAAAGTACAGTAAAGGGCTGAATTTTCGGAACAGTAGCGCTATTCATGGACATTGAAGCAAGCTCAGTTTACTTTGTTTACAATCTGAACAAGTGGCTAAGCTCTGAAATAAACCAAAGTTTGAAAAGAGCAGTTTTATATTTACAGCTGGTTTGGCTTTGTTTTCAACAGTTTTCTTTTTTAAACGTATTGTTATGTAATTTAGGTTATGTTATGAAGTTTTTAAAGCTCTTAAACATTACAGTTACCAGTTTTACAATATAGTTTACGATATCTCATAATGTTTTTTGAAGTTATATTAACCTGAGCAGTTCTATTTTTGGATTTGGTGCATTTATAATGCCACCAATAAGAAGAAGACGAACATTGACTGGTCGGAGGAGTCGGAAAGAACACGATCGCAACCGCTGGCATCACCCTCCCAATGTAACATTTGATGCTCCTTCCAACCTCAGACCAATGAACTAAACATGTTTTCATTGTGGTGGGTTGCATTTCAAGAATGAAAAGACTGGTAGAGATAATGCATCGTTTACAAAGCAACAAAGGAAAGATTGCCTGTAAAGACAGCCGTTCCCTACAATATCTGGTTTGGCGATAATTATCAATAAGGTGCAGCAGCAATCCCTAAACAAAGAAAGTCATTGCTCACGGCGCCAGTGTTTGCTCTCGGTCAGCAACATGTTGCTGTAAGCAGAGCTTGATCTTTTGCCGGTGTTAGAACATACATTTCAGAAAAAAGAGGACATGGGGAAATGAAGGTGTTCCCTTAAAAATCGTTTACATTTACCGGAAACTCCTGCGGTAGATCAAATTAAAATTAAAAGTTTCAGTAGTTAAGCCATAATTTTGTTAATGAATTTAGCCCTTTGATTAAACATTCAAAGTATATAAGTAGGCTGATTATTCTTCATTCTTTTACTATATTACTTTTGCTCGATTTCGAGCTACGTGTTATCTAGTTTTCCATTAATTGTCCAGCTCCGTGTATGAAGCTTCTGTTTGCACACCTTCTCGTACATTGTCCCCATCTTTGCGTACGCGAACATCTTTCCGTACGCCCCGCCGTGTCCGACCGCGACAATTCTTCACCAGTTTTAAAACTTCTTCATCGACTCGTTCTTAGCATGTTTAAAAGAATATAAAGTGTCCGATCACAACAAATTTTCGCAGTCTTGTTCCTTTACAAATAAAAAAAAAACAGCTGTGCTGAGTTTTGAACTACTTTGATATCTAATTTTTTTTTCTTGGTCTGTGATCTATATAGGCTATTTTTAATCCAGCACAGCTGATCAGATGTTTATTTGTTTACATTTTCGCTTCTGTCAAAAAACAATTTATTTTATAATCAGCTTTTCCCATTTTGTCTCTACCAGAATGTGCTAATCTTTATGTCATCACATTTTTTGCATGCCTTCAAAATTTAACACTGCTTAGATGATTATTTGTTCTTTATAATCAATACTACGATCATGTATCCACTCCCAAATCCCTGAAACATATACATTAATTCTCGAAGTACCCCTCGATCCATTGCTATCTCTAGAGATGGTTCGATCTCATTTAATTCCTATTTCAAGGTCCCAGCTGATTTTGGGCTAGTCACTAAGTCATTTGGCAATCCTCAAAGTTGGTTGCCAACTATTTGGTAATTGACACATTAGCTACATTAGATACATTGTAAAGTGAACCTAAGCTTACAATTTAGTCCTGAAACCATAACATACCGGTGCTCATTGACCCAGTGAAAACTCTTTTATATAACAAATGAACATATTATACATTTAAAAATGCTTCCATTAAAATTACAAAAAATAACAATGTTGTACATGCAAATATAAATTTTAGGCCGAGATTATATTAACTAACTGTAGAGCAGTATGATCCTCTTGACTATCCTATGGCTGTACTTTGGAAACTGGGATCGAGCCGTCCCTGTGGGCGACGTAATGACATCTATTGGCCAAGTTGGGAACTGGCTCAAAACCACAGTTAGTTAAACAGGGCTCCGAACCCATCTATCAAATCCCTGTTGTAAAGCATTTGTCTTGGGAATGTGGAAGCTTCCTTTAAGTAGACGCTGAGTCTTAAACATAATATATCACTTAGTCATCTCAGTATTTTTTCTATGAATCAAAATAGAAAACAATTTTATAAATGGGATCTATCAATAATGCTCTACATATTTTTTAGTGTGACCTTGGATCCATTCACTTGCACTTCTTGCGTAGGAAATGGTGTTTCCTTGTAAATGCTTGGAGAAATATAATCAGTTCAATCTTAGAGATTACGTTTTCACAATGATTCGAAAAGTCCAATTTATGATATATACCTAACTATTAATATTCAAACTTTTTTTCTATAACGCAACCGAAATTAGTTCCAAGACTTTTCAAGTGAGCCTCGCTCTACCCTAAACCAAATAAAGTAAATACAAACGCCCCGCGCTTCTGTGCCCGTGTTTATGTACTCGGCTAAATTGGTCATGGCGACTCCGATTCCCGGAATGTCTGCTGTCCAAATTCGGACTTATTACCTTAGAAGTATTTTTGGTGTTTTCTTTCTTCCTTTTTTTACCTAGTGTAGATATGAGTAATATTGTTAAAATGATTTTTGAGATTATTAGTATAGTTTCGAGTTAGATTTACTAAAATCAAATTTGTATGTGAAAATAGCATACTGATTATAGTACGTAGACAGAAAATGTTACAAAACAAACTCTAGACAGCTGTGGTAATACATCAAGTCATTTTAAAAACAAATCAATCTTTCTTCAATCAGCTGTTGTCAATCACAGTAAATTACCCTATTTGTTTTCAGTCACAAATTATTATTCAGTAATTTTAGTGCATTAATTTTTGGACAACTAAATCGTCACAATGCAGTTCTCAAAGAAGTTCAAGAAGGCGTGGATGCGGAGCAACCAGCGGATGCACGACATGCTGCTGGCTCGGCCGAGGACCAGGTTCCTGCAGCGCTGGCCGGACCCTGCTCTCGAGGTAAGGCTCGAGTTTAGCTTTGTGAAAATGTTGAATCAAAAACCTTAATACTCTTATTAAATGGTCACCTGCCTAGGTAGGTACCTATTCTAAGAGGTAATTATGAAAGAGGGGTTAGTGTAGGATAACTGGGTTGTGATATTGTAGTATTTTTGCTGACTAGAAGACTGCCCCCAGAGGGAGGGTGGTGCCGAAGGCATATCCCTGTCTCTGGAAGTAGCTTGACCGGGACTGATCCTTGTCTCTGGTAGTAGTTTCTTGGTGAGAGTCTTGAGGGTTTTCCTGGGCCAATATTTTGGGGCCAGCCTTTCGGAACTCTGAGCTGGCTTGCCAGCTCATCTGTGGGGTTGCTCCCCTTGTTGCGGCCCGGGTTCTCCTGACGGATCGGATTCAGGGAGTAAAACGGGGCCAGGCCTTAACTTTTTTCTCGACCACTGGTCCTGTCCAGAGTGAGGGCAAAGGTCTGCTGGCGGTGAAAACTGAAGGTCTACTGGAGGACCTGGCGGGGCTCATGTCAGGCCGTCCTTTGGATGACCGGGGCTATTCGGTATCCTCTGTTGAGCAAGGGTGTCGGGTTTCTTAACCTAGTATCCCGGGTGGGACCCAATTTAATTCCGCCTCGGAAACCCATAGTGGAAGGCCGCGATGCTGGATACATGGGCAAACGAAGTACCAAGGGTGCTGGTGTCAAGCCCCATCGGCTCTGGCTGGGATCGACTCTCGGTCAGGGCTGGTGGATCCAGCGTTTGAGGTTGAACTCGTAGGGGTATGTGGTTCGATATGGGCAGGCCTATCTCCCCGGGCTCATGGTGTCACCACTATGGGTTCGGTATGTCCTGTTCTGGCTCAAAAAGGCGACACAGCTGCCAGGGGTAGGATAGGCCCCGTATGAAGCTCACGTAGACCTCCACCCTGACGGTGCAGCGGGAGGCACTTGCCCTCCTGGCTATTTGTTTTCCCTCGGTTGGTGGTTATGAGTAGTAAGTTTGACCTGGTTAAAGGCTCGGGGCCCTTCCTCGTTGGGCTAGGCTTTGCCGCTGTTGAGAGTGATGGTCTCAAGCGATCCCGCCAGCCAGGGTAACCTGGCTGGGGCCGGGTAAGACTCAAGCTCAGGTACCGGCTATGAAAAGCGGTTCGCCACGACCCCATGAAGTGAAGTGACTAGAAAGCCCAACAAGCTCCATAGACAGAACTGTTAACTAATAGCCCAACCGACGGTGGAAATTAAAGGACCTACAGGGCTGCAGTTCCGTAAACGGTCTACATTTTAACCGTTAATGGTGGGGTCCGAACCATGATTTCACCGATGAATTATGAACGGGTCTAGTTATGGGAATTGTCTCATGGATTAACGTAGTATCCACTAGAGACAACACAATGGTTGATTTCAAGCGAAAAAGCTGCAACAGCAATCTAGTTTCTCATTATTAGGGTCTCTCTACTCCATGGAACTGCAAAACAATCAAGTTATCTCTCACATTCAGTTTCCAGATGAGATTTTTACGTAGCTTCAACAGTAGCGTTCACTTCAACAATCATTTTCATATTTTGATTAGGATTTTGCGGACATTTTTGCCATCACTAATTAGTAAAAAACAAGAACACCTGGAGACGGGATAAGATTCCAGATCCCGAAACGTCGTGAAACTTGTTTTTTACCAATCAGTGATGGCAAATGTCCGAAATCAAAATCAAAAAATAAAATCACAATCACCAACGATGAATTTCAAACAAAGAATAATTTTCACGTTCACAGAGGCCGTTGCCCGTCCAAGTCCCCGTGGCCGCCCTCAGAGCCAAGGCGACCAAGCGGACCAAGGCGCTGGCGAAACCCAGGAAAATACCGATGCCTCCCCCGTAAGTTTTTGCGGCAGCGCAGTTCATATATTTTATAGAACAAATAAGAATTACTATTTGTTTTGGGGTATTGTTTAGAGTATTAAAACATTTTATGGTTCAGCGCTTTGAAAAGCCATCTGAGCAGCGGTGATCTGCGCAAACTATAGCTGAAAAAGGGTATGGTAAAACTTAAGGCGTCAAATCACGTTGAGTCTGCTGTGAATGTCTGTAAGTTAGTGTAGCGGGATGGCCACTTCTGAAATTAACTAAGCAGCAGTCCCAGAGCCTGCATTTTACAAGCGGTAGTCCGCAACGCATGGCAGCTACATTATTGCATAATGAAACTGAAGGTGTAAAGAAAATCATGTATTTACTACGTATGGATGTGAAGGGCCTGCAGGTACTATACATACCCAAGGGTATAGTGAAATGACGTGGCCTACGCTCGGTCGAGAAACGCTAAAGTATTTTTTTTTAATTTTAATAAAAGATTTTTGCTAAAGAGTGAGGTGAATTAAAACGAGGTTAGGAAATTCTTTTACTTTAAGGTCAGGTAAAACGTTTCAGCAATCCATGTATAAACTTCAACCAAGAGCCTAGGTCGCGCCGTCTGAAAGGCCATTGCTAAAATTAACTTATGGACTTCATTGTTGGTCTTATGGACGACCTGGGACATTTGATTCCGACTGTAAATATATTTTCTGCAAATATGTATGCCAATAAATCGATTACAAACGTAATCGAATAGTTATCTTCACTCGGGCTTATATTTTGTGGACAAAAAGCTTCAGCGGGCCTTCAGATTTGATACGCAACCAAGGAGCAACGTGATCCTGTTTGGTTTATTTTTTCAACCAAACAGCTGATTGTTAAAGTATTTGTGTAGCGTCTATCAGGCCCGGCGACAGGATTTTCGGGCCCCTGTGCAATCTACAACCCCGGGCCCTGAGACCTGGCGACCTTCTTTTACCTGTTTTGTCTGCTTTTGGGCCCTTTTTAGCCGTTTCAGGCCCATTTTAGCGAATTTCCTTAGAAGCTATTACCGTCGTCTTTACAGAATGGACAAAAAATATCCGTTCTGAGTAACCTCAGCAATCATATTTATTTTTATATCAATTGATAGCTTTTTATGTCTACTTGCTGGATATCAAGTGAGTTTATCGTGGAAAAGAATTTTACCTCCAAAAATCACAATTTGTTTCAAAATTTAACATGGGCTTACATGGGGAATAGAATTTTCATTTTTTGAGTGTCTGTTAGCACGATAACTCTCTTAAAAATCGTCCGATTGTGACAGAATTTTGTACACACATGTAAAACTAGGTTCTCTTGGATGAGTTCGTAAACCGGCTAGATCGACATATCCAAAGTGGGGTAAATGCTACTTTTACTCCCCAAAAACGGTTTTGTTTGGCTTGCTTCAAATTGAAAAATTAAAGTAATCAAATTGTGGTTGTCACCATTGGTTTTAGCTTGAAAAAACCAATAATTTGGTATCATGAGTCGTTATTTTATGTCCATTGGTCTCCAAGATTTCCTTTGCCATCTTTTTTAGTATCAGGGCAGCAGAATGTTGTCCAATGAAACCTGCGGAGTTTTTCACGAGTTTATCAAAAGTACTTTTAATAGGATTTTGTATTTTTATGAAAAAAACAATGTTGCCTATTTATTCAAAAGAAATATTTTTTTTTAATTAAACTTATTTATCGACATTTTTGACAATGACTATGCAAAACAAACTACTGCATTTTATTTTACTTCATGAATTCATCACTTTTTATATGTTTTTTTTTTCTAATAATTGATTAATTATTGATGTTTTACTGGAAATTCACTGAGTACGCAGGTTTGCTGCGGCGGGAGTATTTGGTGTTACCGGGCCCCCTGCGAGCCCGGGCCCCTATGCATTTGCCCTCCTTGCCCCCCCCCCCCTGTCGCCGGCCCTGGCGTCTATTTCGAATGTGGAGTTTGTGAGACTATACTGATTAACTGATTGAACTGTCACCTGAGCGCCTGCATATTTCCAGTGATAGTCTACAGTACTTGTTGAAAAACAAGTTGCATGGTGAAACTGAAGGCGTAAAGAAAATCTGTTATTGTCTGTTATAATGTTACCTTCCAAGGAGAGGGGCCAATTTAAATAAAATCTGTTCCATTTTGATTAATAATACCATTAATTCTGAAAATTATAATTATAGTGTACAGCAATTATTTAATTGTTTTAATGTATTCCAAATACAGATTTCACAATAACATTCCATACCGTGCACATTTTCTTAATCTTGTAATTGAGTAAACGGATAGCATAATTGAAAAGGGAAGTATACTACAAAAAATACATCAACAATACCCGATGTATATATTTCAATTTCAATATATTTTTCAATATATTTTTTAGTAATTTAAACAATTAATTAACAAAATCTGATCAAACTAAAACCAAAGAGAAAATAACACACTATGCTAAAACACAGTTTAGTTCAATTTTTCCGTCAGTCGAGGCGAACAAACTATATCACATGTTAAATCTGCACCTTAGATAACTATTATATATCCTGGTTGAGAGATGGTGAAAAACATCCTTCCTCCCCCTCCCCCAAAGATCTCGATGTACGCGCGTTTTTGCTGGGCAGTTTTCGCGCATTACGGCGTTGATAAAAAATATTTAAAAAATAAAAACATTTACGCAATACTTCTATTCGATCAGAAGTCAAAGCTAATCAGTTGCTGCGTTGCAAAAACGCCCCTATATCGAGACACTAATATTAATTTTCAAGTGTTTTCCTTCACAAAACTAACTTCTTAACTAATTATGTTTGCGACTAAAACTTCCTGATATTCCTGATATTTTTCACCTACCCGATACAAATCAATGAACTCCATGTACCACAGAAAGATTGAAATGTAATGCTTTGTTCGTGGCTTAGGCCCCTTTTTCTCTTTCTTTCGTTGTCTACCAAAGTTCATAGCTTCCGACATATCGCGGTGTGCTTTTCTCTGCTTTTGATTTCTCCTTCTGACTTTTCTTTTCCAGGAGACTCTATCTTCCTTGATTTGGTTTTGATCATTTTACTGACCAACTTTTTTCTTTTTCTTCAACCTTTCTTCTTCTACTTCCTCATAGTATTTACCTGCTTTGATTTAGTTTTGTTTCTTACCTTAACTAACTCTCACTCCCTTTTTTCACGGCTCCCCATCCCATTTTTCCTCCGACTTTCTCAATCTCTTTACTTTCTTTGCACAGAGAAGAATCAGTGGTCGCTTTTAAATAGGTTTTATGTTGCGCCCAAGTACTATTTACAGTTACAGGCTACGGTTACAGAGTACCGTAAGATAGTTACTAGTTACTAATTACATCCAGTTAATAGTTACAGTTAAGTTAAATTAGGAGAGGGCAGCGACTGTGCTGCTCTCTCGCGGAGTTATGGTAGTATAAGTTCTCGACTCACGCAGGGCAGCGCTCGACACACTCTGAACGCAACATTAGAAGATACCTATGTTTGATTTTTCTCTGTCTTCTTTGATTCTCTTATATTTCTATCATAATATCTCTTATTAATCAATTTACATTTACGTTTCCCCAGGGCGAGGCAGCCGGGCCAGGTGGACCCGGCCATGCTGACGTACCAGCCCACCCAGCGGATCCTGGAGCTGGCCCGACCCGCGCTCAAGGCCAAGGCGGTGCAGCGGAAACCGTCAGGGTTTGTAGACCTCACTGAGTTTTGTGTTTCAAACGACAATATATGGAACGTAAAACAGTTTTCTTTGAGTAATTCGTAAAAAAATATGACCTTTGGAAAAATTAATCACTCCAAATTTTTATTCTAGCTAAGTAATCAATTTTTATTCATTAAGGGCGCGTGTTTGATTAGATAAGAATGAAAATTTGACTCATGGGTGTTCACCTATATGTATAAGAATAATGAGTGAGAAGAATAAGAAGTATTCCGTGTAATTGTTTTTTTTATCTCACGAGTTCTCGTGTTATTAAAAAAAACTCATTAATGTTTTAATTATGATCTATTAAAGTATCATGATATTATAGTCCTATTAAAGCTGTTTCACGGACAGTTATAAGAAAAATACTATTTATTGCATCAGTCACAGTATTTAGTACCGGTGGTAAAAAATATATTATATAGTACGGTAATATTTAGTGAGAAGTAAACTAATTCTGCTAAATTTGTTTCTGAAGCCCAAATTATTTAAAAGTTTATGTTTTAATTTTGTTTGTTTAAGGCATACAAAATAATAAAATTACATATTATTTGTTGGATATATTCTAGATTAGAAATAAATTATGAGTTCTTTATTGTTTTTAAATATATCAAAGGAAGAGCTTCTCAAAATGTTCCTGCTTTATTTAGATGTTCATTGAGATGATTTTTTAAATGTATCTATATGACCTTCAGTCACAGAAACTATGTACGGTAATACCAACCAATTTGTTTAACAGGAAATCTCCGAAGGGTAAAAAGCGACTTTATGATAAAGAACGATGCAATATACTTGCGCAGAGAAAGCTCACACATTACCCAGAACCAGAACCAAAGGTGGAGTACAGCTTATTATACTAATATAACTATTATCCATGGTTTAAATGCTATGAGCTATTTACACGAAATGTAGGCATTTCCAATTATTGTACATTTTCATAGCATGATTTTTATGCATTTAAACGTGGTTAGGTTGAGTATATGTTGGCAGTATAAATATTTCTGTAAATAGCGTAAGTCAACAACTCAAAACGGAGCAACGAAAAAAGTTGCTAGTGAGGGAAATACGCTCTTCTAAATAAGTATTATATGTTTGTTTGCGTTTTATACCCAGTTTGTTAGTTCGATCACAGAGAAGTAAATTTCTCTGTGGTTCGATGTTCTTTCTTGAGAGCGATATTTCCTCTTAAAGTTTAGTTTTTCGTCAGACTTACGTCCTTTGAAAAAGCAGGTCCGTTATAAAAAAACACCACTCGTATCATGAGCTGGATGAAAAAATCAACATTTTGTCAACCTTTGCTAGATCACACACACTCATTACTTTTTTTAAGTAAAGGAAAAAGGATACACTTTTATAGATTTCTAAAGAAAACACAACTGACAGAAGATAATTTCACATATCTTAAATGTGATAATTTTCGACACTTTGATATTTGTTTTGAGACTTGATATATCGGTTTTGAGACTTGATTTGGGTATCTATTATTTAATATTCACTGAACGCACTCACCTTTTGACTAAATATTTATTTTGGTTTCTTCAGAAATCCGGCAAGCCACTGAGCTACTTCCTGCCGCGGCTCCAGATCCTGTCCCAGCCCATGGAGAGGTTTATGAAGCAGTTTGAACTTCCGCCGATCCCCAAGCCGAAAAGGGTGAGAAATGCACTGACATAGCCCTGCAGCAAGGCCACACTACACTAGTGTGGCCTTGCCTGCAGCTTTAAAGCGTACATGTATTTAATGGTTGACGTTCCAGCGCTATGGATTTGATGAAAAAATGTGTTTACTCTAATCAGCTGTTTAGCTTGAAATGTCTGTGTAAATATATGGACAAATACTGAATATGGAAGTCGAGGGGGTTTCCCTTGTTTCTGATCATCATTTGTTTCGTTTCCTAAAAACCCACAAGCCATACTCTTTCAAATGACACCCGAATGATTAAAATTGGATCAGAACTGTAGGAGGAGTTGTATCACAAAACCCCCAGCGTATTCAAAGAGTCTTAAGAAAATCATTTGACTGAAAATCGTGCTATTAATATTTTTTCAAGCTCAATCATATCGCATACTTTAATGTGAAGGAGTGGTTAAAACGGTGGGTGTTTTAATTTGCCTACTCTATTGAATATGCTCCACAAAATATCAGTTGTATAAATTTTACAAGTGCCTTTAAATACGAATTACTTTATTTTGTCGCGTTCGACATTATTCTATTGCAATCATGTAACCGTGTTAAACATTTAATAGAGTTTTTTTTATATCTATTAACGCATCCTAAAGTAAATAGAATCCCAAAACTTCAAATCAGTATTCCTGCGGACTCATAATGATTTTTTTATCCCAGCTGAAGCTAGAGAAGGGCGAGAAGGGAGGATACGAGTGCCCCGAGCGGATCAAGCAGCTGGCCCAGCCGCGGGAGTTTGCGGAGTTCAAGCTGGACGAGGATTACGATCCCTACCTCATCAATCCGGCGGCCCTCACTTACCAAGGTACCCTAACAATATTATTGCTATTGCTTCTTTAATGAAAGATTTTTCTTAAAAATTCAATTCTCATTTTGAAACCAATTACGAGCCTTTTTATTTAAACATTAAATTAATGTACAGAACATAAGTCTTCTTGAACGGACAAATAATTTATTCTTAAATTGAAATTGAAAGTAAAGAAATAACTGTTCCCTCCACCTCCTATGTTTAGACGCTTTTTACTCCTTGTAATGCGTGAGTAAACTAATTTGTCTCCCAGCAGGAGTAAAGTGATTACTTTGTGAAAATTAGAGCGCCTTCAAATGTCCACGCATGCATGCAAATATGTTGCAGCTGAAAGAATGCGGGCGCTGATGCACATTTAGTCATACAGTACAAGTTTGTTATGGTAAACTGATGATGGAAACACTTACTTATTGCCCTCGAATATTTACAAAGTAACTCAATTTGGTTAATATTAGGGCAACGTAATAGGTTAAAATGAGCAAATAAATTTGAATCACCAAAATAGTGGTAATATTCATTTGAATTAAGCCAAGTATAACTTTACCAATGCAGTACTTAAAATGCAATAAGTACAAAAGCGAGAGTCACATTTTATCAGAATATAGAACATGATTAGGGATTGTGTGCTGTATAGTTTGATTGAACAGCGGCAACCTTAAAAATTAAATATATGATTTGTAATGAAAAACAAAATGATTCATTGTTTAATGCAGAAAATAAAACTTTTTGATCTTATTATATCGTAACAAACACAGAATCGACTCTTGATTTTTTATGTTTCCATAAACCTGACCTAGATAGAGGGTTTTAGTGACTGTGATGCAAGTGGGATTTTGTACATGAATGTAAATAAATCCTATCGTAGTTTTTGTCAAAATTTACCAAAAATTCACTGCTTGCATTGTGGCTTCTTGAAAGCCTCTTTGTTTGATAATAAAATTTCCCCTCAAACCAGCAAAACTGAGAACATACCTCCCTACCACTGTCTGCGTTGTGCTGCTACCTTCCGATCACTTCTGAAACTACGTCGGACCGCACTTCAAGGCAGTACGATTCTGTACAGTGTACCCTTCCATCCTTACTTTATATACGTGTAAATTCGAGAACTTTCCCACTCATGTTGTCTTAATTTTACTTCAGGAAATTCTCGGCATCATTTAATGAGTCACAATGAAGGTATTAAAAGAGTCTGAAACCAGATGAGGATAGCAATTAGCTCGTGATATCAAAACCCTGCTCCCATAATAATCTGAGTACCCTACTGTTCTCCGAAGTGGTTCAAGAAGTTACAATTTAAACAAAATTAGTCATTTGAAAACGTTTATGGTTGATTCAATTTACAGTTATAAGTAATTAATCACTCAAATATAACAGTAGCTCAATCAATTAAAATTTATTAAATTTATGTTCCAGCTTCTGAAAACATCAAGAAGATTGCAGAACCCAAGCATAGAGAGGAGAAGAGGATAAAGAAATGAGAACGAACTTTAGATCATAGGAGTGACTTGTTAGACATCATCAACCAGATGAGCTGAAGCCTACACGTACTTGTAATTTGTTTCAAATGTTTATTTTAGTTTGAACTAGGAATAAATTGGAACTGTGCAATTACGTGAAGGAGAATCAGTAAAATTTTTAATTTATCTAGAATGTTTTAAGCTTTTTTCTGCTACTTTTTACTTTCCCGACCATCTGATTGATGATAGCTACTAAATAAAGATTTAGATAATAGAAAGATTATTAAGGCTTTCCACAAATTTATGTAATATTCCCCCACCCCCCGCCGTATTTGGGTGTAGCCACCAACCATTTTGGGTGACGACACTTTGTGATCAAACCTCCAGAAATCAGTGAGGATTGATAAAACGTCTGAACTGATCCTATAAGGTTTTTTTGCTTTGAGTCGTCTGCATCGGAGTTGTGCATCTCCTTCCCTGTATCTCTTTCATGTATACAACGGAAGAGATGGTATACTATGGTAGAGATGGTATTAACTCAGTCATTTAAATTATATCAAAGCCGGTCTTCCTTGTGCTGTGTTTATTGGACTTTAATTTACAAGGGCATTAATGTGGGCGAAACCTTATTGTAGTTGCATTGATAATTAATATGCTTAGGGCATTTTATCGTTTACAACTAAACCATAGCAGAAGACAGATGTCTTCAACGTCAAAGTGCAAATTTGTCCAAACATAGGTATCTTTTGACGGAAAAGTTACCAGTGTGCACTTACATTTTTCCTTTGGCTTACATAATCTGAGTAAATGAGTATAAATAAATGTATAAATAAGTATAAGTATAAATAAGTATAAATGAGTATAAATAAGTATGAATAAATTGTTCTACCCGACACATGAGGTACGTTGATGCTCATTACAGCCCTAGGGCCGTAAAGAAAATCTGTCCAATTGAGGACAAAAACAACTAATCGGCTAATTATACTGCCTGCATCGACAATCTATTTTAGTGGTTGACAAAAATTAAATCTTTCAAATATCAACAAATCCATTACTGACGTTTACTCTGATGCGTACAAGTAAATATGAATGATTCATAAGTTATATTTACACATATAGGGTTTAGGATGGTGATAAAGTTGTGTAAAGTCCAAGGGTGTTTTAATAGCCATTACAGCCTCGAAAGATAAACATATAGCTCTCAACAAACTAAGTTTGTAAATAATTAACGTTTTTGCGTAAATAACCGACGTTTTAAAATATGACAATTTTGTTAAATTTACATCTTTTTTTTATTATTATGTACACAAACAATAAATATGAAAAGACTCTTTGAAATTTTTTTGGAAACAGAGGGGCACATAGGATTAGCGAGAGCGGGTAGATGTTTTATTTCAGGTTAAACTCTTTTCTTTAAACATTTATACTCGTCTGATGCGCATTGTAAAAAAAAACTTTTAAAACAGTCTACAATACTTCCGAGATGTAGGTTTTAGGTTCCTCTAGTTTTTACACAATATTTTCGTACAGTTAGATCCTTTGAAACAAAAAGGATTTCCATTGCAGTTGTCTCCAAGCAATGGAAAAATTATTCTCAAACATAGTGCATTTTACAATAATACGCATACATTTGTGTGTCATATAAGTTTACGTTTCAGTTTATCGTTCATAAAAAACTAAAAAACTAAAGTTTGGACATAGACGACCAAACAAATTAATTCGATTTTGACCTGTTTCCCATTGCAAATGGGCTTGTACTATTGGTGAGAAGATAAAATGTTCCTCTGGCCCTGAAACAAAAAACTAGCACATTAATGATTTGAAAATTATGTGTTTGAAACTTTTAAAACTAATAAAAACTGGCAAAATTTGAAGATTTGAACAGCATTTAAATCTATTGGAGACTTAATAAGGCAGTGATAAAAAAGCGAAATGTATACTTGTAAGCCTGCGGAAATAGAATTTACATGTACTTGACTCACGCCACCGTCTCTCCACGGTGCCATGAAGAAGAAACAGAGTTTGCTTTCTTATTGCAGTATTGATGCACCTAACTGCCTGACACTCAGGAAGTCAAACGAGATAAATAATATAGACATCCAGATGCCCCCTTCAATAAACATCCTTCATAGATATTATACTGCCTCCTCTGAGACACTGCCGACACCCACTGGGCGTAACATGATACATTACCTCTGCTTGTTCCTCTGTGGCGCTCAGACTTTCTGCCAGACCATTAAAGATCAACTGAGTTACTGATCGGGTTGTATTCAACTTTCAATAAATAGAAAAAAGGCCATACTATTTTATATCTATAACAATAATATGAGGAATATTTTTCTCATTTACGTACGTTGTGCTGACATGTTCTCCCATCACTGCGGTGGAGTTGTGTTCGCAAAGGCCTGACTTGTAGTCACGCCAGCTGTCGCAGGCAGTCGCAACAAAGTCGAGGCTGGTTATGGACTCGGCGAAGTATGTGTAAGCTCTTCTGTGCGAGCAGAAACCTGAAAATGTTTTTCTTTATTCAAAATATTCAAACATAACTCAAAAGTTAATTAGTTATGACAGATTCATGGAAATTGACAAAAAAGTTTCTCAATCGAACAAAAATACCCCCGTTGCAGCAGACCTGCATACTAAGCGAATTTCAAATGTGCAAAATCATATTTAGATCGAAAATAGCAAGATACGACATGTTTTTGAAATCCCCATCAAAATAACATGGGGAATGAGTATGCAGGTTTGCTGAGACAGGTATGTTAAAAGTGGGTGGTTTTAATTCAATATTTAGTACATCTTAACTAGATGAAACCGTATTCTAAGTTTCATCAAGATATGTCAAGAAATAAGGAAGAAATAGATTTTTTTTTTTTAATTTCCCATAAGTATAACATGGGGAATGAGTATGCAGGTTTGCTGCCACGAAAATGGAAATATAGGGCATTTTAGACTGAAGTACATTAGATCTCATCTAGATGAAGCCACAAACCAAGTTTTATTAAGATAGGCTATGTTGAGGAATAAGGAAGATATAGAATTTTACTTACTTCCTATAAGGTTAACATTGGGGCAACGTACTGTGTTTACCACTTACAATATCTCGGTAACCAATGGGCATAGAGCAATAATTAAAATTACTAAATTGATTTTTTTTTTTGGAGCTGAATTCAACGGTGCTAACTAAAATTAGATTATTTTATTTTTTATATGTGAAAACCCCCAAAAAATCCCATTTTTGGTGGGGTTTATCACCCTTTACCCCCCCCCCCCCTTCCACTGGTCCGATCGGGCTGGTTTTCGAACTCATCCGAATAATTACTACTTTACACGCCTATGCCAAATTTCATTCCGATCGGACCATTTTTGCGAGCGCTACCGTGCTTACAGACACACACACACACACACACATATATATATATATATACAGATTTGAACGAATGGTGTTTTTGGTATCTGGGGGCACCAAAAAGAAAATTTATGATGGTCCCGCACTTAGGTCTTACCATGAGACCTACGGTAATTGCTTCTTCCCTGTAGGGGAAATTCGCTAAAATACAGTTTCACAAAGAAGGTATATGAGGTACCCAAAGTCTGTTGTGGGCCTCGGCTCCGAAAGAGTTAAGAAGAAATATCGTTAAAAAAGGTTACAGGCTAATCACATTATTATTATGGTCACGGCATTAGACGGGTAAGCAAAATGTGGAAACTTCTTCTGTATAAAATGAATTTGTGTTACAGAGGCAGGTACGCTCCTCTACATAAGTAGGGGAACATATTTCCAACACATGGTCTGATAAGAGCGCATTTGTTTGTGCATGATTTAACCGAGTTCCGTTATAGGGAAACAACTGTTTTAGTAAACTCAAAGAAGGTAAGCACATAACTGTATGATGCCGAGTGTATTGCAATAAGTATTATGTAATGGTATGGAATACTAATTATCTTACATTAGGTAACTATGATTTAAATCCTAAAAGTGATTTATGTGAATTAAGACAAACCAATGCTAACCTTAGAATTATTTGTCACAAATAATAACTTTTACGATTTTGAATGAATTTCACCACTACCGACCCACGTCCAGGCCGCAGCCCGGCTGTATGGGGGTCCCGCCGTTGGGGTAGAAGTCCGCGTGGCCGCAGGCGGGGAAGACGCTGAGGTAGTAGCTGCAGGTGTGAACCACGTCCACGAACTCCGCGTCCGAGGGGTCCAGGCGCCCGGCCAGCGCGCGGCTCACCATGGGCAGCGCCGGGTCCAGGCCTGGAACGATACCCTGGCTGCCGTAATATTTTAATGGTCATAATCATAGAAGCCTAATACAAAAAATAATAATTGAAACGACAATTTAAACATTTTACTTCCACATTAGTATAAATCTCGTGAGGAACATGTTGAATCTTGGGTTTTTTTTAAATAAATGCGTTTTGCAATAGTAATATAGTACATCATATAGTACACAGAAACATCTGTTTTCTGTGCCATATTCTTGGCTGGAAAGTTACTCTTTGCCGATTACTGCATGGTAAACTTATCGTGCAGTGTTCAGTAAATTTACCGTGCATTAGGAAACGGAAATATCGGGAGTCAACAATCAAAACAATCAGCTGATTGGTTGCTTCAGAGGAATTTAGAAGCAGCACTGGTAGCGGTAGCCAGGGCCAAAGAAAAAGAGAGGGCTGATTCATTTCTTTGATCTTTCATGAAATGCCGACATGTGATCTCTGTGACGTAGTTAGTTTGACATCAAGTGCTGCCACTCATGGATCTTGAGACAACTAATATAAATGCAATGCTCAGTATGATATTTATGGACAGCTGACTTTAGAAATGTTTATCAGAGACAAGTTGGTTATTATGTGTTGTTTATTTACTGAATTGTTTTTTATAAATAAGAGTAAAAAATTGATTTTTAAAAACATTTATGTACATTGCTGTTATAGTTTTAACAACATTAAATTGTGCTTGTAAATGTAAGATAGGTTTTTAGTGATTAATTAAGATGAGTTGTTAGGTTGTGGTTTCGTGCGGAAATTATTTGCAGTGGGGTGATTTGCAGTTTCAAATTAATCATTAGGAATCTGTTTTGAAACAGGGACCAGATGTCACACTGACTACGTCATCTCGTCACGTGACCCAGGTGCCTAGTCAGATGGCGAAATGGTTCAGCCCTCTCTTTTTTCTTTAGCCCTGAGCGGTAGCAAACGATTGCATGTTTATCTATTACCGTATAGGTTAGGTTTGAAGTACTGAGAAATGTAATGGTTTATGCTAGGAATACGGTGCGATTAAAAAACATGTTTTTTCTGAGTAGTATGATGTAAAGTATCGTAAATTTTACCGTACTCGCATGAAAATCCCGCATTTGCCTGGCGGCTCGCATGGGAACTAAAACGTACAGCAAAACGGCATTTAGTAGGCTAGTAACGTAATATACTACTCTGATCCATACTCATACCAGTGACTCTAGAAAGGTTGCCGAAGGTGACGAACTCGCCGGTGACCCCCGCGATATGCGCTCCCAGGCTGTGGCCCACGACGTGTATCAGCTGCGGGCGGACCTGGACGTCCCTGACCAGGAAGTCGACGAAGGCGGCCGTGTACTGCCCCACTGGCACGATGGCACAGGTGGACAGAGGGTAGAACGACTGCGACAGCCCCGGCCAGTTGACCGCCACAACGTTCACGTCTGCTCCTGCCACATACGCTGGGAAGCGGGTTTTAATACGGTGAAAACGTGTATTGCTTTATGATTTTTAAAATTGTATAAGGGAAATGTTGTCCTTTTTTTCTCCAGGGCCAGTCTTAGAAATTTCCATGGACATGCACTGCAGCTTATTTAGCTTATTGTGCTCCCTCAGTAACAAGATCTCGCCACAAACATCCTACACTCTTCCCTCATTCATAGATGGCTTATATTACCTACCTGGGTAGGTCGTCATTTCAAGAATAAATATATTTCTAAAATATGGCTTTTCTTGATTTTTTACAGTTGGTTAGCCTCAAAATACCTGGTTCAGAGAGTTTAAACATATTTCAGCTTTTAGCTTATGTGTCTTGAGCCGATTCTCAAGATATTAATAGGACTATTGAAAGCATAATCAAATATTGGAGCAGGGGCAATTGTTGGTCTAAACTCAAGATTACCATTAAAAGTTAAGGTAAATAAAACATACAAAGACCAGAAATCAGTTGTGTAACAACTGATTTCGTAGCTAATAAGTACAAATTATTGCTAATGATGCCAACAATTTTTTTTTAATTCGGTGTTGCCAATCCATGTTTAAAAACCTATTTTTTTTAATTACAACTAAAACAAATGGCAGCATAGCATATCCAAATATTCTATTTGGTGCTCCTGGCACAGTCAATAAAATAAACTTAAACGAATTGCACAATTTTTTTCATTCCTACTGCCACCTAGGTGTAAGTATATACCAACGTTTAAAATAATCCTTGAAGGGATCCCTGTTTTTTTTTTATTTATGAACTTTGACTTTAAATGTCGCTTTATTATCACTTTCGTAAAAACTTTAAATATTCTCAGATTTATAACTACATCAAAAACCGAGTAAAGTCACTTACATTCCTGAATAACATAATGACTCAATGTGAGTTACCATTCGTTAACTCCTTAGAAAAGGAATTAGTTCCATTGTCGAGCCACCCATGAATGACAATCTTCGTGAGTTTTGTACTATCAAATCCTCCATCTATCAAACTTTGAGTGTCCCCAATATCAATAACCGTGTAGTTCGGTGCTGACTTCCTGCAAATATAAACAAAACAAAACTTTTACCTAAAAATTGTAACGAGAAATTTATAAACCTTTCTCATTTAAATTCATATTAATTGCTACTAGATACTCGTAATACAAAATGAATCAGAATTAGATAGTTCTATTCAAGCTGGGCCCACATGAATACTCATGACATCTGACTGATATACTGGACAATCATTTTAAATTTCACTGAACGATTGTAAAGCTGCTGAAATAAGTAATTTATGACTCAAAAACATATTTTATGCTGATTACTTGGCGAGAGAAAATCTAATAACGTAATAAAACGAAGTTTACTAGCAGGTTCAGGGCCAGAACCTGAAAATTACTGGTCAGTACTGGATCTGAACCAGTATTGCTCAGGTTCTGGCCAGTAGTGCCCGGGGTCTTGCAATAATAGTGAGTATGTTTTAACGACTTTAACTTCAAAAATCACAAAACTGACAACATTTTCGGTCAGGTTCTAGTCAGTCCTGTGTCAGTACCGGCCAATACTTTCCAGTATTGTAACAGTACTGACCAGACCTGGTTAGTACTGGGCAGTAATTACCTTAACCCTGTGTAGAGAATAACCAGTTCTTGCCAGAACGTGAACAGTACTAGTCAGTACTGGCTCTGAACCTGGACAGTGCTGGTCAGTACTGGCCATGTTATGGCCAGTATTGCTCAGGTTCTAGCCAGGAGCGCCCAGGTTTTTGCCATAAGTGCCCTTCCAAAAAAAAAAAAACAGCCGGGTTAAAAATGTGGCCGGTTCAACAATTATTTTTCGGTTTAAAACTTAAACCGATTAGTAATATCTTACCAGTTTATTAATTACTTACCGGACTTTTTGTTGACCTATCTTGAAAATTAAACCGATTTTAATCTGGATCTACCGGTTTAGAATTCCTACCGGTACAAAAGTAGTATATTATATTATAATGGTGAGTATGTTTTACATGAATATATCTACTAAATTCACAAAACTGATAAAATTTGTTTTGCCCAGCTTCTGGCAAGTAGAGCCCAGATTTGAGCACCAACCAGCAACATCGAAGCCCTAATGAACTGTACCAGTATTGTAACAGTACTGACCAGACCTGGTTAGTACTGGGCTTTAATTGCCTAACCTTGTGTAGAGAATAACCAGTACTGGCCAGAACGTGAACAGTACTAGTCAGTACTGGCTCTGAACCTGGCGACTACCAAGAAATCAATGTACAATGAACAATGTACTACAATGACAATGTACTACCAAGAAATCAACTTGACATTTTAAATGATTTTTTTTTAATAATAGCTGAAAATAATCAATAAGAAAACATATAAAAGTGTAATAAGTCATGTTTATTGTTGTGCAAATAAATATACGTTTACTATACTCCCCAGCTCCTGGTCGTTCCCGATTTGATATTTTCTTTACTTCTTTTCCAGCTGCTTTTTTTAGTTCTAATATCTACAGTTCTAGGGACTATATAGTTTCCAGTGGCACAGTTCCTGTTTGATTCCGTCTGTTGCACCCATGGCGTCGGATCGTTCCTATTCTGGTGCTCAAATCTTTTATCTTCATCATAATTGACCTTGGAACCCTTGGTCCTTCCAAGGGTGTGGTGAACCGAAGGGCGTTGGTAACTAGGGTCTTGCATAGGAGAGAGTATAGGATTTTTTACAAGGGAACATTAATAAAATTTTTTATTTTCGTCGGTAAAACACCGGCTGCCTACGTACTCTATAAATTAAGAAGCTTGCTAACTACTTAATAAGAAACCACACACACATAGTACCTGGTGGACTGAGCCTTGCTCGGTGTTATTTCATGTATACCAGTTCATCCACTTCCCACTCACTGTATTTTCCTTGATTGTTGTAGATTCCAAACAACTATTATGATTACTTACTTTGTTTACACTTTCCTTGTTTATTTCGTTGCTATCATAGCAACTCATATGAGCAATGTTAAAATTTTACAACTTTAAAATTCGTTTCATTTCGTTATTAGATTTTGTCTGGCCAAGCTATCTGCATAAAAGTCCTAAGTTACTTAGTCCTAAGTTACTTATTTCCAGGCTCTGAAGGAAATCCACTTTGAGATAATTTTGCAAACAATCAAGCAAGCACGCACGCACGCACGCAAGATGACATTGTTCATATAAGAGTATAAGATTTACTTCTCAGGTTAGTTTAGCGACCCCAGAATTGTAACACAGGGTAAGACTTATATTTACCTGGTTGTTAGTAGAAACGTTGTGTACAAAGACGCGTTCAGCACGTATGAGTCCAGCCAATCCTCATATGCCCAGTTACATGCTTCTTCGAAGATAATTATTGGACTTATGTTACCAAATTTACCTGAAGAACATGAAAAAAAAAACTATTTGTGGAGGATAGTTGACATTTTAATCCATTTTATGAGTTGTATTCAGCGAGCACAGCTGTGTTTACTGGTTATATTACTGTAGTGTTCTCTAGTGTAGGATTTAACAGTCTTTTACACTCATATTATAAAATATACGAGGGCTTTTCCTACTCACTGCTGCTCAATAATCTCTAAATAAGTGAGCTTTTTTAAAAACTAAAGAACAGTAAGTTTTGGTTATCATTTATATTTAAAGTTTTAGTATGAGGTTTGTTCGTAGAGGTTTTGTCTTCGTAAGTAGAGTTATTAACTTGAAAATATACAATATACTGTATTTACACATTTTCCCTAATATAAATTAGTTATCGAATAGAATATTAAGATCAAAGTGGTCATATTTTCTTAAGCTTTTAATAAAAAATTGACTTTTCATGATGATGGTTTTTATTCATTTCGTTTACAGCTATCCAGACGGATTTGAGGTTTTCACGTTTAAAAGTGACTATCCATAGTTTAGCACTATAAAACTTCAAAATCATTTAAAAAATAAAAATAAAACAACTAGCATCCATTAGGAAACATAACAAGCTAAAGACTCCAGCCAATGACGTATCGCACGCTAATTAAAAAAATCGCCTGAGTCTCTGAACATTAAGTTTTATGTGAAATGAACTTTTCCAAAGTTCCTTAAATTAGACTGTGATTTTCACACTCAAGTTATAAGGACCATATTTGCTAACATCACATTTATAATGTTATGCTGATTAATTGAAGCTCCTTACATCAAAATAACTATTCAATGTAAAACTTTTTTAATAAATAATTCAACAATTAAACATAAGATTCAATGATATTCCCGAAGAAAAATTCCTATATAATTTACCTTTTACATGGTTGAATTTCTTTCCTCCTTCAGGTAAAGTTGTATTGACCGGGAGATCAAAAAATAAATTGCACCCAATGACAAAAAGATATGTGAAGAAAATCATAACAAACGTGCAGTCAACTATGATCACTTGACATTTCCAATCACTTACAAAAGCTCCTTTACTCTGAATCAGTTGTTATCGAGCTAATTGATTTCAAGTACTTCATTTTGGATTGGCAAGGTCATTAACATTAGCTTAAGTGAACGATAAGTACTATGTTGGTTTTTCTAGGAGATATCACAAAATGTTAGGTAACTACTAGCTTATTAGCTTTACTTTATTGACATCATGCCAATGTATGCCCTAATGTATTACATTCAGTTATTTAAAGACCTAGAATTCTAGAATGGACATTATTACAATTTAAGGGAGACTTGTACCGTCTGATCGAAACTATAATTTATATAATATTAATTTTTTACGGTATATATTAGTCATGAATTTGTCGATTTTAAAAATTACTTGGCTACACCTCATTGTTAGTTTTGAATTTTTATGACATGAAGCCAAGTAAGTTGAATAATTAATTTTTCTCCAGCTATGATGCTAATGAGCTGTGAGTACTATTGAGGACATTTGGAGAAGTGGGAATAATGGGCCAATCATAGGAACAATGAAAGACTCTAATTGTGTGTTTGTTGGAATGTCATTGGCGGATCGATTTTGATTTCATGTTTTTCCAGTCTAAATTGATCGTCATTTTCCACCATTTGTGGATATTTACCATCTTGTATGTAAATACAGTTTAGGTAGAATTATACTTAAAATTTTTTAGGACTTTTTTATTTATATCCAGATAACTTTTAGTCAATGGTAAAACTCATTTAGCAGCATCATCTTCAAATACTGTATTTCTAGATCAGAATTCGAAACACGAAATAAATATGGGAGAGGTAAATGAAAAACAAAAACAAAATTGGGCAAATGCAGCAGCTAAAGGTAAAATGAACGAGGAACCTTTAAATATAAGTTAAAATCAACAAAAAATTACACACGACTATCAGTGCTCTGTTTGCAGGCAATAGTTATTTTTTTTATTTTTGAGGTAATATTTTAATATTATTTGTTTTACTATTCATCTAATTAATAAATTAGCTTAAAAGCTTACACCAAAGTTATTTTAGTGCTCTTAAGAGAAAACTATACTGAGCAAATATCAAAAGCTGAGCTTTACCAGGACGTAACAGCGACTCTGCGTATTAACAAATGTGTTGAGGCATTGTTTTAAGTATTAACAGGGTATTTTAAACACTAACTTTCTACATAGTCACCGGACCGATAGGGTTTATAGAAATTGGAGGAATGGGATTTGTCGAATAAGATAAAATGCTGTTGTCAATTTAAGGTCTTACCTTACCCATGGAATCATGGCCTGATATACTTTACAATACTTTACAAAATACAGGTTAATTATATCTCTCATTATGTTTTACCATAGCAAATATAATTATATTCACTATAGTAGAATTAATTGAGCTATGAAGCGGGTGGAGGAGAGAAATTACATTTATCATTCGCCTACCACAGGCCTGTTCCTCATGTAGACAAGCCATAACCCACGATTACAGTTCGCAAAGACCTACCAAAGGAAGTGTAGAGATAAATGAAAATGAAGGTTTCATTAATTTTACTATAATAGTATTTTTATCTCAAGTTTCAGATTAGACTAAATTTATCTGTCAGTCATTTCTTGAGAACCTATTATCTCATTGTTGTGTTCTTCAGGTTTCAAAGACGCACTATATTTACACTATATTTGACTTGGCAGTTGGAGTGGTTTTGTATACATTCTAAGAATAATGTTGGCATACTATTACAGTTTTCTTCTGCATGTATGTGTGGATATCTGTTATGATTTTCAAAAAATATCTCATAAACAAGCAATCAATTCCTGTAAGTTTGACTAATTTAGAAAGGATAATAACATAAGTGTTGACAATGGCCGAATATTTATCTGTAAGCTTTAGGTACAATTATATCACTCGATATTTAATTGTAAGTAATAAAGTTTTCAACTGGTAAGGTCCATCAAAAATATTTATATATCGATTATGTACAGAAAATTATTTTTAAAACATGTAATAATATATATGTAGATAGTAACTTATTTTAACATTACAGATGTTTTGAAAGAAGAATCAGGGGGAAACATTTATGGCAACATATCCTCTAACATTTGTAACTTCTGCGATACAAAATGGAAGGAAAGTACATTAGCCAACACATCAAATTACACAAAACTTTTTTTCTTTTCAAGGTAAGTAGGTAAGCTAAACTGTAAAAAGAATGTACTAATATTGTCACATAGCAAAAGTGATAGTATCGTCACAAAATTCAATCCTGTATGTTAATGCGTTTCTGTTGCTTTTACAGGGAAACCGGGACAAATTATACAGAAATTGCTCTCGGAAACGTATCCAGTCTGGAGCATTCAGGTTTCAATATTTCAAAACCGACCAAAATATTGGTCCATGGTTGGATGGACAATGGTCTCGTCCACTTTGGAGCTGTTATGAGAGAAGGTATTTTTAGAGAAAACTAGCCATTCATATGTAGTTTTTATTGATTAATTATGCTAAATACTCAAAAAAAGGTTCAACTTAAAACATATTCAATCTTGAGAGTAAAGTAGGCTTGAGTGTGGTATAATGAATAATAAATACAACAAACCCCTTAGAAGCCCCTCGGATCATCGGAAAGATCAACTTAATGTATTGATTTACATATTTTTTCCGAAACTACATTACTTAGCCTTAACCTAAGTAGTTCTTTTAACGCTTTAAAATTGAGTCTATTCGTATGTGTCTAGAGGTTAATCTACACACTTGACGTTTGTGAGCAATAATTGTGAACTGTCAGTATTACAAACGTCTGAGCCATAAAACGTTTGACAAATCTAAACCTTCACCTTTTTATATTGAGATATAGATCTTAAAAATCATATTATTGGTGGGATCCATGCATTTGACCGATTCGGCGTTTGACCAACTGGGCCGACTGGGGTTCCCCATCACGGCGTGATCTCTCGCCCTTAGACGCTAGTACAAAGCGTTTGGCCAACAGGCTCTCTCCATCACTGTGACGCAGCGCTTGACCAATCAGAGCACACCGCTCGACACTATCGTCGAACGTCGAACGCTATTGGTTGTTTAATTCATTCATACATCACCATCCAGACGATAAACGAACTCACTCACGACGTTTCTGTTGCCAACTCGATGCCAGAATAGAATTGACACGATGGAAACCTTCGATTCGGTTTATATAAATCCAAGTTTATTATTTGTAATAAAATGTTATGTCTCGTAATCCAAGTTTTTGTTTAATAAATTGTGTTAAAATTCGGAGAATCGTTAGAAAAGATAGGTGATTATTGTAATAGTCGACGTATATATATAAACTTCTAATTCTGGTATTTTGTATCTTGCTGTAGTAGTTCTGTTAAAATACGCATCCCCGAGCTATGTCTCGGTCTTAAAGGCATTTGTAGGCACTCTGAACCATAATAAGCCATGTAAACTTTGGTTTTGAGGAATGATCATAATGAATGCCTTAATACTATCAATCCATTTAAGTTAGGCTCACCGGATTTTTGGCGATGAATGATAACAACATTTTGAATTAGGCCTATAATTATTAACGTTATAATCCATAGATAAATGTTTTGAATTAGGGTAATTGAGATTTTCGAAGGCCATAAGGAATCTGAATTCGGTTAAGTTCCTAATGAATATATTCTCTTGAAAAATATTTCTTTGTTAATAAAATTACCACATTATTACTTAGATTTAGTTGTTTTATGTACAAGGGTTTACTGAATTAATAAGATAATATAAGGCCTACAGTTTTTCTTGGTGCCTGAAGTAAATGGATATTTTAAATTCGTAAGTAGGCCTCAGCGTTCACTGACTCAAATCGTACGACTTCAATAATGTAGGTTTGAAATTCATTTATGGAATTTTAATATAATAATAAGTTGATAAATTAATTGAAAGAAGGAAAGTAAAAATTAGAGAGGCTTCAACGAATCTAAATAAGGTTGAAATTTAAGTTCAATTTAATTTATTGTGGAGTCATTTACTTACACCCAAATTCTTTGTGCCGATTACTCTGTAAAAATTTCATAGCAAGGCGGAAGTCGATCCCGGGACCTCGAAACGAGTGGACAAATGCGTAACCACCGAGCCACCGCGTTTTAAGCACAGATTTCAACCTTAGTGCGGGAACAAGATTTTTTAATCTTCACAGCTTCAATTTGCTACCGTATGGTTAATCTACCCGTAGAAAAAAATTATTTTCTATTAAAACCATCGAACAGTTACTGAGGTCTGGTCACTGTATTTTTATAACTAGGCCTTCTGTGATCATAAGTTGATATACTGTTGGTTAGACTTAAAATTTATTGAAAAGCGACAGAAGTACTTTTGCTAGTACCTAACCGTTTCATTACTGATTTCGTACAACCAAATACGGAGTTTATATTATTTGTATAGATTCTAAGCACGTATTTTCCATCAGTATGCACCATATTAACAAACCTGTAACTTATTATCATACAGGTAGGTTTATATTCATATCATATCATATAGGTAGGTTCATATTAAAAAATAGGTAGGTTTATATTAACTTTCAGTAAGGTACACCATACCATAAACTTTTTATTCTCATCCCGTCTGATTGTATTATCATTAAAAAATCAATCAGCATGCAATGTCAAAAATATCATTTAATCCCTATTAACGTGAGTTGAATCTCACAAGAATCCCTTCAAATAATTACCCTGAGGCAATTATTTGCGATAAAAAATCGCCTACTGAAAGCTAACACTTTACAATAATCTTTCTGGATCTATTTTTATAACTCAAATCCGAGGGACTTCTATGAGGGTTTCAAATAGTTCCAATAATTATTATCTTAAGGCCTATTGAACTGTCCTTATGGGACCATTGCATTGTGTGTTATGAGCTGGGGGAAAATATAAAAGCATATCATAAGATGGTGTTTATGGTGTTTCTTGGTAGGGTAACCTTTTGTTCATTTTCTCTTTAACCAAAAACAATAACTGTTTCCAGTGAAACACTGTAATCAAATTTTTTGTTCCTTGACCATAATAACACATCTAAAATCGCCCCTTACCTGACAACATCAAATCTGCCACTTGCCACTTCACCACCTTCGATAAAAATTAATATGGTAAATAAATAATTCTCCTATAAAATAAATTATGGAATGAAAAGTTTGTAATATTTTGCTGTTTCCGTCGCTATCTTCTTTTTTGTGATCATTAATTCCTTGTTTCCCCTGTTGTCTACACAACTTTAAATTTTAAAATAATCATTAGGCCCTAAATAACGATAGTAAAAAATCAGATAACATCATCGTTTTTTATTACTGTAATTGTATCTTTTTCGAATTAAATATTAACATCAAACCGCTTAAACCATAAAATTATCATTCAGAAAATACAATAATTATTATTCATGAACATTCTGCTGAGGTTGGCACACCTGCTGTTGTTCAGTCCATAAGTCTCCCGTGTGCCCTGCCAGACATCAAAGCGATCCTCAAGTCTCCCGTGTGTCCCGCCGGCCGAAGCCTGTCTGACAGCTGTGATCAAACGGCGTCTATGGAGCTAGCCGTTCCTACGTGATGGGGAACCCAGTTGGTCATATGCCGAGTTGGTCATTTGTCTTGTCCCCTTATTGGTCATTATAGGTCCAGAAATTTTAAAAAGAAGCTCTCTCTATCAAGAATCAAGAACATTTATTGTCATAAACTTTTACAAGCATGGACCAATGTCATACAAACATATGTACAGAAGTAATATAGTTTACCTATATGACTCTCACTTACAACATTAAACAAATCTCTCCTAATTATCAGTAAGGGGATCCTGAACACAGTAATATTCCTTAAACACCAAAAAGGTACCCTATGCCTTCTCTATACTTTTTTACCAAAAGAAATTAAACTAAACGAAACTAACATCCCTTAACTATATAATAGTTTGTATATTTTTTTCACAATCATACATATTAAAACATACCCAATAAATAATATGAGGATGGAAAATATTCATAACTACAATACAAGAAATAAAAATAACTTTGCCATTGGAAGCCACAGAACAACTTTATTTACTAAACTTCTTACGCTGGAAAATACTTTTATAATAATATACCACAAAACATAAGGAATATTAATGATTTCAAAACTTTCAGAAATTCCCTAAAAAATTTTCTTTTCGACAATCTGTTGTATTCCATAGAAGAATTTCAAGAGTTACAAGTTTAAGAGAATTGGGAGTGTAATTGATTGCCACGTTCTGATTTATTTGTGGAGTATGTAACTTAGTCTTAGACTTTTCATTTACATTATTTGTATTAATAAATAAAGATATTTAAATCTGAATCTGAATCTAATAGTCATGGGAGATTGAACTTGATTTATGGATTAAATAAATAAGAGCTTTTGCTCGTTTATGTTACAGCGTACCTTGAGGCGTATGACGCCAACATAATCGTAGTCGATTGGAGCGAGGTGGCATACCTGTTCTACCCGCTCTCTCGTATAGTGGTGGATCCTCTAGGTCAGTACCTGGCTCGACCATTAATGGTAACCTGTGGCTCGATTACCATTAATGTACCGTTTATACATCAAAGTTACCACCGTACCATTGGTTATAGACAATATCCTTCAGGTGGCCCCATATAATATTCACAGTTATGTCAAACTGTTTGGAAAAATCAAACTTTAATTTTAATCTGTTAAAGAGAGAAACGTTTGGTGTTTTACGTAGGTAAGTTTAGTTTTTTTCCATTTGAAACTATTTCAAAATAATTTACGTCTTACTGGAAAATTGCTTAAGAAATTAGAGTAATGTTTTTGATCAAACACACAGATTTTTGTTTAAGTATAATTCAATTCATTTGGCAAACATAGATTTTTTATGTAATACAGTAGATTTAGAAACCCAACATAATTAAAAGATTGTAATAGGAAGACTGGGGTTAAACAGAGGGCATTTTACAAACTATAATTGCATGTTAATGTTAATCATAGTTTGTTTCTGAAATAATCTAGTTTCGGATATACGATTGGCTTGACACTGATGTTCTTTGACATAATTAGCCATGTTTGAATCAATTACGTTTTATTTATGGCTTACTTCTCAGGATTACTTCTAAGGTTGCCTCGAAACCAATATCTTTTATACCAATCTTTAAACTTTGAAAACAAGTGAAATCTGAACTCACCATTCCCCTGAACAAACTGCTATTACAATTAGTGGGAATCATGGGGTCTATAGGTACGAAAAAGCTAAGACTTTGAAACCCCTCCCGTGGTAGCACTAACAGCTTGGTAACCACTTGTTAAGGTCACTACGTGGCACGTCTGGTAGACTGGCTGGTGGGGGAGGTGGGGGCGCCCCCGTCCAGTCTCCACCTGGCGGGGCACAGCCTGGGCGCCCACGTGGCGGGGGTGGCGGGGGAGCACGTCACCAGCGGCGCTCTTTACCGGATATCAGGTCAGTTGCTGGCCCGAGGGTTTATGTTTATTTTATTTACATCATGCTACACAGAAACATCTGTTTTCTGTGATTTCTCTTGGCTGGAAAGTTACATTTGTCAATCACTGCACGGTAAATTTACAGTGCAGTGCACAGTAAATTTACCTTGCGCTAGGAAGCGGAAATAACGGAAGTCAATAATCAAAACAATCAGGTGAATGCAGTAAACCGACGTTTAATGCATTATTATATTCCTTAAGACTAATAAGACTCCAATTCCATAGCAACTTCCATTCATGACGGATCTGCTTGAACAACAACCAAATTATTATGGAACCGAGATAGTAACACCTATGATTCCACTATTTACTTCACAGTTAAGTCATATGAACATAATATAAAACTAATTTTAAAGTGATTCAAAGAGTTATTATCAGATTTTCTTGAAATCTTTAGGAATATTCTAGAAGAGTTGATAGTATACCAACTCAACTATACTCCGAAATAGATAATAGTTAGATAGACAGATTATCTATAAATAATCTATCTATAGATTGTTAGTTAGATAGTTAGATGAACAGTTTTTGGAATCGGTTGTTTTTATGAAACTTTATGAAAGTGTGTAATTGTATAATAAAATTAAATTTCTATCCTGTTATAGTATAAGTGCTAACATGTCTTCCTTCCTGGTGCGTATACAGGCATGGACCCGGCCGGCCCAGGGTTCGACTGGCAGAGGGACGGTCGCCTGGACGCCTCGGACGCACGGTTCGTGGACGTGATCCACACGTCGGGGGGCTGGGCCGGCTACCTCAGCCCCTGCGGCCACGTGGACTTCTATCCCAACGGGGGCGTCCCCATCCAGCCCGGCTGTCCCATCGACTGGGGTCAGTAACTCTTAACCCTCGTGCTTGCTCATATTTCTAGATGCGCCAGTTTCTTTACAAACCGAATTACAAATCTTTGTCAGCGTTTACGCGATATGCGACTGAAGGTCGAATTAACATCAAATAATGGAATTCTTATTTATCTGTCTTCACCAAAAACATCAAGGCATCAAAGACATTGACGATGAGAATAATACCTTAAATTGACTCCGGGCTGTTCTTGGTCTCCCGTTATTCGATCTTAAGAGGGGCCTTTACGATACTTCTCCCCCCCCCCCCCCCCCCGAGACCGACACCATACCCTCGGGACCGGTAAGGTCCCGGGGGGGACCTTTTACGTCGTTTGAAAAATATTTAATGTCCGAACTACCCAATGACACCAGAGTAAGACTATTTGCTGACTTCTTGTGGATAAGAATATGGAAGGTGGAGTTTTTTCAAGTGTACATATATCAGACTTTTTCTTTTCTTTCCACCGATGCATTTTTCCTTCAAATATTTTCGTTTAAATCTCGTGTTACGTGAATAGACATTGAATTTATGTAGCAAACAGCACCTATAGAAGAATTAATACAACTAAGAAGCGCGAGAGGGAGGAAAATTTTACTTTATCTCCCAACACCGACTGCCGACAGGCATGTCCCTCATGTAAACAAACTAAAACCGACGAGTACACTTCGCAAGGTCTCTCTAAGAATTTCATTGGTTGGAGCATTTTGGTTTTTATGTCAAGACGTCGTTTCCGATTAGATGAATTGATTGGCTTGTTGTTGCTGTTGTTTTGTTGTTCTTAAAGTTTATTGATTGTGCGCCAGATAGTAACACTGAGACCCATGATTTTTTTGAAATTTCGGAAATCCACCTATGCTTTCGACTACCTTCTTGGGGTTGGCCTATCGTTGGCGAATGATAATTATATACATTACCCTCCCTCTACCACTTCATAGTTTTATTAATTCTAGCATAACAATAAGACCAGATAAAGTACTTTGAAAGAGTACAGTGAAGACAAAAATGAGGCTTTATAATCTACTACAAACCAACAAAAACCAAATAATTCTGGAAATACTTGTATTACCTGTTTTAATACCGGATTATCTATTGAATACGACAATAAAGCTGTCACTAGTTTATCTGCAACTAGTCCCTGGAGATTTTTAAGTGTCAATCCAGTCAGGTATAAACTCTCCCTTTTTAGTAATGGTCTACCTTTTTATGACAGTTTACTATATAGATATTAAGCGTGTATCTTATTTTCCATTGGTTATATCTTTTTGTATCACAGGAAAGTGTTCCCATGCCAGATCATACAAGTTTTTCGCAGAGTCTATTGTCAGCAATGGGTTTGGCGCTAGATCTTGTGAATGTTGGTGGGACTATCAGCAAGGCTTATGCAACAACAACACTGAAACCTTTATGGGAGAGTATGTTGACCTAAGGTGGGTTCGGGTTCCTAACGTTACTCATATAGCTTCAGCACTTCTTATAGTTCTATATAATTTTTTATTTTAATAGAGTTTTATCTACTATGAATATTTTTAAAATTAACTATGAACTTTCAATAAAATAAACCTTTGTCTCTTTAAATGTTTGGATGCAGAGAATACTATGTTAATTCACTCTTAAATATTTGCAGCCATTTTATGATATTGATTTTTGAAAAATCATGTAACTGACAACGAATTCCATTGTCTAATAGGTTAATGGTAATAATATTAGCTTTCACGGTGTTGATAGCTTGAGTAAACCAGCGATAACTTTAATTTAGATAGGCAGTTCACATAACGTTTCAAGAGTTTCTTATCTTTCAAGTATTCAATTACTTATCTGAAGGAGAAAACATTCTATCTCCACATAATGACTCATACCTTAATAGCACAATCAATTAGTTTAAGAGGGCCTAATTTATAAATAATAATTTATTGAATAAGTAATTCATCAGTTAAGTTTGCAACAATTTGTTATTTGGGTTCTCATTATATATTTCAGAAATGTAGTGTTTAACGTATTTTTTAAAATATTTTTTAAGCGATATTGTTCATGAGCTAATTATTTTCATTGAGTTAACATTTATATTTGTTTAGAAAATCTTAACATATCAGTTGTTGTTTGAATAATTTATACAACCTATCAGTAGCTTAGAAGATTAGTTTATCTTCTTCGAAATATTAATAAAAACTCGGTATAACAAATTAAACATTCAGATTATTTCATAAAATTTAACAAATATACGGTTAATTTAATCAAAAACTTTATTTTCTTGTATATGATGTATGTTTTTTCGTATTCTTGGATTATTATTGTACATTTGGTATTATTTAAAAACAATTTTTTAAATGTAAAAAATAATTCGAGGTGTTAAAGGCGAAACAGAAACTATAACCTAACTTATTAAACCTATAGAATTTTAAATTAAAAATAACGAAGTTATTAAAACCATAATGTGATAATATTAATGTTATGATGTTTGTTGCAGTGCTACAGGAAAGTATTACTTAAAGACGGCTGGTCAGTATCCGTATGCTCTTGGATGATTTATGTACAATAACCTTTTCTTATATTTGTATAATTATTTTTTAATGCAATAACTTTATTTTTATTGTGAAATGTTTCATGTGTTCAAATATATTTATTTTAAGGTGGTAAACCTGTTACTAGAATTAAAAATTACAAATGATGTTAAAAAGCGTGATATATTTAAATGTTGTGGTTCAAACATCTATGATGCTAAATAAATGCATAGCTTTTTAAGTGATTATTTTGATGATTTACCCTTTGAACGAACCTTGGATTTGTCCAAAAAGCTTTGGGTTGGCCTAAGTCATAGCTATCCTAATGGTCCAATAGAGGAGGCGTTCTTGAAATAAAGAATTATTTCCCAAACAATCAAAATCAGACATGTGTCAACAATTAAATGTATTTATGTTAAGCTATTATAACTAAAAATCCATTAATTCAACAGCATTAATTTCAATTATGTCAAAAATCGGTAGCTCATAAGTAAAAACCTCAAAGGCTAGAGTGTATTCCAACCACAACAAGACCCCCCGGTTGAACGGAAACTAATAACATCCCGATCATAACTCATTACTATATAATCTGACGAACACGGGAAGGAAGTGTTTTAATACAAATCTAATCTTTATTCAGACATAATAAACGAGGAACACGTTGTTGCTATCGATTATTATGTTTGTTCATGGAGAGGTGGGAACGCAGCGGTACAGCTAATTACAGCGGAGTTTGTAAGTAAACAGTGGCACGCAAGGTTGGCCTTGACAGAGGCGTTCACCCGAAACCGGGCTTTGTTGGCGGCGACAGTGGGCCGTATTGTGCAGTGGTGGACACGTGCTTGTCGTCAGGAATCTTTCTATCCATCTAAATCTATCGTCTATCTAACCTGTCTATTCAATATAGGTTAACTTCAACCATAGTCATCGTATTCAGCAGCAAATACTCTACAACAAATAAACTAACAATATGCTAAAACTATAAGAACATCGTTTCAATTCTAGGCATTAAAGCTTACTCGCCTGATATAAATTAAATACTTTTCACAATAGGTGCAATATTCAGTCTGTAAACTCACACTACTGTCGCCTGAGTGCCCCAAGGATTACAGAAGCGATTAATACACAGGCTGGTCTTAAAACTAAAGCCGGTTCGACAACGCACCCCATCCCACCCGGGAACGACCGGTCTCTCCAACAGTGTTCATAAAGGCAGGTCACAACCTTTGGGAACTTATCCCTCTGAAAAAGCAAATATTTCCCTTGCATATTCTATGATTCGTTGGCAGTGTGCATGGGTTCTTAACACAATCTTATAACTTTAAAATAATTTGAGTCACCACCCTTAAACAAGTTATGCCTATTAAGAGTAATAGGAACAATTTAAATGAGTATCAAGGTTATACTTACACTATTTCCTAAAGTTGGCCATTTCTCAATAATTTAAGAAGCTTAATATCTCAAAAACTGTAAATTTTCTGTAAGAAAGTTAATCGAAAAGAATATTGAACATTTAATTTGCTTGACAACAATGTATAATTTGATTAGTGTTACTATAGAAAAAATTTATTTTTTTATTTCCGAAATTATTATTAGTTGTAATCGCTTAAAAGATATGTTAAGTATTTTTTCATGTAGTGACTACAAAACGTCTAGAATTTCTAGGTTATTTGTAAGCCTATTGTAACCCGAACAAGAAAACAAATGGTGGAAATTTTTTTGTAATGAAAAAAGTGTGCATATTTTTTTCATTACAAATAAATGTTAACATAAACGCTTCAACCATCAATGCGTTTCAAAGAAAAGGATCAATCCTGGGTACGGGTATCAGGATACATTAATAAATAATAGATTTTCAACAAAAATGAATCGTAAATTTGTTATGCACCATTTATTTTTTTCCCCAAATGTATAATAAAAATTCTAATAGTATACCACGTAGTTTCATAACTAAACCCCCATACCGCAATTAGAACCCCCAGCAAAATAATCTATGCCGCTTTAAAACCATTCATATTTTACCACAAAAGCAATAAAATTGTCCAAAAGTGATGGAAAAGCTCGCCAAAATCTACCTATTAATAAACCCAGTCATAAACAATTAATTAAAATCAAATAGCTTGTAAACTTATTGTCCGATTTTGTAGTATTTACTTTTGAGGCAAAGAACATGATCACTTGTTACATATTTGCATTATGTTCACAAATGTATTCGTTCAAAGTGTCATTTATGTCAAAAAACGTGTTTATGTTTTAAAAACGTTTGAAAACGTTTTTATTCATTAAAAATACAATCCATAAACGTTTTGCATTTGGTAAGAGTTTTATATTTACCTAAATGATAAAGAAACTATTTTTTAAATTTCGACTAACAAATGTAATAAATATGCCACAACATTGATCAACAGACCTACTGAACCCATATTCAATTAAGGTTTTTAATAGCTATTGTCTATAATTAAAATTGTGTACTTGCATATCAAATCAAACAACTTGTATACAGTATTGGACAAAATTCTGGAATATAATAGGTATATCTGTTGAAATATTAATCAAAATATAATGATACTTACCAATTGTGCATGTACTTCACATTTTAAAACTTCACTATTGCTCACTTTTATAAAACTTTTGGGAAAAGCCTGGATTATTGTAAATAGGTCAGACCTTGAGTACCTTGCGCTATACATTTTTGCTTTGGTGGCTCAAACTGTATAGACAAATATACTAATGCAGTCTCTGGTAATTTTTTTATTTTTTTAATATTTTGATTTGCTAAAGAAAAAAGAAAAAGAACACCAAAGACAACAAAATACCAATTTGTACCAATTCGTCTGATTCCTAGCAGATTGGTCTCTCCCTGATTCTCGCAGGGTTTTGGTGACTCATTGAATGAGTTCTTTGGCCTGGTTCTCCCAGTGTTTGAAACATTCCTTGTTTTTATGCACAGTGGAATGTTTGTGTGTGACAAATGTGGGTTCGAGGTGAAATGTCACATGGTTTGTTTGTATGTTCTCATGGCAATTCAGTTTGTCTCTGTGAGTGAGACTTGGTAATGGAGTCACTCACTCACCAACAAACCGATGAAAAAATTGGGCGGTCTGATGTACTGCATTAACCCCCCCCCCCCTCCCTGAACAGTACGCTTCCATTAGCGACCAGCGGTCTGCAGACCCGGCTGCTGACCCCGGTCAACCGACTCCCACCGTCCGCAATTACACTAATAACACACGGTGGGAACGCTCCTCGTAAACGTTACTCCACTTGCAATTCTTACAGCAATTAAAAGCAGTTCCAATGTTGCCAGAAATAGCTTGCTAAATTGAGCTATATCCATAAAATCGTTATACTGAGACTAACATTGTTAGTTACTTCCTCTTTATTGGAGCCGTTGCTCGATTAGTTCCCATTGGTTCTGCGGCTGGCACATAGCTGGGTTAAATGGTGAGTTTGAAAAAAAACACAGAGAAGAATCAATCAGAGGTCTTTTTATATGGGCCTTCCGTTACACCCAAGTACTAGTTACAGTTAAATCCAGTTACAGTTACAGATAAGTTAAATTAGAAGACGGCAGCGATGGTGCTGCTCTCTCGCGGCATTAATGGTGAACTAAGTCCTCGACTCCCGCTGGCCAGCGCCCGACACCCACTGAGCGCAACATTAGAAGATACCTCTGTTCGATTCTTCTCTGTAAAAAAACACATCCTACAGCAGACGACCACAGAAGAAATTAACAGGTTGTTGGAGGAAAAAATATGGTTTGAATTGTCTTGTCTACGTTTTTATCAGTTTGATGCAATCAAGGCGAAGGTCTAGAATAATTTAAATCAAAGTAGTAATGAATATAAATAAATAAATAAGTGACTGGATTTTTTACAGTAGTAATTCTAAAATATACGGTTTCATTAATCAGTCTTGAGCCAGAAAATCAGATTAAAATTCTAAACAACTGTAATTTGTAATTTGCTGTATCTTATGGGAAAATTGTTTTAGATGGTTGCCCTTACGCAGTAAGATTTTTTGTAAGTGTATACATCATTCCCAAAAAAATTATAATTTTATTACTGAGATATAGTATATTTCATTACTTGTACCGAAAGTGGCACTTTCCGGTGCGCGCCCAAGTTTCATGTGTGAGGCGGAGCCGAACACAGGAATATCGAATTTCACGTGTGAGGCGAAGCCGAGCATGTGAAAGTGTGTTTCACGTACGAGGCGGAGCCGAGTACGGGAATAATTGGAGCAAGTGCCGGAAAATCACTTTCGGTACAAGTTATGAACGGTACTTTTCATCACGACGCAAAAATACACACAATGCTGAAGAAGAAACCTCAGTAAAATGCAAACTATTTTCGTTATCTCTGTAGCTTTTCGTTATCTCTGTAGCTTTTTGTATCAAATTGTCAGGAATATTAGACATATTTCGAGAGATTTTAAACATGCGCTATAATAACAACACAGCAAAACTCATTTATACCTATTCCTGTTTTCGGTTTACATTGTTGAACAATAAGAACAGCTGATTTAAATTGTAAGAATAAACGGCAAAGCGACGTCAGAGCGCGTAGCGGGCAAATGGAAAACTAATTGAGAGCAAGGGAAAACAAATTTAGAGCAAGGGAAAATCAGCTGATCGTTTTTCTCTTGCTCTAAATTAGAGCTTGGGAAACGATCGTTTTCGTTGCTACCAGCTGACATCGAAAGTAGCTAGCTACTTTCGGTACGGAGTGATGAAAAATTAATTTACTCGTTCCCAAAATTTCTTGAGACTTCAGTGAATATTTGTCAAACATTTCGGTATGAATCAGACCCGAGATGGTAGGTAGGCAGTTGGGCAGGATGACAGGACGCTGTCGTCCCACGGGCAACATGATACCGCGTGGGACAGAGCGGACCTCCCGGTCAACAGCTGATTCTGACAGCACCAGCTGATCGTCCGGTGACGTCATAGCACATTAGCGTCAGCCAACACGCCTCCTTACACCGAGGAGACCGATGTGTCCCGTATGGGTTCGAGGTGGATTGAACCCGGCAATTATGCAAATTTCAAAACACTTCTGTCGAACAAAGGATAGTCTCAATAATCAACGGTATTAAACAAACGACGGCAGAAGTTGTTGAATTTTTATTTTCAAAACCTTGTGGAATAGGAAAAATATGTATATGATCATACCACAAAATACGATAACAAAGAAGCTAGATTATGCTAAAATGTTGATTAAAATAAGCAAAACTTGTCAATTCAGTTTTCTCAAAGAATATCTAATTTACTTATGTATATATTAACTTATTTATCTATACATTATTCATTCCTACTTCAGTTGTTATTTTTATTAACAGATGATTTTTTACTTGGATGAGTTCACACAAAAAAAATCACCAAATCACAGTAAAAATAGATTTTGTAATTAATTAAATATTAAAACAACATTGATAATTGCGAACTTTACGAAATATTTTAAAACTCAACACTTTTAAAGTTTATTCGTGTTTACTGTCCAATAAGCTTTCAGATAAATTACGGCTCTTTGGGAGTGTAATCTTATAATAAACATTAGTAATCAGAAAAAAGAATAAAAGGCGACTATTAAGTTGCATAATCTTGCCATAGACATATCTGAATGTCGAAAAAGCAACAAGTATTTTTAAGATATATTCTCAAACTTAGTATAAAAGTGACAATTTCTTTATGTGATTAACTCTTAGACGTTTGGAGAAGTAACAGTATTTGTTTTCAAGAAAAGTCTAAAGGTTTAGAGATTAAACGTTTTTCACTGAAGGAGCCGGGGAACTATAAGTACTTATACTTCGGTAGAAAAGATTCAAACGAGTGGTTGAACTGAAACAGCGGAAGATATATCATTTTCGATTGCCAACTTCAGTAATAACAATAAACGGACAATAAAGTTAAGTTTAAAATAATGGAATGCTAAAGATAACTTTAGTAATACTCTAGCTGATATTATTGAGGAATAAAGTATGTCATTTGGAAATTTAACCTTATTTCGTTTAATTTCGTCAATATTCAGGGTAGTTTATATTATCTAAATACCCAACTTCTATTTGACTCCCATTTATCAGCTATTCATCAATAGGCATTAGTTATCACTAGGAATAGTATTGGATCAAGGCAGAAACTGCTTTAAAATACAAAAATTTTATAGTTGTATTTTCATAAAAATAAAAATAGATTGTAAAATATGTCAGTTCATTATTTCTTGGTACTCAACATCGAACAAAAGAAAACGGTCATTGGAATACAGGGATTAAAGACAGTCATGTTCGTTCGGTTTTGAAATAAACTTTGAAAAACTGAATAAGTTTTAAAATGATAAAAAAATCCTCATTCCTTTCAGAATCTTAGATTCCTCGCCATGTCATAATTTTATATTAAATAGAAAACTGTTTGTCCGTACCATAGAAACGACAATATTAAACGCAAGAATATGTCTGAAACAAATATGATCGTTAAAATGTATTATAAATTATCAGTGGTAAATGCTAATTCGACTTTTTCAGCTTACGAAACGAGCAAAATATAAAACCAAATGCACATTGAGCTAATCCCTTTATCCCTTTATATCACTAAATCCGGAATAAAAATAACCTCTTTATTTAAGCTAATTGCTGGTTCATTTTCGAACTACATTTCAGCTTGAATTTTAAATTGTGGGCTTGGATATGAACCACCCTAATTATTTCTAGTTATAATTTCAAAAATCTCAAACGTTCTAAGTATATATTTACCATAAAATTTCGTTATTCACAAAGCAACCCTATATAAATCAACTTCAAAACTCATGTTTTAGTTACATTTAAAAAAATGTATGATGAATACCTGTCACTTCAAGAGTTATAATGTTACTTACTTAAGTAGAAGCCCTCAGCCACTACCTCCATTTTATCTATCCTTAACTGAAATATAACGAATCTCCACCTCATTGCAAAAACTAGCTTCAATCTCATTATCACCTTCCATAAACCCCGTTTTAATTAACCGACACAATCGCAGTGTTCCCAACTTAAAATTGTTCTCATATAATATTTTAATCTCCCGAAGGATATTAGCAATTATCAAGGGTGTGTGGTGGGAGGCCTGGAGGGGACGCCGCATCCTCGCATGGAACGGGTTCAAAAGCCTGCCAGCCCAGCCGGCGTACACACCATGCCTGCCCTTCTGCCGGTAAGTACTTGGAGGTCATTGTCATTGTCAGCTGATCGCATGCTTGCTTACTAGCTCACACCTTGTAGATAGTAAAGTGTTTCATTTTATGTAGCTCAGGCTGTAACTATAACTTTTAATAGCAGGATTCTAGTCATAGACTCTAATAAAGTTTAGTTCTGCAATGTATTATAATGTTTATGATAGTCGCTAAACGATGTCTACATTCCAGAACGCAAAAGTAAATTAGCTAGTGTTCGTTAATGTCTCATCCCCTTTCTCTTGAGAGCATAAATAATACGTAACAATGTTTTTGACTGACAGTATCGTAGTCGACCTTGTTGCATATAAAGCAGACATACCTCTTTCAATGGCCTTCGAGCATCTTCTTGAGTACATTTGGTCAGTGATTACAGTCCCCCTTGAAGGACATTTTTATTGTTACTGCGCATTAAGGTGATAGCGTGTGCACGCTAGTTGTTTGTCACTATGCATGTGCAATAAATATGAAAAATATTAAACTAACGTCTGAAATTTTTGAGGTACGATTAATTATTGTTTAATCAATCTCACAAACTTTCATGTTTGTTTATTTATGGCCGTCGAATAATATCTGGTGTAAAAATTATCAAATTGTGTCATTTTTTTAGGTTTTAACTATAATTTAAAGGCTTTAAAAATAAACTTTATCCGCTCGACCAATTAAATGAAGACATAATTCCAATCAACGCCCGGATAAATTATTAATTTGGCATTAGTAAAACGCTTAACAATATGCAAAATTTTTCCACATCGAGGATGCAAAAAGGACACTTAAAACTACTAAATCAAATTTTTTTTATCTGAACTTATATTATGAATTGAATGGTTCAATTACGCGTAATGATAACGTATATACTGTAAGGCGTGCGTACTTTACGTACATATAAAGCATCTATAAATCTCTTCATGTTATTTCCAAAACTCAAAACCACAAAGAGATTGCAGAATAACAAGCGGCAACTAAAATCCCATGCACCTCCAGAATATTTTGTACATTTAACACATAGGCCAGTATTTCAGGCCGGCTATGTTGGTAGCAATGCGTCTCCAAGGCTGCCAAAATGTCAACCGGAATCCCAATGACTACGAGGCGGCTCATTGGTTATCCCATAATGGAAGGGCGTGGTTGGTCTAAGGCGTCTGTCTTCGTTGCAGTGTCTTGATTAGCATCATGTAATTTCGACGAAAACCGGGCTTTACATAATTATTTAGCGAAGGTTAAGAACCGTTTTATCGTGAAATATATCCTTGCAGATGTTTCAATTTATGATATAAATTTGATTTAAAATTATTATAATGAAGTTTTTTACATTGCAATTTGTGGCTCTGTTAAGCACTTAAACTTGAACGACAAATACGTGTAAAGTAATAAGTCGTTTTAGGTATGTATTGTATTTCTCTGAACGCATTGATTAAGATGTTTCATTATCTTTATCATAGTAGGTAAAAAGATCATTTTCATGTTATTTGTTTATGTTGATATATGTCGCTAAGACGATCAGTACTGTTTTAGTCAGGGACGGGATCCTAAAATTGTTTTACAGGCTGGGTATTGGAATGTACTTCTCATAAACAAATTATTCTGGTTTGTAAGTTATCTCCAGAGCTATTGTAATAACCTTAATCTCTTGACGGTGTTTAACTTTGTTAATGGAAACTAAATATAATTTCTTTTAAATACACAAAATGAACAGGATGAATAACTCTCGCAACCTAACATAGTTTGTGTAAATGTGACATAGGAAAAACCTCTTCATTATTTTGTTTACTCTGACTATTACTTACAATTACCAGAATCTCATGATGATGCCTTATAAATTGTATACGGGAGAATGCAAGAAGAAAATAAGTAATTGTAGTTTGCTCAGTAAGTTCTCAAATGTGGAGCCTCCTTGAAAAACGCAAACATGGTGCTTGAACCTATTTTAGAAAAAAATATATGTCTGAGGTTTATTACAACTTAACCTAGGTTGTATCCATCTACCGCTACTTGATTATACGGATCATTATAGAGCAGTGTACATGATTCGCACCTCCAGAAACAGGCTGGGTTCAATGAATTTTAAACAGCGGGAAGATCCATCTGTCTACACCTACCGGTGTGACTGACCCGAGGAAGTGGGAGTTTATAACCGAGATAGTAAATACCGTCCACAAACACACACACACACACACACACACACGCACGCACACGCACACACACACACGCACGCACACGCACACACACACACACACACCCGCCGACATACTGTCTAAAATATACTCACACACTCACAGAAACCCGGTTTACAAAAAGTCGCTTATCACTGTACGAAACGGTGGTAACACGTTTATGCTACTGCGAACCGTAAACATTCTTCCTGCTGTATATTAGGCTAATAAAGAAATAAAACAAGTAGTCACGAAGTGTGTTGGAATTTAGTCATCATTAGGGCCTTGACCTTGTGTTAATTAAAGATCGGTCCTCCTGTTTGCGGTTTCGACAAGGTAATAAAGTTGGACTTAATTAAGCCACTTGCTTTCTTTATATCTTTGCAGCGTTATATGTTGCCCGATAAGAAGTTTACGTGAGTGAAATTTTAACACGCCAGGGTTATGGCTGAATTCAGTCAGGATATCGCAAAGTATAGCTGTGAAACTTTTACAGAAGACTATGCCTCTTTTTATATAACAATTAAAAATTAGTAGAAAATTTATTGAACTGACGACAAGAGAGAGGAAATTTAAAATTTGCTTGGAGAGGAAATGTTCCGCTCGCTTCTGGGAAATTTTTAATGAATTCAGACTGTTCCGTGAATAATTCAGCTGTAGCTAACTTATTTGGGCATACTAAACATTCAATGACCTCTAAGAATTCCAAGATATAAGGTTACTTGTAAGTTTTTTTAATCTTCTTGTGATGACCTCTTTTTACCTTGCATTTGCCCCCCCCCCCAAATTGGCTCAGACCTGTGTGTGGAAGTTTTCAAGCAAAGAAAGGAGTGTGCCGACCCTGTGCAAGGGTTAAAAGTACTGCTAAAAGTATGTGACCACAGGGAGACTCGAACCTACGATATCACTATCCTAGCTACACAATCCCGATTTATACAAACAAAATTGAAGTAACCTTGGTTTCTGGATAAGTTTTTGTCTAATCTGTTTCGCAATTGACCTGTATCTGGCTTGCAAACTTTAAGTGTCTTAAATAGACGTTACTGTGCCGGAAAGTAAAGTTTTGCCGGACGAGCATGATAGTTCCCGCGAGAGCGGGATTTTCATGCGAGTACGGTAAAACTTACCGGCCGTGCCCCGTTCGATGCTTTTCATCATCACTCAGGAAAAACATACTTTCAATCATAACGTAGTCCTTGCATAAAACAAAATGTTTCCAATCCTTCAAACCCAACCCAAATCGATTAGAACAAACATTTGCTACTGCTGCCAGTGCTGCCACTACATTCCTCTAAAAAGTAACTAATAAACAAGCATTAAATGTTGGTTTGCTGTAAATCGGCTGATTGTTTACTTCCGTTTTGCCGGCCTGGGACAGCAAAATGTTTTTGCCGGACTAGTGCGGCAATCGGTAACTTTCGAGTCAACAAACAGGAATAGAAAACAGATGTTTCTGAGACAGTGTAAGGAAAGTAGTTTTTCTGTACTCCCGATTCCGGACTGCACCTCGGCACCGCACGGCGGAGGCGCCACCGATGTCGTCGACCGCTGACCCCCGGGCCCCGACTCATCTGCCTAACAAAACCTCCGCATTGTCGGCCCAAATTGCCTCCATGTGTGGGGCTGTACATCAGCCTCGAACAATACACGCTACTTTTTGCCCGCCCGCGGCCAAACTGGCAATATAATTTAACACGTGTGCCTGTCAATCATCCACACTGGGATGGTGAGTTTTTGAGTGCTGGTATGTCTGTTGGGTTTGTGTGGTTACCGAGAGTTAAATTGATTTACCGCTTCCACTCTTAAATAGTTTCGGTAAATATCACATACAGTAAAGCCTTCGAAGTAAAGAATCGCAATGGAATAAATATTGGGTAAAAAATAAGTGCTGGCCATCAAGCCCTGTTAAAGGATTGCAATAACCCAATGGACTTGTTTGAAACAAATTATTGGATTCAAATATAACGACTGAGTGAATGACGGATTACATCTATTTTGGATCTGCTGACTTAATATTGGTCACGAGGTCGCCCAAATCCACTGTCGGCGCTATTTATAATATGTACATCAGTCCCAAACAATACAGGGAACAATAAAAATAGCTGAATAATTTAAAATGTCTATTAGAATTTTCGGATAAAATGCCAAACACAAATGCTGTATACAAATTTTAATCAAGCAAACAAAAAAAGATTATTTTATCGACCTGGACCAGCGAGCACCTGGACCCTGACGGATATAAGATTTCCGGACAAAAAGTCTTTATCAATAGGGCCATGCATTCCAAGGTGGCTAATGTATGATTGCGCATAAAACCATTCAGCAAAAAAAATCTTTCGAATAAAAAATTTGTTTTTATTTTAGTTATTACGGGAAGAGCTTTACTTACTAATACAATATTAGTAAACACATTTATAAAATACAACACAAACACAAACATTTATAAAATACGAAACAATACAATACAATACAATACGTTTCGATACGATACAGAACGATACGATGCGATGCGATGCAATGCAATATACAATACAATACAATACAATACAATACAATACAATACAATACAATACAATACAATACAATACAATACAATACAATAAATACAAAGCAATGCAATGCAATGCAGTGCAATGCAATACAATACAATACATATTTACCTGTTTGACGTTGCAGATATGCTGGTTGGCCGTGGTCGCAGGCGCGGCCGTGGCGCGGCCCAACGCTGAGATCGCCCGACACGAGCGAGCGCAGACCGTCGTCGACACGTCCAACCCGTGAGTAAACTGATAACCCATCAAATATCGTGTAAAACCGAATAAAACTTTCGATTATGTTAGTGAATTAGTACAAAGGTTTCTATAGCATAATATATTTGGGTTTCATGCTAAAAATTCCGGGCTACAAACGCATCATAATTTGTGTCGTTTTAAATTATTACGCATTTCAAAACAAGCCTATCCTTAATATAACTACGAATCTTACTGCTTACTGAGCGCAGTGCGTTGACTTATGTTTATTTTAAACCGAAAAAAAAACATTTTTTATCACTCCAGTGGTCACTATTACCTTCGGATTTTGGGTTCATAATATGACTTTTAAATTATATGTTCAAAAACCTCTTTGAACAGGATTCAAACCCCCATTTTCAATGGGTAAATTCTACCCATTCTAAAGAGGTAAAATCGGGCCGTTTTATTTCAATTTCATTAATTCAATTTAAATATTCATATTAGTTCCGTCACGTTATCCCCATTTCCTGTATGTAGCAGTTTTACAAGAATATCACTATCAAGTTATTGTGCGTGAGAAGTGAGAATAATAATTACTTAATTTGATTAGATATAAATTAGATCGATTGGTTACTTACATCAGCGTGTTGTACCCGTTTAGTTTGTCCTATTCATCCTTCACAAACAAATACTTATTCAAATGAAGTTAACGTTGCATAATTATCTTGGATCGGTTGTTGAACCTACCAGAACCCACAATTACGGTGCATCAAAACGCAGACAACTACACAATGCGTGGTAAAAAGAGCTCCAGTCATATCATTTTCTACTTCCACTTCTCATAAAAACAAATGCTCAAGATGCTAAACAACGAATTCAGATCCTCTTCTCAAAGGAACTATAAAATGACCGTTATTTTAAGTTTAAAAATTATTACTGTAATAAATTCTTCACCTACGAAACGTCATGGTTTACACTCGTTTACTATAAAAATACTCGTTTCAACAAATACATGAAAACTGTGCCCAGATAACTGCAGATTAAGTCTCTGGTTCAAACTTTCTCTTGAAGCTACAATTAGAATTCATTTTTGACAAGCTATTTTTTTATTAACTAACATACCTTTAACATGTCATTTTATGTTTATTTCATTTAAGCACTATCCAAAATAATAATAGTAGAGTCCCGTAAACCCGGACTTCGATAACCCGGAATTCTGGATAACTCGGAAAGCCTGCCAGAGCAATAAAGTGCACTGAGATTCAAGGCCAGAGCACGGTGTGACACATATAAAACAGTTTTGGTTTTTCCTTAAGTTTTTTTGTAACTGATAATGTAGTTTTTGTATTTCTTACTATGCAATAAATAAATTATTTCTTATATACAAAACATAAACTATTCTTATTTTTTCTTGTTTTTACTCATTTCCCGATTACTCGGAATTTTTACAAACCCGGACACCGTTCGGTCCACATTAGTCCGGGTTTATGGGACTCTACTGTACTTACAAATTTAGAGTGCATTATACGTTAAAAGTATGAATAAAACGGTACTTTGGTATTATACGGAGGCCACCCTTATAGAGCGCGCTTTGGCGGTTATGTTAGGTTAGGTTATCATAAATATGTTAGCAGGACTTTCCTCGTTTCGTTACGAATCGAACGATACCAGATGAGTCATACCTTCGCCCGCCAAATCCCCTCCAAGTAGGCCTAGGTCAGGTTGTTGACGGAGTGTGTGCATCACTTGTCTACGGGATTTGGCGGGCGAAGGTATGACTCATCTGGTATCGTTCGATTCGTAACGAAACGAGGAAAGTCCTGCTAACATATTTATGATAACCTAACCTAACATAACCGCCGCAGCGCGCTATATAAGGGTGGCAATAGGGTGTTGCCGCTTGCGGCGGTGACGCTTTACCTCACCGACATCGCTGTCTTCTGGGAGGCATAACACAAAGACTGCTCATCATTATTATATCAAATTTGGACAGTAAGTCAATTAAGGTATGTTCTCTTCAATTATGCAGTTATTATTGGTATCCAGTAAAAAAAAACTCTCTAAAAATAGTGGCCTCCGTATAATACCAAAGTACCAATAAAACAAACTTAAAAAATGGGAATTCATAAAAAAATCTAATATATTTCTTACAAGTACGTCTTACCATCCATCGTATGTTAGTTCTTTAGTAGCTCGCATTAACAAACTTGATACCACTCATCAATATTCTATGTACCAAACCTTTCAATTATCACTGAATTTAGGTTTCAAGCGACCTCAAGAGTCTTCTAATGGCATCTTCGATTTAAACGCCGCCGCTGATATGACTGTTCAAAAGATAAACCGGTTTTTTCAAGTAGGTGTTGAAAACTCTTAGGGAATTTAAATTGTTGTTTGCTTTTAGAGAATATGTGTTTCGACGGGTATCTAATAGTAAAAAGAATGCTGACAAGTTTTATGGTGCTCTTTCAGTTCCATTAGTTAGCATTAGTAGACTGCCTATAAAAAGATTCCTATAATAATCATTTGCCATTATCATGAAATAATTTTAATTTTGAAACAATTAATACATTGTTTTATCAATTTTTTTAGTTAAAGCCTAGCTCCTATACTTTAGAAGTTTTTAACTCAAGTACAGGCAATTATTTCCCCTATGCTCTATCCATACGTTTATTACGTTTATTACGAGTATTTTGTGGTTTTTAGCAATATTTTCTTTTCCGTTTACTTATTTTTACATATGCTTAAAAATGAGGTTGATTGTCTCCATCCAACATGTAATTTGCTCCGTCCACACGGATTGTTGATTTGTATATAGTATATTATCAAGCAAAACAAAAAGTGAGCGGATTCAAACCCACTTTAGCTAGAACTCACAATATCGTCCCCATGCCTCTGAAGTCTGGCGTGCTGCGAAGGCGGTGATACTGCACCACCGACTCACCATGAACTCACCGGATGTTTTTTACTGAATAAATGTTTTATTCATCGTAATCGTTCGTTACATTACCCAAACACTGAACACAAAAAATAAATCGATTTAATAATCAATTCGATGCTAGAACAAGAATTGTTTTGGACTGGAAAGGATTCCTTCAAAGTAAAAGTATATGGTATTTTTAGATGTTTTGCCAAACTGGTTCTACTAAGTCTACCGAAACTCGTTATGCAAATGAAACGTCAATGTCGATGCATCTTCTCTCTGACGACGTCTTGCAGTCACTTCGGATTAGCCGATCCTCAGGTTGACAACCGTATAAAAGGACGCGTCTCGCCATATTAACAGTCTTTTCCATCTAGTAGCCTCGTTTTGGATCTGGTTTGGGGATTTGAGAGTTGACAGAAAAGAGCAGTTTTGAAACGAATTTGTCGACAACTAATTTGAAAAATTAATATTTCTCAAAAGTTCTTATGCTGTTTACTCATTGATATGCAGTATATGTGTATCAATTATTTTTAGGATGTGTAGATCAAACTTATTTCTACTATTAGTTGTATAAACGCCAAGTTGATTTCCTTTTTATTTAAGTATATTAATGTTCTTCCATCGCTTCTGTGCACATAACTTAATTTTTCATAACCCAGCCTTATTATGATCAGATGTTGCTAAACAAAATACGTAACCACTACCTCATGAATAAATTTCTTCTTATTGAGAAATTATACATTGAAGGTTTACTATATGCGGAGTGTGAGTCAGAAAATATTAAAAAGTGTAAACAAAACTAAATAATTATCCATTGTGCGCTAAAGCAAACTTGCTTACTTTTAATAAAAAAAATTAATTTTAACATTTCTTTCTACTTTTTCTCGATTTGAGTCTCGAAATAATGGATTTTTATCCTATAGCATTGCGGTCAACTATAAAATAAAAATAGATAGCATCTAATGTGTAATAATAATCTAGCATAAATAAAACATTACAAATTATTATTTATTGTGTATTATTTTGAAATTTGATAACACATCAATTAAGTTTGTTCGTTTGATTGATCTGATCTTAGAAAAAAGAAATTATTTGATGGAACTAATTGGACAATCGAGACATTTAAGGTAAGTTTGATCTGTTTTAACAATCTTGGGCGATTAATGCATGAGTTATGCTTTTGAATGTGCTTTTGAGGTGTTATCAGATTTCAAAATAAAGGCTTTACTCTTGGTTTGTACAAGAACAATAGTTTAGCCTCTATTGAAGATAAGCATCACACTAATGGAGTTTTTCCAGTATTATATAATTTCTCTCCCTCAAAATGAAATTTGATCATATTTGATCATACGGGTACACCTTCAATAATATATTTAATGAAAATATGAAAATAGTACAGTAGTTCAACTTGATTTTATAATTTTAAAAATATTATAGATGACCAATAGTTACGAGAAATTTGTAAAAAATAAGGCACGTAAAGATTAGGTTTTTGGCCTCTTAGTAGAATGTAACATACGGTACCTCGTAAAATCTGTAAATCGTTATGATATTTGTATAATGCCTCCATTTTTATGATTAAAATAATAGGTGTAATTTTTTAGTTTCACGCTTATAATACCACTGACCTTAATAACGTAGAGGTTGGTACTAATTTAGTTCTGACCACACTCTTAGGTTTTGGAAAATGTTTTGTACTAAGAGTGTACCTTGTTGCCCCATATTATTATATGGATAGTGTAGCTGATGAAATAATCTGTCAGAGATTACGTTAGTGAAGGTGAACTTAAAATGCAAGCTAAACTACTCCTAATTTTAATATTTGTAACATATATATTTTGATATTTTAATGCTTTCTTTACGCAAACGACTCGCATTTTCTATTTACGTATTTCCCATTTTCTATCATCCTTTATGTTTAGTAACTTACAGATGTAATATAGTTGCAATTTTTCAGGGTGGAGAAGTCAAGGAGTATCCCAGTGTTGCCGAGCGAGGAGTTCAAGGGAGGCGTGGTGCCAGTGGCACTTCTGTACGACAGCAACGACGAAGGAATCAACAGACCACTCAGAGAAACAAAGGAAGTTGCGGAGAAAAATCCTACTGAATCGGATACTGGGAAGAAACAAGAGGAAGCTGAGGGGAAACAGGAGAAAGAAAAAGAAAAAGATAAACCAGAACAACAAGAGGTTCGAGGAATCAATAAAAACTCAAAACTTTTAGATATTGAAGCTAGGGAAAATGACGAGAACTCAAAGTGGGGGCTGGAGATTCAGAGCAGAAACAAAGTGCCATCCGAGGAGCCTGAAGATTTGGATAAACCTTTCGTTTACAACATTCAGCCGTTGTCTTTCTACTCTTCCGAAACAAAAGAGGAGGAGAACATCCTAAATTATATAAACAAAATCAAAGAAATGAAAGAAAACAAAATTAAAATCGAAGCTGCAAATAAGCCTCAAGAAAACCACGTTAACGAGAAAACAGAGGATTCAGTGGTGACAGAGACACAAACTGAAGAGGAGGACAGACCGATAAGAAGAAAGATACAGCATTACGAGACCGTAATAAAACCGATGATTCCTGATCTCCAACAATATAGTCAGTATCAGCAATACCAACAATACCCAGGGGTATTGCAAGGAGTCCCAGTCTATCCAGCTTCAACTATGGGGCTGTATCCTACTCCTAACCAACAACCACTAGCTCCCGCCTTTTACCAGGCACCGCAGAACCCTCAGTCAGTCGTATACCTTCCAAACCCATTCAGATCTCATCATTCAAAAAATCAAAATACAAAGTCAACCAACCAACGAATCTTTGACGACTATTTTCCCATCCTGATCAACAACCCGTTTAACGAAATCTGGGCTGGAATAACCAACATAGTCGAATACGGCCCTGCAGCTGACGTTTGCAAGAAGAGCAAGAAAGGGAGAGAGGTCGACGACGACGACGACGAGAAGGAGGATGATGAAGACGAAGCAGAAATTGAGTTCTCGACTAGAAGGATTGGATTAGGAGGTTCATCAGCCAGCAGTTCAAGTTCAAGTGGAGGTTCGGGAACGTCGTCAGGAAGTTCAAAGGATAGCTCTGTGTGGCCGAGGTTCGCCAAGCTGAAAGTCCGCAAAGGCGGAGTAGCCATCGCAGGTCCTGGCGGAATCGCAACGGCTGGATCGGGAGGAACCGCGATAGTGGGGCCTGGTGGAACAGCGTACACGACAAGAGAAGGAACGGCGGTCGTCGGACCGGGCGGGAGAGTGGTCCATGTTCCACAGTTTCCTCTATACGCTAAAGACATTGACCAATCACAACCTAGAGAGTTTGTGCCACCTCCTGGCTCAAGAACTGTAGCGGAAGGGCCGATTGTATACTACGACAATCCTTTGGATAGGGAGGACATTCCAGATCCTGCTTTTCCAATTTAAATTTAAATAGTTTAGATGTTGTGAATAGTGTATAAAATCAAAATTGATTGAGAAAGCGAGGAGTCTCAATAACATGGGTTATTGAACTTCGAAGTCAAAGTTATAACGGTATATTATAATACTACTACAATCCAGTCAGTAAAATGATGATCTCTGTTTAAACCAAGGGAAGGAACCGATGGTATTGGTAATGGTCATGGGAGAAACTTCACCGAACAGTAGTTTCTATTGCACTATCTTTCTCTCTGTAGAAGAAAATTATAAGAATCATTTACCGAGTTTCCAATAAGTAATGGTGGGATTCCGAGTGTTTATGAGCAGTTAATAGGTAAGTTAGAAAGGTTATATCAACCGAAGGGCTGAATAAAAATGGCATGGATATACTGAACATTATTGTTTGCATTGGAATCAAGACATTAATTACAGATATTCAGGTCTCGGTCCCAATGATAACATGATAAAGAAATGTCTATATCCATCCATAATCATTTAAATTTTTAATAAAACGAATTACTCAATGCGTGTACTAGGCTATACATCCAAATTATAGCATGAAAGAGGCTAACTCTAAAAGTTTTTTCTCTTAATTTCAAAGGAAAACCACAATTGTTGCATATCTAAGTCTGAAAATTTCTATCTCATCATTTCCGATTACAACCATCATAAATCAATAAGGCTAAAAGTTGAATAAGATTATAAAAAATATTAACTTGTGAAATATAAATATAAAAAAGACTGAAAGTATTGTTGTTATTAAAGGATTATAATTTTTTAGGATGAGGAAACTGTCTTATCAGACACTGAAAACAAAACCGAATAGTTGGAGAGGAACACTGGCCTGAACACACGTACTTAAATGTTGGTTTCGTAGGAAGTAAAACATAATTAACAGACAATCATTTCTCCAAACTTAAACAAAACTTTAAGTTAAAGAATTCAGCTGTACCAGCCTGATTATTCTACCTCACTTAGTATTTTTATATACATTCTAAACCCCAGCCTAATTTTTTAGGATCCCGGTATTTTAAATGTGTCTTGGTAACAATGTGTTATGGTTTGAAAAGTGTAAATGTTTAAGGCATATTTGACTTTCATTTACCGTTAGTCTAAAAAAGTCAAAACCCTAAAAAATATTGTTGACCACTTTTTGCAAGTATTTCCTTGGTACGCAAAAAACGAATATGCTAAAAAATAAAACAAAATTTTGTAGTTTAATGAATGTTTTAATATTGCTGTGTGATAACCTATTTCATTACTGAATAATAAGTACTTAATATATTGTCTGTAAAAATTCTTTTATGATTGCAAGTTTTTTTTTATCCACGTTTTACAGGTAAGAGTTAAGTCATAAATATATTCTGTGTTTATTTTATGTTTGTAGAATGTATTAAATTAAAGCATTTTTAAAATGTTTTCCGTTTATTATGAATCAAGTCTAAAACTTGTCATACTCTTGCAGTTTTAAACCTCTAAAACCTCTTTGCCTTGCACCTCTAAACCTCTTCTCGTTTTTTCTTTGGCACGATAACAGGATTTGCAATATTATGATACGTGTTTTAAGCAACTCCGTCTATAAAAAGTTTTTTCTTTTGAGTAAAATAAAAACTACAATTTCGATTTTTACTGTGTTTATTTTTTAGTAAAAAAAACGATTAATTTGGTTCGTTATTATCTTTACAAAAAAATAGTAACGTTCAATAATTTTAACGGTTTATATTTAAAAATGTTAAAACTCAATTAAAAATACTTCTTCATTTTAAGCTTATGCGTCAGTATTACTAATCTTAGATTTTGTTAAACACCAGCAAAAATATAAGCAATTTAGCATAGTATAGGCTATAACATAAGTATTATTATTAATAGATTAATTATAAAATAGAAATAAAGCATATTATTTATTCTAAATAAGATTTTGTACAGGATTAATTATAAGTATGATATATATTGTACAAATTATAATTTTTTTAAAGAAAAATAAATGTGTTTTTTTGTGAGGTTATCCTGAAGCTCGCAGAGAAAGGTCCTGAATATAAATTGAATGCATAGTAGATGATTATCAGCATTAAAATTTACATGGGTTATAAATCATAGAGAGTTTAAATAATGTCACTAAAATTTCGAATTCATCATTAATTTGGATTATAGTTTAGTTTACTTCATACAACATTTGGACACAATTTTACTTTTAGTCTAAAAAGGGATCGGATTGTATTATCAGGAGGTATTATTTTTGTAAAATTTCGTATTTTGTTACACATGAGAAAATATTACTAAGGAATTCAAGGAATTCATTTTAGTATGTTTTTGATAGATGTAAAACAACTTTTTAAGATAGTTCTCTTAAATTGTTTCCATGTAAGAGAAGTATGTATTTTAATCTTGCTAGTAAAAGACGACTTACCTTATAACATTTTAATGATAATTGAAAAATACTAATTTTTACAAGCTATGTAAGAAAGATTAATGTTACTATTGAACTAGTGCCTGGCTAATTCCAATGTGAGTAGCAAAAATACATACTGAAAACGATCTAAGCTAATTCTTAATAGATAATTATAATGTAGATTTCCACTTTGCATCACCGCGTAGGCTAATTATGTAAATAGTCTTAAAAACTTACAACCCTTTGAAGAACAAAAGTAAGGACATTTCTACGTCAATAAGATTGGGTCATATGTTATGTAAGTTGTCTAAGCTATACAGGCAAACATTTTTGAATAACAATAAAACTCAAATCAGTTTATTTTATTATAAGAAATTACAGTTTAAATTACGTTAACTTACAATAAAAACGTTATATTAAGCTAGGAGCAAATTCAATTGCAATTAGTCTCTCTAAACTCTCATTTCAATTTTTTACATAAACACTCTAATAGGCTTTGAAAAAATTGTTAAATAAGATATCATGAAAAATAAATAAAAATTGGAAACCCATCGGTTGATTTTATCTTAAGATTAAAACATTTTATTTCCGTGAAAAAACAACAAATAAAGACGAAAGCAATTTTTCTTTCGTTAAGATCTAGATCAGTTTAAAAGATGTTTTCAAAATATCAACTAACGGGTTTGAATTGAAAACAATATTTTCAATGTGTGAAATTATTTAGATTGGATGTTTAATGCATTTTTGGATCACGTTAGCTGGCAAAATAAGATTGGGATTCCAAATTCGGAAAGCAAGATCATATGGAAGACGCGTCTTACACCAAAATAGTAAGTAAAATCCCACCATTCAATTTAACTTAACACTTTCAAATAAATATTTATTTTGCTAATTAACCTGAGCTATATTGATTTGAAAATAACGGTGAAGGGTTAGTTGCAGTTATATTAATATTTCCAAATAAATAATACTAATTATATTGAGGCAAAAATACTAATTATTTAATGTATAACTTCCAGTTTTATACGTTACCATTTTATTTAAACTACATTGTAAAAGCTTGCAATTCCAAAAATATGTAGTTGATGCACCCCCTTTCCCAACATGAAACAAACCTTCCAGTTTAATTTTTCTACAAACAATCAGTTTGTAATGTACCATGAAACTTCAAAATTATTTCTAAACATGCTCTGAAAAAAAGCAAACTAATTCAAAAACATACAAATTTTTGTGAGTAGGAGTCAAATGAATATCGATTTTATTTTCGTTTCTCATGATTAGTCGATATTAGAGTTTATTGCCTTAAATTACTGTCAAAATTCAAACATTGTGGGATTTCATAGCTTATAACCTAGTTCAATAAGTAAAACTATTGTAATAGCTTTTAATACCATTATTCTAAAATTTTCTTAATCTGGGAAGTTATCTTTCATTAAAGATCGTCTCCCAATCTTTTATAAGAAGAGAATCAATTAGTTATTTTATCACTCTTTGTACTAATGCACTAAATTTCCCAATCTGCAAAAAATATTTTTGCCCTAAAACAAATTTTTGATTTAGATTTTTTTTGTGATAGTTCGGAAGTGATTTTGGTGAAAGAATTGTTTTCCAATAAAGATACATAAACTAATATTTTTTCGGTTTTTTTGCAGCAAAGTTATAAATTTCCATGTTCCACCCGACAGGAAGGTTAATGTCAAGGTTTCTCAGTTAAAAACTGGTTCAAAGACGCCTCCAGAGCTGAGAGATGACCTTTGGCGCTCCTTTGTGTGTGAGACGTGATGTAACGGCAACTTTACTCTGCATACATGAATTATAACAAGGAATATCTCGAATCCGATTGCCCAGAGCGTACCTGTTCCTTGGAAAAATGTATAGCTTAAATATAGTTATATGGGAAATAAGCTTTTAAACAATAATAAAACACAAAACACACACCTAATTTCTGTACGATGATAAAACCTTGAATACAATTTAATTAAAATATTCATAAGAAAACAATGAAACAAATTAATGTGTTTCTAAAAATATAATTAGGTTTACAATGTCATTTTTTATAGATATATCACGCTTGCATAAAGAACCTTTATAACCAAGTACAATTAAATACATTTTAATTTCATATATATATTTGGTAATGATTAACAATATTATCGAAACACAATCGAACCTATGTCCCAAAAAAACAGGGTTTGACTTTAGGGAATAAGACAAAACTCTTCTATAAAAATATATAATTTACACTTATAATTTACACTCTTCTATAAAAATATATAATTTACACTTAAGAGACTCCAAATTACAGGTGTTGGTTCTATTGGTGCTGGGTATATGAAAATAATTTATTGTACTTTGTGAAATGTCTTTGTTAAAACCTAGAACCCTCAAAATGATGCCCTTTTTATGTTTCTTATAAATTTGTATTATAGACTGTGGAATCTACTCAGTAAAATTTACCTGAGAAAGCACATCATTATATTTGGTTCAAGCGTGTATAAGAATTACTTATATGTAAGTTTACATTTTTGATAAGTGTTTTTAGGAATCACTTTTGTACGTCCGTTGTAATATTGTATTATATAACTACCTAATGAGTTTACATCACACTAGTTTCCTGCGGGATATTTTACAAAAACTATAAATAATTTATATCAACGTTTAAAAGTAATCTTGTCCTTCAATAAAGTTAAGTGTAATAACTGTTTAACTAAGAAACTGTTTCAACAACACCAAGGTAGAACTGTTGCCTTTGTATACAAAAGGAAAGCAACCATTGTTATGGACTTTTTTTGTGTTTGAAGTGGACGTAGTTTGACTGAGTCACTGACAGATAATGTTGCCATAAATTATTAATTTCACCAATTTATTTAAGTTCTTAACACTTTGCTTGCAAGAAACAAGAGTTCTTTAGCTTATGTTTGTTACCTAAAGACCAAACTGCCTATTTAACTCCTATTTAAGCACTATTACTCGTCAGAGAACCCTTGACAGAGTATACACTGTTAGAGAATACTGTAACTATGTTCTCTTTTAATTTCTGGCCGACTCAAAACCGGTATACTTACTATGGCAATCAAATGTCTCCTCGCATTAACAGTCAACGCAAAACCAAAGAAAATAAAGAAAATCTTATTTAAATATATTTTTAATAATTACATTTGGTCATTCTTTTTCTGTTGCAGGTTCTGGGTATTCCACACGCCCGACAAGCCCATTGTCTACATACCTAACTACGATGCTCTGCTGGTGCCCGCCCCCGCGCAGGCGTACGCGCTGCAGCAGCCCCCCGCATTGCAGCACCAGCCGTACGCGCTGCAGCAGCCCCCTGCAGTGCTGGGGCTAGCGGACGCTCTGCAGCAGCAGCCGCCGCGGCGCCGCCGCCCCATCCTGGCCATCCTCGACCTGCTGCAGAAGCGGTACAACCTGCAGCACGCGGCAGAGTTACCCCCGCCGCTTACCCGGCCCACCAACGGCTTCGGCGGGGTCAAGAGTGGAGAGGGAGAAGCTAACACGACGTCTAACTCTACTCTTGCAGAAACTGAACCAGAGGTTGAGAAAGTTGTTGGGTGTAAAAATGATAACACCACTGCAGAAAGTACTGAAGTGCCTGAGGCAACGGAGACGACTTCTGAGAGCTCCGACGAAGCTGAAGTGAAGGACTCGGGGAAGGTTGCGCAGATAAATAAAATATACTCGTTGCTAGACAGTTTGATTAAAGACCACCCTGATGTGAAGGATGGGTTCTCCTACGCCTATAGGTACCGGGTACCCCACGCACCCACGAGCTTTGACAACGTAGAACTTTCCGTTCAGCAAAGTCTGAACAGGTTCCCTCAACTGTCAGATAATCAAGAGGCTCAAAACGTTCTAAGGAAACCGGTGGATTACGAGGAAGCTCAAGAAAAACTAGATTCCATCTTGGAAAAAAGTGTTAAGAAAGGAACACCGGTGCATTTGAACACACCGGGAGCTTACGGACCTATCTTGTTGAAACAGTATTTAGAGAATAACCCTGTGGAGAGAAAAGCGGAGAAGGAGAAAGAATCGGAGGCTCCTGAGGCTTCTGATGGGAAGAGACAGAAGACGACAAAGTTGATGCTGCGGCCGGTAGCCAAAGCTGTGGCGGGACCGAGGGGGGTGGCGGTGGCCTCCCCAGTGGCTCGGGCGGTCCTCCACAGGGGACAGAGGGTGACGGTGGAGTACGAGCCGGACGCGGTGGCCATCGCCGGGCCGGGGGGCAGGGCGCACGCGCACCCGCAGTTCTCCATGGAGTATATGGATAAGGATGGCGAGTACTAGGGAACCTTTAGAAGGCTGATTCAACTCTACAAAGAGCCATCTAGAAGACCATGACCATTTTTAAAAGTAACTTATATAAATTAAATATGTTTAATTGTTTATTAATTTCCCAATATAAGAATATAGCTATGTAATTCTTACCATGAAATTGATCTCTTTGAGTTTCCGGTTATAACACTATGATAATCAACAGAGTATGCAAAATTGTTGCTGAAAAAGCTTTGTAAAGAAGTTTTATATTTTTCAAGTTAAACTCTTAAATGTCGAATGTGTAATCGGGTTTTAAAAAATCTGTTAGAAAACATTGTAGATTATTAACATTTTTGGTGCTAAAAAGCTTTAATTGCACTCTGCTTGACATAAATAGGTCTTAAAATATTTGTTCCAAATTAACATGGCGAAGTGGAGAGTAGAAAAGTAGAGACAAAATATGTGTAAAAATAGATAAGTTCTAACTCGTAAGAAAAAGTAAGAAAAAAAACGTTATAAGAATGAACGTACATGAATGAAAACAAACATTTATATTATATAGGCTAAACATGTGACTGTTTAAAATGCTACAGTTAGTTGTAGTAGCCTACTTTCAACTGGAAAAAATACTTTTAGTTATATCGTAGCTAAGAAAAATAGTAGTTTGGAATAATCTACAGTTAAAACAGGATTTTTTGAGCTTCCTGTATTACGAGACACCTTAAAAAAGATTACTGACTTAAGATATAGAAAATTCATAGTACTGTTGACAAAGCCTGTATACACCTTTCGTGGTATGTAACTATAATGTGAATTTGTTTAATCTCCTATCTTTCAAGAAAATATAATATTATTTCTATTTTACTTCAAAGCATTTCCTATAGGAAGAAATTTGACTTTTTATCCTAGGCAGGATATCAGAGGACCTCTTAAGTAAAATAACTCAGAAAATATAAGTGTTAACAGCGGCAAAATAACTGTCGCCTGCTCAATTGTAACTAAAGTGCTCATATGTTTTTTTTTACCAGATTGCTAGTTTATTAACTAGATTTACCTAATGATGATTTATACTGTTTGAATAAAAAATAACAGAACCTGTGTTTTGCAGTTATTAACCTTTGAGTAAAGTCTTCTTCTTGATTGGGCTACGAAAAACTAAGGTAAAATTTAAATATTTCATCTAACTAAAAATTCAATATCCCTTTATTTAATTTTTATTCGACTCGATTTTCTTGTTATTCACAACGTTCCAATGGTTTCAGATAAAAATATAGTTCCAAAGCAATAAAAAAGTAATAAAAAATAGCAATTAATTTAAGTTTGATGAAATGTTTATTTTTATAGAAGGGAAATTGTATCGTTCATACAGTGTTATTTATAATATCACCACTTAAATATTCAGAATCTAATAATTCACATCGCTTCAAAAGCTATAGATTTGGGAAAAAATTGTATTTGAGACATTATATTTGCTTTGTATCAAAATCACTTCACAGCTTCTTTATGCTTCAAATAGACATATTTCGTGTAGTTTTAATATATTTTATCATCTTCCGTAAGGCTATACCAGTGTTGATCGGAAGCAAAGAAAATTACATTATTTACATGGAATAAGAAGGGAGTCTTTTCCCAGCTAATTCAGTGCGAAAAAATATGTTTATCGAATAAAATCAACACTGAGAAAACATAATCATTTTTAAAACAAGGGTGGGCAGTTAAAATACAATATGAAGTAATGAAATAATCCTTTTATGCATCTCAAAATGTCAATTTTTAAACACACTAGTAGCAATGAATACTACTAACCACCTATACCAGTATTACGGTTGGTCATCTACTAAATTTCTAATGAAAAATGGGATTTTCCGGCGAAAAATTTGTATTATACTCTGTTTTATTTTCAAAGCTAACAATAAATTGTTACACCCTGGAACAATAGGAAATAAACTGTATAACCCGTGGCAGTCACTGTAACTTAACCACTGTAGCAGCCGTTTTTCACGTTTCAAAGTAGACCTATCAATTATCCCTACGACGTTTACAAACTAAGGCCGATCTGCCCTAGAAAGCACATAGCGTAAAGATGAATAAAGATTATCGATATAAAACTTATAACTACCGTGATTTGTTTTGTTTTAGATTGTACGGTTAATTTTAAAGTAAACCCTTAAAATTGTCATCCGAATGATTTCAATTATTCTTGAAAACCTATAATTTCAGTACATCATTAGATTAAGGTAATGATAATAAACAAATGCGCTTTGAGAATTAATTATTTACATGGAAACTACTTTATGCATTTATTGTACTTTGAACGCCTTTAAGCCACGAGTGGGAAGCTAGAGCCAAGCCAGTGGTCTAAACATTGGTCGAGTGGTTTAAAAAGTGAATTAGATTTTTGCATACACTATTCTATCTACGAGCAAAAATTTGCAACATAATGTCCTCCAATGTTAAGAACCAGTCTAAGAACTTGGTGAAAGGCGTAAATTCACTTTAGAGATGAGACACATAGCTAAAACATATATCGCAGGGAACAATCTGCTAATGTTCACCTTGTGTAAACTCTATGATGACACTACTTTCGTCAAATGCTGAACTCTTATTGGTCCTTATTCTGTATGGTAATGTGACTCCAATATCACAAACTTTACTTCATGCAACTTGTTTGTACTTGGATTAATAATGTACCTCTTCAAGATATTACTTGTAATATCATTATTAGTCAGTTCATATCCATGTAAGTTCATTATGTTTATTTGCACATTTTTATAAATCAGTAATGTTTTGAAAGGTTTAAACAAAGCCACAAGACCTCATCATTCACGTAAAGCTAATGAATTTGAATTGTTTAATTCCTGGATTGTTTGAGTCACCAGACAGTTATAAAACATATAGCACTTTTATCGGGACAACGAGTGATTCATAAAATAAATATACACAGTGTCTGGTCTAAATTTAATACTGGAATTGAAAAATGACATTGAACTATATAAGGATGAGGCAAGTTTGCGGGACGCGAACTGATTATCAACCGATTTGGAACTGGAGCCAAGATTGCCTCAGTGGTCTTCCTGCCAAAGCCTTGACACCAGCGGGGAAACTGGGGTCTTCGACATCGGCACTGTACACGCCCATGTGTCGTGCCGAGTGGTAGGACTGGCTGCAATCAAAGATTCTGTTAGGGAAAAACAGTGTCTGTAAAACATGAAAGTGTTACCCAGTGTAAGTAACAAATACGAATTATAAAAGAAGAAAGCACATTTACATGGAAATTAAACGGAAAAATGTATAGACATTGTGAATTACGGAATTTCACCCTATGATTGTTTCCAGGATTGTGGCTGTTATTTCACTGAGTCTGAATTTGTTTTACATTAATAACATTTAATTATTGGCTTTTCAAAATGGCCTATCAATGTTAGAAAAATAGTCATCGATCATGTACCTTATAAAAATTAATTTAAATTAAATGAAAACTAAGAGAGCGTTGTGTATTTCACTTAACTATATGCGATAAAATTTCTATAGTGGTTAAGAACCGTAAATTTTAAATGTGTCAATAAATTCTAACACTTAGAATCGCATGATAGTATATTTCACGTAAAAAAGCTATCCAGTTCTAACTTAACTCTAAACCATCAACGAAACAGTTTTGTGGTACGACATGTACTAAAGCTCGCTGATTTTATCTTCCTAATGATTTTATTAGCTTCTAATATTCAAATACAGACGAGGTCTATTATTCTTGAATTTTGTTCAGGGACGTTTTAAAAACATGATTGAATATTATTTGGCAACCACTTTGAATGAAGTCATGTTCTGCACGCACTTGTTTTCCACGACGCTTGGCATCTTTCAAATTACACTAGCCTGCTGATAAAACAATTTTTATTATAACAAGCTGTTTCTTGAAATGTCTATTCCCATGTTAGCCCTATAAAATACTAAATTTTAGGTGCGACTAGGGCTCTTACCTTCAGCCTACTCTTCATATATTTTATTTACTGGAAAAATTCACGTCGGTTTCTTTCCAAAACCTAATTATTAAAATTGGTTCAGAACTATAGGAGAAGTCTTGATCACAAAAGAACCTCTAGCGTATTAACCAAGTATATAGTCCTATTTCTGATTAGTTAATACCTCTTAATAAAATGTCTCCCTTTACAGGGCCAGCGATGTCCAGACGCTCGCGTACTACGGGGGCGCCAAGGGCCAGTACCTGGTGATCCACCCGTCAGGCCTCCGCACGGTGTCGCGCACCCCGCCGCCCAACAGGGCGAAGCCGCCCAAGCCGCCCACCAAGCCGCCCAAGGAGGAGGAGGACGTGGGGATGGCGGAGGAGGGAGAGGGCGACGGCGACAACGAGAGTGTGGCGATCAACCCGCCGCCGGACAACGCGAGCGTCGCCGAGGCCAAGCCTGTGGGGCTGGCGATAGCGGGGGTGAGTGAAACCAGCTACTTGGAGGTCACTAATTGTGGATAGTTTAGAGCTATCTCATTCTATAGTCCAACTACTTGGAGGTCACGAATTGTGGATAGTTTGAGCGAGATTATCATATAAACCAGCTACTTGGTGATCGCAAATTGTGGACAATTATGAGCGAATATATCGTGTGAACAAGCTATTTGGAGGTCACGAATTGTGGATAGTTGTGAGCGGTAGCTTATAGATGTGATATTCCCTCGTGGGGATTAACGTCCGCAATGTAAATACCCATGAGAGCATTCCTGCGACTAGACTAGTTCGTAAATTGATGAGATTGTGATTCGGATCCCACGTTAAAGTGTAGGTCCCTCAGTTGTCACTGGTTGTTTGGCTATTCAGTAACAGTCCTGTCTAGGGAATATGTTGGCCTTAGTCAGTAGTAAGACCATAATATGGCGTATACAGTCTCATATTTCCATTAAAATACCACTGGCAGTCGGTGTCTAATGGTAATGCAATGTAAGTGGCTGGTAGAGAAAATAGTTAATCTTTAGAGAATTATTTGATTGGTTGATTCCTTGATTGAGGTGACTATTCTACTAATATAATAACACTTCTCTAAAAATGCTTTTGTAACGGTCGGCAAGGCTTAATCTGTTGGCTAAACTGACAAAACCCTTCGCCACTACGGAGACGTAGCTCCATGAGATAAAGACAGATTGGCTGACAATAAAAATGTAATACAGTCGTGACTTTAATCAGACAAATTATTTATGTTCTAAATTTTATTTGCAATACCGCAGATCAATTTGGTAGAGTAAACTGGAAATATTAAGAATAATATAAGATTGAAAAACTATAATTTTGAATAGATAAAGTTAGTTACGTTGGCCCTGCACCTGATGGGCCAAGAAATCAGAGGCCCCTCCAGGAAGCACCCAAGACCACCTCAACTAAACGAAAGACTCCAAACTCTTATTAGCTGACCTGCTTTAAGTTAGACCTCTCAGTTTGTCAGCATAACCATAGTCTGTTTGATATCAGTTGCAGTCTACTCACTCAACATGAAAAAATACTTCCTCTTTACAAAGGATAATAACCAATTACACAATCAATCTTGCCTTTGAAAATGGAATTATACGAAACTTTCCAGAAATAATTGCCGGAATATTTAGGATTTAGCATTCTTAGTTATATGTTCAATATCTTTGTAGTAGCACAATAATATTCTTTCTCAAAGTTTACCATGTTTAAATTGTTGATGAACAATCAGATGTGAAAGTCACAATGTGCCTTCGTTCTTTTACAGTGATCAGATTTTTTTTATTGGATACAAAAAAAATTATTCTTTCTTTGGCGGGACAAATTATTCCGCCTTTCGAGGCATTTGAAACATCCTATTGTGCCCAAAGCTACCTCTCTGACCTCCAGAAAGTTTATGGCACACGCGCTTGTGTTCCTGAAACAATAGGGGCTTAAAGAAGTTCTCTGCCTCACTCCTATTTCGTCGGTTGCTGTTTTGTTTTTGGTAGCTTTGGAATTGACAAATATAACAATTAAAAATTTAGCTACAAAAACACCACCTCAGAAATATGAAAATCGCTGCTAGGTTTTATTTTACTAAACCTGTTTTGAGTGTTGATAAAATGAATACCATCTTTTTTGACAATTTTCGACAGTCTCTAGGAGAACAAAGCTTCACCTGGTGTAATATTCCATTGCCACTTTAGAGGAATATTTCTATACAGAATCAGGCAACTAACAAAATCTTAGCATCGCCTTGACGAAAACAATCGCAATTATTTTGTTCCAAAGACAAGCTTGATTTGGGTGAAGATGAATTCCGTAGCAGAATAAGAAATAATACATTACAATGAGTTAAGCAATACTATATACTGCTAACGAAATAATAACTTCATAAAAATAAAAACTTATTTCACCTAGCTCTGCACATGCTACATAATAGACCTTAATTGTACATCAGCAACCTCTATAAAGATTTCCTTGTTACAGCCCGGAGGAGTAGCATCCTCCAAGCCCGTCGGCCAGGCCATCGTCGGGCCCGGGGGTCTAGCCGTGGCCCGGCCCGTGGCTACTGCCATCGCCGGGGTCCGCGGGGGCGGAGTCCCGGGCGGAATCCCCACGCAGAAGGACGACGACCAGACGGAGGCTCGGGGGAAACCTGTGTTCTTCGACCCGGAGACGAACCAGCTGCATCCCTCGCCCGTGCACGGCCAGCGATACCTCTACCCCGTCAACCTGTACTGATGGGTTACAAAGGGTTAAATGTGTTCCACGGGCGGAATAGGGACAAAATTGTCATTGAACGTTATAATTCTGGTTTTTCTTTATAAAGTTCTGAGAGTAACTACAGCTGGTATTTAGATCATCGCATTCTTCAGCAAAATTGAGATAGCATTACGATAATTTTCAATAAAAATTATAGATTAAAATGATTATTAAAAATACAACTACAACTATAGAAATTTACTCATTGGCTGAAATATAGACACAATTGACATTGAACTACCCTGTTTATTATAATAATATTCCTCGGGTAATATATGGGTAAAAAAAGCCATTGAATGTTCTAAATCTCGTTGTTTTATTAAGGCTGCAGTGTTAATAAGACTGTTACAAATATCGTTGTATTCCTTAACTAAAAAAAGGACAGAATTACAATAATTTGTACTTAATATTCCAAATCTAGTAATAACATTAGGTTGACTTCTATTAATTTTATAAATGACCTCATCGGCTGAAATATAGACACTATTATCATTGAAATATATAAATTTAGTGTGGTTTGGAGTTCACAATGCTAATACAGTAATTGATTACTGTTATCTAAATGGTATCCTATAAATGTGAGTGTATTACTTTAAACAGTTTTTTTCAATTATTATTAATTTTTTGGGAAACAAAACAATGACGCAACTGAGTGTCGAGTGTTACAAACGGTCTTTCAAATATCGTCTCACATCATTTACAATTTTATGAAATAGGCTTGTTACAAATAGTATAAAAAGCGAAAATTATTTACACTATTTATAAAACAATAATAAAAGCATGCTATTTTAATAATTAATTGGAAAAAACCCTCGGTCATAACAGCATAACTTTAAAAAATGAAATGTGTTGTAATATGTTATTTGAAAACTATTGACATTAAACTACTGTTTACATACTACACCTACTAAGTCCATACCATTTACAACAACTATTTACATTAAATAATGATTCCGGCCCACTTAGCTAGTGTTTATTGCCTTTTGAATTTTGAGCTGGAATATTGAGATCGACTGAATCCGTAACCTACAAGTCATATTAGAACAGACATTAGTTTTAAGATCACGTACAATTCATTTAGTTTTACGAAGAAATAATCGTAACACGAATTCATTGCTCTCTTAATGATATAGTTTAATGTTAACTTCAAGCGCACCATTTTATTGGCACATAAACCACTTAACTATTAAAATGTGATTGATTTTCACGTGCGCAGATCTGATTTGTTGGACTAAAGAACACATAGTATTTTTTAGGGTTTATTATTATGCTGTTGTGCTTTGGTTTGATCGAGTGAGCTATGCACCGTTACAGAGTGCTCTAGTACTAATATATTATGCAGCATTGTTATTTTATTTTAATATCCAAACACTTAGTAAGTAATTTCCTGAACGCATATGTAAATTTTACGTAAATTATACCCTCATTTTGAACAACAAATACTTTACTTTCAAAAATATTTTTTTAAAAGATTTTATCATTTTTTAGTTTATATTTCATTATAAATCCTTTGTTTCTCTCTCGTAAACTTAGTTAAGTTTTTGTTTATACTTATAAGACTTATATTACAATATAGAATTCCCATTTTTCACACACTGTAAAACGTGCCATTTAATAAATAAGTACATATTTCCTCTATTTTTATATATTTGGCTTTATTCAAAACACTATTTATTTAGATCTGAACATGTATATCTAAACATGTTACATAGACCTAAGTAAGGGAAACTTAAGGCATTTGATGTGTACTCAGTATTGTTGTATAAGATAAGTTATAGCATTAGACGGTTTGTGGCATATCTTCGGATAAATTGTTATTAATTATTTTTGTTGCAGCACACTTGCTTACGCAGCAAATTCCAAATTGCATAAAAACGTAGTTAAATTCATTAAAAGCGAGAAAGTTTTTTTTAGTCTTCCTAGGAATAACATAGGGAAGGAGTACGCGAATTTTTTTATACAGGTATGTGGTATTTGGGTGCTTTGAAGTCAATATGATGTAGATTTTTACTAGAAGAAGCCAAATTCCAAATGTTATCGAAATGTTTTAAGAAATAAGGGAGATACTGCTGTTTTATTTTCCATAAGGATAACGTAGGAAAAGAGTTGTCAGGTTTCAGGCTACATCAATTTGAAAATAGGGGAATTTAGTTGGTAATCCCAGTTACTTGAAGTTCATGTACCGAGTTTCAATAACGTATTTAGAGAAATAAGCGAGGTGTAGAATGTTATTTATTTCCCCTAATAACATTGAGAAGACGTAACGTTATTACCACGTTTCCTTCTGGTCTCGCCGTGTCATATCATATTTAAATAAGATGGCATTATAAAAAGTGGCACTATTACGTTGCTTCCTACATGCATACGTGATAACAAATACGACATTACTCAATTCACAAAAGTATCAGTTAAACATATTCGAGTAAGCGGTTAAAAAGAAAATAGATCATACAAAGAGGTTTTTTTATATAAACATGCGCAGACCGTATACTATTTCTCATGTGATGAATCTGTGGATTCATTGGACTGTAGAAATAATACTTGGTTGCAAAGAATATTCTCTCGAAAATGTCTGAACGTTTAAGGACTGAACACAACGGAATTATATTCTGCCTAGAAAAACAGTTGGGTCCATCGAAACACAGACCTCCCTACTCCCCTATTCCTTCCCCTAATCTGCGTCTTGTCCAAAACAGTGCTTATACAGGGTGTTTTTTTTTAAAACGCAACCCATTTTTAAGATTGAATAATACGTTTATAAACATGTAATGAGTATTGTTTTATTGATCTTTACATTTTATACAACCTATTATTTAAGTTTGATCACATTTAGTTTACACTACGTGCTCAAACAGTCCGCCTTTGGTATTTATACAAAGTTATGTTCTTTCCATCAAATTCCCAAACGCGTGTTGCAAGGAACCGCTTTGAATTTCTTGCATTAAATTTGTTCTTTGTTTGAGGTGCTACAAAATATTGTGAATTTATCTCGTAGAGTAATACTACTTTACATGTCTGTGGCAAATTTCATTCAGATCGGACCACTTTTACGTAAGTTATCGTGCTTCAAGCCATACACATTAAAAACGCAACCAAAAACTTGATTTTATCGGTGAAGGATTATTTGCCCCAAGATCACGGATTTGACCCCAATATATTATTTTATTTTTAGGGGATACATAATAAGGCTTACTAAAACAATTCACAGAATATTCAGCACCTCAAAACAAACAACAAATTGAATGCAAGAAATTCAAAGCGGTACCTTGCAACACGTGTTTGGGAATTTAATGGAAAGGACATAACTTTATATAAATGCCAATGGCCGACCGTTTGAGCACGTAATGTACACTAAATGTGTTCAAACTTAAATAATAGGTTGTATAGAATGTAAAGATCGATAAAACAATACTCATTTCATATTTATATGTGCATTGTTCAATCTTAAAAATGGGTTGCGTTTTAAAAAAAACACCCTGTATTTTTCAGTTAAACAAGTCTAAACTGATATTTTCGATCCACTAACCTCACTTTATTGTGCTGTCAACTGTTTGATGCCCAGTAGAAGAAGAAATTTCCTTAGGATGAAAAATAAAAATCTCTAAAATATTTTATGAAACCAATTTCAAATGTTGATCCTGTTGAGACCGTTCAACGCTGCATTCAAAAACGGGCAAAATGATTGAACATGTACACTGCTAGGATGAAAGGTAGAGAATCCATCGATTGATACTTGGTTAGTGATGCCCATAACATAAAGATTTCGCTTTCGTGCTTAGATTATTTTGAGGGTTTCGAATACTCAGAGCTGCAGACTACTCACACCAAGATCCATATACTGCGACTGGAGAGAATCGTCGTGACTTCGTAACTTAATGTTAATGATAAACTATAATACTAATCCCCTTTAGAAATAAAGAAAACCATTTGACAGATCACGTTTAGCCTCAACTCATTTTCCATAGCATCACTTTGTGTGTATTACTCTGAAACTCCCAAAAAAGGTTTGAAAATAATTATTTCTTCAATAGAAATTTAATAAATTTAACAAACAGATAGTAATCTATTTAAGTGCAGTTTTATTTTGAAATATTTTTTCTCTTTAATTCACCGTCTTTTTAATATATTTCTAATTATTATCAAAACTATTCGTTAGCTATACAATGTAATTACAGTCAAAATACAAACCGAGAGTTATTTCAGGTAAGCTCTTCCAACATTAGACTTATGAATATTATAAGAGTCTTCCTGTTACCTGAGCTACAGGCCCTGGCTCTGGCCTGGGCTTGGGTGCCTGTCCTGAGTACCTTTGAAAAGTATATAATATATATTCTGATATAGAATATGCTAATTGTAAGAACATTCCTTATAGCGATATTTTAAATTATAAACACGAGATTTCTCATTCACATTACTTTCTATGCTGTTCTATATTTAAAAAAAACTCATACTTGTTTTTATGATGTACTTGGTGGCATCGGAGAGTATTTTTATTCAATAACAGTATGCGTTTGAGTGATTAATGTTCACATAATACAAGTTCAATGACCTTTCCTTGACCTTGACCTTACCTTGTGGACCGGTTTGCTCTGCGGGTAGCCTACCGACACAGTGCAGGCGCAACTGTTTACATGAACACTCGAATGATGAATTGCACATTGTTATGCAAATTATGAACAAACCGAGGTAAAAATAACTCACAATACAAAATTAATGTCAATTTTATAGAATTGTGGTGAAATACATTAACAATTAGTTAGAAATATATTTTATTGACAGTTTGATTTGTTTATTAATGAGAAGATGTAAATGATGAACTTAAAACATCAGCTTTGGACAATAAAATATTCTAGACTTAAAAGAAACGCCTAGAAAAGTATTCTTCATGTGGATTTTCATTAAATAATTCAACAGTAAAATTGAATATAGTTCCTTGTCCCATATTATATATTTACAAGAGGTAGCCACAGTAGAGCACCGATTATCCGAACTAATTGGGGACAGGGTGTTCGGATAACTGAATATTCGGATAATCGAACAAAAAGAGACAAAATTCAAAAATTATATATGTAACGTAATTCTTACTAGTAAAAAGGCTAAAAAATTATCAAACAAAAATTATTCGCGTAATTTTATTATGGAGTAGATCAGAATACATGGGTATAAATTGTTAAAGAACAATTTATCATACATAGTTACAGTACACTGTATACTTTTTATTTAGAGAAAAAGTTTAAAATTTGTTTTTGCTTTAGCCTGACACTTTTTTTGGCGTGCGAATTTGAATTGCTTGAGAATCACGTTCAAAATATGAATTATTACGGCGTTCGGTTAACCGACGGTTCGGATGACTGACGTTCGGATAATCGGCGCTCTACTGTAACTGGAAAACTGGCTATCAAGCTGAAATAATTAGCTTCAATAATCCCTTTTGGTATCAGAGTAATGTTCATTAATGTTATTTGCAAAGTTTTGGTCCACGGTTTTATTATTTGACTAGATAACCTGTTGCTCGAAGTCGAGCAAAAAATCACATTAAAAAAGAATAAAGGATGAACCAATCCTTTTTTGTATATGCTTTGAAAGTTTAATCAAAGAGCAAAATTTACTAACTAATTTTTGCCTAAAGTACTGAAAATTTTGAAGTCCATTTGATAACCGAAGGAGTTCCTGGTAAAAGATAATTTTTGTGAAAACCTGTTCAGTTTTTTTCATTTTCTTTAGATCTCTTGTTTCTGAAATGTATATTTAATACAGTCAAGAGATTGTGCTTTGTTTACAGCAACCACCGTCGAATGTTAGGGTGTATCCAAATAGTTTAAGGATTTGAGTCTAACAGCTCTGATCTCTGATTAAGAGTTGTTTTCTGTAATCTCTTGAAAATATGGCAAAATCCACAAATGAGTTACAAGGACCTTTCCTTTGTGACAAAAAAAAGGTAAATGATCTATTATTTCTTCTAGTTTTTCAATTCTTGAAAAGTAAGCCGCCGCAATACAAACCTTTTAAGTTCATTGGTTGGAAGGAGCACCTCAACGATCTAGTAATACCACTCTGTACCCATTAAATGTTACATCGAGACTGTTCCCTGAGAATGGTCAATGTGCGTCTTCTTATTGGTGGCATTATAACTCTATAACACTAAATCCAAAAATAAATTGGTGCAAGTTAATAATAAAATTACAAAAACACATGCTGAAATGTTTTGGTACATCGTAAACTACATCGAAAAACGCTAAACTAATAACTGCATTGAATAGGCACTTCAAAATACTTCATTTCATTATGTAGGAACTAAGGCCAATATTCCTAAGTTACATAATGAATCTTTAAGAACATAAATGTGAAAACTAAAACTGCTGAAAACAATTTGTTGTCACGTCCCAGCTGAAAAAATAAAAACCATGCGTTTTTGAAAAATAAATCATAAGTGCTGCAATCATTGGTTTATCTGTACAACTATTTCAAAGCAAGGCCATATGTTCAGTTGTAAACAAAGTGACCTGAGCTTGGTAAAATGTCGATGGATAGCTCCTCTGTTCCGAAACTTCAGTCCTTCACTGTACTTTGGTGACGCCCTTTTTAAAAAATCAGAGACGTATAGATAAATCTACATTAAAGTCCTTTTAATTTTACACTTCTAACATTAAACTCCGTCCAGGCGTTCTTGAGGATTGACTGTGAAAAGAAAACCGCTTGCATATTAATATATAGATTATAAAATCAATTTATCCCTTTTATTCTGAGTATTATTATTATCATTATTATTTATGGTTTTTGCGGCCTGTTCCTATTAATGAATACTTCTAAACCTCAGTAATTTATGACTCAAAAACGTGTTTTATGCAGATTCCTTGGACAGAGAAAAACTAATAACGTAATAGAACGAATGTTAAAGATGTTATAGTTTAACATTGGCCATATGAGTTGCCATGATAGCAACGAAATAAACAAGGAGAGGGTAAACAAATTAAGTATTCATAACAGCTTTTTGGAATCTATAGCCATCAAGGAAAACTAGAGCGAGTGGAATGATGAGTTCATGGAGCAATAAAAAATGTTTCTATTTATCAATTTTATGACATTAATATATTTTGTATCATTTGGATGAACCGGAAAACATGGAATAACACCGAGCAAGGCACCAGGTACTCAACTCTATAACATAAACAGTAAGCAATTCCAGGCACTAAACTCAAGGCATAAATACTCACCCGTTAACATTTATCCTATCGGTTATAATCTCGCCGATTTATTAGTATCAGTGTGATAACTTCAATCGTAAAAATGCCGCTCGTTTACGGTGCTGCAGCTGTAAAGAGACGCATTTATTAGAACTCCTTGTCTGCGTCTCTAATCGCTGTTCAGTGGCAAGAGTAAGCCTGATTGCGCTTTCTATCATCAATATTTCTTGGGCGAAAAAAGCTGGAAAATTTATAATCGTCATGAATAGTACTATGATCATGAAACAGTTATAAAACGTTGCAGTATGTATTTGTTGCGGAACGACGCAACAAAATCAACGGTGAAGGAAGGTTAAGTAGTTAACAATCTGAGGTAAATGATGAAATTTCTACACAACCACGCACATGTCCTAGGATAAGTTGAAGACAGCTGAAATCCGTCGTCTGACAAACCTTCCTAGCCGAAGAGACGAAACAGGAGAAAAAAACAAAAATCAACAAGAGCTTACCCTCCTAGTTATATTTGTGTTTAATTAACCTTGGCTTGAAAATCTGTTTGAAAATCGTCTCTTCATCTGGGGAGGTTGTTAGACGACTGCAGATTTCAGCTGCCTCTAACTTAGTTTAGCATGATCTACCCATATTGTTAAATCTTGGTTAAATGGTACCATTTTTCCAAGACTTTCTGCAATGAAAAATCAGAGGTAACCGGTAATCATGATTACACTATGCATAAATCGAGATATTTCTTGAAAAAAAAACATGAATTGTACTATTTCTGTTCTACATACCCCGAGTATTCCGTGAACATTCCATTTGATTTTAGAGGTACAAATTAATGCATTGAACGCCTTTCCAAAGGGCACAGGTCAATGACCCTGCGACCATGTAATTCTTGGGAGGAAGAGGTATACTCCATTCTGGACCTCAGCCACAGCAGACACTCCCAGGACGTGGGAGGGTACACGGAGGACCTGTGGGGGCGACGAACTTGGACCTTGTCGCCAAACTGGCCTCATAAACGCCCTCCAAAGTGGCGCAGAATTTATAGACCATTCTGTAGTCGACGGTCTAAATGGCGATTTATTGTCGGTTAAAACCCTTGCTGGTTGTCACTCTTATGGGGGTTGCGATTCTTTAGTTTCCTTAATCCTTAATTAACTGTCTGTTTAGTTTTTTTTTATTTTACGCTCTATTTTTCACCAAGTGCCCTGATTCAAAACCTAAGTCATCAGAAAAGGTTACATTGTTAAACCCCTTTTTCATAGGACTTTAAGTTCATAATTTGTTCTTCCTTTTTTTGTTTTCCAAAAATTTGCAGCCTTTTTTATGTAAGTCCTCTTTCTCATATTTACTCACTTAAAATATTTCACAAGAAATATAACTTTATCCAAAGAACTACACAAAAAAAGTTAATTTGCTCTCTTGACATGTCTACAATTAATTAGTCATACTAATACGGGCTCAAATAAGTAATGCTGAAAGAAAATGAGGACATAAAATATATGAAAAAGTATTTAGCCTACATGTGTTATTTCTTTGTTGAATCTACATGTTCCTAAGCCTTTAATATTAGTTTTATTTTTGTGTCCTTTTACCCTTTTTATTTTATTTTATAAACTGGTAAGAACTTGTAAGGAGGGTCATTTGAATTTTTGTATGATGCACGAGATACGTAGAGAGATCCGATAAATATACGTAAGGATGTATGTGAGAGAGGGCACATAAAGATTTCTGGCGCTCAAATTATTGTCTATGTGAAGATTTACTGAATATTTTTCCTACCTGTTCGTGGATCATAAGCAATAATCAATTTTATTTTAGAAAGGAATTCCTTCCAACAGTACCTTAAAAAACAAGTTTCACGACGTTTCGGGATCTGGAATCTGATCCCGTCTTCAGGTGGAAGAAAACCTAGAACATAACAAGATTAGTAACACATAGCCAGGAAAACCTGGAGAAAAACACAGCTAAAACAGAGAACTGTAAAAGCAGTCACGAAAACAATAAGCTGAAAAGAAAAACAATACACAAAATAACACAGGAATCACAAGTATCAAGAATCACCAGGCAGGAGAGAGCACGTCCACACCCAATCAGAGCTGAGCTGAGACCAGATTCCAGATCCCGAAACGTCGTGAAACTTGTTTTTTACTAATCAGTGATGGCAAATGTCCGCAAAAATCCTAATCAAAATATAAAATCACCATCACCAACAATGAATTTCAAACAAAGGAGTACCTTAAATACTTTAATAGATTAATGTTGCAGCTTCGCTTTCAACTTTAGATACATTAGATACATTACTTGAATGGCGACCTACCCAAGTAGATATTTTAAGCCAAGTATGAATGACAGATGAGTGAAGGATGATTGTTCACTCCAATCAGCAGTTTAACTTAAAATGTTATTCTTCCAAAAGAATTGTGCAGACTCAAACTTTAAAAGGTTATTCATTCAACTGTATAGCCAAAGGTGTGGATCTGTAGGGCGTGGGACTTGAAAAAGGTAAATTTGTGGTAATTCGGCAAACCTACTTGATTTTACTCATAAACTATGAAGATCGGTTCAGTAGACAGTGAGAACTACTCTTTCAAACAGATCTAACCCAAAATTATTCTAATTATAGCCTCTTACAGGGTATATATCAGAATACAAGGAAGGCAACGGTGTTGCTTTGGGCGTGTCATCTGCATAGTTGATCAATTAGCATGCATAAGGCGGATGACCTTGGATGTATTTAGACACAGTGGCTGATGGATGCCCACACAAATTGTACAAAACACCGCAGGAAGTTCCAGTGGCTAAGCAAATGCGTTAGTATTAAGTCGCCCAGTGAACTTTATAACGTCATTTAAAGTTAGATCTTTGATCAATAAAATTAATCGTAGAGTTTGGGTTTTATTTTATTTTGTATTTTTATTATTTTAAATGCTTCCTTATGTAAGTGGTCAAACGTATTTTATTGTTCCCAGAGTTGAATATTTCGATTCTATTATGTTTATAATATCTTAGTAACAACCAAAGTCTTAATCAAATTTTCAGTAAACCTTACTATCAATAAGTTTTGAAAATATACTATATTACGTATTTATTTATTTATTTTCAATCAATATCAATGTTGTGACCAAAACATAATATTTTTTACAATCTAGGATTAACCTAAGGAAATGACTTCTACGATCATATTGTATTTTGATCATCATATCGAACATTATATCCGTACTGAGCGTCACATGGATTTTCAACACAGTTAATTTGAACAGGAAACATTTTACTCCCAATATTTGCGGAGCGTAGAGGTTTATGCATGTTTCTAGCAGAAAATTGAAAATCTCTCAATTTCTCTTCGAGTCAAACTATTTGTACTGCTAACATCACTTATTACCGATTTGTAGCGCTAAACGGTGTGCAAGTGTTAGCAGACTTTACAACAACGGATAAAGACGTTTTAAAATACTTAGGTCCCTAATTTGCTAAAAACCTTGTCGGAATTCTGAACGATCCAGTCAAACTGGTTACTGACGACTTTGCGACGCACGCGGTATACACGAGACATTGACCTTGTTACGGACTGCCAAAAACTTCACTACCAAGTCACGAAGGGCCTTGACTCGGCAGCGCGAAGTTTCGGCAACTTTGGGTCAATGGTTCTGTCAAACACATGTTTATTTGGGAGACACGTGAGTTGATTACTTGAAAAAACTTAAAGTAGCACAGTTTGAATATTTTTTACTGATCTTACACTGACTTCGTCAAACTGAATCCTTTGTCCTTTGCCAATTAGTTAAAGGGTGTTTGGAGTTTGGATACCGCCATCTCATTTTCAACCAGGATACCAACAATCTGTCTGAATCATGCCAATACCATTCCGTCTAACAAATTAAAGGTGGTTTTTGATTACTGCTCAGCGATTCTTCTAGCCCAAACACAGTGGATCCTTTAAAAATCACCTTAATAAACGCTCCTGATTGTCTAATTTTTACCAATCTTAATATTTAATATTATAAAAAGTTAATAAAGTAAGCACTTTTTGAGTATTTGAGTAAAGTTCCTGGAAATAACATCGTGGACATTAATCTAATGAATAATAAATTTGACCTGGATTTACATCCATTATCAGATAATCAAACATGTAAATTCATGTTGCACAAGGCTGCGTTTAACACCAGTAGATATTATCTGAAAGAATAGATGGAACCAGGAAAAATGAAGAACCTTCGATAAAGTTTCAAAAACACATTTATTAAAGACCTTTTTAAGTGTCACAAAACGCTACGTTCATTAGAGTGGCTTTCAAATTGTTCATTAGAAGACCCAGCCTCTCCCAAATGTGGCCGCTCTAGGCGATATTTATGAGGTGCAAGTACGATGTTAATCGCTCCAAATTTGACCACTTTGCATTAAATATCGATCCTCTTCTTAATTGCTATGTGCCAAAGATGCTATTTTTTCTCTGACTTCCTTAGTATCTACATGCTTTTAGTGGATGCTCATCATCAGTCTAAGGAGTAGTACGAACCAAAATCAAAACAAATATTATAAACATGTACGAATCTTTAGCTGAGATTTGTGATTTGGGCGAAATATACTGTACGAAATTACTTGTAAAACTAATAAATGACCATCGTTAATATTCTAAATTTGTAATGAAAAATTTTATGAAATTTGTTTTCTATAAGAATACAATTCCCTTATTTTTACCTTGCTTGATTATTCATATCCATCTATAATTAGTTTCAAAACGTTTTTAATGATCAACGACTGCCCTGAAGAATTTCATGCTTGTTGTGAAATGAAAGCTCGCTTAGCCAACTTATTTCTATTATGATATTTTTTATTTGAATTATATTATCGGATATACAATATTTTCGCGTCCTTTTTGACATAAAACATACTAGGTTTTGTTCTCTGGTTCATATTTTAAGTTCAGATTTACTGTCTGTATACGATTATTTTTTCTATTTATAAATATTTCTCTAAGTTTAAACTAAATATTAGTCAAATATACAGTAACCCAAAATGATATTTAGAACACGATAAAAAGAACCTTACATTCAAACTCGTCTCACAAGGCCCGAGGTGCTGAGCTAACACGTATCCGCTATTACATAGGTTGCTAGCTGTGTGGTTTTGAAATTGCTATGAGGCGCGTTGGAAAGAAAATATAGGCTCCAAAATGCTTTAACAACAACGTACTAGAAATATTTCACAGTTTTGTAGTTTATAGCCATCGTGAGGAATAAAAGGGATGCTATTACCAAAAATTGTTGGTCAAACACATGGTTATTTTAAATAACGTTGAACGCACTCTGATATGTATCGGCTTTTCTTTGTTACATTGTTAAGTTTCTTCATGAACTTGTAATCGTTTTCAGCAATAATATGTCCGCTTATATGATCACATTCAACCCAAAACTATAATACCCCTTTGGCATAACACCTTCATACTCAGCGAATTTCAAATGCAAAGAGCATAGTTCAATCCAACATAGCGAGACTTGACATGTTTTCGTACGCTTCGTGACAATAACATTGGGAACGAGTATACAGATTGGCTGCCACAAAAATGAAAATATTGGGGGTTTTAGACTAAAATACATTAAGTCTCACCTAGATGAAGCCATAAACAAAGTTTTATTGAGATAAAATATGTTGAGAAATAAGCAAGATTTTGAATTTCACTCATTTCCCATGAAAATAACATTGTGACAACGTACTGTGTTTACCACTTTCAATATCTCAGTAGCCAATGGACATAGAGCAGTGACTCAAAATTCAAAATTGTTTGTTTTTTCGAGCTGAATTCAATAGTAGTAACAAAAATTGAATTATTTTCATTTTTTATGTGAAAACTCAAAAACCCCATTTTGGTGGGTTTATCCCTCTTAACTCCCCCTTCCGGGTGACAAAGTGACAAGACACTTTAATCACATTTTCATGTGATGATTTTTTTTAGTTTTAGACTTTATAAATAAACGATAACTTAAATTATAACTTCAGCAGATGTGATTTCAAGATATCCTCGTCAAACAAAATGTTGCTTTGAAACACCTCAAATATTCCTCTTAAGATCGAATATTTTCATTTTCAAAATTATTGACATATTTAAGATCTATATAATTTATAAATATTTTTATTCATACCCTGATGTCATTCATAAAATGTCATATAAAACTCAGTCCAATTGTACTGCAAAACAATTTTGTTCCCACAATAATTTACTGTTGGATCAAAATCTATTCTTATCATTTTGGCTTCTATTTTACAGTATTTATAGAGTAGTTTAATGACATCATTTAAACCATGTACTTAAGTAAAATGATCGAATAATACAATTAGCAGCTAAAAAAACTTGGTAATTTATCATTTGACATTTAGGGAGCCTCTAGAAGACCCTGTGAGCTCCAGAGTAACTCCCCCGCACACGTTTTATACGTGTTCTATTAAGCGGAGCTGTGCAAGCGCTTGCAGTGATTTTTGAAATTACCTGGAGGAGGGGCAGAGACGGGCCCAAATTACGAATTCCTGAAGCCCTTCCCTGTTTGGTACACGTGCGCGTAATAAGCTCTTCAGACTTGTCTGACTTAGTAATTTTCTCTTTTTCTTTATTCTACACCTCTCTGTTATCATTCAGCTATCCATATTAAAATATTCATTTGTTTATATGATGGTAATAGTTCTGATTTATTTTGCTACTTAACTATTTATTTATTGACTCTTTATGTTAACCTATCACTAACACACTTTCACACCTTAGCCAATGATTTAATACATTTCTGACATTCTGATCAAGAGTTAACAGTATTCCAAAGGACCTGATAGTGATTAATAGGAATGATAAGCGGTTGAAATTAATAAATTGTTTAAATTTTATGTTTACATATTTTTAACACTGGTAAATTATTGAAATATATTTTTAAATCCATGTAAATATAGAATTTAAATAGCATTTAGTTTTAATTGAAAATTAGCAATGAATAATTCTAAATTTTAACCAAGAAAATGCATTATATTTTCTTGTAAATTAAAGTTAAATGAAGTTTTTCACTTATAGTCCTCCTATACACCATGAATTTATGTTAAACCAAATTTGATTAATACATGTGGAATATGTAGCCAGGGATCTCTAGGAGTATTTCCTTTGAACTTAGAACGTTAACTAGCAAACGGATTGGACCTCTGATGATATTTTAAGTTAATACTTAACTGAAACAACCAAAAACTTCACTACAGCAAAAGCCCGTCAAGACATTATAAAACATTAACTTTGACGTAAGCCACTTAATGAGATTTTACCAAAATCATATAAAAGAGAAGGAGATTTCTATCGGACAGCAAGTCTCCAAAACCGCAAGAAATAGAAAGCTGAAATTTGGCACATATGCTCCCCTTGAGTCCTATATGCGTACTAAGAAACTTATATACAAAATTCCTTTAGAGTTATGTGCCCTGTAGTTCTTCAAAGTTTCAATCTTAAACTGTTTGGAAGGTTATGGAGTTTTCATGTCAAACCTAAGAAATATGACAAATTAAATACCATCCAAGGTAATTGTTCTGTTTTTCTACATATGAAACCGATTCGATCAGGTAAGTTATAAAAACAAGGTAAATAACTTATAAAGGTAAATTTATAAATATTGTTGAAACGATCAGAACAATTATGCTAAGTTCGTTAAAGTAAAACTAATACTCTGACATTTATAAATAGCTTACTTTTTTAACGCAGCAACCGGCAAGATTATTTGCGAGTGACTTAAACGGTGGGTTGGCCGGACGGCTCCAACTGTTGAAGTTGTACAGTGCCGAGGTGTAGGCCGCATCCTGATGGGATAGAAGATTGATAAATGTACGCCATAAATAATATTTAATCATAAAAAATGTTATATAAGTTGAAAGTTTTGTTTTAATGAAAAAAAATCTATGTCAACCCAACTTTGTTAAGTGATCAATGTACTCGGGTAGAAATAGTCTGTGGTTTATTACATAGTTCGTAGATCAGATTATCGAGAGAGATGGAACGATTGCCGCAGGAAGGTGTGGATTCATTTGTAGAATTTAACACCCTGTAGTAATAAGCCTCATTTAAGCTCATGTTAGAGCTTTGCGGTACAGTGGACGAATTGGTGGAGCGGCTGAAGTCATCGAGATATTACTTAAATTTGGCGAGGGAGGTCGACCTCCTAATTGCTCACAGTTACAAACTTAGTTTTGTGGTATTGGCATAAAGACGTGGCCTAACTCTTATACATCCGTTTGAATACTTCATAATATTTGAGGAGCCACAGTACCACCTCCACGTTTGCCTAGGCAGCCCCGCTAATCTGGATTACAATGTCAAAGTAGAAATTAAAGCACACTCTATCACTCATATTACCTATGGAGGTATGTATAGAGGTAGTATAAGCTATAGCAATGCCCACTTATTAATCTGACCTTAATTTAAACGTTTAAGGTAAATGTATAGATTACGATACCACCCCCTCACATATCCGACCAAAGAATGGACGTGTATAAATTATATCTTCATTTATCCGACCAGAGAATGGACATGTCAAACTTATATCTTATAGTAGCATCCCTTACACTTACAAACTGGGAAAGTATTTTTAGGCATTGTGTTAACACCAACTGCTCGATAATCCGACAAAAGATCAATATTTAGGATCTGTACAGATTGCGATACCACCCCTTCAATTATCCGACCAGAAAATGGGCTTGTCTAACTATATCTTATAGTAGCATACCTTACACTTACAACCGGGGAACGCATTTTTAAGCATAATGTTAACACCAATAGCTCGATAATCCGACAAAAGATCAATATTTAGGTTATATACAGATTTCAACACCATCCCCTCACTTATCCGACCAGAGAATGGACTTCTTGTGCAACATACACCTTAGAGTAGCACCTCCTAACTCTTACAGCATGGGAATGCAAAATATATCTTTTTTTATCTCACCCCTATGTCCGACCCCCAACCCCAGTCCGGACCAGCGGGGGGGCGGCCGGCGCTGTGGCGCGGACGGCCTTGTGTAGTGGTAGCGGCGCGCGGTATAAGCGGACCCTCGGCACCGCCGCGTTCAGTTACTTCTCCTCCGCCACAATGCACGCTACTGTGAGTACACACTTACTCTTAATTTGTTCAATAAAAAAGTATAAATCGTGCCTTTTTACATCTTAAAATACATGTATTCATATGAATAAAATACTTGAACTATACTAAAGATATTTTAAAATGTTAATAATGTTTTTTTTAGATTAATAATGTAAAAAGATTTGTAAAGTTCATTTGGGACATAATCTGCTTAAATATTATTTCATATAAAAACCATGCAAAATTAACAACTATAATATATAAATAGCCACTTCGTTTATTTTATAATTTTTTACACTATTTTTCATTGATGATAATAAATGAGCTTTTTTAAACTTTTAATGAATTTTTTTGTTACAAAATAGTATTTAAAGGATTGATTGTATTTTCAAGGGGGTTTTATTTCTCACTTAAATGTAATTCAGTTTTTTTTTATTATTTAAATGGTATAATTGTGAGAGTTTATGCAATGTATATGTGTAGGAACTTTTAAAGTAGTCCTTGCAATTAGAGTAGGCAATCAAGTGTTTTACAATCTTTCTCAGCCGGAAGAAGTGTTGCAAATTATTCATTACCATCAAACTCTCGAACTGACGCTGTGGGATTTTTTCGCGATACTCCATTGAGATATTTGTGGATTTTAAAAAATTACTACTCATAAAAATGGCTCTTTGGTTTGTTATTTTAGTTAAAGGATTATGGAATGAGCTTTTTTCAAAAGTTTTATTGTGGTGTGCTAACTTTGTTCCTAGGGCCTTGCTCACTTAAAACTTTTTTGAACTTAAATTGAAGTTTCATACCATGACCTATTAATTACTAGGCCTACTATTTAAATATTAGTATGCTCTCAATAAAATACATATATATTTAAAAATTCTATTGAACATAAAAGTGGAAACCTTTTCTCAGTTTTGATTCTTAAAATTTCAGATTTTACATTATCAATTGCAACTTAAATTACTAAACTGACCAATTACGTTATAATTAACTGACTGATTGGCCCTGGAAGCAGTTACAAAACACAAGAGTGCTAAGGGTTATGTGATTGGTCATGTGAATGGTTTCCCATGTGAGCATTCCCAAATTATTACTCTCTGGTTATGAAGTAAGATAACATGAGTAAATTTATCTACAATCCCATTGTTATCTACAATCCTCCTTCTATTTATGGAACCTATAACTTGGTTATGTGTTCAACTTTGAAGTTAATTATAACCCAGTTAATTACCACCCCTACTAAGTATGAAACTTCAAATGTTCAATTTCAAACGTACTTTCTGTTTATTGTTTTTATTAAGAAGTATAAATAAAACTTTGACAGTAAATTTTCCATCCGAGTCAGGAATGAAATATTTGCCTTTTAATATAATACGGATAATGTTAATAACATTTTAGATGGAATCGTTTTTAGAAGAATTGTTTTACGATAGCGTTCCCTGTCCTTTGACTTTTCTCATTCTTAACTTTTGCATAAACCTCACGCCTTCAAAACTATGAAGATGTAGAGCAGTTGTCTTGTTTAGTTTCTTTTTCTTTACATAAGGGGCGGTGATTAAAACTGGAAAGGTCTACATCTAGGGATCTATATCTCCATCTATATCTAGGGATTGAACAAGCATAGTTAATCGTTTTAAAAGAAGCTTACGTATCATTTCGATCGACATTCGATCGCATTCTTAATACGAATACATCTTCATGTGTTCTTTAAGGTGGCTTTTAGTAGGATTTTTAGTTAATAACTCTGTATTCTGATGGACATTTCAAAAAGGTTAAATATCTCTGCGGAGCCAGTTCATAAAGCAAAATTTCTTAGGCCTCTGGCCCTGCTATCCTGATACATAGAGGAACGCACTAACGGTCTACGCGTCTCCAGTGGAGCCGAACTATCGGGCATATATACGAGGCATTGTCCTGCGTGTTCCGCCTACCCGCAGATACGAGGATGTCTTCATTTTTATCTCCTCTTTCGCCAGCGGCCCTGCAACAGTCATAAGTTACGATAGAAGGAAACACGCAGACGGAGCACGCAGGCGTGAGTGGTGAATTGTAAATGTGATCGGTTGCTTACGTAGCAGCGTCTATCAGAGTGCAACTGAGGGATCAAGTCTAGCGGTAATGTTGAGCCTGGTTTACAACTGAAATTTAATCACGCCTCATAAACCGAAGTTCTACACATTTTATTCCAGATCAAGGACAATGGGGTCTGTGCGTATTTATTGCAATAATGGTGTCAGTGGGAGGACCAAACGCCGGTGTCGATATGTTTCTTAAGATGTAGATCCTCGGTGGATAGAGAATGACTACATAAAAAAGAAAAATGACTACATAAAATTTGTGCATCAATGCACAAATGACAAAAATGCATACGCAGAAAGTTAAAATCCCATGGCAAGTTAGTCCGTGGCATTTGCTTAAAATGCTAATGGTTTTCTCGCATGCAATATTTTCAGGTCTTTTTTAACATTGTGGTGGAGACCGTTTTGGGCTCGTTCTATATTACAAGGTTTTTACACAAAAATATGGAAAGAACCGCTAAGGGATAGTCTGCATTAAATTAAAATAAATACCAATTTACTATAATGAAAAACTAAACGTAATTACTTTTACCTTTCAGAGTTTTGAAGTTTATGAAAAATAATCCTCCACATGGCACCCATTAAGGTTACTTCTACACACTTTTTACCTTCAATCCCCTTCCCTTTCAATCCGTAAAGTAGGGACAAATTGACACCAGAAATAAATTTATCTATAATAATAAAGAACCTTACTATTTTTTTTTATTCAATAGTACTAGTTTTAAATTGCCAATAAGGTAAGCGAAAATAAAATCCTATATCACTGGGGATTTATCAATAAAACTCTTATCCAGATGCAAAACGTATGCCATTGTGACTCGGCTAACGGACTGATCAGGTGACCCACAGCTATAACAGTACAGTGATTAGCACGCCTCTGCATTGTCTCTCACGCACTTCCTCTCTCTCTTGCCTCTTTCTTTCTCTCTCCCTTTCATCACATTCTTCCTCCTGATCAGTCATTCATCAATTATTATCAGATGTAAATTAATTACGGTACTTTCACAGAGGTAATTCGAGGGTGGATTGATCGACATAGTTTTCACTCTTTACTGGCGTAGGCGGTGTTTTCACTCTTTGGCCCACAGTTGTTACAGTAACGTTATTGATTACTGATGATTAATGATTAATTAGAAATTTTCTTATCTGAATCAGAAAACGTTTTTGAATTCGGCCCTCATTGAAAAATACAAGTTTTAAGTAATTCTGTTAGATAAAATTCTCGGATAATTTTGTCTGAAGATCCTATAGTGGCTTATAAATCAGTCACTACAATGACAAATAATGTAACGTATATTTTAAATCTTCACTTATTATATTTAATTTGCAGCTTTAGGTCTCCATTGATTGTTGTCTGACTTGGTCTATTAGTCATAACATACAGTTTAATTAATTTCAATCCTCCAAAAATCATCAAACCATTTAAATTATAATTAAGTAATGATTTTTACTACTTTTTTCAGTATTAAGATTTAAAATTGCCATCATCGTTTGTCACCTTCCAGAAGCGAATTGTATAAAATTTGTAAGGGTTTTCTCTACACGTTATATGGTAAAACATCTCAGTATTTTTTTTAAAGGATTTGTTGCTTGCATTCTGAATGATATGAAAATTTTCAAAAATTGAGTAAAAACCTTATCCTCATCTTTATGCTAAAGATCACCAACGTCACAGTGTGCGTAGAGGTTTTCCCAAACAATATCGCCTATTCTGCCAAACAATACAATGTATTGCGGGCAGAAACGAACGCACGGAGCCCACGGACGTCCTTCGACTCCTGTGACGAAACTCTGGCGAAACTTTCTGAGGCGCGTGTCTCCTTCCGCGGTTACGGAGGGACAGAAACTGCTGGAAGCGAGTTATGAGTACTCGCGAGGCGTGGAGGCTGATAGGGCCTGGAGATAAGGCTAGAACGCCTACTGCTCTGAACCAACAGTGTTATTTTTGTGAAATTGGGGGTCTAGCTAACCTAGTTTATATAATACTGTATAAAAATCATGTCACTCATAGCCATGTTATAACATGAACAATTATATCCATAACGTTAGTTTTAGGAGATTCTGGAAGTCAGATTTCCTAAATCATAAAACCTATATGTCGATGCCGAGCTTTGGAAATTCGCTTGTATCAGTGTATACATCGGTCAAGTTAAGTAAGCAAGACTTTCATTGGCTTAAAACTTAAAAACAATTTTAAGGGTAAATCATAAAAATTATTATCAAATGTAAATTAATTACTGTACTTTCACGGAGATATTTCAAGGGTGGATTAATCGACATTGTTTTCACTCTTTGCCCACAGTTAGTTGTTACAGTAACATTATAGATTACTGATCATTAATGAATAAATAAAATTGTTTGTCCGAATCAGAAAGCATCCTTCAGTTTGGCTCTCAAAGAATCAATCATTTAGGCAATCCCTAAGAGATTGTCTAATGGAATGTTTTTTTTAACCCAAGCAGACAGAGAATTCCAGCCAATTTAAATCCACTCCCTTTTACACCGCTGTGATTAAATAATTTAATTCAGAAAACTTAAAAAAGGAGCCCTAAAATTCCTACGTACCTTATTTATTACCAGTCCTCTAAAATGTTAACTGTAACCCCAGAGCGTCGAAGTTGGAGCATGAGCGTCAGCTATCAGCAGAGATGTAAATCATTCAACATAACAACTGTCGAACTTTTTTTCTCCTGCCCACTCGGATTCCTTGGATGCAAATAACAAGATATATGGAGCAGGTTTGAGCCGCATAGCTGACCGATCCGCGAATCACAGGGCATCAATCATGGTGAAAAACACGCCTCAACGTTCCCGTTACGATTATTGATATTGCACATATCTTTAGGTCCTAACGGAAAGGTTACCTTGCTTGGTAGGAACAGATCGCGAGTTTACATTCAATTTTGAATGACAAAACTGTACTGCTAGGGTGGTTTCTACTATTTCGGAATAAGATGGACGTTGATATTTTAAGTATTTTTCCGTTATGTACAAAACTACTACAGCCTCACAGTAAAAAGGAGGGAAGAATAGTCCAGATCATGATATTTATAATACTTACCAGATCATGAAATAATGTGTAAAAAATTAACTTAAAAATGTTACGCGTCGTTTATATTCCTTTGTTGACAGCGTGAAATTCTGTTCATTATACCTCTCTAATTTAGGAGTATTAAGCTCTATTCGCTCCCCAGTTCCTTGAATGTTCCTTTTGTGTATTTTACTCTTTCTGCTAACCCATTCCAGTGACTTTTCGATGGACGATTTAAAATAATGGTTTGCCTTTGAGCAACACCCTAAGAATTATGCACAAATAAAATTATCTTATGAACATGAAAAGATGAACAAGAATTTGTGTTCTATTTCAAGATTGGTGGTGCCAGTGATGATTGCATGACTTTACTTGAATGGTTGAACTCCTGCGTCACAGCTACAACTGGATTCTTTCTTGAAAACTGACCCGTCCCTGATATGCCGAACATCGGGTTACAGTACAAACACTGACCATCCGACCCAACCACAACATTATACCCAACCAGTTCCTAGTGAATCAGACCTGCCAAGTTTAATGAAGAATAAACTACTCAGCTTACCACATTATCTCATTAACGCCACATTATTATCTAACGGTACTTCCTGCGCTATAAAAGAAACAGAAAAATGTATAAAGATAATTTTGTGCAAAGCACATTCGCAAATCCAATTATCCGTAGACCTCAGGACCATTCAAGAGACAGCGGCACCTCTGGGGAATTACTGACCCCAGGCACTTCGCCGAAACATGTTTAAGACCGTTGCGGATTACGACAGGGCTGATCCTTCCTCCGGTGTCCGCAGGGCTCCGCCAGCCTCCAAGTTCAACGCACTAAGTGATTCAATGACTTATCGTCGATGGTTATCTTACTACCTAGCGGCCGTTAGCTTCGCAGGTGCGGCGCCAATTTCAATTCCCCGTTCGGATAATCTATAATCCGTTTAATTGGATAATCCGGCGAGCACGTGGTTTGTAATCCGGCCGCGACCGCTACCGTCGGTGAAGTTTATTGCTGAATCATGGCCGCAGGGCCCGGTATTTGTATAATTGCACGGATTATGGGAATATAAACTGTGTCCAAGTTGAGGAAGGTGGATTCTTACGTTTTCCTTGTAAGTATCGTAAGTTGCTTGGCTTGACAGGTTTTATGGATTTCATTAATTGATTTACATTACTAATTGTTGCTCGGTTCCCTTACTGCTTTCCTATTAATTCGACATTTCTGTCATGAATAACATGATGTTTTTATTGTATTATCATCAAAATACTCAGCTTGTAAACTTGTTTGTAATGATGCATGAAATCTGTACCAAAGTAAATGTATTTTTTCTGTTATAATATTGTTGTAAATGGTAACTGCATTAGGGAAGGTAAATAGATAAATATATAAATCCACACATTAAACTCTATTTTAAGTCAATGACGTTTTCATCTGGATGGAATCGTGAGTGGCCAGCACAAAATGAGTTTTCACAAACTTCCTTTATTCCTAATCGTTGAATATTTTTCTCAACAGAGCTGTTTCGTGAAGTTTTTAATAATGTAGAAAAATTCAGTTTAGCCGAATGTCAAGTGGTTCCGTTGTCATTTGAAGTGTAGATTTTGGTGATAAAGTCAGCAGTTGACATTATCCAAAAACTTCCCAAAAAACCAAAAAAATCCAAAAACTTTGATTATATTCTTTAAAATCCGAATTCAGTCAATATTAATATTCGGAAACATTGAATCAGCTACGAAGTAATGGTCTTCAACATGATTCAATAGTCTGTCTTGATTATTTAACAATGTAAAAGTGAAACTTCAATGGGAAAGTTTGAGTACACAGTATACTACTACCAATCGGTGGGAACCCCTCAGCATGAGTCGGTTGGTAAGTTCACAGAGGTCCAGACAATTAAGGTCACCAGGGGCGGGGCTGACTTAACGGCTTTCAGTCAGCAAAGAGACGTGGGCGAACTTTCTTTGCACGGATTTTCACAAGTTGAGTCATCGCGACACACAGTTTAATATTTAATCTTGACGTAATCCTACACAAACGTTTTGGATTTATTGCTTTTCTTTTTTTCTCAAAGCATATCAATTAATTTGGTTTTACATTTTTTCAATAGGAACCGGAAAAATCTTGTATTTTAGATTTTTCTGATGCCTATGAAATTGCTGTTAACTAATATGCTAAGTAACTTGCAGACTTTATAAATCCGAAAATCTAATGAAGTGACGCGTTTGGCCAAATTTGGCATTATATCAGACGATTGCATGTTCTAAGCTTTCTATAATTTGTATTATCTTGAAATCACCATGCGGATCGTTGTTCACATTAAAACCTGATTTTTAAAATACATTCGTTCTCAAAAGATAAAAATAAGCATGACATTTGGAGCTCGATTTCGTATTGATTTATGGAAATTGAGTTTTTTGGATCTTGGTTGAATGAATATGATGAATTAAATCAATAAGCTCAAAGTACCATGCTAATTTTGTATCTTTCAATGTTTTTTCAAATGTTTTTTTTCATCTATGTGATGGACTAATAGATTATTTATGTGTAATTAAAAATAAGATCAACGTGTGATCATGTCACCACCATACCAAATTTAATGTTGGCCCCACGTTTACCTTTGAGTGTGGATTCTCCAAAAGCCATGTATTTGAAATGGGAATTTAAGCTGTGCTATCTAAATCATGTCTCAATCAGCTGATAATTATATAATAATATGTTATGAATAACAGTAAACAAATGTAATAGAATTGCATTATCCCATATAAGACCTATACTGAAACGTGAATGTGTAATTGAGTATAGCAAAATTCGTCACATTCTTTGATTTTTTGGAGTGCTAAAGTCTGTAAATTATTTACTAATGTCCTCTGTCAACATAAAAAATAAAAAATGTTAAGAGTATGAGGGCAGTTGTTTTAGTAGGCGGCCCTTTTTAACACATTCATTCCATTTATAACAGATTTTTCATTATTAGTTTTACCACATATGAATTTACAAAGTTACATTTTCCAACGCTTAAAATTTAAAAATATTAAATTAAGATTTTAAAAAGCTATTTGAAGAAAATGTTTAAATTTAACCACCTAATTACCCATGAGCAACAAATATTGGAAGTATCACAAATAACTGGGCTTATAACAGTTTTCCTGCAATTTTGGAACATTTCTTAACTCAGTTCCGAAATTTCAAATAGATATCTCTTAATTGCACTCGATGTGGCTTGAACCTTGGCCAGACTGCTGGGACCGCCTCGAGCGCCGCATGGCTGAACCGCAGACTGAACCACGGGTCAGGGGTCCCGTAATGGGCCGCATGTTTGTCGTCAATTATCACACGTAGTCAAACATTCAGGCTCCATAACCGCCTTTATTGGCTGTAATGTACTGACTTGTTTGCGTCCACATTTCTCTTCGAGGTTAAAGCACTAACGTTGAGCGTTTTACGATGTTCGCCTCAATAGGAAGATGTTAAATCGGAAGAGCAGACATACTCTTTCTTTTTACTCTAAAACTAACTATTGCGTGTTATGCTTTAATTTACTGAGTTGAGTTGAGTCTTTTGCTTGCCCCTTTAGTGTCCAAAAGACAATTATTCTACATTTTGTGGTGAATGCTTTAATTTGATAGCCTTAGGAAGATACCGACACCCACTCCTATGCGTATGATACTTAATTCTTCTATAGTTTTGGTCTAAGCATATACGAAATGAGCCTTTTCATGTGTTCTTTTAAAATATTGGTTTTTCCAACTCATTTGGTGTAATTCATTCAGCTAATTTAGATTATTTTACGTGATTTCTAACGAATTATGTCATTTCTGTAGATGAATATAACACTAATTGTTTAGGTAGAAGTGATGTGTTTATACAGTAGTGAGTGCATTTGATTCGATTTGCTACATGTTACACCCATTTTATAAGTGGTTCTCCATTTAAAAGTATACGTGCAGTTTATTCATCAAATTAGATTTTTTATTGGTAATTAACGACTTAAAGGAAGATACGTATTTTTTTCAATATAAAGCAGCATTATTGTTTGCTAATTTGAGATTGGAAAGATTAATCTATTTATTTAGATAACTATTAAACTATGGAGATTGCCACTTCAATTCACCCCAAAACAGCCGGCAAAAAATATAATATAATATGATAGGATATTAGCTGGTTAGTAAGAGATAAATTACAGTCTTTTCCAAACCAGCTCATAAGCATAATTAATTATAGGAACTCGTCAATGATGGTCTCATGTTCGATGAATAACTGCAGCTATGACCTAGGGCGGTGTAATCTTGTCGAATTCCTAGCTTAAAATGCAAATAAAAAGGTAGATGTATCACATGGGTGACTAAAAAGGTATAACGGTAGTTTACTCATAACGACTGACACGATTAATAGAAAACTCTATTGTTTCCGTGGTATTGTAACAAACCGACCCAAGGAGATCGTTTTGGTGGGTTTTCTTATCGACTAGACCCCCTAACATTGTAATAATTTTGTAAATTGGACTGTTACCAAATACCCTAATGCTAAGAGAGGGATTATAAACTACTATATCATAAATGGGCGGTCCTTCAATGACTTATTATCGTTAAATGTCCAACCAATGTTGGGAGAATGTAGGCTAGTCTCCAGTCTCGAGACACTTCACACGGAGCGGAACGACTTGCAGCCGCCACCTCCACCAGCGCGGGCTCGGCTACTTTCACCGCAGTCTTGAACTTGAACCTTGGCCCAGTGAGTGCCATGGGTCACTGAACTGGGTATGTGTAACGCAGCAAGATCTTTAACTTAAGAAGCGAGCAAATTCAACTTAGCTTAGAGAAAATTATTTCTTTATGAGTTCTTGAGGTAACAATAAAAAGCATTTCATATCGTACTGAAAAGCAAGTTTGGAAAGCATTTTATATATTTTTACCATGGAGAAGTAGTCGGGGAAAACTGGCCAGAAAGAGCTTACAGAGGTATAATAGAACATGTTAGCGTAGGAACATCTTTGAAGGTTATCAAGATAGTGCTAGAATCTGTGCTCCTTGCTCCTGACAAGGAGTGAACAAATTCGAAAGAGTAATTCTAGTGGCATCGACTAATGTAACACTCTTCGGCTCCAGGCTCCAGATCTGAGTAGGCAACGATAGTTCGCTGTCTGTTGAAATGATTACTTCTCCTCTTGTACGTCAGGAGTAACAGGAGCAACTGTTCATACTAATAAAGTTGGAATACTTTCAAAGGAATAAAATTAGAGGTAATTATAGTAATACGTAAACGTATAGATTTGAAAAATATTTTAGGGATATCGATTGGGAGTATGACTTAACCGAGTAGACATACAGTTTGGTATACTAGGTGATCTAGGTCATGGATATACTATGAGATATTTATTTTGGCTAAAACGTTCGAACGGTCAATGTGGGAAGTTGTAGCAGATACTAACAGCCCGTACGGTGGCAAGGGTAGTTAATACTATAGTTATAATAATGAGTTCAAGTGGCTCTAGAAAACGTTGAGAAGGGCCAGAGGTTTTGAAAATCCTCAAAATTCAAAAGATCAACGTAAACGTTAACAATTAGAAGACATTGCCTGAAGAAATACGAAAAAGCATGACTGAGGACGTTACACTGGGAAAACCAAAAGGCGTAATTTCCAGGAAATGAACCCTTGAAGAGTTGAAACGTTTGGAAGTACAAAATAGGAGGTGATCCAGGAAGGTCGTGACTCTCGTCAGCCTCCTGCACCTTCGTGATCCCCCCCCCTCGCTTTGTCGGCGCCCATACCGTGAAGAGTGCAAACGCGAACGTGGCGATCGGATCGAATATCGGCACCAACCGATACCTCCGTAGGCCAGTGACCCTCGCCGCCTCGTGCCCCGACTGCTGATGACACACTGCTGGAGGCTACCTGTCTCTCTCCCCCCCCCCCCTCTCTCTCTCCCACCCCTCCCATCAGTCATCACCCGATGACACGTGGTGATTGACTCTGGCAAGGAGTGAACAGATTCGAAAGAGTAATTCTGGTGACGTCGACTAATGTAACATTCTTCGGCTTCATGCTTCAGATCTGTGTAGGCCACGACCATTCGCTGTCTGTTGAGATGATTACGTTGAATAACAGCTGGTGAAGAACCTGATTGTGATTTAGTGGAGGATGAATCTCCTTGGAATAGGCAAACTCAACGCAGAGGTTTTGCAATTAAACCCGTTGTTCCTGTGAAACAACAATAAATTACAATCAACATAGCGGAATGTTAACATTTTCCATAGCGGAATGTTAACTAACATCAGATATTTAGACCTGATTTAATTTCAAAACTAGAAATAGGACTTGAAGAGATATTAAATTGTTTTATTCTAAATATGTGAAATCTTCAACTGAGGGAATTTTTGTTGTTATATATAAATTTAAATTCTGGACGTTCACATTTCTTCGATCCAAATATGTATTTTATAGCTGTTAACCGCAGGGCCGTAACGACCACCGGGGCAACCGGGGCACCGCCCCGGGGCCCCCGAGGATAGGGGGCCCCGAAGGGGCCTCTGGCCGAGCAAAATAAAACCATACTTGACACCGACCTCGTCGCGACCGTACGGTATTATTTCCGAGAAAACTTGATTTTCTTAGGTTAAAACCAGCGAAAAGATTAATAGATGATTAAGCAGCTTTGAGACTGGAATTTTCCTCTACAACTGTTTCTATTTGGCCATATTACCATTGATTGTAATAATGTAGTAAATGTTTTAGAACCAAAAGCTACAGAAACCGTGGTATAAGGGATTATGAGGCTTGGTCAGTAGTCAGGTGGTGTCCAATAGGTGATCCAATAATTTGGGTATTAACTAAACCGGAATGATTTATTTAATTTGTGGCCGGAAAATCTGTCGACTACATTGCCGTGGTCTGAGATTTCCTCGATGATCCGTCGCGATCATTTCCCGGCCATTTCGTCTTTCCAAAGCTCCCCTATCGTTTTTTTTTTATCTCGGCCAGTTCGTAGCCGAGTCTCTTTGTTGTATCGTGGCCGTCATATCCCTGTAAATGCTTTGCAGGGTGACTACTAGTCGGAAATTAGAGAAAGGTCGGAAAAACGTAATTAATGAAACCTTTGGTCGGGAAATTCGATACTCGTGATAACAAAACGAAACGACATAACGTCGTCGCCGCCAAATCTATCGATCGAATCGCAAATAAAATTCGGTAATATTGCTGCTGGAGAATCACCAACCGTTTACATCGCGGCCGGCAAATCTCTCGGTTCAATTTCGGTCGGAAATCGCCCGCTCGTTTCACGGCTAACAAATCTCTCGCTAGCATCGCTTGCCGTCAAGTCTGACTCTTTCCGTGGCTACCACATATCTCAGTCGTGTAGCTAAGAAATTCGCCGGCTCATTATGCGGCTGGAGAACTGCTCGCTTATCCCACAACCGAAAAATTACAAATCTATTTTCGTGATCGTCATACATGTCGGCCATATTTCGGCCGGAAAATCTGTCGTTTATTCCGCAGTCGGCAAAACTTTCGGTCGAATTGCAACTGGAAAACCGCTTACTTTTTTCATGGCCGTTACATGTTTTGGTCGCATGCGGCTGTAAAAGTGCGGTGGTTTATGACAAATCCCTCAGTCATAGTGCAGTGAAAAAACGCTCAGTGTTTCCGCGGCCAGTAAAATTCTTGATTCCATTACGGCTGTCAAATAATATTGTATTTTGCTTCGGAAAACGACATTAACCAAACATATACTGAGTTTAACATTCATTTGAAAAGAAGATTAAAAAAAAATAAAACAGTAAAAGAATTGGCAGAACTTTTAGTTATTGGTCATAGTTCGTTGTCTTCGAGTTATCTACTCCCAGTAACCACTGCAGAGGCAGAGTGATATTTGTCTAAACTTAAATTGTTAAAAATATATTTTAGAAGTAAAATGGCACAAGCCAGTTTAATTAGCTTAGCTCGAATCTCTATTGAAAACGACGGAGCTCAAAAATTATATTCTTAGAGTTATCGATGACTGCCTGCACGAATAAAAGAATAAAACAAATGTTTCAGTACTAAGATGATATTTTAGTAACTATGTGTTGTAAACCAATAAAAACAATAAAATATTACAATCATTTTGAATTATTTTATATTACTATCAGTTAGCTCCCTACATTATTTAGTTTTGATCGATTATTCATAAATTAAGGTTATTATGTTTTCTTTTTAAATGCTATGGCCTACAAAAATCATAAATGTAATTAAATTTTGTTTTATGATTTTTGACACTCGCACGCTCACGCTTGAGTAAGATATGGGGGGCCCCATCACCTAGTCTTGCCCCGGGGCCCCCAAGTTTAATGTTACGGCTCTGGTTAACCGTTATTTCCCAAGCCCCGATACTAGTCATAAACATCCCTTGTTCTCAGGTGAGCTTGTTCGCCGCGCTGACGGTTGCAGCCGTGTCCGCTACTCCTTACTACTACCCTCAGCAGAGGCAACTGTTCTACCCCGTAGTGCCTCAGTACTCCCAGTACTCCCAGTACCCCCAGTACTACCCTCGGCAGGTCTACTACGCACCGCCTTCTGCTGCCAACCTAGTAGCGTAAGTAAGCTTAGCAAACTGAATTGTTTAGTTTTCAAGGATAATAATTAATTACAGAATTCGTGTAGGAAGCCTTGCCGAATCACTTCGACCGGCATAATTTAATCAAATAATCTTTGAAATTGGTTAATAAGTCTCAATGAAAAGATCGGTTTGATCATATTCATTTTCATCATTATTTTTCTATTTTAGTAAGCCCAAACTCAAAGTTATTTGTACATTATTCATATTATCTGGAAGAAAATACTTTATAACAAAGAAAATTTAAATTAGAATTTTCCTTTGTTAATCTTGTTTGTTCATTTCAAAATGTATTAAAAAATATTTTTGATAGCAGCCAAAAAGATTTACCAATAGCAACACAAGCCTTTTCACTTTCTGTTACCAAAATTTATTATTTGAAACCATATTTATTCACATTATTGTAGTTTACCTATTCCTTTTTTGAAAATGAATATCATACATAGTTGTATCTTTGTTTACACTCTTCTTACTACTTATTCCCAGCAACAAATAAACCCGAACAAAATACCACTTTAAGATAAGTATACAAAGTTTAAATAAATTATTTATCCTACTCCCTAATAGTATCAACTCCATGAGCTATATTATTACACCAACCCACACAGACTCAATTTTCCAGATCAAGATTCCACCATCGACGCCGGGCTCCTTTGTTCCTCTCGGTCTCTTAGCTCTTTTTACACCCGGTCTTTCGTCTCGCCGCATCGATCGTTGTGTAACTACCTACTTTTTGCGAATCGCCCTTGGAATATCGAACAATCTGATCGATTTGTGGTATTCAATTGGGAATTTCCTACCCATTGTTCCAGAACCCACTTTTTATCATTTTAACTGTAGCGATGCGGCACTTTTTTTGTATTGACATATGTTACCGACAACCTTGTTACAGTTTGAGGAATGAAAAACTACTTTTTAATTAGTTCTCGTATATCAACGTCTGTTTAATTATTACCAAATATTATTCCACGAAAATGTCTTACTATTTTATTGTTTAGTCTTATTCGTCATTAGGTAGGCTAGTAAATCTGTCAATAATAGGTTGTAAAAGAATTGGACGAAAAATTGTTTTCGTTTGACTTTTTACTAATGATCAGCTGTTCAAATAAACATTCATGAGTTTTGATATAAACTATAACTTTACATAAGGTTATTATAGAACCCTTTGGACTCTAGGAAGGAACCCGATTGAGTTAGGACGAAATGGATGGCTTAAAAACTTTTTCCGAGTAATTTTTTATATTTATACCGAGCTTCATGGCAAACAGTCCAACGGAGTCCGAGTCCATAAACGTCAAACATATATAATCAAACTAACAAACTTTTTTATAAATTTAGATGTTTAAAACAATCTTTTATCGAATTCTTTCACAACGTATCATTGTCAGATTTACTAGTCTACTTAATGATGAATAAGACTGCTAAATATAATAATAATCAGACGTACTCGTAGAATAATATCAGGTAATAATTTAACATTTGTTACGAGATCTAATAAAAAAATTAACAACAACAATGATTGTGACCCGGTATATTTCCATGATCGGTCAAATTGGATTTGAGCACGGGGGGTACAAATCCGGGGTAGGACTTAAGGATGTGACCATGGGGTGGTACAAATCCGGTAGTATAATTCCGGGTCAGACTTAAGGAAAGTAATTTAATTTCAAATCAGTTACGTTTTGATATTTTAATAATGTATTGGGGGTACATTTCCAGTCGCGGGCTGTTTGATGTCAAAATGACGTAGCGTTTTTCTCTGGTGGTTGCAAATCCGCTACTCAAAAATGTTAACTACTTTTCTTTCACAGGCCAGTGCCGGCGGCAGTGCGATACAAAGTGGCAGCGCCACCTGCCAAGTCAGTGGTGTACTACGGCGCCCCCGCGGTGGCGCCCTTCCCCGGCAACCTGGTGTACGGTGGCGCCGGGGGCGCTGACGAGGGCGCCGAGGCAGGAAGTTCCTGGGGCACCTTCTTCGAGACCCTCTCCTCTCACTTCCCCGCCTTCCCCGGCTGGCCCGGCAGCACCTCGGAGGCGGAGGGTGGCACTGGTAGGTAGTCAAGTTGCTGGTGCGATCTAAATCAAATCAAATTATAAACTTGATCTTCTACATTTATTATAAACTTGGCAGCATTACACCAGTATCACGATAAAAGATCCCACATGGTTCGATGACCTGATGTGCGTGACCAAACTTTCTGCCTTAATTGACCTTTTGTGTTAGGGCCCTCTCCCCAAAGGAATGGGAAAAGAGATTGAGTATACCATAAATTGCATTTTATGTTCTTGATATGTAGGTATTGAGGTATATTTATCATCCTTGTGACACATATGTGTCATTTTTATGTATGCAAGATTTTTGTTAATATACAATACCTACAATGAATCACAAAAAAAAATCAACCCACTAGAATGAATGTGGTAGTTGCTTTTCACTTTGTAGTTTGAGTTAGTGTGACATAGTCAAAGTTTTCTTACCTTTATCCTGGTACTCTGGCATAAACCGGCAATGGAAACTGGTTGCTTTTACAAGAGATTGGCAGTAAACACGTCCTCTTAAAATTATGCTGGTTGACAAAATCAAGCATATTTTTTACAATTAACTTTGAAAGGTTAATTCAGTAACTGTATTCGCAAACCACCTGAAACAACTTGATAAAAGAAGGAATGCGCTGGAGCGTAGCAGAGAGCAGTAAAGGGGAAAAAGTTACCTAAATCCAATTATCAAGCTTGGACTGTTATAAACAATGGTTTAAATGAAATAAAATGTAGGTAAATTGCATTATATTGGTGTACTTATCCAGCGGCGGAGGGAGGCAGCGCGCCGGCCGCGCCCGCTCCTGAGAAGATAGAGCAGCCTTCCAACGGCGAGCAGGCCAACAAGGAGGGCGAGGAGAACAAGGAGAAGAACGAAGCCGAGAAGCCCGAGCAGCCCGCGAAGGCACAAAAGGTAAGCCATTCTCGTTCATTTCAGAACTCCTTTATATATTTTTCTATGAGGGCATTGTTCATATTACTTGACTTCTATGCAGTTTTTCGATGTTGAGTCAATTTTTGATAGCTCAAGCAAGTCACAGGAGTAAATATAAAGTACACCTGGTTTTCCAGAAAGAAAAAACAATGAGCGCTACAACTCAAGCATCACGGTTAAAGTATATTAATGGGTCAAGCTCGGGGTACTATAAGAGGCTATTCCAGTTACGAGGAATGAATTAATCTAAGTCCTCAGTTTATGTATAGAGATTAGTTTTAAATGGAACTTTTCACAAGCCTCCCTTTTTTCCCCAGTGTCTTGAAATTTAGGCTTATTTATTTAATTTTCCATGCTCTTGAAAATTATCCCAATGTTAGAAAGTTATCAATTTAATAAAAAAAAGGTTATGTTTGTTTTACAGGCAGAATTCGATAATGGATTAGCCTCTAGATCAATAATTCAATAATAAAAATTGCTTAGATTACCGGATTATCAATTGACCCAATGTATGATTTGAAAATTCGTTGATGCTTTAAAATACACAAACGGATATTGAGAATATTGATGCACGATAAAACTTTTTTCAGCTTTCTTTGTTTCTTTAAGTATTTTAAATAAGTAATTAACTCAACTCCAAAGTATAAAAATCACAAAATGTTCCTATACTATTGACCAGAACAAGGCCGTAGCCAATGGGGGGGGGTCAGGGGGCCACAACCCCCCCGGAAATTTTTTAATTGCGTTTAAATGAAAGGTTAGAAAGTAAGTTGTAAGTAGGAAGCTTCTCTTCCTATAACCGTGAAGCCCAAACCCCCCCCCAAAAAAAAATTTCTGGCTACGGCTTTGGACCTGAAGATGTGCTCACTTAGTAGTACGAAACATCTCATCCACTGTAGTTTTTATTCTACATTGGATCAATTGACAATCAGGTAATTTAACCCATTTTTATCAAATAATTTCTTTCGCCACAATTTAATATGTTTTTACAAGTGTTACTATGTCATGTATTTTTTAAATTATAACTAAACCTGAGAAATAAAATGCTGAGACATCTTGAACTTCTTTATCAGCGGGAAGTTCGTGATTATTCTTTCAAGTCTTCACTTCAGTATATCCTAGTTTATTTGGTTTTTTTCACGCGAAAACCTATCTTAAAGGTGCAAAACAAAAAAAAAACTTAATCTGAAAATTACACACAAAAAACCGGTATTCCAATGAAGAACTAGATGAATTTGAATCATTCACATTTTAAGGCTTTTACATTATCAATTAAAGTAACCATTTACTCTCTTCCCAGGTGAAGGCCGCCCCCAAGGGAGGCCCCCAGAAGTACGTGGTCGTGGGGCAGCCCCAGTTCTTCGGCGCCTTCGCCCCCCAGAGGTTCGCGGCCCCCCACCCGGCGCTGCTGCCCGCGGCCGACCACGGCGCCGTGTCCAGCTACCTGCTCCAGAACTACCCCGGCTACAGGCTCGCCCCCCAGTACCCCGTGGTGCCACAGGTGCAGGTGGCTCAGGCCGTCCCCCAGGCCCCACAGGCTCCCCAGGCGCCGCAGGTGAATACGGTACCGGGTGTCCATAAAATACTCGTCGGGTTTTAAAATAATTTATTAAACTTACAGATACATGAATGCTAGTAAAAATTACATGGATTGAAAGAAAAAGCTCTCAAGTTTGGTTTTATATTACTAAAGTTGCTCAATATGCTTCCCGTTTGCAGCGAAACATGTTTCCAGTCTATGTTGCAACTCTGCCCAAACTTTGGTAAGCATATCGTAGCTTCCTAATTGTCACTGCAACGCGAATCCTTTCTCGGAGCTCTGGCAGGGTTTGAGCTAATGGCGGGATGTATACCCTGTCCTTTACATAGCCCAGAGAAATCGCATCCAGTAAGGACCGAAAAATGGAGTGGCCACCTTAGAAAAGCTTAGTCATCCCCAGCACAGCGGACAATCCAACCATTATGGAGTCCCTATTTATTATATCGAAAGTTACACTTGGTCGACCAGGATTCTTAGGTTTCATAATGCTTTCTTGTTTTTTAACTGCCGATACCATCGCAAAATGCTCTATTGAGTTGGGGCAGATATTCTCAAGGTCTGAACAACTAAGGCTGGACCGTTATTAAAAAAACGTTTATCATATCTTGAGACACAGACGGTTTTTTCTTCAGTTGTAGGCATTTAAAAACAACTAATGAAATTAAATAAATCTGGTAACAATGTACAATGAACATATGCTCATAAAACTTAAGAAAATTCTCTTTAACCACACGTGTGAGTTACAGTTTCGTGGGACTAAAATTAAGTGAGATATATGTAATTGAAACCCGATGAATATTTTATGGAAACCCGGTAAAGTTTATTGGGTGGTGAAAGTGTCCCCAGCTTGTTAAAGTAGAATTTTAAGATAGGATGTTTACTTTTTTCAGAAAAGTAAGTTATCTCATTGAAAGCAACAAAACCGCTGTAACATCACCTATGAAGGGGCATATTTATTTCAGCCATTTACTTACTAGCCTACTCCAGTGGCAGTCAATGGCTACAGCCACAATTTTATAAATAAGATATTGTACGTTTGAAAAGTCTTTAGGAACTCCCTTTGGTCAACATGGCTGAGTGAAGCTAAAGTGAAAGTGATACAACAAGATTTTTCATTTCGATGTTTAACTATTTTATTTCATGTTACATTGCTGTTAAATATAAAGAAAACTGTGAGCGATCAATTGATTTCTAAAATTAAATATTCGCATTATTGTTTAATCACTTTTACCTTTGAGGAGTAAACAAGGAAAATATTACATTCTCAAGAGCTTTTAATAGGGCGATTTACAATAAGTAGAGGTTCATACGATAAGTAGTTCATATGTACAATAAGAAGGCTTTCCTGTGATAGAGCTAAGCCGATTATTTACTCACCAGCCTAATTAAGTTAGTAGTTATAATTACTTTCAACATCGTCAAAATTAATTATGTTTGTTCAACGTTAATACCTTCTCTTAAGGTTGAAATTATTAGTTGACAATAGCACACGCTGGATGCGTCATCTTTAAATCGTGCTGGTTAACAAAAACAGGCACTTTCTACAGTGACATGGAAAGTTCAATTCATTAGCTACAGTATTTATACCAATAGCCGAAACAACTTGGTATAAGTAGGAATTATATACATGAACAATAATTGCTATTTTCAGTACCCATACTTATACACCACGTAAACAACTTATAATTTAAATACCAGTTTACACGGAAGTACAAAGGCTTAGCATTACCAAGAGAGCAGCATCATTGCCCCTAGATAATATTTAAGGCTTCCACCCCGAATCCCCCATACATCTCATACCACTGCAACTCTTTCCTCTCACAGGCCGAGTCAGACGCCGAGCTGATCCCCGCCGGCCAGCCGGGGGCGGCCGCCCTGGGCTACCAGAAGCTCCTGAAGCAGGCGGCAGCCGAGGCCCAGGCCCAGGCCCAGGCCCAGGCGGAGGCCCAGGCAGAGGCCGCCAGACAGTCCAAGGAGTACGACGACGCCGCCTCTGTCGCGGTGGACGCCGCCCTAGACGACAGCAAGCCCTCCGAGGGCGCCGCCAACGACAGCGACGCCGACAAAGAAGAAGAGACGGGTACTAGCCCTAGCGAGTAGACCTGTACATAGACCCCCCTTGACTGTGCCAACTCCTAAATAAACTATTTTTAGTATTTTACAATACTCAATTGTATTTTTTTTTCTCCTAATTGTTTTTTACACAACAACATTGGCTAATTATCTCAGTTCCAAACAAAATTTACTATATAAAAATGTAACAGTTCCAATAATATTTAAAAATTAAATTTTTATCTAATGTTTCCAAAATCAGATAATTATCTAAAGATACTATAGTGTTATTGCATTGTCAACTTGTTTTATTTTACTGACACTATCGGCATGCTTCATTACTTTGTACTTATCTAGTACGGCCATTACTCCATTCAATTTTATGAATTTAAAAAAATGATATTTTGCCTTACCAAACTTTAAATAAAACAAACATGGAAATAAAATATATAATAAACTATTGTGGTATACAATAAATACAAAGTTATGCACATATGCTGGTCTGAAGGAAGGAGTAAGTCTTGCTCAAGCAGTAGACCTAACTAAAGTCCTAACTGTTATTATCTGAATATGTATATATTTCAATAAACATAAAACTTTAATGATCTAAATCTTCCATGAGTTGGTTCGCAGAGTTTTGAATGAAGAGTTGTGATAGAAGATGCATGGTGGCCCTGGGACTTCAGGTACGGGTTTCATTCTTCTTGGTCTATCTTAGGTTAAGTTCATTATATTAAGATTTCTTTTATTTCCTTTATTAAATGTTTATTTACTGTCGTTTTTGGTTTTGACCCGATCCGATTCATTTACATTAGTAATATAAAGCCCTCTGTATCATTTGTCTGCTGAACAGTTGGTAAGAGACGGATATTTAAAATTTCAATATCATATCACTTACCCTACACCGATTACCACAAGCAACCAGTATGTTTAGAAATAAGTTATATACCACCATGGTTTACACACTTTCAAACCCTTATTTTATTAAAATACGCCTACTAATTAAGTTTCCGACTGTCTAATGCATTAAAATCCAAATAGTTTGAATCAGACATTAAGTGAAAGCCCCTCCTTCTTCACACTTTTTACGCTCATCATTGCGGATTGTTCCGGTCTTTACACCACAATACAAAGTGAGATGTGGTAAATCACCACTGAAGGCTGCGCAAGGATCAGTTGATCCAAGGTTTATCCTTAGATCCTGGAGCACATCCTGTGTCCTACAAAATTTTGACCCTATGTAAATGGGGTTTCCTTCACGCGTTAGCTAATAAACTTCGCTTTTGTTGCTTGCTTAAATTTTAAGGATTTAGGAAATCATGCTTTCGCTAATTCATTTTTACTCAGTTTATTTGGTTTCTCTCAAGGTACTCTTTACCTATAAACCAACTGAATTTGACCTATATATTTTTTTAACTAATGTAAAAATTACACATTATCATATCATGTATTTTGATGGGCCTTGATATATTTTCTATAAACCTCACCAATTTGATAATTTAAGTTATAATTTTTGCAACATTTTTATTTTGATTCGAATATTTAATTGTTCGAATAATGTGCAAAATATTATAAAATATTTTACTCATTGTTCGAAGAACTTTTCCAAACTATATTTATTTTTACATCCACATATCTGATACATTTACTTGCATTACGAAAAAATATTTCCTAATCACTACCGATACTGTCAATGTTTTAGCAATTGTGCGGTATAGAGAAATGATTGTTCGAAGTCTAATGTAACCAGACAAAAATTTCTTAATTTTTATTTTTACCTTTGTAAATAGTATTTTCTGACAGTCAAAAGTAAATTTTAAGTTGGTCTAAAATGCTATCTCACACTTGAACCCATTAACCTTGGGTGAATGGCAAAAAATATTCATTTTAAAAGACCCAATACAACAACAAAAAACTAATTTTCGGTCTTGAAAGTTTATAAAACTGCCTTTTATTGAAACATTTCCAAACGAAACTTAAATAGGGGAAATTGATGTCCATATTTTCTCATTTTTACCCAAGAATATCTTCTACATAAAAAGAGTCCTGAATTTTTTTTAAGACATTGCTTTGGTATTTTTAGCTCAAGTTATTTTAATATGACTTTTTTTAGGGCCTACCATAGCGCAGGCCAAGCCAAAGGCCATAGCCCTGGCCGGGCCCGGCGGTGTGGCGGCCGCCGCCCCCGTGGGGACGGCGCTGGTGGGGCCCGGGGGCATGGCCATCTCCGCCCCCGAGGCGACGGCGGTGGCGGGGGCCAAGGGGGCGGCGACCTCGGGGGTCATCTCCCCCGCCACCACCAAGACTGCCAGCAAAGCCGTGAGGACGTACCACCTGGCCACGAGGAACCTCCAGTACCTGCTCAACCTTTGAGGACCAATCCGTATTTATTAATTAAATTAAATGACACTATCCCTGCTTTAGAGAAATTAAGTAAAGTTTTAGTTAAACTTGTGTACTTTTAGATTTGTAGTATTGGACGGTCATTATAAATTAAAAATAACTATAGTACTGATTAATTACAAAGGGGTTGTGTACGAAACAATTATTTAATAATATTTTTTAGGTTCATATAATTTGTTCAACGTTCGCCCACCCCCATTAACGCCCGATGTTTATATGGATGTTAAAGGCATTTAATATTTAAGGATTATTCCCTTTATTGTAATTAAATTCTAACCTTTAAAAATTACAGCTCACTTCATTTCATACGAAACTATTTATGTAAAAACTTAGGGTTTGCAAAACTTAAACCCTAGTTTTGGTGAATGCCTATGCATTCTGTGATGCGAGCAAATTATCACAAAATTATGGAAAAGATTCTGTTGAAAATATCATGTTCTCTTTTAACATATTTTCGTTTTATTGGTACAAGAATTAACTTTTTTTGTGTCCCTGCTTCACTTGAATTTTTAATTGAGTTGTTTCTGACTAAATGTTAGTATTGGAAAACAGGCCGATTAAATTTAAATTAATCGTTGTTTTTACAATATTGAGACCTTTAGTATTCAATTTTGTATTACTGTAACATTACAACTATTTTTTTAGAAAATTGTAATCAAGCAATCTGTTATTAGGTAATACATATATATGTAGCATTATTTATTTACATAAGTATCAATATATCCCTTTACTATATTTAGTCTTTCTTAAAGCTCAGAAAAGTGATTTGATATGATAAATAAATTAACATCTTGCCATTCATAATGTGGCTAAGATTTAGTTTATTATTTTAGAGTTTCGATTAAATTGTAATATTGATTTTTTAAATCCTCTTTTACAAAATGATATAAGCTATTAGGAAACTAGGAAATTAAGTTAGTTTTTATTTTATCTTTGAGTTTGTATAGCCACTTTCTAATTATTTATTTTTCAATCTTTAATATAGTTTATTCTATTTAATTTTAATGTAGGATTAAAATATTTATTTAGTAAAGCTCAATTTATTTATATGTGATAACGAGAGATGCACTAGTGCCAATGTAAAACTATTCGTTTTATGAATAGTGAGGTTGTAACGTAATAAAGAGTGAGATAAAATTGTGTTTTATCAGTTATTTTACCCTTCCATTGCAGTAATTAACACCAGGTATCAGGTACCAGAATGCTGGAAAAGATCTATGTATAGTGTAAATCTCCAGTGTTAAGGTATTATGTAATGTTTTGATCAGGACAGCTATCAGATAGTCACATAAAAGACAAATATCAGACTTTTCCTTTGAATACTCGCAAGCTCAACAATAGTTCCGAATTAAACTATAAATTTAGTAAACGACCTGAAAAATAGTATGGTGTTAAAGGTGTATCTGCAAATGTGTTTCATAAGGATAACGTTCATTAGTTTCATCCATTTTTTACAGGTCTACAATAACCTGGGAGAAATGGTAAGAAATAGTGAATCTATGTTCAGGTGAGGCTATAGATTTTTTAAGTGTGTGTGTGTTGGTACTTACGCAAGGCTTAAAAAAATATACATTATGTAAAAAAATGTTCAAAATTTAACTAAAAACGTAAACCAGGCATTATGTCGTTTTTGAGAGGACTATTTTGATGCACTATTTATTACTTTATTTCGAACTTGAATCTCTATTTACGTATCAAATTTTAATTGTAACCTTTTTCTGGTCAAGGGAGTCTACTGCTGTTTGTTTTTTCAAATTTTTTTAAAATAGTGTATATCTATTAAGAGGTCAGTTATACACAACTACTCTAGAGAATTGTAATTTAATATGGAACGATTTAATTTCAACTTAGCCTAATTGTAATACAGGAACTATAGGCTAGATTATCTTGACGCATCCAATAAACTATTTATATAAATTTTTGTACAAATGTGTCCAAGAATAAAGAATATTTGATTTGATTTGATTTTGGTTCGATCAGGAAATATTCCTTAGTCACTCCAGTCCCAAAGTAATATGTTTACAAATCAAACGTACAAAACCACATTTGAAATTATTATTGATTCTGCTATGAATGAACAGTTACTTATCCGAAGAATACAGGGTAATTAATTTATATACCTTTTTCCTATTCAAAATCAAACAATTAAAGGAATTATAACTTTTTTGTCACATTGAGAAATAGAAAAGGTAAAAGAAGCTGTAAGTAATTTCTAAGAATACCTAATTAAAAGAAATAACTCTCTACTACTATCTGAGCTGTGTTTCATAAATGTTAAAGCCAAATAATTTATTTAAGTTATCTAAAAATGTAGAAAAAATCTTATAAAGTTAGTGGAATCTTCTTAACGATTTGATTTCCTTTACATGAAGTTTCTTCTTTATATCAAGCTACAACCCAAGTTGACTAACAAACACTATAAAAAATGTATTGAATAACAAAAATCCCTTCTCAAAATTATCTACTTAGGATGATATTTTAAAAATCACTAAGCAATTAATAAATGTATAACTTATTTGTGAGGAGGGAAAGAGGACCGCTGTACTTACCGAGTTTGGGACTTCCAAAGTACATGTGGTCAGATTTTACTTTAGCATCTGGCAAATGGCTACCGGCTTATCAGCCAACAAAACAAATCTAGCCAACCATTCAGCTGCAGAGGCAAATTAAAACAGTTCATCTGCACATGGAAAGTCCTAACCTTGCTGATACATCTCATTTTTATAATTGAAGTGTCCCTCGTACCCTACTCTTGTGTCATGTCTTTTGTTCATAGGGAAAAGAATGTTGATATTATGCATTTCCATACTACGTATTACACGGGTCCAAATAACGTTTTTACATTTTCAACGCAACTCGTTTTTAACTTGTTTGTATGTGTCTCTAGACTTTCCTTTATAATTGCATAAATGGTCAATTCATAAAAAAGGAATGAACCCAAACCGTACTTGCGGTACACGCAAAGTTAAGGAACTTTAATAGTGGGTAGTGACAGGTAGTGGGGCTATTGTTTTTAAATTTAATATTTCATTAGTAATCATGGAACACTATATTTACTAATAATAATTTTTAAATTTAATTTTGTGCAATGTTAATGTTAATTCAAACAATAATTCATAGATTTCAATAAAAATATAGATATTTGGTATTAAATGCAATCAACTTTTGAATACCATGCATGCTGCTTTATACATTCAGACCAGAGATCTCCAGTGTAGTCGAAAACTTGACTCATTTTCAATTAGAGATAGCTAATTTTGAAAATGATCTTTGCAACACATGACTATGACACCAATTCATTTCTAAATACCTTTCTTATAGGACACATTTTCTATGTAAACACATAATGTAATGAAAAGAAAACCGAGAAAAATAAAAACACTTATCTGTGACTCATTTTTTTACCTCGCCTCTGGCGCATATTTATGGCATGGTTTATATTCTGGATAATTAATTAGTATTTTATCAAGGTTCCATGTTTATTTTTAAAAAGACTGGACCGATTATTGTTTCAGAGAAACGTCATCCAATCAGTTTATCTTATACCCCTTACTATAGTTCTCTCCTACCCCTCCCTTTCAATCATTTCCTCACTTTCTACTTCCCTTCCTTCCTACCCTCTCCACTCTTTTTTTATTTTTTTTCCTTCACTCTCTCCTTACCACCTCTCCTCCCTCCTTTCCTACCCTTCTGATTTTTTCTCTCCTTCCCTCTCTTCCTATCACCATCACAACAGTTTGATAATTTACCCATTTTCCTCCAATAAAAAAGACAATTTTAATGTAGTCCAGCCGTACGCCAGTTGCACGTCAGTTTGTACATTTGATGGTAGAGACTCGACTTAATGTACTTTTGTCATCAATTTTGATCAGTAAATGTTTACCTCTTTATCTTATTTAAGCGAGCAAACTTTGTTTTCTTCCTATACATGTTAAATAGAACAAATTTGAATTTGATATCCTTCAATCATCTCCAAACAGACTGCATTATCAAATCATAAGATTATCAAATCTCTAGTATAAAATCAAATATTATATTTTCCCTCCATGCCCCAATAAAACATGTAGCCTAAAATTTTTTGAAAATTAATACGTGTTCTGTTATATTTGCCACTGGACAAATAAATACTAAGTCGTGTAATTAATAAACTCCTTATATTTGCTCATTGCTTGATAACAAATGATTATTGTTTTGGTTTTATATCTCATCAAATGACAGAAAAACTGCGTTCATTGTTGCCCACTTTTTGCTCTCGCATGATGTGTTTATACATCTAATCTTTACTCCACGAAAAGTAGTATGTGATAACAGCTATAGCTAATATGTTAACAAATATGATTACATTTGTTTACATTCTGTTTTTATATCATTACCGACTTGGCAACTCATGAAGTCAATGAACATTTTTTATTTTAATTTCATTCTAAAATAAAAAATAAAAATCCAATGCGTATGTGCATATGTACAGTAAAATACAATTCTATCGGTGTGCCTAGATTATCGCTACATCTTACATCTTACATCCCTCGGCGTTCCGTAGACCGTTGAGCGGCGTGGAACTTGTCATTTCTAGTTGCCTAACGTGGTCAGGACAACTTGGCCTAGGTTAGGTTGGGTGTGGGAGGGGACGACTTGAAATTAACATCCAGAGGGTATTTCTTTACCATACTCCAGGAAGCTGTCTATGTCATAAAAACTATTCTGAATAAGAAATTTTTTAACTTTATTTTTAAAGAGCGAAGTTTTATGAATGTTTTTCAGGTCACTTGGCAGAGCTTGGTAAAGCTTCTTGCCAATATATTCCGGTTTTCTTTCAAAAATTGAAAGTTTATGAAATTCTGAAAAATTTACTTTAAATCTGGTGTTGTAACAATGAGATTTTTCTTCCGGAAGTTTGTTTTCTTTTTTTACGTACATCAAACATTCAAAAATGAAAATACACGGAACGGTCAAGATGTTGAGTTGCTTGAAAAAATCCTGACAATGAGCCCGAGGGGGTAGTTTGGCTATTGCTCTGATGGCCTTTTTTTGCCATATAAATATTTTATTTAAATTTCCTTTGGTAGAGCCCCAAAGGATTATTGAATAGTTAATGTGTGTTTCAAAAAGTGAAAAATAGACAGTTCGAGCTAAATGATTGTTTTCAAATTTACTGACTTGCCTTAGAGTGAATAGGCCTTTAGCAAGTTTACCCTCTAATTTACCCACATGTTCATTCCAAGTCATGCATTCGTCCAATCTCACTCCCAAAAACTCAGCCGCCTCTACTTTTTCTATTTCATCTTCGCCGATTGTTAGGTTAGGAGAGGCAGTGCTAGTTAAATTTTTCCTCTGTTGAGTTTGAATGTGGAGAAAATGTGTTTTTGATGAGTTTAACTTAAGAGAGTGTTCTGAGAAATATTGAGTTACCTGATTTGCAATCTGAAATGAATCTATTTCCAATTGTAGAGGATTTTTGTTTTTAGAAAAAATTGTGGTGTCATCGGCAAATTGAAATAAATTTTGGATGGGGATTGTTTCTGAAATGTCGTTTATATACAAAAGGAAAAGAACAGGGCCAACTATTGAACCCTGCGGAACTCCTGCTTTTACAGTTTCTAATTTTGATTGAAAAGATTTGATTTTGTTTTTTGATTTGTGCTGAATTTCAGTCATTTGCTGTCTGTCTGTTAAGTATGATTTAAGAAGTTTTAGGGCTGATCCTCTAAACCCTATGTTTGCTAGTTTAGAAATCAACAGCGGCACATCGACGCAGTCGAAGGCTTTGGACAAGTCGGCAAAACACCCAATCACCGACTCGCCCTCCTCAACCGCATCGATGCACTCGCTGATGAAGTCTATCAGAGCCAGTTTCGTTGATTTGCCCCTCCTAAAACCGTATTGTTTTAAATTCAAAAGCGAGTTAATTTCCAGAAAATCTGTCATTTGTTCACAAATTACTTTTTCGAATATCTTCGAGACGGCTGGTAGGAGTGAGATTGGACGATAATTGCTTACCAAAGTCTCCTCTCCCTTCTTGTGGATAGGTCTGACCACAGAAATCTTACAACTATTAGGAAAACATGCAGTACTTACCATGTTATTTACCAGGAATGTGATAGGCCTAACGATCTCTGCCTTGCAAAATTTGAGTACTTTAAGGCTAATCTGATCAATTCCGCTTGAAGTCTTAGGCAACAGCTTAGAAAAAATATTCATTATGTCATTTTCGGTAATGTGAGCAAAAGTGTCAAAAATGGCTATGGGTTCATTGTTCTGAAGTGCTGGAGTTGGGTTGGTTATTTGGCCTGTTACTCCTACATTTATGAAGAAATCATTGAAAGTTTCAGCTACTAATGTTGGATCAGCTATTTTATCGTTTTGACTATTTTTCAATACTATATTGTTTAATTTGTTCTTTCTCATTTTAGGGTTGAAGTGTCCAATCAGTTTCCAAGCATCCCTAGATTTATTTTCAGATATTGCCAATATGTTATTCATCCATTCAGCCTTAGCCTCTTTTATTGTTTTTATGTATTGGATCTTGGCCTCATTGTACATAGCTTTAGACTGAGCACTTTTGGTTCTCCTCCACTCTGAATAGCAGTAAAACATTAAGGCTTTACTAGTCCTGACATCATTGTTCATCCATTTAAGTCTGTTATCCAATTTGATGTATTTCTTACTTAGTGGGCATGCTATATTGTAGTGGAAAGTGAAAGTTTCAATAAATTTGTTATATTGCTCATCAATGTTGTCATGGCCTAAAGAAAATAATTCATTCCAGTTTTCGTTTTTTAGTCTCTGTTTTAATTCCTGTAGGTTGGGTTGATTTATTTTCCTGGCAAAATAGCTTGTTTTTTTATTTGATCTGATTTTAGGAGTTGGTATTGAAAGGCTTATTGCATGGTGGTCTGATATCAGAGGCTGGATTACATTGCCCTTACTTTCGTTCAAGGTTGAAATAAAATTGTCGATACAAGTTTCTGAATTTTCGGCTAGTCTAGTCGGTGTATTGATTTTAGGCTGAATTCCAAAACTTTTCAAAATATTTAGAAATCTTTTGGCTTTATTGTCTTTTTGCAAAATGTCTACGTTGAAATCTCCTCCTATGATTATATTTTGTTTTTTAGTTTTACATTCGCCAATAAACTCATCTAATTTGTCGAGAAATGTATTGAAGTTGGTGTCGCAAGGCGTTCTATATATAACTGCAATAATGTATTTTTCGTTACAGACTTTTATTTGCACCTGTGTTTTTTCAAAGACTTGCTCCTCAGACAATTGTGTTGCAATTTCAATTGGCCTAATATCATCTATTTCAGAATCTAGGTTCTTAAATATAGCTACGCCACCTTTTCTCTTTTCGTTCCTACAGAAACTATTTACTAGCTCAAAGTTGTTTATCTGCAAACAATTTATGTTTTCCTCATCTAGACCATGTTCAGCAACAAGCAAAACATCTGGTTGTTCTTCTTCTAAAAAAATCTCTAACTGTTCTATTTTTCCTACAATGCCATTCACATTCAAAAAAACTACATTCATGCTACTATTTTGTTTATTATGCCTGTTTGAAGTGATTTGTCTATATGGATCTATCTTATTGCTTTGTTTAGGTAGGCCTACCTTATTTATTCCAGTCTCTCCGGTAGTTAGGTTATGTTGCAAAATTTCTAGCCTACTTGGGTTTCGATTATGTTTCTATGTTTTTTTTATGTTTCTATTATTTATGTATTGCACAGAGGCTGAGAAAAAAGACTACATCAACCATCAATCATTTTACAAAAATGCTTACCTATTAATATATAGATGATTTAGCATTATCTCCATATGCTCACTTAACTTATTTAACTCTTCAAAGAGAAAATAGATAAAAGATGAAAATTCAGTAGTATCATTTACTGTTTTGTCCGTAATTGTAGAACAAAATAATTACTAATTACATTTTGTCTGATTAAAGATGTGTAATGGAAATTTAATTAATGATTAATTTATTCCAATAAAAATCTATTTATGGATTAAATACAATCAACTTTGGTATACCAAGCGTACTGCATTATAAATTTACAACTAGCTTATTGGAACATCTTGATATTTACAAAAATGCATCGTTTCCATTGCCATCCTCTGTTTGTATCACCTTACATTTATGTCAGTAATTGTTTAATATGCGAGGGTTTTTATCGAATCTCCCCTACTTTTTTAGGCCGATTTTAATAATTCAGGTGTCGTTGGAAAGAACTCGGTTTGAATTTTTGCAGAAAAAACATTTATTAAGGTTGCACTGAAAATAAGAGCCCTAGGCATTCTTTAAAGTTCTTACTGGTCCATCACAATTTAACATGGGAATGGATATTTCAAAGAATAGCTGATTTAAACGAAATCTTAAAGCGCGTATCCTTTTGTTGTATTTACATGAGCCAAAAAAAATCTGTTTCAGCTTTATGTGCACGCTTGATATTTAAATCTTTGATATCTTTAACTTTTATTGTTAGAAAAAAAACTTTACTGCAGAGTGGGTCGAGTTATGCATATTGCGTAAAGGAGGTAGTACAAATAAGACGATTACATCCAACTATTACCTTAATTATCAACTTTTATCAAAATGATCGTAAACTATTTATATGTATCCTTTAAATAACTGACCCGCAACTTCGAGGTACTTGTACGTAGTTAAACATTGTTGTCTTGAGTAGCCAATTATATATTACAAGAAGATTCTGATTAAATTTTACAAATCAACTATCGTTGTCAGTGCTCGCTGATCGTTCTATAAAAAGTGGTCTTAAGCATTTTCTGTTGTTATTATTATTAAATATCTAATAATTGAACATACTATATAACTAACACATTAAAATGATTCATAAAGTCAAACAAAATACAAATACAAAAAAGTCCTCCTAAAATCATGAGCTCGTACAAATATACCAATAAACTAAAGGTTCGACATTCCAGGGTCGTTGCGTGATATTTATCTTGTGAAAGTCAAATCATAACCTGTTCAAATTTATGTATTTCTGTTTGTGAATAATATCGTATTTTGATGATTTTTATGCTCAAAGATAGTTATTTAAGTCCCTAATATGTTATTAAAACTATATTCTCAGACCTTACTTAACATTCTCTTGATGTCAAATTCGAAAGAATTATTGCATATTATTCAACCCATTTAAAGCAATTAAAATACTCAGGCACATATTCTACTTTAATCGCTCTAGTTTTAAGAAAATAATTTACATTAATTTTATAAACTTAAAATAGATATTTTAAGAGAAGAGTCACTACCGGATGACCCTTATCGTGTTTACACCCTAATTCACGCCACCGACCCATTTACCCATTTGCCCGACCCCTCTACAAACACACTGACAGATGACACTTTGGTGACAAACGGAAGTGCGAGTCATACGCGGAATGTGTGGAATTGTCAAACATGACCATAACGGTGTCTGAGGCCGCGGACGCGGACGACAAAACAGTGAACTTGAGAGAGGACGCGGCCGACGCCGACGGGAGAGAGGGGACCCGGCGGCAGTCCAGTCAGGAAGATGAGCAGCGGATGTCTACAGGTAGGTGGGCTGGTGATAGTAGTGATAAGATAAGGGGTGTGAATGATCCTTTGCCTTTACATGTTATGCTTACCGGTTATGTTTCCTGTTAGGTGTTAGGGTTCAGTGGCTGAACTAGGCTATCTATAAATAAAGCCCAAACTACCCGTAACATTTCAGAAAACCGTACGTCTTGCTCGTAAGTCAACCCTATCCTTGAATGAAAGGTCTCGGTAATAAATTCCCAGGAAAACTATTAGTTTTTAATCAAACGTTTTCTAATGGTACAAATATGAGAAGGGCTTAACAGCTGATGCATTTGTTTTTATTTACAATTATTTGTTTACTTTTCCCAGCGAAGCGGGACACTATCAGCTAGAATAATTTAAGGGAGAAGTTCATTTTCGCTTTCGTGTATAACCCCGCATATGTTTCAGTAGCTCGATACCGATATCAACTGTCAACCTATCGTGTATGGTTGACTCATTCGATATTACTGTTCCAACAACCGTCAGTAATGAAGAAGAAACGTCGATAACCACCAACAATCGAAATCACGGTGAATAGTTGGATCTGCGATTCTATAACTAACATATTTGGTTACTATTCGATTACCTCAAGAACAATAGAACATACTTAAATGTAAAAAATACTATATAACCGAAACTAAACATAATATAACTAATTAAAGACTAAATTAAAACATTACCTTCAAAAACAACTAAAAAACTTACCTTGTTTCGCATCATCCGCCATCTTGGACAGAGATACTATCGTCGACCAATAACCAAATCATTTCATAGAATAACAAAACAATCGATAATTACGATGGACTCGTATATCGAGTAATATAAGATCGTTCGATGTTGTTTCTTTGAGATCAGTTATTGAAATACAGTTCAATCGTCTGATATAGGGACAAACTGAAGAAGATAAAATATAAGTCGGACCAGGGGTGTTTATAGGTAGGTGGGCTCGTGGTAGTAAGTGATAAGGGGACAAGGGGTGAATGAGGTGTGAGGAGGTAACCTTAGTTGAAGGAACAGATGACAGAATGAATTATTAGTTTTGGCAACAACAAATTTTGTACTGTTTACTCCAGGATATCTGACCTTTTAAACAGCTGATCTTTTACGTGAAAGGATTGTTTAAGGAAAGTCCTATTCCATCAAAACTATCCATTAAATTAAATATCCTCGCTCGGAGGAGTTGAATCCTTTTGAAATAGGTGAAAACCGTTTTAAAGCAACACGAAACGGCTGATGCAGGGATCCTAGCTATTCTGCCTCATAAGTATGGTATTATGTTGATCTTGTTAACCAAAGATTTTTTAAATAACGTGCACGCTAAAAAGCCAAATAATTCTCTATAATACGTATTGTTTGGATTTTACATGGTGCTTTAAGTCCATTAATTCGTAATATTACAGACTTATAGCTTATTTGGTTACAACTTTAATCACGGCATATTAAGTTTTACTTTCTTTTCCTGGAAAATGTACATGATTGCTTTTATTTTTCATATAACGATGAAAGGATCAGAGGAGTTACTATTTTTATATTTAGATTACTTCGTAATGCAGATTCTTTAACTGCCTAGCTTATCTCTATTGTAGGTGTTTCTTCTTTAGTGTTGTTATATTACATTAATTATAACAGGTAGTTTACACTTAACCTTGATTACAAATACCAATAAACTTAGCCACAGTAATTGTATCAACGTGATATTTGATAAACAATGCTTCTTTCATACATTATGCTATTTGCGGTTTTTGTATTTTTATAAGTAAAGTAAAACTTATAATTACATAATATTGCTAGAATTCTCTTTTTTAATAAAAGTGTTAATGATTTGTCAAATTTGTTCTTAACTTATATTTTTCCACACACGAAGCAGGAATATTAGGTACGCCTAGGCACTTAGTTTTGTGTTTCAGGTGTTTGTAAAGCTTGCCTGAGCTAAAAAGAAAACATTTCTATCCTCCTTTTCTTACCAGTTTACATAAGGGAAGAGTTTTCCTTCCAGTTGTGTTTATTGAAAGTTTATTAATTTACAAAGAAATATTTTTAATATTTGTACAGTATATCATATATGAAAGGACAAAACAATCCGTAAGTGATTCGATCTGTTCAATACCGTACATTTTCAAGAGGAGGAGGGATTATCTATTTTAGGAATTTGACCTTAAACTTGGAACATAGACAAGAGCGGGCCGGCTGCCAGCTGACCGTGTTTTTGTTTTATTTAATTTTGTGAAACAAGTTTTAATCCGCCCATACAAGGAAAGTTGGAGTGGGCGGAGTCCTCCCGTGCCGGTAGAGACGCCCGTCGCAACCGTTGCTAATATAGGAACACCTGTCTAAAAATTCAATATGGGTTCGTATTATATTGACCTTTTCAAAAGAAATACCCCTATGGTTAGTTCGTTAGTTCACAAGTGTAAATCCGGTAGCTCTAGAAAGGTATTTCGATCCACATGGATCTTCCTGGGTTCTAGGAAATTCAGTCCCTCCAGCCAGGGCTAAGGTTACCCTCTTAGTATGCTGAGGATCAGAATATTTTCTCTGTTCACGGGAATTAGTATTGAGCTTAATGTTCAGATTTTTATTTCTTTTAGCTCACTTTTTTAATTGTTGAAGAAAATTATTGACTTCATCAATTTAAAATTATTATTGAGAACGTTTTTATCAAATAAAATTAAATTAATTCGTTAGGTAATTACTTTAAAAAAACGATGGATCTAAAACTAAATATTGTTAGTAAAAATGTTAATGTTCCTGTGCACAAGGAGCAATGTTTGGAATTTAGCTTCGATTTTAAAAGCATGTATTCAGGGTTTAAAGATTGTGTAAGATATATAATATATATTATATCCATCTTTTAAAAACATTAGCTAAATTCAAATATTAAAATGAAAACTGAATACTCATTTCTAGGATAGCATAAATAAGTATTATTTGTTTATGTGATTTAATTAGCTGAAAGGAAAAATATGTATATAGTCATCGCACTTTTAATGTGTAGCACATTTCGAGGTCTAGAAATTCCAATAATTGTTTTGCCTCTTAGTGACTGGTAAGAAGCATGTTGTGAAAAACGTTATCCGCAACGGAACAACGGTTAAAGACGCAAATGCACAGTTGATAGTTATTTTCTTCCTTTAAATTCCAAAATATTTTATAAACTCTTCTTATAAAATAGTTTAATAAGGTTTCCTACTTCCTGTATATTTTGTCAGGAGTTATACCACGGAAATCATTGTATTACAGGAACAGGTAATGTTCTAATATATAAAGTAAGAGTTAAGTTTTACGTTGTTATTTTAATTCTTTTGTGGATTTTTACCTAAAATTAAGGTTATATAAATTATGTATGTGGGTGTTAGTCTTCAAAACAGGTTTATCAAATAGAACAAAACTCCAATCTCCTTCAACTTTCTCTTAGCATCTGGAACAGTTTTGTCAAATTTATTTACATAAAAAAAAGAAAACGATCATTACCAAATTCTCTAATATTCTCTAATATCAAAATAAACATTTAACCAATATTCTCTTTTAGATTTCATTATAAACATGTTCCATATATTTTTTTTAAACTATGATTCAGTTAAATTTACATTTCGAGCCCAGGGTATAAAACTCCTTCGTTAAACATAAAGAAACCATGAGAGGGTCAATAAAGATGGTTTGTAAAGAAACACAAGACAGTAGTTTCTAGTTAGTAGTTGGTATTGGCATTGGTAAGTAGGTCGAAGCAAGTAGTAGTTGTCTACAGTTAAGGACGTTTCGGTATCCCGCACACGTGCGTCTTCAGGGTGGATAATGCTTTAATGCCAACAATCAGTGATAAGGGCATTAGACTTGCGTGGTCGGCAAGTCTTGGCTAATCCATTGTTGTGACAAGGTCGTCTGACATGAGGTTCTGGAACTTACTAGATTGTTTGGGAAATTGCACAATTTTCCTCACATGTCAACAGATTATTTTACAGTGCTTTTTCAATGGAAAATGATACTTGTCTCAAGAGTAAAGTGAGTTTAGTAACTCGAAGTATCCTTTTTATAATCATCGAAGCTAACCATTTTGTTTTCTTATAAAATAACCACTAACCTTCCAGTGAACTGGGAAAGTCACAAGTTGTTAAAATGGGTTTAAAGCCTTTAGTTGTTAGTACAGCTGATTGATTTCTTGGAAAATAACCTAATGAGCTATTATGTGACTCAGTTAATAATTTTAAATAGGAGGTTGGCATTTCCGTGACTTTAATCTACAAATGTGGCCTTCAAATTTGGCATACTTAAAATTGAAAGCATTATAACATTACGTTTTCAGTAGAGGGATCCCACAAAAACTTCTATTCACCCTAATCCATTAGTTTATTCAACGATACCTTACGTCCCACTCTACTTCGTGTAATCGGTGTTGGAACATGTCAGTATAGTCCTAGTCAAATGACTTGGCCCAGTCCAGTCCCCACATAAGACTAATGCTAGCTTTATCATTGGACTTACGGACGACATGGGCCAAGTTATATGACTCGGAATATAAGAATTTCGCATTTTCCAGGTCCTGGCGCTCTCGCTGACGCTGTCGGCGACCACTTCCTCCGCCCACCTCCTGGACGCGGACGGGTGAGTGGCGGCCTCCAAGGGCTCCGGGTATCATCCTCAATGTCGCGGGTCGACCGTCCACGGCCCGTGACATCGATGCGTCACGCCGTTTGGCTCGGACAACACCGCGCGTGACCTGGAGCGTGACTCGTGCACGGCGTGACGGAAATGTGTTTGCTTTATTTTGGCCATATTCACTCTTTTCTTACAGTTTGAAGTTACTTGAAAATTTAATCATTCACCAAATTTTGAAAGTTGTTGGTATGATGAGGTTGTTTATTTTGCCCTCGAATATATGTTTCTGATTGATTATTTTTAACTGAGGGATAAAATTTTTATTAGTGAACTAAAAAAATCCCATTTATTAAACGCCAAAAAGATTTTAATTTCTTCTTGTTATGAGTAAATTTGCGTTGTGTTCTTACTTCCTGCACGATTAATCATCAAGCCTTTCACTCATGGGCGGATTTAGGCCATAATATTTGGGATGCCAGCTCACCTAACGTTTGAAGAATTCTATACTCAAAATTGAAACATCAAACTGCTATTTAAATAGCCGTTTTAAGTCCTATTCCAAGTAGGAACTTATTTTATTTAACAACTACCATTTCCAATTAGTGCAAATACCTCAATCAAAGTTATGTTGAAAACATTTTCCCCTTTCCCTGCCAAAAAATTGACGAAATACCAGGGAGGCTAAGTCCATTTTTGCACTGAAAAGACCAAGCTTTCGAAATCCGCCTATGCATTCATTGGAAACAGAACGTTATTAAATTCTAGTTTTTGTGTAAAGCTTGATAGAGCGGCACATTAACAGAATTTATTTTGTTAATCTCATCCATTAAGAATAAGTTATTCGTATATACCTTGGATATGAATATACAATTCTGATGCGTTCCATATACTTCCAGGTTCCACCGCTGGAGGTTCAACCTCCCTCATGGCCCGCACCCCCTGTTACCCCCCTCCCCACCTCCAGCACATCCCACCCCCCAGGGACGCCCTGCCCCTTCTCCCCCTCCAGCCTCCGCCCCAGATCGTCCTGGTCCCCGTCCACGTCCGGGGGACGTTCCCTCCCTTCATAGAGAGGATTGTGCAGCGCATCCAGACGTGGTGGTCGTTCTACAACCCCCCGGAGATGCTGACTAGACCTCCACCCACTTTGGACTCGCCGGTTACCAACAGCCCTAAGAAAAAAGTAAGCTTGGATTTTAAGTGATGTTTCGTATTTAGAATACAAACAGTGAAATATTAAAGGTAAAAATGAGTAATTTTACACCTCTCACGTGAAATTCATTTAAATTGCGTGGAGCAAGAATACTTTAGTTTTAAATAATTGTTTCGAATATCAATCTTCGGATCTCCATTGGTTGATAATAACAACAACAAACTGAAGGTAGGAGAAAACGGGAGACCATGTAATTGGATGTTTAGGAAGAACGGTCTTCTTAAAAAGGTAAGAGTAGCCCCTGGTCAAAGTATATCAATACAGTAAAGAAAGATTAAGATTAATGAAGCAATATTTAAAAACTAAAATATCAGTTCGTGGAAAAACTGTGATTTTATTAATCACCAACTTTCTTGACTAATATTACAAACACACAAAAAAAAGATCTGGACGTATGAGATTTCAAACATAACTCATTCAAGAATTTTCATACAATACCATGTCTTTCTATTAATTGAATGAACCATAAAAGTAAACTTTTAAGTCAGTTCTAAAGAATTACATGCGGATACAATCAATTTTTTGGAACTTACCATTCTACTATTTGAAACAAAATATTATACTCTATGAACAAAAACATAAAAAAAATTATAAATAGGGTTAGAGTAAACTGCCATTCCAGCAGACAGTCCTTTGGACTATGCTGGCCAAGTGAAGTCAAATGTTTCCTTTCCTATGTGATCTTAATTAATATTGTATGTATAACTTGTTATTAAATACTATACACACTGTTATATCTAATATAACATATTACATTTAAAGAAGAGAAGAAATCAAGAAAACTTGTTTTCAAAAAGCACGTGGTCAAAAAATTAGGCTACATAATTGCTTTTAATTAAACTAATGATTGAAAAGATTTAAGTTTTATATAGACCTAAAAAGAATTGGTAAAAACAAATCACGTGTCTGATTATTCACACTATCTAAAACACACTATGATTATGTACAATGCCTTTTGTTAGTAAAGCACAGATTATTTTCATTTTCCTCTCTTATTTGAACTCCACACTATCTGATTATTCTGATCTAAAACACACTATGATTATGTACAATGCCTTTTGTTAGTAAAGCACAGATTATTTTCATTTTCCTTTCTTATCTGAATATTACACAGGGTGTTTTTTTTAAACGCAACCCATTTTTAAGATTTAATAAATAGTGCACATAAAAAATGAAATGAGTATTTAGTTTACATTATGTATTCAAACAATACGCCATAGGCATTTATACAAAGTTGTGCCCTCTCCATTAAATTCCTGAACATGTGTTGCAAGGTATACGTCTTGCATTAAATTTGTTATGTTCGTTTTGTTAAGTGCTGATTATTCGGTGAATTATTTTTATAGGCCTTATGTTTTTGTAGTCCCTAATAAAATTATATAGTGGGGTCAAATCCCGGTATCTTGGGGGGAATAATCCTTCACTTATAAAATAAATTTTTGGGGTGCGTTTAAAAAAACACCCTGTATTACAGTAATTAATACGTAGGACATATTTTCCCTCAGCCTACAACAACCACCACCACCACAACCCCAGTCCCTAAGGAGGAAACTGAGACAGAGGCAGAAGCCACCACGTCACCACCAGAGACGTCACCCTCGGTCTCCACGCTGGCCGTGTACGAGGTGACGCCCTCGGACTCCGCCCCCGCGGACCCGGACACGGAGGAGCCCCTCATCACCCCGGAGCGGGCGAGTCTGCTGGGCGGCCACCGGGAGGCGTACCTGAGGTTCCTGGAGACGGGGACTCTGCCCCCCTACCTGGAGACCGACACGCTCAACGACATGGACGGTGTGGACGACTGAGGGTTGAGCTGGATCGTGTTTACGGTTGACTTCTAAAATAATGTTTAGAGGTTTCAAAGAGCGAATTGAAAAATGGGTTTTGCATGAAGAAAACCAGATTTTAAAAACAGCAGTGGGAAGTTGTGTAAAAAACTATTGTGATAATGGGGTTTTACTTTAGGTACAAAAATATTACATACTCCTTTCTATTGCTGTGGGGTCATTAGCCATTAAAAGAAATAGGGCATACCGGCATGGGCGGATTTCTGGGGGTGCCAGGGAGTGCCTGGCGATTTTAGGTGGATTTTTGGCAGGATGGAGAAAAAATGTTCGCCGGTATAGCTTTGATCATATTTAATTTGTTATTTGGTTTTAACCATGGCCTTTTGTTCCAGGTTTTTAACTTGAGAAAAATGATATTCAAATAATGTCAAATGTCATGTCCATTCAAAGTTCCTTACTTCCTTTTTAAACAACAAATCAAAACGGCCTATAAGCTTAAGTAGTATCCCAAACAATCTGCTTTTAAAGCAAAAACTATATTTTATAGATTCTTAACATGGTTTTTAGCGGTTACCAACAATAGTAAGCCTATCCTACCAGTTTCCATAATAATATTAAACAAACTGATTAGTACTTTCCATAATTCGAACGAGCTGTGTAGCATACAATATTAAGTGGTTGTTGTTAAATAAAGCAATGGAACTCTTAAAATAGGCATTAAAATGAACAATTTTTAGATGGGGGTATACGTTGGTGAGCTGGCACCCCCAAAACTTGTGACCTAAATCCGCCCATGCATACCGGGTTGTTCGATATATGTCTTGTGCTCCAGTTTATCACATCAGTATGATCGCTATTTTTCTGGAATATTTGGTATTATTTTATTTGATTTTAAATATAAATAATCCATAAAATTACTTTTACTCTTTTTATTCAGTGAAGTAATCAACTTTAGATACTCTTAAAAACTGGCTAATCCAATAAATCAACTGTTTTCGCTATCCGTTTGGAAAATTTATAATTTAAAGTTACGTTGGCTTCTTCTCAAATACACATTATATAAGCATAACATTACATAATTAACATCAATTATCCTTCTCAATTGGATTGGACTGTTCACAATATAATTTTATATAACATCACTCATATAACATAATTTTATATAACATTTTCTTTTTATAACATAACTCTTTATTTATAAAAATCAAACAACTAAATTTGGATTAGAGAGGAATTTTTTTCATCTCATCGTCTGACAGGTGAATAACGTCACTTAGTTTAAATTAGAAACATATTATGTAACTATCACGCTTGCCACACACACTGACTAAATACTAACAATGTTTATGACAATGAGTTTATACACTTCAACGCTTTGAATTTCATTAATTTAATTACATTTTCAAATTCAGACATTTTATTTTATTGACATCGTTTACTAGGGCATGTACTTTTTCATAAACTCCTCTTGAAAATTTGAAAGATTCCATCACAAACCAAAGCAAACTTATTCACCTATTTCCATTCCTTTTAGCATACATCACATAACCTCAACGACTGACAGAATTATCTACCATGGACCTTTAGAAGTTTTGCGCATTTATCTTTTACTATTAGGTACATCCTCAGTGTATTGTGGAAAAAATCATTATAGGGCTATATCTAAAAAAAGGGTGCTCTTAAGGAACTTAACGATTATATAAACTGCATTTAAAAATTAGGGACAGTAATTGATTCTTTTTAATGTGTCCATTAGTTTTTGAGCGTATGAGTTACATAAGGAATGTTTTTCTACAACAACACCCTTCTATTGGAGAGCGATTCCTTGCAGGGATGGAGCATTCCAAAAATTATAACTTAACGAAAATGCAAATATAAAGCCTCATTCAATGAATAATTTATACTCGAGCAACTATCATGCATGATGACGTGTATCATAACAGGCTTAGGTTAACCCACTTGAACATTTAACTATATACTAGCTTAAGCATTTCATTTTTTATGATATTTCCTTTTGCTTAAAGTATATTACCAGTATTATTAGTTAAGTTACAATATAATTATCTTCCCCATATTAGAAGTTGCGTTATAGTTATGATCAAATACTTTTAGGGGAAATGAATTGTGTCTTATGAATTAATATTTATTGTAATTTATTTATTTATTTGTCCTCAATTAAATGGTTATTTATCCAAACTTTAGTGCATTTAAGAACCTAATTTATATTCCAGATCAATTAAAAATGTATTGTATTGTTAATGCTGATATTTCATTCAATCCTATTTCTTTGAATATATTTAAAAAAAAATCACGAGTATCGATCGTTATGCTTGGCTACAAAAAAGGTGAATTATAAATATTTAAACCTTTAATATTGAAACCTTGTTCAAAATAAAAGATACAAATTTTTACTCTATATTTGAAAAGATAGCCTTAAAGCATTATTTAAAATGGGTCAATTTTCAAACATTTTTAATAATAATAACTTTGTAGCCTCACCGTCATGAGCAATTCAGTTATTTTTAATTAAGTGCACAGCTGTTTCGCCCCCTAGTCCTAGTCCGATGGGCATCATCAGCACAGTCCAAAGGTTAAATCATTAAAATCTTATAGGACTAGAAGTTCTTGTCTGTATAACATCGATGTAAAAACACAAGCACTGACACTGTCATGACGTATAAAAATCATATTTTTAAAAACTTTAAAAACTAACTGTCCATAACTTGAGCACACCTCACCTCAAATTCTTTGTGAACACTGTTACACTGTATACCTTTAAGACGTTTAAGATTTTGTGCCGACTCTTGTGGGCCGTCCCCCACTGGGGGCCAAAGTAAGTACCTAAGAAAGTAGTTTTTTTACATAGTAGTGAATGTGCAAAGTTTGATTCTCAGACCAATTAATTAGGTTCAAAAATATTAAGCGTAGTCAGACTTTCCAGCAGATCTGTATGCATATGATTTAGGATAATTTATTTTTAATGATCGAAATGTATAATAGTAATGACCAAGCTTAGCTTTCATAAAGTCATGAGTAATTAAAGGGACTTTAAAAAAATGACTTGATGAGTGATAAGAATCATACCAAACTGTTCAACCATCTTAAATAACCAAATTAATGTTCAACCAGGATTGAAACCGTACGCTTTTTCAAGAACTTTCTAAATAATAAAAGAGTATTGTGACATGCCAAATAAATTGAACTTATTTTTATTGTTATTAATTCAGGTTTCCTTGATTCAATTACGCGTACAAGTCCTGCGCCTGCTTTGGAGGAAAGGAACAAGCGGACACTCGTGTATGAAGTTAGCATTGTGCAGAATGCAGGAGCTGACAAAAGTCGAGTTTAATGTTCACATGTCGATTTACAAAACATTGTTCAGTTTATTTAAAATAGTGGTTTATTAAAATGCATTTACATTATTCTTTGTGAATTTTCACACCCGTTTCAAATAAAACTTTATACAAATTTGTATTGTATAAAGTTTAATTTGAAATGGATATTAAAATTTACGTAAACACTTTATTGTTTGAGTTTTAAACAAATTTTATTTTTTAATTCTATGCAGAAGTGTTAAGCGAAGATATATTGATGTTTCTCCAAATTTTTTTGATTAGGTCGACAATACGTTTATAGTTCGATATTGAAACAGAATTCCCTGAATATTTTATCGCCTTAACCCTCTTAACAAGAAGTAATATATTACATGAATTTTGTTGATACTTTTGTGAAAAAGGTAAATCTTTTATCTTGAGCAAAAAAATAAGTTTATAGAGGCACTGAAAAACTACTTTTTTTAAAACTTTATCCAATTAGGGACAACTAGTGAAAAAAAAAGTTTATCCGAACACCTCTTACCACCATATTTGTGGAATATATGACCCAAATCCGTGGATTTCTAACACTATCTAAGGTTATTCAAGCGCCTAATATACTGTTAGTCTATAATGAAATGAAAAAAAACAAATATTTACGTTAGAACATAATATTTTTAGAATGTTATTATTCTAATAATAATATTAGAACATAACATAATAACATTTATAATTTATAAAATTACACTTTATAATGTAACTACATTATAGTAAGTCCTTCCTTTTCTTTATTAATGTTCACCTACTGATTGTGATCAGTACTTATCGAGACAAATGACGTGGCCCACTCCATCCAAAGACTAATATTGAATTTAACATTGGTTTTCGGACGGACTAGGCCACGTCTTTTGATTCCACCTGTAAAGGAACTGTTTGGAGCACACTTGGCAGGGACGATGTCACTTGCAGCGTAGACTAAAGCCAAATGTCACGGCCTCAATTCGGACTCATGAGGAACGGAAGTGATGTAATAATTAACTGGTATTTAGCTTAACTCCAAATTATGTTGTGTTAGCAGTTTCCCTCAGCTTCACCCACGTTTGAAAATGTAATAGTAATATATCAAGCAGTATCTACATCATGCCGTTTGGGTGGAAACATTAAAAGTAACCGTTTATAAAGCCCTTTTTTATTAAGGAGGTGCATTTTTTTACTCCTGTGTGGTACTTGTGGGGGATTAGCTTTGCTGAAGAATTAAAAAATTCTCTGAAAACAAAAGAATAAGATCAACACATTAAAATGCACGTAAAAAAATTATGTTAGCGCATGGTACTAAAATCTGCAGGGAAGCCTTTCATGCAATACCTACTCAATTAGCCAATTAAATAACGCTGGTCACCTGATTATACCGTGACTTTTTTTCGAAATGTAATCATTGCCATTGAATATTGATACTCATTAAATATATCTTTAGAACTTAAGGTTTAAATATAGTAACTGAACAAACTCAACTGTATATGATATACAGTAGAGTCCCACAAACCCGGACTAATGTGGACCGAACGGTGTCCGGGTTTGTGAAAATTCCGAGTTATCGGGAAAAGAGTGAAAATAAGAAAAAAATTAATAGTTTCTGTTATTTCTATAAGAAATCATTTATTTATTGCATAGTAAAAAATATAAAACTATATTAGTTATAAAAAAAACTTAATGAAAAACTAAAACTGTTTTAAATGTGTCACACCGTGCTCTGGCCTTGAATCTCAGTGCTCTTTATTGCTATGGCAGGCTTTCCGAGTTATCCAGAATTCCGGGTTATCGAAGTCCGGGTTTGCGGGACTCTACTGTAATTCACATTATTTGTGTGTAAATTATTATTTCCAGCCCATTCACTTAGTATTTTGAGCAGCAAAAATTCAAGTTTTTGATGGACAAAAAATTTATTTAATACTATAATTTTGCATCATGAATATAGAATTTTAAGTTAGAAATTATCAACTGTCAATAATTTTTTTTTTATTTTGAGCTTCAAACAAAAACTTAGTTTGAAAAAGGTGCTTCTATACGGTACATTATCCCTAAAAACAAAACGCGACTTACATTGGATTTTATTGTTGTAAAATCTAAAACATCCACACTAATACGTAAACTGATTACGCAATATTTAATTAAATTACTTTTTTTATTCGAGCTAGACCTTAATTTATTTTACATATATTTTATTTTTACCGATAGTATGATATTTAATGCATAGAAAAATTCTTTGCTCATTAAAGCTTTAAAACGTTGTAGAATCATAATGGATTTTAAGCACCTTGAGACTCGGAAGGAAGCCACATTTTCCTTATCAAAGTAATAGCTATGGATAAAGAGAAATATGAGCGGAAGAAAGAAGTTTTATGCTATTTCACCTGGTAAATTTAAGAACGGATAGGGTGCTGGAGGTTCGTATAGCGCCTAATACAATACCTTCCTTGAAGATTTCAATAAATTCGAATCCAAAATTAGTCAGCTGTAATTTTTGTAATAAAAACATATAACATTTGTTTGTAATATTAAAATATTTTACATCATTTTAGTCTTCTTTAAATTGTCATTCATTAATTACTTTTTATTACTCAATGAATTGCTTATCGGATACATTAACAAAGCTTTTACATGATTTCTATATGATTAAAAAATATTTGAAATTCACGTTATCACATGAATATATATGTCATGTCATATATATTCACTTTTCATTATGGCATTTCCATAAGCAATATAGTTGAAATGGCAATCATACTATAAAAATAATTGTATAAAAATCAGATGATGACTTTGTAATCACATGCTGTACAGTAGAACCTTGATAAGAAGACTCTCAATGTGGTTCTGGAAAGAGACCCGTTAAGGGAGTCTTCTCATTGAGGTACATGTTAACAAGACATGACAGTATCGAGAGAACTTTTAATCAAGGTTTTTATGTTATTGAGTGTCTCCTTGTCGAGGTTCTACTGTGAACAAATGTTCCCAGCAAAGGTACTAGAGTAGCAATTTCACACATGGAGAGTACTGAAAGGTGAACGTGGAATCGAGTGTAGTATCCGCAAATGTCTTTGTTTATCTGATTTAAATAAACAGAGGGCTTATTTGTTTACATTTTTCTGTCAGGTTAACTTTGAAAATTTAGAATCTCACTGAACATATTTTAAAAAAACTTTCATGAATTAAAATTTGCCTATATGTTGCTTGGGTGCATTATCTATCCACCCAAGCTATGTTATAAGTTGGTTCAGTCATTTGTGAACGTAATTCCAAATAAATATAAAAACAAACTTTCACACTCATAATATTTGTGATATCCTCCTCTAGGTAATCAACAGCATGCGCGGGTTTCTGTCCACTAGGTTGGACAGAAACCCGATGGATTCTAGGGTGTGCCCGAACTGTCGCGAAGCTTTTATTGAAATACTTAGATGAAAACCACGGTTTTTCTTAGTATAGGCTACTCAGCAAATACAAATGTCTCCGGTTCCCAGTTTTCCATCTGTCAGACTGGTGCATGTTTTAATTATATATTTTCGCACTTTTTAATATTCTTTGGATGTAAAATTGTATAACTAGGGAAGTTTTTTTTTATCAATACGTCCTGTCCCGGTATGGAGTATAAAATTTCTTTTTGGTTCAGTTAAATAATTAAAATAATATTCAAAACTGTCAGCTGCATAGTAAAAAATAAAAAATAATAAAAACATAAATTCTATCAAGGCTCTAATATTATGATATATTTATCCTCAAAATTGTTTAAGAAGCCCAATTTACTTTTGAGAATATAAATAAGAAGTAATTTTAAATCAGAATAGATATTGTTGCATTTTTTTTTGGTCTTGACTTAGAGGCGCCTTAATTCGGAAGTAATAACCTCAGTAAATGTTTGTTTTTGTAGGTATTTGATTCGATTGATAGAGAGAAAAATTTCAATCAACTTGAAAATTACCCGGGCAAGTGTCAATGAATCAATGATTCTTTTCTTTCATTGATTTGTTAATAATACAGTGTAGTAATAATACAGTGTTGCACAATTTGTTAATAATACAGTGTAGTATTCCCTCCTACTGAAATTAATGGATTTTCATAACAAAATCTTGATTTTATAGTAAAATCAAGTAATTAAAAAAATTATGTTTGTATTTAAGTTTTTATTGTTAGATTTTCCTCATCTATATACAAACTCGGTACTTTTATGTGTGCTTTTTCACATTAATTTCTGCCTTTTCAACATGGGTTTGGTATTTAACACGCCAAAAGTGTTCTCATTCAACTCACGAAATTTAGTGGTGGGGGAAATAGGAATAAATAAATATCCTGCAAACAATAAATTATCCGATGTATTACCAATTTCAAAAAGGTTTTTTATATCCTTACGCTTATTCAAAATTGCAGCATTAGCAACAGGCGACATATCCTACAAAGATGGTCAGTAAATATAAGAAATTGATAGTAAAACAATGTCCATTAGCAATCCAGTATAGTCTTCCTAAAGAGCTTCCAACGTAGAGATAGGGTCACGATTCATCGACTATTTAAGAGTGCTTTTTCGCACCACATGCCACTGATTTACAAAACACTCTAAAATCACGAAATTTGATTAAATTGTGTCTGAGCATTTTATATGGCGTTATTTTATATTTATGTTAGAAGCCTTGCCTTCTTGTAACCCTTAATAATTAATTTTTGAAGCAACATTTAATTTGATTTCTAAAAACCTTTTAGACTGGTTTTCACTTTGTTTAAACAATTGTATACAACAGTTTCATAGCATGGAATTAAGATAATTTAGTGTTATAATTAAGTTCTTGGCAAAAATAGGTGCATTATTGGAAGCTATAGCCAAAAGGTATTATTTAATTAATGTAATATCAACATTAGATTTAAAAAATATAGGTTTTGTAAAGTAGATTCCTAACAACTCAGGATTTAGGAACAGGCATTATGCCATTGTAGACGCATAAGTAATTTGCCGCATATAGATTCAGTTTTTTGTTTAAATTAACAATTTTACATTTTTTTTGTTCACTTGTAAATTTTATTTCAAACCTTATGGTTTTTCCTTTGTTTTATATTCGTAATCCAGAAGGTTTAACTGGTTCGGGCCTTGGTCATTGTTTAAGACTAATCAGTAATAGCGGATAATTTAGTCCCTTGTCCACTGGATTCTACAATCAACCCTCCGGACGTAAGTGCCGAGCTTCGTCAGTTGGTTAAGAAACTGGAATGAAATTGATTTAATCATTCAGGGACCATTCATCCCCACTACGACAGAAACGCGAACGATTACCACAAATAAATTATCAAAAAACTTAGTCAGTAACAAGGCAACAAGATCGCGCCACTATCATCACGATCATCACACTCATCCTTCACTCATATTCAGGGTAACGTCCTCCATGAGGTGCCTGTCTCAAAAAGAATGATTAAAGAATGAATGATTAAATTATTAAACCTAAAGATATAAGTGAAATTAAAATCCGCCACATTAATCCTCAGTATAAAATCATTAATTGAATTTCAAGAAAGGCTCCATAATTTTTATTTAAGACCTTTATAACTTAAAAAGACTTTTTAAACAACCAAAACCTGAAATAAAACAATGTTTAGACATTTATTGCATAAGACTCCGAAATGCAAGTCAATTTTTTGTCATAAAATCTCTAATAGAATATTTCATTGCTACTTCACAGCAAGAACTGTAATTAATTATCTTCCAACGACAATAGTGATGTATTGAACTTAGGTCAGTTCTTTCATTACTGAACAAAACATTAATTTAACTTTCTCCAAGACTTGTGGACGTCCTTGGGTCCTGGAACCATCCTGCATCGCTCTCTCTCTCTCACACACTCCCTCCCTCTCACTCTCGCTCAGTATGCGGCAGCGTATTGTCGGGGCGTGAGGGTTTCTCTAGGTCACTGGGCCTTAGTATCAAGCATGGACTCCAGGAGTAAGGTACGGTACACGATTAACTAATTACTTTATTTTTATTTAAGAATTGCAACTGTAGTGGAAATTGGTAGATTTACAAAATTTAACAAAGTTTAATTAATTAATTAATTGTTGAATTGACAAACCCCAATTATTAAATCAATGATTATATCAACAATTGTTGTCAAGTATAAAAAATTAAGTTAATTTTTTCAGTTTATCAAACAGTGGCACATTTTAATTTTTTACATTGTATTTACATTGTAATATTTTTTACATCGTAAAATGTTTTGCCTAATCCTACTATACTACTATGCCATACCTTAATATAAAATATAAATTTTTTAAAGCTTAAATTTAGTTTATAACCTGTTTGTGTTTCGTCATGTTCTTAAAATGTAATTTTAACTGTGTTTTCCTAGTAGACTTCCTGTATATGAATTGAATTATTCTAGTGTAAACCGTTTACAACAGCTATTTATTGGATGTTATGCTTAATATCAACTTGATTTTAGTAAAGTAATAAATTAAGTTTAATAATCCTATTTTGGTTTTCTAAAAACAGTTTATTATTTTGGTCGCTATATTTCTCTTAATTTCTATATTTATTTAAAAATAGTCATGTAACCTTGTCCTGTGTTTTAAACCAAATACCTATAAACCCACGGTGAGTATTACTTAATGTATTTATAAAAATATCACAAGTGTTTGGAAAATATGACGAAGCCGTTGATCAATAATAAAGTTCAAGGTCATTATCTTTTATTAGGTCAGATCGATGTGTTTTAGCCTCCTGTTTAAATAAGAAAAAAGTCTTTAGACAAAGGAACTTTCCTGATTAATACAAGGATTATTTATGAGACGTTTATTTTTTTTATTAAAACTAATAGTTAGCACGGGAGTAGAGCTCTGCTGGTGGATATTGTCACAATATCCTTATTTTTCATGTAATAGTATCTTTCAGAACGGACAACTTGTTTAAAACGCAATGCATTTATCATATAGGTCCATCATAATCATAAGTCTACTTCTTTTTTTATAAATACTTTTCGAAAGTTAAAATTTTAATTTTGTTAAATATTAAAACTAGATTTCACTTACCACTTTGACCAAATTACGTTCACACGTGTTTGCCGATCTAGGGAGGGGTTCGGGGTGTTGTCTGCATATTTCAAGGCAGTAGCAGTAGGTGTCTTTGAGAAAGTCTGCCAGGCGACCCCAGATTTGCACGTTTCGCCGTGATGTCGGTCGTTGCCATTGGTTTGTACCGTTTACGTGGTTAAAAACGTGACTTTCATTAGCAAGTTATTAGACTAGAAGTCTTGCTATATATTTTTGTACGAATTTTTAAATTCTAAACTTAGTGATCCTGGACTCTTAAACATATTAATTTGCAATTATTTTTATCAGAATTTCTGTAAAAGAATTTTTTTTATTTACTTAAATTTATAGGATCTTAGGACGTTTTTATGGTCTAAATAATAGTGTTGGTCATAAGATACATCAGATTTAATTTTACTTTCCAAATATTTGCCGCTGTCAATATTTAATTTTTACTTTCTCTACATTTATTAACAGCTGATTAAAATTAATCTTGGCAAAACCGTTTAGTCATCTTGTTCTAATTTTGATTACTTTCCACCTGAGTAAAGAAGAGGAAAACAATGGGTCCAAAAATAAGTAAAAGCTTTCTCCCTGACAATACTAAGAAGAAAGTGCAACTCATAATGCAATTATAATAGTCCTCGTGCACCCAAATTCAAAATTAGGGAAGTGAAATGTGGTTTACGCTCTGGTTGGAGTACCTAGCGGTGAGCTGTATACTGATTAGTTACCCACGCTCCGGCCGGACGACTGAGATGATGATGATTATGATAGTTGAGGTGAGGGTGAAGAGGTTGTAAGGAAGGTAAGTTGTAGGGAAGGGGATATGTCGGACCAGGGCCACCTGTTCTACATCACCGTTGAAGTCTCCGACTCAGGGCGTAGAATAAAGCTGGTAACAATGAAGTTGATTTCCTATTTGCCCAGTTTACAAGAAAATAATTTTCTACGTGATTTGAAAGTTGTCATTGTTGGGTTTTGTACAATTTAATTTCACCGTCCCACATCCACTAACACTACCGCTGTTATTGCATTTTTATTTGGCCGTTCTATGAGGTTCTTACTATGTGAACGGGAAATGGAGGTGGCTGACAAATAATATCTAAAAGTGTCATGAATAAAAACATTAAATAGGTAAACAAAACATTAAAAATAATATTAAAAACTACATAAAATTAAAATTCAACTTCAAAATAATGAAACAAATGGTGTGGTGGTGTGTATAGACAACAAACAACTCTAATTATTGGATAAAAATTTACGAGTGGTTTAAAATTGCTCAAGTATTTTTTCTCACTAACAAACACGCAGTGTATAACTTCGTTTAATCTAATATATATTATAATTGTTTTATAGCATATCAAATCGTTCAATTAAAAGTCCCCACTTAAAATTTAAAAACCGTAGCAATATATTTACAAAAATATATGCCTCTTCCTATTCTTAAAGAGTAATAAAAAAATAGAGTGTTGCATTTTTAAGAAGAAAAGTTGCTCATTGCTATAGCATAAATCGTTTAAAAATTTCACGATTGGACATCAATCTAAACTTATACCAGTTTTCCACTCGAGATAGCATTCGGTGAATTTATTCTCTACGTGTTTCGTTAGTGGGTTGTATTCAAGAAGGCAAGTTTATATCAAACCTGTAAAATATAACGTTTCTTCCAGACTAATCCCAATGCGGGTTTCAGCATCAGTCCGGACAGAATAAGTGGACCGGTTTGAATACCTCCACGCAAACATTTACACGAAACCCACATTTCGATGAATTCCTCAATCTATCGTATCAGATATTACTCCTAAAAATTTATAATACGTCGGTCCATAGATTACTATGTTAGGTTATTCGAACATTACTCTACTTCGATACAACCTTATTCAAATTAAATAAAATATATGATACGATTGTTATTATTTATAGAAAAGATTACCATCTTTGTTGCATCTAGCGAGTTTATTACATTTTTTCAGACACTTCAGTATGATACGAAAATAAATGTTAAAACAGTACATTTTTAAATATTTCAACAGCTTTGTAACAAAAAATTAATAAGCACACTATATCCAAATTTAGGAAGTATTTACAATGAACAGAAATTATGGTGAGTAAAAATGAATATTTCTTATAGAGAAAAACTAACTGAAAATCTCCAGGTTGTATGTTTTATTTACTTTTGTGACCATTAATGCCGTTTATAGGCTTATAAGCAATAACAACTTTGATTAAAGCTTGTTTGTGCGAATGACTTTTGGAATTATTTTAATCGTCGATGTAATCAAGCTGTAACTTCTACAAATGGTGGAAGTTCACTCAAGCTACGAATACCTTAAATTAATTCATAAATCAGATATAATTAACGAGAGTTACAATAGATTCCTCCAGTTTTCTACCCAGTCAAACCTCCTACAACACCACCACCGTACTGATAACATCTTGTTTCCAGATAGGGATACTGCTGATAGTGTACGCCCTGCAACTGGTTGTCTCGGCTCCCCCCTCCCCAACCTCGGCCGTCGACCCTGCTCTCAGGCTCAGGTACTTTGTCAAGTCATTAATTAATCAAGGGGTTAAGATTTATCGGTAAAATATGCAAGGATTTCAATTTAGGTCCAAGATGAAGGGGGATTAAAAGAAGCTTCGTTTAAGAAGCAATAGGTTTAATTTAAAGTTAATTAAGTCTAAAATAATTTTTGACCTGGTAAAAATTTTTGACCGCCGGAAATTGTGTATTTTGCGACCTATCTCTTCCATTTACTTCTTTTTTTTATTTCACGTCTAGTAAAATTTATGTATTTAATAGATCAAAATTTTCTTCATTGTCATTTGCATAAATATTTATCAATGTTTAATTTACTTTACAAACTGTTAACCTGCTTCCATAACATTAAATCATCAGACGGGTTACGACTATTATTATAATTGTATTGTAAAACATTTACTCACTTATAAATAGGCAGTGAATCTTTTGACACGTTTATTTATTTATAACCCAAGTAAATCTCTATAAACAGCATACTCGCGCAGCACGACACGGCCGACATAGCGGTTAGGGTCGAAGCTAAAACACTTGACCCGCAGCGCTGGGTTAGCCAGTCATCCTCTTCACAGCAGACATATATCGTCGGAAACGATGAAGTGACAACGTGTGTGAATTTAGGAGGATCTAATTAATAATTTCGTTAACTGTCTGACTATTGTGAGAAAATAAAGATTATCTTCAAAAAATGTTGGTATGAAAAATTTGGGATTTTTATATTGCATACTTGCAACTAATTGTTCGCTACTTGTTAAAACATAAATTTACTTTTAAATCTAAAATTTTCAGAGACAAGTGTCCTCCTAAATATCGTTAATGTAACAAGTTTGTTATCCTCCACTGCAAGTTCCTTTGTTATTTTTTTTACATAAACTAGTTTCTTGTTATAACTGAATACCTAAAATATAAGTAAAGCATTTCGATGTTTCCCAACTATTCTGTAACACTAAATCCGTATTCCTGAAGCAAAAGAAGTAATTTGGTCATTATAATATCTACTATAATATCCCGTCATTCAATAGTAAGTCGCTATAAGCATTCTAATGTACAGAAAGAATGGTGAGATCGATATGTAATAATTTGCCTCATAAAGGGATAGGCAAACTCGATAGATTTTTTAATTAAATCAAAAAATAAATATTTTATCACCAAGTCTCAGTATTATAAAGTGTTAAGTAAAAGCGTAAGCTTAGCATAAAATTTATTTTATCAGGTAAGTGTTTCAGAAGAAAGTTTGAAACGTCCTCTATTTAGCTGCTAATACCGTTAACCCCTGAGGTTATTTCATTCCAAAACCAAATTTAGATCCATTCCGTTAAAAGAACCTGAAACTACTAATAAAAATTCCTACTCTACTTGTTAACTCTCCACTCCACACATGTAGAAGGAAACATTAGACGGGTTCCTGGACTACTTTTATACAGTGGTAAGAAATTAAGTTGGTTGTTGAAATTGAAATTCAGGATTATTTATAATAATAAAACTATATATATTTCAATTAATATTATTATGATTTATATACTATCAATTATTATAGATAATTAATATAAAATGTGTCATATTTACTTAATTCATTTAATTTACCTAACAAAATTACGAATCTTTCTTTGTAATTTGAGCTTACTTATAACTATTTCGGATTCAGGACACAATCGTCGCCATCTAAAAGCACTAAAGGACTAATTTGGAAATTAATTTATCAAAGATTATTTTTCCTTTCGTTTTGTACACATTACGGCAAACCAATTTTGGGGTTTATTTTACAAAAGGAAGAGTTATTCATCGAAAATTTACTCAAATCGATTTTACCTATCTTAAAAGTGGCTTAGTACGTATTGAGGCCATACGAATCATTAATTGGACCAAAGGAGCGAATTGTTTAGCGCTTCACCTGTCGAGGCCTATTGTATTCTCAAAATCCATTACGGCAATAAAGCCATTCATTTGTTGAGTATTGCGGGAGCTTTTCAAAGCGCTAAGGCGCCGGCGACACGAATAATTTCAATCTAACGCTTTCTAACGGAAGCTTTCAAACTATTAAAGATTAAAGTGGCCTTCATTAAGGACATTCATAACATATTTAATATCGAGGAAAGTAGCAAGTGTATGTGGGTAACTTAAATCTTTCGTACAAGAGATTCGTATATTCAAAGTGGGGTACAATCACAGGTTTATTTAACAGTAAGGTTGTTTTATTTCAATTTTGAGTGATGTTACAACATTAGATTTTCTTTGCGACTGTCTCACATGCAGAAGGTAGATTCACATTTGATTTTAATTCTTCTTCTTTTAAGAGTTGTATTCAATTATTGATTTTTTGCCAATACGCAACTGTAATTAAAAATATTTATTATGTCATGTTAAATTTAATTATTAATTTAATTATTTATTTATATCATAATTTGGCTTAAGTTTCCCTTACTATAAATCATTTACTACAAAAGCACACATAATATTATCGCAAGAAAAAGTATTTTGACAAACACATACCGTGAGAATTGTTCAAAACTTTCGTCACTTAAATTTATCTTTCTGTCTAAGAGGACGGATCAGGTTCCCGAAGCAGTTGTTCAGTTCTTCGATCCACTATTTACAGAGATCTCGAGACACTTGGTATGCAGATGGTGACCCCGTAGCATCAAATCCGAGCCCCCGGTCCTCGTCGGATGATGCGGCGGAATCCGGAGTTTAACATCCGGTAGTCGATACGAGAGTGATGATTTTTTTTTATAACAATCGGACTTGTAATCCGAGCTTAGTCGCTCTTCATTTGCTTATAATAAGCGGTTTAAGGAAAATTTTAAAATAATAAATGCAGAATAGTTATACGAATCGTTCAAGCAACAAAGTCGTTTATTTTTTTAATACGCTGGTAACTCTCAGACATGTACATTAAAGTTTTCATTATGCATCGTCACTGCAGCTAATCTTCCACAGATTGGGAGGTGAATATTTTTAATGAAGCTCCGTAGCACTGATAGATTAATTAGTTCAAATATTTTAAGGTAGTCGGTGAAAAACAATCTGAATTTATTCACATTTTACCTATCGAAATAAATGCTCAACTCACAATGTTCATGACTTCTGTTCATCAGGCATTGGAACAAACTTGATACTCAGTAGTCACGTTTCTGCGTTCACCACTTACCATAAAGCAAAAGTTGGAAATAGTTTCATATTTTTGTTGTTTTTTCCTGCGATCATAATTTGAATTAATTCTAGAGGTTAAAATACCTTATTCCATCAGTTATTAGTCTCCGTTACTGATCACTGACGGAATTCTAATCATCGCCTCCAGAATTGTAATAATAGCCTTTTTGAAAGTCATACAATATATCCCATAGCTTTATAGCTTTATGGGGCTCCTCAAGTAAAAATAATCCAGGCAGAGTTATCAAACTACAAAAACAAGTAATGAGAATAATAGTCAAACAATCACCACACGAACAACAACCCTTTTTAAAGATCTATACATTTTACCAGTTCAGACATTTTTTTGTTTTTGAAAAAATATTGTATGTAAAAAGTCATAATCTCATTCACGCATCAGAACAACACCCGAAATAAAAACATTTTTGCAATTTCGCATAGCCTATCGTTACCTGAGACCAAGACTGAATGCATGGGACTAAAGTTTCACTAAATTCTGCCCGACGACTGAAAAAAATAAGTAACTTAAACAAATTCAAACTTGAGCTAAGAGAGTATCTGATAGAAAATACTATTATAGCCACCAATCAGTATTAATGATTTAGATTTAATACAATAATCTTCAATGAAGATGGATGACTCGCCACATGCTCCTAGAAGTTCACGAGGTCCAAAAGGATAAGTAATTAAAATAACAATAACACAATGTCACAGTGATGCACATTTTCCTCTTACCCTTCGTTCTTCTCTCTTATGCATTTAATTTTACCGGTAGGAAAATGCTAGCTAACCGAGAGTGAACTATATGTAAAACTTACGAAATAGCCTTTTCCCAGTCGTTTTTTCCGCTATACCATAAGTAGAATTCTAGAGACTTTAAATTCAGCATGAATTCTAAAGAAGCGGGCTAGTATCCTCTCGGGCCCAAAATGAAACTTATGATGGTCTCGGGCTCATGTCTTACCATGAGACCTACCGTATTAGCTTCTTCCCTATGGAGAAATTCGCTAAAATCCCATCCGCCGTTATCCTGTTGCAGGAGGGTGCGGGAGGGGCGGGCGGAGGAGCGGGAGACGGGGCGGATCTTCTGGTCCGCGGTGGGCGACATCCTGGAGACGCTGCCCTTCCTGCCCTTCACCGTCAACGTGCCTGACGTCATCAGCGGCATGTGGAACTGGTTCTCAGGTCAGTTCTGGAACTAGGAACGTTTTTACCCCTTTTGATCCGCGGTTAAGGGGCATTTTTGATACATCCCTTTTGATCTATGGGTCATTAGGTATATTTTTTCAGAACCGCCTCTTTTTATCCAATCTACTTTTTTGGAGAGATAGTGTAAAACATCCCTTTTTACTGACCCCTTATCTTTTTCACTGACCAGATATTATCTTTTTCACCGACCTCCAAGTTGGTTGAATACTGCCACTCAAACGCAATATACGACTTTAACCTTTTCGTCTAAAAGAAAGTATTGACGAAAGAATGTTAAACTAAACCAACTAACCAAACCAAACCAAACCTAACCTAACCTAACCTAACTTAATCCAATATAACATAACCAAACCAAACCTAACCTAACTTAGGTAATGTAGTTTAACATTATTTCAATAATCATTGTTTTGATTCGGAAACAAGAGTAAAGTTGTATATTGCATTCAAATGGCACTATTCAAGTGGGAATTTTGAGGTACCGTAAGTGAAGGAGAGAATCTAAGGGAGCGAGTGAAGGCCCTTCTCTCGTGGATTAAAAGGGATGTTTCGAGTGGTTCTGGAATCTATCTGCTAGCCCAAGTATCAAAAACGATGTCTCGAAAATGCCCCTTAACCGTGAATTAAAAGAGGCATATGTATAGGAACTGTTTGATAACTTACTAAACGTAATTAATGGCAGCTAATTTTATTAGAATGTAGAAAGTTTTTCTTTTGTCGAGAGTAAATTCAGCAAAATACCTATCTTGGAAGTTATATCATATTAGGATGATGCTTTACGAATCCGGATGAAAAATAAAATTGATAGGTCCCTTAATTAATACAAATAAATACGGCATTCTAAGATGTATTTTATTTTTTACCTTCCTATAAGTCTCTATAATCTTTTGCTGAGATAGAAAATTCTTCGTTCTTTGTTAACAGATATGAATGACCAGTTCTCCCATATTTGTACAGCAAAGTCGAGGTTGTTCAAATGGAGCTGCATTAACTATCAAGAATTGATGTTATGTATTATTTGCAGGATTCTTCCCAGGATCTGCTAACAAAAGGCCTCAGAAGAACTCAACGGAAGTCGTGACGGACCTGCCCATCACAAGGCAGGACATCATCGACTACTTCTTTTACGATGAATAAAGACATGGATGTTCAGTAATACCTGAAATTCCTCACTCTATTCAGGGAAAGTCAAGCTTGGTATTAAGACAAGACTGAGTTTAAAAGGTTGAAATAGAGGTTGAAGATTGTTTTTGAAAAAAGGTGCACTCGCGTGAAGCCCAACGGTGCAAAGGCAGACATTTTTGATGTTGGAAAAATTTAAGTTGCTTTTTTGTCCTAATATAAAAGTATTTTCAGTTAAAAAATGTTCCATAAAAGTTTTTGAAAAGATATGCTATTTTTAAAATCATAAAATGACTTAGATTATTTATATACCAAAGTTCTAAAAAAATATCTCTTTTCTCACCACTTTGTAATGTGCATCAGAATATTGTACCCAAATATTGTAAAGTATGAAGTGTTTATTGAATATTATATTTTCTTTGATTTTGTGGTGGCCACGAAGGACCAACCATATGTAAAGTTACTTGAACGTATGCAAAATTAAAGAAATAACTTTTGTTTTTGTACAAAGCAGCAATTTTTATTTTGCTTCATTTTATTTGTTATGTCATGAATATGATTTTATTTATTGTATTAAGTTGTAAATAATTTTAGTATTTGTAAGGCCAGTAGTGCTATAAGTACAAATGCCTGTTATTTATTTTTACGTTGTTATTAATGCTATCATGCAACTAGCTGTATTGGTTTATTTTTCCCGATGCTTTGAAATTAATTCTCATTCTTATATATTTTTTTTAATCCCTTAGAAAACATATAGTACTAAAGGTATGATTAGGCATTGAATGATGTAAAAGACTCCAAATATAATAGGTACATGTTTTTTATTAGTTTAACTATGAATTGTAACTATTTTCCATAGTACTATCTCTCTTTTCATCAGAATTTGAAGTTAAATCGCTTTCTCTATCACACTCTTCGTATGAAATCAAGTAACTCCCCAAGTCAAACACAATTCAGTACAAACTTCTTGGTCAAACATATCCTTAGCTATAACATATTTTATTGTAATTATATTTATCAATGTATTTGTTATTGTACTTTGTTTGAAGCTGATATTTTAATAGTTAGTTAATTTTATTTCCACCATTCTTATTTCGCATGAGTTTATAAAACTATGTTTTATCAAGAATGATTTTAATAGATTAAGAGCACCCTCTCACGGACATGCCTTTGGTGGCTTTGTGAGAAAGATTCGTCATAGCTCTCACATGTAAAATATGTAAATTCATTTTTGGAAATAAATCTGAACTATATTCTATTCCTCTCTAGTCGAAGCTAAATAATTTAATTCTAAATTATTTAATTCGGACCAAAACGAATTCACTGGATAACAGTTGTTTAATGAAATAGGTTACTAATAACCTAATGTAACAAATAGTTCACGGAAACACCATCATCATTCATACCTACAAGGGAGGTCCTCTTTTAATTCCAAATTGTTTTTAGCATAATTAGACTTCATAATGAATTCTCCACTAATGATTGTTTGCATTTATTGTGGCGTTATTTCCTGAACTTCTAAGACTAAAATAGAATTTTATAAATCCGACCGGACGAATTTTTGTTTACATACCTGTAATAGTTTGACTTAGATCAGCCTTAAGCTCTTTCAGTCATTAAATAACTAGTTATTAATTTGACTGGGAACTAAATTTAAAAACTAATAATAAATATATTTCAAAAGTAGTTAATGTGTAATTTACCAGGGAATAGTTTGCTGCGCCTGCAGATGTTTCACGACTCGCGGAGCACTACTGTGTTCAGCAGTTTGCGCTCTCAGATTGAAGGCTCTGATTTTCCTTGAGCGATAAATAAAAAAAACACTAGTTTACTTTACTTGTAAAAAAAATCACGGATTTTCGATCATACATTCACAGAATTACTTTCAAGGATTTGTTTCGCAAATTTATATCATACTACAATAAATCGTTTAATACATGCAAATAGTTCACCCAAATAATATGGCAATAATCAATTTAAATTTATTATTTATTTAATATAATGGTAATAGTCAATCTATATATTGTAAGTTCGATTGATATTTGTGAGCCACACACACTATTCATATTTTAAAAGGAATTATTCAAAGCCAAGTGAATAATTATTTCAGCTCAATTTCATTGCACTACGTTATGTGATGATATTATTCATGGTGCTGCCACACTGATTACAACCCGGTTGATTATGATCCGTTCGTAAAGAGTTATCAGGTTTTAATAGCATTTACCTCGCTTATTTCTCGTCATACACTAAAAACCGAAACGTGTAACATTATTCAGATTTGTAAGACCATTCCACATACATTTAGGTTTTTTTGCAATTTTTGGTGTTTTTTTTACATTATACTTACAATTTAAGAAAAATATTTTGCAGTATGAATTATAGTGCTCCTCAAAAGGCCTACTTGATCTTTTGACCTTGAGTTGTGATTTACTTTCTGTGGTACTCAGTTAATTTTCCAGTTACGCCTCTAAAGATATAGAGCTTCGTGAACGCATTTGTGTTATTAAACTGAAAAATCGATTTAAACAAGCTAGTAGTTCTAAAACTTGACTAACAGCTAATTTGCGTCACACTGACTTCTTTGTAATGTGCCTAGGAAAACCATAAGATACTACCTTTCGATTGATCTATCATCAATATTTAATTAGTAGTGAGTACAATAAAACGTTTTAAAACCCTATGAATAATTTGCAGACGCCCTGTTTATCACTGGATTACTTAAAATGTATGTTTCTACTATCTCGTCTGCAAATAATTATTCAATACTCACTTTAAATCATAGCTTAAGATTTTTTAATGGTTATTCTTCTCGACATCCTCTCTCACAGTGTTGCCAAAAACCGGGTGTTATTTTGGAGGCCGTACAGGGATTTGGTGGGGATTAAGAAAAAAACGGGTAAAACCGGGGATTTTAGACTTGGTCTGTGGGGATTTACCCAACAACCTGGTTATTAAAAAATACGTGTATAACCCGGTATTTTGGACCATGATAAAACATTTTGAATAACATATTTTAGAAGAATTTTTTAGTTGGAAATATGCATTCAGTATGGTTTAATTGGTTAAAGTCTTGCCAGACACCGGGTTTTTGCCTGGTTTTCGGGTATTTTGAAGGCCGTTCGGGGATTTAGATAAGATTAAGAAAAATCGGGTAAAACCGGGGATTTTAGAATTATGATGTGCTTTGCAAATATCCAATATTCATGTAAGATGAGAAAAATATTTTGTTTTCATGGTTTTGAGAACCATACTCGAAGTAAACAGACATATTTTGGTTTATATTGAACAGTTTATTGATGTAAGGTTTCCCTCTTCACCTTGTAATTGTATGAAACTACCCGGCTTTGGGTGTTTTGAAGGTAATTAGGTAATTTTTCGCGGGTAACCACCTGGTTTTTGGTACTTGCGGGGATTTTGCTGGGATTACTGCCCAAAAACCGCGTAAAAGCGGGGATTTTTAACTGTGTTTGTAGGTAAAATTCCAAATCCTGTCTGGCAACACTGCTCTCCCAAGAGCTGTGGGGCCCAGGCGAGCGCTCCGCCGCCGCCGCCGCCGCCAACGTCATACTGGCTCCTTCTGTCATTTACCGATTTCAGCGTGGCGAGTGCTGGACCATGACAGAGGGTCGTTAGTTCGAGCAACCTCAAGGTCCCCGGGATATCGTCCTCCGGATAACCCGGAGGTCCAAACAAGCTGAACCTCAAAACAGGACTGAGGACTGGTTAGTATAAGAAATAAATTCAAGAAAATATTATTTAAGTTGGTCCCCTCTAACTCTTTTTCGACATTTTGAAAAATCCACCAAACCATATAAGTCAAAGAATTCAACCAATTAAAATTAAAAAAAAGTTGTATATAAAACTTATTTTTTATTATCGCAGTGATATGTACCACTAAACACAAAATAAACAGAAAAATTGAGAAAAGAAACAATTGTTTGAACAAAACCCACGATGACGAAAGACTTACCAATTGTACCCGTTAAAATAGAAGAACACAAACAGCACAATCAAATAAAACTCGCTCACGAAACGCACCGAACATTATGCGCAGAGTAAAGAAACAACACGCGCCCATAATAAACAGAGTAATCCTAATTACTCGACCAAACAGTGCAGGAAGACAACAAACCTGCAGGCACGGAATGCATAACTAACAGAGACTCAAAAAATAACAGTCTAATCCACAAAACGTGAAGTGATCAACTCAACTTTAATCCACAAAACATAAACTCTGTGCTGGAATCGATGGTTTTTGTTTTTAAGAGGGTTTAACTATTACACAGCCACACCATTTGATAAAAGCCGAAAATGTCAGTTTTTGTGGTAAAGTTTTGATTTCACAATGTGTTAACTCACTTGTTATTAAGCTCATTTACAAAAAAATCAGTGGTATTAAAAAAAATGGAGCCGGTTTTCAAAAGGTCCATGATATTTAATTGAAAATGGGACTTAAAATTAATGAAATTCGATCCACAGGTGTGACAATGAAATTTAAGAAGGTATATCAATTGAAATGGATACGCCTCAAGGTTCGTTTTGAGGTCATTTTATTTTTAAAACTCGTTAATAGATTAATATTCGATATACAGCAATGTAATTAAAAAGTATGCACTTAAAAATAGATGGACTCTAATATCTAAACCATAATAATATATTTCGACCAACCAATCTAAAGCGTAGGACCAAGTTGTTTGATAGTCCGATGTAAATATTTAAAACATAATATCTTAGCAAGGAGGTTAACATAGTATATTATAGACGCGATTATCCTTTACAATAATAATTGTCCTTTACTGATTAAACTTAAAACTTAAATTGCATCCTTCAACGTAATAATATAAAAACAACGGGTCAACTCACAAAATCTACTCCTATATTCTATTTACTTATTTAATAAAATGGAATTTTTTTGTGAACGAATTTCCTCCTACATTTCTGATCCGATTCTAATAATCTGGGTGTCACTGGAAAGAGCTAGCGGCAATATTTTCATAGGACTCACGATTTATTGAGGTCAGACTTAAAGAAACAGCCCTTACCTCCCTTAGGATTTGCCATTTCTCCATAAGATTCAACATTGTAATACAGGGTGCCCTGTAACTATCTGGACAGATGTATATAGCGTTATAGCTTAGGTCAAGACAAACACTTAGTTTTCCGTCTGTATGCCTGTATGTGTTTTTACAAACAAATTTGTAACTCCTAAACGGTTTGAGGTACAGCGTTGAGATTTTGCACAAATGTTTATTTTATTAGGACCTATCTTCGTTCAAAATGATTCCAAAATATCATAAACCGTTTCAAAATGGTGGCCATTAAATTTTGTTATGCCAAATTCCACTATAACCACTTGTTTTTTAAAAACACATACAGATAGGCAGACGGGAAATTAGGCACTAGAGACCCATGTTCCTATAGTGAAATGTGTTTGTCTTGACCTAAGAAAGCACTCTATAAAAATCTGTCCAGATAGTTACGGAACACCCTGTATGATTTAAGGAATCGCTGATTATAAGCTGCTGAGTAGCGCGTGTCCACTAGTCAAACTAAACTTAGAACGCCTTCTTTTAGTTCTAAACGGGAAGATTCTTTTTGCAAATCCCCTTTCGGTAGCAGCTAAATAACTATGCAAATTTGGCCAGGTCTAGTTGATAAATAAACTGCAAAACTGGTTGGCATAAATGTTTCTTTTTGTCTGTCTGTTAGGGAATACGTAGGGTACCGTACTCAGTCATTTTGTTTTAACTTATTTTTTATTTTTATCTTTTTAAAGAAGGGTGGTGAGCCCCAGACCCCTCTATACTTTGAAAGAGTATACGGGCCTATTCTGTAATTTCTATATGTTGGTATTTTAAGTCTTGGTATTGGGGACTTAAATGCACCTGGCTCTAAATCATCGATGTGACGGGCAATTTAATTAATCTTGTCTCGGCAGCGGATAGTTTAGAATGCGTTTATATAACATTTAAAATGCAGACATGCATGAACGTTGTGCGTGAACTTTCTTATTTTAAAAGTTGAAATCTTAGGCATTTACATGAACTGAAATATTTTTTCTAGAAATGAACTTATTGGCACCAGCATGCTAATAAAAAATGTTTTATTCTACATTTAAATAATGAAATTTGTTTCGATGAAATCTCTTTATTTTGGAAAAAACTATTGAATTTGCTTTAAGTATGCCAAGATCGAAGACTTGTACTCTTGACATACTGCTGTATGGGTTGTTTTTTGGCAAAATCATACTTAGTAACTAGTAAGTTACTCAGAAACTAAGTTTAAGTGTATGACGGTGGCGCATTTTGTTGCTATAAAATGAACTTGGTTTTCAGTCCAAGTGTTGATGTCATTTTAGGAACCTGTACGTAACAAACCTTCGTTAGAGGTAATCAAGGGAACACAAAGTAAAACACAACTTTTTACATTTTTTTAATTAAATAAACATACGAAATTTGAATTATCTTAAAGCACAAATTAACTGACAAATCAAATTATATTTCCTCAATAATATCAGTCCTTTGGGCAGATAGTATTTTTGGCTCTTATATGACATACGTAAAGTGGGTTGGTCTTCTTTATGTTGGTTCGCGGGCGTGTCGCGGCGATGACTCGTCGCTGACCCGGCGCCGACATTCAGGCCGACCGTCACACCTCCTGTGACCGCGGCCTTGGACTGGCACTGTCCGGCGACATCCGTCCGGGGCCCGTGCCAACACCGGACATCGGGTCACAGCTCTGCTGAGGTCAGGCAGCTGTCAGTCAGTGCCAGAGGCGCTGAGGTTAAAAAAAATACTTTAAATAGAGCGTCTGTGATGTAAACATATAAGTTATTTTAATTGTTCGTTTTACCATGGTGTAATATAAAAAGTGCGCATGCAATGTGAAGTAGGCCTACCGCGCTTCTCACGGAGTGCTATGGTAAAGAAGAAAATCTTGATGGCACACCTCGTACTGGCTCTCTTAGAAAAATGTGATTTTGTTGGAAACTATGTTCAAATTTCTTGAATTCTATAAAAGAATAAAATAAATATAGAATCCTACAGCGAATAAATAAATAAATACATTTTGGAATTTAAAGCAAATTGTAATCATAGGAATCAGCCAGCAGTTGGAATAGCAATAAGCCTCTTTCTATTTTTTTCAAATTAAATTCCGAGGTGCTTGCATACACTAAGGTAAATGAACTTTGCAGTATATAGATCTTTAATTACTGCAACCAAACAATGCGACCATCTGCTACATAAAGATGTGCAAAACAAGAGCAGTAGCAATTACAAGAACGGCGGCTTCTGATTGGTGGACGGCTCGGATCCTGGCTTCTGATTGGTCGTGGGGTCGATTGTTGCGGCGGCCCTGGTCATTCCACCTCCGCCGTCCTCCCGCTCCGCACCATGGGTTTGCTCATCTTTGCCGCGGTAAGTTATGTTTTTTGTAGATAAAATTAACTTATAATAAACTTTGTTGAAATTAGAAACAAAAATGTAAACAGAGAAAAATCAATTGTTGAATCAAACAATGTAATGGTTGCTATATGGATAACTCATGTGATTGTTTTCTTTTACTAAACTTCCTGTAGTTTTTAAGGAAGTTACAATAGTTTTGCTGGAAGTATAAATTATTTAAAATAAAACTGACATTGAAAAGCTAAACAAATTTTTAAGGTTCTACTTTTTTCCAAAAATTCAAATTTCAAAGGTCATCGACATTAGAATTTTAATGGTTAATGTTCACAATCTCGTGATATAAAACAAATTCAAGGTTCAGGCTCTGAAAGAATACATTTTACATGCTAAAAATGAGAGAAAATGAAAAAAATTCCATATTTACATTACTGAATTATGCAATTTATTAAAACGCGGCCAAAAAACTGTCAACATTTAGAGAGAACTATTCAAAAGAGGAAGTTTAAAAAAACGGTATGCCATTATCATTTGTGAAAAGCCTATCTTAGTAGAAGATTTAATTTATAACTGCCACTGGTACTAAGCGCATAAAATGTGTTTCGAAGTGTAGAAAATTCACCTGAATTTGTTTTTGTAAATATTGCATATAAAATGTTTCTCATTATTGAAATAGTTAATTTTACTAACTGGAACCAAGTATCATATGAATTTTGAAGATAGAGATAATTGTTAAATGATCGATTATTAATTTAGAAGTTACTATATAAATGGTTTCTTATAATGTTAGCTTCTACTGTCCATCGTCACGGGACTTTGATCTCGTGGGAGTTCGATACTATACCTTCGATACCTCCTTCCCAAAAAAACTGTCAATCGTCAATATAATTTTACTATCTTTTTTATTAGGTTTTGATTACTGTTGAAATTTTCATATCTAAAATTATCTTGCCATCATCAAGTGTCCTCATAAATTCCTTGCAAGGCTTAAAAGACCTTGACAATTCTCCCCTTCTTGATCCGAAAGATTTTGGATTAGAAATATATATATATTTTATTTACTCCGTTATTAAATAAAAATAGAAGAAACGGTACTTAAATGGACATTTTTACCATCCCTTTTTGTCATCAATATTAATTATTTTGAAAAGTCGTGTAAATTCGTCACTACTAGTAGGCGATGAACAGCCTTCAGAGGTGTTTTAAGTGAGTCAGTACGATTATATCTTTGAATTAAGTGTAATATCACGGACGTCTAACCATGTATGAGTTCAATTCTTCGAACGATTTTTAGTCTCGGTTCTTTTAAGTTAAGCCACGAAGAGATTGAATATGTTAACAAATCATTAACCTCAAGGGCAATGTGGATTGTATGACCTGTATTGCTTTTTTATTATATACCTGATACATAATGGCCAAAATTCCATCTGAATGTGACAAAACTGCACGATAAAAAATGTATTAGAACACTAATATCAGTTTTGATTCTGGTAGCACTCCATTACAATTAATTTTCAATATAAAATGCTTTTAGGAGTCCTTCAAGGATTAGACTGAAATATGGAGATTATGCCTTGATTCGGGTAAGCTAATGGCTGCGGTTAAATGTTAATGTGCCATGATATCTCTCACAATATCCTTTCATCAATGTGATCGATTAATATTTTGTTTTAAAACCTTTTAGCCTGATGACTCTTCTTTATTTCGAAATGCTTGAGGATTGGCCTAACGAAACTGGCACTTCTCTGATAGCGTCATTTACTACAATGGAAAACTGAAATAAATTTCCAAAATATATTTCTTTGACTATTTTAAGTTCTTTTTATATTTTCACGGCAATTTGCTCCTTTTACCTGTAATATTTACATTAATGTTTGCCTCTGCATAAAAATTAAACCTGACATGAAAAATGTAGTCGTCAAATTAATTATTGCTGTAAATCAATAGTATTTGTGGAAAATGTTTATTAAATTTCCTCATTAATATGGAGAAATTACTGTTTTAATTTTGATATCCTTATAGCCAAAGTTCAAATGATATTTGGTTACAAACTTTTTTGTTATACCTGTTCACGTTCCGAGTTCATTTGTTTATCCGTGCTTGCGTAACATTGTAAATCGACATTAGGAGAAGTATAAATTAAATTTATATATGATTGGAATAAGTAAAATTTTGCTAGTATGTATTTTGCAAAGACCAACATTTAAGAGATCAAATAGAAGATAAAATTCCTAGGCATCTATTGTCCCAAAGATCCCCATTATGTATCCGGCAAAATCAGGTATCCGATACAGGTACCCTATAGAGTTATAAAGTGTAAAAGCACACCATGTGCATCTTTTGCAATTTTAAATTATACTGTTTATGTCTAAAATTCTTCATCCCTTGGAAGTCTTAAATTGCATAATCATTTCGTTGGTTAGAGATTAAGTTGTTTAATACCTCTTTTGCAGATATTTTTTATTTTCAAATATCTGATTGTCCAATAACTACAATTAGGTCCCTATATCCATGAAATGCTTTACCTCACTAAATTACATATAACATCTTTGTTTCCTTGAGTCCACATGGAAGCATGGAAGCGAAATAGCCAGAAACATTTGTAAAACCAGAATCACAGAGTACACCCCCTGAGGAGTGTCCAGGCTTGAGGAAGACCACGGACGGACCTGATGCACGTTACCACGGTCCCCTGGAGCGACGTGGGTCAAGGTTTAGCACGCCAATAAACTAACCCACACTGGCGGTTCTTTGGCGTCCCGTCTCGCTGATTTATTTGCTGTCAAACTTTACTGCCCTTAAAGCTGTTTTAATTAAAGAAAAAAGCTTAGTGCCCGATAGCAATATATTTCATAATGTATCTTGTTGAAAGGTATGAATTACATTGAGATAAAAAATTGTACTATTGACCCAATGTTCCCAATGTTCCATGATAAAAGTGTGCTAAGATTAATCTTCGTATCTTAAGTTGTCAACAATTGCTGCAATATACCCTCTTTTAAATAGCTCGAATTTCCATTACACTTTTCGAATAGTAAAAATTGTGTTAAAGTTAAAAAAAGGAAATAAAGGCTAAAAGGAAATTGGGCTAACCGACGAAAGGTTGACAACTAGTAAAATAACCTCTTATAATTTATTTGATACAAAATAAAATTATTGTATTCCTAATGCATTAAAGTAATGTTTTTTCGCCCTCCCGTCACGTCTTTAAAGGTTAGACCTAGCGCGGAACCATTTTACCACTTTTACGGACTATATCAAGCATAAGTCCCCGGCAATATCAAGCAGTGAAAAGCATTTAGTGATTGATAAGATCGCCTATAGCCGTACACCCCTCACAGTCCCCCAGAACCGTAGTCCCACGTTCTAGCCATTGAACAGCCTGTTCCCCTTAAATTTACTGTTGTAAATGAATAAAAATTATAATATGATGCATTTTTGAAGTTAAAGAACAGTTTTGTCAGTAGGATAATAGGTTTTTGGGAGTCTGCTAACTATCTTATGCCGTATTTTAATAGAAAAGAATATAAGAAGATTTGAGATAAGTAGTGGCGAGGTGGCGTTTCTGGCCCAATCAAACTTTGACAGGCAGTCAATTTTTTGACAGCTACTTCCGGTCACGTGACCGGAAGTGACGTCATCAGCTGTGACGTAGCTGTGACGTGTTTTTGGTGGGTATTTAAAGTTTAAATGCCCTGCTGTGCTGGGTATTTAAATTTTAAATGGCCGGAAGTGTGTCAAGGTCGTTTGGGGATGTTTTTAAAAAAGATCTTGCATTTTCGGAAAATCCGAAAATGCAAGATATTTTTTTTTATTTATTTGTTTTTTTACAAAAGTATTATTTTACAAGTTAGTAAAGTTTGCTCCCAAATTTGAAAAGTAAGTTGTTGTCGGTGCTGAAATTTCTTGTTTATTTTCATTCTTCTTGTTGTTGTAAGTTGGTAAAAACACATTTTTTTCGTTTTGATTGTTTGTTGCATAAAGTTCTAAAGATAAACCAAACCCAGTGGTTATAAGTTGTTTTAGTTCTTCACTAAAAATTTCCAAATCCTTGTAGGTTGTAAGATTGATAGTGTTGTAGTGAATCCCGCGAATGTTGAGAGACATGACTAGAGTTGTTTACTCGACGAGAGGTGTAGCAGGAATGACTATTGCAAAGCCGGTGCTGCAGGTACCTCCGATGGTAGTGGGGGTAGTGGTGGGGGTAATGGCAGGTGTTTGTTTAATCACTTTGAATTTAATCGTTGCCACAATAGACCGAGTCGATGTTGCAATTCTTCTAGTTTATCCAACCGGTTCTTTTGATATGTTTTGCAACTACATTTACAATAGCAGAAAGAATTACATTTTTTACAAGCTTGTCCGTCAACTTGATCTTCAGGTATTCTAAAACATTTTTCTTTGCAACAATAAGTTATAAGTGTTAGATTATTTCTTTTGGATGACATGTTGGTTGTAGCTTGTCTTAAACAGAACTGAGCCTCTCAACGTTAAAGTTTCGTATTTATGTAAAGTATTCGAATAAAACTATCGAATAAAATAATCGAATAAAATAATCGAATAATACTATCGATTAAAAGTTCAAGGTCATCCGTTTGAGGTTTTAAAAAAATACAACATATCAGTATATAAAAACATATACTGATATGTTGTTGTTTTTTATCTTTTTATTTAAAACATTTTTTTTACAATGTTATTTTTGTGCGATGTGCAGAGTTAGTTCCGTAGAGTTGTTTCCGCTCATTCCGTGTGACACCAAATATAATGATCCTGGTTGAATTTCCCGCAGATCTTCATTTTGCAGCAACTGGACGAATCGTTTTGGAAGATATACTTGAAACTTTGGTTCATCACCCGGTGTATATGGTGCATCGGATAAAGATGCGACGACTGCGTCTCCATGCGTTGTATCAATTTTCTTCATTTCATGAACAATATAATGTTTCTGTTCTTTTAATTCTGAACATTTCTTGATAATTAGAGTATTTGATTTTGAATGCAAGTTGAATTGTTCAACTAAACATTGGAGAAACTGTTGTGATGCCATCCTTCACAGGAGATGTTGTCTGTTCGGAGTATGGAGTTAGACTGATACTCGGGGTGTGTTGCCTCTTCGTTTATATAACCTTCGGAACCCCCACTACATTCTTCCGTTTGTTGTTGTAAGTAAGCAGCCAAGTGATACGCGTTTTGTAATGCGCATTGAGATTGGTTGTGTTTCGGATTTATTGTAGAAACACAAATATTTCTAGCATCAAAGTGAAATGTTTTGTCCACTTTTATGTTTAAAACTTCTTTGTTTGTGTACTGTCGTATCCAATTCTTTTTTTCCAATCCTCTGGTATATATGTGTGTAAATTGTTTGCAAAAATGAAACATAATTTTGTGTACATTGTTGTACGGTAGGAAACCTTCATACCAATGGATATGATGAAAATTATTTGTTAGCCATCTGTTTGTTATTTTAGCTTTTGACTTTAGTTCATGGACAGAACACGGTGCTTCAAATAAAAACGGGTATGCTACTTGTGTAAGCAAATCCAAAATTACCAATTCTTTTATGATAAATCTATCATCGTTTCCGCGAAATGCTTGAAATTCAATTACACAAGGTTTTGCTGCCATTTCTTCATCCTGTCTGCTCATCACGGTGTCTGCTGATCAACTGTTTTCCACACCACGGTAGGTTAGATATATATATATAAACCAGGCCGTACAGTTGTAGGCGCGTTGGTGTATGTTTAACGTGGGCACCATCCCCAGTAGGCCTACCCCACGGTTTATTCTTTTGTTAAATTACATTGTAGTTTTAACCTAGCAAAGTTTCTTCTTCTGTATTATTGTTGTTGGTGGTTTCTTCTACTGTACTGTTGTTGTTGTTGTTGTTGGTTTCTTCTTCTGTAGCCTCCGTTGCAACTTCGGTAAAAGGTTCAAAGTTTCTTAACTGCCTCCACATTTCCACTTCGTGAGGTATTCTATTAAAGATGGATGTATCTATTGGTCCGTATTGTAAAGTGCTTTCTGGTTGTTTTTCGCATGCATCTACCAGATATTCCTTAATAACAGAGCTTGAAAATACTAATTGTTTCATATACCTGGTAATAGGTGATGTTGGATAGTTTAAAATGTAAAATTCTTCACGTGTTAGAAGAATTTTATTTTCAAATTGTGTCGAGTCTCTAATTCTTACTTGTTGTTGACCACGATGTTTAATAATGTCAATTTCATTGTCACAATCCAAAAGTCGAATGTTAGTTTTTCTTCCAAAGAAACTGTTGGCTAAATAACATTCAATAAGATGTAGATGTTTTAAAAAGGAATCCCAAGCATTTTCTGAAAATAAAACCATCTTTGTTCCATGGCTTAGTATTACTGCGGGAGAGTAGTCTAATGATTTTACCAATCCTATCGACACACTTTTACTCATGCAAGATGAAATAGGATAAAAGATGCGAAGGAAAACTTCAGTTAAAATGTTTGGTGGAATATTTTCTTCAAGTTTTCTTTTCTTTCTTACGTTTGTTTTATTATTTTGTTTTCCAAACTTTAAAAAGTCATCAATTTCCTTTACAATATTTTCTTCAAAATGTTTATCATCATTTTCCAATAAAGGTGCTGTTTCGGAAACGTCTTGTACAACTGATAAAGAACTCATTTTGTTTATAATGCTGTAGACGATGTTACCCATACAACTGTAGACAGTAAACTAAACAATTTTCGTTCCCGCTCCTGCTTTTATAACCGAGTGGTGGGGGTATTTTTTTTCCTTTTCATTTTACAAAACTGCTTTTACAATTCCTGTTAAAGGTGTATATGTAACAATTTTATCATGTAAAATTAAACAATAAGCAGATGTATCTTTGGGTACATTTTGTTCAAATTCCATTTCTATTTTTATATCTACACTGGAAGATTTTACAGATTCGTTTTGTTTTGAACAATCAACTACAACAATCGGATAGTTAGATTTAAATTGGTTTGGCGTTAATAAAGGTGTGTTTGTTTTTCCATAATATGAATTTTGGAATCTTGCGTACATATCGTACAAAACGCTAAACCTGTCTTTTGTAAAGTTTATGTTGAAGTTGTCGTATGGAAAGAATTGAGAGTTTAGAAACACCTTAAAATTTGTAAGTTTGCAATGATCAAATTCACCAGCATGTTTAGTTATTTCGTTTCTTCTTTTTGTTTGTAATCCAAATATTACATATCTTGCCTTTTCCAAATGAGTAGAAGTTTTTACAGTCCATGTATGACGTTGTGTTTCCGGTAAAACCGGATATTCATGAAACTCCCAACTTCTAAATGGTATTACGATATCACGATCTGATTTTAAAGTTCTTAATAATGAAATTCTATTCTGATCGTTTAACCGTACATGCGGTACTCTCCAAACAATTTTGTCTAATTGCATTTTCCATTCTAAAGTAGCTTCCGTTGTTCCATCAGTTGCTTGAATAATATCTTTGTCGTTTGATGATCTTAACAAAACTAATTCTTGTTTTACGTTTATTATTATTTTTCGGTAATCTTCGGCAAAGCCTAAAAGTAATCTTAAAGGAATGTAAAAGTCAAAATTGCCTGAAGTGTTTGGAGTGATTGTACTGGAATCGGGTGCTACCCATCCTGCGGCGGCCAGCATATTTTTTCCACTCGGTGTTAAAGATGCTAATCCTTTTAATGTACTTGTAATTCCCACCTTTTTTGTTGAATCTACTGTAACTCCGGAAATTTCATATCTTATTTCATCAAACAAATATGCCATGGGGTTATTTATGAACGGAACAGTACTTGCAGTGCTTCCATCTCTTTTTGTTACTCTTCCTTCGATATACAAATAACTTTCACATGGAAGTGTATAAATATCCTGTTGTTGTATGGGAATTCTAATTTCATCATTATTATTTAATTTTGATGAAGCGTAAGGGTTGTGCGTATGATATTCCTTTTCCCATAAGGTTTCGTCGAATGTCGGACCCTGCGCTATATCCAATATTTCCATTATTAATAAGTTTTAATCCAATTTCTTCTAGAAAACGAATGTTATCACTTGTTAATCCTTCTATAGCTGAAGTGCTACTGACTTGTTTACCAGTCAGCTCTTTCTTTTTAAATGATAGCCCCATTGTTATACGGTTGATTTTATATGTATTCGTATAGTTATAGGTTCGTCTCTAAAATCAATATGATTTCCGTCTTGATCTAGTATGTTCACCACAATGTCTGAAATAAAACTGGTGTTTAACGGTAGGTACACCAAGTTTTGTGGCTTTTCCACAATTTTAAAACCCGGAGCGACCGTTGGATAGAATGTGTGCAATATATGAGTATTTTCACCATCTCTATAAGAACCATGTATAATATTACATGTAATATCTATACTGTTAACTTTCATTATTGTTACAGTTCTAGCACCTGAATGGTTAATATTAGGTTCTAAAATTTTTGTTGTTTTAGGAAATCCTAATAAACTACCAATTGAATGTTCTTTGCTAAAATCTATATAATATTTAGATTTAATTTCAGCTTTCATAGTATTGTTATTTCCTTTTATTGTTATATTATCTTTTCCCATATGATTTTGTATCGCTTCATTTATATCATCAATTTCATATGCTCCAGTGGGTAAACTAAATACTTGTATATCTGAATATTTGTTTGTATTTTTATCTTTTGTTTTGTAATAATGTATTTTGTCATTAACATTTTCAGTAACGTTGGGAATAGAATTATAAGTTGTTATATCTAATAATGCGGCTTCCCATAATTTATCTTTTTCCAAACGTAACGCAGGGAAAAGAACACTTCGCAAAGTAGATGAAGTTCCAGTTAATGATACTGTATAGGAAGACATCTTAAAGTTGGCTTTTTGTTAAAAAATCTAAACATAAATGTCCACAGATTACCGTATCATCAGGTTGCTCTCTTTTATAATTGTATAGTACATTTTTAGCTGTTTTAAAGTAATATTGTAGTTCTTTTGGTGGTGGGAGATTACCAAAACTATCAAAGTAGTAAATAGTTGATCCTAGTTTCTTATAACATACCCAATGAGTGCCTGATCCTTTACTATTATCTAAATTTACTATTCCGGTTTTATTTTTCCATATTTTATCAGGTAATGCATCTTTCATAAACACTCCTCTAAAAAATGGAATTTTTAAACAAGAAACATAAGTAATTAATTCTTGATCTGTTAATTCTTTATTTGGAATTAGTAATTGTTTTTTTCTGTTTAATACACACGATACGGTCTTAGGTATAATCCTCCTCCTTTTTTTATCATTGACCATATTGTTTGTTTCTTTTTATTTTTACCTGCGGTGGATCGTCGTTTTCTTCTTATATTTCCTCCACGTTTCTTTGCAGGTTTTCTTCTCCTTTTTCCACCTCCTTTCTTCTTTCCACCTCCAAACATCGTTTTACCCTTCATTGCTGCTGATACCGCTAAAGCTGCTGCTTTTTCACCGATACTAGCGTCACTGGATGTTACTCTTTGCCAAGCTTTTTCAGCAAGTGCTCTATCCGCTATTGATCTATTTTTAGTATCTGCAAACTTTGAATATGCTATATCGTGTTGTTTGCAGGCTTGATCAAGTTTATTTATTCCAAGATCTCCTCTAGCAAGTCTTTTTTTCAATTTTGTTCCAGGACCACAATATTGATAACCTCCTGGTAAATGTAGTTCTACAGGTAATAAATCGATAGCTTTATTAACTATAGCTCCAACCGGCTTAGTAATAAGAGAAAGTGCTGTTGATGCTATTCCTCTTCCTCTCTTTATAACGTGTCGATTATGACTGATGCGTTGAACTTTCAACATGGTCTTTTATAGTGAAAGGAAATGTCGATACTTGTTTATTTTATAAATGCTTTATAATGAATGATGCACTTATCCTTTGACATTGTTTATTTATAAGTATGTTTGTTTATGGGTAAAAAATTTTTTTCCAGTTTTTGTGGAAGGATTGTATCTTTTTCATCATCATCATCTTTAGAAGTTCTTAAAGTATTAGTTTCCTTATTTAAAAAATATTTTTCCATAACATTCTTTTTAACCCAATTTAATTTTTGATCAGATTTTATGGGCTTTATTGTGTTATAAATATCATATAATACTACACTTAAGAGTCTTACAATGTAATTTACATTAACAGCATCAGTAAAATTAATAGGGTCTTTTAAGCTAGTCAATCGCAAGTCTTCACAAAAAAAAGACTGCTTATTTAAATCTTTTCTTAGAAAAAGATTATAGTACATGTTTCCCCTCTCACGCATTTGTGCTACTGTTACTACATCACTGTCTCTTATTCCTTCTGCAACATTGAATAGTGGTTTCCCTTTGCAATCAAAGTATTGTTTACCGTCTTCATATTGTTTTATTACAGGAACTTGTCCAATTGTTGCTACATCAGTTTCATCCAACCCTTTTTTAACATTAGTAATTATTTTTGCATCCGCATTCCATTTGTTATCTTTTAATTTCATTATTTGACTTATTGTAGCTGCATCTGATTTTGCAGTTCCTTCCTTAACGTTAGTTAACACTTTATTTTTGCAATCAATTGACTTAATATCATGTGTAATACAATGATCTGTAACATATTGAAGGTTTACCGCATCTTTCATATCTTTAGGGTCTCCAATATCGTGTATTACAAAGTTGTAAAAGGAAAATTTATCTGTTTTTTCAGGTATGACTGAATGTAAATACTTTTTGGTAACTGAATCTTGATCATTAACAGGATCTGCTATATTGGCTATTCTAAGATCTTTTGCATCATATGCTTTATTATTACTTTTAGGATCATATCTTAAGGTTTGGTTTATGTACCACATTAAATATTCTTTATTTACCGAATCATTCTTATCTATTGGTTTTGGAAGATTTGCAATTCTATAAAAATTAGCGTTATACACTTCATTTTGAAGCTTTAAGCTAGGTAATGTTTCACTTCTTAAAGTTTTAAAATTAACCGCATCATTATCATCTTTTGGATCATTTACAAACTTTAAACGTTTGTTATTTATATCATAATCTCCATCGGATGTTAGTGGTAAACCACCTCTTTTTCCATAAGATCCTGATTTGCTTCCAGTTTCGGAATACCGTCCAAACTTATCCACACTCATGGTTATACTAAATATTTAATCAGTTATACTTGTATTATATATATAAATACTCATATTTTTTTATGCAATTACTCCTCGATTTCGCAGTTCGCCGACCAAAGCTACCCATTCATTTTCTAAACCACTATGTCCGGCTTGTTTAGCTTCATATATCAACTTCATTCTGTCAACCAATTTGTTTATATCGTTGTAGTATATTATATTAGTATCATACAAGTTTTTTAATAATCCTTTTCCTGATAAACTTGATTGATTTGTTTTTCTTCTTTTATGTAAAATATTTATTTCAGCAGAAGATAATGATTTTCTTTTTATGGGTTCCCTTCTTTTTGGTGGAAAAAGTTTAGCAATAATAGTTTTATATTTTTCTGATGCATTTCTATGAACATTGAAATTTTTAGAATAATTTTTCTTATGCGCATTTGTATCCTCCAATATTTGTTTAAAAATGTTTAAATCCTTTTTAGTATATTTATTAGGTTTCGGCTTAAAAATAAGTTCAAACAATCCTTTTGTACCCTTGTATTGTTTATTATTTATAATAATATTGTCATGTTCGTCTACATCAAGTTTGCTATCTCCAATCATTAGCCCATTTTCTTCTATTCTAGCACCAAAAGTATGATATTTTCGAGTTGGTTGTGCAGAATGTAACATTTTTAATACAAATTGTCTTGCAAGCGGCCCTTTATACGCAATATCCGAGCCCAATTTGCTCAAGTTGGATGGATTAATAGGCTCTTCTTCTTCTTGTTGTTCTTCGCTTGTAGAAAGACCTTCTTTTTCTGTTAAAACATCCGTTTCTTCACCTAGTTCGCTTTCTTCTTCAGTTGTTTCTCCTTGTTGTGTAAAACTTGTATCACTTTCATATTCTTCTTTTTGTTCAAATTTTGAAATGGGTAAAATAGCATCTCCGGAAAAATTAAATGTTGAATGTTTAACATTTTGTCCTAATTGTTTTAATGGCTCAGTAATAGGTTTAAATGTTGATTCCAGAAATTTCTCTCTTTCACTTATTCCTAATCTTAACGCTCTGTTTTTATGTCTAATAGAATCACTAAGTGATTTTATTTCTTTTAATAGCTTTTCCTGATTAACCATGTTTACACCATGAAGACTTGTACGATAATGTTGTTAATTAATGTATTAAAACAAATTTATCAAAACCTATGCGGTAACGACCAACTGTTATAGCTTTATCTTTCATAATTACCAAAAATCCATATTTTTCCGCCCAAGCTTTTCCACAAAGCTCTTTGAATTTATCAAATGACATATCAGCATTTACATGATCGTTGTATATATGTTTTAGGTTTGTATCGTCTTGTTTGAATAAAACTAAAATATTTGCATTGTCTCTAATTAGTTGTTTTGGAATTTTGCTATATGTTTGTCCGATATATATGCTATCAATATTATTATGTCTTCCCATGGCAAAATAGTTTCTAATAGTATCATGATTTTCACTAGATACATCATCAAATACAAATACAGAATACGGCTTAGCCTGGTCTGGTTGCATAACACTGTCACTAGCATTAAATTTGTAATAGTTAACATCGGGCACATCAGTCAGGATCTTTTCCAACAATTGATACTTTGGTTGATGTAAGGACTTTGAAAAAATATATAGGTTATTAAATCGCAATCCTTTTGTGTTTGTAATTAAGTTAAACACAACGTTAGTTTTGCCACAGTTTGAAGGACCGCTGACTATACATCGTACAGTGTTTGGAAATAAACTGCCGTGTTTACCATTGTTGATTTTAACGTTATCTACGGTTAAATCATCAATGTTATTAATATTAAATTTATCTTTATGGTGAACAATCTCCATCTTATTCAAAGGCAGAAGAGTAAATAAGTTGATTTAAAACTAAATCAAATCTTTTATAGGTATCCACGAATCTTCAGTTTTATCAAACCCCAACCAACGTACTTTAACTTGGTCTTTTTTCCTTTGCAACACCTTTTCAACAAGATAAACATCGCCTACTGTTGACTTTAACAATTCATGTCCGTAAAAACCGCCTTGTAACAAATTTCCTTTGTTATCTTTTAAAATATAAGTTTCCGGTACAGTAGGTTGTACTTTATACACTGTAAAAACTTCGTTTGTCCAATTGGGCAGGTATTTTTTAGTAAACACTCCTTTGTATTTACTAATTCGAACTTTATCATTTACATTAAATTTTCTTGGTTTTCTTTGTTCCGCTTTTGGCTGTGTATTTTTTTTAATTCGTTGTAAAACTAGTTTAGCGTTTTTCTTATTCACTTTGTTAGGTGCCATACCGATAGTTCTATGAAACTTGTTGTTGTAATCGCTTATTAATTTTGGTAAGATATCAACCCATACGTAAGAACCTCTTTTCGAAAACATTTTATACATTGCACCTTTTAAGGTTCTATTAAATCTTTCAATTATAGCTGCCTTTTTCTCAGAATTTGTGGAATAATGATTTATGTTATATTTTTTCATTAACAAGGCAAAATGTTTATTAAAAAATTCTTTCCCATCATCAGTTTGTAAATGTTTAATTTTATTTTTATCTCTTTTTATAGCTACTTCCATAGCTTTTGTTATGCTGTTACCAGTTTTGTCTTTTAATGGCAAAGCATCTGCAACTTTAGTAAAACAATTAATAATCGTAAGTATGTATTTAAATCCTTTATTTATTTTACTATGCGGTTGCATTTCAATTAAATCTGCTTGATATAAATCATTTATTCCTTTTACAACAGTATTTCGTCGTGGAAACTTTATTCTTGCAGGTTTATGAAGTTCATTAACAATCTTTTCCTTTAAGTCTGTCATGATTATTTTACTAACAAAGTCAAGTTAGTATTGAGTGTTTCTTTTTCTGCATCCGCTTTTATAGTTCAAGGTCATTTCAACATATTTTAAAAAAAGGGGAAATCACAGCGAGCATGCTGTGATTTCCCCTTTTTTTTTCTTTTTTTCTTTTTTTTTTTTCTTTTTTTCTTTTTTTCTTTTTCTTTTTACCATCTAATTCTTTTTACCATCTAAATCTAGATCCATTCTTTTTTTGGATCTAATTCTTCCAAATCTTCTTCTTCTGCATTGTTTCTTGTTTCGTTGTTATGGTACACTTCTTTGTGTATTTGTAGTAAGTTTTCATTTTCAAAAGATTCTTCACAACTGATGCAGTAATACATGACGTAGGTGTGCTCTCCACAAAAGTTGCAGTAATAATAAAAACCACTCTTAAACTACCCCTATTTATAGCACTACCCCCACCACTTTTTCTGTATTAAACACAAAAAGTGTTAATAACAGTTAAATTTCTTATATTTCAAAACTCCTAAGTGTCAAGGTCAAATAATGCAAGTTTAAAAAAACATCTAAGTGTCAAATAATGCAGGTATTAAAAAATCTAAGTGTCAAGGTCAAATAATGAAAGTTTTAGAAAAAATCTAAGTCTCAAGGTCAAATAATGGAAGTTTTAAAAAAATTCTAAGTCTCAAGGTCAAATAGTGGAAGTTTTAAAAAAAAATCTAAGTGCCAACGTCAAATAATTTAAGTTCAAAATAATACATATATTATGCGTCGTAAGTGTGATCATCATTGCTGTTGTTTAAATATGTTATTTCCAAATCGTTATCGCTTTCATCTTCCTCCATGTCCGATGCCGGAAACAAACGTCGCCGAACAAGAGCATGTATATATTGTACTGGATCATAGTTAATTGTTACAACATGTGTTAACGGTGTTTCTTCGCCTATTGCTACTGGTACTTCCAAAATATTTTCTTCATCACTTGTAGCATCAGACGTAGCATCGGATGTAGCATCGGATGTAGCATCAGATGTATCTTCTACTGGAATCAAACTATTTTCAAAAATACTTTCGTCATCCGTTAAGTCTTCTGGTTCAACTATTTTATATATTTTTTCACAAATTGTACATCCAAAAGGAAAATTGTTGTCTGTTGGAGGCATTATAAAAGAAACTTGATATTGTAAAATAAATGTTGAAGCAAATGTTTGAAAATTTTTCTAAGTCCGAAAGTATTAATTATTAGGAAGTTTTACAAGTCCAATGTAAAGTAAAAATAAAGAAAGAAGTGTTGTTGCCTCTTTAAACAGTTGCAAAAGAATGATAGGTTTGAAAATTTTTCAAAGTCCTAAAATATTAAATATTGAGAAGTTTTAACACTTAAAATATTTACAAATCCAATGTAAAGTAAAGAAAGAAATGTTGTTGCCTGTTGGAACAATGGCAAAAGAATGATGGAAACCAAACCCGCAGTAAGGGTCCTGTGGTTTGGGAGGGGGTAAGCGAGGAGGGGGGATGACCTCAAGCCGAGTTGGGGTCCGGGATCTGCGCGTGTGGTTCGGCATCAGTTGCTCGCTAGACAGTGAGGTGGTAACATGTTCAGAAGGCGCCCTGAACATTTTATCATTTTTGCTGTTTGGTGAAAATATCTTGGTGTTATTTGTATAGTAACATCTTGACGTAGGACTGATTAATTTTAAGGCATGGTAGTTGTTTGTGCTTGTAGATACCCTAGGGTTTGTAGTTTGTTTTTAATTTGCTGGTTTGGTAGTTAGTATTATTTTAAAATCTTTCTTTTACTTACAATATATTTCTGCCTGGAATGTTTAAATTTAAAGTAAAATTTTTGTTTTTAGGAATGTTATATGATATGTTTTTAATACCTTTCTATTCCAATTTCCTTTTTCCAACAAGCTTGTTGAGGGCATTCCCTCTCTTGTCTTGTACTCCTTTTTAGTTAGGGACACCTTTCAATTCCAATTTCCTTTCCTTTTTTCCTTCCATCTTTTGCATGGTAAAACCAATAATGGTAAAACCGGCTACCGCTTTTGTAGTGATTACGCTCACCAAAGCGGGTCACTTACAACCTCTATACGTGCTGGATGGGTAGTTCGCCTACCTCCGGAGTTTCGCTAGACCTCAGTTGTTCTGCGTCGCTAATGGCGAGACACTGGCTCCTTTAGTGTTAGGAAATAAAAAACATATTTGTATAACATTTTTTCCTAAATTTAATTAAACAACTTGCTATTTCAAAATAACATTTTTGTTTTAGCTTAGCGTTGTGCGCTTATGGTGAGGTGTGTGAGTTCGCTTACGTGATGATCACACTGTAATCATGATGTGCAGCGCTGGGCTGTCTAGCTATTTTTTTTTTAAACTAAATTTTATTTCTTTATTTTTTTATTTTTATTAATTCTTAAACTCTAGGCAGATTGTATTGTAAATTAGCTTTTCTTCTTTTAGGTTTCCGGGGGTGTACGGTTCTGTCAAACCGTACACCCCCATTTTCTTTTTAGTTATCGAATGACCTTGACCTACTTATTTTCAAGGTCAACAAAAAGACTTAGCGAAAATTTCTAAGTCTCAAGGTCATTTATATATAGGTAGATTTAGCTTTTCTTTTGTTAGGTTTCTGAGGTGTACGGTTCTGTAAAACCGTACACCTCCATTTTCTTTTTAATTATTGAATGACCTTGACCTATTTATTTTCAAGGTCAATAGCAGTTAGCGAAAATTTATAAGTGTAAAAAGTAGGTCAAGGTCACCAAAAAATACCCTATGAACGGGGGAATAGACCGCTAAGTAATTCTTTTAGAATTACAAAGTGGTCTATTCCCCCGCTCCTATTTTTTTTTATTTCATTTTTACACTAACCTCTCAGTTTTAACAAAAGGAGGTATTTGTTGTGCGCACTGCATAATGTTTGATTTACACAACACATCTTTTACCCTTTTTTAATAATATACGAACATTGTTCTTTTTAGGACTAGATTGTAAAAAGTAAAAAGTCATTTTGTTATCCCGCTTTTATAAGAAATTAACCCTCCATTGTAAATTTTGAAAATAGGTCAAGGTCATTCAAAAATACCCTATGAGCGGGGGAATAGACCGCTAAGTAATTCTCTTGGAATTACAAAGTGGTCTATTCCCCCGCTCCATTTTTTTGTCTTGTGTTTAATTTGACCATTTAACTTTATCAGATGGAGATTTTCTTACTAAATAATAATGAACATTACTGATATTTGGAATTTGAAGATTTACTGGTAATTTGAGCAAGTAGAGTTCATCACAACATCTAAGAACAACATCCCTGTTACTGATCTTTTTTACAAAAACATATTTGTGGTTTAATTTCAATCTGTTGATTTTAATTCTTTTATAGTTTTCAATTTTTTCTGGCAATTCACTTTTGGAAGGTTGAATTTTGACTTTTTTAGAAGGTTGAATTTTGACTTTTTCGGAAGGTTCACGTTTGTTATGCAAATTACACAATTTTTCACCTACACTACACAACTTCACACACCTTTCACCTTTGTTCGCTCCTTTTTTTAAAATATGAGCACATTGTTCTTTCTTAAAACAGGATTTTCTTAATTTTTGAAGTTTTTGAAGTTTTCAGAAATTTTTTTAGGAGATTTTTTTGGTGAAGATTTTTTTGGAGAAGGAGATTTTTTCGGTGAAGATTTTTTTGGAGAAGGAGATTTTTGTTTCACAATAGAAACAACAGATGATGATGATGTTCTTGATGACGAGGAAGAAGACCTGGACGAAGACGAAGTGCCTGCCATAGCGCTGGATCCTAAGAAAGTAAAGATTACTCTGTTTACCCTGCCTTTATAACAGCTCCCCACCCATTTACCCCCTCTACTTTTCGACGTCAAAAAAATATTCATCCAAGCTTTCTAACACTGGCAAGGAAACAGTTTCAAAAGGTTGATACAAAATTTCATAAATGTCTTGGTTTAAATTTTGCGAAGTTTGAAGATATTCTTCTATTTCCTGTACAAATTTCTGTTCGAATTGTTGGAATTCTTCTATATCCTGTAAAAATGTCTGTTCGGATTGTTCAAATTCTTGTTGTTCTAAGTTAAATGTTGGTGATTTCAAGTCTTCTTCCAATTTTTTAATGTAATCTATTGCATTTTGAACTATAGATTGTCTGTTAATTTTTTTTTGTTTTTGACTTTCCGGTACAACTAATTTTAATTTTTCAAAAGCTTTTTTTAATCTGTGTTGTCTTCTTTGTTCCCTTCGGTTTCTACTTAATCCTTGATCAATCGGGTATTTTTGGAAAGATTCCATAACGTTTTGTTGATTCAAAATGTAGCAAACTATTAATTCTATAAAACTTCTATCCGCTCAATATATAGTGGAAACCCGGGGGGAGGGGGAATCACCTTCGCCATCAAGGTGATTGGTACGTATTTAAAGCTTTGAGGTTTGCATAGCCAGACCATAACTATGAGCTCCTTGTACGAGTTGTGTCTGCAGCGTATCTGCACCGATAACCCTATGCTCCGGCATATCAGAAGGGTGTCAGAGCCGCTGCCGCCAATTTTGCAAGGAGAGCTCATTTATGAGCATAAAAGACGATGCGTCTACAAAACCAAAATTTGGTTTGAAGGGCCAAATGTTGGCAGAATATGTGCCGTATGTCACATGGTACGTTTTTTCATTAACTGCATTGTTTATTTTGTTAACAATATATTATTTTTTTTAATTTCTTTAAATTAATAATTTTTTTTTTTCAGGCGCTTCCTCTTGCCGGCCCGGGGGACGAGCTTTATCGAACTATTGCTTATAGAAGCGGAATAATTGGGTATAAACTACAAATGCCGGCACCCCAAGAAAAATGTCATCTCTGCAATTTCTGCCCCCTGGCAAAATATGAAATTAATTGTATGTGTTTATAAACACATATAATTATGAGAAATTAAATAGGGACGGGGAACAGAGCAGTTTGTGGTCTAACCACTTACTGCTCTGTTCCCCGTTCATAGGGTATCTTCAGATGACCTTGAACCACTTTTAAAACTTTATGGTGGGGAAAATGTATATATAAACCGTGGATTATATGAAGAGGCATCACTTCCCTCACCGATAATCATGGAAAGTTTCCGTATGTTTTACAATGTTTTTTGCACTCCTCAACAACATATTCAATTTATGTTAAATTTAATCCATGTCCTCCAGAATATTAATTTTCTTACGATTAATGTTACTGGGGAAAGAATGGTAAATTTAACATATCAACGTTTATTAGTTACCATCAACCCTTTCGTAGATCCGAATTGGTTTTCAACACTTGAAACATACATTGATACTATGGCTTTTGAACAAGGATTCCATTATCTTTGGGTTGATGTAGATTACATCAACTTTCAAAATGAATCAGATGATGATGGATATGATTCTGCCACATAAAAGTAGACATTAACGGAACTTCTCCCCCTGCCTTTTAGGAAAAAAGAGAGGAACAGTGTTAATTAATAACACTGTTCCTCTCTTTTTTCCGCTTAAAGTTAAATGACCTTGACCTACTTATTTTGAAGGTCAATTGTAACTTAGTGAAAATTTTCTAAGTCCTAAGTAGGTCAAGGTCATTTAAATCTTAGCGGAAGAATGAAAAGAATAGCTACCAACATGCATTGTTGGTATCTATTCTTTTCTTTCCTCCTAGAAAACCCCTTTAGTCCGTGTCAACTTTGATGTGAATTTTTGTACAAAATTGTACATAATAAAGGACCCATGTTTCGAGTCCTTCGTAATCCATAGAATCCGAAGTGCAACAGATTTTTGTACCGTCTGCTTTAACAGCTTCAAGTACTCCACTAATACACTTCAGATTGCTATGATACGTTCTTATGTACCATAGTACTTTTTTGGCTTCGACAAAGTTGTGCACAGCACCAAAGATCATGAGGGATTCCATGGCAAATGTAACCACAAGACTACAGCACACCTTATATATACTGTGAGCCCAAGGCTATAGCCTCGATTTTTGAGTTTTTGCATCATAACTTTTATACCGTTGGTTTTATCAAAAAATGTTACTGGACCTTTTTTGTTTGTCTTTTAATTTCGCTTAATTTGACTACCCGCACGATAGATTTGGAGCATTTTTGTTATATCCACTGCCTATAGCCTCGATTTTTGAGTTTTTGCGTCATAACTTTTATACCGTTGGTTTAATCAAAAAATGTTACTGGACCTTTTTTGTTTGTCTTTTAATTCTGCTTAATTTGACTACCCGCACGATAGATTTGGAGCATTTTTGTTATATCCACTGCCTATAGCCTCGATTTTTGAGTTTTTGCGTCATAACTTTTATACCGTTGGTTTAATCAAAAAATGTTACTGGACCTTTTTTGTTTGTCTTTTAATTCTGCTTAATTTGACTACCCGCACGATAGATTTGGAGCATTTTTGTTATATCCACTGCCTATAGCCTCGATTTTTGAGTTTTTGCGTCATAACTTTTATACCGTTGGTTTAATCAAAAAATGTTACTGGACCTTTTTTGTTTGTCTTTTGATTCCGCTTAATTTGACTACCCGCACGATGGATTTGGAGCATTTTTGTTATATCCACTGCCATCGTGTACGGCGACGCAGTTCTAAAGTTGAACGGCGACGAAATCAAGTAACCGGTTTTGCCGGGGGGATGCGGGGGGATGCGGGGGGTTCCGGGAGGGGAGGGGGGGGGGGAGAGGGGGGGGGGTTCCGCGGGGGGGGGGTTCCGCGGGGGGGGGGGGTTCCGCGGGGGGGGGGGGTTCCGCGGGGGGGGGGGAGTTCCGTGGGGGGGGGATATAACAAAAAATGCTCCAAATCTATCGTGCGGGTACTCAAATTAAGCGGAATTAAAAGACAAACAAAAAAGGTCCAGTAACATTTTTTGATTAAACCAACGGTATAAAAGTTATGACGCAAAAACTCAAAAATATTAATAACCAACGCGAAAACTAAACTCACCATCAACAGAAATTAAAACATTTACAAAAACCCAAATGTTAAAAATAATAATTATTTAATAAAAGATACAACACAAAACTAAAATCTTAGGTTATTTAAAACTTTAACAAAATATTTAAGTCTCAAAAGTAGAGTTTTAAAATCAATCAATATATAAGTCAAACAAGTAAGTCTTTTGAAATTAAAATATCTAAGTCTAAAAAATAGGTCATTTAAAATAATTCTAAGTCCGAAAGTAGAACAATCAAAACTAGGTCAAGGTCATTTAAAAATTATAAAAAAAGGGGGGTGGGGAAGCGTGGGGTCCCTACCTTATTCTACTACTTTATTTCTATACTACTTTATTATAACTTATGCTACCCCTTAAATGCTATCATGCATGCGGTTACGGTGTGATCATCACGTAAGCGAACTCACACACCTCACCGCCCTATCATATCTTAACCCCTACCTAACGTTCCCCCTATTCTATCTTATACTATGTAATATTACAGTTACGGTGTGATCATCACGTAAGCGAACTCACACACCTCCCTATAATATTACACCTAACTTAATATTACAGTTACGGTGTGATCATCACGTAAGCGAACTCACACACCTCACCGTAATATTAACCCTGACAATTAAACCACGCAGGAAATGGAAAGGTAGGTGGATTGCCATTGCGACCGACTATTATAGGAGGGCGCCTCTCCCACAATAGCCGAACGCAGTGTGTGCTTGACATAAGCCATCCCACACACCATGGCGAACATTACGTTACAGCATAACCCTCCACGTAAGCGGACCAGTTACACCTTCACCGTAATGCCAAAGAGAAACGTTGCGCGCTTGCTTATATCAGCGAGCTCGAGACTCGACCTCGCTAGCGAGCCTTGACTAGTAGGTCAACGTGTCGCTCTGCCGAGGCCGGTAGCCTTGGCCGGGTCGCTAGCCACCGCTCTCACAACTTCGTCTGGCCTACTTGGACCTGGTCACTACCTTGACTACAAGGTTGTTGTGTGCCTACTTGGACCTGGTCACTACCTTGACTACAAGGTTGTTGTGTCTGCTGCCTATAAGAACCCCATTCGCCCGCCTTGTGTTATTCTGCCACTCGCCACCATCGCTGTTACTATCCATTCCCACGTTTTTTCTATTTCATTATATCCATTTTATTATTTCCTTTATCTAATTATGGACTCCTCATCTGCCTCTTCATCCTGCCCTATTCTTCTGGGTCTGCTCAAGAAACCTCTGATGAAGCAACATTCCATCCCGGTATCGATCAGCCTTTCTGCAATCAACGATTTTATTCCGCAAAAATCTTCTACTCCCGTCCTCTCCTCCTCCATTAACGAAATAATAGCTGATGCTGTTAATGAAGATCAACCCCAATTATTTCAGAATCCCACACCAGTTACAGAAACATCAACGCCGCAAATTGAAGAGATTCCGATCGCTCCAATTTGTGACGACATTTTAACTGAAGACTGGATGGAGTTGTGCGGACTGCACCCTTCTTCTACCCCCCAACAAATTCAACCCGCACCAATCAAAGAAACCCCCACCCCCCAAACAATTCATCCCGCACCAGTAAAGAACATCAGGCTAAAGGAATTAAAGAAGAACAAAAAATATAACTTGTACAGAATTGAAGAAAACAAAATTTATATCTACAACGAGGAGAGGACGAAAATTTATATCCTCACAACTCCAAAAACCAAACCACCACTTGTCCCAACAGATCCAAAATTTTTACTAGTAACAGCGGAGGGTGGAAAATTGAGAATAAATATATTAAATTAAACCTTATATTCCTTCCCCTCCTCAATCAAAGTCCACCCTGGTGGCAAAATCGGCCCTTCTAAGGGCCACCCTAAGACTTTCAAATTTAGGCTTAAGTTAGGGCCTCAACCCTTGGTGACTACAAGCGGTTCATATACCTCTAAGTCCCAAAGGTTGAGTCAATAGCGGGGGGCTTTCGCTAAAGCCTCAACCCTTGGTGACTAACAAGTGGTCTGTGTACCACTAAGTCACAAAGGGTTGGACGCTAAAGCCTCAACCCTTGGTGACTAACAAGCGGTTCACATACCTCTAAGTCCCAAAGGTTGAGTCAATAGCGGGGAGCTTTCGCTAAAGCCTTAACCTTTGGTGACTAACAAAAGGTCCGTGTACCTCTAAGTCCCATAGGGGCTTTCGCAAACCACCCCTTGTTAGTCACCAAGGGTTGATACTTAAACTTAAGCCTAAATTTGAAAGTCTTAGGTCGGCCCTTAGAAGAGCCTTTTTTTGCCACCAGGGTGGACTTTGGAGGTGGGAAAAGGTTTTACTCGGTAATATTTATGTTTAACTTGGCACCTTTTTTATTTATTATCAAGTGTCGAGGGTTAAGGGGAATAGGAATTTTTTTGGGAATGTCAATGACATAAATTTTGGTTTTTTCAGAATTAAAAATGAAAATAGAAGAAGATAAATGTCTTAAGATTTCATATTTTCGGTTAAGTTTCAGTTTTTTTAGATGAAATTTTTGCTGGGGTACGTTTGAAGATACAGGTGATAAAGGTGGTTTGGTGCGAATTTTGGGTGGTTCGGTGCGAATTTTGGTGCCGGTAAGAATGTTTTTCCAAACTTGCTGAAAAGGTTTTCGAGCAATAGTGGTTGTAACATCATACCAATCACGATTGTTGTTCGATTGAATAATTCGTACCCCAAGCAGTTGAAGATAGGAAAACCAGTTATACCAAATCTCGGTATACTCGGAGCGGTTCATTGTGAAATCGAAGTAGGTGTTGTTAGGACGGTGGCAAAGGAAAGAATAACTTGTCGAGTGTAGAGTGTAGAGTGTGTTATACAATCAAGGACGGGTGTGCCGGGTGATGCAGCAAGGACGACGACCTGTATTCGCCGGCCGGCCGCAAGCGAAAGTGCGGCGCAAGGTCAACCAGTTGTATTGCTAACTGGTCGGCAACAAGCGAAAGCATGCGAGGTCAAACCCGGCCCACTCGGTCTCGTTTATCTTTTAAAACTCGCATGATAGGGTTTGCAAACATATTAATTCAAATATGTTGTAAAAACATATTAATTCAAATATGTTGTAAAAATTTTCTTGCATTATTTTGTTACAAATATTTTTAAGGCAAATGTTAAGAAACCATGTTTCTATTTTGAATCGCAACTACAGTTTCGATTTCTTTAACTAAATATTATAACTAAGTATTAAGGTAATATAATAAAGTAGCATCTTTAAAAATATTGTAACTTGTACAAAGTTAAATAAATATTTTAAGCCAAATGTTAAAAAAAACAATTGTTTAGTACTGAGATGTTCACCCTACAACACCTACGTTAGAACTAACACTACAAATCCAAAAATTGCGAGGAGTCTCTTATGGTGGTGGGGGGAGGGCAGATGCTCCGAGCTGCACATGTCAAGGGAGGTTGCAGCGCCGCTGCTGACACATCAGTTTGCTAGTAGAACTGGCAGAGTAAACATCTAAATAAACATGAGTTCTGTTTTATATGTTTCTTTTATTAAAGATGGACTTTGCATTGAAACGCAAAGTTTTCCTATTGATGCAGATCCTATACAACAAATTTTAGTACATCCTCCAGAAAGTTATGGTTCCATCTACATTTCAGTGCAAGAAACAAACGACCCCCCACCACCAACAACTACTGATGCACAGTAGGACACGGCTACCACACGTCATTAAAGCTTCAGCTCTTTACCCGAGCACACATGGACTCTGAGCTTCAATATAATACTGTTTCTTCTACATCTACACCAACTTCCGAACAATTACCTGCTACAAATGAAACTACTACAAGTCTACAAGTAAATGAAATTTCATCAACTGTTAGTTCTGATGCGCAAGCAATAATGTTATCATTAATTGGTTTCGACTAAAAATTCAACAATGGAAGAAGAAAGAAATTCGCTACTTTACAACTTGGTTTTTGTGAACCCGTCGAAATTTATTATTTGCCTACTTTCATTTTTATGTGGTTACAATTTTGGTTACCTTGTTCAGGAAATGCTAACAGATAAAAAGGAAGAACATTCGCTATATTTTAAAGTTTATGTTTATGTAATTGCATCTTTATTTGGATACTTTGTAGCAGGATATTTTGTTGTTAATTTGTCAATTCCATTTTTTACATGGTATTTTAACAGACGTGAAAATCAACAAAACAACAGTTTGTAAAAAGAAACAAAAATTATCTTGCATTTTCGGATTTTCCGAAAATGCAAGATCTTTTTTAAAAACATCCCCAAAAGACCTTGACACACTTCCGGCCATTTAAAATTTAAATACCCAGCACAGCAGGGCATTTAAACTTTAAATACCCACCTACAACACGTCACAGCTACGTCACAGCTGATGACGTCACTTCCGGTCACGTGACCGGAAGTAGCTGTCAAAAAATTGACTGCCTGTCAAAGTTTGATTGGGCCAGAAACGCCACATCGCCACTACTGAGATAGCACACAGTAAATGCTTTTCAGAACAACAACCTCGTTTTAAACACTGCAAAATCGAACATTATTCAATTCCAGATCAACAATTCTGTTCATGTTTCCCCACTGACTGTATGGCTGGGTGACGAGGATCTTTCTTTCTGTGACGACACAACATTCCTGGGCCAGATTTTAGACAGTCAACTCAGATTTCATGATCACATAGACCACGTCTGTAAAAAGCTAAGTTGTGGAATTTTTGCCATTAGAAGCCTTTCTAAAATTGCTGACACCCAAGTGACCCAAGTGACTCTGGCCGCCTATTATGGACTCATCTATCCATACCTTTCATATGTAGTTTCTATCTGGGGGTGCAAGAGTGCCCGTACCAAGTTCGAATTCAGACTACAAAAGAAAGCTTTGAGAACCGTCTTTAGAATACCGCACCGATCATCTTGTAAGCCCATTTTCAAGAAAAACAGAATTTTAACTTTTCCATCCACTTACATCTACAGTTGTTTGTCTTTTTTCCATCAAAACATAAATCTTTTAAGACCATCTTTCCAGTAATCACAGTACAATCTTAGAAATACTAACTTGATCAGGATTACTCAACACAAAACGGCGTTCTTTGAAAAACACGTGCATTTCAACGGCATCAAGCATATCAGAGCTGAGCAAGACGCGGGACGATTTGGCCGAAAAGTAAAACGATTGCTGAATGAGCGGGCTGTTTACAGTGTGAGAGATTTTTATGAGCTGTAGCTAATAAATCTTATATTTTACAACAAGAGATTATTGTTATTTTAGTTAAAAGAAACAAATGACACTATTGTTCAGTTTACTGTGTTTCAATAAAGGATTTATGATTTGATTTGATTTTAATAATTACTATATAGCTTTTATGAATTTTGTTAAGGCAATACCTCTACTTTTACACTTGTTTCATGTGCAAGTTAGAGAAATTTTAAATGTCCTCCTTGATATTAAAACAAGAGTGTTACTAGTTATTTGCATCATTTGTGGAAATTATTCATACAGAACAGAAAGTCTGAATTACAAATTCAAATTTATCACGTTTTATTTTTGTCTGACCATGGTCTGGAAATAAAAAAACAAATGTCGAGAAGGGTTATGTCAGCTGAGTTTATATAAGCATTGTCTTGTAAAAAAATTAGAATAGAATGACTTTTGTTGGGACAGACGCTTCTGATATTGAGTAGGGTGTAGGCCGCAGACGGTCAGCTCAGATACTCGATCTCTGCAAACAAAACAATACTCAATATTCAGTGAGCCAGAACTGGTTCACAGGTCTTCAACCTTCATTTTTATTTTTTCCTTCTTATCAAGCTAATCGTCTCATTTCAGACCCGGTGTTGGCAAAAAAGAGCCGCCACCAAACGCCTCCAAATTACTGCGAATTAACAAATGATCGACGGTTTGATGTATTACGGTATTAAGCAGAGATTTTGAGGGTTTAATTTATTATTAATAACCCTGAAATCTGTCGGTGTCAGTAATTACAACAGGATTACATCTTCGAATCAGGATTAGTTTTCGGTAGTCGACAGGATATTGAGAAGTATTACGATTATAGGGGGCATGATTTCATAATATAAACGGTAGGTCTGCAATTTAAAATTAGGCAAAGCAGACAGGCACGCTTCAAAAAATCAAAGGTAAAAAGCTCAACGTAATCTTTGAACAGGTAACATATAGTATGGACACAGGATCATCGCATGTTGATGGACCTAATGCATAAATTCAGTTCGCATAAGGCTTGACGGACGTAGTTTGCAAACAACTATATGACGAAAATATCAAAATATAATAGCAGTTTAACGTTTATACTGGCTTAAAATTTTACTTTTTCATACCTTCCTTTTTTTAATCAATCAACTAAGTCGAAATCTTTAATTTTAAATCAAATTTAAAAATACATCATACAAAAATTTCGAGTTTAAGTAAACATTAAGTATTTATTATAGCAGTAATTACCATTTAGAAATGATTTAGGCCTATAGCCGAATACAATATTACTATTTGCTATTGTAACTATTAAATCATAGATTAGCATAAAACAGATTTATGCTCTGTTATTTTTTAACAAAGATTTTGTCAGTTCTGACAGGTAAAACTGAAATAATCGAGAGCGTTTTATCTCTTCCAAGCGTTGTTTTTGTTCTTATATAGTTCAGGCTCTGAGCAGTGTGCTACTTTAGTGGCCCGGTTCGAACCGCGGCATGAATTTAAAATGTAAAACATCACTTTCGTGCATCATCGGCCACGTTGATACTGCTTTTTAGCGATTAAAGTTCTCTGTCAAAGGAATTAGAAACAGTTCTAACGTCTATTCAAACTAATCATATACGTACACATTGCAACATTCACTGCCCTCGCCGTGAAAGCGCAAGCTGTAACAGAAGGGACACACAAGGGACAATTCTGTGGTGCCTGGGTAAAAGGGGATAAGTTCATTTTTTGTGCAAAATGAGTTAAGTGTAGCATTTTTTTCCTGTCATTGAAATCTTTGACTGGGTAAAAGGGGATATGTTCTAGTTATAATACAAAAGATATAATACATGAGTGTACAAGGAGCTAACTTATAAAAGCAGAACTGTAGTTTGGGTAGAAAGGGACAAGTAAGGGACTTATCCCGTTTTGTCCGATAAAACGCTGTTGGAGTAAAAAGGGATACATCAACTTATCCCTTTTTACGCGTATACTTATCCCCTATTTTAATATCAAAGTTCAAAAAACTAAGGCCTTAATGTTCTTTTTATATATTTTCCCCCTTATAATAATAGTTAAACACAGATAATAATAATAAACATAATAATGGTTAAAATAATAATTTCAATAATGGTTAAAATGGGATAGGTACCTACTTGGGTAAAAAGGGATAAGTAATGTACTTTTGTCTTAAAACATTAAGAAATAAAATAAAACATCTGATTAAAAATGAACCATGCATGTTGCTACAATGGAAAAAACCTATTAAATAACAAAATTACATTTGGAAATTTTCAATAGTTGACAATTTTTTACAGTGATCTCGCAAAATTTCTTTTCTTCTTTTCCAAAAGTTTGAAAATTAGAACTTATCCCCTTTTACCCAGGCACCACAGAATTTAAATCATACAAGTTGCGGCCGTGTTTGATGCGAAATTAAAAAAGGTGTGAGCAAGGCAATATATATTTACTATCGCATAATCGCGTGTAATGAGAGGGAACATCGGCGGTGCCGGGCTGCCTCCCTGCGGCAGTCCTGTTCTGATTTTATCGCGTGATCGCTCCTATCTCCAGATTCACCCGCTGCGTCTTCTGGTTAACAGCCAAAGAATGTTTCCAGTTATAATTGCGATTAGATAGTCAGAAACACGCTCCTGTCTTGTGGATACGTTACTGTCATAGAGTCTACTGAGATGTTATTTTGCGATGAAATGTTTGAGATGTTTAAGTTTACGAAGAGTATTTCATGAATAAAATATCCTTTAATTCAGCTTAGCAGATATGAGCTTAGCACATATTGCTGATATTCGTCCTTCTTAAAAATGAGGGATTACAAGTTTTCATTGCTTAGTTCCTGAACTACTTTATTGTTGACATAAATTATAATTTTTTCTCAGCGTAATATTGCTCCTTGACCGAACCATTGACATAATTTTTATATATTATACTCATTAGCCTTTGTCCACTAAATGGATTGCTAATTAATTTTTTGCCAAGTACATTTCATGCTAATAAATACATATTCATGTTTTACATATTTACTTTTTATTTTTATACAAAAATCTTATGGACAACATAAAACTTGAAAGTTAGTTTATTTTAGAATTCATGCATTCCAAATTTTAAGAACAAACCTTTCTAATATCTCAGATAGCCTCGTTTCGTTCATCGTTCTACGTCTTCCGTGGTTTCATTGGAAATGATTATTGTGGTAAAAGAACAATTAATCTTTCAGGGATCACAAACAGTATAGATTTGTTAATGCTAACGATTTTTTACAAATACAATTTTCTACATGTAGTAATGGCGTCTACATGTGCCGTTACACACATAATTAGATTAAAACAGATTAAAATCAACTCAGCTCCTCTGTGTGTCGGCGTAACGGTCGTCTCCCCCTCGAGCTCCGGCTACTCGTACCTCGACTCAAAAGACTAATCAACTCTTCATTGAAACAGATCTACCTAATTACCACAATCCCACGGCTTGTTTTGACCTCCTAATGAATCACACTGCTTTGTATATGTAGATCGCCGCTGGCGCCAATTATTATTCTGAAATTAACAAAAAATTTATTTATGGCATGTTGTTATTAGTTATACTTATCCAGTGCGTTCTGTCCTCATAGCGAGTCGGTGGCACAGTCGGTAAATAGCGCGCCAGAATTCGGAATCTCGGCAGCATTGTCGTGGATTCGATTTCGTCCGCCGCGGCCGCCAGGGCCTACTGTTCATTCTTGTACTGTACCGGCTCACCCCTTGCTTTGTTTGATAACGACCAAGCATAGATTAATAGTCTATGTGGGTGGGGCAGAGGCAAGGTAAAAACGAGGCCGCCAACCTCTTTTACAAAAAAAAATTAAATATTCAAGAGAATACAAAATCTTTGTCTTTTACATAATTTTATTATTTTAAGAAAAAAATCGTTTTTGGCGCTTAGGTTCTAGGTATATAAAATCAAATATTCAAAAGTAACCATCAGTGCACGTGATTTTACGTTAATTTAATCTTTGGGCGTTGTAGAAAAACAAAACAAATCAAATTACAAAGACCAGTAACTTATTGCTAAGAAGACACTATGCCAAGAAGAGTTTTTTTTTCTGAAATGTTTTATATAAATTACTTGCGTGTTCACCGGCTCTAACTCGAGCCAATTGGAACTGGTCGGATTCCTTCCACAGTAAGTTATATCAGGACGAGTTCCCGCTCTGGGTTCATCCACTCCTGACATTTGGCCAACCCCGCCCAACGGCCTTGGAAGGACGTCCCCGACAAGACGCTAATAATGGGCCTTGATTGCTCATGTCCCGAGGAAGTGGTTTATTGTTTCCTCTAATGAACCAGCAAAGGGCAAAATGTTATTGGAAAACTTTTGAACCTTAAGAAGTAATGAGATGCACATGCACAAGTCATGTAATCAAGTAATGCAGGTTGTTAAAAAGAATAGATGAACGTACCTATTTCTATGAACATTGAACTATCTGATAGCCGAACGATGATAGCCCACTATGGGACGCTACCAAAGTCGGACAACGCCAAATCCGGACTGTTTAAAAATCCTAAAACGTCAAAGTCGGACAGCGACGAAGTCGGACAGCGCCAAACCCGGACTGTTTTGAAACAGTCCCGATTCGTCGAGAGCGTCAGGTGCCAAACCCGGACGGTTTAAGCTGGCCCTAAATTTGTCCAATAATCAGTAACTAAAAAATATTTTTAGCTACCGTTGTCCAATCTCAGTAAGTGCTCCCGTCCCGGTCTTCAAATCGAATTGTTCAGATTTGTTGTTCCGTCTTATTTATGCTGAATAATCGTTTTCTGGATAGGGGGTTAAGTTAAAAAATAAGTAATCAGAAAATGTACTATTTGTATTGCTGATACATCGACAGGATCACTTATTGTTCCAAACTCATGAAACTCTTCGGAGTTAATTATTTTTAAACCGATTTTTAATTAACACCTCAGTATTGTCTAGTTAAGACAAGTTCAAAGTAATTGTTATAACTTATTTTAACACGGATATGAATGAGTTATGAGATTAATTCTAACATCAAAGCTTAATTAATCCCTTGTGGACCTTTATTACGGATTTGAGGCCAAGATCTGCTTTTTTTCTTTGTTCAGGATCTTTATTTAAATGCCGAATGATAAAATATCTATGTCAGGGCTCACAAGCAACCCACCAAATAGCTGCAGGCTTCAGAACCTAACCGTTTTATCCAGCGACCAGAATGTTCAGAGGGTTTATCCCACTGACATGCCAATTCCATAGAAAATGTAAATAAATCGAAGGTAATTCTAATCTAAATAATCTTTACGGATTGAGACAATTAAAAGTAATTAAAATGTTTGTTTACCAAGAATTACTGAAATTATTTTTAGAGCTATCCGAAGAAGAAAATTTAACCAGATTACCATCCTGAGAAAAAAATCGGTCACTGATTTAAATTAAATTGCACCGCATTGTTGCCCGATTTAACCATGCAACCCTCTGTTCCAGTTGTGTGTGGCCGCCAATGCCGCGCCCCACTACCCCTTCTTTGTGGCGCCCCCGTTGCTGCTGGGGCCGCCTTTCCTGCAGTACGACTACCTCAACTACAACAACCTGCGGCGCCCCGCTGTGTTCGCGCCGCCCCCACCCCGCCGACGCGTCGCCGCCACCCCTGCTGCCCCCGCAGCCGCTCCCGCCCCCACGTCGCCGCCGCCCGCGCTTGTCACGAACCAGATCACCTTCACTGTTGACCCCCAGGACCCTGATGACGCTTTCGAAGTCGCCCAGTTTCACTCTCAGGTGTGCTTCATGACGTGTTCTAAGGGTTAAGATGGAATTTCATAATTATGTAATGACAGAGACAGCCATGGCTTTAGGCATACAGTATAATTCTATAAATATATCTAATGTTAGTCAATTTCTAAAATAAAAAATTAACTTTGTGTTTCAACGTAACGTCTTGAAACAAGTAAAAAAAAAAACTATGATAAATCCTGCTGATTTTATTGGATTAATGTCTGGAGGCACATCCACATAATCATATATAGATATTTTTAGTAATGTTTGAAATACTTCATTCTTTCCTCCTCAATTTGAAGGGAAATAACATGCTCTGAATAAAATACCATTAAAAAATTCATAATGGACAAAAAGGTTTATTTTCTACATGACTGACGGAAGCGGAGGTGAAGTACAAGAGGTGATGTGTGACAGGACGCGGCGGGCAGGGTGGTGTTTGGGTTCAACACGCCGGACCAGTCGAGGATGGAGGCTAGAGCCCTGGACGGCTCCGTGAGGGGCTCCTACAGCTACCAGGACCCCACCGGCAAGACTGTCAAGGTGAGACCATCCGAGGTAGCAGGAATATCATGGTAATGCATGATAATGTTCTATGTATACTATCCTGACAGCAGGAGGAGCTAGATACATGTCCCTATCAACCTGATCACTCTCTGCTGTATCGAGTCACCTCACTGTCAACTCTAAAATGTATTCACTATTGTCTTTGACCAGTGCAGTCATTTATAGTTTCTATTTAACTCTAAAATGTATAGAGCACTGATAAAATGGAAGCACTGATATGCTTGAATTATGCCCATTGATAAAGTTTTGAGACCGCGACCAGTTAATTGCATACTATGCAATTTGATATCAGTTAAAACTTTATTTTGAATTTTCAGTAACAACTTCTTATACTCATATCATTTTGATTAAATTTTATTCTTTCAGATTTTTTTAACCAAGATTCATAGTAATTGTTTTAATTTTTAATTTTGTTTATTTTTGGAATAAATCTTATTTGTATTTGAATTTGAGTTTGTATCCACATTCACTCGACTGACAATCATTTATAGTTTTTATTCAACTGCAAAAGAATCCACTATTTGCTAACAAAAAGAATCCACTAACTGCTACAATCATTTATAGTTTTTATTTTTGATTCCTTATTGAGCACCTTTATTGTTCTACAAGGAGAAGTTAAAAACCTTAAATAACAAGGTTTTGTAAACAGGTTTTTCATGATAGCAAAACCTCAATGAGGATAAAATGGTAAGCATAAATGAGACAAGCCTGAAAAAAAGTCTTCCCCCAGTGCCAGATTTATGGCTGCTGCGGCCTGAACACCAGATTTCTGAATGGCCCCCAGAGGCTTCTTCAAAAGTGATGACAATTTTTTCTTGAGCAAAGGTACTTTTTGAAATTATCCTCTCTTGTCCACTCAATACATTATTTTCGATTGTGTGTGGCCGTAAGCCGTGGCTTATTTGTGGGCCTAGTATTGTATATGGCACTGATTTCTCCCAATTCATTTAAAGAAAGAATTTAAAATATTTTCCCTAAGAGCAAAATGCATCTCGACTGACTAAACACCTAATCTATGCACAAATGCTCACCAATTAGAACAGTTCTTTCTGGTAACATGCTTTATTTATATATGAGCATGTTGATCTGGTCAACTGGAAAAATTGATGATTTACTCATATTCGTGGTTTTCATCCTCAGATGCACTACTGGGACGACGGCGCAGGGTTCCACACGGTGGGCAACAGTCTGCCGGCCGCCTACTACAACTCGCCCCAGTACACACCCGAGGTGCAGGCGGCCAGGGAGCGACACTTCCTGCTGTACAGACAGGCGCTGGCCGCCGCCTTGGCCAACAGTCCCAGGTAAGTCACTGTCATTGTCACACTGGCCACGACACACAGTGGCCAACAGTCTACAACTCGCCCCAGTACACACCCGAGGTGCAGGCGGCCAGGGAGCGACATTTCCTGCTGTACAGACAGGCGCTGGCCGCCGCCTTGGCCAACAGTCCCAGGTAAGTCACTGTCATTGTCACACTGGCCACGACACACAGTGGCCAACAGTCTACAACTCGCCCCAGTACACACCCGAGGTGCAGGCGGCCAGGGAGCGACACTTCCTGCTGTACAGACAGGCGCTGGCCGCCGCCTTGGCCAACAGTCCCAGGTAAGTCACTGTCATTGTCACACTGGCCACGACACACAGTGGCCAACAGTCTACAACTCGCCCCAGTACACACCCGAGGTGCAGGCAGCCAGAGAGCGACACTTCCTGCTGTACAGACAGGCGCTGGCCGCCGCCTTGGCCAACAGTCCCAGGTAAATCACTGTCATTGTCACACTGGCCACGACACACAGTGGCCAACAGTCTACAACTCGCCCCAGTACACACCCGAGGTGCAGGCAGCCAGGGAGCGACACCTCCTGCTGTACAGACAGGCGCTGGCCGCCGCCTTGGCCAACAGTCCCAGGTAAGTCACTGTCATTGTCACACTGGCCACGACACACAGTGGCCAACAGTCTACAACTCGCCTCAGTACACACCCGAGGTGCAGGCAGCCAGGGAGCGACACTTCCTGCTGTACAAACAGGCGCTGGCCAGAAACCACCAAGAGGGAGGCTGGGAGGGGGGGGCTGCTTGTTATGTTATGTTTTCTTTCCTTGGCCAACAGTCCCAGGTATACTGCTAAATATCGATCATCATACTCTCTGGCTGTTCAGGAATGATAACAACTCAAATTATAGTAAAACTCTATAGCAGTGGTTGAAAGAGTGCAGAGGTGGGGAACAGCCTTATAATGACAGAACTAATAAATGAAATGTCAAAAAATTAAACCTTGTTCAATGTACAAATTCAGGTTTTTATTCACAAAAGATGTCTAGGATTACTGTTTTATTTGCGATGAAAAATTATTAAGTCTATTTTGATATCACCTGCACACTGCAAATGTCTGAACTTGTACTTTAGTCTGTACCAACTATTAAAAAATTGTATATAAATATACTATAAAATAAAGTGAGTGATATGTTGATCAAATAAAGTGGGTAATACAATTTTTGATGGTTTTGTATTTTAGAGTCCTGTGACTTACACGCCACTTTAGTGATGCCATAAGGGGGGGATTCAGCTGCATTTACCGTTAAGTAACCGGTTAACATGAGCCTCTTCCACAAAGACAGATCCTCAGCTCTTGACAATCAACAATGTGCAGTTGCAAACCGGATTCACCATAAAACTTTTTTGGTTTGATGCATACCGATGGTGGTAAATTTCCCACTACCGTTCGCTTATTACTAATATGTAGATTACTTGCAGGTGAGTGCGGCTGAACACACCCATTGTTGACAACAACTTTAATTTTTTTAAATGTGACAACCACTTTAATTTTTTTAAGTTTGCCGGAAGAAGAAGAACCACAGTCAGCGAGCTCATCCGTGTCTGAAGACAGTGCAGCAGCCTCTGCTGATGACTATTCTGATGACACCCCTACTGTCCCTGCTGATGACCAGGTGGCCGATGACAGCCAGGGGGAGGGTTCCGATGACTCGGACTCAGCCGAGAATGACTCTGTGGCCCTCGAGAACCCGGACTTCTCTCCGCTGAGAATCAGACCCGCAGTGAGGCAAGGGGAACCGGAGGCGAACAGGAAACAGGTTGCTGAGGTGAGGAAAAAATTCTTTTGGGATATATTTTGCAGTCTCCACTAAAGCCAGTATGATAAAGGTACTATATGATATAATATTGCTTTATTGTTATTATTATTATTTATATTACAAGTTTATACAGCGAATGTTAAGAAGTAATAATCAATTTAAAGTGTCCGAGTTTGAAATACAGTCACAATGTAGTCTTAACACAAGATAATAATAATCACAAAAAAATAATAATAATCATTGATAATAATAATAATAATAATAATATTAATAATAATAATCACTTTGATCTCAGCCAACAGGCTGAGAAGCGATCACTATACTTTATCACTATAAAGTCCTTATAGTGATGAAGTAAAAATGAGTGTGATTATTTTAACCCTTTATACTTTCCTGTCTACATAGATGATTGCTACTGAACTTCTACAACTTTATTACACTGGATTGCTTCAAAACGTTCTCAAGGAAAGCATGAAGATCATTATTATGTTAAAAATTTGTGGAGGCAGGAGTTTTAAACCTACATAGCCATTACCCTGTCTTCAAATAATTGATAAGAAAGAACCTTTTGAAATTATTTTATTTGATTTTCAACATTGAGAAAGATCAAAAAACAATACGATCAAGAAGGTAAACATAAAAAATGTGATTAATTAAATTAATGAACTATCATTTCTTGAGCAAGACGTTTAACACCCTGGTTCCTCCGCAGTAGAATCCTGTAAAATCTATCTATTTACACTTGTATTATTGTTAATCAGCTGGTCAGCTGTTTTCTAAAGACCAAGGACATAACATCTTGGTACAATAATTTCAATTAAAGAATATCAAAATAAGTCCTATATAATAAAATCTTAAAAACTCGTCTTTCCTTGCAGCTTCCAGTAACAGACCTGCAACTGGACCAGTCATCAGGGCTGGCCATAGCTCGCACGGGGGCGGATGGCTACCAGTACCTCGTCCCCATACCTGACCTGGCCCAGAGCCTGTCTGAGAGTCACCATGCCACGTTGTATGGAGCGATACCCGTGGCAGCAGTGCACGACACTCAGGTAACTGTCAGGGCTTGAGTGGAGAGTTGTAATTTTTTAATCTCTTTACTAAGGATCAGAAAGATAATGAAAACCGCTTAACCCTAAGCTAGTGGTGCCCCGGCTTTGCTCAGAAAATGAGCTGCAATCTACGGTTAACCTCTAAAACTTAACAAATCAAACCAGTGGCGTAACAGATTTTTTTGAGCCAACTTTTTTGAGCCCCTCTTGGACCACCGCCACCGATAAAACATAGTCAATCACAAAAGTGTCCTATGTATTATTTATTTTTTTAAATAATTTACTCGGTTAGTTTTAATGAACAATAGTTACAGTTCGTTTAGTTTAAACATAATGTTTTGAACTGTTATTGGTTTCAGACATAAGCAGTGTAGAGTCGCGTAATAATTATTAACTCAAGTTAAACGTCAAATGTGTTACCTTAATTATTTATCATTGAACAGGCCTAACAAAATTAAACAACAACATCTTGTTACTAATAACATTAATGTTATTAATTATTTAATACAATTATTGAATGATTAATGAAAGTCAATATGAGTAACCTAAAATTTGTTGGCCCCTTCACAGGCTCCCGGCTCCCGGGCCCTTCTATTTCGCCACTGAACCAACATTTTTCCATATGATTAGTTATAAACAACAAAGTGGTGTGAGTTTGATCCAATGTCGACAGATAGTTCCACTGTTCTGAGAATTATACCCTTTATTGTACCTAGGTAGTGCCCTTTCTTATAATTCTGAGACATATTGGCAAATATAAGTAGAAATACCTTCAAATTAGCACCTCCAACAATAAAATCCAACCAACCGTTATAAGAGTTATGACTCCGAAAAGAAAGCCCCTCACATAATAACATATAGATAAATTTGTAAGGGAGATTTCTTCTGAATTGGTTATGCTAACCAACGAATTGAAACAGTGTTCTTAATATTCTTAACTGGAATAAATATGTTTTCAGGTGTCGCCCTTCCAACGCACCAGCCAAGTGGATTCTCACCAGACGAAGCCCGTGCTCATAAGAACCGCTCCAGTTGTTGAGGCTTAAGACTGATTCTACATGAAACGTTGATTATAGTTAAGGTTTTTATACATATTTCTAATTCAAATTGACTTGCATTCTCTTTCTTTTATAAATTAAGAGATTTTTCACATATATTCCATGACTATAGAAATCAATTAATTCATAATATTGTAAACTGAAAGGTGTAACATGATATAATTCTAGTGCATTTAACTTATGTTAGAGATTTTGGGGTGATAAAACAAAGTGATAGGGTAGTATTTAAGAAAAGCTTGTGGGAGAAGAAAACCAACAGGATTTACTTCTAATAGAGGTTAATTCTTTTGGTTTTTGTTTAGGTTAAAAAATTAAAGATTTTCTATCTTCCATGTATTTTTAACTACTTTTTAGAATAACTATGAAATGTCTATTGTTTAATAATAAACTCAATCTAATTCTCTCTGAACATTTATTTATATCAACCATACATACCCATTTTTTAGAACCTGAGTCTTTTGAAAGGTAGTGCAAGACTCAGTTTGTGAGTCAATTGAGTTGATAAGTGAACTATCAAGACAGTGTTCGATAACTGCTACACCAAAATGGTTATGACTTAAAATTTGTGTAGTTTTTCACAATTCAAAGATAAAGCGAAGCAGGAGAATCCTTCTGCCTCCCAAATTTGTTAGCCAACTTCAATTGATTAATGTATGATTAAAATTTATAATTTTTGATACAGAATTTATATACTCAATTGCAAAATGGTATTGAATTTTCTTTAGTTATAACTTGGAGTAGCAACAAGATATGACATTGTCGAAAAACTGTGAAATTTATTTTGAAAGTTAAACACAACACACATAATACAAAAGTTGGTAAATGAGGGGAATTTATACAAAACAATACATATATGAAATAGGGTATAAAAACCATGCAATAAAAATAAATACAACTACAAAATTAAAAATAGTTTTAAGTCAACTTACTCACAAATAACTTAAGATAAAACTTGACTACCTACAGAGTAGTGTGTCTGATATAAAATCATGATTTGTTTCAGTGTGTTATATAAAGGTAACATAACCCCACCATTAAAGTAGTTCTACAAAGTAAGTTAGGTAACATAACTATTCATTTTTACAATCTAGTTTTATTTCACTAATACTACTAAAATTCAAATGCAAATCTTAATGATGAATTAGTTGACTAATGTCTTATAACTAAATTTAGTAGAAATTTCACTTGCAATAGTAACATAATTAATTCCACTTTGAACAAGTTAATCAATAATCATGCAAGATTACATAAATAACTTGGCCAGCTTCATTGCTAAATTGACATAACAGAGTTGATTCTACATTAAACGTTTGCTATTTTATTTTGCAACCAAAAGGTTTTGATGTCCTCTGTCTTCTGAATTAGTCTTCATGAGTTCATTTCCATTTCTATTCCAATAGGCATCACTTAAGATCTTAACTCTACTTTGAATAGATTAAAAGGGCTAAATTGTGACCATATGCATACAATACATTGAGTTTTTTTCATTCATTTTTATGGAGAATGGGTTTATGTCCCACCTTAATGTAACTAAAAATATGAATCTAAATAAAATTTTGTGCAAAACACACTTTGTCTATAATTTTGCACAATGCCAAAACAATTTATCTCAGAGGATCGATTTGGTCATAATGTGCAATATGCACTGTGGTGGTTATGTTCAGTTATCTTCTAGGGCTCCCCAACAAGACAGTTTTTAACCAACTCACATTCTACAGTTTTGTTTAATAATATGTTTTAAACACAATAGGTTTTTGTAATATGAAATTGTTCTTAAGATTAACCATGCACCGCTTACAATGAATTTTTTACCTTTCAGTCTGCGAAGAAAAGATTTTATCAGGCAAAGCCAGGACCGTCAGCTTTATTTTTTTATTTTCATTGTATTGTTGACAACAGTTTTAGCGAATTCCCTTTTTATAATATGCCAAGAAATGCTCTGAAAAACTTGATTCTGAATGATTGTGAATAACTGTTGTATGGTATTGACAGTTAGCTGTTGAATTATATCTGGCGCCAATTCTTGGGGCCCACGCCGTCCATAAGCCCAATGCTAAAATTAACATCAGTCTTATGGACGGCGTGGGCCCCAAGAATTGGCGCTAGTTATAATTTAATTTATAGCTATAATTTTTGACCAAGATGTTACTATATTTTTGACCCTAAGCACATCAGGCTTAGGACAAACAAGTAAATAAGAGAAAAGTGAAATATCTGAGTGTGGTTGTGAGTATGGAAACACAGCAAAGAACAATGTCGAGCACACTCTTCAGTTACTACTAGGGGTTTTAATGTAGCCAGAGGCACTGAAATATTCCACTTTTGTCTTATTTATTTGTGAGACATATCACCATGAATATGCTTATTCAGAAAAGCCTGCTGTCTTTCTTTAACAATCCTAATATGGCCAAGAGTCCTAAATCAGATACTATATCCTACTGTATTTTCAATCATATTAGGGTGGAATCAAAATCTAAAGTGCATCTATCTGAACCTTACAATTACAACTAATATTTCCCACAACATTTTAGAGAGGGTTCCAGTCCCTATCAGCTGCGACTATCAGCGACTATCACTATTTTACTATATTTTACTATATACTATATTTTACTATATTCGCATCAGCTTCTCCCTTTATTCTAAAGTTATCTTTCAATTTCGGTGCAGCTTCAACCTCCTAACCAAAATCGCTTATTTACTCATTGAAAAAAGTTAAAAAATCATTTATCAATTCCAATCAGCAGAATTTGTATATATCCCTATTTATAATATCCTTGTATATATCATTCTCACGCACAGGATTTCTTTTCCTATGTGAGGATTAATTTCATAGTTCTAAGCTGCCAGTGTAATTTATGTAACCATTATCTAAAAACAAAGATATTTGAATAGTTTAATCGTACAAAAATAAAAAATAAAATATACTTTTTGATTTTATTAATTGTAGGAATTTTAAAGTATGCTGACTGGGATTGCTAGATAAAATATTGGTCTAAATGAGCTATAAATCGACAATTTTGGTTGAGCGTTTGAGGCTATGCCAAATTTTTAAGTTACCAATGGACATATGGGAGGAGCAGGTAGAAATGTGATACACTTCATGACTGGAACCTCCCACTCAAGGTCATGTGGAGCAGTCAGATCATTCGTAGGGATTCCCTAGCAGATCTGCAGGGGTCTCCCGGAGCTGTGATTGTCAGGAGAGTTCCGGCTGCTCCCTCAGGACTCTGATCCGGGAGTAGACGTGGTCCCAGTCCATGTAGCCGCCCTCCAGATGTCTCTCACCCTTGTAGTCACTGCGGCCGTGTAGCACTCGCATGTTGTTGAAGGTCAGGATGTCACCTGGGAAATAAACTTTATGAGAGGATCAATACAATTGAGTCAAAATCAAATACCTTTTGAACAGGAATTATCATCTAATCATGTCGTTATATTACCAAATAAGTTACCTACTGGTAGGTAATATTTTAGATTTATTGAATCTGCAGAAAACCTTTCAGCAAAATAATTTGTTTTTAGTTAATAAGAGTCATTAACAATATGAATCATTTTGCCAGACATTTTTTAAGAGGACTCTTCAACTCTTCTTACTAGTTGTTTGTTGCACACTACCATGCTAGACAGGTCCTTCATTCATTTAATCACTCTTGCAACCGAGTCGCCTTTTTTTCTGGAGGACAAATTATCCGACCACGTCTTCTGAATAGGTTGTTGCCATTCACTATTAACAACATTTTCAGCCAACCATAGGGTACCTATAGACGCTTGTGTGCTATACACCACACATGGAAATGTCAAGTAAACACTAGTCTACGTGTTCTGATGGTAGAAACACACAGCACTAAAAAATTCCTGTGTATAGCATACTTCCCTCAACAACGTGCACAGCATACTTCCCTCATAAGAATGCACTATCCAGACTTTGTATGCCACGTAATGCATGGCTTGAGGTTCACGAGCATGAATGTGGGTCTTAACTTGACCCAGGGCTTAAATTGTGATGTCTGAACCAAACTTGGATTTAAAAACTAGTAAACAAGTCTAGAAACTGTTAAAAAAGTTATATGATGAATGAAGAGCAGGCCTTACCTCAGCATTCATTCCTATGTTGATTCTATGTAATGTTAAGAAGATACAAATCATGAAATGCTACTCTTTCATACTTGATTTAAGCAATCCAGGGGCTAAATATGTCTTGTAAAAATAATCTGAGTTGTTTTCAGATCGACTGCTACAGCACTATGCAGTAGACAACTTCTTGTCCGGCCTGACACCTCGGGACTGTAGCCTGTCTGGATAATGGGTTACCCAGTGAACCCCATCATTAAATTAAATTGTTAAATTATAACGTTTAGCACACTGTACAAATCAAATCCTAATTATTTTTTTTTTTTTTTTAATAGTACGAACAACAGTTGATGATCATTCCTGTAAACACCAAACATCAGAAAATATGTTAAAGCTTGGTATTGTTAATAAACAATTACAATTTGTGACAATTGCCAGATATTATTTCTCAAATCTTCCCTGCGAGAATCATCGATACAAAGCTATCTATTTCCTACTGATCAAGTTTGGTTGAACAGATATGTTCACAAAAATCGTCAGGTTAAAAAGATCAATTCAATTGAGGTAAATGAAAAAAATAGACATAAATCAATCAAAAATTCAAGTTGAAAAAGTTAAGAATAGTGATGTTAGACCGTGACATATTGTCTCATTGACACGTTGCAGCCTGAGTGCCTGGCGTTTCAACTTAGAAATTTCAATTGAGTAAACTTGGAGATATAGAGGTCAACTTTGACTTATAGAGATAACGTGATAATTTTACTCAGCTTAGCTGCTGAACTTTGAGTTATAGAGGTAATTTTTACACTGTTTCGACTCACAGCAGTAATATATGATGTTAAAATTATTTCCAGCTACGCTAGCTAGCTATTTCAACAAATTTTCCTAGGGGATCGGAAATAATTCGATTTATTGAAGATTTCGATTTATAGAGTCGTCTGTACAAACTACCAGATCAGTGATACACACCAGGGTTCATGCGGAAGTGGACCTTGCAGTGGTGACTGTGCATGTACTCAGTGAACAGCTGCACGGCCCGGTACCACGGCGCCACCTGGTCCACCGGCACACTGAAGTGACTTGAGCGCTGCGGCTGGCTCCAGTTGACCCTCTCCACCTCCCCCAGGTTGTTCTCGCTGGAAACACACATCATGTACTCGGTACCACGGCGCCACCTGGTCCACCAGCACGCTGAAGTGACTCAAGCACTGCGGCTGGCTCCAGTTGACCCTCTCCACCTCCCCCAGGTTGTTCTCGCTGGAAACACACGTCATGTACTCGGTACCACGGCGCCACCTGGTCCACCAGCACGCTGAAGTGACTCAAGCACTGCGGCTGGCTCCAGTTGACCCTCTCCACCTCCTCCAGGTTGTTCTCGATGGAAACACACGTGCATGTACTCGGTACCACGACGCCACCTGGTCCACCGGCACACTGAAGTGACTCCAGCGCTGCGGCTGTCTCCAGTTGACCCTCTCCACCTGCCCCAGGTTGTTCTTGCTGGAAACACACGTGCATGTACTCGGTACCACGGCGCCACCTGGTCCACCGGCACACTGAAGTGACTCCAGCGCTGCGGCTGTCTCCAGTTGACCCTCTCCACCTGCCCCAGGTTGTTCTCGATGGAAACACACGTGCATGTACTCGGTACCACGGCGCCACCTGGTCCACCGGCACACTGAAGTGACTCCAGCGCTGCGGCTGTCTCCAGTTGACCCTCTCCACCTGCCCCAGGTTGTTCTTGCTGGAAACACACGTGCATGTACTCGGTACCACGGTGCCACCTGGTCCACCGGCACACTGAAGTGACTCCAGCGCTGCGGCTGGCTCCAGTTGACCCTCTCCACCTGCCCCAGGTTGTTCTTGCTGGAAACACACGTGCATGTACTCGGTACCACAACGCCACCTGGTCCACCGGCACACTGAAGTGACTCAAGCGCTGCGGCTGGCTCCAGTTGACCCTCTCCACCTCCCCCAGGTTGTTCTCGATGGAAACACACAGCATGTACTCGGTACCATGGCGCCATCTGGTCCACAGGCACAATGAAGTGACTCGAGCGCTGCAGCTGGCTCCAGTTGACCCTCTCCACCTCCCCCAGGTTGTTCTCGATGGAAACACACAGCATGTACTCGGTACCATGGCGCCATCTGGTCCACAGGCACAATGAAGTGACTCGAGCGCTGCGGCTGGCTCCAGTTGACCCTCTCCACCTCCCCCAGGTTGTTCTCGATGGAAACACACAGCATGTACTCGGTACTACAGCGCCACCTGGTCCACAGGCACACTGAAGTGACTCGAGCGCTGCGGCTGGCTCCAGTTGACCCTCTCCACCTCCCCCAGGTTGTTCTCGATGGAAACACACAGCATGTACTGGGTACCACAGCGCCATCTGGTCCACAGGCACAATGAAGTGACTCGAGCGCTGCGGCTGGCTCCAGTTGACCCTCTCCACCTGCCCCAGGTTGTTCTTGCTGGAAACACACGTGCATGTACTCGGTACCACGACGCCACCTGGTCCACCGGCACACTGTAGTGACTCGAGCGCTGCGGTTGGCTCCAATTAACCCTCTCCACCTGCCCCAGGTTGTTCTTGCTGGAAACACACAGCATGTACTCGGTACCACGGCGCCACCTGGTCCACAGGCACAATGAAGTGACTCGAGCGCTGCGGCTGTCTCCAGTTGACCCTCTCCACCTGCCCCAGGTTGTTCTTGCTGGAAACACACGTGCATGTACTCGGTACCATGGCGCCATCTGGTCCACAGGCACAATGAAGTGACTCGAGCGCTGCGGCTGGCTCCAGTTGACCCTCTCCACCTGCCCCAGGTTGTTCTTGCTGGAAACACACGTGCATGTACTCGGTACCACGGCGCCACCTGGTCCACAGGCACAATGAAGTGACTCGAGCGCTGCGGCTGGCTCCAGTTGACCCTCTCCACCTGCCCCACGTTGTTCTCACTGGAACACAGGCTTAGGATGTTTAAAGGTGTTAATGTTTGAGCAAACTTTGGGCACAAACAAAGGAGAGTTACTATAAGACAAGAATTTCCAATTGTGGTGATTATTTTGTAACAGCGTGACTGGTCATCATCTTTAAAAAAATATGAAGAAAATTGCGGGTATGATGCCAGCCTAACTTTATTGTCTTTGAGTTCATTTCAAGAGGCCACAGATTCAGTTCTTGGCACAACCAATAAAATATTACATTGTCAATATCTCAAATGACTTAAGTTTACAACTAGTTTCAAAGCAACAGGTTCATCATCAAGTCCTTATTCTCTAGTAGATTCGTCATGGATTTAAAATTGGCACACTTAACACACTGAGAAAAAAAGCAGACACGGACACAAACTTGGAAACTATTAGTCAACTAAGAAAAAGGATATTGGCAAGGAAACACTTTAATTTAGTCATTTAGTCATTGATTCGCTATCCAGCAGCAGAAAAATGAATCTAAAAATATTAGGGGTTTAGACCACTTTCACTTGAATGCACTTGAGCATCTCTCCCTTCTAAAATGCCTTTGGCGAAGACACAAAATAAAATCCCTGTAAAAATAAATACCCTGTTTATAAAAATATGAAAGTTCATAATACTATGATGGTAATTTTGTTTCAATTGGTTTGAAAAACTATTTTCAGCAACAATTAACATATGAGCTTTGATCATTTTGCTAACCCACCATATGACCGGAGCTCTATAGATGGTATGGTAGCGTCTGCCTCCCTCCTCCACAATGTCCTCCCAATCGACATTCACCGATGACAGTATCCAGTAGTGGTGGGGGTGGGTCTCTCGCAGCCAATCGCAGACCTCTAAGCCGTCACTCAGCTGACTCTGACCCCCGTACCCGGCACTTTGGACCAAGCAGTGGAGCATGTTCACCTGGACAGACACGTAACATTACCATTGAGATTGACATTCGATTGTCATGATCTTTCTTAGGCAGGCCTGAGTTTTGTAGTTGAGTTTATTTTCTGACGTTGTCTGAGATGAGCACTGAAAATCTGAGCTCACTGTACTAGCTAGAATCTGTTGTCTATCTGTACCTAATAAGGAGAAACAACTTCAAATTAGCAGGTCATTCTTTAGCTGGACATCTGAGCTTTTGCCATCACTGGCCTAAGCCACGAGGTCAGAGCAACAATGCTCTGTTGGGGCGGCTTTGATAAAGCAGAGGATCAGACGGTACCTTTCAACCGAGCTGGGAACTACTGTTTGGAGACTAAAGAAATGATCCCAACTGGGTGTGTTCCACAGTACTTCCTGACTAAACCAGTTGATCAGGTGGTTTTGCACTGAAATCCATGCAAAGCTGGTGGCTCAGTTGAAATATACTGTCTGCTTCTCTCTTTCATCAGAAGGAAAGCTGCCTCAACAGAGCATTGGTGCTCTGGCCTCCTGGCGTAAGCCTGTGTGGCTAAGGGACAGATGTCCCGCCAGTGGATGGCCTGGTGTTGCGATGTTGTTTCCTCTCATCATGTACAGATAGACAACAGATTCCAGCTGTCAGTGAGCACAGATTTCAAAGCTCCATCACAGGAAGCAGAGGAGAATAAACTCGACTACGAAGTGACATTAGTAACAAAGCCCCTTGCGACTAACTTATAAAAGTTTGACAGAGAAACATGAATGTTAAACAAAAGGAGAGATAGCGTTTATATATGTAACTAATGACAGCCAAAAAAATAGATTTTATTCAAAACAATACTCTAAATGCAGAAAACCCCCACAAAATGGCCCCTCAGTGATATCTGGCTGTTACTTACCCCAGGCTTGTACTGGTAGTACGGCAGGTCGGTGTGCAGTTGTAGCGACCCACTGAGATAAGCCACATTGCTGGTCCCTGGCTTTGCCTGCACAGTAAACGTTTCTCTGAAACAATAGTCGGGCAACAATTATCTTTTTTTAACTAAACTAACGTTTGTTACTATTTTATACTATGGTAACAAAAATGTTGCTTTAGGCAATGCCTTTCTGTTTGCATCCATATAAAACAATTCATTTAAGTAAGTACTAGATGCCAGATTAGAATTGTCTATTTTTCTACATTAAGAAAGTTTCATTTAAAAACCACCACTACTAAAGCTGATTAGTATTGGAGAAATAAGGTTATTTATTATTTCTTATTCCTTCTCAAAGGTCCATCTAATTCTTTTTTCATAATTCTTCTTTTAAGAAAATTGCAAAATGTGTTAAGCTATATGTGATGCAAGGTAGCTATGTGTTACAAACTACGACTAAAACTTCAGACCTTAAAACAAAATCTTACAACTTTTTCTCCATACTTTTTATTTAACAGTTTTAAAAACAAAGTCAAACACTAAAAACTCTAGATTGCGTGGCTGACCTACCCATAGTATGTTCTCTTCAGAAATGCAACTCTGTCGGCTAGGCGTTCCAGCTGCCCAGGTTGTGTTTTTGCCTCTTCCACCAGAGCTACCCCATCTACTGCCAGACTTTCTAGCCACTCAAGCAGCACTGAGTCCCTGAAAAGCGTTGATTAAAGACATAAAAGAAATTTATTTGAAGTCAATAATTTTACTGTAAAAGCTTTGTAGAGCCGACAAGAACTTAGTATTTAGATCTTTTATCGTAGACCTCTAAAATCTAAAGTATAATTAAATCAATATCAAATTTCAAATTATTTTAATTTCACACTCTGATTCAACCATGAGATAGATTTGGACTTCACAAAGAGTCCAAAAATAATTAACAGAGAAAATTAATTTTAAACACCAACTGTATTGGCAGATAAAAATACACTAGTCAAATACTAGAGTTTGAATGTTTCAACTTGTGTTAATTTTCAAATGACTAGTTGTGTAGTTATTTGTGCATTTAAAATGAATATGTTATTAAATTTTCAGATTGATCTTATATTATAAAAAATATATACATTTTTTCTAAATTAGAAGGTCATGAATTTGTACTAGTTACGACATAATATCCAACAGTGATGAGGCAAAAAATGAATTTAGAATGCATAATCAAATAGTTAGGTATGAATAATTTGAATACAATCAAATCTCCATAAACGTCGATCACCTGATGGATCATAGGAGATTGAAAGATCAATTTGTTGATGAAGAAATTGCAATTATCTATTTAAAGGATTCAAACAATTATTATTGATTGCAGATCATTTTTTAACTTTTTTAGAGTTATTTTTTACTAAGAAAAATGTTCTGCTTCTCGAGAAACAGAAAGCAGTTTCTGCTTCAGTTCAACAGTTGCAGGAAATGTAAAAATTTTGCAATATACAATTAATTGCATCAAACAAATTAGTTACAGCTCCATTTTACATTAAAATGTGTATAACCAAGCTGTTCTGATAATGAGTGTCTAAACCTAAGAAGTAAAGAATTAGTGATGGCCAAAGATGCTCATAGCCACACACCAAGAGTACTCTCACAGTACAATCCCAAAAACCGGCCAGTGGATGCTTGACAATTTGGATAACTCGGCTACTTTAGTGAAAGTGAAAATATTTTAGGAAAACACAGAAGGTATTTTAAGCCAAACACAAATGAGAGATGAATGTAGGATGACTGCAATCATCTTGCAGTCTTGTTACTAAGGCTGGCATTTTTTTTAGACTGTACTGTTAATTAATAGCCCAACAGCCAATCAAAAAAGGGACCTACAGTCTAACATGGGATTCTTATCAAAATTTCATTATTGAATTATGAGGTGGTCTAATTACGAGCACAGTCTTTTGGCTGAGTGACGTCTTAACTGGTATTCACTGGTGCGGACGTTAATCTCCACTAGGGAATACCTTTCCCACAAGCCATCGCTTATAACAACCTACAATCCATGACCTTCAAGTAGCTGGGCACACTGATTACATGACACGCCATCCCAGTCATTTTCTACTTCAACCTTAGACCTACTTGTCCAGGACGTCGCCGAAGTTGTATCGGCGCAGAATGTCGGAGAAGTCGCCGGCGCTCCAGGGCCGCTGCTGGGGTCGGTAGCGCCGAGAGTCGGTGTCTCGGTGCGGGCTGAACTGGTGAGCTCGCAGCCAGCCCAGCGGGTACCTGCTGCTGTGGGTATCCTGCCATTGAATGATCAGTGAGTCGTCCTCCACCTAGGGCCGAATGTTTATAAACAAAGTGGTTACAATAAGTTTGGCGCAAGGAGGTTAGAGTCTATACTGGAGGTACCACGACAATGCTTTAGTTGATGAATGGTAATTTAAAACGATTTAATTCCTGGTGGAATGACCAGATTTGAATCAGTTCTTAAAAATATGTCATCAATGGTAATTGACTGAATTATCTCAATAAAGATTAGTTTGGCATTCTTTCTTACTGAAGCACTAGAACTTGATTAAACTGATTTAATACCTTTATATCCCTTAAGTTTTATCAATGAAATGGTTTGACTCCCATTACTACGTTCATTGGTTTTGGGTTAGTAATGCAAATAACAAAATTACTCCCTCTCATGTTGCCAACCTGACAAAATCAGAGGGCCACGAATAACTCATGTTCATTTCATCCAGAAATAAAGTATTTTAACCTCCTCAGTGTAGCTGATCAAAAGTATAGTTAGTTGTTTTTTATTGTTGTTTATGTATACTGCCTGCAAAGTCATGTCACACTTCTAATTATTGTTTATAGCTACTCTAATAATGACCGCAGTAAAATAAAACGGGTGCCTTCTAAAAAGTAGATTTTAAAGTCTTGTTTTCAGTCATTGAGCAGCTCTTTGTAGCTAAGCAAACTGTATTTTGATGTTGGATGTGTACGAGGTGCCTTCTATGAAATGTAACGATTTATGGGTTCAGTATTGCCCATACAGCACATAACGTCTATATAAGGGCTTGCAAGTTACATTAACGTCTAGGTCAATATTCGTACATCTATTAGACATCTGCGATATCATGTCAAAAAGACATCTAACGCGGATGTCAAAATGGCGTCAATTAGACGTTGTCGTACATGTATATAACGTCAACGTTATAACATTTAATAGACGATGTATAGACATCGCCGAAAATAATAAACCAAGTATATAGTACAAATGAGTATATTTTTTGTCAATAAAAACAATATTGCTGAGAACAGAATATCAATTAAACTTTTTTGAAATAAAAATGTAATGACGTTATTTCCTTAATTATATTTTATTTCCCTAATGACTACAATAATAAAAGACTTAGCATTTTTATTGGTTTCAATCCCAAATTAATCTGTTATTGTTTACCTCACTATGCCCACATAACAGGTTGTTTTTCGGCAAAGTTGCCTTTATTTGCTGTTTGTCTGATAAAGCAACTTTTCACTAGCAAATTTGTCACATATTTGCAGTTCTCTGTCTAGGTAAAGCTGATTCCTGATAGTTATGACAACTTGGCGGCAACTTAACATGAGTTTGCCATTTCACATATTCACCGTAGGTGTTCACATAGAAAAATAATAATAATTATAATATTTTGGTTAGCACCATTGGATTCAGCTAAAAAAAAAAACAAATAATTTTGTACCTTGAATCATTGCTCTATGTCCATTGGTTACTGGATACTGAAAGTTGTAAACACAGTACGTTGCCCCAATGTCAACCTTATAGGAAATAAGTAAAATTCTATATTTCGCTTATTTACAGCTTTATCTGGCTATCTCCGGCTGTGACTACTACGCTACTAACTTCACTAAATGATATTCTAAAAATATGATGTTAGAAAACACAACATTTGATAAGCAGCAGTGTTTTAGAACAATGTTTACAGAAAAGTACCCCCTCTCCCCCCACACTTTACAACCAGCTGACTCGGTCATAGTCGGAGTTATAATGCGCGAACTGTACCTTCTTCAAGTCATGTTACATCTAGATTTGTGTTTACTTTAGTATAATCATATTGTTGATCATATAACTACCCTAACAAATAATAAACAATAATTTCACCAGCAGCGTACTCAAATTGTCTCACCCGACCTATTTTGTCTGTGATTATTGGTAACTTACCTTTGAAGATGTTCAGGTCAGTATGCAGAAACAGTCAATAAGAAAATAATATAACAGTTTTTGGGTATTTCATGTTGAGGAGGGACTTTTCAAAGTGAAAGACGGAATTACAGAGATTCTAAGGAAATGAGGAGGACCTGAAACTAATATTAACTGATGATTAGGAATCTTAACTAACATTCCCTTTTCTCTCTCAAGAAGTTCCCCTGAGGGATGACATAACTATGTCTAATGTGTTTTCTTTGTATTTTAGTATTTTTCCATCATATGCTGACTTGAAGGCCCTCAAAGTCATAAATACTGTATCTAAGATTTTGGTAAGTCCTAGGAAAAAATCATTTTTAAACTTGCAATTTAAGTTTTTGAACATTGTTTCACTGGGGAGCTAACTGGATACTGAAGTATATAACTGATGGAAGAAAATGTTTTTAAGAGCTTACATCACAGAAAAAGGGCCATCTTAAGCATAATTAAAAACAAACAATCAAATAATATTGTTCTTCATACCTCAATACCATTGAAATCATAGATAGAAATAAAAATTTTGAGCTCAACATACAGTATATTATGTGAGAACTCTAAGTACCTTGTAATATTTTTGTTTCTTTTATATAACACATCACTATTGGCACCAGTTTGATTTTGAGGTCACAGCTATAATTGCAGATTCTTTTAACACAATGTGGCATTTTACTGTAGTGTAAGTGCAAAAACCAATGAGAAAAAAATTATGACAAAGTATGTAATGTAGAAATAAATAACAAAATCTACTTTTTATAATGTGTAGTTTTTAACAAATTGTAGACTTGTTAAGGGTTGAACCAATAATTTCTCCATTACAAGATACTGTCTGCGTCAAATAACTTGCCCAGGCCATCCATAAGTAGGGTTACCAGTTATTTCTGAGGGCAGTACAGGACAGTTAAAGGTGCAGTCAAACAAGTTATTGCCAGTCGCTTAATAATGCAGCAAAATAAAGGTTAAAGAAGTTTGTTTGCCTATTATTTTATTTATTTATTTTTATTTTATTTTATTTACATCCTTCAAAACAGGTACAACCCAATTATAAAGAAACAGTTCACTTATAAATTAACATATTGATTTTTGAGGTTGAATCTCTTTTAGTCTTTGATCTTCCCCTTCATTTCAAGAACAACTTTGAACCAACACTGAACATATAAATGCAATGTTTAAATATACCAAAAGTACATTAATAAATAATTTCAAAACATAACAATAAATGAATACATTAATAGTAAATTGATCTGAATAACAATAATAACATTAATAAATAATTTCAAAACATAACAATAAATAAATACATTAATAGTAAACTGATCTGTATGAATAAATAAACAGATAGAATAACAACAATAATAAAAAGCACAAAATCTATAGTGAATTGAAAAGTTGGTAACATTTTATTTTAAAAACTTCCAAAGAATCTGAGAGAATATCAATATTTGTGTCTCTTGTTAAGAGGGTGTTATAAAGCCTCATCACGCGGTACAATGGCGAGGAAGCATGTGCCTGAGTTCTGGCCCGTGGCAAAGTAAAAAGAAAGGTTCTACTTATTTTCTATCTCAAATTTGGTTGTTAGAAATGAAGAGGTTATTTGGTTACAGGGAGTTTTTGAACTGAAAAACCATGTATATATGTTTAATAAAAATAATTTATTTTTATGACACATTAGCTAACATAAATGAAAAAGCCAGTCTCTCATTTGTAGGTCTGTTAACTGATTTCATCTTTTGTACAGCGAAGTTGTTTTCATTCATCAAAACACACTTGAAACATTACAACAGCCAGGATAGGACCGTTAAAAGACATGTTATGCGGACAGAATGGAACAAACGGAACTGTTCTCGTTCTGGAGCTGCTTCGAAGACACACCTCTAATTATGCAGTTTACTATTAAAATATTAAATACCCCCGTTGCAGCAGACCTGCATACTCAGCGAATTTCAAATGCAAAAGAACATATTTCAATCCAAGATAGTGAGATTTAACATGTTTTTGTAAGCTCCATAAGAATAACATGGAGAATGAGTGTGCAGGTTTGCTGCAACAGGTCCGTTAAAACTGGGTGGTTTTAATTCAATATTTCGTAGATCTGAACTAGGAGAAACCATATAGCAACTTTTATCAAGATTTGTCAAAAAATAAGGAAGATATAGAATTTTTTATTTCCCATAAGGATAACATGGGGAATGAGTATGCAGGTTTGCTGCCACAAAAATGGAAATTTCAGGGGTTTTAGACTAAAATACATTAGATCTTATCTAGATGAAGCCACAAACCAAGTTTTATTAAGATATTTTGAGAAATAAGCGAGATATAGAATTTTACTTATTTCCCATAAGGTTAACATTGGGACAACGTTCTGTGTTTACCACTTACAATATCTCAGTAACCAATGGACATAGAGAGATGATTCAAATTACTAAATTGTTTGTTTTTTCGAGCTGAATTCAATGGTGCTAATTAAAATTGGATTATTTTGATTTTTCAATGTGAAAACCCCAAAAAACCCATTTTTGGGGGGGGTTTACCCCCCTTTACCCCCCCTTCCAGTGGTCCGATCGGGCTGGTTTTCGAACTCATCCGAATAATTGCTACTTTACACGCCTATGCCAAATTTCATTCCGATCGGACCATTTTTGCGAGCGCTATCGTGCTTACAGACACATATATATATATATATAGATATATATATATACAAATTTAAACGAATGGTGTTTTTGGTATCTGGGGGCACCAAAACGAAAAGTTATGATGGTCCCGCGCTTAGGTCTTACCATGAGACCTACGGTAATAGCTTCTTCCCTATAGGGGGAATTCGCTAAAAGCTGTCTGCTAGCTGCAGGATGCCCACTTTACCATGACATTAACCAAAAACCTTAACAAACTGGAATTTACACTCATGGTTTCAGTTGAAGTGTTGAATTTTTCATCGTAAATTTATAGAAAAAATTTATATTCCTGCAAACTCATGAAAACCCCGGACAAGTAGAAGCCCCGGACCGGACACCAGGTAACAGCCTCAATCCCAGGACTGTCTGGAAAAACCAGGACGTCTGGTAACCCCATCCACAAACTCAATACTAAAATTAGTGTTAATAGGTAAATTAGTGTTAACTAGTTAAATGGGAGGACTGGGTCAAGTTATTTAACTCGGACAATAAATCTTCATTATTTGCAATAAATTATTTCATATTAAATTGAAACTCAATGTTCAAAATACCTCCGACCTCCCCCCCCAATTGTTATCCAATCAAAATTATTACACTTATTTCAAGGCAAACAATGTACAATGTAATATTAATGTAAGTAATACATGGCTTACCTTGGCATCCACAGGTTGAGCATTAAAGTCAAAATTTTGAATATCAATGATTCTTGAATTGGAAGTTTTATGAAAGCACAATTCACACTGACAGTTATCCCTAAGCCACAGATGAGGGAAGCGAAGTCCTTCTTTGTAATCTTCTCTCAACACCAAATCATCCTCTCTGGCCTCTACTGTCCAAAATAATCTAGTAAAATCTTTTAATTGTGCTCTAAAGACACGTAGGGACAGCATTTTTCTTTCAAATAACACTTCTAAACAATGTTCATAATTAAATAATTGATCTCAAGTTTTAATGGCCTATAAAAAATTAAACAACTCTTAAGAAATCAAACTTGTCTCATAACAAACTGGAATGATCAGCAAAGTTCAAAGTCAATTGTGGGAATGACAATGCACTCGCTTATCATTAACATCACTAAATGGATGTTGACCACAAACACTGGTGACTTTTAAAGTCAATGCTGCCAATTTGAAAACAAAAACAACATTCAACATGTTCAGGAACTTAAGCTGTAGTATCTTTATCGTTTTACAAAAACAATGCACAATTTTAAAAAACTCTTTCAGACAATACATTTTTACTTTTAAAACCAGTAGGGCCTGTTGTTTAGTTTGAACAAAAACAAAAACTAAATAACAAGTATAGTACAACAACAAGTAAGGTATTTTTCAACTATAAATGTATCATAATGAGCTTTAAATTAACTACCAGTAAACCAAATTTGATTGCTTGATAATATTGACTTTATATTGACATTATTGTATGATTTGTATGTTACAAAAATTATTCAATAAAGCCCGCTTGACAATTGATTTACTTTCAACAGGCATTTTATAAAACTAATAATCATCACCTTCGATTTGCTGTAATTTCTCACCAAGGAAATCACTTAAATTTTTATAAATATTATGAGGCCTTATCAAAAACTGCAAAAATTCACTAATTCAACAATTATTACAGCAAACTACTACAACTATTCCCTGAGTGTGTGTCTGAAGAGGGGTGGGGGGGACGCTAGACCACTTTCTTTTACCTACTTTCTAATCCTAGGCCATCAATAGTTGAGGTTCACAGGCCCAATATATGCAGCAGTAAAAGTTTCCATTGTATAGCATTAGGAATGTTGTTAAGAGCTCTTCCTAATTTAAAATAAATAGTTTCTCTTCTAATAAACTGAGAGATAAACTTGGTGTCAATTTACTTTCAGTTACTTGTTTTAGGCCACTAATCTAGTTCAATGTCTAGATGTATATGGCTGTTTTTATTTTGAATTTATGGAATATATAATTAAATAGTTAAACAAAGCAGTGTAGAACCGTTATTTTTGTAGCTATTAAAAAAATCAAATCCACAACTTTAATAGTTTAATTAAAACGTTAGTAACATTAAAATATTGGAACTTAGTATTAATTAGTACATTTTATAATAAAAGTGGAGCTTTGCATATTCGAGACCAAAGTGTTTTGCAAAAGAATATTCAAAACAGTTTCACTCTTGTTTTGAACGATTTTTTTATTTCACTATAATCAAAAGCTGTATTTGATTATTTGTTTAAGGAGGGAATTTACAAGAGATAGTGATCTTTAATTTTCCATTATTGGGTGTGTTCAGCTGCACTCACGGGTAACTAACCGGTTACCTTAGTCTTTAACAGGCAAATCCACTCCATCTTGACAATCAACAATGTCCGGTTACTTAGTGAATCCACTGTAAACATTTTTCAGTGGGTGCATAACAATGATCGGTACGTGGCAAATCCAGCACTACCATTAATTTATTACAGGTTGGGAGAACACTTACAAATGAGTGCAGCTGAACATGACCAAAATAATGATGATTTTTTGCAGGTGATAAACACGTATCGAAAACCAGTGATGCCACAGCAGTGTAGTGATAGTGAACCCGGCATACTTTTATCCTATGTATTAATTCTAAACATATTAGCTCTTTGTTTTGCATACAGTGACAGTATTGTTTAATGGTTTTATTAAGTTTCGTCATATTACTTAGGTTCCTTTAACAAAACTTTGTTAAACTAGTGTCTTGAAGGGGCTGAAAGCCCCTAATAAGGGAAAATTCTAACAATTTATTTATTATAGGCTAGTAAAAAATGCCTTCATAACAAACCTGCTTTTGAATCTACCATATGTTAATATCTAGCACATGGTTTTCAATCAAGTATCAGCATCACATGTTTTATGTAAACAAAGCAGATGTTTTTAAGATCCCCATGCTTTTTAAATGGCAGATATTTTACGTGATTTCTAATTTTCTGGTGAATCTCAAGCAATTTAAGTATTTTTCCCGCCATCACGGAATAGAGATGTTTAATTTGAGCCCTCTCTCATCTTTATAGGACTTACCAGATAAATACTTCAATAACTGCTAAACAACCAAACTTTGCGCGTACCAGACGCCCACAATTTTTACGAAAAGAATCACCTTACAATATTAAATATCACACATATATCACTATGGGGGATAGTTTAGACTGATAAAAAAATATCACCAGTCTGAAAAATTATCTCCTAAGTAAAAATGTTTTGACTTTTTTTTTGGGGGGGGGGGGTGATAGCACAGCTTTACATAATTTTTGAGGGGGGTTAGTGCCAGTGTTACAAGTCCGTTACAAGGGGGAAGGAGGGTTTGATAAGGCCAAATTTTGAGTTAAGTAATTTATGGATGGCCCCTATAATACATTTTTTCCCAAAAATAAGAATATAAAAAGGATTATATTATACATATATAAGTATTTATAAAAATCAAAGCCTTTTTTAATTCAATAATCAATTTTGAATTAAAATACAGTACACCTCGGATTATCCGGATTAATGTGGCGGAACACCGATCCGGATAACAAAAAATCCGGATAATCCGAGGTCATTACAATATCGCCTAAATAGAGATTGCGTACCTTAACCCCTGCTAAATTGATGCTGAAAACGGCATATCAAGACTGTACAACATATTAATCTTTCAAATTTCACGGGGCCTAAGACTAATTTGAAACAAATTTAAGACCTAAACTTTGTTATTGATCGTACGAATATAATGTTAACTTTTACCGTACTTACGGTTTAGGTTGGAATAAAACGCCAAATTAAATTATTAATTTATGAATATTAAATAATCATAACTCAAAATTACTCAAACTTAGAATAATAATGCCGAAACTTAAAGTAACTCAAAACTTATTACAGTAACTATTCATAAGAAATAACGTAACACATCAAATGCCAGCAATAAACTATCTTGCAAAATTGCCGTAAGCCTACGCCTTAGTTGATTACTGACAGCGTCCCAAATAGCAATCCAGAAAACTATGTTCACGAAAATGCTGTAATGTACTGTTTAGGCAATGTGATTCATTCAATTTGTGATTCCAAATGCGTACAGTAATTTATTATGTTTGCATTTTACTTTTAGAAGGCGCATTTCCCCTGTAAACTCGCTAACATCATGTTTTACCGTGATTTGAATTTTTGAATTTCTCAGATCGACCGGTCCGGATAATCCGGGATCCGGATAATGTGGGGTCCGGATAATCCGAGGTGTACTGTATTATTTAACAAATTGCAACAATTATTTTCATAAAAAAAATCATCATAATTTATAATAGTCAATTAACACTATTCACACCTCCAATATCACAATGAAAAGTACCGTACTAATGGTGCATACTTAAATGTGGTATGTGTATGTGAACAATTGAGGGATGAATGTTTGCCCAACACCTATCATCAAGAGCACAAGATTTTTATGTGAAATCTAGCAGTACCACTCTTTTATATAAGGTCGCAACTAGGTTCCAGGTTTTTCAGAGACAATATACCGGGTGTTTCAAAATGAATAGCGGGGTTTTAAAGTGTTATGATATTTATTACATCAAACTTACAGCCACAAGTGATGTATCAAACAAAACAGGAACTCAAACAGTTTTACATAATAGCCTACAAGTGTTCAATGTGAGCACCATTCGTTACTCGGCACACGTCAAGACGATATGCGAGTTCTTCCCAAACTTTGATTAGTGTCTCATTAGTAATTGCCGCAACAGCTGTTTCAATCCTGTTCCTTAATTCGGGAAGGTTGGCTGGCATTGGAGGCACATACACTCGATCCTTAATAAACCTCCAAAGATAGAAATCACACGGCGTTAGGTCGGGTGACCGTGGAGGCCATGGGAAACATGCGCTATCATTAGGCCCCTTACGGCCAATCCAGCGGTCGGGCACTGTGAGGTTAAGCCAATCGCGTACGTCGTTATGCCAGTGAGGCGGCGCACCATCTTGCAGAAAGACGAAGTTCTCTGGTTCATCCTGTGTCAGTTGAGGGAAGAGCCATAGCTGTAGAGTATCCAGATAAGAGGGACCAGTTACAGTTGCTTCACCAAAAAGAAAGGACCATAAACTTTCTGTCGGGATATGGCACAAAAAACATTCAATTTAGGGGAGTCTCGTTGCACTTGTTCCATCATGCGGGGATTTTCTGAACCCCAAATCCGAACATTATGGGTGTTTACTTGACCACTAAGGTGGAAGGTCGATTCATCACTGAATACGACAAGATCCAGAAAATGTTCATTGTCATTCAACAACATGCCGTTAGCAAAGTTGGCACGTAAAACATGGTCAGTAGGCTTCAGAGCCTGTAACAACTGCAAACGATAAGGACGTAGTTGCAAGCGTCACCGCAAAACTCTCCAAACAGTCGTCACTGGAATTGCTAATTCACGACTAGCCTTCCGAACGGATTTCATAGGGCTACGCGTGAACGAATTACGCACTTGCTCAACGCTCTCTTCACTAGTTCTTGGTCGTCCCGTACTCTTGCCTTTACAAAGGCAGCCAGTGTCTTTAAACTGATGATACCATCTACGAATATTGTTATCACCTGGAGGATCACAACCGAACTTAATACGGGACGCACGTTGCACAGTAACAACAGATTCCGTCTTTGCAAACTGTAAAACACAAAACGCTTTCTGTTCTTTAGTCGCCATCTATGCTACAAGCGCTTTCTATCGGATTGCGGCGGAAACATTCCGCACTGATGCCAACAAACAAAACTGTTTTAGTTTCTCTTTCATTTGATGACACAACTATCTTTGCAGCTAATAAAGACATGAATATCCTTGCACAAAACATCCAGCATGCCAATGATCTTGCCTTGAACTGGTTTTCATCCAACAAACTTATTTGTAATGAATCAAAGACCCAAAGAATCATTTCTTCTCTTTTGCAAGATCAACCTGAAAATACTGTTAAATTATTGGGATTTCATCTTGACAGTAAACTTAATTGGAAAGTACACATCAATAATCTTAACAAAAGGCTCTCAAGAGTAATTTATCTTTTTTGGAAATTAAAACCTCTAGTCAGCACAGATTTCTTAAGATTAGCATACTTTGGCTTGTTTCAATCTCACACTCAATACGGCATTATCACATGGGGTCACTCATCTCAAACCCATAGTATTTTACTGCTTCAAAAGAAAATAGTTTGTACACTGGCAGGAGCTGGCCCTGTGGAGCACTGCAAACCTCTTTTTGTTCATTTCCGCATTTTGACAGTTATCAATCTCTACATTTACAATGTTTTAATGTACACAAAAACTAATATACATGAATTTCACTCTCGACAGGATATACATACATAGCCATAAAAAGGACACTAGACATCCCTCAACACAGGCTTGCTTTGACAGGTAACTCGTTTAGAATTAACTGTATTAAATTTTATAATAAGCTGCCCGAACCACTCTTAGAGGCCACTTTTTCTAGTTTTAAGTCCTAAATCTATTCATGGCTTTTGCAACATCCTTTTTATTCCCTTTAGGAATGCATACACGCAACTATTGAAATTTAGTTATTACTTATTTTTTATATGTAATGTATTGTGCTTTGTATATGTAACTTGACAATGCCTATTTCAATGTTTGTATTGGTCAATGGCAATAAAGATACTGATTACTGATTACTGATTTGATATATCCCTTGTGGCTGTAAGTTTGATGTAATAAATATTATAACACACTAAAACCCCGCTATTCATTTTGAAACACCCGGTATTTTTAAGGCAACCTGTCTTTAAATCGCTCTTGGCCAATCTTTACATAAGGCGAAACTGTGGGCATTTAGCAAGTTACAAGATGATGGAATAGAGCTCAAACTGTAGGTCTTGATCCCAGGGGCTCGGGAAACATACTGGAAATTTCTTTTAAGTTATTATAAAATGAGAAACATGTAAAATATTCAATACCCCCGTTGCAGCAGACCTGCATACTCAGCGAATTTCAAATGCAAAACAACGTATTTCAAGCAAACATAGCAAGATTTGACATGTTTTGTTAAGCTCCATAAGAATAACATGGGAAATGAGTATGCAGGTTTGCTGCTACAGGTATATTAAAACTGGATGGTTTTAATTCAATATTTAGTAGATCTGAACTAGAAGAAGCCATTTACCAAGTTTTATCAAGATATGTTGAGAAATAAGCGAGATATAGAATTTTACTTATTTCCCATAAGGTTAACATTGGGACAACGTACTGTGTTTACCACTTTCAATATCTCGGTAACCAATGGGCATAGAGCAGTGATTCAAAATACTAAATTATTTGTTTTTTTGAGCTGAATTCAATGGTGCCCACAAAAATTTGATAAATTTTATTTTTCTATGTAAAAAACTCAAAAAACCCATTTTTGGGGGGGTTTATCCCCCTTTACCCCCCCTTCCGGTGGTCCGATCGGGCTGGTTCACGAACTCGTCCAATTGATTACCACTTTACATGTCCGTACCAAATTTCATAAAGATCGGACCATTTTTGCGGCCGCTATCGTGCTAACAGACACATAGATATATATATATATATAGATATATATATATATATATATAAAAATTCGAACGAATAGTGTTTTTTGCTTCTGGGGGCCCCAAAACGAAAAGTTATAGTGGTCCCGAGCTTAGGTCTTACCATGAGACCTACGGTAATAGCTTCTTCCCTATAGGGGAAATTCGCTAAAAACAGCCTTGACACCTACAATATTAATCAAAGTTATTTACCTTTTGTAAATATGCCTTAAGGTGTCAAAAACATTAAACATTAACATTAGACATTAGACATTAAACCGGTGCGGATCCTGTAGTTCGGCATGCCGCGGTATTATGTATTTCATGTGTGTCAGTATTTTAAGTATACGTGTGAATGTACTTTATGTGCAATTATTTTAATTGCTTCGACAACCACTGAATAATGGGGCTACAACTACGCTACTGAAGATGGACTGTCATTAGTCTGAAACGCGTACAGCGTAAGAAACATATTTTTGACACCTCAAGGCATATTTACAAAAAAAAAAATGCAAAATATATTTATGTAAATTTGTGTATGTATATTTGTAAAATATATTTATGTAAAATACATGCAATTTAAAAAGCACTGGGATCTAAAAACATCAGCTTTGCAATAAAACACATTGTGCTGTTGCTTGATTCGAAACCGCTAGGTACGGTAAGGTCTAAAAGAGACATTTGATCTTTGATGGTGGATCTGAAAGCCAGTCTACTATTAGGGTACTTTGTACTATTGTAAAAGCGAACTGTGATTTGAAGAATTACTGTTCTTTATGTTCATGTGATCAATACAAATAGATAAAAAAATTTCATTGTTGCAATTTAATTTCTCCTATTATTATTAGGGGTTTTTAGCCCCTTCCAGCCACTAAAAATATAGTTTTACAGTGTAAAACTCCTAATCTGCTAATGTTAACTTCATGGTAGTTTGCGATAATAATCAGTTTAACCATATTTTATCTTAATCAGTGGCTCACTTAATAAGGATTTTATAAGGCTTACTCCAAGCAACATATGAGCTGCTGGTAAGGACTTAATGACTTGTGTGAACCTGATTACCCGACCATGGTTTGTATGAGACTTCACAAAAAATCAAAACCATTGAAAAAAACCTCTAGCCCTACGGTATAATAGCAACTGAAAGCAATAAAAACTAAAAATTCAACAAACTCTAATGATCCTTGCTTTCCCGTCACCCAAGTTCCCGTATATTCCATTGTTCGCTGCTTTGAAAACAGATTTGATAACTGCTATTTGATTAGTTTTGAGAATTTCTACAGTAGTTATGCCAAGATGCACCTGCCACACCATGAGAAATTCGCCTTCCTTACCACAACTAAGATTAGGCTGCTATGATATGAAGGCAAATTTGATCTTTGCAGGGTTAACACAATTAATAAATTATGATAAAAGCCAAAAATTTATTACAAAACTTTATTTTTCCGTCGTAGTAGAAAATATTTAGGAACATAATGAGTAAACTGTATAAAGTATGAGAAAATGGTACAGATATATTTTGACAAGCCTTAGTTTTTGGTAGAATCTACTTGTTTTTTCAGCTTCTTTACTCGCTGCACCAGCTCTTCAATGTTTCCTCGCCTAAACAGAATTGATCTAAATATTAACATTTTGTTTGCAACTGACATAAATCAAAGTCAGCTTAAACACTCAAAGATGAAATTAAGATTTTTAAATTGTTAAAAGCAACAACATTACTATTTATTCACTACCATTCCTACTCAATTTTCAAATAGCTTAAGAAATTAATTAAAGGCTGGGGCTTTTGAACAGAAATAAGATCAGCCATTCCAAGTTCCGTACGAGGCAGTTAGACCATGTTCACAACTAAATATTTAAACTGGTTTTATAGGATAAAATGTAATTCTACTTGTATGTCGATTTGTCAATTAATATGCTTCTTTTTTTTAAATACTTCATTGTCCTTGGAAAAATTAATAGAAGGCTAGTTCCGTATGGGACACCACAAATTAAAGGTCATTTATTTCCAGTGATTTATTACCTAAACATTACAGGTAACACACTAATTACTAATTACAACAGCGCACTCTCTCATCCACCAATGCGTCTGTTCAGAACTATAGGTTAGTTCTTTTCAAAAAAAAAAAGCTGGGGCCCTCAAGTGCAGGTGTCTATTAGAAGCCAATAGTGATTTCAATTTGTGCCAGTAAAAAAACTGATTTACATTAACCCCTTAAAAAAACATACTATTGTATGAATGTACAAGCAGTACAATAAAATAAGTAAAATCTGCAGGTTTCATGATACTCAACCATTTTGTTATTTAAAGTTATTAATAACTTGTAAAAATACAGTATTTATTCATTTTGAAGGGAAACTGAGGGACTCAGCAACACTAGTCAAATAGGTCTGCCTTTATAACATCCATTGACTGTTCAAAATGAATGTAAATAAAGAAAAGATTGTATATATAAAGAAAATATGTAACTTTGAAATGTAAGAAAGAGTTGACGCCCCACAAAACTAGTCAGCTATTGAAGCGAAAATAGTTTATTTAACCCCACCCTCGTCAGTCCCGGCACTTACTGAAAAGAGGGCCAACAGTAAGCTATACTTACAACCAGATGATTAATTCAAAGTTAGCCTTCAGGGCTAAGTTAGAAGTTAAATTTTCCTGATCTATCAACGTACAACCAAAACTAAGCAGAAAATAAAATGTAACACACATAAAAAAAATTAAAATTTACTTAAAATTTCAAAATAATTCTGTTTAATATAAAATTATCCTATCACCTGAGTTTATGTTACAATCATAATAAGTTTCGTGACACAAAGAAGAGACTCAAAACAACTTACATGTCATTTAAGCTTTCTTTCATAAACGCAACTTTGTTCTTATCCAAATACAGAGGCTTTGTATGCTTCTTGACTGTTTCTGTCTGGGCTTTCACCTGTAAACAAACAGTTAGCAATAAATAATCAATCAAAAAAACATTCTCTAACTTAACGATTCATCAAATAGAAAGTAATTCAAGAAGAAATGTTACCTGATTTGTGTAGTAATTCATTTTTGCTTTGGTGTCTGTTAGATTGACTTTGATGTCTTCTACTCTCTTTTTCAGATCAACCAACTCATGTGCCATTTTTCTTTCTGCCCAAGATTTGTTTCTGCATCTGTCGTGCAGTTTTTCTAAGACTTCTTTCAATCTGAAAACCCCAAAATAAAATTATTTGGCCAACTCAATTATGTGGTAAATGAACAGGCCTACTAACATTTTTGAACAGTGAAAATTGTCCTATAATCTTGTCTACCTTGAATTTAGCTGGTGGTCTTCTGTCTTCGCCAAGGCTCTTTTAGCTTCAAGCTTCTCCATATTTTCACTCAGTTCCGCCCGGGAAATCAGTAAATGTTGAATCTCCTTTTGCTGGTAGACCAGCATACAACGCAGTTCATCCATCCTGATAACAAAACAATAAAATCACTCCCGTTACTAAAAATAAGTAGTTTGGCAAACCCGGCTTAATATGGATTAGGAGAGAGCCAAGTTTGTGAGGGACAGTAGACCCCCTCTTAACTGACCTCATTCTAACTGACGATCGGATTATCCGCCCTTGCTGTCAAATATCAAAGATCGTTTTAACCGACCCTGTTTTGAAAACAGTTCTGTTTGACTGCTCTTTTCTAGGAATTACATAATTTCCATTCCCATACAAGGCGATGGGAAAGTAACACTCAACTCTGCAGGTTGTTACGGGTTAAAATATTTTGAGTACAGCATTTATTAATTCATTAACACATACAGTGGATGCACTTCAGTGAAAAGAGTATGATAAAGGTCTGCGAGTTTTCATTTGTTTTGACCGTGTTTTGGGGTTATTTCTAACAATTCTACAAGAATTATTCTGGAATATAGGTTAAAAATTGTAGTTGATTTTTCCAATAATCCACAAACCGCTTTAGAAAGATGTTGATAGAACCCTTGATAAAAAGAGCTTTTAACTTTTAGGTGTTTAGGGAATTACCTCCAGTTTAGACCAACCTTTTAAGTTATCCAACCTAGGTCTGGTCTCGTTAGGGTCGGATAAGAGGAGGTCTACTGTACCAGATTATGAGAAATATGGATAAAAATGGCTTTCTAGAGTTTTAAATGTGTTTATTAACTTAATTTAGTAAATAACTATATTGCAGCTCACTCTTAAATTGACTCCCTAAAATATTGTAAATATAATAGGCTAGTTACTACTTTGCACCTTCGATTCAACCTCAAATATTACGAAAAACCTTAGAAAGGGTAGCAGAGTTTTTTAGGACTTCAATTATCAACTGTCAGGTTTGTGTGCTGCTTTATACTAGTAGGGAGTAAAATACCATAAACAAAAAAACTTTTAGGTTTTTAATAATTTATAGGTATTTAGGAAAACACTACTTTTAACCCGTTAAGTGATTTGAACTCCAGGAAACTGTGTTAGTGATTTTACGCAAAAGCCCGATAATCAAATTTAGATATTATGGCACTTTTATTAATTCAGCATCAGGCTATGTGTTAAAATAAAATTGTCTAATACTCTAAAAATCTTATGGGCAAATTTGACAAATTTGGTGCACGATCAGCAGAGGTAGGGCACATTTAAGAGTGGCGTCTTCCCCAGTGATAACCCCCCCCCCCCTTTTGGCTCTGCTTTAATAGTGGTATTTCTGATACTAAGAGAATTTTGATTACTTTTAGAGAGCACTCTGTGATTCCTAACTGTTGGTAAAGCAGCACTCCAAAAACATATCATATTAGCGTCAGTCTACCATTCAAGTAAGTTAAAATCATATATTCAAATAGGAGATTTTCCAAACGGTGATTGTTAAAACCATTTGAAACAATAATACCTACGTTGCAGCAGACCTGCATACTCAGCGAATATCAAATGCAAAACAACATATTTCAATCCAACATTGCGAGATTTGGCATGTTTAGTTAAGCTCCATAAGAACAACATGGGAAATGAGTATACAGGTTTGCTGCTACAGGTGTATTAAAACAGGGTGGTTTTAATTAAATATTTAGTAGATCTGAACTAGAAGAAGCGATTTACCATGTTGTATCAAGATATGTTTAGAAAAACCCAGGTATAGATTTTCCTTATTTCCCATGAGGTTAACATTGGGACAACATACTGTGTTTACCAATTTCAATATCTCTGTAACCAATAGACATAGAGCAGTGATTCAAATTATCAAATTGTTTGTTTTTTAGCTGAATTAGACCCTAAATGGTGCCAAAAAAATTTGATAAATTGTATTTTTCTTAATAAGAAACTCAAAAAACCTTTCTTTGGGGGGATTATCCCCCTTTTTACCCCCCCTTCCGGTGGTCTGATCAGGCTGGTTCATGAACTCGTCCAATTGATTACCACTTTACACGTTTGTAACAATTTTCATTAAGATCGGACCATTTTTACGGCTGCTATCGTGCTAACAGACACATACTTTTATCTAAATCTTCGAACGAATGGTGTTTTTTGCTTCTGGTGGCCCCAAAATGATAAGTTATCATGGTTTCGGGCTTATGTCTTACCATGAGACCTACGGTAATAGCTTCTTCCCTATAGGGGAAATTCGCTAAAAAAATTTAACATGAACTTACATCAAAGCTGCAATTTTGTGGTGTTAAAATAAGATTATGTACGGTACGTACACAAAGAAAGGTCACATCATAGGCCTTTCAAAGGGGAAGTTTCCAATGAGGATTCAGTTCTCTTCTTTAAATGATTTATTAATGAATCTTTTTCCATGTAGATGACAAAAAACTTAATATAACTTCCAAACCAAAGTAAGAATTTTTTTTGTTTTTTTAAATTTGATACTGAGAATTGTTTGACACTCAAACTATTTATTTATATCATCGGTGAAAATACCTTTGTTTCCTTATTCCAAACAGTGGAAATAAGACTTCTCATGGAATAGATCATGGGAATTTCCTTAAAAGGGGCCTTTTTTGAGTCAATCTAAAAATTCCATTTACTAGAATGGCTCGTTGATCCTTACTTAGCCTAAATGAAAAAATATGTTATTAAAATATTAAAATGTACAATGCAATCAATGTAAGTCATCTAAAAAATGTTTGGAGACATTTAATCATTCTATTAGGGCAACTCTTACTCTTCAACAAACTCACTTGGATTCAATTGTTTCTGCTGCCTTAACGTGTCTCGGACATATTTCTTCTCGGCACAGTTGTGTAAATTTGAAGAGAACCTGTAAACACATGAAAAACTCTTGAACCTTTATTATTTTTGACTGGCTTTACTGCTGTTCTTTATAATAATACATTTTCGTTAATTTAAATGAGATCCTTTTTATGCATCCATTTATTATACCCTGATTATCGAAAGAAGGTGAATAACGATGTAAATATTGATCACTAGGACTCTCAAATTTTGATATATTGTTCCCAAGAAAGTCGACTGAAGGTTCTATTCAGGAAAATTATTTTTTTCGATGCTTCTAAGCAATAATGTTATAATAAAATCAAACACAAAGAATCGACTTTTTCAATTCGTACCGTGTTTTTAGTTGTAATATAACTCATGGTATAAACTAAACGATTTACGTTAAAAATTATTTGAAAACAGTGCTGATAACATTATTAACTGGTAATTGGAATAAAGTGGACTTTAAATTTTTTACAGCATTTTTTACGTTTCTACAGCGTTATGAATAAGAATGTTTTTACTGCCGCGAGCTCGCTACGCCGTTCACCTTCTTTCAATAACCAGGGTACAGGACTTGATTTATAAGTATCTAATTAATTGTAGTATCTGTTTCTACCACATTTTTTAATTCATTTACTGCAAAATATCATTGCAAACTGATAGCTTTAAATGCGGATCGAGTTAAACAATGACACATTCCCTGTCTCCTCTGGGACCCTATTTTTGAAATAGGTGAGTTGGCGAGAGAGTGAGTCACTCATCCCTCAAGTTATTTGTTTGTAAATATACAATGAATTCACAGATAAAAATAAAAACAAACTAACTAACTTAAAGCTCTGGCCAAATCATTAGGCGGGTGGCGAAAAATGGAAACTCCAGCTGTATAAATGACTTGATGATAAAGAACCTCCGCTCCTCTACACATTTAAGTAGTTGAACATATTTCCAACAGATATAAGCACATTTACTTGGGTATGTTTGGAGAACTTACTCAGCTAATTTGGGGAACATTAACAAAGAGCATAACTGTCTATAGCTTCAGATGGGTAAATGATTGGCCAAAAACATATTTTGAATGCCAGCAGCACACACTCACTCACCCGCCTAATGATTTGGCCAGAACTCTAATTAATGAATTCAGCCCCACAACATCTGTGCATATCTTTTGAATAGGCTTAATTTTAATATAGATTTCATATACATCGAGTTTATCACCAATTCAACCATTTTTACTCACCAAGCAATAGGTTGTTGAGTAAAAACGTGAGTTGACGGGCAACAAGCTTCTTCTTCTTCTTCTTCTCTTTTGGAGGAAGTGATAATAGGAATCATGGAAAGCCTTTCCAATTAGGTTATGTTTACTTTTTGATACGAGATATTTAAATGGGTTTGGATGGCATTTGAACTATTTATAAAATGCCTTTACAACTAAATTTACCTATAAATATATATCAAGATAGTTTAGTTAAAGGCACAAAAAATCGGGAAATTCCTTAAATTGGTCAATGTTTACATTTGGCTTTCTAGTTTGACAGATGTATTGTCTGATACGTTTATATCCCTTGTGTTGGTTTAAACCATCGATGTAAAATAAGTAAACTGGATTGGTAACCCAGGCCCCGCGACGCGAGCCACCGGCAGTGGTTGTGTTTAAGATTTTGCAGGGGCGTTGGGGGAACGGATCTTTTGCCGGCCAACTTGTACTGACCGTCTCATTAAATATAATTGTAATTACTTAATAGTTATAGCAATACATCTATTATAGCAAGCTTTACCCATAAAACTGCTCCCAAATTCGTGCGGTTTCAATACGGTCAACAATACAGTTTCGTGCTTTTTCCCCAAAGCCCCTTCAATACGGCCCAGCTGCAATCCCAACGCACAGCTGTGTTGGCTCGGAAATCACTACACGAGCATTACGGGGAGCGCGCTATCCACTTATATTTATTTACATCGATGGTTTTAACAATTCTACCATCAGCTGACAGGTGACTTACTTGATGAGTGACTCACTACTCAATTCTCAACCATTTCAAAAATAGGTCCCCTAGTGAGATGAGAGTAGAATTTCTCACTATTCTTTTTAGTTGGTTTTTTTATTCATAAAAATAACGTTTTAATAATTTTATTTTGACTTAATTAATAGTTTTTCTCATGACACCTTAGAACTTTCTGTGATTATGAGGATACACAGAAAAGGGGGCCCTCTTCCTGAGATTAATTTAGAGGAATTTCTAGGCAAATTGGTTAAAAATGGCATCAGAAACAGGGTACCTACTAAGTTAAGTAAGAACACATGTTTTGAAGTTGTATGGGACAAGTGATGGGGAGGCTTTAGCACAGAAGAAAAAGCCTCTGTAACAGCTACTTCAATGAATAATACTACTGCTACTTCAGGAAAGAGTACTATTTCACACTGCCAGTACCATGAAAAAATTATATTTTTGTCATAGTTAAAAAACTCACCTGTCGTTTGAATTCAGAACTATCCTTGTCTTCATCATCATCAATAATGTATTTGGATGGGACTTCTGGTATTCGTATGATTTCCTTAATTTCGTCACCAAATGTCTTCTTAGTTTTCTAAAGAAAAACCCACAGTGAAAAATATTTTAATGTTTCAGTACCACGATAAAAAACATAGCAATGCAATATCGGTTGACTACCTACATATTATTTTTATTTTTTTAAGAGGGTGATGGCCTCTTTTTACCTTGCATTTGCCCCCCCCCCCCCCACATGGGTCTCACTCAGGCCTGTGCGTGGAAGTTATCAAGCAAACCAAGGAGTGAGGCGGTACAGTACAAGGATGAACTGGCTCACTCCTTGGTTTGCTTGATAACTTCCAGTTGATCTGTCTTTGTTTCTAAAAAGTGATGATTAAGTGCACAAGTTTACCCTGTTACAAAACTTTTGACCAATATAATAAAGACCAAAAGTAGGAGGAATTGTGGACTGAAAAGAGCACACAGTTGCTCAGAGAACAAAATTTTTACGAGAAGTATTTTTTGCTCAGTGATGGATTTGATGTCTGATTTCAGAAATAGTCTTTGCCAGATGGTTACTAAAAAAACTAAAAGTTCTATTGTTATTTTTTTTAACCATTGTGTAACACTTAATAGTACCCAACGGAGTTTATATTTATTGAAACAGAATTTTAATCTGGCCATTATCACCTTGGTTGCAGCCAAGAAGGTTTTGTAGTGTTTAGTTATATTTGTTCTTTATTAAAGTTCCGGCCAAATCATCAGGCAGGTGGCGAAAAATGGAAACTCCATCTGAATAAATGACTTGATGTCATGAACACCTCCAGTTAAGTAGTTGAACATATTTCCAACAGATAGAAGCACATTTACTTGGGTAGGTTTGGAGAACTTACTCAGCTAATTTGGAGAACATAAACAAAGAGCATAACTGTCTATAACTTCAGATGGGTAAATGATTGGCTAAAAACATATTTTGAACGCCAGCAGCGCACTCACTCACCTGCCTAATGATTTGGCCGGAATTCTAGTTATCTTCTGCTATGCAGTTCTAGCAGAAGGATTTTATTAATGCAGAGGGTTCTAGCAGTGAATGAGATAACATAGACACAACCATAGCATGTAGTCACTAAACTCACCATTGCATATTTATTTTTACCTCGTTTCTATCAGATTAAGGTGAAGGTGAATGGTGTGGGCCTAGGCCTAAATTGCATAACACTGAAATCACCTTTTTCAGACCCCCCTCCACCCTTGTAACGGACTGAAAACAGTGACCACACTAACACCCTTAAACATTGTGTAATGGTGTGCCATCAGGCCCCCCCCCCCAAAAAAAAAGACTGGCCTTTATTCTGAAGAATTTTAAAGAAAACAGGGTTTTTTCTTGTATTGAGTTAATTTTTTATAAACTAACTACTTGCACTACTTACAAGTTTGCCGGCCGGCTCGTCTGAAAGTTTGAGGTTAGGTTAAAAAAAATTGCAATGTAATTTATGTGATATCTCTACTTGTGTTTGTGCAACATATATTTAAAATTAAATTTTATTTTAACGACATGAACAGTTCAAGACATGTTTTAACCTAAAGACTTGTATTAGCGCTGATGATGCTCCTGAATAAATAGGGGCGAAACAATTGTTCAATTAGAACATTGCTGGATTGCTTAAGACAGTGAGTTTTTACTTTATTAGTTATCTAAGCTATGTCGAGCCTTTCCACCCCTGACTGTAACTGTGCACAATGCTACCAAAATACCCCCTCCTTTTCCAGGGTCGTTCACTACCTAATTTAGGGACTATGCCTAGACATAGCATAGTCCCTAAATTAGATAGTGAACGACCAACTAGATAAAAATTATTATTTTTGTAAATGCAACACAGCAGACGCACAGGCTTTAGCCTATGTCTAATGATTCCTTAGACCAAATCCTTTTTTCTTTCAACAGCATTTATTCATGTAATTCTATAATTTATTTTTATTTTTATTTATAAATTATTATAGTTTTATTTCATTTAAGTTCTCAATGTAAGAAGCTGTACAATTTATTGGAATAAACAAATCATTCATTCATTCATTCATTCATTCATACATTCATTTCATTTCATTCATTCATTAATTCATTCATTCTTACACTGTGCCCCACTCCAACAACTTAAAAGGAACGTAAATGTAATAATAAAAGTATTTTTTGGTTAGCTACAAGTCATGTGAGTAGAAGAATGAACATAAGGTTCCTGTAGGCCTATTATTACTGAACCTTCTTGCTCCCAAAAATCTTTCACCAGTAATGTAAAAAAAATCCTATAAAAGACTGCATTAATTGTATTAACCCATTGACATGGCAATTTTTTTACATTTCTAAATTTTTAATGGTAATAATTTTATTTTTCTGTATATTTTGGTTATGACCTTTGTGATTGATTGCCAATATGTATTGACAATATGCTTAATTAATTAATAAAAAAAAAACCGTGTCTTCCTCCTCTAGCCTAAACAAGGGTAAAATGAAGCAAAACAGGTGTCCACTGCAATCCCTATTAAACCTACAAATGCCTTCAACTTCCACCCAAGCCGGACACCGTTTATTTTAGGGGGCCCTACCACCAGCTTTACCACACATTTGAAAGGCTAATAGGGATTGCTCAAGGAGCGGGAATTGAACCCGTGCCGTGACGTATATCCTCGACATTGACTCGTCAGTCAATGACTTAGACCACACGGCAGTGCAGTACCGTCAGATCAGTGCTCATTTTAGTCTTAAAGCCTACAATTCTAGCGGCGATTCATTGAACCGCTTGAGTAATCAACCGGCCTGGTGGAAAATCAGTGAACTACTTAGGCCAAGCCGTCAGTAACAGCACGAGACAGCCCCATCGTGAGTAGGGTGACCAGATGTCCCGTAAAAACGGAAAAGTCCCGTTTTTTCACGTTGCGTCTCATTGTCCCGAAAAACTTTGTCGGGACGTTGAAATGTCCCGTTTTTTAAAAATGTAGGCTATATATAAAACATACCTAACGTTATCTTAAAATTTAATGGCATCTGTCATTACTTACAAAAAAAATATTACGAAGTTTTACAAAATGCTAAACAAGATCTTAGTTTAACGCCAATTACTATAATCGGTTGCGCTTCTTTGATCCTACAGTTATATTTATAGGTACATATTACCACCTACATAATTTATTGTTAAAAATCTTTCATCCTATTATAATAACATTGTAAGATCTTAAAAGTGTGACTTGATTATTTTTAATCCTCAGTATGTGACGATTCAAAAAAAATGTGTGTCATGGCTGCATGCCATTTAATGTATTCACAGTATAAAAACTGTAACAATAGTGCGCTGTAATAAGTTCAATAAGTGGAAAATAAAATTCATTGTATAAAAGCTTCAAAAACAGTTCGATAATTCATTTATTCTATTATGAAATTTGTAAATTACAGAGACCCTCGTATAATTAAACACCTTGGTGTGTGGTGTGTTGTATTGGGGATGGGGGGGGAGTGAGTTTTGTTTAAGTGTCCCGTTTTTATTTGGAAACAATCTGGCCACCCTAATCATGAGACAGTCTCGTATATCTAGGCCAATGAATGGGTTAACAGAATGCATTATAACTTAGCTTAATAAGTTAACTACCTTTTCAGTTGATTCATCCGCAAATGTTTCAACACCATCTGGAGCAGTTATTTTCATCTTGAAATTTTCTCTTCAACCCTAAAAAGATAAACAGACTTGGAATTAAAAGTCAAAAGGCACACTTTAATTAAAATCATTATTTATCGATTGGTTTGTAACTCGATAAAAGTAAATGATTAGGGGGCCTAAGTTTACTGTACTAATATTATTCTAGGCCTAATATGATGGTGGATGATGAGAAATATTACCATTACCCACCAGTATCATTATCAAGGTCAGTTGTTTAGTTATGTTTGGCTTAGGCAATGTTTAGTTGAGTGTAATTTTTTAGGATTATTACATTTAGGCCTATACTTTAGTATTATATAGCTTAACTTAGTTACATTGAGGTATTTTAACTTCGGTCTAAATTTTAGGTTTGTTTTAACAGCGCTTAGGCTAATTAACATCCAGGCGGAATTTTGGCTTGTTACTGGGGGAGCAATAGCCTATTTGATTTGTCATGGACCTAAAGCTCAATTACAGCCCCTTCCCCCTAAAAAAAAATTACTGACAGATTTTCATGTACCAAGCAACCGTGAGTATAGCCATCAGCTAGCCACTAAGAGGCAAATATGCCTATGAAGAGATTTACCAGGTATGAGACAACTCAGGGATATGTTTCCCGTGATACGATTGAGATTTTGGGCCATGTCATAAACGAGAGATTTTGGTGTCCCTATACGAGAAGTTGTTCCCATATGCAAACATCCTTTAGAGTTCCATAGAATTCCTTCTTGAGATTTTTCTCCAGTTGTCCAGGAGGTAATTCGGACCGCAATAAAATAAAGATATTTTGTCTTGTTATAAGGCAGAGATTTGGTACCAGTAACTACTATTTTTGGGGCCACAATATGGCTGAATAATTTTGTAACTTAAGATAACTTACAGTATTTTACTGCCTTGATATGACCAAAAGGTTTGCCGACTATACAACCTAGAGAGGCAGGGATCTGATAGACTTGATCTGAAATGAGAATTTTGGCCCTGAAGCAACCGATAATTTGTCAATGGCAAGAGTGATTTAACGGAAACAAATTGACCATGAGACTTTGTTCATAAAACAACCATGAGATTTTTAACGGTGCAGTGGATAAATAATTCTGGTTTAGGCTATTCATAAATTATTAGTCTTTTCTGATTATTTGGGCGGAATTACGCTTGTGATAATCAATTCACATCACATAAACTGAATTTATGGCCAAAATGTTTGGTTTAATTTACGATTAGGCAACGGTAGTCTTGACTTAAATTGCTGTAAAGCCCAACTTAATGACAGTATTATTACTTTTGTTATTGATTTCTTAGATACTATAAGTTGTTAGCAATAGAATCAAATAGAACTAAAATTTATTTTTGTCATTGATGTATCTTCTTCATGAGGCCTAGGCCTACTTATTACAGTTGTCAGAACAGTATGTCAAATGAGTTAACCACGTACAAATAGGTTAACTTAAATACTGAACATAGATGGAGTACAATTAATTACTTTTTACTTATAAGTGAAAATGAACTTCGATGTAATATAAGGCCTATACTGAGAAGAAGTTCAGTTACCCTCCCTTAATCCTGATACTTACCTGTAAAAAGTAGGCCTAAACATAACTACCTATATATAGGCCTAGTAGTAAACATATGCCTAATCTAAAAAGGCAGAAGTTCAGATACAAAAACTTGTACCTTGTTTTGATCAAATGGCTCTATGCCTTGCCTTGTTATTTAATTTACTTTAGAGTAAATATATTATTTTTAGCTCAGAGGCCTTAAATTTTAAAGTGAGGGGAAAGTGCTTTATCTTGTCTATCTGTTATGGTTTCAAGTTCTAGCCCTTGAAGTATGCACCTTATGCGGAACTATAGCCGACGTTCTACAGTGTAGCCTACCCTAAAATTATAGCTCAGGTTAAACTACAAAGCTCAGTTAAGAAAACTTGTGGTGAAGAGTTGCTGGAGGCCTATTTTCCATCTAGAGAGTGAGGCGAAATGTGCACCTTCTGAGGAACAGGCCTATAGGCCAAATTAGCGCAATAACTCCTAATATTTAGTAACCTTTCAAGTTGGAAATATTGAGTTCATCGACATTGCATTTAGGCCTACACGATGTCTATTTTTAAAATGATGAGAGAACGAAATTCCAACATGCTGCCATAGCTTATTTATGGTTGTCAATAAATAAAATCAAAAACCCTTGTCCATTTTTTCAGGTTCAACATTTTATAATCTAAGCTAACCTACAAAAGCCTAATTTTAGGAAAACAACAAACAAACTTCCAATAACGTAGGGGTCTTCAAAAGTAATTAATTTAGAGTTCAAAAAGAATCATCTTATTTACATAGCAAAAAATATAACGGTCTGAACAATTTTACAAAGTCTTAAGCATTTAAATTACCTATTTACCTACCGTTCGATTTCTATAAACTCACTTCTCTACTAAACTGGTTAATTTTGAATTGACACTTCACTGACAGTCGGTCTTTTTCCCTTCTAGGCTAGGGTTTCAGGACCATGCAGCCTCGAAGCTCGAAGTACATTCCGGCGGCCGGCGCCACCGGCGCCATCCATGCCGGTCAGTCTGGTAAGGCATGGATAAAAACATGTTTTTAACCAGTGGTAAGGTACTTTTACCTTAAAGTAAGGTCTTAAGTAAGTGGCAGATAAAAAAAGACAACGGAAGAACGTAAAGTAAAATATTTCTCGTAAGACTAGGGACAATAAAGCTCATAAGAAGTGATCGATGACTATAACAAGAGATTTTCTTTTCTGATAGGAGGTATCATTTTTGTAAGGTATAGGTATCATTTTTGCTAGTAGCCTGATAACATAGTATTCGAATGTTGCGTGAACTTCCCTATTCACTGATAAAATAAAAATGTCTTAAAGCTCTAGGGGCCGTCCATAAATTAAGTCATCTGAAAACCGGGAAGGGGCAACACCTGAAGTTGTTGGAAGGGGGATGATTCAAAATTGAGGACGACGCACGGTAGGATAATGTGCTTGAAGAATAAATCAACGTTGAGATGACGTTAAATATGTCCTCTTGCTGATTTTTATATGGAAATAGTAACATAACACTCCAATTTGAATCAGTTTAAGATATTTACATGAAATATACACACGGTGGTTGTACAATGCTGTATACATAATTGTTGATAATTTTTTGTTGGAATTGTTTCTGTTATTCATTAATATTGTTTATTATGACTGTTATTTTTTTTAATCTGTCTTATGTCTTGTAACTTTGTTATTATTGCTGGTGCCGTAGCGCCAACTGTCTTTCTTTGTAATCTTGTTGTGGTAGGGAAAAAGAAATATAAATCCTCTCATCTGTACATTGTTTTTTGACTCGGTGATGCCACCGCAGTGTGACTTGGCCTATTGTAAAATTCTTACTCAATAGCAATAAAGAGATTTAGATTTAGATTTTTGATTATACTTTATAATCGTTTTCGTGGCCATTTCAGCTTCAGGTCTGATTTTTTTTCTTCCGGTGGTATTTAGGTAAATGCGATTCTTTAAAGTTTGATTATAAACTTCACGAAGATCTATTGTTTGAATTTTAAAAAATTCTTGTTCGAATAGTTTACCTACAACATATTACTATATCTCAAAAATGGGGGTTGAATTAATGTTTATTAGAAGAAACCGCAAAACGGGGTTTTTAACTACATTATTTAATTTGAAGCCGAGGTTTTTTACATGATGTCATTTTTTGCAAACCTTAGGGGAAGCCAAATTTTGTCGGCAGGCTACAACGTGATGAGATAATTTACGGACGGTCCCCAACAATTCAGGCAATGTTTTGCATAAATGCTTAGGTTTTTTATGCAATATGGTAATAAATTAAGCATACACTTAATGTTTGGAAGTGACTATTTTTTGTCTTGCTTTATAGAGGGGAGGGATCCCAGATTCTCTATTTCATTTGTTTTGTTTTAATAATAAATGTTAATGATCTCTCATTACTCGAGACATATTACGTGACAGTGGGAAAAGAGGGGTTGTCTTTCTTTGCGTGCTTCACCATTAGTCTATGGCCAAGCATGAAAAGCAGAGGACAAAATAACCGACATATTCTTGAACCAAATATATGGATAAAAAACTATCATACACAGATAATTAAATTGATACTATTTACTGTAACAAGTTATTGGCAGTCTACAGTATATTTCTTTTCATCATACTGTTCGGAAAACAGCCGTTTTTTAGTTCTCTAAATCGTACACAAAATAATGATCGTTTTTTGATCACTTCGAATAGGAGTACTGAAAAAGCATATGGTAAGTTTTGCCGTAGTCTAATGTCGAAATTTGTTTATGTTACGTTTGAAAGGTTGAACGATTTTGTAACTTGTGTTTGTAAACAACTAACAGATGTGTAAATGACAATGACTATTTTGGATAACCTCAATAATTTTAGTAGTCTTTAGTAGTTTTTTTAGTAGTCTAATTTTTTAACGATTTTATACATAATTATGAAAATAGTTGTTAATCACACGGAGCAAAAGTGTCTCTTTGGTACTCAATCGCATTTCCAAGCTCGGCTGCGCCTCACCTATAAATTCCGATCTCGTACCAAAAAGAGCCACTTACGCTCCTAGTGATGAAATAGTATATTTCACTACTAGTCACGAAAGTAGCCCATTTCGGGGCAAGATAGCGTTTTACTTGCGAGGCGTAAGCCTCGCAAGTAAAACACTATCGAGCCCCGAAATGGTACTTTTGTGATGAGTTGTGAACAGTACTTTTCATCACTATGCAAATAAGTGACCAAACTTATAAAAAATGATCTAACATGTCATAATTTAGTCATTTTTCTGTAAGTAAACACAATATGGTTGAACTGTCTATTTTAGTTCATAAAGTCAGCTGGTTGAACTGTCAAATTAAGGAATTCGTTTGTTTGGGTATGGCAAAATTTGGTTTTGGTACGGACATGGTTTGTTTGGGTACGGGAATGAAATATTTGGGTACCGAAAAAGCAGCTGATCATTACTTGTTTTGACGTAAGGAAATCGAGAGTTTTCGTAGATCTCAGCCGTACGGTAACGGGCAATTTTCGTATACAGAGTGATGAAAACCACTATTCTCAATACCGGATATGTCAATTCATTTTCTCGAAGTAAGGTTTTAACTTTTGATCGTGAATTATTTGGGTATCTAGTTTTAATAAATTTCAACGAAATATTGATATGTGAAATGTAGGCTGTTTCATTCAATAGTCATGGTCTAAACTAAAACGTGGTTTAAAGTTCAAAATGGGATTTACTTCTTACCCCGAGCAAATCTAAATGTTGATTAGCCTACGCTTAAAAAAAGACCCGAAGTTGTTTGAACACCCTGATTATTTTGTTTGTATTGCATTAATTGTATTACATTACATAAACGAATGGGTACTTCAAACCAAATCCAATCGCACACATCTTGAAAGGCAAAGTGACCTAGGAACATGCAGGAAAAGTGGATATAGGTCTCTATTAACAATATACAAAGGTCAATATTATGAGGTTTCATTAGCAAAAAAAAGACAAATAAGTACCGTATCAAAACAAAAAACAATTTATTAAAGCTTAAGTCTAAAAAGTGGGAGCGGGTGCGGGGGCGGGGGCTTGCACCGGAAGGTGCTTGCCTGTTGCCCGGAAGCCGCCCTCGTCAGCCTCCCAGTTGACCAGGAATGGGAGTCCTTCCGGTGAGATGAACTGGTAACTTCCGGTCTTGACGAGAACGTGGTCCAGCCCGTCGGGTGTGCGCTTCAGAACCCCCCTCTCCACGAAGTGCTGGCCATCGTGGGTGGAGTAGCTGTGGACCACGAGAACAATTATTGTTGGATTAATACTTCATCTGGTTCAAGTGAGTATTGACAATTGATTGAGGAGAGGGAGGGATTTTAACTTTTTAAAGGTATTGTGAAGCATGTTATGATTAAACCGAAATTTGTGCTATTTTTTGTGCTATTTATTTTGGTAGAGTCTTCCTTAGCTAACATTCTGATAGTTCTGCTGGCATGAGAGTAGGGGTCTTTGATTTATTTGGACGGGGGAAGGGGGTGTTTTAGGTTCAACAAGTTGGGGACAGGGACGTAGGTTTCTCCAGACCCTAAGCCCAAGACCCTTCGACAATGAGTCTCGATTGGAAATAAAAGCTTTGATCGATAATTTTAAACGAGTATTTATAAAATTAAAGGAGTTTGCAATTTGAACGTTCCATTTAAAGTGTTGATTACATTTTTATAGACTTGTTATTAATCTCTCAATTTTAAGATGAAATTAGATGCATTTTTTCTTCAGAAAGTAGGTATGAATTTTTGTTTACTGAATATATTTTGACCTGCCTAATTTTGCTAAAGGCCTCCATACACGTTATGTCAGTTGGTCAAACTGTTAGGTGCTCAACAAAGTCTTCAGTCTTGTTAGGTCCTTCCCGACATGTTGGCGAGCTTTGCTTCTTTTACTGTTGGCCTGGGATTGCCACAATTTTGATGAGAGAAATCGGAAAACTGACTGGGGGAGTTTTATTTCATAGGAGGAAGGGAGGATCTGGATTCGAAAGATCTCAATGTGTTCTGTAAAACCTACAATCGTATATGGTAAAATACCCTATAGTGCAAATTCCATTTGTTAATATTTTAAATTGAATTAATACTAATTGTATAATACGCGAAAACGAATAATAAAAACCATAGCATATAACCATAATGGAATTTATGGGAGAGAATATAGCCGATGGCATATATTATTTAATTTTATGTATCGGAATTTACAAAGACAAATTATCCTGATGATAAAATGCCGCATACCCCGCAGCGCTGCGACGTCTTGCTGATTGCAAAAGCAATTCTGAAGGAGCTCCAGCAATCCAGATTCTCGGTTCAAGTACAATTTTATGTCTATGCTGAATAGGCTTGATTATTGGAAACCTTAACTTTAACAATTCTCATTATTAATAAACAAGATTTTAGAGTGTTTCATTGGTAAGTTTAAAAAGATGACAAAACCTCCAAATTAAAATTGAAATAGATATGCACTTTTTATGAGAATGTAAAAGAGTGATGAATGAAAAGAAGGAAAATTTATTAGAATCTTCCATAGCTATACTTAACTCTCATATAATAATAGCCAGTTAATATTTTTTAATTAGGCTTTGGGTATTTAAACAGGAAATAACACACTCCAACAGTCCCAAATATAAAAATAAAGGAGTTGGCGTTTTATAAAAAGTAAATTTATATTACGTTATGTTTTTGATTGATTTATTCCCAACACACATGAACCAAATTTTTAAAAAAATAGATTTTTAAAGGTTTTCTGCTGAAATTTAAGGTTAAAATGTACAAATAGAGTAAAAACAATTTTTTTTTAAAAAAGGAGGAGTGGGGGTCTACCAAAGACTTTGAAAAAACTGAAAAGTTTCTTTATTCTTCACTTTGTTTTAATTAAAAGACACTGTAACGTCAGACTTGAGACTAACGTTCAGACTTTTGCCCCACCTTATAACGAGGACAGTCTCTACAGAGAGCAGTGTTCTGTTTTGAAAATGCTTTTATTTTCAGCATTAGTGTTTTTTCTGCTTTTGCAGTTCTCTGTTTTAGCTATTTTTATTGTCCAGGTCCTCCTGACTGTGTGTAATTAACTATATTCCAGATCACGAATCGTCGAGAAACTTCTTTTTACTAATCAGTGATGGCAAATGTCCACAAAAATTAAATTCATAACATAAACTCATCATCAATAAAAATTAATTTCAAATAAAGACACACCTCTCAGAGATCTGCCCCGCGTTGTCCCTGATCTCCGTTCTGGAGACGACGGGCAGTCTCCTGACGTCCTGAGGCATCGCCGCCGCCGCCGCCACCACCGCGCACAGGCACAGAACCTAAGGGAAATTGACAAAAGCGTGGTTAATTACTTTACAAACTAGATTATACCTCGTGAGGATCATGTTGAAGTTTAGTTATTTTTAATAAAAGCTGTTTGGAAGAACACAAAATTCAATCATTTTTCGCAAATTTAGTGAATTTCTGTTTATTGTTTCTCTCCAAACCAAAAATTCCGGTATGAAATATTTTCGTTTGTAAACACCCAAGTTTCAACATGTTCCTTTCCAGCTATACTCAGTCGCAGCTTCGCTTATGAAAACTGGAATTTGTGGTTGACCTTAAGAACTATTTTCAAACCATGTTCATATTATGTTAAGTTGTAAACCAAGTGAATTGGGTTACGTCTTTTGTCGACGGATAGCGCCACTGCTCCAAAACTTCAGCCCTTTACTGTACTCAAGTCATGAAATTATGAAATATGTTTCTTGAAATTATGAGACGTATTGATAGATAAATCTACATCAAATATCTTTCATTTGACACCTATAGGATAACGTTAAAATTCTTCCAGTCGTTATCGAGCTATGACTCAGAAAAGAAAACCCTCGGTATTAATATTTAAAGATAATCCACTGAAAATAATCTGAGAGGTTGTTTTTAAGCCTACTTTTAGGGTTAAGTATAACGAGTATTTGTAAAAAATATTTCCAAAAGAATAATTATGAAAGGATACAATTAATAATTCACGGGTCATTTTAAATCAATTAACTAGTGACTGCACTTCTTATCCAGTGCCTTAAGTTGAGAAAGGAAGCACATTCTGAAATTGCCTGCTTGACAATTTAGGTTCTGTATATTATTTCATCCCTAAAGTAAATATGTTTTGATATTTGGTTGAAAAATAGCGTATGTTTTTACCAGTTGTTGAAATTTGAATTAAAACAAATTAGAAGATATCCTTGATTTTATGATCAAATGATTCATTTATGTCCCAAACCCTCATAGCTCATAAGCCATGTCTTTTAAACGATAGTTCAAGTGGTATTAGCCCAAAATATAATATTCAGCTAGATATTTAAATACGAAATGTGAATAAAATAAACGAATGCACTCATAAAAGAATGTAAAATATTAGATCACATGAATGCCTAGGCCTGCGTTGCACGTGAATGTATTATATCAAAGATATAATTGGCAATACACTGAATATCTTAAATTTATTTACCTTACTTTTATTTCTGATACAAACCAAAGTAGCATGAAAAAATTCGATTAAAATTTTAAACAATGAAAATTGCTCAATAAAACTAATGAACTATCCAGCAGACTTATTGAGGAAAATATTTAAGGAAATTCTCCTGTCGCTCTCCCACATTGTCGTAAACAGACTAATTTGTTTACGTTGTTGTATATGTTTGGTGGCGACGCTGGAGCTTATAAGACTATAAATAACCTTGCCTGTTTCAAATATTGTTTTTATTACTATAATATTAACACTTAATTTCAATAATAAAAACACTAAAGTAATGTTAAATTATTGGGTGTATTGAATAATAACTCTATTGATAAATTTGGGCTTGTTTCTTTTGAGTACTATAATTATCAATAGAACCTAAATATGTTCACATTTCTGTTCCTTTTTTGTAGATCAATATCCTACTATATTATCCTACTAATATTATTCTACTATATCATCCTACTAATATTATGCTACTAATATAAGTCTGAAAGTTTGTGAGTTTGTTTGTTTATGGCAAACATTGTTATATCATTTCCATTACCCATGCGAGGGTCGGGTATAGAAGCTAGTGTTATAAAAATTTGCTTTCTCGCTTGTTTCTAAAAAAACAAGTGTATTGTCTGTCAAAGTGAAACTTGTCAAAAAAGTGCTGTATTGTTATGCTTGTAAACGCTATTTGGAATAATTAATCAAATTCATTAGTCATGTTATTGACATTTATTTGAAAACGCATGATGAATAAACAATAGACTCGTTTACAAGTCTTCAAAAATAACTTTTTGTTAAATTGATACATTTAATTAACAAATGTATGTTCAAAGAATGTCAAGTACAATCAAATTAACTTTTCTATGTAATATCTCTTCAGCGGAAATCATTTTGAACTTTGATATAGGCTAACTCATTCCTAACACGATTACCTATAGAAGTAATTAATAATGAATTTGACTTTTTATTTTCTGATTGATATTTTAAAACACCGAGGATTATGTTTTACTAAATATAACCTTATTTTGTATTAACTGTGATTTATTTTTTTTACAATACGAATCAAACATTAATAACAGTAATAACAAATTATATTACCATATTTTTGATTGGAAATAATAAAGTAATATAGCTAAATAATCAAAATATATCAGAGCTAATATCATAGTTTTTAGGGCTCTTTTGCAGTGATATAAATTACATTTCAAAAATTGAATCAGTACAAACAAGAGAAGGTTGTTTACCTATGTTTTTAACGTAATTAAAGAATTGGGATTCTTCCAATGATTACTTGAAAAATTTTTTTACTAAATAAAACAATCAAAACCACTCCGGAGATTTTCAAACTATTAGGAACTAATTATACTAATTTTTTTAGAGTGGCCAAACATAGTATGAGTAAATATATAGTTTACCTTTTTATTTAAAAAAAGATTATGTAGTTTGTAAAGAGTCAAGAGTATTACTTGAAAAAAACAATTCTTAGTCTCTCATTTAAACATATAATTACTAAGAAATGTAATCCCTGACTTAATCATAAAATATTTTATGTTTTACTAGACGACATTTTAATTACAATATTTATTTAATATCCTATAACTTAATATCTTGCTATTTTTGCTTAACTTAAATTCATTGACATTTTTTAAAACAATAGTTGAAATAAAATCTGAAGCTGTGAATATTTGCACACTTGAAAAATTAAACCAAAAAAGTAAACTATTAAAAATAGAAAAAAAACACTAATAAAGCACTCACGATCTTCATGTTGGATGCAGGGGTGAGACGGGTTGGCAGTATGGTAGTCGGTCTCGCCGGCCGGCCTATATAGCAACCCTCCGTCAGGTAAACAACCCCCAGTGACGAAACTACCTTCCTACTCCCTCCACCGTCGGCGGCTGTGGCTGCGGTGGCTGCGGTGGCCGGGGATCCGGTTGGACTGTGGAAGAATGAAAGCTCCAGCACAACCAGCTAGGTACGTGTCCCAAGGGACATTGTGCAGCTTACGGAAGGAAGGGGCTGTCAGGATGGGAAAGGTATGATAAGGTCAGTCAGCCTCGCCCTTGAAGGAAGAGAGATGATCAATTTCCAACCCATCCTCCAGACTCTTCCGGGAACAACTCACCCTCTAACTTCCCAAGCATCCCCCGAAAAGGACCTCCACCTGGGAGCTCACCTTGTTATGAAGAGTCTCACCCAGGTCGGTTCGCCCTCCAGACTATAACAGCAGACGCTTAGAAGTTTGTCAGATAAGGTTCCCCCATCCTCTCCCAGATGGACAGAACAGGACGATCCGCAACTCCCTACAGGGCTCAGACCTGACTAGGTATCCAAGCTCAGCTGGAGATCAATGTTCCCAGAGAGGCGGATACCTAGTCAGATACCTAGTCAGACGGAGGAACCAAGATGAACAGGAAGCTCGTCATGGACAGCCAATAGACTTACCAGAACAATGACAGCTTCTAATTACTGTAGCCATTGTCGACCTCTGCATTGATAGACCAGTCAGAGAGCCAACTATGGCCTGGGGATCCGGTAGCCATAATTTTTATATCAGTGATAGTTTTTGCCATTGGGGCAGACTCCAGCCATCTGATTGGCTGATCCGCTCGAACTGGAACTAGATGCGTCTGTATCTGGTCTACGTCATGACATTTTGTGGCCTGTTGATCCGTCAAAAGTCGGTGGTTGGAGTTGTAGTTGTGTAGATGCATTAAAGTCTTTGAATTAAAAAGTACTCATGTTAATTTTTCACAAGGACATGCAGTTTATGCCTAATATGGAAATTCTTGGCCTACGCCATCAAATCTTGACAGATTTACCGTGCAACATAGATAATTGAGCAGATATGATGAAATGCACTTTTCTAAATATTATTCCTGGGACATCCTTCCGTGTTAGAATTAAGGCGTTATTTTAGTTAAGTTGAAGCATTGGTAAAAGCAGGTAGAATTAAATATGCAGATGAAGAGTTGTGTTTGTACGTATACGTTACCTTCGGTAATGTATACGCTGTTACAGATGATTACTGTATTATTTGATTTTTCATCATGGTTTTATGCTTTTTTGTTGATTTATTTTAAGAACATAATTGTTTACTGTATTAAAGTTACATTTATACTCGATTCCACATTCACCTTTCAGTACAGGCCATTTGGAAGATATCTATTGTATTACCTTTGCTGGGTACATTTGTTTACAAAAAAAATATCCTTAACAACATTTCAGCTGATATAATATAATTTTGATAGTACAACTTGAAATCCAAAATTTGCTAACGATCACCTATTTAAGATCAACATAATTAACAGTCCAGCATGCGCGTGTGGTGAAGAAAGTGGTAGTATTGACCATATGCTATTAGCATGTCCTCTATACGATGAACATTCCAGAAGAAGATTATTCAAAATTCTATCTGAACTAAAGATTGAAATGCCAACGAATGTTCTACACCTTTTAAGTATTAACAAAATTGAAATTCTGGACGCTATTTTTAAATTTATCAACAGTGAAAGTTTTGTCAATTTAGCTTAAAATTTCCTTAACATTGTACGTAATTGTCACGTGAATTGGTAAAATTGTTAGTAAGCTATAGGCTTGACATGATTGTATAATCTTTGGCCGAAATAAAGAATATAAAAAAAACAACTTGAAATGCCATATGAAATACACAGCTTCTGAAAGGTGAACGTGGAACTGAGAATAGTTTACTGAAAGGTCCATACTAAAAGGCGAACGTGGAACTGATAATAGTTTAGATATGATCCACCATTAATTAATAATGTCGTAATCATGGTGTAAGGAAGGATGGTAATAAGCTTCACAAACGGATACGTTGTTACAAAGGATTTATATATATACGTTGTTACAGCTGTAATATTATAATATGATTCCTGTCATAATGGTAGTTTTGATGATTTTTTTAGGTCATACGTACTTTATAAAAATTACATTTAGTTTAGTTTTGTTTCTTACATGTTTAATCATAAGCTCATTATGTGGCACCATCTTAATTTTGGCAGCGAGATTTATAGTTAATCCCTTAGGGCGGCCGTTGTGTTTTTATTATTACAATCATGCCCGTTACAGTAATTAGGCAAATCCCTTTCTCATCTAATTCAATGGTCCCGGCTTTTCACGGAAAAATAAGTGCTGCAATCAGTGGTTGACCTTACAGATTATGACTAACCGCCCACATATTAAGATAAAAACTAAGTGAATCGAGTTTGAAACACTGCCAACGGATAGCACCGTAATTGCTCCGAACAATCAACCCTTTGATGCCCAACTAGAGAATTCAGAGACGTAGTGGTAAATCTACGAAGAAAAAATCGACACATTTGATGTAAAAATCGGTCCGACCGTGTCTGATATCTTGAAAAATACCAACTTTTAGTAATCTCCATCTTATTGGAAAACTAAAGAAAATTAAATTTTCTATATGAAAAGTATATAATATGTCTATTTTCGTCCAACCATATACAAGGTAAGCACTAATTTTATTAATGTTTAAACAAATATTCCTTCCATAAGAAATACATGTAAAATTGTGTAACATACATGCCCAATGTTTTTTCGCCTGAAGGAAAATTAACACAACTCTTGAAATAGTGACGGAATTCCCAGTAATTTGACACCTCGATCATAACTAAGTAAAGGTCTTGGTGCTCCGCTGCATTGGTTTGTCTTATTTTCAGCCTTCGACGGGACTGATGGAAGGAATGCAACGATGGACCATTGGTAGAAGATGCAAACTCGTAGAAGGGAGCAGAGGAAGTGGGCCTAAGACTGTGAGGGAAGGGCCCTGGTGCGTGGGTGCCTCATGCTGGGCTTGCCATTGGAGTCCTCAACCCACAGAAGCTCAGTCAGACAGGGTCCAAAAAATTTTGTGTCAAATCGATGATCCGACGATCCTCTATGACATGGCAGCAGAGACTTCATTTGCACCCGGATAAACGAGGAAGGTTATACAAAAGCTTAATCATTTAAAAGCTGTGTAGTGTTAAAAAATAATCAAATTATAATGAAATAAACTCTACATCAGAAAACACGTGTTGATTGTCGTTTACCTTTGTGCTTTCAAAGGTCGTACGATGAGCGTAAAATGTGTTATTTCAGAGTTATTACTATTGTGACTTTGGGGATGTTTAGGCAAGTTAAGTGCTTGAAGGTTAACTCAAGTTACTACTCTGCTTCAGCAGTAAAATAAGGAAGTACTGTATTATTCAAGTATATTAATATATTAATGATTAATCCTTGGTTAAAATCTTTAAAAAATCATTGAGGTTTAAGTTAAAATTTTAGCCAAAACATTTGTACCTAGTATTCTCTGTTACTAGTCAATTCACGTTGTGTAAAAAGGTTTTACTTTAGAACGCATGGTCGATACATAGTTTTATACTACAAATATGAAAAACTTAAATAACTTAAATTACTTAAACAAACCAATTAAAATATAATGAGTATTAAAATATAATGTTCTATTTTATATTTCGTTTTGCGGTTTTGGAAATCATCCAAAACTTTCAAAATTCCAGCTTTTGTGCTGAATTAGTTTTTTTTAAAATTTGTGAAGTGTTAAAAATTTTAATTCGTTTATATCAAATTATGAACTCATAATCTGAGATAATTTTAATGTTTAGCCATAGAATGCATATTTTTTTCAAATATCTTTGAAGGCTTGGTCAGAGCCCTAAGG